>JANTFD010000010.1:0-1200000 GCA_026745475.1 Microdochium nivale
AACCCTAACCCTAACCCTAACCCTAACCCTAACCCTAACCCTAACCCTAACCCTAACCCTAACCCTAACCCTTCCCTAACCCTAACTAACGTACCCGTACCCGTACCCGCACCCCTTACTATTTCATTACCCCTACCCGTTCCCTTCCTCGTACGGGTTTTACTTCCTTACGGGTCCCTTACCGGTTACTACTTATATTATTTACTTACTACTACGGGTTATCCTCCGATTTTACTATTACGTAATCCTTAACGTTACTTTAAGTACGGCTTAATTATAACTATACTTAAAAACTAAAAAACATTTATATAGAAAGAAAATATATATTTCTTCCCTATTTTACTTCTTAAAAGGTTAGCGTTAGCCTTACTAACTTAAGGTTAACCTTAAATATCTTTTTTAACCTCTTTTATATATAGAAAATTTACCTCTATAAGATAGTATAATAATATTAATTTTTAACCTTTACCCTTTCCCTTTTAATTTTAGTACCTACGTCTTTAATACTAAACTTTATTACCTTATAAGAGACCTTAGTAAGAAGTAAAATATATAATTTAACTTTATTTCTACGAAAAGAACGTAAATACCTTTATAATAAGCTTAATAAACTTATATAAAGCGTACTATAAACCTAAATAAAGAAGATATATTTTTAAAAGATATTTATATTATATAAGACTATCTTTTAACGTAATATATACGCTTTATAGCTTTCTTTATTTTAACTTTACTTATTATTTATTTAAGTCTTAGCCTAATAGTATAGTAATTATATATCTAACTACTTATATCTTAGAAAACCTAGCTACTAATAAGTAAGTCGTAACTAAGTAGGGAGTAAGTTTAAATCCTACTTAAGCTACTTTTAGGACCTTATCTTACCTTAGAGTAAGCCCTTTAGCTCCGCGGAATTCGTACCCTTATTACGCTATTATATTAAGGCCCCTAGTTACCTTTTTAATTTACTAGTATATAACTTACGAAACGTATTATACCTTACTAATTATATAAATAAGCATATAGCTAAAGACCTAAGCGATAACGAAGTAATAATATAGCGTAGTAACCTTTAGTTACTATATTAGCTAGACTTATAAGGGGTTTACTTATTTAACCCGTTACTCGAATTTATATACGCTAATACTTAAGCCTTAAGGAGACGGGTAATCTCCTATTTAAAAGGAGTAGTAATATTTAAGAAGTTTAAAGGGTAGTTCTTACTTATACCCTTATATTTACCTAGTATTAATAGATTCGTAGTATTACTAAATCCTTACTTAGGGATATAGCGTATTATAAATAATAAATAATATAATAATTAAGTCTTTATAAAGGTTAAATGTAATTCTAATAATCCTTCTTAATTAAGAAGTTTATTTATTTATATAACGTTAATATTATTTATACGTAAATAAGTTATAATAGTAACTTATATACCTTTACGTACTTATAATAATATATACGAGTAATTAATTATAATTAATAATAATCCTCTTCTTTAAAGTAGGTAAAACTATTTAATAAATATATATATTATAATTAAACTTATTATAAATTCTATAAACTAGTTTTAATTATATTTACGTTCTTTAAATATATAATAAACGTAGGTTTATTATTAGGTTATTAAATTATATATATAATATAATATTCTCGTATTAATCTTAATATATTATATCTTTAAATACTAAGTTACCTAGGAGCTCTAAGGTAAGCTAAGTATTTACTTACCTAGGGGCTCTAGGGTACGCTAAGTATTAACTTACCCGGGAGCTCTAAGGTAAGCTAGGTATTAAGTTATTTAAGAGCTACATAGTAAGTAAAATACTAGGTTACCCGGGAGCTCTAGGGTACGTTAAGTATTAAGCTACCTAGGAGCTCTAGGGTAAGTTAGGTATTAAGCTATTTAGGACCTATTTAGTAAGGAAAATACTAAGTTACCCGGGAGCTCTAGGGTACGCTAAGTATTAACTTACTTAGGAGCTCTAAGGTTAGTTAAGTATTAACCTATCTAAGAGATATAAGGTAAGTAAGATATTAGGTTACCTAGGAGGTATAGGGTAAGTTAAGTACTAAGCTACCCGGGAGCGCTAGGGTAAGGTCGTAGCTTAGGAGCGTACCTTAGTATTACGTAATACTAGAACTTATAACTTTAGAACTCCTTTACTTTACTTACCTTAGCCCTAAGTAAAAAATGAAACCTCTATAATACTCGTCGTTTTTTTCTCTATAATATAAGATAATAAAATAATTTTTTTACCTTTACCCTACTAGCTGTATTAATTATCTAAGTAGTATATTTAAAAGTACCTTTATTCTTAAGTAAGGAAGAGTATCCCTTAGATTTATGTAACTTAAGTATAAACTTAAAGAGCCTTATTATATAATAGTATTATTAATAGTACGTTATACTTAGTTTAAAGTTAAGCGAATATATATATTACTTATATAGTAAAAACCGTACCTTAAGGGCGAGATTAAAACTTTATACGCTACGATTAAGCTACGCCCTAGTAGCGCCTTCGTTAAGAGATCGTTACTTTAAAAGTTAGTCCTTACTAACTAACCTTACTAAAGAGAGAGAGAGAGATAGAAAGTAAGGCTAGTATATAAATTAAGTAAACGCGACGTAATCGCTACGCCTACGTAACGTAGTCGCTACGCCTTTATAACGTATCTTATTTACTAGCGCTAGGTATCGTAAGTACCGTAGGATATATAAGTCGTTATATTATATAATATATATAACGTAAGTATTATATAAGACGTTCCTTATTAGTAAGCGGATTAAGGTTTAGAGAGCCCCGTTTTTCTAAAGTTTAAAAGAATCCTACCTACCCTTAAGCCTTAAACTTAAACTTTCTTTCCTTTCTATCCCTTCCTCCTCTTTCTTAAGGTACTTTAAGAGATCCCCTTTATTCCTTTATTAAATTCTTAACTAACTAAACCCTATATTAGCTAGGAAACTAACGTACCTATAACCTTCCCGACCTTACCTCTCGATACTACCTTTCGAATCCTTCTTCCTCCCTCCTAAAGTACTTAACCTTAAGCTCCCTTAATCCCGTTACTAAACCGTTAGCTAACTAAACCTTCTATTAGCTAGGAAACCGACGTACCTATGGCTCTACCGATCCTCCCCCTCGATACTATCCTCTCTACCCTTAAAGACTGTCCGATAAGCCCGACTACCTTAGCCGAAGACTTATACTTCTTCCTATTAAAGCTTCCGGTATCTCCTAAGCCTTATATACATCCTAGAGTTATTTCTTTTAGCTCTATAGATGATAGAAAGGCTTGGGAAGTAAGTAAACTACCGGATGCTTTATATAGGGACGTATTTAGTACGTTCTATAACCGTGGAAAACAAGGGAATTCGACTTGGATCGGCCTATTTAGTATTCCTACGGGTACGGCTATGGGAAACGACTGGGAGGACGCTCCGTGGCATTGTTTTACGGTAGCTATTATCTCTAGAAAGGAGGGAGGAAAAGCCCTTATTATTTGGGACTGTGATCCGGTACCGGTAGACCCGAAAAGGTCCCGAATAAAGCATATACTTTGGGGCCGACAATTAGCTTTTACTAGCTATATACGAAAGAGGTGCCCTAAGGTAGAGGTTTGGTATAATACCGATAGTAGGTATACTAGCCGGGGTCGGTGTTTACCTTACTCTTTAGCTATGGTTCGGAAATGGGCGTTACTAGGTGATTTTAAGTTCGAAGGGCGAGAAGACCCCCGGGTAGAGGGCTGTGTTAGAATTCCTCGATGGTAGCTTTATTATTTACTTAGGAATAATAAGGTACGGTTTTATAACTTAAGGTTTCCGCTTCCTAAACCGTAATAACCTCTTTATAATAGTATAGGTTACTTAAGTAGTAGCCTACCTAGTTAGGTATTCGGTAGAAAGGAAGGTTCCTAATATTATAATAAAGTAAAATCGGAATAGGGCGGAGCGAGATCGGGACGGGGCCGGAGCGAGACGGAACGGGGCTAGGACGCCCTTAAGAGGAATTAGTAAATAAGGACGAATTATATTTAAGTATAGAACTAATACTAAAGTTAACTATATAGATAGAATAAAGATATAAACTAATCCTTACCCTTCTATTATTACTAGAACCCCGTCCTTAAGGATTCCCTTTATATAAGGAATAGAGGGCGGAAAGAGTATAGAGTACCTACGGAAGGGTACGGAGCGCCTCCGGAAAGGGTACGGAGCGCTTACGGAAGGTATCGGCCCGTAACCTTAGGTTACTATATATATAATTAAAGTTATATTTACTTAAACGTTTAGGGAACCTTTAGTTAGGTCCCGGATTTAGGCTAGCCCACGTAAGGGACTATCTCCTCTTTAGGATATATAAGGCCCCGTAGTCCCGGTCTTAACGTTAGTATAAATCCTTTAAGCTTACGTATAATAACTTTATAATAAGTAAGCCCGTATATTCTTATTCCTTTACTTATATTTATATCTTCTTTAGCCTCCTTCTTTCTTAGTTTCCTTCTTCCTTAGTTTCCTTCTTCCTTAGTTTCCTTCTTCCTTACTTTCCTTCTTCCTTACTTTCCTTCTTCTTTAGCTTCCTTCTTTCTTAGTTTCCTTCTTCCTTATTTCCTTTAGTCCTTCCTTATAACCTTTTATCCCTAGGATTAGGACTTAGTACTAGGTTCTCTATAATCCTAGGAGGCGTACGAGGTCGTTTACTCGTAGACCTTTACTAGAATTAGGAGCCCTTAGACCTCTAGATCCTTCTTCCTCTTCCTTTCCCTTATCTCTAATATACTACTAGTACTAAACTTATCTATAATAGTTATAAGTCTAGTACTATCCGTAGTATAGATCCGAGTAGGCTCTAGAAGGTAGCGAGAAATCTTCTACGTTACCGGCCGTAAAGGCTCTTGAAATCCTAGATTAGATATATCTAATCTAAAATATAAGGATACCTTATTAGAGCCTTCCTTTAGGTCCCTTATAATATTACTAAGTAAGATACTAAGTATTATAAATAAGGTCTTAGGATATAAACAATCCGTGCTATTATTAATTATCTTAAGCCTAGTACAAATTCGACTAGGAAAAAGACAAGTAAAACAACACGAATTAGGCTTTAATATACCTCTATCTCTAGTAATAGCCGTAAGTAATCGACTTACGTCTAGAATAGGTTTAAAGCCTATAGTCTTATTTATATAAGGACAAGTACTAGTAGAGTGCCTAGTACTATTACTTATATTAAACTCGACTAAACAAATAAAACAAAGGCTATTCTCTAGGCCTATAAGCTTCTCTTCGAGAGTAGCTAGGCCTAGGTTAATAGTCTTTAGATTATCCTCTTCTAATATAGCTTTAGAGTCTAGCTTTTCTCTTCTAGTAAAACAAAGAGAACAAGGTAGCTCTTTACTTAGGTTACACTCTAAGTAGCTAGTATTAGGTCTAGGAACCTATTAATTACCCCCGAAGACATTTAGTCTCCTTAAGGAGTAGATTAATATAAGCTTTATCTAAAGCTTTAAATTCCTCTAAGCTAGTAATATTATTCTCTACTAACGTAGTACTAGTACTACTATAGGTAGGCTTAATATTACTTAGGATATAAGAGTATCCCTTGTTTCTTATCCTACTAGACTCTTGGATATAATCTATAAGACTATAAAGAGGTAGTATATGTAAAGTAAAGGCTATTATATCGAAATCGACGCCGATACTTAAACTACTAGTAGTTAAGAGAACTAAGTTCGTAGAGCTAGGGTCGAGGAAGTCCTTAAGTATAGAGTCCTTATTAGGATTCTTACTATAGTAAAACTCGATCCCTAGGTCTTTACTTAGAGAGATACCTCTATTAGTATTATTAATAAAGATTAGAGCCTTCTTTTCGGGCTTAGTCCTTTAGACCTAAAGATACTAAGAACATCTAGGATGTTCTCTTTAAGGTCCTTCTTAGGGTTAATACTAGCTATGTTATAGCTAATATCTTCCCGGTTTAAAGGACCTCTTATAATAGTATTATCTTTAGGGTCTAAGAAGAACTCCTTATTTAATAATCCTAATAAAGGACTAGGGATAGTAGCGCTTATAAATACTAAGGGTACCTTATACTTTAATAGACTATTTATATACTTTAATATAGGTCTAAAGTTAGACTCTAGTATTAAGGTATGTACTTCGTCTAAGAAGATAGTAATAGGTATGTTACTCTTAGTACTAAGCTTAAGGAACGTCTCGAGGTTACTACCTAGTATATTATCTATAGACCCTAGGATAAGGCCTATAGGAATAGTACTAGAATCCCTAAAGTCTAGGTCTTCTAGTATATAGGTAGGTATATTTCTTTCTTTAGCTCTAGTATAGAGGTTATCCTTTAAGCTTATCCTAGAGTAAGTACTACGTAAGTACTACTCCTATTAATAAAGCTAGGAAGAAGAAATAAGAGACTTTTCCTGCTACCCGTCCTATTAATATAAGTTAAGTACGTAAACTTATTAATAAGGACTAGCTCTAGGGCTTTAGGTAGGTAGATATCTCTAAAAGTAGTAGTAGGGTCTTTAAAGAACTCTCGAAGGTATTCTTCTAGAAGCTTAACCTTAGGGTTCTTTAGATTCTCTAGTAGATCGAGAATACTACTATTAGACTTATTAGACTTATCTAATAAGAGAAGGAGTTCTTATTAGAGATAAGACTAGAGTCTAAATCGCTAAGGCTATTAGAGTCTATCTTAAAGAATTTAAAATAGTCTTTACATAGCCTTAGAGATCTTAAATAGAGATCTTTAGTACTACTAATATTAACCTCCCTACTATAGCTTAGATTTCCTACTTTCGTAGATCGATTCGCTAGTAGGTCGACTATATTATCTTCCTCTTCGTTCTCGTCTTCTTCTTCAAAGTCTATACTATATCCTAGGTACTCCTTAATTATATAATTAATTAAGTGCCGGTAAGGATTTATAGTAAGGCCTTCTCTAAAGTAAGAGGAGCTAACTTTATAAAGGGTAGTACTTAAAGTAGTAGAGCTTATAGTCTTTCCTTATTCTCTAATAAGTAAGGACTTAGGTATCTTCCTCTAAGAACTCGATATTAAAGTAAGAATATAAGGGGATAATATAAACTAGGTAGTAGATAAGGATAGTACTTAGATCCTTATTTAGGAATCTAATATTCTCCTTCTCCTTCCTAGTTATATTATAAGACTTATAATAACTAGTAGTTATTACTATAAGCTCTTCTTCTTTACTAAAGATAATATTCCGGATATTATCTCTAGTATTCTTATAAGTAAGCCTAATAAGCTCCTCTCCCTGTAAAGGGCTACTAGTAGTAAGGTATAGAGCTAGGTAAGTAGCTCTATAAATTCCTTTCTTCTAGAGAGAAACTTCGTAGTATTACTTATATTAAAGTAAGGTTTATTATCGGAAACCTTCCTTATATACCTCTTATTTAACTTAGACTTAGGCTCTAGTACTAGCTTAACTAAGTAGTCCTTATAATCTATAAGATTAGGACTATCTAGTAAGGAGTAGTCGAGGTTCTTTAGTAAAGGGTTATCTCTAATAGTACTTAGGTTAATACTCGGTAGAGTATTAATATCTAAGCCTATTAAGTCGTTAAATAAGATATCCTTTAGCTTAAAGATTAAGTCCTTAAAGAGGGTACTTAGACTAGTAATAGAGTACTTTATTATAGACTAGAAGTCTATTAGAGTCTAGCTCTAAGATAGGGCGGTTCTTAGAGACTAGTTCTTTACTAATCTTAAGAGTATAGTTTCTAATATTTATAATCTCTCCTAAGTAGTTCTTAGAAGTCGATTTTAAATAATTAGAAGAGAGGGTATTATACTCTTCTTCGAGGTTATAAGTATTCTCTTCTCCCTTTTCTTCTATAGTACTTAGGTACCCTATTATATAGAGCCTAGTATTATAGATTAGGATAGAAGCTAGTTTACTTATAGCTCGGGTATCTTTAAATACGAACGAGGTAGGTTCGAGAGTATTTAAGATAAAGAAGGAAATAGTAGGATTCCTAAATAAGTTAAACTCCTTAAGAGTAGTAAACTTAATAGGATCTTTACTAGCTCGTTAAAGATATAGATAATAAGAGTCTCTATATCCTTAAGAGTCTCGTTATCGTTCCGGAGAATATAGGTTTCGTTTTTCTCGAGTAAGGCCTTAACATTCGTATTAAGGTCTATACTTAAGTCTATATCCTTACTTATATAGTCTTTATTACTCGAGGGTCGTAGGTTATTATCTATAAGATATAACCGTATAATAAAGACTAATAAGTTACTAAAGACTTTAAAGTAAGTCTTCTTCGTATTCGATTCGAGTTCGATAAAGTCCTTATTATTAAGGAAGGTACTAAGCGTAGAATCTCTCTTTATATCTATCCTAATAAACCTAAGGATATTAGGTATTAGGGTAGAGATCTTATAACTAAGGTTATAAGAGATAGAGTAGAGAGATTCTAGTAAGATATCTTCCTTAGGAATAGGGCTTATAAGCTCTAAGAGGTCTTTAATATTCCTTCCTTCTAGAAATAAATTAAATCTAGAGTTCTTTAGGAAGGAGCTTAAAGCCTTTTCGGAAATAGTAGCTTCGCCGATCTCTTTAGCTTTATTAGAAAGCTCTTCCTTCTTAGTTTTATAATCTAGGTAGAGATTATTACTAGAAGGATATCTTCTTCGTTACTCTTAGTACTAGAGGTAGAGCTAGCGCTAGGGCTAGTACTTCTTCTAGTAGTAAGGAAGGAAGGGAGGCTTCCTAGCTTCTATAAGGGTATTTAAACCTAGGTCCGGTAACTTAGGTATAAATAAGCCCTTATTAAGGCTAGGATAGAGGATTTGTAGCGGAGTAGTACTAATATCTTCGCGTTTCTTAGTACTAGTTCCTTTAATACCTTCTACTTTAATTAAGTGCTCCCTATACTTCTTATACGAAGTAGTAATAAAGGAACACTTAAAACAAGTATACCCGTTAAGGATAAGAGGTAAATCCTTAAAGTAGTAGGTATTATAAGGAACTCTAGTATCTAAATCTAAATAGCTTTTAATACTATTAGATTCTAAAGTACTAAGGGTTTCCTTAGTAACTTTAGTACTAGAGTGTTTCTCCTTAGATGTTTACTTATTCCTTTAGTACTTATAATAGCTAAGGAACAAGTAGAACAAATAAGAAGCTCTAGCTCTTTATTATAAAGTAAAAGCTAGGCTCTAACTCTACTACTTTAGTAGGGGTTAAAGTAGTAAAGTCTTCCTTATTATAAATGTAAGACATTTTAATAAAGGTACGTCGTAGGTAAGGGAGGTCGTAGGTAGGTCGTAGGTAGAGGCGTGTAGGTCGTAGGTAGGGGAGGTCGTAGGTAAGGTCGTAGGTAGGGGGTCGTAGGTAGGTCAGTAAGGGAGGTCGTAGGTAGGTAAAGTAGGCCGTAAGTAAGGTAGTCTAACGGAGGTCGTAGGTTACGGAGGTCGTAGGTAAGGTAAGTCGTAGGTAAAGTAGGTCGTAGGTAGAGGTAGGTGGGTATCGTTAGATAGGAAGAAGTTTTAGAGAGGATATTCTAAGGAAAGAAGAAGGTTTATATAGATAGATCTACCTCTAGAAAATATAAGGTCTAGAGCCTTCTTTATCCTTCTCTACGTAAGTAAAATAAGAAGGAACTCTCTCGAATTTACTCTACGTAAGTAGAATAAGGACCCTCTCGAATCTACTTTACGTAACTTAGAAAAGTAAAGAATCTTCTAGAATCTACTCCTTATATAAAGAGAATAGTAAAGAACCTTATAGAATCTATCCCTTAGATATATACGAATATCTAGAACCGTTTAAAAAAAAGAACTTTCTCGAAGATTCTACGCTTATCCTTTCCTAATCCGAAGCCCCGCTTATACCTTCCTAATTAGGAAGTCTCCTACGTAAATAACTTTATAAGTCTAAAACTACTTTTAACTACTTAGTACTTTAGACGTACCTTAAGAGTAGGTCTTAGTTTTTACTTATTAAGTAGTAGTTTTGGTACTATTTTCTAAAAGTAATCCTAAGTTTTAAAAAGACCCTTACGCTTAAAGTCTTCGACCCTATAACTTTAGTAATACTTATAGCTAAGCTTAGTAAACTCGTATATAGGGTGTTTATATACTAAAGAATCGATCTAGCTTATAATATTTACTTAAAAGTATACTAGTTTAAGAGATAGGAGCTTACTTTTTACTTACCCTTAGGCCCTAGCGTACTACTTAGTAGTACTTAGTAATAACTCTTTATACGTACGTATAGAGCTAGTAGAGAGCTTTCTAAATCTATTTTTACTATCTTCGTAGCTCTCCTAGTTACTAAGATATTCGTACTTAGGCTTCTCTAAGACGGAGGTCTAGGGTTAGGGCCCCACTTTTCCCTTAGGGTTACGGAAATCTTATAACGCTAATAACTTTAGACTTAGTATAGGTACTAGGCTATAAACCTATATCTAGCTACTTATAAGCCGAAGGAATCGAATAAGCTAAAAATACTAACTTAGAAAGTCCTTAGTTAGCGAGCTAGGTACCCCTTCCTTACCCTAAGTCTTACCCTAAGGTTAACCTCATCGGTACGTAGCGTACTAGGAGGTACTATTTATAGAAACATATATATACGTATATATAGAGCTACTAATTCTCTCTCTAGATCTACTCTTACTATCCTCGTAGCTATCCTAGGTAAAGAGTTATCTATACTTAGAGGTTCGGGGTTAACTTTTCCCTACCCTAAGTCTTACCCTAAGCCACTAAGCTTAACCCCTAGGGTTAGCTTCGGAGGCTAATAACTCTATAAGTACTAGGTCTAAGGAAAAGTAAATAAGCTATTTTGTAGATCTAAGTGTCCTCTATACGCTATATTAATTTCAATATAGGGTCTCATAGAAGAAATCGAGGGTACCATAGTATATTAGAAAACTTGGTACCCTCCATACAAATTCACTTGGTACTCCGAGGGTACCAAGTTTTCTAATAGTAGCTATCCTAGTTACTAAGATATCTCGGACTTTAGGCTTCAGGGGTACGGGGGTCTAGGGTTACGGCCCCCACTTTTTCTCTAGGTTGGGAAATCATAACGCTAATAACTTTAGACTTAGTATAGGTACTAGGCTATAAACCTATATCTAGCTATTTATAAGCTAAAGGAATCGAATAAGCTAAAAATATTAACTTAGAAAGTTATTAGTTAGCGAGCTAGGTACCCCTTCCTTACCCTAAGCCTACCCTGGTTTACTCTATCGGTACGTAGCGTACTAATAGATACTATTTATAGAAATATGTATATACTACGTAGAGCTACTAATTCTCTCTCTAGATCTACCTAGTATCTTCTGTAGCTATCTTATATATAGAGTTATTCGTACTTAGAGGTCTGGGGTTAACTTTTCTTACTCCTGTCTTACCCTAAGCTATTCTAAGCTTAACTCCCTAGGGTTACCTTTAGAGGCTAATAACTCTATAAGTACTAGGTCTAAGGAAAAAGTAATAAGCCATTTTAGATCTAAACGTAGTATATACGCTATATAAATTTCAATATGGGTCTCATAGAAGAAATCGAGGGTACCATAGTATATTAGTTTCACTTGGTACCCCCACAAATTCATTCTTGGTACCCGAGGTACCAAGTTTTCTAATAGTAGGGAGGCAGGACCTATATATATCTTATCGATAGCTTAGCCTAGTCTTAATGGCCCACACTAGTGCATCCTACTAGGGGCATATCTAGGCCAGCCCACCACTCCGCCTTTAGCGGCATCCTTTAATTCTACATCTCACTTTACCTTATATATCTTATACTTATACCCTAGGCTATCCGCTTTAGAGCTATAGTGTAATTTAGTACTAAGCTACCTAGGGACTATAGGTAAGTTAAGTACTAAGCTACCTAGGAGCTCTAGGAGAAGTTATATAGTTATTTAAGACCTATAATATAAGGAAATACTAAGTTACCTAGGAGCTCTAGGGTACGCTATAAGTATTCTTACCCGGAGCTATAAGGTAAGCTAGGTATTAAGTTATTAAGGAATTATATAGTAAGTAAAATAGGTTACCTAGAGCTCTAGGTAAGTTACGTATTAAGTTATTTAGACCTATAATATAAGAAAATACTAAGCTACCTAGAGCTATAAGGTAAGTTAAGTACTAAGTTACCTGGAGCTTTAGGGTACGTTAAATATTGCTACCTAGAGCTATAGGTAAGTTAAGTACTAAGCTACCTAGAGCTCTAGGGTAAGTTATATATTAAGGTATTTAGGACCTATAATATAAGGAAAATACTAAGTTACCTGGGAGCTCTAGGGTACGCTAGTATTAAGCTACCTAGAGCTATAAGGTACGTTAAGTACTAAGCTACCTAGGAGCTCTAGGTGTTATATATTAAGTTATTTAGACCTATAATATAGGAAAATACTAAGTTACCCGGGAGCTCTAGGGTACGCTAAGTATTAACTTACCCGGGAGCTTAAGGTAAGCTATATTATATTATTATTATTATTTATAGTACCCTTATTAACCTTAAGTAGTACGCTATACCCGTAATAGTACCGGCCGCTCTAGTAGCGATAACGACGACGCTAAGGTACTAGCGCTACGAGTACTACTACTACCGTTACCGCTACCCCGCTACTACTGCTAAGGAGCACTTTAGTAGTATGAGCCATAAAAAGTAGGAGTAGTAATAGTAATAGTAGTAGTACTAGTAGTAGCCTTAAGTAGCTACTCCTAGTCCGGGCTCGGCGCCTACGACGCTAGTAAGCTACTTATTCGTTAGCTACTTACGATCGTTAACTAACGACTCGTAGTCTAAGAAGCCTTAGTACGGACCTACCGGCGGCGTACGCCTAGTATCGTACGCCCTTACGTAAAGCGTACGGCCGCTAATTACTAGTACCGTTATCGCTTTATTAGGGGTACCGCGCCTAGTACTACGCTTACTCTAAGTAGGGTTACCCTTACCCTCCGGTATATAATTCGCCTTAGTAATATATATTATGCTTTACTAATAGTACTTACGTAGTTATCGCTTAATCCTATAGTCTAGGCTAGTAGTTATATACTAAGTAAGCTATTAGGTTACCTAGAAGCTATAAGGTACGTTAAGTATTAACTTACTTAGGAGCTCTAAGGTTAGTTAAGTATTAACCTATTTAAGAGATATAAGGTAAGTAAGATATTAGGTTACCTAGGAGGTATAAGGTAAGTTAGATACTAAGCTACCTGGGAGCGCTAGGGTAAGGTCGTAGCTTAGAGCGTACTCTAGTATTACGTAATACTATATAACTTTAGAACTCCTTTACTTTACTCGTCTTAGCCCTAAGAAAAAAAAAGAAACCTCTATAATACTCGTCGTTTTTTCTCTATAATATAAGATAATAAAATAATTTTTTTACCTTTACCCTACTAGCTTTATTAATTATCTCTAGGTAGTATTTTTAAAAGTACTATTATTCTTAAGTAAGGAAGAGTATCCTTAGATTTATATAACTTTAGTATAATCTTAAGGAGCCTCCTTATCTAGTATATATAGCGTAAGTATATATAGCTTTTAGTATCTCTAACGTTCCTTATTAGGAAGCGGGGAAAGTTATTCCTAACTCCACTTTTCTAAAGTTTAAAAGAATCCTACCTTCCCTTAAGCCCTAAACTTAAACTTTCCTTCCTTTCTATCCCTTCCTCCTCTTCCTTAAGGTACTTTAAGAGATCCCCTTTATCTTTACTTCCTTAACTAACTAAACCTTATATTAACTAGAAACCGACGTACTTATAACCTTCCCGACCTTACCTTCGATACTACCTTTCGATACTACCTTTCGATACTACCTTCGATACTACCTTCGATACTACCTTCGATATTACCTTTTCGTATCCTTCTTCCTCCCTTAAAGTATTTAACCTTAAGCTCCTTAAATCCCGTTACTTAACCGTTAACTAACTAAACCCTTTATTAGCTAGGAAACCGACGTACCTATGGCTCCACCGACCCTCCTCGATACTATTCTCTCTACCCTTAAGGATTATCCTATAAGCCCGACTACCTTAGCCGAAGACTTATACTTTTCTATTAAAGCTTCCGGTATCTCCTAAGCCTTATATACATCCTAGAGTTATTTCTTTTAGCTCTATAGATGATAGAAAGGCTTGGGAAGTAAGTAAACTACCGGATGCTTTATATAGGACGTATTTAGTACGTTCTATAACCGTGGAAAACAAGGGAATTCGACTTGGATCGGCCTATTTAGTATTCCTACGGGTACGGCTAGGAAACGACTGGGACGCTCCGTGGCATTGTTTTACGGTAGCTATTATCTCTAGAAAGGAGGAGGAAAAGCCCTATTATTTGGGACTGTGATCCGGTACCGGTAGACCCGAAAAGGTCCCGAATAAAGCATATACTTTGGGGCCGACAATTAGCTTTTACTAGCTATATACGAAAGAGGTGCCCTAAGGTAGAGGTTTGGTATAATACCGATAGTAGGTATACTAGCCGGGTCGGTGTTTACCTTACTCTTTAGCTATGGTCGGAAATGGGCGTTACTAGGTGATTTTAAGTTCGGCGAGAAGACCCCGGGTAGAGGGCTGTGTTAGAATTCCTCGATGGTAGCTTTATTATTTACTTAGGAATAATAAGGTACGGTTTTATAACTTAAGGTTTCCGCTTCCCTAAACCGTAATAACCTCTTTATAATAGTATAGGTTACTTAAGT
Source organism: Microdochium nivale (assembly GCA_026745475.1). Taxonomy (NCBI): domain Eukaryota; kingdom Fungi; phylum Ascomycota; class Sordariomycetes; order Xylariales; family Microdochiaceae; genus Microdochium; species Microdochium nivale. The sequence goes on from JANTFD010000010.1 coordinate 14,710, forward strand.
AGTAGCCTACCTAGTTAGGTATTCGGTAGAAAGGAAGGTTCCTAATATTATAATAAAGTAAAATCGGAATAGCGGAGCGAGATCGGGACGGGGCGGAGCGAGACGGAACGGGGCTAGGACGCCCTTAAGAGGAATTAGTAAATAAGGACGAATTATATTTAAGTATAGAACTAATACTAAAGTTAACTATATAGATAGAATAAAGATATAAACTAATCCTTACCCTTCTATTATTACTAGAACCCTGTCCTTAAGGATTCCCTTTATATAAGGAATAGAGGGCGGAAAGAGTATAGAGTACCTACGGGAAGGGTACGGAGCGCCTCCGAAAGGGTACGGAGCGCTTACGGAAGGTATCGGCCCGTAACCTTAGGTTACTATATATATAATTAAAGTTATATTTACTTAAACGTTTAGGAACCTTTAGTTAGGTCCCGGATTTAGGCTAGCCCACGTAAGGGACTATCTCCTCTTTAGGATATATAAGGCCCTGTAGTCCCGGTCTTAACGTTAGTATAAATCCTTAAGCTTACGTATAATAACTTTATAATAAGTAAGCCCGTATATTCTTATTCCTTTACTTATATTTATATCTTCTTTAGCCTCCTTCTTTCTTAGTTTCCTTCTTCCTTAGTTTCCTTCTTCCTTAGTTTCTTCCTTCCTTACTTCCTTCTTCCTTACTTTTCTTCTTCTTTAGCTTCCTTCTTTCTTAGTTTCCTTCTTCCTTATTTCCTTTAGTCCTTCCTTATAACCTTTTTATCCCTAGGATTAGGACTTAGTACTAGGTTCTCTATAATCCTAGGAGGCGTACGAGGTCGTTTACTCGTAGACCTTTACTAGAATTAGAGCCCTTAGACCTCTAGATCCTTCTTCCTCTTCCTTTTCCCTTATTCTAATATACTACTAGTACTAAACTTATCTATAATAGTTATAAGTCTAGTACTATCCGTAGTATAGATCCGAGTAGGCTCTAGAAGGTAGCGAGAAATCTTCTACGTTACCGGCCGTAAAGGCTCCTGAAATCCTAGATTAGATATATCTAATCTAAAATATAAGGATACCTTATTAGAGCCTTCCTTTAGGTCCCTTATAATATTACTAAGTAAGATACTAAGTATTATAAATAAGGTCTTAGGATATAAACAATCCGTGCTATTATTAATTATCTTAAGCCTAGTACAAATTCGACTAGAAAAGACAAGTAAAACAACACGAATTAGGCTTTAATATACCTCTATCTCTAGTAATAGCTGTAAGTAATCGACTTACGTCTAGAATAGGTTTAAAGCCTATAGTCTTATTTATATAAGGACAAGTACTAGTAGAGTGCCTAGTACTATTACTTATATTAAACTCGACTAAACAAATAAAACAAAGGCTATTCTCTAGGCCTATGCTTCTCTTCGAGAGTAGCTAGGCCTAGGTTAATAGTCTTTAGATTATCCTCTTCTAATATAGCTTTAGAGTCTAGCTTTTCTCTTCTAGTAAAACAAAGAGAACAAGGTAGCTCTTACTTAGGTTACACTCTAAGTAGCTAGTATTAGGGTCTAGGAACCTATTAATTACCCCGAAGACATTTAGTCTCCTTAAGGAGTAGATTAATAAGCTTTATCTAAAGCTTTAAATTCTCTAAGCTAGTAATATTATTCTCTACTAACGTAGTACTAGTACTACTATAGGTAGGCTTAATATTACTTAGGATATAAGAGTATCCCTTGTTTCTTATCCTACTAGACTCTTAGATATAATCTATAAGACTATAAAGAGGTAGTATATGTAAAGTAAAGGCTATTATATCGAAATCGACGCCGATACTTAAACTACTAGTAGTTAAGAGAACTAAGTTCGTAGAGCTAGGTCGAGGAAGTCCTTAAGTATAGAGTCCTTATTAGATTCTTACTATAGTAAAACTCGATCCCTAGGTCTTTACTAGAGAGATACTCTATTAGTATTATTAATAAAGATTAGAGCCTTCTTTTCGGGCTTAGTCCTTTAGACCTAAAGATACTAAGAACATCTAGGATGTTCTCTTAAGGTCCTTCTTAGGGTTAATACTAGCTATGTTATAGCTAATATCTTCCCGGTTTAAAGGACCTCTTATAATAGTATTATCTTTAGGGTCTAAGAAGAACTCTTATTTAATAATCCTAATAAAGGACTAGGGATAGTAGCGCTTATAAATACTAAGGGTACCTTATACTTTAATAGACTATTTATATACTTTAATATAGGTCTAAAGTTAGACTCTATAGGTATGTACTTCTCGTCTAAGAAGATAGTAATAGGTATGTTACTCTTAGTACTAAGCTTAAGGAACGTCTCGAGGTTACTACCTAGTATATTATCTATAGACCCTAGGATAAGGCCTATAGGAATAGTACTAGAATCCCTAAAGTCTAGGTCTTCTAGTATATAGGTAGGTATATTTCTTTCTTTAGCTCTAGTATAGAGGTTATCCTTGCTTATCCTAGAGGTACTACGTAAGTACTACTCCTATTAATAAAGCTAGGAAGAAGAAATAAGAGACTTTTCCTGCTACCCGTCCTATTAATATAAGTTAAGTACGTAAACTTATTAATAAGGACTAGCTCTAGGCTTTAGGTAGGTAGATATCTCTAAAAGTAGTAGTAGGGTCTTTAAAGAACTCTCGAAGGTATTCTTCTAGAAGCTTAACCTTAGGTTCTTTAGATTCTCTAGTAGATCGAGAATACTACTATTAGACTTATTAGACTTATCTAATAAGAGAAGGGAGTTCTTATTAGAGATAAGACTAGAGTCTAAATCGCTAAGGCTATTAGAGTCTATCTTAAAGAATTTAAAATAGTCTTTACATAGCCTTAGAGATCTTAAATAGAGATCTTTAGTACTACTAATATTAACCTCCCTACTATAGCTTAGATTTCCTACTTTCGTAGATCGATTCGCTAGTAGGTCGACTATATTATCTTCCTCTTCGTTCTCGTCTTCTTCTTCAAAGTCTATACTATATCCTAGGTACTCCTTAATTATATAATTAATTAAGTGCCGGTAAGGATTTATAGTAAGGCCTTCTCTAAAGTAAGAGGAGCTAACTTTATAAAGGGTAGTACTTAAAGTAGTAGAGCTTATAGTCTTTCCCTTATTCTCTAATAAGTAAGGACTTAGGTATCTTCCTCTAAGAACTCGATAGTAATATAAGGGGATAATATAAACTAGGTAGTAGATAAGGATAGTACTTAGATCCTTATTTAGGAATCTAATATTCTCCTTCTCCTTCCTAGTTATATTATAAGACTTATAATAACTAGTAGTTATTACTATAAGCTCTTCTTCTTTACTAAAGATAATATTCCGGATATTATCTCTAGTATTCTTATAAGTAAGCCTAATAAGCTCCTCTCCCTGTAAAGGGCTACTAGTAGTAAGGTATAGAGCTAGGGTAAGTAGCTCTATAAATTCCTTTCTTCTAGAGAGAAACTTCGTAGTATTACTTATATTAAAGTAAGGTTTATTATCGGAAACCTTCCTTATATACCTCTTATTTAACTTAGACTTAGGCTCTAGTACTAGCTTAACTAAGTAGTCCTTATAATCTATAAGATTAGGACTATCTAGTAAGGAGTAGTCGAGGTTCTTTAGTAAAGGGTTATCTCTAATAGTACTTAGGTTAATACTCGGTAGAGTATTAATATCTAAGCCTATTAAGTCGTTAAATAAGATATCCTTTAGCTTAAAGATTAAGTCCTTAAAGAGGGTACTTAGACTAGTAATAGAGTACTCTTTATTATAGACTAGAAGTCTATTAGAGTCTAGCTCTAAGATAGGGCGGTTCTTAGAGACTAGTTCTTTACTAATCTTAAGAGTATAGTTTCTAATATTTATAATCTCTCCTAAGTAGTTCTTAGAAGTCGATTTTAAATAATTAGAGAGAGGGTATTATACTCTTCTTCGAGGTTATAAGTATTCTCTTCTCCTTTTCTTCTATAGTACTTAGGTACCCTATTATATAGAGCCTAGTATTATAGATTAGGATAGAAGCTAGTTTACTTATAGCTCGGGTATCTTTAAATACGAACGAGGTAGGTTCGAGAGTATTTAAGATAAAGAAGGAAATAGTAGGATTCCTAAATAAGTTAAACTCCTTAAGAGTAGTAAACTTAATAGGATCTTTACTAGCTCGTTAAAGATATAGATAATAAGAGTCTCTATATCCTTAAGAGTCTCGTTATCGTTCCGGAGAATATAGGTTTCGTTTTTCTCGAGTAAGGCCTTAACATTCGTATTAAGGTCTATACTTAAGTCTATATCCTTACTTATATAGTCTTTATTACTGAGGGTCGTAGGTTATTATCTATAAGATATAACCGTATAATAAAGACTAATAAGTTACTAAAGACTTTAAAGTAAGTCTTCTTCGTATTCGATTCGAGTTCGATAAAGTCCTTATTATTAAGGAAGGTACTAAGCGTAGAATCTCTCTTTATATCTATCCTAATAAACCTAAGGATATTAGGTATTAGGGTAGAGATCTTATAACTAAGGTTATAAGAGATAGAGTAGAGAGATTCTAGTAAGATATCTTCCTTAGGAATAGGGCTTATAAGCTCTAAGAGGTCTTTAATATTCCTTCCTTCTAGAAATAAATTAAATCTAGAGTTCTTTAGAAGGAGCTTAAAGCCTTTTCGGAAATAGTAGCTTCGCCGATCTCTTTAGCTTTATTAGAAAGCTCTTCCTTCTTAGTTTTATAATCTAGGTAGAGATTATTACTAGAAGGGATATCTTCTTCGTTACTCTTAGTACTAGAGGTAGAGCTAGCGCTAGGGCTAGTACTTCTTCTAGTAGTAAGGAAGGAAGGGGAGGCTTCCCTAGCTTCTATAAGGGTATTTAAACCTAGGTCCGGTAACTTAGGTATAAATAAGCCCTTATTAAGGCTAGGATAGAGGATTTGTAGCGGAGTAGTACTAATATCTTCGCGTTTCTTAGTACTAGTTCCTTTAATACCTTCTACTTTAATTAAGTGCTCCCTATACTTCTTATACGAAGTAGTAATAAAGGAACACTTAAAACAAGTATACCCGTTAAGGATAAGAGGTAAATCCTTAAAGTAGTAGGTATTATAAGGAACTCTAGTATCTAAATCTAAATAGCTTTTAATACTATTAGATTCTAAAGTACTAAGGGTTTCCTTAGTAACTTTAGTACTAGAGTGTTTCTCCTTTAGATGTTTACTTATTCCTTTAGTACTTATAATAGCTAAGGAACAAGTAGAACAAATAAGAAGCTCTAGCTCTTTATTATAAAGTAAAAGCTAGGCTCTAACTCTACTACTTTAGTAGGGGTTAAAGTAGTAAAGTCTTCCTTATTATAAATGTAAGACATTTTAATAAAGGTACGTCGTAGGTAAGGGAGGTCGTAGGTAGGTCGTAGGTAGGAGGCCGTAGGTAGGTCGTAGGTAGGGAGGTCGTAGGTAGGGAAGGTCGTAGGTAGGGAAGGTCGTAGGTAGGTCAAGTAAGTGAGGTCGTAGGTAGGTAAAGTAGGCCGTAAGTAAAGTAGGTCGTAAGTAACGGAGGTCGTAGGTTACGGAGGTCGTAGGTAGGTAAGGTAAGTCGTAGGTAAAGTAGGTCAGGTAGGGAGGTAGGTAGGTGGGTATCGTTAGATAGGAAGAAGTTTTAGAGAGGATATTCTAAGGGAAAGAAGAAGGTTTATATAGATAGATCTACCTCTAGAAAATATAAGGTCTAGAGCCTTCTTTATCCTTCTCTACGTAAGTAAAATAAGAAGGAACTCTCTCGAATTTACTCTCTACGTAAGTAGAATAGGAAGGAACCCTCTCGAATCTACTCTTTACGTAACTTAGAAAAGTAAAGAATCTTCTAGAATCTACTCCTTATATAAAGAGAATAGTAAAGAACCTTATAGAATCTATCCCTTAGATATATACGAATATCTAGAACCGTTTAAAAAAAAAGAAGTTTCTCGAAGATTCTACGCTTATCCTTTCCTAATTAGGAAGTCTCCCTACGTAAATAACTTTATAAGTCTAAAACTACTTTTTAACTACTTCTTAGTACTTTAGACGTACCTTAAGAGTAGGTCTTAGTTTTTACTTATTAAGTAGTAGTTTTGGTACTATTTTCTAAAAGTAATCCTAAGTTTTAAAAAAGACCCTTACGCTTAAAGTCTTCGACCCTATAACTTTAGTAATACTTATAGCTAAGCTTAGTAAACTCGTATATAGGGTGTTTATATACTAAAGAATCGATCTAGCTTATAATATTTACTTAAAAGTATACTAGTTTAAGAGATAGGAGCTTACTTTTTTACTTACCCTTAAGGGCCCTAGCGTACTACTTAGTAGTACTTAGTAATAACTCTTTATACGTACGTATAGAGCTAGTAGAGAGCTTTCTAAATCTATTTTTACTATCTTTGTAGCTCTCCTAGTTACTAAGATATTCGTACTTAGGCTTTCTAAGGGTACGGAGGTCTAGGGTTAGGGCCCCACTTTTCCCTTAGGGTTACGGAAATCTTATAACGCTAATAACTTTAGACTTAGTATAGGTACTAGGCTATAAACCTATATCTAGCTACTTATAAGCCGAAGGAATCGAATAAGCTAAAAATATTAACTTAGAAAGTTATTAGTTAGCGAGCTAGGGGTACCCCCTTCCTTACCCTAAGCCTTACCCTAAGGTTTACCTCATCGGTACGTAGCGTACTAATAGATACTATTTATAGAAATATGTATATACTTACGTATAGAGCTACTAATTCTCTCTCTAGATCTACTCTTAGTATCTTCGTAGCTATCTTATATATAGAGTTATTCGTACTTAGAGGTTCGGGGGTTAACTTTTCCTTACCCTAAGTCTTACCCTAAGCTTACCCTAAGCTTAACCCCTAGGGTTACCTTTAGAGGCTAATAACTCTATAAGTACTAGGTCTAAGGAAAAAGTAAATAAGCCATTTCATAGATCTAAACGTAGTATATACGCTATATAAATTTCAATATAGGGTCTCATAGAAGAAATCGAGGGTACCATAGTATATTAGTTTCACTTGGTACCCTCCATACAAATTCACTTGGTACTCTCCGAGGGTACTAAGTTTTCTAATAGTAGCCCTATTCCGCTATATCTACCCTCCGCTTACGGCTTACCGCCCTTTACTTTTTATCTATAATCCTACCGCTACTTCCCTTCTCTCTAACGTACTACGGCTTCGCCGGCCCTGTTCGGGCATATTAGCGCTCCGCCCACCGGGTTACCGCCGCTCCCCTTCTTTCTATCGTACTACGGCTTCGCCGGCCCTATTCGGGCACATCGGCGCTCCGCGTAACGGGTTACCGCCGCTTCCTTTCCACCGATAACGCTACCGCTACATTCTAACCTCCCGCTTACACGGGTCCCACTACCCTATTTAACTAACTAACTTACTACTAAATTAACTACGTACTCCTATACGCTTCCTCCCTACTTATATAGTGGTCCTACTACCCTATATAACTAATTATCTAACTCCGTATTACCGCACGCCTCCCCCGGATATATATAGCGCTTCTACTACCCTATTTAAATAAATAAATAAATACTTCACTTCCGCCCGATAACGCTACCGCTAGGTTCTAAGCTACCGCTTATACGGGTTCCACTACCCTAATTTAATAAATAATTAACTAAATGCTTCACTTCCCACCGATGACGCTACCGCTAGGTTCTAAGCTACCGCTTATACGGGTTCTACCGCCCTAATTTAATAAATAATTAACTAAATACTTCACTTCCTACCGATAACGCTACCGCTAGGTTCTAAGCTCCCGCTTACACGGGTTCCACTACCCTATATAACTAATATACTAACTACGTGCTCCCGCACGCTTCCTCCGTACTTGTATAGTGGTTCTACTACCCTATTTAATAAATAATTAACTAAATACTTCACTTTCTACCGATGACGCTACCGCTGGGTTCTAAGCTCCCGCTTACACGGGTTCCACTACCCTATTTAACTAATCTATTTACTACGTACTACCGTACGCCTTCTCCGGATATATATAGCGGTTCCACTACCCTAATTAACTAACTAACTTACTACGTACTACTATACGCCTCCTCCGTACTTACATAGCGGTTCCACCACCCTAATTAACTATTTAGTTTACTTTTACTACTTAATTAACTACATACTATCGCACGCCTCCTCCGTATATATATAACGGTCCTACTACCCTATATAACTAATTATTTCACTACTTAATTAACTACGTACTATTACACGCCTCCTCCGTACTTATATAGCGGTTCCACTACCCTAATTAACTATTTAGTTTACTTTTACTACTTAATTAACTACGTACTATCGCACGCCTCCTCCGTATATATATAGCGGTTCCACTACCCTATTTAACTATTCCGTTAATACGTGCTCCCGCACGCTTCCCCCCTACTTACATAGCGGTTCCACTACCCTAATTAGCTATTTAATTTACTTTTATTACTTAATTAACTACGTGCTATCGCACGCCTCCTCCGTATATATATAGCGGTCCTACTACCCTATATAACTAATTATTTCACTACTTAATTAACTACGTACTATTACACGCCTCCTCCGTACTTATATAGCGGTTCTACTACCCTACTTAACTAACTAACTCCTAACTCCTAACTACCCGCTCCTATACGCTTCGCCCGCACTTATATAACGGTCCTACTACCCTATCTACTACTTAATTTATAAATTAATCTACTACGTACTACCGTACGCCTCCTCCGCACTTATATAGCGGTTCTACTACCTTATTTAGATATCTTACTTTAGCCCGGTGACGCTAGCGCTAGGTTCTAAGCTCCCGCTTATACGGGTTACACTACCTTAATTAACTAATAAACTCCTTACTATATAGTTCTACTTTACGATACGTCTTAAGGAATAAGGCGGGCACTCTCTCTCTTTTTATTTTAAGTAAGGTTTAGCTAGTAAAGAGCCATCCTTTTACATACGACGATAACTCCGAGCGAAGGCGCTACTTTAGCGTAAAGAAGACGTAGCGTGTATTTTTAGTCTAGCCTCATAGTACGGTTTATTATACGATAGATTCGTAGTACCGCTAAACCCCTTCTAACTAGTAAGTATAGCGTACTATAAATAATAATAATAGTTCTACTTACTATCTACTCCTATATTACCTTAGGCTATCTCTACTCCTTCTTAATCTCGGATTACTAATTATCCTAACTATCTTAGTATTTTTTTTTCTCTTTCTTCTTCTCAAAACATATATATATATAAATTACTTATTAAAATTATATTAAATTATTTAGTTATAATAAATATAATTCTTCTTTTATCTCTACTTACTTACTTTACTTAGAAGCCCTATATAACTTATCCCTCTTAATCCTAACTACTTACTACGGCTATAGCTTAGAATAGTAACGAACTAGTAAACGAACCTTTATGTCTAATCTAGCCGTCCTCTTCCTATTAGGGTACTATATAATAGTAGTAAAGCGTCCTACTAGCCTTCGCCCCTAATTTAACCGCCTACCTCCTTTAGGGGCACTCTATATTAGTACTAAAGCGGTAGACTAACCTTCGTATATAACCCTACCTATTACGGGTATAGCTTTAAATAGCGGCGAAGTAGTATACGAACCCTCGCCCCTAATCTTACCGTTTATATCTTATAGGGCCTACTTTACTAAGCGTAAGATAAGCTATAACTTCTATAATACGTCTTCGTTTAGGGAGCTAGGCTTTTAGGCGCGCGAACGTCCTCGTAGTAGTAATAACCTCGAGTAGTACTTCGTAAATAGTCGTAGTAGGTAATTCGCTAGTTATCGTCGTTTTTTTATCGTCCTCTTTAGCTAGGAATGTAGTTTCGAAAGAGCGCTTCGTTAACGTTATTTTAAACGACTTATTAGGCCGAATAACTTCCTCGATCTACGGCTCTTATATAAGTAGGTTACTAATAAGTAGACGTTTAACGGTCTAGCTTACTTTACTTTACTTATAAGTAAAGGCGCTAGTATCATTAAGGTACACCGGCTCACTCTAGTTTCCTATAAGAGTACGAAGTAGCGGGACTAATTCGGGGTTATTAATGAAATTTGTCCCGGAGCATTCCTAGGTAGATTCCTCTAGAGCATTAGGCGGGTCTAGCTTTAGCGTAGAACCACACGAATGATATGTTCGTAACTCTATAGTGATACGCGGGTTATAGCTAAGATCGACCTTATCTATAGCGATAAGAGCTTCATTACTTACTTAAAAGATGAAATCGCTCGGAGACTTATAGCGCGGCGGTAGTTCTAGACCTAAACGTTCTATCTTATAGGTTAGATCGTAATCGTTATAGGCGTTATCGATAACAGATATATTATCTAGTCTATATAAGTTAGAAGATACACCGAACTATACGGAGTTATAGAGAAGCCTACTATTCTAATCTTCCTCGTTCTCGTCCTCTTCATCCTCGTCGCCGTTATTATCGTCTAAGTCTAAGTTATCGTAGTCGAGATCGGTTTCAATATCGCTAAAGCCGATCGGGTCCTCATTACTAATACTATCGTACTCACTCTCGTAATCGCTATCCGAAGCATTATTATACGGCGGCCCATCTTTAATCACTAATCTAGTATCTAATCTATCCGGGTCTAGAAAGCCGGTAATATTATAGTCGGTAGGTGTAGAGCTTACGATATCTATAACGAGGTCTCTAAGAAGTATATAATCGGGGTCCACTATAAGGTCGATAATGTCTTACTCACGTGCTATATCTACGGCTATAGGCTAGAATAGTCTACCTATCTCGACGACACTCTCGCTCTTACTTATAAGATCGTCTAAGTCGATGTTATCTAGGACCGAGAATATGTTAGCTAGAATCTACCTACCTCGACGACAGAGATCGTTTAAGTCGATGTTATCTAGGACCGAGAATATATTAGCTAGAATCTACCTACCTCGACGACACTCTCGCTCTCACTTATAAGATCGTCTAAGTTAATATTATCTAGGACCGAGAATATATTAGCTAGAATCTACCTACCTCGACGACACTCTCGCTCTCACTTATAAGATCGTCTAAGTTAATATTATCTAGGACCGAGAATATGTTAGCTAGAATCTACCTACCTCGACGACACTCTCGCTCTCACTTATAAGATCGTCTAAGTCGATGTTATCTAGGACCGAGAATATGTTAGCTAGAATCTACCTACCTTAACGATAGAGATCGTCTAAGTCGATATTATCTAGGACCGAGAATATATTAGTCGGAATCTACCTACCTCGACGATAGAGATCGTTTAAGTCGATGTTATCTAGGACCGAGAATATGTTAGCTAGAATCTACCTACCTCGACGACACTCTCGCTCTCACTTATAAGATCGTCTAAGTCGATGTTATCTAGGACCGAGAATGTGTTAGCTAGAATCTACCTACCTCGACGATAGAGATCGTTTAAGTTGATGTTATCTAGGACCGAGAATATATTAGTCGGAATCTACCTAGTTATATTCTAAGTAGGCCACACTATATTAGCACCGAAGCGGCATACTAACCTTCGCCCCTAATCTCGCTATCTATCTACCTTATATAGGCTACACCCTATATTAGCACCGAAGCGGCGTACTAACCTTCGCCCCTAATCTCACCGTCTACCTCTACTACCCCCACCTACCGGTCTACTACCCGTAACCCTATATATCTAAATAAGTAGCTAGTCTCCTAGAACAAATAGACCCGTTAGTTAAGCGGGAAGACGTCGCCGGCGGCTACTATACGGAATCCCTAGTTTAACTCTAGGCCGGGCTACTCCTATATAATAATTACTTCTACTCGGCGGTCGTTATTATATAGGTAACCTTTTTTTTTTTTTTTAGTTATTTCCGATCTAGCCTATGCCCTATTCTAGACATATACTAGCTACTTAACGTAGTAAACTATATAGCGGCCTTCTCCCTCGACGTCCTTAAGCTACTTCTAAAGCTACGCCGTCCTCTACTACTACTATATCTAGTACCCCTTAAATCGGTTATCCTCCTTATCCGCTCCGCTATCTATTTCGTCGCTCGTCGAGCCGCCTACTATCTCTTTATCTATCTCCTCTACTACCGTCTCTTAATCCGCCGTACTATCGTCTCCTCTAGCTTAGCCCTCATACTAGTCGTACTAGATAGCCCTAAGCTTCTCGTAGTCCTCGTCTCCGACCCCGTCTATAAACTAGCTAAGTACCGCTCGCTAGTACTACCTACCTTATATAAACTCTACGGCCGCGAGCTAGTTAGCCCTCTCGACCCCTATTTCTTTAGCTCCGACCTCCTCTAAGGGCGTTCCGCTACCTCTCTAGCCGTATTCTATCGTATTCCCGAGAGTCTCCTATTCTATCGTATACCTAACTAGTTAGGCCGCCGCCTAAGTAGCTTATAATAATAGTATTTATATTACTTTTATTTTCGTATTTCCTTTATCCTTACTCTATTTCCTTACTTAACCTATCTTTTTACCCTTCCTTTTCTTTTACACCTTAACTAATTCTTTAGTTAAGATAATAAAATATTATTATTATTAATAGTACGCTACACCTAGTCTAAGGTTAAGCGAATCTATATATTACTCGTGTAGTAAAAACACTACCTTAAGGGCTACACTAAAACTCTATACGCTACGTTCGAGCTACGCCTTAGTAGCGCCTTCGTTAAGAAATCGTCGCTAAGTATCGTAGGTACCGTAGGGTATATAACTCGTTCGTAGTGACCGGCGCAAGTATAATACGTAGTTACCGAACTCGCCTCTAAGTTATCTACGACCTCGACTATAAGCTAACTAGCGATTCCTTCCTTCTATAAGTATTACCTACGTCGGTAAGTAGCCCTTCGTCGTCGACATCGGTACGGGTACGCGTCGGTATTAGGGCGATGTTTATAGCTAACAGCGGCCTTAGTAATAATAGTAGTAATAGTAGTAATAGTAGTAATAGTAGTAATAGTAGTAATAGTAGTAGTAATAATAATAATAATAATAATAACCACGAGTAAGTTAGGTCTATTTCACCCGTTAGTTCCGTACTAACCCTCGTAGTACTTAAGAGATAGTTATCGCCTCCGGCCGGTGAGGCCGCGAAGCGTTCGCGCTCCGAGAACGTAACTCCGGCTACCGGTACCGCCACCTCCGCCGCCGACACTACTACTACTACCATTACTACCGCCTCCGGCGATAACGACCTTCCTACTAGCTTCGTGCCTATTAACGCCGCCGCCGCCGCCGCTACCGCCGCCCTTACTAACGATAGCGCTAGTGCGACCCTCCCGGGTAGCTAGGAGGTCGGTCTAGCGGAGACTCTCCCGCGCTCCGCGGGCGAGGCTCCCCCTACCGGACCCCTTAGCCTTAGTGCGGTGTCGCGCTAGTCGCCTTCGTCGCGTACGTTAATAAAGACGCGGAAGTAAGTACGTAGGTTTTTTACTACGCGTAACGTTATCGTTACTAACGCGCGTCGTTAAAGTAGAAAGGTAAGGGTCGTTAGGCCTAGATGTCCGCGTCTCCCGGCGAGGAGCGCGACGTCCCCTATACTACGTACGTTACGCGCACTATAGCTAACTTTCGTTACGTTATATATAGTTCTAGAAACTAAATCTCTTATTCTTACTTTCTCTTACCCCCTAAGGTAACGCCGATACTATATACATTTCTTTATATCTAGGTCGGTACTAAGGAGAGTAGCGCGCTAGAGCTAGTCTAGAGTATAGGAAGGCTTACCGTTATAGGCCGAGCGGTCCGCCCCGGCCCCTTTACACGATAATAGGGTCCTCCTATACATTACAGGCCGGACCGCGCGACATCTTCTAGGCGTAGTTCATATACTTCTCGCCGCTCGCTCCGCGCTAGGCGAGATAGGCGTCGAAGAACCTAACCTTATCCGAGGCGGGGCTAGTAGTGTAGAGGCGGCACGGGGCCGCGTTCACCTTAGCTCCGTGAGCTACGTACATAAGCTCGAGGCGCGGGTAGGCGGGCTCGCCGGCGGCGTTACTCCGGTTAGGCGCAGGGGCCTAGAGGTACTAGAATAGCGCTACCTCGTTACTAAAGCCGGCGAGAATAAAGGCGTTAACGCTAACGGTAAGCTATACGTCCTAGACGGGCAGGTTACCGGCGCGCGCGCGGAGGTCGTATACGATCTACTCGTCCGTATCGAAGTACTATAGAGCCCTATCTCGTTAGCTTTATCTACGCTTCCCTTCATCGCTATATAACTAGCGTCTAACGTACGTTTTCGTAGATAATCTCTATTACGAGTCGCATAAGCGGCGAGGTACTCGAGAGGCGGACGAAGCCGCGGTTACTAGCACTTACTATAAACGTCTACTAGCTAAGTAGGCTAGCGATCTCTAGGCGGAAGCGGAGAGTAGGAGCGGAGGAGGACATCTACGTAGCTAGACGGTGAGCAGAACTACGTAGAGGCGGCTAGCGGCTACGCGGGAGGCGGGACAGACCTTAGCTACGTTAAGCTACGCGTACTAGGTATCCTATACGTAGTGCGGCGCGGAGATAGCGATAACGATAGCGATAGCGAGGGTAATAGTAATAGATAGCAAGTAGGGAGGTAGGGTGAGGTCGATAGTAAGGTCGATAGTAAGGGCGAGGGTAAGTAGGGAGGTAGGGTAAGGTCGATAGTAATAGATAGCGAGGGCGATAGCGAGGGCAAGGGCGAGTAGGGAGGTAGGGTGAGGTCGAGTTAAGATCTCGGTAATATAGGAGGGACGTAAGGCGTATACGAGGGTAGCTACGGAACGCTAGTAGTAGCTATCTACGAGAATCGTTCTTAGTAAGCTATACCTTAGTTAGCACGCGATATAACTAGGGAGGAAGTAGCGATAGGCTAGGTTACTAGAGCGGAGGTAGGAGGCGAGTACTTATAAGTGTACGGCAGGAGAGGACAAGCCTATAATCGCCGCTACTATAGCTGTTACTACTATATCTACGGTCGGGAGGTCGGAGGAGGCGGTACTCTATCGTAGCTACTATTATTATAATTAGAGGTAGGATGTAGGCCGGCGAGGGTAGTAGAGGAGGATGTTCTAATATACGAGCGAGAGGTCGGCGTACCTAAGGCGGAAAGTATAGGTAGTCGGGCGTTTAATATTACGGTAAGGTTATAGCTAGGCGGAGGAATAAGTAGGAGGTGTAGTATAGAGGGCGCTAATAAAGTAGTAATAGTCCGGGAGAGGCCTAACTTACGTATAACGGCGTAGTAATTACAGTAACGGTAGCGACGACGTCTCGCCGTCTATACTACGGCGTTCTCGCAGGCGTAATACGGCAAACGCGGCGGTGATAGAAGTATTATCGTCCGTGCTATAGCCTTACAAACGTAGTAGTAGAGTTAATACCGCCTCGTTTTCCGCTCTACTCTAAGTAAGTAAACACTCTACGTTCTCGGTAGCGCCTTATTCATCGTTAACGATAGTCTTTTTACGTTATAGCCTCGCCTCTCCTACCTTCTCGCTACCGCCGCCGCCTTCTCGTCGCCGCTCGCTCGTACCTACCTCGCCGCCTTCCCGTCGCCGCTCACGCTCGTAGCCTCCTCCGCCTACTATCGCTCCTACCCTCTCGTAGCTACGCCTAATTTATCACTAATTCACGTAGCTACCTCGCCTACGCCGCCTTCTCTATAAGACCTTACGCTCGCGCGCTCCTCCTATACGGCCGATTACCTCCTCGATTACACCTTCTAGTAGATATTATCGCCTCGCCTCTCCCGCCTTCTCGCCTCCGCCGCCCTCTTAACGCCGTTCGCGCTCGTAGAGACTCCTCCGTCCGCTCTCGCGCCTACCCGCCGTCGCTCCTACCGGCCGCTATAACCCTCCTATACCTCCTCGACTTATATACGCGCGCCTCCCTCCTCTCCTTACTAAGTCGCTCGACTACGGCTACCTCGGCTATAGCGATCTAGCTAGTATAGAACTTTAATATAAGCCTCCCCTCGGCCCTACTCGTAATTAATAGTATAAGGCTAACGTAACGGCTAGGTAAGCCGTAGGCCTAGAGAGAGGTCGCTATTTAGGGTTAGGTAACTCGGCTACTACGCTAGCCGCGCGATAGCGACACTAGTTACGTCTTTACTATTAGCATCGAGTTCCGGAACAGATTCCGCCTCGTAAGCTTCGCCCTTAATCGCTATATAGCCCTTGACCTCGCCGCTAGCTACGACGACTTACTCGCCCTAGTCCGCGCCCACCGCTAAGAGCGGCGTAACGCCTACTTCTTCTTTAACCTCGACTTCTAGTACGACCTCTAGGTCGCGCGCACCTACGACGCCGTACTAAGCATCATCTACGCTACCCGTAGGCGTAATCTCCCCCTCTCCGTCCTCGAGGACGACTAGGCCCCGAACTAGTATAGTAACTACGCTACCCGCTTCGTATAGGGCACGCCCCCCGTCTTTATAACCTACTACGCGCTTTAACTTACTACTAGTAGCCCTAGTTACTACGCCTAGTACGTTCTAGATAATAGCACCGTTTACGGCTAGGACTACTCG
The DNA here is from genome assembly GCA_026745475.1 of Microdochium nivale. Lineage (NCBI taxonomy): Eukaryota > Fungi > Ascomycota > Sordariomycetes > Xylariales > Microdochiaceae > Microdochium > Microdochium nivale. The sequence continues at coordinate 31,230 of JANTFD010000010.1, forward strand.
CTAGAGGACGCTAGCGTATAGGATTCCGATGCCCGCTACTATACCTACCTACTAAACCGCTAGGACGGCTCTAACGCGGGCGAGGATAAGGTAGCGGAGTACGAAGAGGAGGCGGCGGCTACCGTAAGGAACACTTACTAACCGGGCGCTATAACGCCGGAGCTTAGAGGAGGTAGTATAATAGAGTAGGGCGGACAAGGATTAGGGGTTTCCCCGAATCATTTATATATTTATTAATTAGTTTCGTCGTTATATTTTATCTTTATAGCGGCATACTACCTAGATATCACGAATTTACACCTTATTTTTCCCCATTTTCCGAAATCACTAATTCCGCCTCTATTATTATAAAACCCTTTACTATTCTATTTAGAATGCCCTAATTAGAAGAACCCCTAAGAAAAATCTACACTTTAAAGTATAGTTAGCTCCCCTACATAGATCTCGTAAGGTACGCGTACCTTACGAATCACCTCACTCTACGCGGAGCGTAGAGTATAGTACGCCGGACATCCCGCCGACACTAGGTAATATAGTAAGCTCCTCTTTAGTTTAGTTAGTTAGTTTTAGCCACGATTAAAGGAATCCTCACCCGCCCTAGGACGCTACGCCTAGATTATTAACTCTCTACGGGCATAACCCACCTCTCCGTCGAAGTAACTATACCTCGAGCTACCTAGATCATCGCCTCTCTACGGGTATAACCTATATCTCCGTAAGTAGCTAGCCCGCTACCTCCGCTAGCCTACTACGACCTAACGTTATATATCTAAGTAAGTAGACGGCCTTCTACTATAGAAAGGCCCGGTAGTTAAGCGGTACGACGCCGCTAGCGACTTTACTATACGGAATCCCTAGTTTAATCCCGGGCCGGGCTATAAGGTAAGAAGAATTAACAGGGCCCTCGGCCGCGCCGGTCCTTCTCGCCTAACCTTTTTATTTCAGGCGGTATCCTCTCTCCTCCTCTAGGGCCGAGCCTTCGTTATATTACGCGCTACGCTATCGTCCGTCGTCGTAGGGCGCCGGCCCCCGGGCCCTACAGCTTTAACCTTTATGGCCCGTGCTCTAGCCCCTACCGGCCCCCGGCCCGCGCCGTAATTAAGCTCGATAGAGGTTAAGTACGCCTACGAATAATAGTTAGGGCGGAGTAGGCGCGGAGCGCCCACGGAAGGCCACGGACCCTATCCGGAACGGCCCCGGTACCTATAAGGTAGGTTCTAGGTAACTCTAACTATTAAGTATATAGGGTCCGGTTAGACCCCGGGTTAGGGCCAGCCCACCTACGGGACTAGACCGTCTAGATTTAGCTTAAAGTAGTTAAGAGATCTAATTTCCCTCTATACCGTATAGTACGATAGCTCGTTAGTAACGCCTTTCACCTCTTTCTAGATGAAATTAGCGTTCGATACTACTACCGTACGAAAGTCTAAGCTTCCGTTATTACTCGCCTATTTTTATGCTATTACTAAGCTATAATGTTTAGCTACTACATACGTATAGAACCGTACTTTAAAGTCCTCGAGTATTACGCTACGTTTCTCTAATTATACAAGCTCGTAATAGTCGAGGAAGTACTTTATAAGATTAGCGATCTAGATAAATAGCGTAAAGAAACGCTCGTATCTTATCGATAGCTTCCCTAGTCTATAGTATAGCTCCCGTCCTCTTTTTACGTTAAGCGCGGAGTATATCTAGATCTAGGTTCTTATAGTGTCGAAGATACTATCGTAACCGCTAATTAGTAAAACGGAGAAAGGTATCTTTTTTAAGAAGAAGTCCTAGTTACCGATACGTATTTAGCCGTCGAAGTAGAAAAGAGAATTACGATTAGTTCCGAGAGCCTAAAGTAGGCGAAGCTTATCTCGATAGACCTTTAAGTCTATATAAATACAAAAGTTATATAGTTTAATCTCTATATACTTAGATTTAGGGTCGTACTTTACGTTACGCTTAATTAGCTCTAAGGCCTATCGTTCTAATATCTACTAGGTAGGCGGTGTAAACCCTTCGAAACTCGACTCTAGGTTAACAAGTGTTAACTTAGGTAGGAAGACGTTCATATAGCTAGGGTCGATTCTAGTTAGCGACGTACTTCTATCGAGGTCTTTACCGGGCGCTCTATTTACGAGTAGTACTAATTCCGTAACGGATAGCGATAGCCTAATTATAGTAAGGCCGTCGTCGAGTACCCTATACATTAAATCATTATCCTATAGATCGAGAGAGATAATAGTAGGTTAAGCTAAGGCTAGTCTCTTAGGACTTCTAACTCGTAGTTATATAGCTTATTCTAGACCTATACTAGCCTACTCTCTCTAACTCGGGTTAACCTCCCGAATAAGTACTTCGACTACCGTAAGCCCGTTCGTTATCCTCTCTCCTAGTACCTCCCGGGGCCGCACGATCTATTCCCGCTACTCCTCTATCGCTAGTAGCCCTCCTTCGACCTCGTCCTCTACGAACTCCCGTAGTAACTACTCCTTCTAGACGTATATTAGTAGCGGTAGAACCTTATCGTTCCACCGGCATACCTCCCGGGCCCTCCTCTTCTATCCGGCCTTAAGGCCTAGGTAGTCTAGCTCCTCTCCCTCGTCCTCCTCTTCGCCCTCTTCTCCGCCGGCCTTCTCGCACTACTCTAGCCCTAGCCCGCACCGCTAGTAGTAAGTCCCCTCGACGAACCTTAGCTCGCTCCGCTACCTAATGTAGTCTACCTTCTTAATCGCCCGGCACCCCTCGAGCCTATGCCCGTACGACTTCCTATCGCCTACCGGCGACCCTATTACCCGCCACCGGACGTAGCAAACTACATAGCGGATTTCTCCCTCTACCTCCTCTAGCTATTACTAGAGCTACTCGCTCCGCTACTACTACTATATTTAGTAGCCCTTAAGCCGGTTAGGTTCTTCCTCTTCCTCTACCTCGTCGTCTTCTTCGCCTTCGCTACTTATTTCCTCGTCCGCCGTCTCGTCTACTATCTCTTCGTCCGCTATCTCGTCGTCTCCTCTAGCTCCGCCCTTATACTAATCGCACCGGGTAGCCCCGAGCTTCTCGTAGTCCTCGTCTCCGGCCCCGTCTATAAACCGGCCGAGTACCGCTCGCCGGCACTACCTACCCTATACGAACTCTTCAACCGCGAGCCGGTTAGCCCTCTCGACCTCTATCTCTTTAGCTTCGACCTCCTACCGTCTCTTCTACTTCCCGGCCGTTACCTCGTCTACTAGTACGATAATAGCCTCGACGATCTCCCTCTCTACGCCCTCCCCGGCCCGTCTATTATACGTAGTCGACGAGCCCGTACGGCTCCTCCGCGTAGATAATCACGCTAATTCCCGCGATGTCGACGCCGGTCCCGAGCCCTATCGTTACTATAATCTACCGGGATAAGCCGGTACTACTTACCTACGCCTCGAGTACCTCCTCTCGAGCCCTAGTCTCTATCCCGCTATAGTAGTACCCGCATCCGATCCGCTCCGCTAGCTTCTCGCTATCCTACTTCGACCGGTAGTATACGACTCCTTTCTAGTCACCGTCGAGCGCCCCGGAGCTATTCTTCTCCTCTACTAGCCGTACGACCTCGGCCTAGACCGCGTCTCCCTACTTCGAGCCTACTCCTCCTCGTCGTAGTGCCCTACCCGGGACTCTAGTAACGGCGTACCGGATGTTCGTCTTAATCGTACGTGCTCTAATAATCTCGGCGTCCTTCGTAAGTATCTACTACCGGAACTAGCCCTCGAGCTTCACCGGGAGTATCGCCGTAAGTAAAATCACCGGGTAGTCGTACCGATAGAGCCCCTTTAGCGCCGCGAGTCGCTTCCGGTAGCCGACGTCTATGATAATCGTATAGCACTCGTCGATAAAGATCCGCCGTAGTACCTTCTAGCTCCGTAGAGCGTCCGCGTAGTTACCGAACTCGTGGTTACTAGCCTAGTCGGTACTAACTATAACGAGACCTACTACGCGTACGAGCGAGCCCGGCTCCCGGCCCTCCTCCTCCGTCGGCCTCTAGCGGACGTAGTCGATCCCGAACGAGCGTACCCTCGCGACGAGATCGTCGATTAGCGCTACGAACGGCACCACGACGATACTAGTACCGCTATATACCCCTCGTACAGCCGGTACTATAAATAGAAGACTCTTTCCGCCGCCCGTCGGTAGTACGACGATAAGTACGGAGCCGCCTCGCATCTATATAATCTAGACTATAGCCTACTCTTACTCTATCGTCCTCTACCGGGCCCCGGGCCCGATAATCGACTCGAGCCCTTACTAGATACGGCGGCCGACTTCTCCTCTAGCCGCTTCCGGGACTAGCTTTCTCTACTTCGGCGGTAGCGGGTTCGAATCGGCTATCTCGTTACTCCTACCCGGCGATTCCCTATCCCCGTAGATCGGTTCCGGCGTTATAGAGTCTCTCTTCCGCTTCCTCGTACGCTACTACTACTACTACTACTACTACTACCGCCGCCGCCGCTTATCCGGTGTCGTGCCCGTCCCCTACCTATCCTAGCTTAGATACTAGTGCTATAGCCTACTAATCTCCCGGTAGTTCGTAATCATCTACGGCTATAGCTAGCCCGGGAACTAGATGTTAATCGCGTAGTACGACCGTGCTATAGCACTACTATACGTAGCCTACAGATCCTAGATTAGCTCCGTCCGGTCCTTCTACCGCTACTCGCCTATAGCCTCGTCGAACTCGTCGTCCTCGGGCCCGTATCCGTCGTCTACCGCGCCTACTTCGAGCTCTTTCTACTATACGACGAGCCCCTAGATCGTCCGGCCTAGCTCGATCGCTAGATGTCGGTACGCCGAAGTACCTAGCTCGACGCCGAGGTAGCTAGCCGTAGCTACCTTAAGCTCCTTCGAGAGTACCTCTATGCCCTACCGGCCCTTCCGGCCGTCCTTCTAGAGCTAGTGCCGTAGCGGGCCGGGGGGTTTCCGGGCCTAGGCCGCCTCCGCTAGTATCTCCTCGAACGGGACTAGCTAGACGAGATAGACGACGAGTAGCTACCCGACCCGCTCCAGTAGAAATCGGGCGACCTTCCGGCCGTAGCCGCGGATCGACTTAGCCTTATCCCGGTCCGTTACGAGCATCACCTACCCGTCGTAGACGTAGACGCTCCGCGTAAGCTACTTCGTATCTAGATACCGTACGCTCGTGATCTCGGGCCCGCGTCCTAGCTAGCCGCCCTAGACGTACGTTAGTACTAGTAGCTACCGCTTTAGCGTCCCGAGCCCGTTTAGCTACTTCTAGGATCTCTCCCGGTAGTACTACTACCGCTACCGCGACTAGAGCTTCCCCGAAATAAGCTCGGTAACGACCCGCGGCCCGGCTTAGAGTTAGCTATTTTATAGGTTTAATATAAACGACTTCCCGTCACCCTCGTATATAACGCTATCGCCGATCTCTCTAAGCCTAACCCGGTCTAATAGCGCGGCCGACTAGCCGTATAGTAGCCCGTCGAGCGTCGATTCGGCCGTTACGATAAGCCCCTACGCTATCTACCGGAAATCCTATACCTAGATCCGGAAGCCGTAGAGTTAGAGCGCCTTCTTCCCGTCCTCCTAGATAATCCGCGGCGCGCCGCCCTCCTTCTCGCGGTAGCCCCTCCCGATCGTTATAAACCGCGTAAGCGTACTAAACGGGCTAAACGAGCCGTCGGCGATCTAGTACCAGTAGCCGTCTATAAAGACGTCGATATCCTTAGCCTCTAGCTACCTAGCTCCTTTATCGTCGTCGTCGTCGTCGTCGTCTTCTACCTCCCCGGCGTCGTCGTCTTCCTAGATCGGGACGTCCTCGAAGAAGTACTCTAGTAGTAGTACCCGGCTATACTACGCTAGACCTACTAGTAACGTCGTAAACTCGGCCGGTGGCCGGAACCGTAATCGGACGGGGTCGATTATGAGTACTATCGTAAAGTATAAAAGCGGGTTAACGTATAGCCGTACTAGTACCTACTACGTAAGCGACGTAATATAGAGCGTAAAGACGGCGGCGTCTAGAATATCCTCGTCCTCGCCGCTATCGTCGTCGCTAGCGGCGTCGCCGCCTACCCGGGAGCTCCTATCCTACGTACTATCGAGAGCCTCCGCGATAGCCTCGAGAGCCGCCTACTAGTTCTCGCTAAACTAGACCTAATACCGGCCCCTAGCCTCGCTACGGCTAAGCCGGAATACTCGTACGTAGTAGTATAGATAGCGCCGCTAGTAGCTCCGGTACTTCTCTATTATCTAGGCCTCCTACTTTACGCTAAACGGCCGTAGCGACGGCCGATTCGGGTCGCGGCTCGCTAGCTAGTAGAGCGTCTCGACGGGGACCTAGCCGATCCGCCGGCTACACCGCTCTATCTCCCGGTCGAAGCTCTACCCTAGACGTACGAGCGCCGCTTCCGAGTCCCCCCTCTCCTTCCGGGCCGTCCAACTTAGCTTCGCGAGCTCCCTCGTTGATAGAGCCAGCTCGGCGGCGCGCCGCAGCTCAGCTATATCCTTACCGGCTAAGTAGGCGGCCCAGCCCATCTATCGTACCTACGGCGATTCGAAGTCGACGCCGGGCTCGAAGTCGATAGTCCGGGCCCGCTCCGTATCCTCTACTACGACCTTAGCCTCGTACGCCGCTAGATAGGCCTTCTAGTCCGCGTCCGGGCCCGGGCCGGGGTTCCGGGCGGGGGCCGGGGCCGGAGCTAGAGTTACTAGCCTTAGCTCGAGCCCTCTCCCTCGGCCGGGTCGCCCGGGAACCGGTACGTTCACGGCCTAGTACCACGTAAGCTACTTAGCTAACGAGAACGACTAGACCGCTACCTCTCTCTAACTACTCTAGCTATCGTATTCTAGCTATAGCCTTACCCGTTCCGCGTTCTAGTACTACCGCATCCGCTTCTCGTTCGTCGTTAGATAGCGGCACGCGGTATAGCGTAGCCTAGCCCGGATCGTAAGCTACGGGATCGGCTCGCTACCGTCCGCTAGGAGCTCTACTACGCGCGGGTCCTATAGCCCGCCGTCGCCGGCTACCGTCTCCGCGAGAGCCCGAGCTAGCTCTAGAACCCCCTATAGCTCGTCTCCTCTAATCTCGTGCGTCTTCCTAAAGTGCTAGGCGACGTTCGGCCCGGGTCGGACTGCGGCCTTATAGTCGACGTATATAAGAACGCGCGCTAGCTCGTATAGCGCGATAGCCGCCGCGTCCTCGTCGGCTTCGTCGTCCGTGCCGCTTCCCCGTCCGGCTAGTATAGCTACTATCATAATTTAGAACCGCGCGTAGTACGTATATTACTATTACTACTATTACTAATTACTATCGCGAAATAGTAGTAGCTATAGAGACTAGACCGAACGCCCTCCCTTTCCTCTCCTCTTCCTTTCCTACCTAGACCCCCCTTTCCTACCGTACCGTATTACGTAAAGACCTCGTACTTTCCGTACTTTTAGACTTTCGCCCTTACCCTACTACTACCCCCCCTAGACCCGGGTCGGGCCCGAGCGCCCGGCCTTACCCTAACCCTAGAGTATAAGACCGCGTCCTCATGCTCTAGCGGGTTCCTCCCTAGTCCGCGGGAGCATAAGACCGCGCCCCGCTCTTTCTCGACCTAGTTAGCGCTAGAGCATAATACCGCGCCCCACCGGGCCCCCGCCTGGAGCATAATACCGCGCCCCGCTTCTCTCGGCGGGTGCACCCAATCAGGGCCCGGAGCAAGAGACCGCGTCCTCATGCTCCACGGGGAATGACGGTCAGGGTTAGCTTCTAAGGCTAATAACTCTATAAGTACTAGGTCTAAGGAAAAAGTAAAGAAGCTATTTTGTAGATCTAAGTGTCTTCTATACGCTATATTAATTTTAATATAGGGTCTCATAGAAGAAATCGAGGGTACCATAGTATATTAGAAAAACTTAGTACCCTCTCCTAAAAAAACTTGGTACCCTCCGAGGGTACCAAGTTTTCTAATAGTAGATAGGCTTCGTCGTACTGTCGGCTAGCGACGCATGCACGCGGCCCTATATGGCCAGATTTTGAAGGGGGCTGCCAAGACGCCAAGGTACTTAAATTCCTTATCGCTAGCTTTAGATAGGGATGGCACGAATCGCTCTAATGCTTTTACTTAAATTTCCTATCCTAGATGAACCACCCGCAAACCGTTCGGCGACAAGCTAACCCCTTAGTTTTCACTTCGTTCAAACACGGGGCATGGCCCGGTGCTACGGCCTTGTTTGCGCTGCCCGTTAGCCTAAACAATCCCCTATTGGTCGCGGGTCGTTCTAACTAGTTCCCTATAGAAGGTCGGGTACCTTCTAAACCTTTCCTTCTACAGTCCAATTGACCATTGGCTCCCACCACCCACTTGCCTGCATGCGCGTGACAAAATCCACCCCACTAGTAGAGGAAAAGGGGGTTAGCGATGGGTTCATAGTGGTCACTGGGCCTCAAACAGTTACGATGGGGCGGTCCAACCAGGAGCTAGCTGTTCTACATGTCTCACAACGGTCACCTCTATGTGCTAATAAAATGGTGCAGGTCGGATGGCTGACTTGGAGGTTTTTAATGTCTATAAATAGACCATGAAAGGCTCGCAAGATGTTAGGAAAAGCCGTGCAACCCATTTCCTCTTCTCCCATCACTTACCATGACTCTCTTCTGCTGCAACGGGCTCAGTGCCTACCGTCCTCTACGGACTGAGCACGAGTCCAAGTTCGACAGTTTCAAGGCCTGGGCGGCCTACCCCCGTGAGACTAGCCCTGGGGATGATGTCCAGCTTAACCCAAGCAGCTTCACCATTCAGTTTGTCCGCCAGGTCAACTTCGGGTCTATCGAAGCTAGGCGTTACTTTTGCCCTGACAAGGACGGAGGCTTTGTCGAGGTGAGGGAGCAGGACATCATTAACGCTAACTTCCGCAAAGTTAACTCGTACGTATTTCCATCTAAGCATAAGACAGGCTTTCTAACTGTGCCAGTTACAAAAACTTCAAATGCGCTGCGCACAAAAAGTTCTACGAGTTCAATCTGTATCAGAAGGACCCTGTGAACATGCATCACTGGCGTGCGGACGTGGCGCGTCCAGCTAGCGAGATCGACCTCTGACGACCGTCAAGGCGAAGGGAAATCTTTCATTCTTCGCTGTATATGTTAGACACGATTTTACGGGCCGCGTTTACGGGTGATAAGTCGTCATGTGGTCTGCGCGGATTATGATGTAACTGCGGGCGCCATTGATAAGCCAGTTAGCTAGTGGTTCGAACTTTGTACACGAGTTCAGCTTCTTCCGGATATTAGAGTAGTTTACAACTTCATTCCGGGCAACTACTTCAGCGCACTCAGGCTTGTTTAAAAATATTATTATTTATAGTACGCTGTACCCACGAGTTAAAAGGGATTTAGCAGTGCTACGAATCTATCGTGCAATAAATCATGCCGTGAGGCTGGACTAAAAATACGCGCTGCGTTTTCTTCGCGTTAAAGCAGCGCCTACGCTTGGGGTTATCGTCGCATGCAAAAGGATGGTTCTTCACCAGCCGAGCCTTGCTCAAAATGAAAAGAGAGAAAATGCCTTCCTTATTCCTCAAGGCGCATCGTCTTTTGAAATATACTACATACGTAATCGGTAATCGTTAAGAAGTATGGAGCAATGCTAGGGAATGGCGCGTATCGGTAGCGCCCGTAATTACGTCGTGATCCGCGTAGACTACTATGATACGGCAGGGCAGATAGAGATTAAAGCTTTCCACAGGCCAATTCTATATTTATTGGTCAAAATCGATTATGTTTCTACGTATAGGTTAAGAATTGCATGCTTAACATTCGGAACCATGCTTTAGCATACTTTAAATATCCGCAAGTATTCCTTAACTACTCTACTCCGCCGAAATATAATACAGTCTGGTCTCTGTTCTGCTCCACAAGTATAAATTATGCCACTCTGCCTGGCCTTTACTCTACATTGTGGTGTTTGAGGGCGCTAACGAAGCCACAGTCGCTTGCTCGGCCCCCTTGTCCTCGCGCTCGCTGAAACGGTCACCAAAGAGGTCGAAGTGAGGGCGCATAACGACGGTGTACTTAACGAGCTCTTCCATGCAGTCGACAAGCCTATTCCTGTTCGAGCCTGGCATCATCCGGCTGCCCTCATCCTCAGGCGTGAACTGTTTGTACGCCATGGGCACGGAGCTCTGGTTGGGAATCACAAACATACGCATCCAGCGACCCAGGATGCGCAGTGCGTTAACGGCATTGAAGCTCTGCGAGCCGCCAGAGACTTGGGCCACGGCAAGGGTGCGGCCTTGTGTTGGTCGGACGGACCCGGCGGCCAGCGGAATCCAGTCGATCTGCGTTTTGAAGAGTCCCGTGATGATGCCATGCTGCTCCGGGCTAACCCAGAAGTGCCCGTCGCTCCAGAGGCTCAGCTCGCGAAGCTCCTGCACCTTCGGGTGGGTGTCGCTCACGTCGTCCTTAAGCGGTAAGCCTAACGGGTCGAACACGCGCACGTCGCAGCCTAGGCGATGTAGGACGCGGCAGCCTTCAAAGGCGAGCAGCCGGCTGTACGAGCGGGCGCGCAGGCTGCCCGTCAGCACAAGGATGCGCAGGCGATGCTTCCCCTGCTGGATAATCTCGTGGTCGACCATGGCCATGACGGTGTCGAGCTCGAGCGCCGACACCCAATCTTCGGTAGCATCCTGGCTGGCAGGTAGCAGAAATGGCCGATAGCGGACGCTGACATCGGAATCCTCGTCGCTGGGGATCTCTAGAGAGCTGTACACGCTGAGGCCCTTCTTGTGGACTCCATATGCAGTAGTAGGCGGCGCGGTGGTTGTTGCTTCTCCTCGTGGAGGATCGAGGCTTGGTCTCATCGTGCGTGATTGAAGTGTCACATAAGGGTAGTACACAAAGCTAGTGGTAATGCCCCGCGGTATAGTTATGTTGAATGAAATAGAGGCGTGCCCCATTGTATATATGGTAACAAGCTGAGAGTACCCACTATACCATGGTTTGGCCAATAGTTCATGGGGCGTGACATGCACACAAATTTGGCGACGATAGCTTCCTTCTCAAGCGGGACCCCAGCCCCCCTCTCTCCCTTCCTCCTGTTTCTAAGTGATAAGCACCACCCCTTCCTTAGTTGCAGCTACGCATAATTTCGACCTTCACGCAGTCCTCTGGCATATGCCTGGAAGACCTTGCGGATCCCGTCCAGTAAGCAGCTAGCCCAAAGGTCATTACTTAGGGTGCACTAGGATGTCAAAGACCACGGCGTCGACGATCAGCTCCGCATTCTCACGCTAGCCTGGGAGCATGAGTTCGAGGTCACCTGCGCCGCCCGCAGCGGCGAGGACAAGTGGCACACCATTTTCTTTGGCGTCGACGGCCGCTACATCTTTACTACTTTGTAGAAGCTCCTTACGTCGCAGCTCATCGGCTACGTAATACTGTCTGCAAGCCAAATCAATGCAGACGCTAGCCCGTCTTGTCCACGGGAGAGTTGTTAGAACCCTATGGCGTATCTATGCTAGGATCAAGGGCGGCCTGATTCTCTAGCTAGGTTACAAGTTATTATGGCATATCTGGGTGTTCTCGCCCACTCGAGACTGAGTTCAGCTATGGCTACTTCTGAAAGCATGTTATAAGGGATGTCAAAATTTGCACAGGTAAACTTGCCTTAGTGACAAGCGTCACAGGCTTCTTTACCACTTTGGTGACCAGTGCGATGTTAATCTGGCACCGCAGGACCATAATGAGGACATTGGTGTTACCGTCGTCCCGTTCTGTAGTAGTCTCAACGCCTATCGGGTCTGTTCTAGAACCATCGATAGCAACAAAGGTATTCTTAGGCTGGATTAAGTGTGGGATAGCGAGGCGCTAGGTCAGATCGCGTTCTCATGGGAATAGGTTATATTTCAATCTCACTGCTACCTCAATCCGCAAAGCGAATGGTCGCTATAGTTAACCTCGCATCGATGCCCAGAAATGATGCAAATAGTGCAAGAAAGTATATACACCGCCGGGCACGCAATTGTCGGGCACACCTCAAATTGCGCAAGAGCCTTGGTGTTCCCGCGAACGTCACCGCAGTCCGCGGGAAGCGTCGCGCACAGGTTGCAGCAGACCACACGTTACACGCCTAGATGTGATCCAGGTGCTAGACAACCCTGTAGCCAAGCCCGACTGTCCCTAAATTGCGTCTGACTGTGCCGATTGTCATGTGGCGTCCGAATGTACCATATTGTGGTAGTTGTAGCGGCAGAGAAAGAACTACGTATATTAATGGACCAGCAGACATGTGATAGCGTTCAAAAGTGCGGGTATGGGTCAGAAGCTTGCTCGTAGTGTGACAGGCCCTGTTACAAGGTTTGCTAGTCTGATCTGGGCAATTCTACCTTTTGCGACTCTAGATAAGCCTCGGTCCAGGGTCTTGCCAAGTAGCTATAAGGCAGAATCTTGCATCGCAGGGCCCGAACTTAGTATGCTTATATGCTGACGCCACACATCCCTGCCCTTTCATGTAAGGTCCCGCCAGGCCTGGTCGTTTGTAGCCTGCAGAGTTGCTTGGCAAACAAGGTACTGCATCCTAAAAACCATTCCGTGGAGAGGCAGGATTTTAGATAGCCTATCGTGAGATGGTTAGGGCGCCACATTGAGAATAATCCATGGACAATCGTAGCATTCAGCTGCATGGCAGCAGGTCCGAGCTAGTGAGCTTACTATCGAGAGGGGCAGTATTACGTCCTGGGACATATCTACCTGACACTGTCGTAGTCGAACTACCCACGATGCGACCGTCAGCCTTGCCATGAGGACAAGAATAGAAGCTGCGAGAGATTGGAGGTAAACTGCGTCTCTCCTAAAGAGCGTTGAGTAAAAGAGACTCCGAGCATGTGCATGGCCCCTGGCTGGGCATTCGAACATAAGAAGAGCCGGCGACGCATGAAATCGTTCAATTTGTCTCATCAGCACCAGCTCCGGACCATCTCCCGTATCCTTTTTCGCCCATTCCCAGCCTCGCCTAGATATAATCGAACAGGATGATCTTCCCCAAGTCCCTCCTGGCCCTTGTGCCAGTCATCACTGGCGTCGCTGCTCAGAGCAAGCAAGTCATCTCGCCCGAGCTGTCCCGCAACCAGATCTACGACCGCATCATGAACCACATGCCTCCCACGCAGTCTCACTGGGACCAGTGGGGAGCCGGCTGGATCTTTGCGGACTGTGCCAACTTTGCCCGGGAGCGCGGCCAGAACCCAGCCGATTACGAGGTGTTCAATGTCCACTATACCGACTGCTCTGAGCCTTGGATCATGTGCCGCCACAGGAGTTCCAAGGTCGATCAGATACGCATGATCGATGTGAGTATTTGGTGCACCTCCTAAACTTTCCAGATTGATAGCTACTGACCTTGTGACTTTACACCTCATCTAGTACTTTGGTCGCCTCCCCGTGCGTGTCCGCCAGCACGTCAAGCACTTCATTGTCTCGTATGACATTGGCGGTGCCGCCGGTCTCTACTGGGGTGGCAATATTGCGATGGATGATGACTCCTGTAAGACCAAGACCGTCCATCAAGACGTAATCAGGCTGCCATTTCAATGCAGCACTGATTTCTCCTTACTGACCGCCCTCATACAGTCGACATGTACGTCCTCATACACGAGGCGGCGCACGCTCTCGACTTCTCAGCCCTCCGACAATGGGGCTCGCCCTTCAGCCAGACCCAGCAGTGGCAGGGAGAGTGGGCCAAGGACTCGCGCATCCCCACAGGCTATGCTGCCACCAACTGGGTCGAGAACTTTGGCGAGTCTGGCCCGATCGGCCTGTTTGACCGCTACGTCCCGGGCGGGATCGGCACAATCCAGCCCAACTGGAATCAGATCTTCCACCAGTATGCTACTGTGAGTCTGAACGTTATATGCAGTCCCAAATACAGTTGGAAGTTCACAACCACTAACGAGTGTTTTCGCCCTCGATCTACAGTTCCAAGGCTACCTTGGTGACACCATCAACTACGGCGGCACCTGCGCGTCGCGCTTCGCAAACAGCCCTCCTGTGCAAATGTTCGCTAAAAGCGCCTCGTTTGGCATTAATGCCCTCGGCGAGGAACCTGATGTCAGCCTCAGCAGCAACGTTACAGTCATTGAGGATGTCGATGCCATTGTTGTGTGTGACAACCTACACTGAGTTCCCAGAGACTGGTATTGCTTGACCGCAGTAGGTTGCAAAATCTCAGATTCGCTGACATAATTCTGGGGTTGTGCGGTTGTCTGGTGCGCTTAATGGAGAGCTTTCCTAGAATAGGGAAGGTTTGGGTATCTCTTTTTCTTTTCCGCTCGGTGGGATTCAAATGGTGGTTTGGTGCAAGAGTCTAATGAAGGCTGTTCTGTGTAGTAGGACGCACTTTGTAACGGGTAATGCTTGCCCGTAAACTATTTCCCTTATGTCGGAATGGGTTTAACGGAAGGTTGTTGCTCTCAATGTATGCCTTAGAACTATAGCACGACAGAAAACCCTAAGCCTTTGTGCCTCCTTGACTCCTAGAGCTTTGAACCTTTGGAACAGAGCTAGTACTTGCTTTGACCACAATATAAATACTTGTTACTTAGTTATGAGCTCAACAGCAACCCTCTACCAAGACTTCTATTCGTACAACAACTAAGCATTGGTACTGGTGATTGCAAAAAGACTTGGTAATGACTCATCAAGTCACCTGCAAAAAGGGAAAGTTCACTCAAGCCAGAGAGTAATGTCATAAATCATTAATTGAATCATGCTGCGTCTACTGTAGTACTAAGACTTTCAAACAAGGACGAACACCTAGCAAGTACAGAGTCAAACAGCTCGTATCAAGTACAGCCAAGGCAGCCTTGTCACCCGAAAGGGTCCACAGCAATGCGAATCGCGCATCATCTTTTCTTTCTTTCCCTTGTCCGTCCGCAGTCCGGCCGGCTTAGTAAACGAATCTCCAGCCGCGCTCGTTGCCGCTAGTGGGCGACCAGCCCTCGGCCTCGTCGAGCTTCTTGTTAAGCTTCTTAGCCCTCCACATGGCCAGGCCGGCGGCAACCACGACAAGGGCGCAGCCGACGAGGATGATGGAGCCGCCCAGGCGGTAGTAGGGCACCTGCGAGCGTGGGAAGAAGTAGGGCGTAAACCAGTGGCTGACCTGAGAGATACAGTTGGCGATGGCGACAAGGGCAGCCTTCTTGGAGCGGGGCGCAGGAACGACGGTCGTCTCCCAGGACAACTGCAAGTTGAGACCGTTGTAAGTGCCGGCGATGAGGAGGCAGAGACCAAAGTAGCGAGCGCCAACGTTGAGGGTACCGATGAGGACACTGCAGCCGACGGCAGCGGCGATGATGGGGGCGACAATGTGCCAGAAAGACTCCTGGAATTTACCCGAAGACCACGCGATGGCGCAGGCTGCGGCATAGGCAATGGCGTAGGGAGGAGCCTGGACGAGGTAGGTCTGGAGCTTGGTGAAGTGGAAGGTCTCCATGATGGAGGGCATGAAGTCCTTGAAGCTCTGAGCGGTGACGAGGGCAAAGTGCATGAGGCAGAAGATCCAGGTGTAGGGGTCCTTGGCAGCCTCCTTGAGACCGTCCCAGGTGCCGCAGATGGCCTCGTCGATGCCGCCGTTGGACTTAAGCATTCTGTACTTGGTCATTTCCCGTTCCTGCTCGGTAAGGAAGTCGGCGTCCTCAGGCCAGCCAGGGAGTATGAAGTAGGCGATGACGGCGACGATGACGGAGATGGAGCCCTCGATGAGGAAGAACCACTGCCAGGCCTTGAGGCCGGCGATGCCCTGCATGTTCTCGAGAATGGCGGCGGCGAGGAAGCCAGACAGAATGTTGGAGGCCGTGTTACCAGCGTGCCAGATGGCCATGCGCAGAGGGTTCTCCTCCTTAGTGTACCAAGACGAGGTCACTATTGTCACTTAAGTCAGTCTTGATGTGCTTCGCGGTGGTAGCATCATCGAATTCGTGCCAACTTACTCAGGGTGATACCGGGGAAGAATGGAGCCTCTGTGAAGCCGATGAAGAAGCGGCAGATAGCGAAGCCGGCGCCGGAGGTGAGGGAAGCCATGCAAAGAGTTCCGATACTCCACAGCAGCATAGTGAGCGAGAGGAACCAGTTGGGCTTGGTTTTGGCAAGGATCATGTTTCCGGGAAGCTGTCCAATGAGATAGCCGACGTAGAAAGTCGAAATACCAGTGCTCCACATGGTGTCGCTCATGCCAAGATCGCTCTGGAAGCCGGCAAGACGGGCGTTGGAGACGTTGACGCGATCGAGGTAGCTGCGAGCAAGGCAAGTTAGTTTGGAACTTGCGGAGCGAGATAGTGCAAAGATATCAAGGCTGCTTACTTGAGCAGGAACATGATGGTGATCATAGGCATGAGGCGCCAGTCAATCTTGCTGACGACCTTCTTGTTGAGGGCCTCCATCTGCTCCGGAGAGAGGTCGCGCAGAGTGTCGAATCGCGCTTGGATCTCAATCGGAGTGTACGTGCGCGGGGGCCCGACTCTAGTGACCTCGGCCTCCTCAACCTTTGCGAGGTCGTCGGAGAGCCGGGGCTTCTCGTCGGCGTGGGTTGCAGCCATGGCTGTTGCTGATCTGGCGGATCGGACAATGGTCTTGCTGGAGCGCTGCGGAGATGGCTGCTGCTGCATCTGCCGAGTTGCGGAATGCTGCTGTTGCTGCTGGCTGGCTGGCTGTTTCAAGATGTTTCTGTTTGACGTCCGGGGATGGTTGTCTTTATAGATGGGAAAACTCTGTCGCCGGCCGTGCTTCTCTGTTGGCGCTCCGCGCCGGCAGCCAAGACAACCACCCCGTCTGGGGCCCCGGACAAAATCTGGCCATGTCGTCGATCCCGGTGGTGTAGGGTTGCGGGGTTAAGGCGAGCTGCCAAGCACCCAAGGCCTGGGCCTGGGCAAGCCTGCCGAGTCAGAGGAGTGCCCAAGACTCGCAGTGGCGGGCAGGGACTACTGCAGCAGCTGCAAGAGACACGGCCGGCGGGCTGCCCGCGTGGGCAAAACCCTCGACACGACTCAGCCGCACGCGTGAGCCAAGGCCGTCTGAGAGGAGAGCCAAGAAACGTGGCCGGGGGCTAAAAGGCTTGGGAGCTGCTGGGCTTTTAGCTGTGTGCTTCTTGGCGCGTGCTGCCGCGGGATCTCGGGCTCGCTGCATCTTCCCGTCGCCCGGGAGCCCGCGTGAACGGCACCGCGAGCATGCCCAGCCGTCACCTGACCTGTGGTTGCCCAGGCCCAGGTTAGAGCTGCTGTTGCACTCGGTAGCGAGATGGCAGCCCGTACCATGGCGACGGGTGCTCTCCACGGGGAAGCCAGCGGGGAAGCTGCAGAACTCCACGGGGAACCCTGACTTGGAGAGGCCGATCAATCCAACGGCCGGCCTAGCCCGGTTACTCCGTCCCCGCCGTCATCGAGGTCCGAGGTGTACACCTCTAGATGTCTTGATATCACTATGAAGTAGCGGACTGCCGTCGGATGGCAGACCCCTGCCCCTGAGCATATGCTCCACCTCTAATGCAGCAATTCTCCGCATCGCCGGCCACGTTTCCACGGGCATCGTCGATACCTTCCCATTCATGTATTGTTTTGGATTTTGCCAGGAGTTTACTTCATCTGAACTTGTGTCTGCCCACGTCTGCCCGGGACCGCTGCTGCCACAAGCGGGATTGCCAAAGAGTTCAAACCCGGATTGCTAGACCGGACCAGGCCAGACAGAGTTTCTCAGATAGCAGCTCGGTCTCGGTATGTCTTCCCCGCACAGCTGTAAATGAGCTTATGGGCCGGGCGTGCGGAGTACGGGATTCTACAGCCCTCGACAGGACGGGATCTCTTCGGCGTCAACATGAGCAACTTCACCGTGGCGGCTATTAAATGACCCGTAATCTGGATCGCACTGGCTGGGGCGAGATCCCGCGGGAAAGCAAGGTCCCTGGTGGGAAAGGTGAAAAGTGGAAAAAGAGTCCGCGGGAGAGCATTTTGCCCCAGTTATTGGCACTCCGCGACGCCCTTCGGCAGCCTCCGTCCGCGTACGGGGTCCCTACATTAACCAGGCTGGGGTGCGCTTGCATACCTTGGGCCGCTTCCCGCGGCATCGGGGCCTTGCCGATATGGTTGATTGGTCATATGCGTCTAAGGAAACATGGCAACTCTTGCTGCAGTTAACTCAGTATCATTCGGAACCCGCCACCATCATGGTCCTGTTTGCAGTTCCGCCTCCGCTCTCAGCCATCGTCGACGGCCGGAAGCTCGATTCTATAGCACATGTTGCATTCTTGTTGACCTGCTTGATTCTTCCGATGGAAAAAAAGCCATGAAAATCCGATTTTTGGTCTCATCCTAAATTTCGACGATTCCACACTGACTGTCATGATTTCTTACGGTGAACAACCTGCTAGCCGGCTCTCATTCCGGACTTTTCGTCATTTATAAACAAGTAAGAAAAACAAGTGCACCACAGCATTGGCTCAAACAGCCTTGAGCATCATCTTTCCGATGTCACAGGCTGACAACTACTCAACCAGAAGACTCATAGACCTCCCAGCCAAGACCACCACCCCGTATCAAGCCCAAGTCGACAAATCCGCCCAGTTTCTTCACAGCCAGATCTCGCCCAGCTTCAGCTTTTCCGATGCCATCTCGACAAACTGTGGCTCAGCATCAACCACGACTGCGACAATCCGAACCCACTCGTCTGTTCTGTTCTCCCACCTGCAGAGCAACCAAGCACGTCAGCGTCGATGACTTCCTTCGAAACAGCACGAGGAAACCTTTTCAGTTGACATGAGAACACTCTCTTTCCGAACTCACGCGTGGAATTGCCCTCTCTGAACAACCGTCGAGCCTCTCTGGATGAGGGTGTCCATGGTCTCTGTGTAGCTAGCCACCCCATCGACCACGCTGAAGCCACCTCGGGGCGTTACCAGAGTTGGCGACCCATCGAGGACAATCATGTAGTCTACCGATACGGTACGGTGCTACATGCACATCACGCGGTTGACGACTGTCAGCTCTTGAGATCAGCTTGACCGAAGCATGTGTGGACTTACCATTGGAGTGCTACTACCGGGCGCGAAGTCGAGATAGTACACGGTCGCTCCACCCGGGTGTACGATGCCGGAGCCTGGGTTCGCGCTGTCATCGAGACTGTTACATGTAGAAGCATGAGCAAAGGTCTCCTTGTGCGTGAGGGCTGTGCCCCTCGTCAGCCCGTCTATTGTCTGAGGACAGATGAGCCGCGGGAAAGAAACGATCGAGCTCACATGTTATCATTACGGGCGAGAACGGTGGTGTTCGCAACCATTGCCTTTCTAATCTGGCCGCCAAAGCCGGGAACGTCCACAACAGACAAGATCTGTGAGCTCGTCTCCACGGTGGGCTCGTTATGTCCGGCCAATGCTGGGAGGGTATTCTGTGACAGAACACGCCGAGGGTCTAGCAGGGTGGATGGAGTCATGTCAGCTGCCTGTCGTAAGCTGCGTGAGCGTTGTTGAGAGTGCACGATTGTGACTGTCCCTTCTACCTCTCGCTCTTGATGGCTAGTGGTTTGGGGTTTTTATTCTCAAATGAGCTCTTACCTGTGCAGAGTTACGCATCGGTCTTCTTATCACACCGTGCCGGCGTTGACGAATCCATGAAATTTCATGCTTATTAGCAAGCACACGGCCGATCGTTCCGCCGGCCCGCTCGAGGGAGATATGACAAATTCCTACCCGCGCGCATTTTCTCCCAGTTAAAACACACATCGTGCACTACACGCTTACTAAAGATCTCGCTACTGCCGGCTGACCAATTTCTTTGTATTCGTCCAAGGGCATCTTTTAGGAGGCAGGGGGGGGCTTGCGGCAACGTCGTCTCAGGGCTGCAATGAAATGAGCACGTCTTGATTGCTAAGACGATTCCGCTGACTCTCTCATATTCCCAGGAAATTTTCAAGAAATAGAAAATAATCTGTAACATACGATTTGTCAGCCACCCTTAATTTTCTGAGGTGTCGATTCCGTCAATGCCAGTTGTTGCAAATAATGATCTAGCTGAAGTACTGGTACCGTACTGAAGTAGACTTATTTTTGTTTCTGTAGCTTAGTAGTTACATGTAACACCAGCGCCCCTGATTTAATAACTTATAGAAGCTATGGTCAAAAACATATCTTAATTTAGTTTTTCAATATTTGACATCGCAGGCTGCCCTTCAGCTATAGCAGCATGGCAATTTGTCTTACTCGACTCATAATGGTAATGTGCCATTCGATAAAAGAGGGAAGTTACGAGTTGCAATAACTTACCTCGAATTTAAATGTCGCAAGATAAGTGCTTAGTCTTGGAGCGATCAACCGACAGTGCAAAGCTCAAGATTTGACTGTTCGTATACCACAGGAGAAAATTATATTCCTAAACTCCCGCAATCGTAATCAGCGAGGTTCGACGTTTGCGTGGAAGAACAATGTTCAACTGAAAGTCTCAAGCGTCTAAAACGCAAATTTCATAACATGAGTTAACATCTTTATCAGCGCGTACAGTTGGACGTTTTTGATTCACGTAACTTAGTAATTGGCATAGCAAAAAAAGAAATAGGTAAGTAAAGAGTAGTTGTTTCGCTATTTTCTCACGCCATTTTAGCTCGACATGTACACAGTCATAGTGCGATGGAACAAATGTACATATTTGAAAGTGTTTTGCTGCAAAGCATTTCTGTTCAAAGCCAGCGTCCGCCTCCATTATTTTGAGATTGGCAACGAAAAATTCGGTTATCCAAGATCGTACCCCGAGCCTATTCATCTCGTCTAAGGTGAACCACAACATGCTAAAGCAAAAGCATATTTACGTTAGTGCAAGCTAAATTAGCGAAACTGGGCTGCAGCAGAATTACATGCCGCATCATCAGCCCTCCAACCTCTGATCTGTAGAATCTCTGTAGTAGCTAGCTGCCATTCCTGTTTGCTTTCACGTGCTCACAGCACATCGTTCGCGGCCAGTCTGCCGAGACGAACGCGGGCGGTGATTACCTTGCTGTCTCTGCCGCATGCCACGGTAACCCAGCCAGCCTTTTCGCGAGCGAAGGCGGTGGGTTCAGGTGCTTCCGTTGAAATCTGTTCGCACTAGCGTCTGAGACATCTCCACTGGCCGCATTCGACTTCGTGGCTGCTCTGAGACAATTTAGATCCGGCGTCATGGCGTCCAAATGCCACTACTCAAGCCTATTAGGGAAGACAAAGGAAAGGACTTGCATAAGTGTCTTGAACCTTCCTGTTGCTTGCAAAGAAACACTGCGTATATATGTGTCTCCGCCCACGCTTGTCCCAAGATGCAATCTCGTATCAGGGCACACTCGGCTTACAACGTCTCGACACTACGTACCACGGCACTCACCATTTGCACGGCACAAACCACACAATCGCCATGTTCTCTGTCCAGTACTTTCTCTGTACGCTCTGTGCCACAGGTGCAGTCCTGGCCGGGAAGCCGCCTGTGGTCCCCGTCGACGACACCCCGAGCATCATCACGGCGCTCTTTACCGACGGCAATGGACGCGACAGCCGCGCCGACTTCACACCAGGAAACTGGGAGTTTGATGGTTGTGAGTAGCCCCATACACAATGGATTGATTGCACGTAAAAGGAGAGGATGCTGATCAATTGCGCATGCACTGCTGTACAGTCGCTGAGTGGCCAATCCACCGCATCAAGCAGCAGGGCTCGCCCGCCCAGTGCACATACAAAGGCGCCAAGAGCGGCCAATTTCAGATCTTTGGCAGCGGCGTAAGTTGCAGATCCTCCTTATGACGATCTCCGTCAACCATGGCGGCTATTTCTTGTGCTAACGCATCGCTTCGGGTGTTTTCACAGAGCGTCGAAATTTCTCCACCACAGAGCATTGCTGATGTACACTGCACAGTATAATGGGTCCGCCTTTCGCGCGCAAGACCAGATATGATGGGATGTATTAGAGAAAACGAGCTTGTAGTGTTGGGGCATAACGTAGGTTTGCCTGGGCTTAAAGGGTGGTGCGAAGATGATCACAACAGGCACCGTCATGCCACAGTATAGATCAGCGATTAATAATGAAAGAAGAGTCCCGAACAGAAATGCCATGAACACGTCCATAAATACTCCAAGGACACAATATACAAGGATAGACAGACCCGTTCAAACACCATCAACCAAAGATGGTTTGGAGGTTCGATTTCTCCACTACAAATCAAGTGATTGGTCAGCGACCGCAAATACACCAGCCACTCGTGACGTCGACTGTACTTACTGATGTCTATCCAGTGTGTGTATCTCGTTGGATCGGCATCCTCGTCATATCCAGCCCAGATCGCTTTGACGAGGTCCTGGGCCACACGAATCGGTGCGGGCGGAAGGCTGTGCTCGAGGATCCCCAGCCTGCCCAATATGAACTGGCGGGCGTGCGTGACCTCGAGTGAGAGTGCCGTAATGCTGCTGCTGCCGCTACTGACATTGGCCGATAATGACGACGTTGACAAGTTCTCGTTGTTGCCTAGTCCGAATATCACCTGCATGGTGTCGAGGCCCATCGGATCGTGAAGCA
Organism: Microdochium nivale; assembly: GCA_026745475.1. NCBI lineage: Eukaryota > Fungi > Ascomycota > Sordariomycetes > Xylariales > Microdochiaceae > Microdochium > Microdochium nivale. The sequence continues at coordinate 53,763 of JANTFD010000010.1, forward strand.
AGGGGAAGGCGCCCATCGATGAGGGAACCCCTAGCAACCCTCGAGACTGAGCCAGAGTGGCCTGGTCGAAACGCAGGCCCGTACAGGCTGTAATGTACAGCAATGGTTGGATACAGCGCGTACCCGAGCTGACGGGGATCTGGCGTAGAACCTCGACCAGGCGCAGGCACAGCGGCACTATCCATTTGTCCCACGGCACATAGCCCGACGAGTCTGTAGCTTGTTCGGGCAGCCGGCGCGTGACAAGATCGGGGAACGTTTGGTAGAGTTGCAGTAGAGAGGCGAGCCTGTATGCCTCCGCAACATGGTAGAAATGCGCTCTTGGTGACAGCTTGTCGCCCGTCTCCATGATCTTGTCGATGCTGAGGTGCTCCAGAGCTAGCAGCTCCTCCTCGATCTGCTGTGCCTGCCTGATTTCGCTGAGCGCGGCCTCGAGGTTAAGAGCCGTCATTTTCATGTTGCGCTTGAAGCGCAGCCGGAACAGCCGGCAGAGGCGTATGGCTCGGCCGAGGAGTGCCTGTGCCGGAGCAGACGTGCCCGTCCAGGGATGCGGGACTACCGAGGCCTTTAGGGTGCTAGAGGAGAATGAAAGGGCTCTCGGCGACACACCGACGTCTGTCTCACTGTCAGTGTCTGACACTACGGAGACTAGCATGTTCCAGTACACCAGGCTGTTGTTGAAGTACTGTAACCGCTGTTCCTCTGCTGGCGAGTGGCCGGCCGTGCTGCGCAGCGCACGGCGGAAGAGAGTCTTGGCCTCCCTGAGGTAGTGCGTGCCCGTGTCGCTCGTGTTTATCCAGCACGCCGTGGTCCCTACGCAGCAGAGGGCAAGCAGCAGATCCGTGTGGAGCTGTGACGTTTCTATGCTGTGGCGGACTAGGTGCAAATCTGCCTCGATGGCGCTGATGGCATTGCTAAGGTGAGAGGCTGCGACGCGACGCATAAATGGCATTTGCGTAGCCAGGCAGATGGCCGCCATGCTCTGCAGCGAGCTGTTGACGGCCACGGACCTGGTCCAGCATTCCTGGGCGAGCATGCGGTTGAGGTTGGCGTCCGAGTCGAAACACGAAAACATGGGGCACACATGCTTGAACCACTCTTCAACGAGCATTGTCGAGTAATTGTTCAGCGCCCGTGAAATGCTGATGTTGGTGCTACGGTTTTTGCCGTTGGATCTTGTCATGCGCACATCGCTGAATGGCACTACCATCAGGTCTACTGCGGCAGTTCCGTTATCCTCCAGCACGATTTCCTCATGCAGCAGAGGCAGAATATCTTCGTCCGGGATGTGCCATGTATCGGTCGTCGTGACTTGGGGTGTCTGATCGAGGTCGTTGATGGCGAAGTCGTCAAAGCACGGGTATCTTTCGTCCGTGTCCACGTTTGATGGTCGTCGCTGGCTCGCAGTGTCGGGTAATTCGCAATCATCGGTGTCGGTCAGGCTTACATAGCCAATGGCCCTGGTGCTCTCTTTTGGGTTTTGTTGCGGTTCATCCCGGCCGGCAGAGCTCGACAGGACATTCAGCGCCGAGTTGACTTCGGCATACGGCAGCTCGTGAACACCGTCGTCGGTGCAGCCCAGCGAGGCTTCGTGCTTAGTCGACCAGCGGAATGCCTTTCGGTACCCGGGGCACGGGCGGTTGCCTCTGACGCAGGCGAGGCACGCTGGCCTGGCCTCGTCGCACTTCAGCTATTTAAATGATGGAAACGTGAGCAGTGAGACCCTCGGCGACGTCAGACAAAGGCAAGAAAGGGGGCACAAAACGAACCCGCCGAGTCTTGCAAGCAGAGCAGCCATTCCGAGAACGTGTCTTTGGGGCAGCCACACGCCGCTTCGAAGCACGCCTAGTGCCGGTGCTGGCACTGTTACCGTTTTGTTTGGAACTCGTGGGGGGCTGTGCCATGTCGCGCTCGTGGCTTCTCGGGGGGTGGGGATGGCTAGCACCAGCCCCTGTGCGGAGGCGAATCGCGTATGCTCGTATGGCGGCTCAATGGGAGTTGGCAGTGAGGCACGAGGCCCTGGCATCATAAAATGCAGGGATGGCGGGGATAGGTCATCTAGGCTGCTGTAGGATCTCAATCGTTAGGACTTTTCTGCTTGCTGGTCGAGAGAAGAGATATTGGAATAAGGAGTGAGTAAGAGGCGAGGCGCAGGAAAACAGAGTTCATGATAAGAACATCAGGCCGGCCACCAGCTATCTACCCCTCGGCGTCCAGCTGCGAAGGCGTTGCAATCTATTGGAGTTACCCCAACGCGCTGTCCGATAAGACAGAACAAGCTGGGCAGCCAGGCCAATGAACACTCATCAATGTCTTGCTCTCCAGAAGATCGTTTCCCCGCTCGCAGATTGGACCAGCGAATCAAGTCATCGGCCTGGTCTGGGGTAGTGAACGGCCGAGTCTTTCCGAGTTGCGAGAGAAGTAAAGATTCAAATAACTTCTACCACGGAAGAAAAAAAAATCCAACCACAGCTGGTACAGGGATTAGCGCATTTGTTGAACCGGTCACCGGGCTAAAGGGGTCGAAGTTGAACTTTACCAGTACGGAATCTGTGTTTCGCCAATTAAGCCATGGGTATTATGTTCGATTCCAAAGTAGTATGACGGTCATGACGAATTGATTCATGCAGGAGGGCAAAGTCGACAATTTTTTGTTTTACAGGCCCTGTCTAAGCTTTCCAGAAGAGATGCGAGAACTCCGACTCTGGCCCGACTATCACGCTTGTCGTCGCGTGTGTAACTGGACTAAAGAACTCAGCCGTCAGCTCGGTGTGGTTCTCGTTCCAATCGACTCTGCTCCATCGCAGCCGCGCCTGCTTGGGCACGATGCCTAAATCGGTCCTCTGCGCTTCCTCTAGCTTTATCAGCTCGTTGCTGGCGATGAACAAGGCCCGTTCGTCCCAGCTCGAGTCTTCCGTGATCTGCGTCGCGCATAGAGCCCTCGCTCGAGTGCGCGTGTCCAGATCCCTGCTGCAAAACATGATAAAAAGCAGCGTCTGGACCTCGCGCTGGTTCCATACAATGAACCCGGGCAGCCCAAGGTCTGAGTTCGCAGCGGCGGTGGCGACCTGTCTCTCAAGGACATCAAGGGCCTCCTTGAAGTACTCTGTGTACAAGTCGCACATTGTGTCCTCCTTGTCGAACAGGCACGTAAAGAGAGGTTGGGAACCGAGCGTCATGAACAACAACGAGGTCCACTTCCACAGCTCGTCCGGCTGAGTGACCCGGCCCACCTGTGTTCGGATCATCCGTAGCCACGTGTGAAGGTGATTCACGATGGCGGCCTGCTGAGATAGCATGTCCTCAGTCGGCATGCCGCTGGGCCCGATTGTCTGGCGTATCTGGTACATCCATATCGCCACGCGAGAGTGGTACAGGCGGTACGTCTCGTACCAGGTCGAGGGTGGTGATGAAGGGTCTGGTGGCCGAAGCGATGTCGTGCCATCCCCAATTTGCGACATGGTAGCTCTTTGATTTGGGTAGCAGGGCAAAAGCCAACTGTTTGCGCCGCTCATAGATAATAGGAGCACATTTAGTTGTGTAGTGTCCTCGTCTGTTACCTCTTCAGAGGACCTCGTGGTCCGTGGCCCTGGGAGCCCAACGGCGCAGAGATCGCTCTGCAGCATCTGCAATGTTATTGCCATGAGGCGATCGACTGACTTCGTGTTCCCCAGTATATTCTCAAAAACGACAAAGAGGACCGACATGATGGCAATTAGACGCCTCGTCAAGGCAGGATCCTTGGCGACTACCCGCTGCCTGAACTTTGAAAGCGCCCGGACGTGGAACTTGACAGCCGTGGTGTACGTTTCGCAGTCCCATGACTCTGCCGTCAGGTTTGGTCCATTTCCCATGTTGTTTTCGTTGTTTCTGCTAGCGCAGACGCCCCGCTTGCGAGAATCATGGACGTGGAGAAGGGCGCCTATGCTCAGTGCCGACGCCCGTATGTCTTCGTCAATGAGGACCTGCTGCATCAGAATTCGGGCGATGGAGCGCTCGTTGAGAGCCAATAGGCCTAGGCTGTCAAGTACCCGATATTTGAAGTTGCCGAGGAAACCACTCTGCTTAGGTGTGAGATCCAGGAGCAATGGTCGCTGCTGTCGAGCGGGTGGCTCTGCAACCCGCTGTTGTGCTAGCGGGACGCTGAGATTATCTGCGGCCGGCGGTGCACGAGTATTTTTTTTTCTCGAGGGACAAAGGACTCTCGTCGGTGGAGATGTTGTGTGCGATGGAGAAGTTTGCTTTCCTTCCTTGCTTGTGCCGCCTGCTGATGGTGACACCGCGGGGCCGTACTCACATTCCACTTTGGATCGCTGGCATCTCAGACACTTGGGGCGTGTCTCGTCGCATCTGATTCGCCGTTGCTTGCAGGTTTTGCAGCCTTTTCAATCGTATGGTCAAGCCGTGGTCAGGAGAAAGGGTCGAAAAGGGGGGAAGACCAGGCTGACCTCATTTGGGCAGCCTGCCGATGCCACATGCTGGGGGAGCTGACTAACGTGCCAGATGTCACTTTCTTATGTGCTACCCGCACACGCGGAAACTGTGCTTGAGTCATCCTGCATGCGCTCACCGTCGCTGTGTATCACTGGCCAAGATTTGCTAAGTGGCTTTGAAGTCTCTGGACCTGGAAAGTTTCTCAGGTCCAGCTCCAAGTCCTCGCAGCAGCTGAGATTCTTAATATAAGACGTTCGTCGGCGACCACGACGCTGGCGGATGAAGGACCCTAGGCTGAGCAGGTTTCTGCAACGACCTCGGACGCTGAGACCAGAGGGCAATGATGTTCCCGCACGCTACAGCTCTAGCAAGAAGCATAATTAAGCTCCGAGCGTATACCTTACTCACCATGACTAGGCGAGTGTGCCACGTTTTGCCCACAACAACTTGGACCGTGACAACCGGAGCCGAGCAGAGCCCACTTGGCCAGGGCAATAATCTGGACCCACCCTCGAAGAGAATCCCCCTGGCCTCCAGCCATGGGGTGGAATGGCCATGCTGCCATTGGGCCCCAAACGAAGAACAGGGACGTTTAGCCGCGCGCTGTCCTGGGCAAAGGATTAGCCCATGGTGGGACTGGCGCCACCGAGCTTTGTTACAGAGGAGAGACTCGATCCTCCCGCGATAATGCCAACGCCAATTCTGTGACGCCGGGATTTTAGGTGGTGAGAGCAGAGATGGGGGCGGCACATAGTTCCAAGCGATTGCCTACAAGCCACCAAGGTGCTCGCCCGACTACATGCGTGGTCGTGGTCTAGAGAAAACAAAGGGACAAGACAGACACGATTGCGCCGCTGCAGGGCCAGCTTCGCGGGCAACGGTGGTCTGTGCCATGTCAAGGTGCACCTAGGAACAAGGTGCTAATGCCAGAGATTCCGGAACGTCTGTGACACCCTTCGGAGCCAGATCCGACTCACTGCTAGGATCTCTGCCATGAAACCTCCACCGGCGTGTTATGTCATCCAGACTAGAGCGGGGATACGGATAATCGTCGCCTAATGAGGGAAACAATAACCAAGGCCAGGGCCACATTGCCGACGGAGGTGACGCACAAGTTCGAGACAGTGCCGCCCTAGCATGCAGGATTGCCATTACAGCTGCGTGACTAATGGCTTGGCATCTTGGAGTTCTTAGCTTGCCATATTCAACACGACGTCTGGTCTGGAAATAGACGATTATTCGTCCGGGCTAGCTCATTCACCACGCGACTACCGCTAGGCTGGCTTAAAGTCGGCCATCTTGGTCCATAGGGTGCTAATTTAGTCCTCTCTCCACCTCCGGATCGCCATTGTTCGAATCGGGCAACTCCAATGCGTGAAGCTAAAAGTAAATGAGCTTCATGTAGGGTTTGCGCCTTGGAGATGAGTCCGTTGGGCCCAAGCCTAGCAGCTAAGGATCATGTCGACCACTAAAGGAGGCGCGACGTGGGACGGCGGTCTGCCCGAGGATTTCCCGCTTAGATGCGACTAGAAAAGCGACTACAATGCTAGCCGTCGGCTACTTACGCCTAAAAACATTCGTGCGAGTGTAACATTACCGTCAGCTGAGAAGAAAATGTCCAAGAGCGCCGCAAGATAAGATTTTCGACTTAAGTGGCATACACCGTCACTGCCTCAAAATTATCATTATTTGCTGGCAGTGGTGCTGAAGCTACTAGCCGTTTGAGTAATTGAAGCAGAGATCCCGGATTAATTTGGCAGATGGCCAAGACTACTGCGTAATGCGATCCATGTCTTGTCTCCATAAAGCTCTGGTGCACAAATGATCTCGGTGAAACTCTATGCCACAATGTCATGTCCCCATCTTCCGTTGCTTAAGCATTCATAACTGTCTTGCAGGGGGGGTCCTAGTCATGGCCTGATATGCTGAGGCTTAGCTCATATCGTGGCTTAGCTATGGGTTTAGCAGTCGAGGCTGGCACGGCTGTTTTAGGAATGCAACACGCCTCCGTGGCAATACTCTCGCAACCTAGCTCATCACGCTTCCTGCCTAGCTCTGAGGCCATTATCGGAGGCATATCCCTTGCGAGACTCTGGCCTAGAATCATGATGAAACTCGATTGCAACAGCGATTCAGACGACTGCAATTACTGCATCATAGGGAGTCCCGTTTGTCTCTGAGGAGTGATAATTCAAACAGTACAAAGCATCTTTCACATCCTCGTTTTATCCCAGGTTATTTGAGCACGATAGAATGCAGCTTCATGTCGGACAAAAAGATCAAGCCTTACACCGGAGTTTAACCTTTCAAGCCCAGTCATCATTCGATGGTCGGACAATCTGATAATAAGTGCTCCTGCTCAGCCCTACCGATCCACAGCTTGGGAGTCACTCTATGGGAACCGCAACAGGCCCTTGATCCTACCTGCCAAGCCGCTAAACTACGCTAGTTAGGAATACATGTGGGAAGCCAAAAAAAACAGTCAACACTACTCTAAACGCTAGCTCGTAGTTATGCCTGCTCTCTTGAGCCTGTCGAGGCGGCCTGCAAATTAGTTCGCGCATTTGTTCCAAGGATCTGTACTTAATGCGCGAACTTTTTTGCAGACCGCCTCGCCTGTTCAGAGCCAGGCTGTAATTGGAAGGCGTCTAGAGCACCAGCAAAGACGAGCTGCCGAGTCATGGCGGGCTCCCCGAGTCCCGCCGCAACGATGCGCATCAGCGCAAATGTAACCCCCTGATTCGCTACTGAACGAGAAAAAGGTTAGCATGCACTGCACTACAGATTCGTACCAAGGATATAGCTCGCACCACTTTAGTGCTGTCACCATGACACAAAGGTCACCGCTGACCATGTGTTTCCCTTCCTTTGTGCCAGCGGCTCCAGCATCTCTAGCCCACCAAGATTGAAATAGTCTCGCATGATCAGCGATTTGGCCAACTCCCCGCATTGCGAAATTCCTTATGGGTCTGCCCCCCTGCTGCAGAAGCATCGCTCAGCTAAGACGAATCTGGCCGGATACTCGACAATACCCCTTTAGATATAGCGTCCTTGTGATTTTACGCAGTACGTGGGGGGATATGTTCGCACGGCTTAGTCTGCAAACCCTGCACGCAGCACATCATTTGATTCGCCTGTTTCCGAGTAAGAAAGAGTAACGGCAAATCGGGCCGAAATCGAGGACAAGAAAACCCACGATTAGAAGCAAAATATTATGTATGTCCACTAGGCTGTGCTCGGGCCTACAAACCCATGGAGCACAGAAACTGAACGTCTCTACCCCGCGGTTCCCGGAGCCGGTGGAGTTCGGATGCTGTGTCCACTGACTAAGCTCGCAGTCTCCGATGATTCATGGAGATGACGGCAATTCTGGACTTCTCCTCAAAGCGGGGTTGCATCTTAAAGCGAATCGCTAGCCAGGCTCGCCAGGTGGCGAAGCCACAGGAGAGGGGAAGAGACTGTCAAGGCAACCTAGGGTAGTCAGATTCTTTGCTTGCATTAGTCCTCATCACATTAAGAACACAAGCGGGACAATCGACCAGCTGCTTGGCGGCACATTAATGACCCTTCGGTCGTCGGCTCACACCCCATTACCTATCCCACGGCCTCATTTTGCCCCCGAAATTCTCGAACATACACACTCGCCCCGAAGCTCAGATCACCAAAAGACAAGATGGGCATCACTGAAGAGGACCGCGTCTTCCTGCGCCAATGTGTCGTGCTAGCCAGCGAGGCCCTCGAGGCCGGGGACGACCCCTTTGGCTCAGTGCTCGTCGACGGTCGTGGCCGGGTCCGCTACGCAGACCGCAACAGGGTCCACACGAAGAGCGACGTAACGTGGCACCCCGAGTTCACCATCGTCGTGTGGGCGCAGACGCATCTTTCGGCCGACGAGCGCCGCGCGGCCACAGTCTACACCTCGGGCGAGCACTGCCAGATGTGCTCGACCGCCCACGGCTACGCAGGGCTCGGCCGCATTGTCTTTGCCTCATCGTCAGGTCAGTATGTGCGCTGGCTCGGCGAGCTCGGCGTGACAGACCGACCCGTGCGGAGTATCCCCATTGCAGAGGTCGTGCCGGGCATCCAGTTCGATGGGCCCGACGAGGAGACGGCTGCCGAGGTCCACAAGCTGGTCATTGCTAGGCACCATCGTTCCTGAGCTGCAAAGTTCCTGTTCCAGCGGCGGGCAGCCCTCTCGCGGGGACGAACCAGGACTGTATATGCGAAAGGATCCCTGATAGCACTGGTGGCATTCCGGCGGATGCGGTCGGCTCCAAGGGCACGAACTCTGCGCTTATCTATGCTACATGATGCACGTTGACGGAAGAGACGGTGCGGACAAGGAGATGAACGTCCGCGGCGACTAGTTGATCGCAGCAGGAGTCATATTCGGTGGACCGTGCAGATTTTAGGGTCGCGACATGTTGCCCGTACACGGTCGTCAAGGATTCGAGGCCCTCCCACGACATCGACAGGCGCAACAGGGTGAGCCCCGGCTTGTTCCATCCCATGCCCACCGTTTGAGACGCTGGCTCAGGGCGCCGAGATGGCACTGCTACACAGCCCAGTGGAGATGAGATCATTAGTCATTGGGTGGGCCAGCCGAGCAACCTCGACGCCGTTCAGGGGCCATTATCGGCTCCAAGTCCGGCCGTATATGTAGATGTGCGATGTAGCCTGGTGTGTATGCAAGGACTTTGACAGCGGCACGGATCAACACAAAGTCTGCGGTTCTCATTGCTCAATGCCTTCTGGTGGACCATGTGCCCCTAACCTGTTACTGTTTGACTCGAAGTTTCAGCACGGCCTGGGTGCACTTAGTAAATTCAGCTGCCTAAATGGCGACTGTCACCCAGGAGTGACAGTCTGTGCCCCAGCAAGGCTGTCGCAAGAGCCGCAGACAGCAGACCACAGACCTCGGGGCCAGGAACTTGATTACCTCGAGACAAGCTGGCCAAGGTTCACACCAGCCACGGTAGTGATGTAGCCCGACATGTCAAGCCAGGGAATGCAGCAGCACTAGTCAAATTGCAGGCACAACAGACTTCGACCACGGGACATTTCAGCACTAGCCACTGAGTAGCTTTCTGGGACACGCACGTCCTTCCGCCTCAGCCGGATCCCAGAGGCACAGCTGCTTATTAAGAATGGCCTCGACAAGTACGCGGCGCTGCTCGCGGGGCGTCTGATTGTTTGCCTTATGTGAACGAAAACCCCAACGCGTCTCGTCACACCTGGACTGGCACATCGTCCTGCGCATTGAAAGCCATCATGGGCCTTGTCAAAGACCTCGTCAGCGCGCTGGCAGCAGCGAGCCTGCTCTCCAGTGTCCCAGGCGCCACAGGTTCGGTGGCGACAAGCGACGCTGGATTCACACCATTCAACAGAGCTCTCCCAGACAGCCCGAGCAGCGGCTATGCACCTGCCAACGTCGACTGTCCGGTGCAGCGACCTGTAGTACGCAGTGCCACCCGCCTCTCGCCCAACGAGACGGCGTGGCTGTCGGTGCGGCGACGCAACACAATCGCGCCCATGACCGCGTTCCTCAAGCGGGTCAACATCAGCGGCTTCGACGTCGATGGCTTCATGTCTGCTGTGGGAAGCTCGGGCAACGCCCGGGCTCTGCCCAACATTGCCATTGCGGCATCGGGCGGTGGTTACCGTGCCCTAATGAACGGCGCCGGTTTCATCGCAGCGGCTGACAGCCGGGTCGACGGATCCAACAGCACCGGCGGCATCGGTGGCCTGCTGCAGTCAGCGACCTATCTGGCCGGGCTGTCTGGCGGCGGCTGGCTCGTCGGGTCCATCTACGCCAACAACTTCTCGACGGTCCCGCAGCTGCAGGCCGGCAACCCCGACACTGGGCTGTGGGCGTTTGACCGCAGCATCCTCCAAGGCCCCAAGATTGACAGCTTGGGGACGCTGACGACCTTCAACTACTGGGACGCGATCCACGACCAGGTCGAGGCCAAGAGCGACGCAGGCTACAACACATCCATTACCGACTACTGGGGTCGTGCTCTTTCATACCAGCTCGTCAACGACCCCAACGGCGGGCCTGCCTACACATTCTCGTCCATTAGCCGGTCCCTGGGCTTCGACAATGCCAACCAGCCCCTGCCCATCCTCGTTGCCGACGAGCGCTCCCCCGGCACCGCCGTAGTCTCGACCAACTCGACCGTCTACGAATTCAACCCCTGGGAGATGGGGTCCTGGGATCCCACTGTCTTCGGCTTCGCGCCGCTACAGTACCTTGGTTCAGAGTTCTCCAACGGCACAGCCGCTACCACGGGCCGCTGCGTCAGCGGCTTCGACCAGTATGGCTATGTGCTGGGCACGAGCAGCAGCCTCTTTAGCGCCTTGCTTGTGCAGAACATCTCTGCTCTCGACGTCCCCGATATTCTCAAGAAGGCCCTACAGGCCCTGGCCGACGAGGTGCGAGGCGAAGACGACGATATTGCAAAGTATACGCCCAACCCCTTTTTCCACTACAACAATGACACCAACCCGAGCGCTCGCACAAAGCAGCTCAGCCTCGTCGACGGCGGGCTCGACCTACAAAACATCCCGCTACATCCACTCATCCAGCCGGAGCGCGCCGTAGATATCATTTTCGCCATCGACTCATCGGCCGACGTCAACAACTGGCCCAACGCGACGGCCCTCCGTGCCACCTACACCCGCAGCCTCGAGCCCATCGGTAACGGCACCAAGTTCCCCAAGATCCCCTCGGCCGAAACTTTCATCAATCTCGGCCTCAATCGGCGCCCTACAGCCTTTGGCTGCAATGTAGCCCTCGCAGGAAGCACCGGCAGCAGCAACAGTGCAAACTCGACCACCACCAACAACAACGAGGACGTCGACTATCCGCTGATCATCTACATCCCCAACACGCCCTACACGGCCCTGAGCAACGTGTCCACATTCCAGATGAGCTACGATGCCCAGAGGCGCAACGACATCATCCAGAACGGCTACAATGTCGCGACCATGGGCAATGGCACCGTCGACCGCTCGTGGCCCGCCTGCGTGGGGTGCTTCGTCCTGCAGCGCAGCCTTGTGCGGACGCGGCGGGCGATCCCGATAGAATGCCAGGCGTGCTACAACCGCTTCTGCTACAATGGCACCATCGACGACACGCCCATCTCGTCATTTGAGCCCCTCCCGCTCCTCCAGTTGTCGGGTACAGGCACCGGCAACACGGGGCCTTCGGGCACGACACCTGGTACTGCGGCCAGCCCGACCAAGCCAAACACCGCTGCTCATCTGAGGGGTGGAATTAGTACAACGGCTGTCGCCCTCGCCATGGCTGCGGGTGCCCTCGCGGCTAGGCTGTAAGCACACGCGGTAAGGCAGCTAGACATCATCATAGTCGCTCGATATCGTCTGCTTTTCTACCATGCTGCTACCATTGGCACATAATGCCTGTAGATCCTGATCGCCTATCAATTTCTACACATTGCCGCCACCGTTCCATACGTGTGCATCGTCCCACACTACTAGGCTGAGATCCATTCTGTGAAATAAATAATTGATGCCCGTTTAAGTCACCAGTGTAGAATGGCCGCTGGTTCCTGCGGCTAGCTCGGGCTACGGTTGGGCCGCAGGGACGCACATTGACACAGGACCAAAGGGTCTACAGTATGACGATTGATAGCAGCACAGTACTTTGATGTGCAGCGAGATTAACAGGAAAATCCTTTTTCGGCTCTCACTTTACGCGCTCTTGCTTGTACGGTGATGGCAAATGAAAATATACAGCTTCTCCGTCTAAAGTGACTGTCTCCCGGCTTCATGCAATCCTGCTTCCTTATCCCTGGCTACTTTTCCTCCTCAACCACGCTCGTTCCGCTGCTCTCGTCCCCGCTCGTCCATTTCCACGTCTCGTGCAGCCGGATCCGCCCGTCCGCCAGCACCTCGGGTGTGCTCCTGCAGCGGCCCGTCATGAGCTCCCCCGAGGTGTTGACATGCTCGTACCGCGCGTCGAGGGTACCCTCAACGTCCGTGCCGCCCTGCACCACGGTGGCGATGAGAAAACCCCTGGCAATGCTGCCACCAGTATACTCGGCCCACACGATGTTGCCATCCTGGTGATAGTGGAAGACGGTAGCCGGCGAGACCTCGCCGTTGTCTGTGTTGGACGAGGAGCGGAATGTTTTGTTGTTGTACATTGCTGTTGCAGGTTTTTTTATTCTTCGGATTTCTGGTGTTGGTTTCTGACTTGTTTTCGTCTTTGTTTGTTTTCGTTGGGGATGTGTGTATTTTCGCAAAGAACATTTTCCCATTCTCTCACAAGAATCCGAATCATGGAATCACGGTCTCCAGTGGACGGCACTTGTGATACATTGCCGCGGCCGCCGATGACGGAGTGGAGACCCACGATGCGATCCGGCTACACGCGGGCCGCTGCGGTCTTCAACTTAGCTGCACCGGTGTTGTGGGGGGCTGGCAACTTGGCATGGTAGGGACGCCGGTTTCGCAGTCCGTGGTACTTCGTTAATCTTTTGCTATGCTGCTCATGTCAAGTCTAAATATTTGATATAATCGGCAACATCAGTTTTCAGGTCAGCGCTCGCCCAGATGAGACCTGCGGAGCACATCTTGGATAGCCAGGGTACTACCAACACGTCTTTTCACGCGCCACAAAGTAGTCACACTGCCAAGGCAGTCGTCGTTCTGGGCCGCACTGCATGCCTGGACAGGGCTTCGACCAAGGTAGCTAGAATACAACTTTTGTCATCCCACCAGCCCACTAGAGAGAAAAGAGAAAAAGGAAGCAGGCTGCAGCCCCATGTATCTACACGCGCGCTGCTCGCCGCCTGTCAGCACGATCCTTGTCGGCCGTACCCCTCTTCCAGTGAACTCACTGTCAGCAACGGGATTCTCCGCTCAGCTCGATTGCTTTCAATAGTTATGATGCTATATATAGAAATCTTGGGCACGTCAGCCTGTGGCGACTCTTTCAGCACACGCCGAGGGGACTGTATACTTTAGGGCAGCCCCCTGTGTTTTGCAAGAACTCGTTTTCTGACAGCCTCTATGGAACTCGCGACTACCTTCACGGGCATACCTCCAACTCCAGACACGATATTACATAGAGCTTTAACCATGGCACCCAAGTGGACATGCCTGTTTCTATTAGTGCTGCTGGCAAGTTCCGTCAAGGCCGTTCCCACCACCCATTTCGACAGATTCTTTCCGTTCTGGGATGAGTGAGTACCATGGTGACAGTGCGGTGTCAAGTTGGTCCTGTCGGGCCCGGCTCTTGAATACATGGCTAACGCACAATACAGGAGTCTCCAGTTCATCCTACGTCAAAACTGCTCGACCGAGCTCGACGTCTACAAGACTGGCGATCGACCCGACGGCGCGCCACTGTCATCCCTTATCACGCCCGTCATCAACTGTATCCTCGAAACCATGCCCGAATATCGCAAGGCTGAGCTAGCGTCCAGTGCCGTCGTGCTCGGCCTGCTGCCAACGATCCTCCAGACGCTCGGCAGCACGCCGGCCGAGACGGCCCTGCTAGCTCTGCGCAGGCCAGTCCTCGCGTTCCTGCTCGCACTCGGCAGTCCGTCTGTCGCGACGATGAAGACTAGCGAGTTTATGATGACTGTGAGCGACCTCGTCGAAAAGGGCGACACCCGACCGACAACCATCTCGCCCTACCGCTGGCGCAGCGTCACCAGCAGGTGGCGCATAGCCATGAGCGCGGCCGAGTACCTTGTCACCATGGCTGCCGTCGTCAACGTAATCTACCTTGCAGTGCAACTTGGGTTCAACGCCATCGTCATGTTCGCCCCAGAGACCATCTTCATGCTGCCGTTGTGGACGTTCATTTGCGTCGTAATCCACATGGGCGGCGTGCTGATCCTGTATCTGAAGCTTAAGATCGAATATAAAGAGGGCCTAGATTTGGGATCCGCGCGCCACAGCCAAATGCGCAATCCCGAGCCGTACCGCAGCATCAACAACACCGACAACAGTGGCGAAGGCAACGCCAGCGTCCTCCGCAGACGAACGACGGCGCTATCGGAGGAATTCACGCCCGCCGCATTCCAGGAGCCCAAGCGGCTCCGGTGGCGCAAGGAAACGGTCCTCGTCAACTTTCTGATCTGGATGCTCTCCGTTGGCACCCTAGTCAATCTGGTCTTTGGAAGCCTCATCTTTTCGTCGCTGCTCTTCTTCAGTGTCAGGGACGTCCTTCTCATCGCCACGCGGTACCTTGTCAGCACACTTGTCTGCAGGGCTGTTGTGCGCATCGAGCTCTCGGGGATGAGGGAGTGTACGTTCTACGAGGCCCCTGGGAAGGAGGGAGAGGAGCCAGTCGGTGGTGGTCTAACGGCTGCAGGAGGCTTCGCGTCTGACATGGTGCCGCTGAAGAGTATGCATGGATACGAGAGGCAGATGTCTAACGAATGATGATCTTCGGATGGTAGGCGGGGCTAGGAGAAATTGATCCGTGAAACATGAAAGAAACCTGACGTATGATCGTCAACTAATTCTTGGACTAGAGTATGATTGGGACGAGAATAGCAAAGCAAAATTGCTTTCGGCGACTGTGGTTACGGTGATCACTACAAATAATTGTACCGACCCTCTCGAAGGTTTCCTCCAGATTCAGTTGCTATCCTCACTGCTGCTTGTACTTCTTCTGCGAGTTGCCACTACCAGCTACCGCGGCCACCCCGGCGACGCTTACCTCTCCCTCACCCATGCCCTCGGCCGTGTTATAAACCTCAAGACAGACGCCACGACAGCCCCCCCACACAGTGAGACCCGCAGAGATTCTATCGGCCTCTGAAAGGTACACGGCCCCATAGCTGGTGTAGTTGACGTCCCACTCGGTGACGCCAGAGTACTGGAAGCATTCGCGCGTCTGGCTGCTATACGTAAAAAGCTCGCAGTAGAAGTTGCGGTCGCATGAGGCGGCGCAGGCTGCGTAGGACTCCTGGCCAGTGGGGATGTCGCGGCCGAGCCAGCGGCTGGCATAGGTACGAGGGGTGGTGAAGCAGGACGCCGCGTAGGCGCAGCCACAGGGCTGGTCGGGGCGGAAGGTTGAGGGCAAATCCAGGCAAGAGTCCCCGGAAGGAGATGGAGAAGGGTCCTGGGTGACGGTGGTGACAGAAGTCGTAGTGGTGGTGGTGATACTGATCTCTGTAGCTGTAGTGGTTTGAGTCAGGGTCATGGGATCACGGGTTGTCGTGGTCGTCGTGGTGATTACGGTTGGTACGCTTGATACCGACGTCACCGTCAAGGTTGCCGTGCTTGGGCTAGGGCATGTCGACGTCGGCCCGGTAGGGTGGTCGGTGAGTTTTGTAGATGTTTTTGTGATTGTGGTGGTCCTCTACTTGGACATGTGTCAGTGATCCCTGTCCTTTTATGGTGGCGACTGACGTGTGAAGGCAAACTGACCGTGACGGTGGGCTTCGTCTGGATACATGCGCACGCACTGCTAGCCATGTTCTTATTAAGGCCTTGTAGCTCATCCATCAATGGGCTCCGTGGGTCACCCCGGCGGACCCCATGTTCAGGAAAGGCCGATCTCTTGGGCTTTGCCACGGTCGTGGTCTTGGTCTCGGTAACGGTCTTGGGAGGGATGGGAAATTTCGATGAGCAGAACGCTTGAGCAGGAGGGAAATCGCTCAGGGGCAGCAGGTGCTTGTAGATGCCGGTCGAGCAGTAACCACTAATAGGAGGTGGTGGCGGTGCGCAGGCTGCTGTCTCGACTAGACACAGCACTGCTGCCAACAGGGTAACGGGAGGGAGCATGGCTAGCTGTTGTGATTGTCATGAATGATGATGACTCGAAGTGAATCTTGCTGCGTCCCACGCCTCTATTTATGCTTGTCTGCTTTGTGCAAGATTACCATGTGCTCAAAACCTATGTATCATGAATTAACACAAACCACAATCTTCGCATTCAGCCGCACTACGGCCTCATGCCTTGGAAACCTATTTTTCAGCCTGCAGGGTACCCCACGGAGTTACCCAGACGCTCGGCTCATCAGTCCGGCCCTGGCCTAGACCGACCCCGGGAAAGGGAACCCCGACAGTGAGCATGTTACATTGCATGAGGAGTGTTGATATGATTGACTGGTTCGTGGAAGCGAGATATCAGGATACTTTGAGGTTGGACAATGGCTCGCTATGCGGAAAGTTGTACCCCGTAATTTGGAGAAACCGGGCCGTGTCCGCCAGCCAGCGCAGCGGTTGAAGAGTCTCGCTGGCTCGGGAGTATAACCGGACACAAAGTCTCTCAGAATTGTCGATTTGATGGCGAAGAAACTGCTCACATGCCTGTCAGTCGTCAAGGAATGTCTCTTGCCTCCTGTATCTCTGCGAAATTTCACACCGGAAGCTTCCCCGATAGCTATTCGGCCACATTTCAAAAGACAATCTGCTTTAGGATCAGCTTTACCGTGTCCTCATCTTGTCGCGCAGTCTAAATTTGTGGAACATTCCTCCAGCCTAAACAGATTCGTATCGCTCCATATCGCGTCACGAAGCAAGCATCACGTATTATTCTGTACTCGAGAGTATGTAGCGTGGCGCACTCCTCACAAGAGCCGGCCACTGGCTAATACCAGGCTTGAATTAGCCGGGCACCCCGGAACTCTTCCCCTCCAAACATAGCCCTCACACAGCGTTGGCTATGCTGCTCGTATCATGGCCGTTCTAGGAAATCACGAAGCACTTCTAGGATATAGCCCTCCAAAGAAAGAGGCAGCACAGTATTATAGCCTGCCAGAAGGAGAGAATTTTCCAGGCTGGAACAGGACAAATAAGGCTAGATAGCTACGCTATGGACAAGAGAGTGTAGCACCAGGACCTCGCCGTGCCACCTCTATACGCAATACGGAAGCCCCAAGCAGGGATGTATCAATAGCTGTCGAGAAGTCGGATGCCCTCGATTCTGCATGGTTCACAACAGCATCACCCCGGACTAGTTGGAGCTTCCGCTACCGCTTTCACCACCATCATTTATGCCGCTATCGCCGTCTAGTGCCCCCCCTTGGTGATAGCAATGCAAACATAAGTTGTGCTCCTGCATGGAGACCAAGTTGCTGAACCTCGTAACGACTTAGTCCGCCGCATCCGAGGACCCAGGCGTGTACGAAACGGCAGTACACAGGCGCAGCAAGCGCTTCTTGAAGACGGAGTGGACGATTATGCCGCTCCTAGCAAGCGGTCAGGAGTGGCGTGGCGGTCAGACGTCTCGTTGAGCGCACAGTTCTGGATGGCTAGCATATTGGCGGCATGATATGTCAACATCAATTGCCTCCTATATGTGTCTATGGGGCAGTACGGCAAGGCATCAACGTGCATCACCTCCCTTTGGCCAAGCCAACGACATGTGCTTAGCGACGCTGATGGAATGCAGGGTGTCCAGAGCAATGGCTTTCTGTATTGCGTGCAGCAATCTGTAAGCAGTGCCCCTGGGACCTACGTGGCCTTACTGGTGCTGGCCGCGAGGGAGCTCTGTGTATTTCTCGCCATACAGAGGTGCATGTCAAAAGTCATGGGCCGCTAATAAATGGCAGATTGATCCCGGTCAAACTGGCAATTGGCTCATGACTTTTGACACGCACCTCCATAGAACGCTGAATACCGCCGGGATTTACCGAGCTTTCGATCAGCTTGATTAGAAAGATTAATATGGGACTAAGATGATTTACCAGCCGGCAGGGTTGTACGTACTCATTGATCCTTAATTAGGTATGACTCGAACGCGTGCTAATCTCATAGCTGACTCTTAATCTATGGCAGTCTTGCCTCCGACAGCCGAATCTTGTGTTAGGTGTGTTTTCTAGTTAACGGTGACGAATTCAGAAGTCCGAAGAGGCCGCGCTCCAATCGATGACCTGCCTATATATCTGCGCCAGCGACGGAGTATGGTCAAGCACAACTCTAGGCCTTGTGCGACAATGCTGGCGCTGACTGTCGGCCTGAACGCATTCTTGGGATGAGTGATCAGGGCTGCTGAACCTTGATACATATTTCTTACCGCCTGACTTGGCGGTAGTCTTCACGTCTGTGTCTGGTGGATTTTCTAAGGGCATACATGGACCGGATACGGCAGTCGGGTAAGCCTGTAAGAACAGGACTTGCTGTTATGACGAAGCTGGACATACTATGTAGCTACATGGGGAATATTTACGCGAGGATTTGACATGCGGACCTGGTACAACCATTGATTGCAAAAGCGACATGTACTTGCTATGCGACGTTGGTGATATTTACACGAGTGTTGCTCTTAATCAAATACACATTTGCTTCTAAAAGAAGGCTATGCTGACCCTCTAGCGTTCCTCGCTCGAAAAATTCTCTATTAGAGTCCGCAGCCATCGCCTCCTCAGTTTGACATGTCCGGGTGCAGTCCCATCTACTTGGGGCACGCGTTCTTGTCGGTGATTCTTGTGCTGCGATTCTTGCACACCTGGCCGTTCTTGTAAACTTTGCATGTGTAGGCCGTAGAGAGGTTCTTGTTGCCGAAGTAGCAAGTGTCAAAGGGCTTCGTCTCGGAGCACGAGTACTCGATCCAACCAAATATGGTGACGTCCTCGTAGGTTGTCTTGATGAGTGTGGCCGTTGCACTGGGCTGAGCCAAGTTGCAGCGAGGGAAGTCGGCGCGTGCGACGACCTGGCCCTTGGAAAGGCCCTGCCAAAGCTGCAGCCTGGCGCCGGCGCTCGTCTGGCCGCTGATGGTGCCGGCTGACCCGCACTCGAGTTCAATGTCTTGGGGGTCGGAGATGGTCGTGTATTCGCAGTTGGAGGGAACTATGCAGGCACCGATGTTCTTGCAGGCCTTGCTGTCGAAGCCGGCGGCAGCCGGGGCCGCGAGCAAGGCAGCGGCAACGGTGAGGGTGGTGAGAGTGAAGTGCATTTTGAGTGTGATGGTTGGCGAAGATTTGAAGGCTGATGGGATAGTGAAAGAACAGAAGGCTGATGTGGGATGATGAGATAGTGGGCCAGAACATCGACATCAAGGTGAGCGCAAGCTTCAAGTATATATGCTCACAGAGTCTGGAGAAGCGTTGGACCTTTGGGGTTTTGCGCGTTTGCCAAGTTGCGCAAACTCTAGTATATTGCATACGCCACGATCCAGGGGTGGAGAAAATACGGGGAAGACACCCTGCAGAGTCGAGAGTCAGGCACCGCAGGGGCAGGCGTGTCCCAGAATAAACTGGACGTCCAAGCCCACGAGTCACCGCATTGATGTCTGGTTTATTTTGGCACCCGCATGGCTGTACGGAGTATTCCGCGACGGTCTTGCTGCCTCCGTTGAACTCGGTAATTAGCACAGGCCCCGGCCACGTCACAACATGCCAGCTTCTTGACAGATTCCAGGTGTCTTCCTTTTCTTGCGCTTTTGCCCCGCTCTCCGGATTCAGACTGCGCCCCGAACTCTATTATACATCGTTGGCTCCAACTGCCCTTCCAAGTCCTCACCGCACTCCATTGTGTTCCGTCCGTGTTAGGCAGGCCAACCTCCATCCCAACCAGTCATCCACCGCCGCAAGCATCGGACCGATGCAGCCTCCATGGTTCTCTGAGCTTATTCCAACACCCAATGGGCGGGCATGTTGCGACGGCTCCCCCGTGCAGAACGCTGGCATCGCACGTCTCCTACATGCATTGTAACGGTATGTCCCGCACAGAGACGAGATCCACAGTTGAGACAGCGGGACTGGTGGAGTTCAAGCTCCTCGTGCATGTCGCCGGGGTGGGCGCAGCAGACGTCAGTGGGGAGCTCGGCACTGCGCGACTTTTCGAGGCCTTTGTCATCTAATAGTTGGTCAGTAGGGCTTTTATTGATTCGAATAATTCCTCCAATCTTTGTGGACCGCTATAGACATACGTTTTTGCAGCGGCGGAACGCGCGCGAAGCAAGCGCCCCAGGAGGTGTTGCGACGGGAAGCGGTCAGTTACTTTGGTGGTTGGTGTGTAGGACCTCGTTGCAGTATCGGACCTGGGTAAAATCTAGTCAGCCTGAGATACTAGCCAAGGTCGAGATCGAGACGGCTAACAAGGAGAATTGCACCCCGAAATCGGTGGAAGCTGGCTTAATGCAAGGGTCCCCGATGGCTCTGGGCTGTGCGTGATGGGTGTGCATGTGGCGCGTCCTGACTCGCCGACTGCAAGGCATAAACACTTGTATATTTTAGTTCCAAGCCGAGCAAAGAAAACGCATTATGCTCGAGCATAAACAAAAATTGACCCTGATTCATTCGTCTTAGCAAGGTGAACTAGACTTCTAATTGTTTAGAAGTTGAACTTGCACGGTTTACAAAGTGCAGCCTCGTCTACTTAAGTTAACTGAAACATTCAATCAATTAATTAGAATTTGCATGCAAGCTATGCCCACTCAGCGTCCACGCCATGAGCGTCTCAGAGACCCCTGTGTCTGGGAAGCATCGGATCTTGCCGAGATAATCTGGTTGATTAGGCGAATTCAGCTTCCGTGTTGGGGTCACTTATCCAGGTGACAGTTTTTGCACCAGTACCATCACAGGATAAAATGGTGCAGGAAGTCCAAATGTTACTACGTACTTACCAGCCAGCGACGTGTGACAACCATCGCATTACAATGATACGATGCCAAGAATACTGGGCCTGAACTGCCCGTAGCCCGACGTCATCAACCAGCTTTTATCTACGGATTATATAGGCGCCATAGTGTAGGTAGAGTCAGGGGGGACCGTGGGAAGTGAACGGCAGAGTATTTTCACGGCGTAGCCCTAGAATCTCGACAATCCGTTTGCCGTCATGATCGCACTACTTTTTCCTCTAGCGACTTGCTATTAATTGCACTTTCTTCTTCGGAGAAACTCACAGAGAACCTCTCGCCTCTATCTCAGGATGTAAGCGCGCAACACGCGATTGAGCCGGCGCTGGAGCGCCCTGCTCGGTTATCATCGCCATGGACTTTTACACCAGCGGCAAGAGCGACTGCTTCCACCGCAGCCTCGCCAGGCATATTGCAAAGCACGTCACCACCCAGGCCGGCGCTCTCAGCCCAGAGGCACTGGTGTACATGCCGCTCTACGAGCAGCGTGTCCGGCCGTCCCCGCCGTAGGACCAGGACAACAACAACAACACTAGGTTCGGCTGGTTGCCGGCTCTCGTGTCCCGCGAAGACATGGTGGGCACCTTATGGTTACTCAAGACCCATGATTGATGGTCAGGTTTCCCAATGATATTCAGTATTGAGACGGAGAACAGAGCCTACCGGCTACTCGAGCAGCACAAGAACGACCACCCCCAACTCATGCCAGGGGCTCCTCAGCCACGTCCGCGAGGGCAACAACACGACCATCGGCATCCTCCTAAAGAAGCTCAATGACCGGCGAGCCGAGCCCCAAGAGGTCAAGAGGTGCAAGGCCACACGGTGGGGAGTGTGTCGCGAGGCAGGGATCATGCAGAGGGACTGCAACTGGTATAAATTCCATCGTCTGGGACGACGGCGTGGACAGGGACGTGGTGCTCATCAGCACTAGCAGCGTTGCGTTCCTCGAGGACGGTCCTGAGCAGGCGCAGAAGCTGATGGAGGATGTCGACTGAGGACTGGCGTGTCATTTGCGAATAAGCATGTTTGTAGAAAGCGAACACAGAAAGCGAATTCATGCGGTTCGCGTCTGTGCAAGCTAAGCAAAGACATACATTCCTGCCCATCGAGTCGCAAGTTCTCAATGCTAGAAATTGTAATGCACCAGGCCTTTATGCCTATTTCAACTATTACCCCATGTCTATCCCATATAATTTTTTCAGATGCTCGTAGTCTACAACGATGAAATGCTTCGAGCGTGACTATTCTGCCACCTTTGGGCCCTGCCCAAAATGCAACACGACCGATCTATTTGGCGGCAGCACTCTTGACGGGGAACTTGCGCGCAATCTCTTCCTCGGTGAACTGCCGCACGTGGTCCTTGAGCATGGCTGCGCGCTGCTCCATGGTCATGGCGATCTGCTCCGCGCCGATGGGCACAAGGCACTTGGATAGCGTCTTGTAGTCCTTCATGAGCAGACGCACCGTGAGAATCATGTAGTCGATGTTGTGGAAGACCTGGCTTCGTTAGTACTGCTTCCTAGGGCGTGGATCATGAGAAGCTTACCAGAGCGCCCTGCGAGCCGTACTGCTCCTTGCCCCTGAGGAAGGACTTGGGGTGATCGCGCCAGTGCCTCAGGGGGTTGAGGTGGTGGGACGTGTGGTAGCCGTCGTTGTACGAGTGGCGGTTGCTCTGCACGTCGACGAGGGTGATGCTCGAGCGATAGTCGGAATCGGGCTCATCGTGGTCGACAAAGGCGTGCTGCGCCCAGTTGCCAACCATCATGCCGAGGCGCATGAGGAAAAGCGGCAGGAGGAAGACGCAGAAGGTGGCACGCGGGTTGGCGCGGAACATGGCGGCGAAGAAGGCGTAATTTCCCAGCTCCCAGAACAACGACTTTGCCGCGAGGACATACTTGCGGGTGCGGACAAAGTAGAGGGGCAGATCGAGCCAGATGAGGAAGTAGAATCGGCCGAGGTACATGAGGAAGTGGGGGAGGCTGTCGCGCTGGAAGCGCAGGGTGGACGAGAGGTCGTTGGGCCCGTTGCCCTCGACGTGGTGGTGCTTGACGTGGTGGTAGAAGTACGTGTTCCAGGTGTGGCCCATGAGGGGGTCCGTAATGTAGGGGAACAGGTTGTCGAAGAGAGCCCAAGACTTGGACAGGATGCCGCGCATGTGGATGTGCTGGTGCATCATGAGGGTGTAGGTGCCGACAAAGGTGGCCTGCATGGCGAAGTGGGCGATGCCGTGCAGCCAGGTAAAGCGCCAGAAGAAGAGGGCGAGGGCACTGGGCACCGTGGTGGAGAAGTAGAGCAGGATGTGCGTGAGCATGACGACGTCCGTCTCCTTGCGGACGATGCCCTTGGCGATGCGGACATAGGGGGCGAGTACCCAGGCATTGAAGGGCTTCTTCCAGTCGATACCGGCGTAGTCCCAGCTGGTGAAGACGGTGGGCTCAAAGTCTGCGGTGCCGGGTGTGTTTGTGCTCTCCATGAGAGCGGCCAGGGCCTCGTCATCGCTGCTGACGGGTGCTGGCGCCGACGACGATGGCGATGAGGAGGAGGGCTTTGGTGTTTTGGAGGCCTTTGGAGGCTGGGAGCTCCCCTGGCGCCGGATGTCGGCCGCCAAGCTCTCGAGGACGAGGCGGTCGTCGCGGGTGAGCTTGGGGTCGAAGAAGATTTCCTTGTCCATGGCGAATGTGGGCGTGTTTGGCGACACTCTGGCTCTCTGGACGGCCGTCAATGGGTCGAGGGAGCACGGCACGAGATGCTGAACTGGAAGATGAAAAGGAGCAGTCCCCCGCTCCAGCTCCAGCACCAGCTCCGGCATAAGCCAGCATGTGGAAGCCGCCACCTGGCCAAGCACGGCAGCCTGCGCCGCGTGGGAGGGACGACCCTGAGAAAAACATCCCTGGGCAAGACGCATGCCCCCGATGCTATAGGCCCGGCACGCGAGATTAGTGGACTGGCTAGTCTAGACCGCCGCCTGGCTGAGAAAGGGGCGACTCGTTAATTACCTACGCAGTAGGGGGCCTGGAATAGTACATTAATGCTAGCACAACTGTCCGCATAAAGCCTGTGGCAGGCCTTGTCGGACCGTACAAATGTTGCACATAAACGCGATGTGTGACATTGCACCACGCCGACGGAGCCTGGCAGGCCTGGTTACTGATCTCTCCTGCGCGACGACTTTCCCTGCACACTGCAGCCCCTGAATTGTCCGCGCTGCGCCACACCCGCAACTTAGGAAGGTTTTGCTTGGAGTCGCCCATCCGCTTCCGTCCGCTCTCACCAAAGTTTCGTGCCACGAGTCATGGCAGCCAGAGACACCCTGTCGCGATTCAGCCACATCACGGGATAGCTTTTGGGCTGTGAAGCAACGCCACTGCAATCATGCATCTCAAGCTCGACTTTATCAGAAACACCAGCTTTTTGCGCATCATTTCTTCTACACTATCCTATCTAGATTACGTCGGACAGATTAAAGTCTCGGGCCAGCAACGACCCCAAGAATGACAAACGGAATTGCGCACGATGGCCATGTGCGCACGCAGTAATGTGACTCGGCATCGCCAGCGCTCAGGGCTCCCAAGCGCCATCCGTCACGGAGACTGGGACTTAGCCGACGTTGTTGACCATGGCGTCGAGGATCGACTCGAGGCTCTCGGGCACGCCATTGAGTAGCGTCGTGTCGACGGCGTTGTTGTTCTTGTTGACGTTGACGACGGATATGATGATCGTGTGGATGGGCTGCAAAAGGGGGCCCAGCGCTGCTTCGACAACGTTGACGTCTGGGCGCAGAACCTGCCTGACCGATGGGTTCAGCCCGGCAATGGTGATGGTGATGATGTCGCGGATCGTGCCCATCAGGCTCGTCAGCTCCTGCAGGCTCGTTGCCAGCGCATTGACGTCGCGCTGGTTCAGCCCCCGAGCGGCACCAAGCAGCCCGGAGTCAGTCGCCATCCTCGTCACGATGATGTGCGCCGTCGAGTGCTGGATCGAAAGCGCCATGTTGTTCAAGGCCGACTCGATCAGGTTTTCGCCGGTGAGCAGCAGCTGATTCACGCCGGGGCCGCCCGTCGTGTTTGAAATCGTGCTGGCGGTCTGGCCTGATGAGAGAAGAGACGAGACGAGGTCAGTTTCAAAATGTTGTCAAGAAGCGACGAGAGTTCACCACTTACGGATGAGCTGCGCTTGAGACCTGATTGACGTGCTTAGGATGAAGATGGTCGCCTCCATGGTCTCGAGGATTCCCTTGGCGCCGGCGTCGGTCGGCTCGGCCCGGCGCTCAATATAGGGCTCAGGCTCTGCCCGCTCGTCGACCATGTGCTCGCGCGGGTGTAGATCGTATACCTTGTGTAGGGCCCGGGGCGGCGGCGGTGGCATCATGCCGGGCACAGCCAGAGCCACACTGGCGAGTCCGAGAATGCAGAGGAACTTCATCGTGCTTGGTGTCAAGGAGTTGTCGGGGCTCTGGTCGATTTGCTGGTAAACGGCGATGCTGATGATGTTGCTCTTGGTATGCCACAGACGAGGGAACAAGACAACTGATTAGAGAGATGGATGTGACAAGTGTCTGGCGGGCTCGGCTTTTTTGAAGAACATTCGTCGTGGAGGTCAGGCGTACCTCGAGCACCCGCTCCTGCCCGTCGTCCCGCAGCATATTGCGCTTTCATGTGCGTCACGATGTGACGTCAGTCCATCCCTCGTCGCGAGGCTTACGCCGGCGTTACTGAGAACGTGCGGGATTGTCCACTCCCGACCGGCAAGGAGGTAGCCTTAGTCTGCAAATCCAGAATGGCATACTAGTTAAACCATATGCTCGACTCATGGTCAGGGCATGCTCGTAGTCTGGTGTGCAAAACCGCTCTGCGATGCTGAGCTGTGGTATCGAGATCTAGACCCGGAACTGCTTGATAGCGGTGTTAGCTTTAGTCTAATAGGGTCGTGGCCGCAAATGATGGTCGCCGAGCCCCGCAATCAGCTAGACTTCTGATGCTGTCAAGCCACGCCACGAACCTATCGAGGAAGAAGGTGAGACACCTCGATGTGCTAGCTCAATGAAAGCAAACCTTGCTGTGTAGGACAAGGAACTCCCCCTCTTGCCCTTGGCAACCCCTGAACGATGGCAATCGTCTTTCTACTGTCCAACAGTGGCCTTCTCGTCTCTGGGATCATTGCAACCATGTTTGAAGGCAGCAGAAGTTTTCAGTCAATACCTGCAGTTATGAATAGCAAACCAGATTTCTCTAGGCCCAAGGCAACAAGCTATGCAGCTTGTTGTCTCAATCCACGTGGTATTAGGGTCGAACTCGATCGCGGC
Organism: Microdochium nivale; assembly: GCA_026745475.1. Lineage (NCBI taxonomy): Eukaryota > Fungi > Ascomycota > Sordariomycetes > Xylariales > Microdochiaceae > Microdochium > Microdochium nivale. The sequence continues at coordinate 80,069 of JANTFD010000010.1, forward strand.
ATGCGAAGAGTTTGCTAAGGCCTTGGCAGAGACATCTAAGCATTTCTGTGGCATTCAGACTTTGGACCTACTGTGAGCTTGTTTCCCGTCTGTCTCGCGTCCTAGTTCACAGCTGCGATCCCCTTTGTTCATCAGTCTCCTCCCTGCAGTGACTGTCTGGATTTCGGTTCACTGAATAGCACAGCTTCCGTGGCGACGTTTTTCATTCGGAAGTCGATAGTTTATAAGGTGCTTCTGGACATCCAGCACTACATGTTAGTTCACCGCATTATTCGACATTAAGTGTCGAGCACTAGCAGGCCTGCGGCTCTACGCGCAGGATCTAGATATAACCTCAGACTAGACGCGATCCGGCATCCAAGGTTCCATCATGTTCCCAATCCCGGAAACCGACCGGACCATCTCCCACCTTGCCACATGGCACACGCGGTGCGTCAACGTCCGAAACCCATCTGCGGCCTGGGCACAGCGGCTTTGGCCAGAAGCTGTGCCGCTCAGCCACAATATTGAGGTTATGTTCCCTCGATGATCATGTTCGAGAGAGAGACCATGAAGTCGCCTGGGCCACGCAAAATTCCGCATTCGGCCATAGAATCTCGTTGTGGGTGCATGCATGGGTTGTGCTCAAATGACCCGACGCCACCTTTACTGTTGTTGCAACAGAACTTGTAGTCTAAGCCTATTGAGACGATATACCACGTAACATTTTGCATGGCTTTGATTGAGAAAAGCTTGTCAGCTCGGTCGCCCTGAAAGTATGGGCGCATGGGCGTCGCCTAAAGCCTGGAGAAAGGAACGCTAGACCTCGGCAACGACATCATGAGGCGATCGTCCTCGTCGACCTAGGTCAACAGTATATTCTTGGCGCCAGTTGCAAAGTAGGACGTCTGATAACCAAGTCGCGATACCGCAACCGGCGATCAGCTAGAGCGGACCTTCAGGCCCCGTCTTGGATTGGGACAAGCTCGAATAATCGGCGAGCTAAGCAACCACATCACGGCAAGCGCTGTGATGGACCTTCCATTAGTGGTTAGGCCCGTCGTTGCTATCGATCTCATGCACAGCCAAATATCCAAGAGTCCGGGGTATAGATCAAGATGAGAAAGTATGCTGCTTCCTTTGCTGCTAAGATACAATGATTCGCCCAAGAAACGAAAGTGTTTCTCAGACAGGTGAGAACATATAATTCATCCACTGATAGAACCACACGGGACTTCGGTTCCAGCTACTTGTTCAGTAAAAAAGCTCGATGGCATCAAAAACCTGTAAAATCGGGACACGTTAGCCAAGGCCTTAGCGACCATTTTCAGACCCTTGCCTCGAGTCCTTCCCAAGGGGGAAACAGAGGGTGCACTCACCACATTGGGACTCAGGAACGTGGCCCCGTCGCTGCCAGAGATGACGTTGATGGTGACTGTGTTAGTTCCCGCGACGAGGGTCCCCGCGGGGACAGTACACGTGTATACCTCGCCGTTGCCCCTGTACGCGCCGCGCGTGACGCCGCGGCTGTCGATCTTGGCAGGGGCGGCCGGCGCCGGGCACGCGAAGCCGTTGACCGTGGCCTGTGGCCGACCGCCCGCAAAGGCGAGCGTGGTCGCGATGCGTAAAGTCGATGCCCGGGCCAGCGCACTGCCGAGGGTGAAGCTGATCTTCTGCCCGTTGTTGACAGACTTGAACATGGCCATCGGCCAGGTCCCTGGGCTTGTTGCGGGGACGGTGCCAGGGTTCCAACTTGCCATACTGGAGGTGGGAGAAAAACGTCAGGTTCAGAGGGCGATGAAACGATTGATTCTTGGGAGGCCTTACCGTGTGTCAGATGGGTGCATGCGCAGCTGGTTTGCCGCGTTCCGGCTAAAGGTTACTTTTCGTTAGAACATGACTTTCTCGCCCGCTACCATTCTCTGTAGACTTACAATCCTGTGGGCTGGCCGTCGTAGTCGCCAATTTGGAAGATCTTGGTTCTCTGTTGTGTGATGATTGTGTTCGTCGCAGCGATATTCTGGGAAGTTGTCCTCCCAGCTGTCACAGTCACACTCGCCGTGGCGGCCAGTAGCTCATCCTGGTAGAGGCGCATCGTGTACGTGCCTGCAGGCATCGGCGGCGAGTTAAAGCCGCCGCTAGAGCTGGCATACGCCCAGAACTGGAAGCCACTGTTGAACCAGTGGACAACGATGGGGAACGCGTTAGATACGCCAGACGCAGTGCCCGACACGTAGCCACGGTTTCCGTTGACGGGCACGTAGCCCTGGAGCCCGAGGCTATCGAAGAAGGAGACGTCGAAGTCGGTGGCCCGGGGGATGCCGTTGCGGGACATGGAGAAGACGTAAGGGCCGTGGAAGCCCTGGCGGTACGCCTCTGTCTGTGCGTGGCCCGAGTTCATGTAGTAGGTCAAAGAAGCATACGCCCCGCCTGGGTTGGTGGAAATGTCACGGAAGAAGGGCCCGCCCGAGCTCTTCTCAGTTGCCTGGTGATTGGGCCGAATGAAGCAGGCGTGGACGCTGGCATCACCGTTTCTCAGGCAGTAAACGCGTTCGTCGATGAAGCGCTCGGATGAGTAGAATTTAGATCTAGTCTGGCCATTGACGATGAAGACATCACTGCCCTCGATCGTCGCGGTGCTGCCGGCGGTGACGGAGGCGTCGCCGAAGGGGTACGGGTTGTTGAGGCCGGTGAGGCGGAAAAGGTAGCGCAGCTCGCCGATACTTGGCTCCGAGTTTGTTTGTGTCCCCATGTAGATTGTAGCTTGTCCATTTTTGAAAACCTGTCAGGTGTGAGCACGTTATACTTGCAACCTGTCATGTTTCTGTACTCTGGTCTTCTTTCTAGGGGTATTTCTCCTAGCTTGATTAACTCACCATATAATGGACCAGATTGAAACCGTTGCCGGACTGCCCGCATCGGACGATGACAGTATCACCGGACGGCGACGTCGAAAAGGAGACTGCAGCTCCTCCTCCAAGGCCAGAAGCGATGTGGCTGAATGTGCTGCCGTACTGGTACTGCGTGCCACGGTAGACCAGGGACGTGATATCACAGGTGCTGCGACTAATGGTGACGACGAAGGTGTTGGCGCTCTGAGCATCGACGATATACGAGGCAGAGTTGGTCGTGACTTTGATAGCCCAAACCTGTGCCACGCAGGCGAGCAGGAATGTGAAGAAAACCTGGAATAGCATCGTGCCGAGTAGCTGTCGATTTCGGTGGCGGGCAGTGAGCGGCAGAGAAGCAGAACCACGACACAGCTATGCCGGGCACTTGTTATATAAAGCCGTCAACCACTAGGTGTGCCGAATAATGTCAGTGGCCCGTGGACCAAGGATCGTCCAATGCCCCGGCACTGCGATGCTCGGCGATCGCGCTCAGGTAACCACCGGCCATTTGCTGCCCTGTCTGTCACCCTCCAGGCTCCAGGTAGAGTGATCCCTGTTATGCGACTCCACTAGAGACCCTGCAATCATACTGGCATGACGGCATTTTCATTATAGGGTGCAGTACAGCCACACGAGAGTGGTGTTGCACATGCTAATATAGATGCAGCAAGTTTTTGTTTGGAACGAAAAGTGTCCGTGCAACTGCCATGATGCGTCCTAATCCCATATTTTCGGACGCTCGCGTGTCCAACATTCGCAGAGGAATGCATATTCGAGTAGAAGTGGTGACGGTGAATGCACACAAGTCAAGCATCCCCTTACCACGTCATTGGGAAGGGCGTCCCTAAGTCAAATTGGAATCAACCAAGCAAGCCCAGAACTTTACTTCTGAGCACTAAACCATGCCGCACACCCCGTGAATTGCCCCGGCACCCCGCCGGCGACCTCCCAATCCGGTCCACCACGAAGAAACAACGGAGCCCCAGGCCCGTCCGTCCCAAGTAGGCAGTTAAACATAACAGGTGACCGTTGGCTCCAATGATAACCCATCGGCCATGCAAAAGGGCAGCTGGATCACCTCGCATTGAACATGCACCCCATCTGGACGACCGAGGAATGGTAGACCGGACGGAATCAGACAATTTCCCCGCCTCGCCGCCGCCCTACGTAAACCGAAATCTCCGGCACATTATTGTCCGAGGTCGCGGCCCGTTCAGGGTCACATTGAGATCGCCAAGGCCATTCCCGCGCAAATGACAGCGAAGACTCAAGATACCCCTGTCTTTCGAAGCCCGTAGAGTTATTATGCTAGTCGACTGTATATTATAATGAGGCTCTCCGGCCGGCAATGTCTAGAACAAGTATGTCAGGATTACCTGGCTTAAGCGGGCTTCACCACGATACAATAAGGCCCCCCGAGTTCATAACAATACATGTTACGGATGTTTCTCGAGCGCGCGGAGACTGGATATCACTCTATCTGAATTGAGTGGCCCCGAAGCCGCCCTTGGTACCGAAGGGAACGGTCTGAGGCAGCAGTTGGGGTCCCTTGCTACTTCAACTACTCTAGCTTAGTACATACTCCACTGGCCACAGTTGGAGTTGTATACAGTAACCTTGAAACCTTCCGAACCGTTGACCAAGAATTGGCCCCTGCTCGCGGTCGCATCACACGAGGCGGAACCAGGCAGAACCTTGTGACACCCGCCGACTCTCTCGCTGAAGAGACTGAGCCCGCAATTTGGATCGGCCTCACAGAGGGCGCAGCAGTCGTAGCCCTCGGCGACGCCCCTGACAAGCTGAAGACTATAGCTGATGCCAACGTTGGCAAGGGGCTGGCCGCGGTATGATGACAGAGTATTATCTGTCCCCCCGCAAACGGCATAGTAAATGGGCGTGGGGCCGGTAAACTCGACAGAGACGGTCGTGCTGGTGACGGTCTGGGTTGACGTGACGGTGGACGTGCTGGTGACAACGTCGGTCTGGAGGATGGTAGTGGTGCTGCTGGCTGGGACTAGGAGGACGCTTGAGGTCGAGGTGACGGTCGTGGTGGCCGTGTTGGTCGAAGTGGGCGTCGGCGCCTCGATGTTGACCGTAGAGGTCGAGGTCTGAGTCACTGTCGTCTCCTGTGTCGTCGTTTCCGTGCAGTCGGGGAGGGCCAGCATCACCAGAGCTCCGGCCTCACGCGCCAGACGGGCGTTCGCCGTCGGCTCGCTCCTCGCGCTGATGCCGTTGGGGCCGTATACGCTCTGGATGGGCGTGAAGGCGGCCTTCCGCTCGACCGTACTGGTTGGGGCAGGACTCGTCTCCGTTACTGTCACGACAGAGGTGGATTCGACGGTTGCCGTGTCCGTCTTGATGTCGGTCGTGAACACAGTCGATGTCGAGCTGAAAATAGACGTCTCCTGAGACAGGGTCGTTGTCTCAGTGGTGGTCTCGGTCTCGGTGGTAACTGTCGTGACGGGAGCAGGGGTGCTCGTTGAGGACTCCGTCTCGGTTACCACCTCAGTTGCTGTCGAGGTCGACGTGCAGATAGTGCCGACGGCAGGAAGGCTCGATGTAGCACTCGAGGTGGTGTCAGAGAGGGTGCTGTAGGAGGTTCCCGAGGTGGTCGATGTAGCATATGCCGAGTATGAAGACAAATTGCCGTCGTGACCACCACCGCATTTTGCTCTCTTGGCTGGGCTGGCGAGCGCAGTGCTGGCAAACGCCAGGGCAAGGAGAACTTGCGACTTCATGATGCTGGACAAGATGTGCAGGGTAAATGGGGCAGTAAGTAGTCAGACAAGGAGCGGCGCCAATGTATTCCGTAGGTTAGGGCCTGCAGCTCTTTTTCTACTCAGATACTCGCGTAGAGTCCTCTCCTAGTCCGATGAATAAAATTACACACCGCCACCAGCCCATCTCCTTTTTTTCCAGCTAGCCGCACAATATCGTTGCTGGTGGGCCCCCCCTGAGACTAACCACAGCGTGGAATTTGGTGGCGCCCGAGGCGGCGAGCAAAATACACCGGACAACCACCAACGCCCCACCAAAACTGTCCGGTTTATTGCTGCTTACCGCCTGGCGCCCTCAGCCCTTCGTGAACAGTTACCAAGCTAGCGGACCGGCGTCGACTATCACCATCTGTACCTACTGCGGCTGAGGCTTGGCATCTGGCACGCCCGCTCGATCGCGATGCACGTGCCACAGGTCTAGACAGATCCAGCCAGAACGAGTCGCGAGGGGTGTTGCGAAATACTGAGCCCCTTTGAGATGAGCCACCCACCATCGCCTAACGTTGTTTTCCTGATACCGACTGCTTTCTCCTTATCAAGCGGCAGACCATGGATGCTTGAAATACATCTGTAAGACGTTGTGATACCTTGTCGCTCTGTAATAGGTCACTATGCATATCTGCAACTTGTCGAGCAGTAAAACATGCCAAGCCCCATCGCCACAAATAGAAGCCATCCGAGTAGTCCGTAAGTCGTCAATGGGGACTACATCATAGTCCCGCCCGAGGGTCTGGATCTACATTGTCGAACCATATTATCTTCGATTGTGAAGCAGTTTTGCTCCTGGGCAGCTTGATAGTATGCCCCGGCATCCCTACAACTCTCTAGATAACACTTTGGAGTTCTCATGCAGCCATCGTCTGATACATTCTCCGGACTCGCCGTCGAAATAAGGAGAATTGCGTGCGTAGTCCAACAGCGCCTGGCGTTGTCGCCGAGTCGTGTCTGGCAGGCCGAGTGCCTCAAACATGTGATTAGACCCGGCCGTGATCTGGTCTAGCACCACATCAGCCGAGGTTGGCAACAGGCCTTTGTGAAACTCCGCCATGTGCGCCAGTGCCAAGATGACGACGTGCTCGTGAGAAAGGCTGTAGTCGGGGAGACAGCGTCGTAGGAATTCCTGCTCCTCATCAGTGACGAGGCCCAGCAGCGAAAAGACCCTATCACGAAGGTCGCAGCACTGCGCCATGCGACGCTCCAATAGTAGCTCCTGCAGTGGCTGGGAGAACTCGGGGTATTTGTCTTCGTGCCGGGCCAGCAAGAGCGGTGTTGCAGCGGATTCAGTCCTTGCTGGTCTTTTTCTGCGGGCTGCCCGGCCGAAAGGAGGCCCGACCGCGTCAAACCCTTCGTGGTCTGCCACGATGTCCTTGAAGTCCTGCCACTCCATCGTCGCGTTGCTGCAGTGGAGGAAGACGTCCGAGGCGAGCAGGAACTCTTGGACGACCCAGCACCGATTCCAGTATGGCCTGTTGGCTAGATCGTCAACTAGATCAGCCCAGTCCAGATCCTCTACATCAAAAATCTTGTTCGGCGCCGGCCCGGCCGCCTGACCAAGAGGAACAAAGTCTCGTGGTAGTCCGGCTAGGCCCAACCAGACAGAGACGCGAGAGGCATTACGGTATGTCGCGTCCATCGAGCTGACCTGTTCGCTCTTCTCCGTGTTGTCCATTTGATTGATGCAGATGGCATCAACCCAGAGATACGACCATCCTTCGCTCCGTTGGGCTTTTCCCAGGTAGTACAAACACGACCACAAATTAGGACGGACTGCGAAGTGTTTGCCGTCGAGGAGTATGGACTCGGTCGGGTCGCCGCTGCCCCACGTGTACGAGACGGCATTATAGTTTGTTGCTGAGCCCCGCGGGAGCTCGACGACATTGAAGGAGAGTTCATCCTTGGAGATGTATGTCGGCTGAAGAAGACGTAATATATTTCCACGTACTCTCGACTTGTACTGAAACATGCTGCTGTCGCCGGCGGAAGTACCGTACATTGTCGTGCCCGGGGAGGATACACTCGAGATGGAATGGTAGCTCAAAGTAGTTGAAAGGAGAAAGGCTAGGGCGAAACATGCCTGGTATTCTGGGTTTGCGTTGGCAAACCCCGCAACCCATAGTTAGGCATCACTGCATCAGATGTTGGCTGCAGGACGACACGCCTCACCCGCAGCCTACCTGTCCGCAGATGACCCAAATCACCTGCAAGCCATGTTCGTGTACAGGACAATGCCCGAGAAGCACCCGGCCAAGGTCAACCATCAAACCGGGATCTATTGCGGCAATAGCGTCACTTGAGCCAGCTGTTCATAACACAAGACTTGACGTTTTCAACGCGTTGAATATGAATTCTCGAACATTCTGGCCAACAATAAGGATAGCACCTTCGAGAAAATACACACTGTAATTACACTTTCCAAATCGCTCTGGCAGTCGCTGCCGCAGTGGACATCGCTCAGTCCGCACCACCCTTGTTCGGAGCAGCACTCGCCCACCGCCGCGCCCAGGCATATGTACCCGTTCACACCAGCACAGGTTCCGTCCGTGCGGGGCGTTTTGCCGCGCTTTGTCGCTGGACCTGACCGAGAGGCCCGCCGGGTTCGACAAGGAGGATTGCCTGTCGGCGTCTAACAAGGTTGTGCACGGCTGCGACCCTAAGACGGACGACAGCCCGATGACTTGGGAACTTGGCTGGAAATACAAATCTGGCTAGCATACGTATCGGGTCGACATCAAACGATCGAACCACGTCTGGCCGCCCTACAAGGCGCCCATCGACGATTGCGGCAGCCTGTGCAAGGTTTCTTGTTACCGAGCTTCTTCGTCAACAGCGGCGGGTAGGCGACGGCCGACCACGGTCAGGAGACTTTGAAAAAGCAGGCGAGTGCATGCATTGGTAACAGCCACCTACCCTGTCCCCTTTTTCTAGCCAGAAATCTGACTCTGACTGCACGAGATCACCAGGATCGACCTCAACCTCGTGGAAGTTTTAGTACTACAACAAGCCCGACGAGCACGGCAAAGAGTGGTCGGTGAGTTTCAACACGCCCATCTTTGACAAGGCGAGGTGTTTTGCCAACGACAAGGTGCCGAACGCGACGGGCGGCCACGTCAGCGGCTGCAACGTATCTGGTTATACTAGCCGTGCGAAGAGGTGATATGTGTTGATGTCGTGTGTTTGGTTCATTGGTTGGTTATCGGGGTGCCTAATTGCTTTTTGGTCTCTTGACTACATTTACCGGTACATAGACGAGATCAGTCATGCTGGACCAAGATTACGCGAGGCCGAATTGAAAGTCAAGAGACCAGCACTGCAGTTTGTGAATGTCTTTGTACACGATAGAAAGTGCCTATGTACACAACTCTTTTCCCATGTCCCATGTCTACCTTGAGTACATGCCACATGCACCCAGCTCGATCCACACCCTCTCCCTCTCTGGCTGGCTCGAAAAGTCCGCCCTCTTTCGCTGCTGGATAGAAGTTGAACTTCCGCGTCAACCCAACAGTGCTCTTTCGCCGTGCTGGTGACTTCCCACTCTCGGCTTGCTGCGTTTAGCAGGTGAACTAGCATCGCGATTTGTCAGCTTTGTGTTTTGTGTTTTACACCTGGAATAAATCATGTGCAACTTACGACGGTCGGGCCGGGAACAGTGTAGCTGTTGAAGTTGCTGTAGATCTATATTTCGCCAAGATTCGACTGTTAGCAACAACTCATATGTAGAAAACGTTACAGGTTTCTCCGTTAAGGATAACCATGGCATCGTTTGGCGTTGGAACATAAGAGTGATACTCACGTTGGCAGTGTAACCAGGGTCAGTCTCCTTGAAGGCGCCGGGGATCGAAACCGTGGCGGGCGTGCGCGCGCCGGAGCCACCGGTGACGCTGATCTGGGCGCAGGACAGGTAGAACTGAGGGATGCCTAGAAAGGGTTTGTTAGATGAAGTTCTCGCTGGCTAAATATATGCCGAAGAAAAAGAAAAAAAAAACTTACCCGCGGGCCACGGGTTGTGAATTCCGATCTGTTGGATACGGAGGAGGTAGTCCCCGTTTGCCACGCTTCGATGCTTGTTAGTCGTGCGTTTTCTTCATCTCGGCGTTGACTGCTGCCCAAAAGCAAAGGTATGTCTTCCCAGCAAGGAGACGATGCCCCGCTTCCGAAGACGGGCGTGGAGGAGGGGATATTCACTTACCAGCTCGGGATTGTGACGCTGTACTCCTGTGCTAGGTTCCACGAGCTCTGGCCGTTGCCGGTGAAAGTCGGGCCAATGTCCTTGATCTTGAACCAGCCGCCGCTGCCGTCGTACGAGGAGACGGAGCCGGGGGCCTTGGAGAGGTAGCTGTGCGAGGGTACGTGTTGTTAGTGTGTTTGTTTCAGTGAGGGTTGGGGGTTGGGTGGTTATTATGTGTATGTGTGTCGGGGTCGCTTCTGCTTGTTCAGGGGTACTTGCAATGATGTAGGTCCTTGGTGGTAGACGGGCTGTGGATCGGGAGACGAATAGTTAGCGCGCAATCCTATGGAACGAAAGGAATGCAACCAAGGGCATGTGTTTCCCCGTTGTCACCCATCAGAACAGGGAGGGACAACAGAAGACAATAGGGACCGAGAGAGACATCATGACTGGGGTACCACGTACAGTGTCGAGCTTGAAGCTGACGGTCTCGCCGGCCTTGACGGACAGCGTGCTGCCGGCCTTGGCGCCGACGTTGCAGCGCAGGTCGTTGGACGTGAGGCTCGTGACGGGCGAGTTCATGTTGGTGTGGGCGCGGATGTTCTGCCAGATGGCGCCGTAGCTCCCGCTGCCGGCCTTGACCTGCTGGAAGATGTAGTGGGCCGAGACGCCCTCGAGCGCGACGGCGGCAACGGCCAGGATTCCGGCGAACTTCATGTTTGCGGCTCTGCTTCTGTGCGGTACGGAGGGGTGGAGAAAAAGGTAGGTGGGATGCCGGGGGACTTGTCGGTCTGCTTGGTGCGGCTGAGAGAGTTCTGGAGAGCAGTGCTGCAAAAGAGGGATGAGATGGTTTGAGGCAGTTTCCTGTCTCTTATATATATCTCCCTCTGTCTGCTATGACCCCCCTTTCCGCGGCTTTGTGTCTTTGGTTCTGGCGGGCGGGCGTGCGTTGCTGCGGACTGTGACGGCCGCACCTACATCCGCCACGCCTCCCAAAAAGCAGATGCCGCCCACTGCCCGTTTCCGACCATGGGGAAACAAAGCCTCGCACTCTGCAGCGGGGACGGCTGTCAGACATACAAGACTCTGCGGGCCGCCGTTCCCACGTTGTGACCCGCGTGATGCACGACTGGGAGGGCTCCGAGTCGGGGGCCCGGGGCCCGATTAGGAAATCGCGGAGGATGCGGCTCCAGATTAGGGTTTCTTTGTCTCCGGGGCCCGCTCGGTGCAGGGGGGGACCAGTGGGGAGTTGGGAACGACTGGTGCTCCGCGGCTCGTTGTTTGTTTCAACACCTGAGGGTGGCGGGCAACGGTTACATCGTGCCGCCGTAGGAACTAATCTGAACGCCCGCGTTGGAGCGTGCGGGAGGGAGCAGAGGATAGCCGAGCGGCAGGCGATGCCGATGGGGGCGAGCGACTCGAGTAATACGACGCTGGTGCATGTCAGGAGGACTCGATTCATGAGTGGAAATGTACTTTGTGCATATTGATTAGCAATTGTACTTTGGTGTTTGGCATGTATCCACGTTATCACGTCTTGCATCAACCCCACACATAGCTCGAACCAAAACCGAGTATTTCCAGCACGTTTCCTGTCGTTCTTTTTTGCTCCCTTTGCCATAGCCTACACGCATCGCCCGCCGTCGACCTCGATGTTGACGCCCGTGATGAAGCCGGCCTCGTCGCTGGCGAGGTAGGTTACGGCGTTGGCAATGTCCTCGGGCGTGGACCCTCGGCCGAGCGGGATAAGCGACTCAAACGCCTTGCGGTTTTCGTCGGTGTTTTCTTTCCCGATGAAGAGGTGGGTCCTGGTCGAGCGCGTCAGATGAGAAAATGTGCGTATTAATATAAGGGATTGCAAGACGTCAGTGGCTTGGTGTTGTCGGCACATGTGGAAATCTGCAAAAAGGCAGCGATGGCGTGACGGAACTGAGGATGGTGAAAGATACGGCTGCGCGGCTCGGGCTTTGCCAAGTGCCCGGTTGTTGCAACCATGCGAGGCGTGCGCGATTATTGAACGTGATAGTGAAGACGTAGCAAGCAGAAAAAGTGGCTGGACTTACATGCCGGTGCTGCCGATAACAGGCGACACAGCGTTGAAGCGGATCTTCTTTGGCCCGTATTCAACAGCCATGGTCTGGGAAAGTGATATATTAGCGCCTGCAGACGGCACGAGAAGCCATCGAATAATTCTCATGACTCAAAGTCGAGCTCATGGGGTTGAGTTAGTGGCCGGACAACGGGAGCCACCAGCCCATCCTTCCACCCGCCCCAAGTCTCTCCTCAAAAAGAGTAGAACCAACCTTTGTCGCATTGATAGCGGCCGCCTTGCTCGCGTTGTACCACGTCAGCCTGGGCCTGGGCCTGATACCCGCGGTGCTGGCGACCTGGACGAAGCAGCCCGGCCTCTGGCTGTCGAGAAAGTAGGGCAGCAGGACGCTGGTCGAGAGGTAGATGCTCTTGACGTTGACGTCGAAGACTAGGTCAAACTCGCGGTCGGTGACATCCTCTGTGGCCTTGTTGGTGTAGCTAGCGCCGGCGTTGTTGACGACAATGTCGAGCCCGCCAAAGTGTTCGAGGCTGGCCTTGAGCAGGTTGGCCCAGTCGTCGCGCGAGGTGACATCGGCGCGGGCAAAGGCGCAGCTGGAGCCGAGCTCGGCAGCAACGGCGGCGCCGGCGTCGGCAGAGAGATCTGCGATGAGGACTTTGGCGCCCTCGGCGACGAACTTTGCGGCGGTGCCCCTGCCAAAGCCTGAGGCGCCGCCGGTGACGATGGCGATCTTGCCGTCGAGCCTGCCCATGGTTGGTGGTAGTGGTGGGTGGTGGGATTGTTTTACAAGAGAGTGCCGGGAAGTAGAGGATAGAGTAAAGCAAGGGCGGGAGATGGTTTGTGCCTGGATTCGAGAGACGACGAGGTATGGACTCTGCATCGGGGCCGGACCGGAGGCGGAACGGAGTGGGGTGCGGGTGCGGGGAAACGATGGGCAGGCTGGAGGGTGCCTGTCCTCGGCCGGAGATGCTCGGCCGGAGAGGTCATAGGTGAATTGATGCACGGCAGTCTTCACTTGGCTGCTTGTAGGATGCAGTCTAATACTCTGCTCTGCTCTGCTCTCCCTGTCGCCAACGCAAAGGCAGAGCTGCCGCCATTTGTGCTTGTCGCCCGGCTCCAGTCCCGGCTCCGGTCCCGGCTTTGCCCGCTCCGCCGCCCATCGGACATGCACTTGGCCGACCTCGGCCGCCGACTTTGGGTCGGCCAACAACCAGACTTGCGCCTCCAGCGATAGCCACAACTACAGCGACAACTATAAGTCCAACTCCAGCTTCTTGACCATCCAGACCTCGCTCCAGGGCCACATCATCCCGCCGTCTGCACCATCTCCCGTCAACACTTGCCTAAACCCCCTCCACTAACCATGGCTGACGACAGCAAATACCGCCCCTACAACATCCTCGTCCTCCCCGGCGACCACATAGGCCCCGAGATTGTCACCGAGGCCCTGCGGGTGCTCGACGTCATCGAGTCGTGCCGCCCGGGCCTCGTCTTCCACCGCACGACCGCCCTGGCTGGGGGCTGCTCCATCGATGCCCACGGCGTGCCCATCACCGACGCCGTCCTCGACCAGGCCGCGGCCTCGGACGCCGTCCTGTTCGGCAGCGTCGGCGGACCGGAGTGGGTAAACGCCCGGCCGAACCCGGAGTCGGGTCTGCTGCGCTTGCGCGCCCGCCTCGACGCCTTTGCCAACCTGCGGCCCTGCGAGGTCTTCGTGCCCAGCCTCGTCGACGCGAGCCCCATCCGGCCCGAGCTCGTGCTGGGCACAAAGTTTGTCGTCGTCCGCGAGAACTGCGGCGGCGCCTACTTTGGCGACAAGGTGGAGACCGACGACCTCGCGAGCGACCTGTGGGTGTACAAGCGGTCCGAGGTCGAGCGCCTCGCGCGCGTCAGCGCCGCCATAGCACGCATCATGGGTCGCGACGGCAACGGCGGCGGCGGTGGTCCTGCCTTGGTCTGGAGCGCCGACAAGTGCAACGTGCTGGCCAGCGGGCGGCTGTGGCGGCGCGTCACGCACGACGTCTTCGACCGCGAGTTCCCCGATATTGAGCTGCGCGACCAGCTCGCCGACAGCCTGGCCATGCTCATGGTCAAGAACCCGCGCGCCTTCAACGGCGTCATCCACACCGACAACACCTTTGGCGACATCATCTCGGACATTTCCGGCGGGCTCACCGGCACCCTGGGCATCCTGCCGAGCGCCAGCATCTCGGGCATCCCCGGCGAGGGTCGGTGCAACGGCATCTACGAGCCCGTGCACGGCAGCGCGCCTGATATTTCCGGAAAGGGCATGGCCAACCCCGTCGGCCAGATCCTCAGTCTCGCCATGATGCTCAGGTACTCGTTCCTGCTGACCGACGAGGCCGTTGCCGTCGAGGCCGCCGTGGCGAAAGTGCTCGACGCCGAGAGCGCGGGCGGGCTCGGGATCAGGACCGGTGACCTGGGTGGCACGGCGACGACGGGCGAGGTCGGAACAGCTATCTGTGAGGTGCTGCGGGAGATTCTGAGCAAGTGATGTGCTCGCAAGTCTGATATCTTAGATACCAGACTCTTAAATGTAAAGAAAGTTCGAAATGGTAGAGAGGGGCCAGGGGCCCATCACTAATATGAAAGAGGACCAAAAGTCAAAAACCATGACAAGCTTACGTTGGAGCAAGCCCAGCATTTGCACGGTTGCAAGCCAGCTTATTAGCAGCATCGCACTCCCCTCCAGAATGTGAACACCCTCTCGTCACAAGACCAATTCTTCTCCTCGTGACGTATCATGCACATTCCTTGCGCAAAAACGCCAGCGTGTACTAACACATACACATTCACGTTTTCGATGAAAAGCCACAGCACTTGCAGCGATAAAAGAATCGAATCTCTATAAAAGCCCTTCCCCTCCCCTGTCTGAAAAATGCTCAAGCGCAGTCAGTGTCCCGCACCGCTACTTCCTGATAGCGGGGAAAGCAGTTGTCGCAAATAGACCCCAAAAATCGAACCTGCGAACGTTCAACCGCTCATGCGGAGAGCCCTGTCGCCATTGCGGCTACCAGTTCCCGCACAGCAGGGTTATGTGATTCACCACGAGAGGTACGACAAGGCGAAACATGGAACGAATGTACAAAGCAAGTCCAGCTGTTTCTGCGCGAATAAGAATACATGGCAAAAATACATATAGCGGGAAAACGAACGAGGTGGCAAGTGAGAGAGAAGGAGAAAATAACAAAAAATCTTTAGGGAAATTAATGAATGGAAGTACCATCAACGTCTCGCTTTCTAGTCTTTTCCTGGATGCGTGCACGCGTTATATGTACGTTAAAATAATACTGTGAGTTTCGCCAATTGGTACAGCGGGACCTCATATGGCAGTTTGGATTCCGTCATTATACTCATCCTAGCTCCTGGAGCCAGGCAGTTGTCAAACCATGGCGGTCCGGAAATCGAACAGGATAGGGTTTAGATTTCGTTGCCGACATTGCCGAGCTGTCGATCACAAGTTTTGGGCCCCAGCGTGGCCGACAGAAGCACTACATAAACGCCAAAGTCATTGACAGGATGAAAACCCGAGAAATTCTTCTATACACTAGTATCAAACTGAACAGGTACTAGATGGAGCAGCAACGCGCGGGAGGGCACTCGGAGCTAGTAGGCACGCCCTCGGTTGTCGAGGGTCGTGAAAACGGTAACCCTTAGACAAGCCGTGCCAGCCTCGCGGAGCTCGACATGACCTTCATTCTGTCGATGCCACCAGCAGCGAACGGCAGTGACTTCCCGGCTTGCGCCCACCAGTCCAATCCCTCATCGATACACTGTTTTTATAGATTCTGAGGCGTGAGAGGATCTGCACAGGCCGTACCGTAGCGACCGGCACGGCCGATGAAGCCCAGAGACAAAGGTGGGCATGTATTGTACAAGGCGAAAGGTATCGCTTAGTTGGCGTCGGGCTGGCTGAGAATGTAGGTCACAGCCTGGTCGACTGCAGTTGTGGCGAAAACTTGGGTTAGAAAAGACACTGCTAAAATGACGTGGAAAGAGCCGGCTTCTTGCGAGCAGACTTACCGCTGTGGATGGCGTCGGCGTCCTTGTCGGGAATCTCGATGCTGAACTCCTGTTGCGCACATGATTGTCAGTGGGTTGTGCGGCTGGGGGAAGTGGTCGCAGTGATGTACCTCTTCTATCGCCATGACGACCTCCACTGTGTCCAAGCTGTCAAGGCCGAGGTCGTTGGAGAAGTGGGCGGTAGGGCTGACCTGGGCGGAGGGATGTGTTGTTAGCATATGCGGAGCCGGTCGTGGCCTGACGAGATTGTCTCTGTCTTCTTCAACCGAGAATATGTACCTTGGTCGTGTCGTTGACCTGTTTGTGAGAGAAGACTGCGTTAGCATGATGTTGGTAGAAAGAATTGAAAGGATGTCTGTGGCCATGCTGGTGTGAGGCCACTTGCGGCGCAGGAAAGCGAGTGACTGATGGCCGAGAGTTATGGAGGGTCTGCGCAACACGGAGGGTAACGCGGAGCGGGATGCTCATTGCTCAGCACGGCTCCTGCGACGCGAGCGTCCTGGCCAAGCTCTGCTTCCCTCCGACTGAGACTCGAAGAGACGACAGTACAGAGCTGCCACATCTTCGCACAGACGCCAGCGACATGTCCATCCCTAATCGTTCTTTCTCCTAACGGACCTAGCAAGCGCAAACGCATCTACACTGACCTTGTCGAAGCCAGTCAGGATGCCGACGATGCGACCCTCGACCTCCTGCTGGTTGAGCCCCGAGGCAGCCGAGTACATGCGGACCGAGGTAGCGGCAACCCACTTGGGTAGCGTGGCGGGCGCGACGGCGGCCCTGGCGAAGACGGCGCGGGCGGCGACGGGACGGGCGACGGCAGCGCGCGAAGCCGCGGCAGCAGAGCGGATGATGGCAGTGCGGAACATGGTGGTGGTGGTGACGTTGACGATGTGTGTGGGTGCGTCAATTGGTGGGCGGGCAGGTGCTGGGGGGAGGCGTGGACGGTTTTCGAGGAACGCAGGATGTGAGAATTACAGAGCTTTGTCGTTGTCGTCGTCGTCGTCGTCGTCGTCGGCTGCGGGCGTGGGGGTTGAAAGCTTTGGTGGAGGTGGGCTGGGAGGCGGAGGTGATGCAGCAGCTCTGTCCGAGTCGTGATAAATTTCTCGTCGCCGGAGCGAGCACCACCGGCTTCAGCACAGCACTGTGCAGTCGGCGCTTGCAATTGCGGGCGCGGTGCTCGCAGAGCTCTGAGCTTACATAATGCGGCCATGGTGGGGTGAGAGAAGAACTCGAGGTAGCGGGACTTGGGGTGCTGCAGTTCTCAGCAGGCCGCCGAGGTAGCACTACTTACCACGTGATAAGCTCACTTATCCGCCAATCAACAGGGACACATTGTGCATCCAGCTGAGGCGAATCACAGCCGGCAGGCACTTGCCGCGGCCTGCCTATACAGTGGCTTGGTGTCACTCGAGCAGTTGCCGTCATAAGATAACAACGCCCGATTCACGCGCCGAAGCAGGCAGAGTCACTGCAAGTGATGCATGCTCGAGGTCAATATTACAAATTGTTATGCATGTCCAGGTCTGCACAACAAAAGCGGCTTGTTCAATGGCTCCCTCCTCTACCGTGTAAGTCATTTTGGTTATGTACATAGCGTGCGACAGCGTCACAGCTCGTGCTGCTTCTGCAGAGGTACTCTATCTGTAGGGCGAGTCGGCACGGATCGCCGCCGCCAGCTCGGGCTCCCACTTGTCACCGTTGGACAGCAGCTTCTCCTTGTTGTACAGCAGCTCCTCCCTCGTCTCGGTCGCGTATTCGGCGTTGGGCGACTCAACAATGGCGTCGACGGGGCACGACTCCTGGCAGAAGCCGCAGTAGATGCACTTGGTCATGTCAATGTCGTACCTCGTTGTCCGCCGGGAGCCGTCAGAACGCTCCTCGGCCTCGATCGTGATGGCCTGGGCCGGGCATATCTAAGAAGTTGAAGAAGTTGAAGGTTAGCCATGAAACCTCGTCATGTCGCAAATAATCCAATGTGGAAGACGTACAGCTTCACAGAGCTTGCAGGCGATACAGCGCTCTTCGCCAGAGGGGTATCGCCGCAGGGCGTGCTCGCCACGGAAGCGGGGAGAGATGGGGCCCTATGTTTTGCGCATCGTGTCAGTCTGGAGTGTTCTGCTGCGGCGCGCATTGTCGTCTTGGCTGGCCGGATAGCGTGGCGGCCGACTGTACGATCATATATTTCTCTTCGGATGTGATCAACAAACCTTTTCGTATGGGTAGAAGATGGTGTATCTGTATTTGTCTCCATGTCAGCGCTTTGGCTCTTTCTCGCCTCTCGTACTCGTCTGGTCTACTCACGGTGGCCTGAAGTACTGCTCGAGCGCGACATACATGCCGCGGAACATTTCGCTCAGCAGAAAGTAGCGGCCGGTCTTGTCTAGGGTGGACTCGGTGTCCTCGTCCCAGGTCTTTGTCTTTGGCAGGCGGAAGCCCTTGGGCGGCGGGCCGAGGGGCGTGGCGTAGCCGCGCTGCTGCTGGAGGGCGAAGAGCCGGAGCATTGTGCTGGCAGCCATGAGCGTGGGCTGCTGCTGGCGGCGAGCGAGGTGGCGGGCCATGACGGCCGAGGATGTGGTGAGGCTCTGCATGGCGTGTGTGGCGTAATGTGGTGATGTGCGCGCTGTGCGGAAGTTGAAAGGTGGACGGCGGACCTCGAGGTCTTTGCTGTCGTCGTGCTCGAGAAGCGTAAGTCGGCTCTGCGCTCGCTGGGATGCGTGCCCAGGTGTGCACGGGATGGTGGTCTGGCAGTTGCCACTGGCGTCGTCGCTACAGTGTGATGTAGTCGTCGTTGACGGCGTGGCCTGGTGCTGTCAAATTGACCTCATGAATTATGACTTCTCAATTGGCAGCTCGAGCTCAGTAGCCGCGCCCCGCTCCTGCCAGCTGCAGCCGCCAATGGTAGGGCGAGGGATGGTCAGTGTCGATGGCCGCAGGAGTGGAAAGTGCCGGGTAGGCTGCGAAGTACTCGGAACAGGCCGTCCTGGGCTTATCACGGCGCATCTTGCCTTCAACGGGGCCACCACGTCTGCATGCAATGCTTCGCATTCAAGTCTCACGAATTATCCAGTACATTTCCAAATATCTTCATCATGACACTGTCAATTCACGAAACCCGTTTCCGCAATTCTCGCTTGCAACTCTTTGCCTGCCGTTGACAAGCAGGCGGCACCATTCATTCTGCCCCGCCATGTCGCTCTCCTACTGAATCAGCTTCCTCAGCGCCGACTCCTGCTGGCTCTTTTTGTCACCCAGCCTGGCCACTTCTTGGCCCTGCATCCCAAGCGATGGTTATGTCAGCCCAATTGCTATGCAATAACCAGACGGCGAACTCACGTTCTCGTAGCGGATCACGGTCGGCACGCCGTCGAGGTTCCACGGCGCGTTGCGGTACTGGTTGGCGGGCGTGCGCCACTCGGCCCTCTCGCCGACGCAGACGAGGTGTGCTGTCGGTGCTTTGGCATCACTGCTGCCAAACACGGCTTCGAGGGCGGGGACGGCGTCGCGGCAGTCCGGGCACCACGACGGCTCGCCCGACGCGAAGAAGACAATGTACTGCGTGCCTGTCGTGCCCTCGACCGCGGGCGGCGCGCTGGCGTTGATGAGAGGCATTGCGATTGTTGTGGTAAGCACTGGTGAGTACTGGCGTAGAAGATGTCTCACGATGGAAGCCGAGCTCTGCATCAAAAGAGCCCCGCGATGCGATGCTCGTCGGCCCGCCGCCGAAAACAACGGGTCCTGAATTGTCCGGACGCCGACCCGCCATAGGTAATTACACCGTCGCCTTCACCAACCGTTGCACACATTTCATCAATCTCTCATGGCAGCATCACCAGCCGGCAACGCGACAAAGGAGGCCATGCAACCGTTGTTCATGATTGGTGCTCGCTTCCTTGACATGCGGTCGAGTCGATATCAGGATGGTCGACTCAGCTTCTACACTCAGTCCACCCTAATCGCCGTCAGGCACCTGTCGCACTGCTTGGCGCCCTGGATGCTCGCCGTCGCGTTCTTGAGCCAGCAGTTTGCGTTGCTCCGCTCCCAAGCCTTGGCCAGGTCCCACCGGAACGTCACGGCGTGGCACTTTGTCTCCGTCTTAGCCCGGTAGGCAATCACGTTGACGGTCGAGCACGCGTCGAGGCACGCCTCGAGGCTGTACGCCACGATGCCCACCATGTCGGCCACGGCCACGGACCCCCCGCCCATGGCTGGCCGGCTGCCCGTGCTCAGGTCCACGCCGCAGTACGCCGAATAGATCTGTGCCAACGACTTCTGCGGTTGCGCTGCCAGCGCCCGACAGTCGACGCTGATCGTGTCCACCATGGCCGGCGCCGCGGGCTTGTATCCCACAAACAGCCCGTTTGTCGTCGTCGTTGTCGTCGAGAAGCCTGAGTTGCTTCCTGCCGGCCCTGGCTGTGTTATGGTCTCTGTCGCCGCAGTGTTTGTTTCCGCGCTCAGCAGCGTGCTCGCTGTCCTCAGCTCGCT
Source organism: Microdochium nivale (assembly GCA_026745475.1). Taxonomy (NCBI): domain Eukaryota; kingdom Fungi; phylum Ascomycota; class Sordariomycetes; order Xylariales; family Microdochiaceae; genus Microdochium; species Microdochium nivale. The sequence goes on from JANTFD010000010.1 coordinate 100,460, forward strand.
CCGGCAGCTGCTCAGCGATGCCCCAAGCCCTCCCCCCACGGCGGCGCCCACGAGCAGTGCCGCCACACCCGCGGCGATGGCAGCAGGCACCAGCCACGTCCGGCGCTGCATGCTGGGTGGCACTCCGCGCTCCAAGCCCTCGGCAACCTCGGGTCTGCCTGGTGCCGTTGGTTTGAAGTGGGCCGCAAAGGACGTCGAGGACCGGTGTTTGCTATTGTGGAAATCGTAGCCGCTATTGCCGTCGTAGTAGTAGTTGTAGTTGTTGTGGCTGTGGTCGTTGGCGTTCAAGCATTGCCATTGTGCCTCGTCGACCTCGAGATCGACATGAGGCCGGACCGCTTCCATCGCGACGAGCCGTGAACTCCCAACACGGGTTCTTCTGTTAGAGCTGGAACAAGTCAAAGCGACTGTAGCCTGGAGTGTGTTGTAGCGTTGGCCTTGCGCCTACAACAACGGCCCGTTTCCCAAGTAAGTGACAATTTTGAGACAAGCCAAGCTGGATGCGGCCGCAAGTTTGAATCTCTGATCAAACCCCCTCTTTTTGTCAGACTTAAGTTCAGACCAGGTGATGTCAAAAAGCGGCAAGACGAAAGGGCTGAACAGCTAAAGGAAACAAGTCTGCGAAGAGGAAAACCAAAAATAGACTAAACGGCGAGGATCGTAGTGGCCCGGCAGCACGGCACCTTGCCAGAGAGGGCAGTGCACACGCACACCCGCGCCGCCGTCTGCGATGGCACGCTGACAGCGCGGCTACGTACAAGGCCCCTGCATAATAGGGCTGGGCTGTCAGCAAGCCGCGGAGCTTCCCGGTCTCGCGAGCAGGGGAAGGCACCCTGCCCACACGCGCCGGTGAGGTCAGAATCTCGCTCAGAAGAATGGAATTAGACGGCCGTGTTTCGAGGAAATGGCTAGGTAATGTTTGGCCTGGGCTTAGGGGCCGGGGCCGGGGCTGTGGCTCACCCGGGCATCCGACCGAGTGCATGCTGACGACGCCGCCGAAACTGTTCGTGGGGGCTGCAACTCCAGTAATGCTGTAGTGTGTCGGGTGCTGTGTTTCCGCTGAATACAGGCGGCAGCGAGTGGTTAAAGGCCGCAGGAAATCTGACTACAACCGTCCGGTCATTGCAGAGACAGAGCTGCTCGGCCACAGGATAATTATATTATCAGAGGACTTATCACAATCACTGCTGGTAAGCCCTATGTAGTCAATGATACTAAATATTAAGGTGCACGGCAGATAGCTCTGAGCTTAGCCCTGGCACTAACGTCCGCGGCTCTCGAGATCCCCCTCGTGCCTCTCAACATAAAAGGAAATTGACCTCTACCACCACTACATCATCCAGGTCGCAGCTACACTAGCCGGGCCCGACGACGGCGACGACGACGACGGTGCACGCCTCTGGCTCGAAGGCATGCCTCGTCTTGGGTTCAGATGCCCGTGCATCCTCAACCTCGCGCTAGCCTTGTCCGCACACCACATGGGCCGCAGCAGCCGACTCCCAACTGGCACGGCGAGACTGCGCATGGTGGCCCAGCAGCAAATCGCCGCGGCACTGTGGGAGGCGACAGTGCTCCTCGGCGATTTTGATGGATACGGCAATCCTGCCTTGTACATGATCCCGGTCCTCATGTGCTTCACCGCGCTCGCGCAGGGGCCGCGGCAGGGAAATCTCCTCGTTGCAAACGACGGGTCGGTTCCCTGGATGTCCCTGCTTCGAGGCGTAAGGCTCGTGATCTCGACGAGCGGGTGGTCGTTGATATTCTCCAGGCCGCTGGCTTAGCACCTGCCCGCCGCCTCTGAGACGCGGGAGGATAGTGATAATGCCGAGGAGGGGCCCGGAGCACCAGATATCGAGCCTAGTCGCGAGGACCGGCGCGTGTCACTACAAAATGTGTTGCACCTCGCCAATTTCTACGCGCAGTCCGAGGTCAGGGAGCATTGCAAAGCCCACCTGGCCGTCCTGTAGGACTGCTTCGAGATGACGTTTGGCAAGGGGCGTCACGCGAGACGAAAGCCGGACGGGGAAGATGCAGTCCGTGATGTTGTGGATATATTGGCTCGGGGAGCCGCTGGCGAGGGGGGCTGCACGAGAAAAAGCGCATCCCACTGCTGATTCTAGGCCACTTTTGCGTCCTCCCCCACGCCCTAAGGGATACTGGTTCACAAAGCGCTGGACACCGCACGTCCTGGACGAGGTACTGCGCATATTGGAAGCGAGCCGCAAATGGCTTGCGTGGCTTTGTCAACGGTCCGTGACCGAACCTGTAGAGCATGGTGGTGTTGCGAGGACCCTTGCTGAACTTGGATCGGGGCGAGGAAGATGCGTGATCGATCGGCGTCTTCCGAGCTTCCAAGCCGACTCCGGGGCATGAAGGGCAGGGTGCTCCCACGTGAGAGCCAATGACGTCGCCCTGTTCCTTGCAGAGCTGTATCGCATCGTCATTGGCTTTTCTGTGGCCGGCGAGCAGATTTGGAATAGCACCCTGCATGTAAGACAACATTGACGTCTCCGCCGCTTGAGTCACGGTTGCCATGCTCACATCTTTCATCTGCAGCCTGTATAAATATGCAGTGCCAAGTCTTGGCTCCTTTGTCAATCTGAGCTCCAAGGATGCATAAAAAACATCCTTTGAGGTGTAGTCGTCCCTCTCAACTATCATACTATTGTACTTGTGGAACTTCGTATCATGGCAGACTTTGACGCCTTGCTCACGCGAGCCACCGACAAGAGCAACACGACAGTTCACGGCGCCATCTTCAAGGGTGTCGACAAGCACGGTAACACCACAACCTCACACCAACCCGCTCACACGAGCCAAGCACACTGACCACAAGTCACTGCCACAGGCAGCGAGATATACAGCAAGATCGCAGGCCACGACTCGATCCTCCCTGACGCCGCGCCCTTGCGCGAAGACGCTGTGCTGAAAGCGGCCAGCAGCACAAAGCTCTTCACCAGCATCGCCCTCCTGCAGTGCGTCGACCGGGGTCTCATCGGCCTCGACGACCCTGTGGCTTCCGTTGCGCCGGAGCTCGCGCACCCGCACATCATCACGGGTGGTATGGCGCCTAACACGGGGGAACTCCAGTACAAGCCCGCGACACAGCAAGTCACACCGAGACAATTGCTCGCGCACACCTCTGGGCTTGGGTACTGGTTTCTTCACCCGCTGCTGGCCAAGTGGGCGACCACGACGCCCGAGGGAAAAGCGAGCCGCGAATCGCTCCTGGTGCCGAAGAGGCACGCCATCCCACTGCTATTCGAGCCTGGGGAAGGTTGGATGTACGGCGTCGGGCTCGACTGGGCCGGGTGCATTGTCCGGCGGCTGCACGGAGGAATGTCTCTCGAGGAGTACATGGTGGAGCACATCTGGAAGCCCCTCGGTCTCGAGGCACCGTTCCCGACGTTTTGCATCTCCCAGGCCGGCAACGAGGAGTACAAGGCGCGGCTCATGGGTGCTGCCGAGAGGGTCAAACCGAATGATGCCGACCCGAATGGCAGGGCTGGGCTGAAGCAGTTCGAGTTCTGGCAGGGAGACAACCCGCACGACCAGGACGGCGGCCACGGGCTGTGCCTGACAACCCGGGACTTCCTCGCGGTTCTAGCGGACCTCGTCGCCGATGAGCCCAAGCTGCTGCGCAGGGAGACGGTGCAGGCCATGTTCACACCACAGCTCAACCCCGGGTCCGCCGCACAGGGGATGCTCGTCCAGCTCCGCGCGGCGTGGGACATGGTCGCCGGCAGCGACGTCGCCGAGGACGCGGTGAACCACGGCCTCGGTGGACTGTTGGTTACGAAGAACACGCCCGAGAGCGGCCAGCCCGCGGGGATACTGGCGTGGGGTGGCGCTGCTAATACGGTTTGGTTCGCGTGTAGGGACAAGGGCGTTGCTGGGTTCATGTCGACGCAGCTGAGCCCGTTCGGGGACGATCATGTCAAGGAGCTTGTCGAGGCGTGGAGGCGGGATTTTTGGGAGAAGCTCAAGGCGTGAGTTTCTAGGGGAGCGCAGTGTTTTATCACTGAATCTATTGATGGTGTTGCTTGCACGTAATTCAAAATTCTACGACAGAGAATCTATTTGTCATCGAAACATAGCTTTCTTCGTCCTGTCGTTGCTGCTGATCTGTCCTATAGAACGTAGCAGTATCAACGCGCAACTCAGCCTGCATCAGACACGTTGCTCCGTCCTACAGTCGCTTGTTGATGTGGGTATATGCTCCTCGGAGTCCTCGGTGCAGTCAAGCTCATATTCTGAGACATCACTCTCGTCACTCGAGTGTCTTAATGATCCTGATGCTCTAAACATATCGTAGGATATGCAAGTCAGAAACTCCCCGCCGATTAGAGTCTCGCTGCCGAGAAACCACCGTTACCATATGTTTCTGAAATGCCTTTGGGTGGTGTTGCAAATAGTGCTCTCATTGATTGTTTTGTCTGTCTATGAATCACCTTGCACCAGGTGCTTCCAGAGATCCTCCTTTATAAGCAGCCCCTACTAGGTGCTAAGGGAAGCATCTAGCTAAGGCCGACTACCACTTATACACTCTAGTATATAGTTAAATATAGCTCGAGTCTTTGCAAAAAGAAAAATCTAGTAGTCGATAGGGTTATGGAGGACGTAGAAGGCATGCAATTGTTTCCGCAACAATTAAAATTCAACGTAAGAGAATCCAGCAAATTTGGATAATCATCACTTTTGTTGGGACCACTTAGGTCAGCGTAATTTTCAAGTACGTAGGTGTCTTTCTTACGCATGCAAATCCCGGCAGGCTTCCTTTATGTTATTAGAAATCAGATTCAATGATGCACCAACATCATTTTTACATGGCCAAACAGTTTAGGCGCATCAATCTATCCGTAGAAGCGAGGTTTCGGCACATATTGGGTATGCATAACTGGGGGACGACTGCATAACCATGTACTACGGTAGAGCATGTGGCAGCCATGTTGGCTTAGGAAATCAGCCTCTGCGGCGGGAAGCAAGACCAGCGGGCCCGGGCTCGGCCGCACCCGCAGTAGAGTTTCTCTTTGGCGGCAATGTATCCACAGACTGACAAGTCGCGAGTATATCCTGACGAGGCATTGTACAAAAAAGATCACGCATGAAGTGCAGATCTCGGGTGCAGATGCGCGAACTTTTTGGCAGACCGTTTCGGCCGAATTTCTGAGCTCCGCCCGAGCACGGGGTTCTCTTCTAGGAGAATGGACACGCGCCGACTTGGACGATTCGTTCAATCAAAGCCTACAAGAGACCAGCGCGCTAGGACTCGCGGTACGAGTAGGGGAGAATCCCCGGTGGTGGGCTTGCCGGCAGGCCCTAGCTCAAGCACGTCGGCGCGTCATCTGCCGCCTTCGTTATCCTGGGTGATCACTAGAGTGAGTGACTACAAGGGAGCGTGCGGCTAAACACCCGCGAGGTAGATCGTGCCGTGTCTTGCCATCCGGCACCACTGCCGGCTGGCCCCGGCACTAGCGGGTCGATGTCTCGGACAAAAGAGAAGTTAGGTTCGACGCCAGCTGCAGGTGTCTCAGACATTGGTGAAGGTCAGAACACCAAGAGTTGCTGGCACGCAGGTTCCGCTTACACAAGCCCTGTAGGGAGAGCCCGGTAGAGGATAGTCCCGCTACCTGCTGCTTGTATTTGCACAAAGGTCCATTGCGGCTGACTGCTGCACGTCGTGTACGACCTATCCTCTTGGCAATACTTCCCTTTGCAAGGCGGCCCCGTAAGCTCTAACGATCAGCGCGAGGCAGGTAACAGAGCAAGATGCCCGTGGCGTCGCCCAATTATTACGCTGTGTGGATCAGATCCTTGCACACTGGCGGAAAGCCCGCCCTGCTGGTTAAAATCTCTATGACGAAATATTTCATCCGACAAGGACCCCTGACTCCTGACTCCCTGACCCTTTGCCTGCCATCAGCAAATCTTATTCCCACGTCCTGTCCCGCATGGTTCCGCTTGGCCGGGGAGATCGGGCCATAACTCCTCGGTAACTCCCGTTACGATGGGTCACCTCGCTCTCCTACTGTAGCCATCATTCGATGCCCTCAATGAACAGTCCGGCCATCGAGCACCTCTTCACCACCATATCAACAACAGCCCATAGCCACAGCCGTTGTAGTCATGTCTGGCCCTTTCTTTGTCGGCACAGTCCAGGTCGCCATGCTGCCACCTGAGGGCTACGTGGTGGACTTCGATAACCCGCAGCGTAATCACGACACGGACGCGTACTGGCACTCCGGTATTGGCAACGCGTTCGCCCTTCTCGCTATCGCCCAGAGAATATACGTCCGGCTCTATATTCAAAAAAAGTTTTTTTTAGAGGATATTTTTCTCGGTGTCGCATATGTACGTTGAAAACAATGCCTCTACCATCAGGTCTTCTCGGGACATTCCACTCTAACAAATTATACAATTCATAGATATTCTCCCTGGTCTTACAGGTAATGACCATTCGTAGGTTAATTCCCTCTTGCGCTTAGAGACACGTACTACTCTAGCCACGAATCCGACGTTAACCTTCACATATATTAGGAGAGTTTACGAGAGGCGTGATGGGCACGCATAGTTGGGAGATGCCCATAGCAAAGTTCTCCCTTTTCTTCACTGCCTTATACCAGTTGCCCATATTCTACAACCCCGTGTATTGCGGCACCAAGATATCACTGCTTATCACCTACAATCGACTTGTATGCGATTTCTGGTTCCGGTACCCCGTCTGGATCACTACGTTCGTCGTCATTACCTCGACCTCTGTCCTCGAAATCCTTTTCATCTTCCCCTGCCAACCCGTCGCTGCGGCATGGGACCTGAGAATCACCAACGCCACGTGTATAGACCGACAGGCTCTATTCATAGTCTCGGCGTTCGTGGGCGCCACGACCGACGCGATGATGCTGGCCATGCCAATGCCGCTCCTCTGGAAACTGCAGAGGCCGAGGCGTGAGAAAACCGGACTGGCTGTGATATTCGGCATGGGTATAATGTATGTGTCTGTTTTTGCACGCCGCCCGCGCAGCTGGGGGGAGAGGCTCGTCGTGCTAATGAGTTTTGGCCTCGTAGAACTGTCTTCACTGCTATTATGCGTTTCAGGACGACCACCCATTCGATGGGCCTAGTAGACCAGTCTTGGGGCGGTGCTGAGGTGCTACTCTGGGTGTAAGTGTCTCGTCAAATACCTACCGGACTCGGAGTACCGGCTAACAATCCCATCTATATGTAGCATTGCGGAATCTAACCTGTCTATAATCTGCGCCTCTCTCCTTACGGTCAAGGTCTTCATCTCGAGCGTGGCGCCCAGCCTGCTAGGCGCCATCCGCAGCGGCAGCCGCAACAACCCCGGTGGACGGCAGTCGATCTCGAATCCGCCGGAGATTGTGACGTTTGGCGGCGGCGGCGGGCGGGACAGCTCCAGGAAGACGACGCCGAGGCATAACAAGTATGAGCCCTTCGAGTACGAAAACACGTACCCGCTGACAACACTCGTGGATGTCCAGGCTGAAGCACGCGAGTGCGACGGCAGCAGCGCTTCGCAGCTGGCCGACACGATGTCGGGCGACGCATTTGACGGCAACGGGGATGACGACGAGTCAACTCGCGGCATTGTGGTGCCTAGGACGGACGAAAACTGCTAGGACCAAGACTACGGTTGTTTCGTATCAAAGTCGGTGATTCAATAGAGAGCGCCGGGCACGAGTGCCATACGCGCTTTTTTTCTCTCTCTAGATACGAAATTCTTACTTCGATTGTCATCGCTCATATTCCGAGGCAGGTCGTGTCTCGCTCGTACCTGTGCTCCTTAGTTGATAATATCACCAACTTGTAGTAGTGCGAGTATTTGTTTAGTGCGAAACCAGCATAGAATATGGCAACCTGTAGCCTATCAGCTCCCTTCTCCCCTCCTTTCTTCTCCTAAGGGTGGTGAGTTTCGGTACGTCTATCTTACGCGAGAACAACAAAACCACGACAGAAAGTAACCATTAACTCGGTCCTGATCCCCACCAAGGTCAGCCTGTGGAGACCGAAACGGCGACCTCAAAATACGAGCCTTTCTTTATTGCGAGCCTTTCTCTAATGTGAACCTTTGCAGCTTAGATCTGACGGACCTGTCGAGACAGGGGTACACATTTCCCAAGGGATGACGTAGGAGCATGTTGAACCAAGCCTTCGTCACTAACGGTGCGGCATACAAATATCAATGGCGCCCATTGCCTGGCTCGGTTTCAGCCCCTCGGCGCCTGACAATAGAACTGCAAATGGAACCTGGGCAAGGTTGAGACCTGCACTGGTCGTTTCGTGCCCGGGCGTCTCGTCGATATAGCCAGATTCACCAAAGTACAGATGCTCCACGAGCGCACAGCCGGCAATCTTGGATAACTTGGTCGGAGCCGTGGATCGGTCTCATGGGCCCAATGTGGATGGAGCCTGTTGTTAGGTTGCTCATAATCTCAAGCAGGCCCTCGTGGGTTGAAAAGTATGCAGCGCCATTCTCGAAAGCAAGACTCACGATATCTACCGCAGACCTGTATTTCTGCCTTGTAAAATCCTTAGCTTCGCGAAATTGTCCCTACTTTTTGATCTCTACGCCAGGGTAGAACTGTTGGATCTTGTTCATCCAAGCCAAATGTCGGTTGACAGAAGATCCTTGATCGCGATCCTCTTTGGCTGCCGCTGACACTGAGAAAAATCTGTAAGAGATAATCTTCGCTTGTGCTTTGCCTCGCGCTCTATGCTTGCGTGTTCTTTCAGGAAGCGCGCAATGTTCACGTAGCCCAGGAGCGTGGCCATTTCGGATGGTGTCCTACCCAACTGATAATCGCCAGTGCTCTGTGCCATGCTCACCAGCACGGTTTCGAACACATTGTCGAGGCTGCTGCCCATAAATATAGGCGGAGCCACACTCTTGTCGTTGTCCCAGTTGTCGAAGTTAGCCCCTGCGGCAAGCAGAAGCTCGACATTGCCCAGCTGTCCGCACAATAATGCGGCACCGATGGGCGAATAGCCCTCTCTTGAGGAGCGGTTCGAGCAGGTGCCAATGTTCAAAAGTGACCCCACAGCTGTTTCGTTGCCTTGGTACGAAGCACAAAAAAGCCGCTCCGACATGGCGCCACAGCCGCTTTCAGCTTTACCTGCTAGGGCTCCAGCTGCGAGCAGAGTGCTAATCATCCCTGGAACATGGGCCCGAATGGCCAAATCAACCACGGTAAGCCCATCTGCGGTTTTTCTGTCGACGGCAACACCCGCAGAGAGAAGCATATTTGCAATCTCCAGATGGCCCACACATGCTGCCACATGGATTGCTGAGAATCCCCAGGGATCAGGCATGTCAAGTGAAGCTCCGGCGTCGATGAGCGCCTTCACGACATCTTTTTGGCCGGAACCTACCGCCATAGATAGGGTAGTCATTCCATTCATGCGATCGGGCATGTCGTACTCAGCACCCGCGTCTATCAGTACCCGCAGTACCTCGTGATGGCCACCATCGACCGCGCACCCAAGCGCGGTTCTTCCAAATTTGTCACGGTGATCAATATCAACCCCCTTGGCAATAAGCAGCGCGGCGACTCCCGAATGACCCTCTTCGGCAGCCCGACCCAGGGGTGTTTTACCAAGACGATCTGACCAGTCGATTATGGCCCGAGCATCCATGAGTTCCGTGACAACTTGACTACATCCCCTCATGGCCGCCCATGATAGCGCCGTTCTCATCTGATTATCACAGTGATCGATGACAGCATGTGCTGCTACCAGAGCACTGACGATTTCTGGATGGTTTCCTTCAGCTGCTAGCGATAGTGGCGTCCTCCCAAAGCCATCAACGTGTTCAATGTCCGCACCTGCGGACATGAGTAAACCAGTTACTATATTGCTGCCCTGCGCTGCCGCCCATGACAGAGGAGTCCTCCCCGCGTGGTCTTTCACGTTGATTGAGTTACCCAAGGCTATCAGCATCTTCGTCGGACCAGCAAGGCCAAAGAATGCCGTGAGATGTAGAGCTGTGTACCTAGGTTTCCAGGCGCGAGGCTTGAGGAGTTCGTAGACTTTTGCATTCAGCAAAATTCTTCCGCTTGCGTTAACCCGATCGCTGTCCATCAGAAATGGCATGTATTCATCGTCCTTCACATCTGTCGATTGTTCTGCGTAAATGCCCCAGTGCAACGATGCATAAGCGTGGAAGTCTACAAACGCGTAGGTTTGATCACGGATTGAGCCGACCTTCAGATCTTCGTGGCACAAGTATTTAAGCAGCTTCCTGCAAATCAAAGCCTTGGCGGACGGAAAATGTTTTAGCCAATGAGCATGGAAGTATTCTTGTGTCGTGTAGTGGATGAGCCGGACAATTTTACTGTCCACATCAATTGTGACCAGGCCACCGCAAACAGAGACCAAATCGGTCTCGTGGGTGATGTTATTATAGTCCAGGCAGGATGAAGCCAATTCGATGGCCACGGCGTATTGGAGCTCCATAATCGTAAGTTGTCTTGGGGACAGCGCGATCCAGCTAAGCACCTCCAATGCCAACTCAGCATGCTCGGCGTCTTGGTTACGAACACGAGCCATCCCCTCGTCATAGGCGTAAGTGTACGCCTCAACACCGGTCTTCAGTTCTTGGAGTGCAATATTAAGCCTTTTGACATTGGTCTTCGATCGTAGTGAATCGAGGTACAACTTTGCGAGTAGGAACCTGGAATTCGAGTCAGCTAAATCCGCAGTTGAGAAGGTAGACTCGAGTCAACTTACATGCCATCAACGCAGTCGGAGATCCTTGCAGCGATGATCGCGCGAAGACTAAGACTCGTTTGTACAAATGTTGGGAACGACTCAATCTCGCGGGCCACATACAGAGCCACGTCCTCTGTAGCAGCACGCACTTCAAGGGTCGAAGTGTTACTCCAGCCATCAATTCTGTGGGCAACGGCCGCATTGTGCCGAGATGTAAGAAACAGGTTGAAGTCTAGTGTCCGCTGGTAACCATGTAAAGCATCCATGATATCATATTGTCCCTTGCTCTCGTCGAGCGCGTCTACAAAGACGAATATCCTCGAGAAGAGTGCAGATATAATGGTTATGCAGTTCTTGAGCTCGTGGGCGGTGATGTCTGTGCGTTTCCTGTAGTGATTCTCGTAAAACTGGCGAACAACATGTAGTGCCTCAGGCGCCCTCTGGCACATCTGACGCAAGATGATTTTGAGAAAATCTGCGCTTTTCTGCTCTTGAGTTTCGCGGAAGTCGCAGTAAACCCAGATCAGAGCAACATCATGACGATTTTCCCACGTGCCGATGCCATCATGTATGACTATTGATGTCATGATCGTCTTGCCGGCACCTGGCATGCCGGGGCAGAACAACGTGTGCCCTTTCGTGGCAAGCCAGTACTTGTAGGCTTCAGACTGCAGGAGCCACGAACCCGTGCCTGCTTGATGTTTTTCGAAAAAGTCGCTCTGCTTCGCACCATATTCGACAACTGTGATCCAGTCGAGGACCTTTTGGTCTGCGTCGTCTCTCTGTGTTGAACCGAGTTCCTTGATCTGTGCCACTAGCAAGTCTGCTGACTCTTTTACTGAATGTGGTCCGCCTGAATCAGTCTCGGCATAACCTTAATGTCGGCAGATAACATGTATAGAACACAAACCTTTGTCCAGCACATCCAAAATCCTTCCCTCTGACTGGATCTGATTTGGAATAACCTTTCGTAGAATCTGCTTGGCATACGCAGCAGCCACCATCGCGGCATATCCCTGCCAGCCTTTGTTCTTGTGCGAGTCTGAGTAGTCGCAGATGCCCCGTACAACGAGGCATGGAATGTGGTTCATCAGCCCTGCTGCCTCCATTTCAAAACAGAGCACGTTCTGGTCTGCAGACAACTTGTCACGAAACACGGCGTTCTTGACCACCGTGTTAGCGGAGGCTATCAGTCCGTAGTGAACTTCAATCTCTTCGCCCTCTTCCCGTTCGTGACGAGTCTCGATGTTTGAAGGGTCTATGAGACAATCTTCGCAGTCTTTGGCGCCCTCGGGATGCACGAAGTCGCTAGTGAACAGTGTATCTGCTGGCGATGCTGGTCTTCCGTATATTTTTCGCAGGCGTCTATTTTGCTGCAGAACTTGATCAACAGCAACCTCGAGGCCGTGTCCTTCGATATCGTGGTCTGCTCGGAGGTCACGGACAGCCGTACGAAGGGTCTCCGGCGACTGGTCGAGAAAGCCGGTCGGCTGGAACCCGTGCCCCTGAGTATCCTTGCCAAAGTCATACTGGATAACGCCGCCATGCTTGTGGCCAGCGTTGCTGACCACAACGTCTCCAAGCCGGATGTCGTTCTGCAATGACGGCGCGCCGCCGCCGACGCCAACCATCAGGACGAACCGGACCTCGGTAAAAGTATGAGCCATGTTGCGGACAGCAGTCGCCGCCGGGACGGAGCCCATTCCGCTCAGGCCGAGGATAATAACATTGTGCCTCCCGATCCTTCCGAGTGTGTACGAGTTGCTGTCGTGCTTTGAGACCTGGTCTAGGCCTTCGTGCGTCTCGTCTAGGAAAACTTTGGCCGCGACAATCTCGGTATGAATGGCGCAGACCCAGCCGATAGTGTAGTCTTCCGCCCCGAGCCGCTTCAGCTCGGCCATGACCGACAGCGCGGGAGGGGAAGTGGCGTGTGGCACGGAGCCTCGGCTCTCAGCATGCCGTTTGGCGCTTTCTACCTGAAATGAGTTGTTGGATCCTATGAGAGGACGCAGGTTCTGACCGCTGCTCTGCAGGAGATTTACGTGCAAAGCCCGACGCTGTGAATAGGTGTGTTGTGGAGGAATGCAAGACTTGAGCTCAGCTCGCCTTTTCCTAGGACTCCTGCCTACAATGAGCATAGTGCTTATCCCTACCCAGGTGTGGCCATGAAGAATCCCGCCTTGGCTGCATGTAAGCGCTCATGTCGGTAAGCTGAGCTAGCCTAGCAATAAGCCGTGTCCCAGAGCCTTGCACCAACCACGCCCTTGCTGCAGAAGTGGCTTGAATTCAGGGGCCATAGCTAAGATCGTCTCTGCAGATACTCGAATCAACCTCTGAGCACGTTCCCGTGTCAAGCGCGGCGGCGAGCGAAATAAACCGGACATCTCACCACCATTGCTCCACCGAAACTATCCGGTTTATTTTGCTCACCATCTGTCAAGCACACGAACAGGCGTAGTGGTGGCTAGCGTAAACACTTAAGAGCTGAGCGGTCAGATGACCCCTGACCTCAGCCCGCCATCGGACCGCAGCTTGCTGTAGTGATGGGTACAGATGCTGTCGAGTGTCTTACATTGGGCGAATCATATGCAATAGCTCTGCACCAGCAACCCTTTGTTGCGTTTCTCGATGGCGTTACCGTGAAGAGCTGAGATGCAACATTGTCTTACGTTCTGCAGCAAGGTGATTGAAGCCCTAGGCGAGGGGCAACTCAACAATATGAGGAAGACACTAGATACAGTCAACTTTGATGTCAACCCACTACAAGAAGAAGCAAGATTCTTCGTGAAGTCAGTCTGAACCTAAAATCGATCACCACAACCCACAAATTACACCGATTCCAACCCTCGCACACAGCGTGACCTTGTGGCTACCAAGCAACTCCAACAAGCAATCCATCTTCGTCATGTCCCTCCCGCGCGTTTTCGACTACAACGCCGCGCAACAGGTCTACTGCCTGTCCGCGGCGTCCAACGCCGTCGGCTCCATGTCGGCGACCGAGGCCGTTATGCAAGCCGCCATGGAGAGCGCACTCCAAGAGAAGCTCCCGCAGATCATGGGCGGTTGGGAAGTGTCATGGGGGCCCCGTGTGTACAGCCGATACCCTAAATATGACTTGCCACCAGAGAACGTGTGCTTTGCGGCCACGAGCAAGGTCCAGAAACGAGTTGTTGTGGCCGTCGCGGGCACCGCGCCCCCAGCTGGGTTCGACTGGCTGGATGACGCCAACGTCTACGAGTCTGTTAACCTTACCAGCTGGTTCGGAAAATGGACTATGCAGCAAAGGCCTACTCCGCCAGTCGGGGAGTGGTTCGTGCATGCGAGAGACATGGTCTGCTCGGAAGGCGCTGCCAACGGAGTCTTCAACACCCTAACCAACCCGGCCTCCGACGGGGCGCTTCTGTGGGAGTACCTGCAGAATATCCCCTCCGACTATACCGTTATCTTCACGGGTCACAGTATGGGAGGAGCCATTGTCCCGGTCTTGGCCCTGGGACTGCAGCAGACGGGCATGATCAGCGCTGGCAGTGTCTATACAATGACATCTGCCGGACCCAGCATCGGCAACGAGGCCTTTGTCCAAGGCTACAAGCAAGCCTTCCCCATAAAGCAGCATGGATCTCCAGCAGACTACGCCACACTCAACAGCGACCTGTTCAACAGCAACGACATAGTCCCGCAGGCGTGGTCCACCATCGCTACCGACGACAGGACGCTAGATAACATTGCCTACGCCATCTACAAGTCGGCCGACATAACTGAGAATCTGCTGTGGGATGCCATCTTGAGCATTGTGAAGATTGGCAAGGGCCTGTCTGAGAGCAGCTGGGTCGGCTACCGGCCCATCCCTGGCACCCCGTTCATCAAGACCCCGCCTCTCCTCCAGCCCATTCAGAGCATGGATGACGCGGCTGATAGCGTCTTGGAGCAGCACACCAGGTTCTATTGGGAGTATATTGGCATCCAGAAGTTCGAGGACGAGTTCCAGAAGCATGTCGTCAAGCAGCCGGGTGTCTCGAAGCCAAAGATCATCCGGCGCTCGGTCCGGAGGTTGCTGATGCACGAGAAGCGCGGCAAGGGCTGCCGCCTTGATAAGCTCGAAGTTTCAAAGGAGTAGGTGGTTGAGGCCCGATTTTTGATGCATCTCTCGTTAAGGACAGTTACCCATGCTTGATGCCTTCAGTTTCAAATCTCATCTCATGCTGGCCAAGTAGCTTTTAAGGTCACACAAATGAAATGATCAATCGCTGTGCGAGTCTCCCTGATCCTACAGCTCAAAATTTCGTCAAACACAGGATCATAAATTTTGCACGCTAGCTATCATGACATTTTACTGGCTGGACACGCTTATACACTGCGAACAATTAAACAAGGAATTGAGATCTTTTCATTGCCTTCAAAGTGGCGACCTCAATTCACAAATGCCCAGTCCATATCTGCAAACTCGCCCGTTGCAGCGGTCTCGTCATCATGTTCCCCTGGTTCATCGGACACCTAGCCTGCTCATATTCGCCAGTCCACCAGCTATCTCGGCTGATTTCCATCAAGAGACGATTCGTTAAGGCAGATGTCTTAACCAATATTTCCTTACTAATCAGCAGTTCCCAGGAACGTCCAAATCAGCTCATAGAGACAACGCAGAGAGTTTCGTCATTTCACGTTGAAGGTTGGACATACGAAGAAAACGCCCACGACTTAGCGCTCAGAGTCAGCCAAGGCGTGCCGTTTGCGAGAAGCATTACTCCGCTGGCAAAAAGAAGCTGATACTGGTTTCATCTACCTCTGATCTGTGGCGCTCTGCGTCCCGTTCGCAGTCTGCGCCCCTCCGCTGGCAGTAACAGCGCACACTAGCCTCGTAAACGACGCTGGCCGACTCCCCGCGTATTTGCGCGGATTCAGCTCCTCCTGGCTCTCGCTCAGCTCTCGACCCGGGCCTTTCTCCCCGCCGTCCACCGGCGAATCTCCCCGGTCCGCCCCAGCCCCGGCCACAATCTGTGTGCGCAGGCCATACGGCAGGCCCTTGTGGTAGAGCCCCTGGCTGTCCGTCCGTGGGAGGCTACGCGGGTTTTCGGTGGCGTCGGAGATGATCTTTGTGATGGTTGTGGTGGCCTTGATGACCTCTTTGCTCGGCTTGTGGTGGTGCAGGGTCTGGTCGAACCTACTGGTGCTGCTGAGGCTTCGGACGTGGTTCGTGGGGTGGCCTGTGCCAAGATGACTGCTGCTTGGTCTGGTGTTGTTGATGTTGTTGATGTTGAGGCTGTTGTTGTCCAGAGTGCTGCAGTTGTCGTCGCCGTCGCGACCATATTCGCCATCGTCAATGTCCGTTAGCGGGTATGCGTCCGTGTTGCTGCCGCTGAACACGCTCCCCATGCCGAAGCCGAAGCTTCCGCTACTGCTGATGCCCTCGCTGCGATTCTTCCGGCTCGACCTTTTGCTCTTGACGTAGCCTCCGCTCCCGCTCGCGGCGGGTCCGGAAGACGGGGGCTCGGCGGTGCCAGGCTGGCGGTAGCCGAGCTGCTGCATCAAGTGGCGGTATAGGGGCCGGGTGGTGGCGAGATTACCGGCGACAATGGCCAGCCCGCTCTCGACGGTGGACCAGATGGCGACGCCGGTGGTAGACCCTACAAGGTAAATCAGTCCATGCGGCTTCAGGTCGTAGAGCAAAACCCACACAGGCTGATATCCGGACATGTGTCTTACATAGGAAGTCGTCGACGTCGCGAAGATTCAACAGCCAGGGGAGGCGCACAACCAGTCCCAAGCTCGCACTACAAGAGACCATATGTCGCAGTTAGCGGATGCAACAAGACCCTGAAAAGGCGGTATAATGGCCAGGTAGTCCAGACGTACATGGTGCCCATGGCCATGAGTGGCATGAGCATGATCTTAAGCCGGCGGTTCATGTTTAGCGATGCGATAAGCAAGATAGGGAACAACGCCATGGTGAGGTCCGAAACTATGGCGAAGACGCTGTAGATGTAGGCTAGAGCGATGATGATGGTCGGGTCAATGCAGAAGCCGCCTCCCGGGTTGCTGTAGCGCGTCCACCAGTACGAGATGGGCTGGCACTGGAGAAAACTGCCGATGAAAAAGGCGAGGCCGGCCATAAGCGTCACGGCCATGTTGGCGTACAGGAGCAAGATGTGCCACCTCTTGACCGAGACACGCAGCAAAAAGCAGCCGATCGACAGCTTCGAGGCAATCATGTTGGCCGCGTAAAACGGGTAGCAGATCCACCAGGACTATGTGAACCAGAAAAATGTCAATGTTGTGTTCAAGCCTCGACCTCACGGGGAGAGGGCATCTCCCACCTTCATCGCGATCTGGTAGTGTTCAAGCGAAACGTCGGCAAAGTGGCGGCCGGTGCCGTACACGGCGCCGTGCATCGAGAAGGAGAGGTATATAGCGTAGAGAATCTGCAGGACAGAAGCTCTCGAGTCAGCCATTTACCAAAATCGACGGAAAACCTAACGCAGCTCCCCAATCACTCTAGACAGACTCACCACTGCAGCTGTCATCAGTGAGTCGTCCCATCCCCACGACTTGACGACGCCGATGCGTGTCCACATCCGCAAGCCTTGTGACCAGAGCATGAGGACCATGAAGACAGCGTTTAAGACCAGCAGCGTAGGGCCTCGGTTTTCCATCTTTTCGCAATCACCGTCGCACCGTCTGGTCTCGTGTGCCACCGTGTGTCGTCGCTGGTTCTTGTACTCGCAGGCCGCCCGTGCTCGCGTTCGTCGTCTCGCCAGTGCTCGTTTGCTGCCGGCACCGGATCCAAACAAGAAATGCGACTAGTCGATCGGGTCCCGGCTGTCCTGGCTCCCGTCACGATAGCATCGTCACTTGTGCGTCGCGGGCTGGAATGAGGAGAGTAGGGCGACCACCTGTCGAGGATTCGTTCGTCGCACGAAACGAGAAGTCGAGAACAACCGCCTGCCCCAGCACGGGTGTATGGTTTATTTGATCTGACAGCCTTTCAAACACCACAGTAGGCATCAGCCAGTACTCAGTGGCTATTTACCAGGATGCCCGTTGGTACACCTGCCGCTAAAGAGAATGAGGGCAGGGGGGGTCCTTGGCTGTCGAGATCCCTGGACAAGACCAGCCAGCCTCAGGGCCGGAACCCCATGTTTGATCTACCGTCTGTTCACAGTGAGGCCCCGTCGCTGCTAACGGCTGTCTACACGCATCAGCGGAGTACATTCCGCAGACGGCAGCCATTAGAAATTTGTCAAGGGACCGAGAGAGCATCGCGGGCATCGACCGAGGCAATCTGCAGGCCTAGCCGTCAGGGGTTCCGCCCACAACATCAAACAGAGAGCTACCATGACACCACGACTCGCATGAGCAGCCAGAAAACAGTCTGGCGTGACAAGGAAGCCATTACCGAACCCTGTGTGTGGGAACCGGCCCCGCTGTGAACATTCGCTTGTCCTTCTCTCCTTGTCCGTCTGCCCGCGCACAGGTGGCATTACGCACATGCGCTCTACAGCCGACCGTTGAGTTGTGTATTGATGATCCGATGGCTCGCTCACCAGCTGGCACGTGCCCAACGGCCTCCATGAATCATAAATCGTCACACGGCAGAACCCCCTGCCCTGACGGAAAGTTCCGAGGACGAGGGGCGAGGCTACGGCGCGGACCAGAGCGCAGTCATCTTAGAAAGCTCAGAAATATTATCAATATCGGCGTGACTAGCTAATGTTCTCACCACCCTAGTTGCGGTTAGGCAGGTCGGCTCCCGGCATTCCGGCATTCGCAACGTTGACACATCCTTCCCTCCTGCCGAGGTAGTCCGTCCGTCCTCGACTGCTGCTGTCGAGGGTCTCTTGCCCACGCATCAACCATGTCGCCTAGTTCATTCCATGCAACAAGTTTCAGCCCTCCAGTCCCCGCACACTGAATGCTTCGGATATTGTGATCGTCAGCAGCATGGTCCCTGAAAAAGCGCCCTGCCGATCTCGCCGATATGCCACCAGCAACGTTACGCGGCCCTTACTTTGGTGATTTGCACCTGCCCGTCGCCCAGGGTTCCCCTCGCCCTGCCCCAGCTCTCGCGCATGAGTGCGCAAATGCGGCCCGTACTACTACGTGTCCGTATGTCACCGCCCCCATCGACTAGGGCAGTCAGGGCCTACAACAATCAGGGTTTGTCGGTGCTCGGCAGCACCCGACACACAGAGCGGGGGTAGTGTAGTAATTGATTACATATACACAATAGTGCTGATAGCCCGCCGGGGATAGGAACCCCTGTCGCACAGTCTGCATCAGAAGAATTCCATACATGGAGGTGTGGCGCCCGACACGGATAAATGCTCGTCATTGCCTCTGCTCAATGTCTCATGTGAGGTTTAGTGTAGCATCACAAGAGGGTTCCGACTTCTCTGGTCGCTGCGGACTCATTGGGTGCTCCCCAAACCGCGGAGCACAAGTTCCAGCGAGATGGGCAGCTTGGGCTTTTGCAGAGGGATTGACACAGGGACTGTGATCCTGCCGAGGTGAGCCAAGCAAAAAGTGACGCGTTTTCTTACCCTCGCCCACAGTATGGGTGGAGAAAATGCGACACTTTTTGTTTGAGCCACTTCGCCTGCGTCGTCTCGCACGTGGCGACTTTGAGGTACGCGAGCAGGAATCGCTCGGTGCCGTTCTCGGGATATGGTTGTGCATGTGTCCCTTGAGCCTCCTCACACCTTTCTATTGCTGAGGGAGGAAGTATTTGCACTCATTGTACCTGTTCATGTTTCTTGATGAGCATGCAATGCCCATTTACGTCCGACTTTTACGTACCGGTAGAGTGCGAGACAAGAAATTGCTTTTCCTTTCTTTTTCTCGACGTAAGCCATAAGGAAACTAGACGTGCAGTCTCTTTGAGCTGGCTTAGCAGTGCCAAGGTCGAGTAGTCCATGTGCGGATCGGTCAAGCCTCGATATCTGTGCATGCCACAATCATCCGCTACTAACTGCAGAAAGCTGTCTTGACGCGCTCTATCACACAATCATCGGCACCCTCCTCCTTACTTTCTGACTCTGTGTATTACTGATCTTTAGATTTTGGAGACCCTCGTAGCTGCGTGTCTTGGTCGTTGCTTGTTTGCCTTTGTTGGTGCCCAAATCCTCACAATTATACCCGCCCGTTCCTGCTTAGATATTCAGAACGGTTCCCCGACAAACTCAAAGCGAGTGTTGCCAATAATTGTGGTACGTCGACCAGTCACTAAACTCGGCATGGAGCGCTCTGCATGAGCAATAGATTCCGCGATCGCTGGCCGTTCATGAGGACAAAGGGAATAATCTTCCCGCCCAAGCCGTAGCTCGACTCCAGCCTGACGAAAGAAACCCTCCGTCTTTGCCCACCGGTCAGACTCGAGTTCCTGAGGCGGGCTTTCGGGTATCCTGACCGTAATGCAAGTTCCCATGTGGCGCAAAAGGAGCGCCGCCATCTCGTCACCGCAGCGCACGTTCTCGGCCACCTGGGCTGCGAAGACTGGGGACATTGGGAGTCTGTCACCCTCGTATACCAGCCGCTTGCGTGGGGTTCTTTGTCGCCTCTGTGACGACTTGGTCAGTGATTCGCAAGCTGGCAGACGCGGCCAGCAGCAGCTCGACAAGCTCTACCCCATGCTCGCGATCTCGAGCAGCCAACGCTACTACGGCCGGCGTGATTTGAACACGCCCAGGGCACTTCTGAAGCATGGATGCAACACAGACAACTTCCGAGTTTCGCACAAGGGTACTAAGAGCTTGCCCGTAGATGAGTTCAAGCCTGGCCAGAAACCCTTCGATAGACGCCCATGGTCCATCCCACAAGCTCTGAACCCTGCAGCCAGATATACAGGCAACGGTGTCGCGGACGACCTCGGACTCTGACTTGTCGTAGTCGATGGAAATAACCTTTTTCCCGTCGGCAGGCTCGGCGCAAATTCCGAGCAGCGCATAAATGCGGTCCTGATTCTCGGTCGCTTCGAAATGGTGGAACATGCCGAGGAGGCTGTGCAGGTCGCGGTTGGTGGCGAACCACGAGCGGGCACGGGACGTCGTTGGCATAACGGTCAGAATGTCTCGGCATTCGTGAGGTGCCGTCATCTGCAGCAGACTCGTCGCGAGGACGAATATCTGGCAGGACACTGCCCAGCTGCCGCACTGAACAACCCCTTGTCTCGCGTTACTCGCCTCCTGGATCACCCACACGCGCCTAAACCAGGGACGAGCAAAAAGCTCCTGCAGCCCAGATCACTGAGTCTCCCTCGGAGCGGTGAGGGTTGAGAACTTTCTCGGCCTCGCACGCTGCCATTTCTCCTCGAGGAAGTATGCATCGTAGTTGCCGTCGTAGCCCTGCTAGCGGCAGCCGCCGCCGTCTTTGCACTCGGACCTGCGGTGCACAGACCGTAGAGACATCTGGAGCAGCCACGGGCCCTCCATGAGGAGATCCAGCGCCCGGGTGGGCTCCCCAAGGTAGAAGACGACGCGGCGCGCGGAGCTGTAAATCACCTTCATCTGCTGGACCTGGTGATTGCGCTCGCGCGTGTTGTCCTGGTTGATGCATATCGCGTCGACCCCATATGTACTGGTGCCTTCTCGCGCGCAGACGCTTGAGCATGCTGCAGAGGCCGGCTGTGATGGGAAGCTCCGCGTCACCGATTATGAGCGTCTCGCATCTATCCGGGGGCCCCCAGACGTAAGAGATTGCCTCGTACGGTACGAAGGTGCCGCCTTGGAATGTCTGGTGAATGAGCTCACACCGGAGCGGCCCGGAGCGGCTGATCAGGCGTAGTAATCTAAAGCACGGCTTTCCATATTCGAGATCTCGATACTGGAAATTGGACACGGGGCGCTCTTTGCCTGTAGCAGTATTGTATGTGACCTCTTCAAGTTTCGGCCTTTGTGACCGTGACGAGTCATCGCAGCTATCGTGAGCTCGATGCTTGCGCTTCGTTATCGTGGCCATTGGCAGTTATAATATCTGGCGGAAGATGTGCGTGAGCGCACAAGATCAAAGTCTCTGAGGTGGCAGATGGAGAAAGAGTCGGGGAGTCAGAGGTATCCTGCACTCCTGGATGTAGCTGAGCGGCTGAACAGCTTCGAGGATGTGGGGGGTAAAGCAGAAAGTCTCAGCCACAATCGTTTCATTTGGGCATCTTGCCGTGTCTCACAACAAAGGGGGCTGTGCAACAAGGCATACTCCATATCAAAGCGAGTTAGCAGTTACAAGATTATTCCCAAAGCACATCGCTTCAGGTTCAGGCCCCAGTGTGTTTTGAACTTGACTTGTTTTTAGTCTCGTCTCTTGATCTGCCGTGACGGATGTCTGAATAACTCATTGACAGACGTGCAGCATGTTAGGGTAGCACGCTTAGGCTCAATCCAAAGCCAATGCACATCGAAGCGAAATCGACGCAGACTAACGGGATTGACGTGTATCATGGGTAAATTCTGGCTCCGCCAACATCTCTGCTATTACACGCAGGTATTTGCGCACTTATATATTAGAATAATTGTTTATATTTAGAGCCCGGAGCAGACAGGCCGAGATTTCTGGTGAAAATTGTTCACAACACTGGAAGGGCAGATGAGTGCCAGTACGGTGTCCGCATCGGTTTAGATAATAGACTCAGACAATCATAGTAGAAAGTGCCAAACCACTGCAGCAAAGTGACGCGCAATCCTACCCTCATAGACGTCAGACTCACCCAGGCACACCATCACAAAACGCGCCAACAGCATCCACCACACGCTCAATATCCTCAAGAATCATCCAATACCCGGCAGAGTCCACAATCTCGACGCTCGCCCGCTTGATTATCTCCCCAAAGCGATGGACATGTTCGACTTTACTGCCCTCGTCTTCCCCGCCCATAAGGATCAGCACAGGACACTGCACACGCCGGAGATCGCCATCCCCAAGCCCATCACTGCTGCTTGCGAGCGCGCCTAGGGCCTTTGCATAACCTTCCGGGTCCTGGCTGGCGAGCGATATCCGCACCGTAGTCTCGGCAAGCCAGTTCATCTTTCGACTGGCACTCCCTCGTGGCTGCGGGAACGTCTCTCCGACCACGGCGTCGACAATGGCAGACATCCCTTTATCTCTGACAAGAGCTGCTCGGTTAAGAGCACTACCTCGGGCATGCTCGGTAATGTGCAACGGAGGCGAGCTGAGCAGGACCATCCTGTCAACCAAGCCCGGGTTGGCGGCTGCGAACTTGAGGGCAATCAAACACCCCATTCCGTGCGCAACCAGCGTGGCCGGTTTCGACGCTGTGATACCAGCAGTCTGGAAAACACCTGTCAGATCACCAGCGAGCGATGACAAGCTGAGCACACTAAGTGGGTGCGTGGGCGTCAGGCCGTGGCCCTCAAAATCATAAAGATGTAGCGTTGTGTCAGGCCAAGGGAGCGTCGACGTCAGCGGTGTCCAAAAGTCCTTTGTCGCGCCAAGGCCATGGACGAACACGACGTCCTTCTGTGCGGCAGTGGCGTCACGTCGAAGGTAGGATACTGGCTTATCATTGATCATAGTCAAACAGCCTTGTCTCCCGCGTGTTCTGGAGCTGTTCGACAGAGAGAACGCCGTGGCGTCATGCACCCTTGCGACGGTTGGGTTTGCGACATCCTGTACCGCCACTGTGTTCGTCAGTATGCCCAGGCCAGTGACAGAGATTGCGATCTCGTCTCCGGGCTTTAGAAACACGGGGGGTGTCTTGCCAATGCCCACCCCGGCGGGCGTGCCCGTCGCCAGCACGTCGCCAGGCTGAAGCGTCTGCCCCGCCGAGAGCGTCGCGACGAGCTCGGGTATGGAGAAGATGAGGTCCGCGGTGGAGGACTGCTGGCGGAGCTCGCCGTTGACGCGTGTCTGTATGTGCAGCACCTCGGGGAGATCTTGCCTGCGCACGGCGATGGGGCCCATGGGGCAGAATGTGTCGGCCGACTTGCCAATGTAGAATTGCTTGTGGTCGCGCTGCCTCTCGCGGGCGGTGATGTCGTTGATGATGGTGTACCCCCATACGTGGTCCCAGGCGTTCTCTTGCGTGATGCGGAACCCGGGCTTGCCGATTATGACGCCGATCTCGCCCTCGTAGTCAGCGGTTGTGGTGAAGCTCTCGTCGTGGCAGTGGACATCCTCGCCATCGGCGATGATCGAGGTCGCCCGCTTGGTGAAGATGACGGGGTGACTTGGGCGGTCGACCTTGTCGGAGCTGTCGTATCCGGAGCTGTTGAACTCCTTTGCGTGTTCCATGTAGTTCTTACCTACCGCGAGGACGTCGCGACCTGCGAGGGGAGGCCTGACGCGGACTGAAGACAGTGGAAGCGATGGTGTGCCATGGCTCGGAACGATCTGCGCGGCGTCCGAGCGGCACTGCGCCTCTATGATCTGGTAGAGGTTCTCGGCAAGGTGACCGGACTCAAAGCTCATAGGTTGAACAGTCTGGGTGTCTTGGTCATAGTGGCCGATTTGGTCGACATCTGTGTCCTGACCCCTGAAGGCCATGTAACGATGACCCTGTGCCATGGCCAAAAAGCAAAAGGCTGCGTTTACTGACAGTCGGTGACAGACAACCAACAGACAAGGGGCATAAAGGCGTATGACGTAGTTTTGGGAGACAGGCTGTTGAAGCGCCGGCGTCGTTGGTGAGGACGTCTTCGGATGCCGGTGCGTCTCTTGATGGACAACCCCGCCAGCTCCGGGATCGGAGCCGGAACCGGGTTCCGATCGGAGCTCGTGGGTCAGCTTCAGACATTGCCCCAGCGCAACAACCAACACGATAGGAATCTCTATGCCTAGGAATTATCCTAATTGGAAGCCAACCAGAAAAGCTATAAAGGGTAGTTCTACGATTCCGCAAGCTCGAAACGGGCTGTGTTTCAAGCATATGACCTTTTTATGTCGTACCCAGCACATTTCAGCTTCAGGGGCATCACTACAGTCCTATAAAAAAGTATGGCACCAGACCAAGCTCCACATCAAGTAAATGTACATTTAGATCACGATGGCGGCAAGCAATAAAGCAAAAGTCGTGGAGGAGAAAAATACCCTACAGCTACTTGCAAAATGATCATTGTTTACGAGAAGGAACAATGTTTTGAATCACTCTCGTATAAAACCTAGGCTTTGCCAGAGAAAACCCGGATGTTTCATAGCATCGCACCACCAGATTCGTCGTCCTCGTCCTCGTCCTCGTCTTCGCTCTGGTTCTGCTCCAGGGTTTGGCGACTTAGCATGTCAGCCAGAACGACGTCTTCAGGGACATCAGACCGATCGCCAACCTTGATGCTGGGTGGCAGACGGCCGTCTGTGCCAGTCACGTCGCTGTCGGCTGCAGCTCTGTGCGTATTCTCCGCAAACCACCCCGCCACCGTTGGGAACGAGCTGGAGTCATCGGCTTTGCCCCGAGGCAGCCTGCTTTCCAATGTGCGCAGGGCGTCTTGGCGGATGAGCCTGACGATGGCATTGAGAATATCGTCACGCCGCTGGACACCAGCCTCGTCGTAGACGTCGGGTGCCCGCCACTTGGCGTAGAGGTTGCCATGGGACTCGCGCACCTTGACGTCGGTAATCTGGGAGAAGTAATATGCACAAAGCCGACAGGTGGGCTTGCTGCTGCCGACATAACGCCAGTTGTTCCAGTACATCACGTCTCGGTTCTCCAACAGATATGTGCGAACAAAGTCGTATACGAGAACTTCGCTATGTACGATTGGCGTGAAAAGTTTATGGCTGCACGCTGCTAGGAGAAGGGCGTTGAGACCGAACTGCTCGAGGGCCTGGGCGTCCGCTAGTCGGAGATCGACCTCTTCAGGCCCTACCATGCGGCCTAGCATGTCGGAGGCAGTAGCCATCCGTGTCTTCTGCAGCGGGTTAGGGTGCGGCTTGCTCGACGGCACAGCAATGACCTGCGCGTCGTCGAAGAGCTGAGGCCAGAATTTGTGTGCGCTGATGATGGATCGGGTCGAGACGTGGTAAGCCCTTAGACGGGCCATGGAATGACGGAGCTGACGCCAATGCATCGAAGGATTGGTCGTGGCTTCCCTGGACGCCAGGAACATGTCTTCGCCCTGTCCCCTGATTTGCATGTTGTGTATGTATATAATGACGTCGGCGCAGACTGCGGCGCAGGTCTCGTGGTGAGCAGGGACAATGGAAGGACCAAGCTGGGTGTGAGAAATTAGAGACCCTCACCATGAATAAAATCCTCGTCTCTTTCTTGTTCGGCTTGCTTGGCCTGATCGATGCGGTTCTTGAGTCCGATGAGAGATGCCTCGAGGTTTTCTGCAGTCCGGATGATGAGTATGATTACGCCCTCAAACCTTTGCAGGTAGAAATTCGTTCACCTGGACCCACTGCTCGCCTGGCTTGCACGGGCATGTTGCTGAGACTTGCTACGCACTTGTCAATCTCGTCAGGCATACGACTGAGATAACTCCGTATGCGGGGTCGGTTGTGTTTGAGGATGTGGTGGAAAATGTCGGTGAATTGGGCGCTTTGCGCAAGATCAAAGAGCGAATTCACGAACTGAACCAGGTCCGCAAGATCCGCCGGTGATCGCTCATTGGACCCAATGACGTAGATGACGCGGTCGACATCCTGCAAGATTGCGACGCCAGTGACAGTGGTTCCGCCACGCTTTGTATCGCATACGTGCGCCAGTTTGTTGACATAGGACTTGTAAGCCTGCTCGGCGTCGTCCGAGGGGTCATGTGGAGGATCGACCGAGACCCTGCCGAGGGAGATGGGATCTAGCTCGCAGGCTCTGCTCAGGGCCTCCTCGAACTTGACAGCCTCGAAGAATCGTCTCCGGAGCTTAGGGCGGACTGGGATAGGGTTCAGGGGGGACGCAGGCACTGTATTCGTCAGCCAGTGATTTTTTATGTAGAGTTGACAAGGTACAGACTTTTGGTGAGGATTCGCCCGTCGATGCGGTGTTGTCGAGCAGCAGAACAAGGGCAGGGGCCAGCAATAACCGGTTTTGTGCTCCGTTTCTGGACTGCCCTTGGAGAAAGCCTTCTCACTCCGCCAAGTCAGCCTCACATCGGGCTACCGAGCTCTATTGGCTGCGGCCTACACATTGTCTCAGTCAACCCCTCACCCTTGACCTTTATGAGCGAGCGGCAGCGAGGCGATGCAAGACCCAGCCTAGCGCCAACAGATAAGAACAGAGTGGTCTGCCACCCCCGCTTTGGCACGCATGCCAGGATGTCCCGGAAACAAAAGGCTTCATGGGGTTTCTCGGGCATAAATACGAACCGCGCTCCTTGAAGATCGGTCGTCTGGTCAGGCTGAAAGCACATTCACATTGCCGGCTTGAGCACACTGGCCGCCATGACTGAAGCCTTCGTGGCACGAGAGGGCGACGACTCTGAGGCATATGCCAGGGACACGAGTCCACCCGTACAGCTCAGCCACCAACCGCTCCGGCTGCACACTCCCTCGGACATTTGCATCGATCCTCAGTTGCTTCTTGCTTCTGGGCAGACCTCGCAATCCGACAATACCCATCAACTTGCTGACCACTCGGCCGTAGGGCGCTGATCGCCCGACGGTATACTGCCAGGATCTCCGTCAGCGTCCAGCGTTCGACCCTTCCAGCAGTCAAGAGGTCCAACCCAGTTAGAAGGAGACCATATCTTCAACGACCTCCTCGCCAATTCTTCGCATATTGCTACCCTAGAAGCTCGCTCTACCTTGTCCACATCTCAACTTTCATATCCGACAACGGCCGCTCCGACCCAACCGAATGTCGTGCCTGCCCCGCTCACTTGCCCTGAATGTGGCCGCGTCTGTGACAATAAAATCAAACTCACGTATGTCACCACCGGAATCTTCATACAATGTGGCTGTTAACCTTTCGCCTGTGCCACAGGCGCCACATGAGGACACACACCGGCCCTATGCCGTGTCCCAAGCCTGGATGTCCAGAAGGGATGGACTACGGCAACAGCGTCCAGCGCCACGTGTGGACACGACATGCGGCTTGGGCAACGGAGACAGGATATCCGCCGCTGCGGACCGAATGTGACTTGTGCAAGACTAGCGTTGCAAGGCCGGATGGGCTGAAAAGGCATAAGGAAACCTCCTGTAAGATGCTTTTCCGGGGCTGAATCGCATCTCTCGGCCAGTATCATATCATCTTTTGTGACGTTGCTTAGGACCCGTACTACACGTTTGCCGCGCCCATATAGTGGCTAGCGCGCTTGTACTAAGTCGTCTTTTTGGCCCTCACATCTGATGGGGTTGTACAGACAGCTTCCACCATGTGCCCAAACCTGCTACTAAACGTATTGGCTTAGCCATCCTGGTCGACTCTCAAAACCCGTACTCGCCCCCGTCCTTGATCTCAAGCGCGCTCTCAGCAACGATATTCCCCCAAACGAGACCATCCTAACTGGTTGTGAAGATTGGTGCAGAGGATACAAGCAAACATTCTGTATATCACGCGACACGGCATAATCTGCTCGCGACTAGAGCCTATAAGGATGGCCGCCTGGAAGATTTATCGTTTGGGTCAAATGTTTCAGATCGTATCCAAGAGGGAGAGGAAGCAACGCACGACCGCCATTTTCCACTTCAGAGATTACTCAACCGAGCATAGTGAATCAGTTTCTAGCCAGCCAATGCTCTGAAATGACTATCTTGGCCATAGCTTGTCTTACAGAACTTGAGCCGATCGAAGCTCCAAAAAACGCCCCCCGCGCGCAACACCAAAGGTCGCTCTCGTCGAATGTATAGCTTTGACTACACGCCTACCCTCATCTCTGGTAAAACCCTCCGTTCATTGTCTCTTCAGCATTGCCCAGAAAACTGGAGAGACTAATATGCTAGTGTTTCTATAGTTGTCGTCTTCGTACAACCATGAGCTCGCAATTTTGAGCTGATAGTCCCCATTCAAGAAGCGAGCTTACGGAAGGTCTCAAAGATATTCGAGCGCCATGACAATCACTAGCTGCAAGCCAGTCTAAAGAAATGTAGATCAGAGTAGCTAATCGCACGTTATAGTCAGAGCATACATTATAGCACTCATGCTAAGACGTTTTTCGCTCACGTCCTAGCCTTGTACGGATTGCCCTGCCTGAATCGTGCTGGAATAAATCATCTCAGCCGCGTAGTCAGCGAACGGTCTATTTCAAGACAGAATACCGCCACTCCAACATTGGATGGTTGCCAGCACTAAATTGTGCAGCTTCTTCCGAGCTGATATGGTGTAAGAGGGACATGCACAGCCACGTACCTGCATGGTAATAGCCACACTGCGCTCACCGTACGGAGGAGCTCGTGATACTCCAGAGTTCAGATGGTTCTTTCCTAGCCGTCGTTCGCAATACAAGCAAATGAAGCTCGTCGTCGTCTATGCATCATGATTTTTGGGTTTCGTCTCCCGCTCCTCTCCTCGTCGGCTAATTAACTAAGTGGCCGTGCCAACACAAATTCTGACAGTCATCCTCTCTTTCTATCAGGCCTAGCCTAGACGAGGGGCTCTATTTTGTCATTTTTCTCTTGACGTGCAATCCCGCTTGCCTCGTTATCCATCGGCCAGTATCGTCTCGATCCATAATGCCAACTTTGCAAGCCCAATCTCCCATGCTTGACGATCGTGAACTTCATCCCTACAATCACCGTCCGACTAGCCACCTTGTGAACCGCTCACTCACCAACAAGCGTGAAAGTGGAGCAATGGTTCTGAGATGTCCGGTTTATTTTGCTCGCCGTCTCGAAAGCCTTCCCTTCCGCGGTCCCACTCTTGCCCGATTGCTGACCGCGGAACGGGCGGACCCCGTGGTGCCAGCCTTTCCATCCTACCCGGACAGACGGCCAGATACCTCTGGAGCGGAGGGGAAAAAGATCCTCGGATTTGCATGCAGATCATCTGCCCAACGCGCGGATCAGAGTTCAGACCTCCTCGCGCGCGCCCTCGTAGAGCTCTGCCGTCCCGAGGCGGTACGCAAATTTGATCCAGACACACTTGACATCAGATTCTCCGCCAAACATTGGGGAAAGCTGTCGGGCTTACTTTGCCCGTCGCTTCGCGTCCCTAGAAGATGTGGGCAATCCCACGCCACCCTACTGTGGTGTGTGTGATGGAGCATGTGCACCCCTGGACCTTGCAGCGAAGAATGAAAAAAAAGTTTGTGTCTCCCCTGGAGCCAAGATGTACACGCGGTGGCCACGCCATTGCGCTACTGCGAGCCTGTGGAGATCGGCCTCGCGCACTGTTGTGCTGCATTCCGGGTTGTTGTTTTTTCCGCATCTCTTGCTGTTTTATCTCTCACTCGGTGGAGAAACACGCCCCTTTGGCTAATTCAATGGACGATCTGGAGAGCCGAATCTTCGATGCGCTTCCATCCCTGTCCATAGTCAGTGGCTACACTGCAGGTACGAGCCCTGTCTCGCCAAGAGCTTTCCCGTCATGGTGGATAAGCCGGTTAGCCGCCGTGGGTCGTGGCAGGCATCCATCCATGTCGTCCATGCGGATTCTCCGGAGGGGTGGGAGAAAATTGTCCGCGCGGACATGGGCGAGTTTCCCTCAGGCAGGGGTCAACATCATCATCACGTCCTGCAGCCCAGACTTTTTGGACGTGGCCCGAATTTTATCACGGCCACGTCAGCTGCGTTGGGTAGCAACGTGGTGACGTTCTGCGTTGCGCTGACCGACCTCGTCATCTTTGTCTGGCCATGGAGTCCCCAAGGCGTGACTGACTGTCCCTTTTGTCCGCAACACACTTTATCCGCTCTCCCGCACTTGTGCGCCTCAGTGCAGGTGGCTTGGGGCCCTAGAGCAGTCTAGTCAGGAACCGCGTATTTCAAAATATGCGGAGGGGGAGCTTTTCCTGTACTCCACCGCGAGACATGCACAAGATCGGGCGAATGCGAGACACCGCAGCGCCCACAGAGAGATTTGCCCCTAGCTTCTTCTGAATGTGTTGATGGCTGCTTGGAAACAATGGGCCCCCCATCTGACTTTTTGGGCTAGCCACCTTTGGAAGCAGGTTGTTCGGCACGACCATTGTCCGAGGTAAGTGGTAATCAAGGGGGCAAAATGTGAGTCGGCTTAGTATGGCGGACATAATCTCTGAGCGCTAAGTCGACTCCCCTTTTTTATCCCCCCCCCCTTGGTATTCAAGTTGAGAGATCGAAAGGGTGTGGAGACAGGCTTGCGAAGTGCGGCCGAAGGCCTTAGCTGCAGATGCATCTGTAATATCATCGGGTTCTTGCGGGGATTACATGACGAGCTAGCTGCTCGATTGAAGACTCTGGACGGAGCAGAAAGCAACAGGACACTGACCAAAAGCCTAATGGATAACAAACTCAGAGAGCCTGATAATAAAGATCTCTTAAAGACCGATCACATAAATTACATGTCACAGCGCAGGCCAAGAGTTTAATGGAAGAGGCAATCTCATTAATTCTGCAACTACTATCCTCAACATCCCAAAGGACCCGTTTGAAACTACCCTGAACAAGCCGCGCCTCTTTAAAGAGTGAAGCCGTAAAAAACCGTCTATGTACCCAACCGTTGTGTCATGCAGATATAAAGGAAGGAAACTCGTCACAATGATAAGGAAAACTGCCATGCACGCCTGGGAGAGGGATCAACTCGACCTATCTCAGAACATGTGTGCACGGAGTAAATCCCATGGATACCTCCTCAACTCCTCGATATATGTGAATATACCGTCTTACAAAAATCGACTGTTCAGGGAGGGTGGTGGTAGGACTAGGAGAATCCAGGACCGCAGATGCAGGTCTGGATGGATGTTGTTTTTGTCGTTGGCCAGAATCAATGAGCGGAAGCGAAGATTATGTGACTCAGTATCCAATCGTCAAGTCGTGGCGGGACCGCTTTACATGAAGAGGGCGACAACGGCGCCGAAGACGGCGGCGATGCTGACCTTGTTCATGGCCGCGCCGGCAACGGGAATAGCCGGGGTGGTCTGGGCCGGAGGAGGCGCGACGGGGGCGGTGGTGCTGACAGCCGGGGCTTGGTGGGGTAGGTCTGAGCCGGGGAGGCGCGACGGGAGCAGTGGTCGACACAGCCGGGGCTGGACGGGGTAGGTCTGAGCCGGAGGGGAGCGACGGGGGCGGTGGTGCTCACGGCCGGGGTGAACGGGGTAGGTCTGGGCCGGAGGAGGCGCAACGGGGCGGTGGTCGACACAGCCGGGGAACGACCGGGTAAGTCTGAGCCGGAGGAGTGTGGACGGGATAGGTCACAGCCGGGGGCTCGACGGGGTAGGTCTGCTGAGGAGGAGGCGCGACGGGGTAGGTAGCAGTAGTGAGGGTGGTCACGGGGTAGGTGACGGGGTAAGTGGTCACGGCCGCGGTGGTGTAGGTGGTGGTCTCGTCGGAGCAGGTGGTCGACTCGGTCTTGGTGGTGTACTTGGTGGAGTACTCAGTCTTAGTGGTGTAGGTGGTCGACTCAGACTCTACGGGGTACGTGGGCTGAGTAGGGTACTCGGTGGTGGTGGTAGCGACAGAGTAGTGGGTGGTCGGGTACTTGGTAGTCGGGTACTCAGTCGTAGGGTACTTGGTAGTCGGGTACTCGGTGGTAGGGTACTCAGTGGTGGTAGCGACGGAGTAGCTGGTGGTCTCGTCTGTGCACGACGAAGTGGTGTCAACCGGGTAGGTGCTGGAGGTGTCAACGACGGGGTAAGTCGTGGTGACAGTGTGGCTGGTCGTGACCACGGGGTACGTAGCCGGGTACGTGGTAGTAGCGGCAGAGTAGCTGGTGGTAGTCTCATCAGTGCACGACGAGGTGGTGTCCACGGGGTAGGTGCTGGAGGTGTCGACGACGGGGTACGTCGTGGTGGTGCCGACCGAGTAGCTGGTCGTGATGACGGGGTACGTAGCCGGGTACGTGGTGGTAGCGGCAGAGTAGCTGGTGGTGTCAACAACGGGGTAAGTCGTTGTGTCAATCACGGGGTACGTGGTGGTGTCAACGACAGGGTACGTGGTGGTAGCAGCAGTGGTCGTGGTGGCGGCCGTGGTGGTGGTGTCGACGACGGGGTAGGTCGTGGTGGCAGCGGTGCTGGTGGTGTCAGTGCAAGACGTGGTGTCGACGACAGGGTATGTCGTGGTGGCAGCCGTGGTGGTGGTGGTGTCGACGACAGGGTAAGTCGTGGTGTCAGCAACGGGGTAGGTCGTGGTGGCAGCGGTCGTGGTCTCATCGGTACACGTGCTGGTGGTGGCAGCCACGGGGTAAGTCGTGGTGTCGACGACCTGGTACGTGGGCATGGCCACGGCGGCCGAGGCCATGAGGGCGAAAGTAGCGGTCTTCATGTTGGCTTTGGAGTCGAAATTAATTACAATTAGGTGTAGTTGAGGGATCGAGCGAAGGTTGCCAAGAGATATTGGCGGGGGTGAAGCGAGAGTGGTCCAAAGGAGACAAGCGAGAGTCGTTGGATGGAAGAGCTGGATGAGGAGTAGAATCGGAAGGAGATGCAGATGGACGGAGTGCTGTGCGACTCTTATACATGCAGCTGCCCTTTCGCAGCTCGCCGCCAGGCAGACCCAGCAAACCTGCGTACCGGGCTTACGAGGAGCGTGCATGCACCAAGTGGTGCCCCGATGTCATCAGCACGACATGTGGTGGGCGAGCACCGTATTGCAGACTGGGTGACTCGGCGGTGCCGGGCCTGCCTGCGGACGGACCGCAACGCTGACCGACGTTGCCTGGCTACGGAGTACGCGCGAGGCTAGACAGCGCATGCAGCAAAACCTGCTCTGTCTTCCCGGACTTCCGGACTTGCGGGCTACACCCTGCAGGCAGGCCGCGAAAAGGGGACAGGCGGCTTGGACGGAGCACGGCACGACGACAGGACAGGGCGGAGAGCATGACACGCACAGTCCTGTGGCCCTCTAGGGCAGAAAGGGCACGGCGTGCGTATCTACTCGTGTCCATGAATAGAGTCGGCAGACGGTGCTGTCTGTGTACGGAGCACCGTCAGGGGTCAAGGACTGGTTGACGAAGGTTGGCGCCGGCACATGCGCCGGCCTTTTCTGCTGCGGGTCCTTCCTTGCCGTTCTTCAGATGGCTCAGGCACACATGGCATTGTTCTAGACATTGTCTTTGTCGAGCGCATCCTGCCTCGCTTGCCTAGTCCAGCCGCCACGAAAGGGGTCCCGCTTTCTCATGGTCGCCCGTCGATGCCCTCAGGATCCAGACGTTGGAGTTTCGGCACCACAAGACTCATTCAGACCTGGACTGCCACCGTCCCGGACTGAGCATCTCGTGCTCACACGCATTTCATGTTTTTGCATCATCTGCCGTGGCGTGGGGCCATTGCATGCGGCTGCTGGCAGATACAGGGGTAAAGCCCTCGTCGGTTGGCTGGCGCTGTGCAGATCAGAGCGTGCGCCGTGCATGATACGAGACCCCCATCAACGGCACCCCAGCCACTCAGGTCGAGCCTTTAGCCTCGCGTCCGCGAACACACGAGCTCCCTAGACCCCTCGGGGCCGCCAGGAAAACAGGGCCAACGGCTGCTAGCTGCAAGCCCGCCGAATGCAAAGGAACCGTGGTACGTCACCCGCGCAAATGTCGAGAGAACTCGACTTCGCCAGACAACGCACACCATCTTCAACGTCCTCGCTCGCTCCGTCCGATGTCTGTCTCTCCGTTCACTGCCAAGTCCCATTGTCTCCGGAGCGAGCGTCATTAAGAGGGTCCAAGTGTGGCCCGCCCTGTCTCGCCCGCCCACTGATCTTGTCATCTCAGTGTGTTCAGCCTTAGAGCCTTCGCTAGGTGCTCTCAGGGAGTCAACAAAGGTTAGGACATGGGGTGCTCCGAGCGAAAACAGGCTGTAAGCGAGTGTTCGGACCTAGAACTGAGTGGAAGCAGCAGTTCGCCATGCTCTGCTCTACAACCCAATTGTCAAACCAAGAACTGCACTTCCCACTCGGTTATGCACGACTACCTGTATTGGGGTAAAAAACTGGTCGTGCAGGGCTGTTGTTGGCACCATACGTCTGCAGCTTATCATCATGGATGCTGCAGGTAGGGTTTCAATGGACAAAAGGCTGCTGTTCTGCATTTTGCATTTTGACATGCCCAACTTGCTTGCATACAAACAATATGCATTGGAAAGGAGCTAGACTTGCTCAGACGCTCTTTTCGGCTTGACAAAAACCTTGCCAGCTCCCCCCGCCCCCCTCCTTTCGGTTTTGCTCCATGTATTGACGATGAAGAACGGACCACACAAAGCAAGTCTTAGCTCTAAACCTTTTAGGGGAATGAAAAAAGGTACTCCGTACAGTTTGTAGCCCGTCACCTTGACAGCCAAACACGTACGATTGCTCACCTCAATAATCCATTTTGGTAGAGTGCGCTGCAATTCTGGTGGGTCAAAACGCAAGCAACAAATTAACGCTCCGTAGTCTGACTCTCTCTCTGACCCTGTCCGAGTTGATTCTCGCAAAGCCTACGCACCATGGCGTTGGAGCAGCCACACAAGTTCTGACGAGCGCCACTGTCCCCACCGGGCGTCCGCGGAGGCAGTCCGTAGCCCCGAACTTTCTGGCTGTCTTTCTTCCCCATCCTTCACTTTCAAACGGTCAGTGACGCCACAACGCTCAGCCGAGAGCCAGCCCCGGATGGGTGCCGACAGTGTGACCTTGTCCGGGGCTGACATTGTTGCGGCGCTTGCACTTTCTCCGTGAAATCATGTTGAATGGCGTGACCTCGACACTTAGACACGAACTTAAGCGTTCTCTCTCTGCACCGGGCATGGCAGCTCCCCATCACGTGTTCCCAATCATCTGCACGCGGCCATACAGAGTAGAGACGAGGAATGGGCCCATCAAGATATGGAGCTCGCTGATTCGGCCGCCGGATTTCTCGTATTCTCCTCGACAGCCCCCCCGTTCTACGCCGTAGGTCGTGTGGATACTGCGCGGTCCAACTAGTTTGAACTGGGGCCGACCGGATCGTGCTCAGTCATGAGGCCAATAATGGGGGCCTGATACGTGCACATTCTAGAAAGGCCGCACAGGAAACAAGCTCCTTTGTCTGCTCGCTCCGGCGCGGACCAGACTCGCGGGCCAGAGGTGGGACAAGAAAATATGTGTCAGAAAGAAAGAAAGAAAAGATGCAGTGTTGCCGTTGCATTCGTGAGCTATTGGGTATGCTTGACATCATCATGAGCATCAACATCATCATCACAAGCGTCCCCGATCGCTGTGCTCGAGGTCTTGCTTGCTTATGTCCGGTGCTGAAAGAGTTTTCTTTTGCACTCGGACTTGCTGCCAGGTGTGCTCCCATCAATGCAGGCACGGCACAGCTCCGGACATCACAGCTAACACGCTCGGATCCAGGAACAGCACTGAGGCAGCCGAAATTAGGCCAAGCCAGGCACAAATGTCTCAGTGGGCGATCGGGCGGTTGCCCGCAGCCACCCCGTGAGTGGTCACGTGAGGACTATGTCGCCATACGAGCAGAGCCTATCAACTCATCTTCTTTCCCCGTTGCCCAACTGGACCACGAGCAGGTCAGCATGTCAGACACCCCCTCCACGGCTGCGAGCGGCTGACGAGCCCCCTTTGTGTGCATCATCGCCGACGCAGTGCCTTGCTCACCCACCCGGCTGACTGGCTCGCGCTACTCGTGGGGCCAAAATGTCTCCATGACCGATTCTGCTGGCCGGGGAACGCTCTGTTGTTTGTCGCTAGCTTGATCGTTCGAGTCCATCTTCCCCTCCTGTTAGGAACCACGCCGTCTTTTACTGGTTCCACAATGCTCCAATTCCTGACATTGCGATGGCAAACTCCGTCCTCCAAACAGCTCTCTTCGCAACTCAATCGGGGTCATGATCGGTGACGAGTGATGACAAACGCACAAGAAGTGTCTCGACCACGGAACAATTCCCCTCTGAGGCTCGCTCGTTCAGGTCGGGCGGGGTCGTCTAGAAGAAAAACAAATGGGACCGACATGCAAGGCCCATCCCGGTCGTTGAACAACCGACACGCTGGAGAGTGCTTCCGGCTGCACTTCTCGTGTCTTTGGCCGCCCCCTCCGATGTGGGCTTTCTTTTGTCCCGTGTGCTGGTAGCGTCTCCGCAATGGGGCCGCAAGCCTCTGTTGTCATCGTCAGTCGCCAACATGCACAAGGGTGGAGTCTTTCGTGTCTGCCCTGCAGCCTGGCTCGCATGGGACGGCAAGCATCTCGTGTCGGGCTGACTGTCACAATGACCGGTGGTTTGTGACTGCCACTGGTTGGGGACCGCGCTTTTCTTAATTTTCTTGCTGGAAACCTGGCGGGCCAGTGACGCAATGACAGCACAGCAGGGTTGTATCTGCAAGCGAGGATGCCAACGCTCTTAAGCGCTAGGCTGGGAAACCCCTCACTTTTTTGCTGTCACATTCGGGGAGCACAGAGAATCCCCCCGTTCTGTAAGGTTGACCAAGCCCTGCGTTTTGTGGAGACTAGTGAAGATGCAGAAGAGTGCTTGGGCCACGATTGTCGGTGTCAATATCTAAGGGGGGCGTAAATGTCGTTGGGCAGCATCAGCATTGTTAACAGTAAAATTGCCTGGGACCGTTTGTGCGCAGGTGCCCCAAAAATAGACCCCTTTGCGCACGGCGCATTGCTCCGCTCACCACTCCGAGGCGGTCGGGAGAGAGAGGCTTGGTAAAAGCTTAGCGGCACTGGCGGTGGCGCTGGTGCTGGTCTACAGTGCAATGCAACGTGCCATCTGCTGCTAGGCGGATGGCTGCATGATACGTTCCTTGCTGGGATGGGATAGTGTCTGAGTCAGTCTGTGGCATGAGAAAGATGCAGCGAACTGCGACGTGTAGGAGATCACTCACCGTGCCATAAGGAAACAAAGTCGAAACATTGTATCGTGTATGTTGGTTTTGATCTGCAAGTGCTACTCGTTCCTCTTGCGATATGCATATGCGTGCGTTGTTAGGAGCACAGATGAAGTTTCTGTCACCAAGCTCAGGAGAGGGTGCTAATTGCAAAATGAGATTGAAACAATAAAAAAATATTGAATAATTTCTGCTTGTCGAAGTTGGGGCACAAGGCTTCATTGGCAGCACATTCAACTTTAAGTTATAGTCAATAATAATTCGAACCATGCTCCTGACTTGGTCTACAATATAGCTGTATCCTAGCTAAAACTAATAATGTGTTAATGCGATAAAAACATTGCTGGAAATCTTTCCAAGTGGACGTGAGATCGAGTGAAAAGCTCACACACGTCGATTTTCTAATCATTCCAAAGATTTGAAAGCCAATTTGAACCGCACCAATCATCTTCTTCGCCCTACAGCCCTGGCCTCACTTGAGCTATGCCTACTTCGCGACTGACTCCAACTGAGCACTGTCGAGTTTTGAATGGTTGACTCATGCCTTGCTGATCAATTGGCCGCACGGATCTGCTTTTCTTGGCGGCTCAGCAGTGCATGACAACACAGAGGTCACTTTCGGCAGCCAGGAAAGCGGAGACATAGACTGCATGATTACATATCTTTTGAAATGGCGAGACTCTTTTCCGAAGATGATAATTTGTGAGATTAACGTAATCCACAAGCGACCGGGCCAAACATGCAACCGGGCCACTTCCTTATCGCCGCATTAAGCCTCTATTTTCCACCCCTGTGAACTCTTTCATTTTAAGAGCTATTAACTTCAAAACTTCTCTATTCGTAAACGATAAAAATATTATACCTATGAATAGAGTTTCAGATTATGCTAGCAACTCCTTATTGCGAAACTAGTTACCTTAGTAATCTAAGGAGCTATGTTTCCTACTTCCTCTACCTCGCTATAAGTATATACTACTAATGTATGTCTCCCACGAGTCTAGTATTTATTCTTATCGTTTACGAATAGAGAAGATTTGAAGTTAATAGCTCTTAAAATGAAAGAGTTCACAGGGGTGGAAAATAGAGGCTTAATGCGGCGATAAGGAAGTGGCCCGGTTGCATGTTTGGCCCGGTCGCTTGTGGATTACGTTAAATGGTAAAGCAAAATGATGAAATCCAAGGATCATGCGATCAGTGAATCCAACACAATTGCGAATTTCTACAGAATACCCATGATGACCTTGAGCGCCCTGAATTTGGTATGTGTCGGGGCTGGGGGAGCAACTGAAGATCCATTGTCTTCTCATCCTTGCTTCTGTCTCATTACTAATATTCTGACCGAATCTAAGTAGCCAAGGTTCTAGTCGAGCATCAAGATTCATGAGAAGGTCAGAAAATAGTTCGAAGCAGTAGTCGGCAATATCGTCGCTATTAGTCTATTCGCGGCTGCACTAGATGCTGGACCAGGTGGGCTATGATGTGAGTATGCTCGTCTCGCAACGGCTGAGAGATCTCGCTCTTATAGTAGCATTCGATCTGGTCGTAAGACGCTGGTCCGTTTCCCGACGATCGGAACCAGGCATGAGCTCATTGGCTACTGGCCATGAAGAAAGCCGTCCGGCACAATTAGTTTATTCTTTACGACTGCGTCCTCATCAATGTATATATTATTATTGATAGTACGCTATACCTAGTCTAAGGTTAAGCGAATCTACGTATTAATCGTGTAGTAAAAACCGTGCCTTAAGGGCTGGACTAAAACTCTATACGCTGCGTTCAAGCTACGCCTTAGTGGCGCCTTCGTTGAGAAATCGTCGCGTCAAAAGTTAGTCCTCACCGACCAACCTTACTAAAGAGAGAGAGAGAGAGAGAGAGAGGGAGAACGAGCGGGCGAGCGTAATATAGTCGCTGCGCCTTCGTTACGTGCCTTCTAGGCCGGCGCTAAGTGTCGTGACGCCGTAGGATGTGTAAGTCGTTCGTGGTAACCGGGGCAACTATAGCACGTAGCCGCCGAATTCGCCTTCAAGTTATTACGACTTCGACTGTAGGTCGACTAGCGATTCCTTCCTTCTACAAGTATCACCCACATCGGTAAGTAGCCCTTCGTCGTCATCGTCGTCGTCGTCGTCGCCATCGGTGCGGGTGCGCGTCGGCGTCGGAGCGATGTCCTTAGCTAACAACGGCAGCAACAGCAGTAGTAGCAGCAGCAACAGTAACAACAATAACAACAACTACGAGTAAGTCAGGTCCGTTTCACCCGTTGGTTCCGTGCTAACCCTCGCAGTGCTCAAGAGACAGACGTCGCCTCTAGCCGGTGAGGCCGCGAAGCGTCCGCGCTCCGAGAGCGCAGCTCCGGCTGCCGGTGCCGCCGCCGCCGACACCACCACCACCACCACCATCACCGCTGCCTCCGGCGATGTCGACCTTCCTGCTGGCTTCGTGCCCATCAACGCCGCCGCCGCCGCCGCTGCCGCCGCCGCCGCCACCGCCGCCCTCGCCGACGATGGCGTCAATGTATATAATTCGCTATCCTAACGACTATTTCATACCTGATGCACATTAAGAGTAATAGGACTCGAAATCTACCCTTATCATTCAAATACTAAATTAGGCCTGTCCTCATCGAGAAGAGGCACTCATGAAACGAACTTTTCTAACTAGTTTGATCGCGATCGCTTGAGCTCACCGGCATGTGCTAACGTCTTCAGTCCTAAATAGTACAGCATCAGTAACCACATCTTAGTGGTAATTGCCCTTCTTGCGCTTGCCAGCCCCATCGCTCTATTCGGTGATAAAGTCTGTACCATCGTCCACCCTTCTCGATGCGCTTGTGGCTATGATGCCACGAACCAAGAGTTTACCTGGGTTTAATAGCAGTAGAAGTACAATGCAGGCTTTATCCTCCTCGCGCCGGTCTCGCGCTTCACAGCAACACTGTCGTTTGCAGAAGGGCACCCTGTTGGGGATTGAACCCGCCCAGCAGACAGTCACCGTGGGCTTCCGATGAAGGCAGGAGACCCATAAGGTTCCAAGCACGCAACTCCCTCCACAAAGCACTCTGGCATCAGGCAGCCCCCGCAATGGCGTATTTGAGCACGCTGGGGCAATCTGAGTCATGTGCCGTTGGCCTTTACACTTGGTTGAGGGGATACCATTCCCAAACTCCAATCATGCTTAAGATAGCGCGTCACCAAGCATCTGTCGCACGGCTCCAGACCCGGGAGCAAGTCCTCGCTGCCATGCAACCACGATCTAGCATGTTTGAAGGTTCCATCTTGATTCAGTGGTTTTTGCGGAGGCTGTATCAGAAGGCTCCAAGAGAAACATTCGCTCGGGGAATAAGCCGAGGGACTAGGGACCAGGGACCAGGGACCAGGGGCAGGCGAAGCTTGCTTGAGTGGAATCGCCGCAGCTGCACTCTGCAAAATTACAGGACCATGCTGGTGTTGCCGATAGTGTTATTATGCTGGAAATGGACAAACGTCAGCCCAGTGGCAGCCCTAATGGCCCTAGTAATGCGGAAGGCGGTATTCGGCCTAAAGTGACTTGGCGTCTCCCCCTGGTAGGTTTTCCGACAGTGCATACAAGAACGCATGTAAATACAAGGTATCATCAAAGTACCTACCAAGTTAATCCTACTTCCTCCTTCTTCCAACATCCTCTTCCCTCGTCTCCAGATATGGGGAGATGCCGCGAAAGCCACCATGACTTCAGTGTGGCATGACAGGCACAAGTTCACAGCACTGGAGGCCTCAAAATACCCATCGTCGGCTACGAGCATCCCGTTTTATATCCGCGGACTACGATAAAGAAGTTACTATCCAAATCAATTTCCTCGAAAGTAGCAGTTGGGGTATCGACGTGGGCTTTAATTATTGCAATAGCGACTTGAAGTGTGGGTGTGTGAACTGGCGGTTGGGACAGAGACACACAGATGATGTAAGAGTCAAGCTAAGACGAGCAGGATGTCCCGGGAGACGACAACCGTAGCGGGAGTAACAAATAACTCGGCGGCTGCACACTAGAATATTGCCGTGATGAAGGTTTTGGAAATGGTAGAGGTGTTATGTCGAGGATAACCTGCTAGTACTTAGACGAGCTCGAGAGATACAGGTAATAAGGGCGGGGTACCGGCCTCACTCATCGCTACTAACAACATGAAGCGGTATCTGCCAAAGGGTCTAGCGACATGTGAGGGTGGTGCGCTTTCTCGACGACCACGAAAACGGATTAAAGTCTTCGAGCCCTGGAGCTCCCAATTCTTCTGCTTCGTGTCGACAACCCACTTCCCCGCATTATCAAATTACCCTCGAAGTCTAATAAGCGGTAGCTGCAGTGCACCTGGGCCGCACGCTCAAGATATCCTGGAAGGTCTCCATCGCTGATGCAGAGTAGGGCACCTAAGGACTCTACAGACTGGAAAGGTGGACGAGTCTCGTGGCAGGCGCTTCAGGCCTTGGAGCCTGCACGAGGCCGACACCCATACAGCATGGCTGACCAACACCCTCCAATCCACGCCGTGGGTAGTTTCACCTACGTGTAAGGCACGAGCTAGGCACGATGCCCTCAGCGGGCCAGAATGTCGACGGTAGGTAGATAATCATCTATCTCTCTGGAGTTTTGCCAACCAAATATGGCATAAATCAAGCTTAAGGGTCGGGAGCGACTGTCAGCGTACAGCCTACTAGAATTCGGGTTGTTTAGGTGAACGCATCTTTGAGGATGTAGCCTGTGCTCTCTGTAGCGGCTACCGTGACGATCGATGTCGCCGTGGTCGACGCCGTGCTAGTGATGACGCTAGTGCTCGTGGTTGTCTCGGTCGAAGTGGTGTTCGTGATAACCTCGCTGGCTGTTGAGGCGCCAGTGACGACCTGGGTGGCGATGACGGCTGGGAATGTGACGGTGGCGACTGTGGTTGTTGTCGTCGACAGTGAGTCCGTCTCGATGGTGAAATATGTCGATGCTGTGGGCCCCGTGATTGTCGTGGTCCTGGCCATGGCTTTGACAGTCCAACACTTCATCAACAACTATCGTTCGTCTCTTGGGTGTATCTTTTGGAAGAAATACTCATCTCGTGTCAATTAAGTAACCAGCTCAAGTAAAAGGTAAGAATGAAACTAAGATTGATGGCGGAAGTACAAAGCAATGTCTATCTAAGCTATAGGAAATCCTCCGTCTATATACCATTTGTCCTTTATCGCAGCGACTGCCTTGTATCGCAACATCGACGAGGTATCGTCGTTATCGCGACAGGACGTCGCCGCAGTGCCGACAGTGTTATGTCGGCCAGCCGACTGCCAAGCGTTGGCTGTTTAACTAATCCTGACTACCTAACGTGTCTGCCCCCTGGTTCCCTTCGCTGCCTGCCCTAGACTTGGCCTGGCCCTGCGGCCTCTGTTTGTGCATCCCCCTTTGCCCAAACCATCCTCTGTTGGTTCCTGGGTCTTGTCACGTACTTTGTGTTGCATGCAGCCTAGTAACCAATATTGGCTAGGCCGTTGACCTTGGTCGTTGCACATCCCTTTTTACCAGCTTCTTACAAATTCCGATATTAGTGTCTCCCCTTCCCTTCAAAGTAGTGTGGAAGATGGACAAGATCTCCACGAGGCAATCTCACGATTACGAACCTCGGACACAGCTGAAGCATTCCGTATTCCCCGTCTGGCCGCAGCTGGGGTCAAAGACAGCCTTCTGCGGGTAAGGACAGATGATCCGATCCTGTGTAGTGCCCTCCTTGGTAGTGATCGAGGACAAGGTAGTCTCCGGCACTGTGCCGTTCTCAACCCATGACTGCAGTTGTCCAAAGAGGCGGCTCGGTAATCCGCTAGGCCCGCCGGAGCAGTGGCCGAGGCCCGGGATTTCGTAGTAGCGGTAAAAGTCGTCCATGTTTCCGACCTCGGCTTCGACTGCTTTGTAGTAGTGCTCGGAGCCCTGCGGGGGGATTATAGTATCGGCCTAGATCATGCGAGATGGGGTTAGCTCGTGGATATGACTAGGAAAAATATCGATGCTTAAGGTTCGTTGACTCTAGACTTACCAGTCCATGGAATGATATAACCTTGCCGCCTCTCTCGCGGAAAACCGACAAGTCTGCGTCACTAGTTCCGATAATAGAGTCGTACATAGAGACGCTCAGGTGAGAGATCCTGTCGAACTCTTTACGAGTAAGGTTCTGCAGATCGAGCTCAGCATTACGAGCCACAAAGAACTTTATCCACTCTACAGGAAGCCCGACAGGTACCGCAGTACATGCGGTAGCGTTGCAGGTGGAAGCAGCGACAGGAAATCCAGCGGGTGTCAAGGGCGAAGTTCCCGTGATATCAGTCCCAGGAAGGAGGCCGA
This sequence comes from Microdochium nivale, assembly GCA_026745475.1. Classification (NCBI taxonomy): domain Eukaryota; kingdom Fungi; phylum Ascomycota; class Sordariomycetes; order Xylariales; family Microdochiaceae; genus Microdochium; species Microdochium nivale. The sequence goes on from JANTFD010000010.1 coordinate 144,317, forward strand.
ACCATGTCTGCTTTCCCGCGGCGGTCCTCATTCCATTCCAGGTAGCGTTTGCTACTATAGCAGCAGCTTCGGTAATCGCCTTAGTGCTGTTTGTCTGGGCACATTGGATCATAGTGCCGACCTTGCTGAATGGATCGAACTCCTTGAGACATACGATAGGTTCTCCGATGATTCCATCCTCGACGCCATCGAGGCCGTCACAAGCGGCGACAGCAGCGGCGGTCAGTGCATCGAGCTCGCAGGGAAAAGGAACGTAGGCCAGCTCGCTCATGATCTGCTGTGGCCACTGCATGGATGGGAATATCTCGCCCCAGTTGATTGCAGGAGCGCCGGCGTCGATCCCGTCGTAGGCATCTGGGTACCGCTGCGCAAGCATCATGCCCTGGCGGCCACCTTGAGAGCAGCCGCTCCAGTAGGAGAATTCGGGTCCTGATCCATAAAACTGTTTGATGACAGCCTTGGATATTACCGCCTACTTTATGTTAGCGAAAGATAGCTAGGCTGATATATTGGAGGAATGACCGTACTTGATCGTTGAGCGAAACCGATGCGAGATTGTTCAGATTGTACAGGTTAGGGTTTCCAGGACTTAGTGTGGCCCACGGTTCAGCGAACTGACTACTGAGGGTCAATCCCGCATCGGTGGAAGAGGTTGCAAAGCCGTTCGCCAAGGCGCCGTACATGTTGCCATATGTGACAAGGAAACGGCCTGCGATCCATCCACCGCCACCAGCTGCCTGAAAGCGATGGTTCCAATTGCTGAGCGGGAGCCATGCCTCGACATTGATGCGGTCACCCTGTCCGGCATGAGTGTATGTCACAGTGACGTTGCAGAAGCTAGCGTTCTTCAGCTCTATGGTCGGCGCGGTGGGATGGAAGGCCCCGACGCTCAACTCTGTGACGTTGGTGAGCACCTGGGCTGAGACACCTAGGATGTCGGCGCCCGCAAGGGTGAGGTCGGCAAAGTTGCCGGGGACACACGCGCTGGAGAGCGAAGATGTAGCCATGACGGAGACTGGCAGGTGTTGCGTGGTGTTGGAGTTCTGTGTGAAGACAGATGAAGGCGATGGTTCTACAATTCAGCCAGACAGTGACGACGGAGGCTGATGCTAAATAAAATACTAAGACTGCCAACAGCAAGTGCCTCTTTAGTGTCGGAGTAGGACTTGACTCGTAAACGAACCGAAGGCGGTAGTAGGCTGTGCTGAGTTCTCGCATTGCTAAACGTATCACGCTTAGCTACGCTAGCCTAATTACCAGACTGGGTTGACCCGTACATTCGTATAGGTCTCGTTCCGGAGCGCATTCTATTGGTCAGTATTGCGCACAGGACAGGCACACTAGCCCTTCGTACACTCTAAACGAGGGTCCCATATGATGATGGACATTTATTCTCTCCTTCTAGAACCCTACCAGCCGGCACCACCGACAGGCGAATGCACTCCGTCCGCACCCTGTTCGCACCCCGTTCGTACCGCATCCGTACCGAGTGTGCGGCGAGTCGCGGTGATGCGCCGCAAGCACAACAAGCAGCACTAGCGGCGCGAGGATCTCCTCGCCGAGGCACTATACACCCAAACTAGGGCATTGACCAAGTTCAACCTTGTCCAACATAACATTACGAAGGACAATTACCTCAGGTCTATCTCTCTCTTCGCTCCTCTCCTAGCAAGCCACGTTCGACGCGCCCTCGTTCCGCGGAGAGCTACCGGGCCTTCTGGACCGCCTCGTTAGCTCGTCACACAAAGCAGCCTAGATCAGTCTGCCAGAGGCGCGCGCGGACATACCGTCGGGTTACTACAGCAAATAGCCGGCGATCAAGCCAGCCTAACCACGCAGCACTTCGAGCAATCTGCCCTTATAAAAAGATGGTTAATTATACTACCATACTACCCGTCGAGTTCTCAATTCTCATCAGCCAGCGAAGGCCTGAGGCGCTCGTTATTTTGGCCGGTTTCGGACTCATCGTGCATAATGTAAGGGGGTACTGGGATTATGGAAACACGGGACGCCACCTCATCGAGTCCATCAATCGTTATCTAGGCTCTTATTGGAATCCAATGCTAGAACCGATCCTGCAAGCAGTGCAAGGATGATTCTTCAAGGAGTGGCCCCCAGAACAGGAGAATGGAATGACGAGACACTACATCATGCGAGCAGGCTTCACTCCAGCGGAGTCCAAAATACAGGGTTTTCATGTCTGCCTAGTCCGGGTCCAACAACAGTCGGGAGCCCTGAAACCATGGGCTGTGCATGTGGGTGTAAGTCTCGAGAAATCCACCGAGATACTCTCCGTGAGGCGCGGGCAAGCTAGAGGCTCGCGAGAGCGATAGAGGCATATCCTGTCTTGTCCTTAAGACGGCTCCAAAAGTGCAATGATTTGAATTCGTCAAATAGCCATCACTATTCACACTCACATTTTGCACAATTCTCCCATCCGCATCGTCAACATCTCATCTCATCTGCCATACTCTTTCACCTTCGCTCTGTCAGTGCATCCCGCCTCGTCGAGCATCTTTCACTTCTCCGGTCTTGTCCCTCGCTTCCGTCGAAACGCCATGGCCGAACTCCAGCCCCTCAGCGGAGGATACTACCTCTGGACCTATCTTCCTAGCATCCCAGCCGCCGTCATTGCTGCTATCGTGTTTGCGGTCCTGACCCTGGCTTACGCCTGGCGGTTGTGCCAAACGCGCACCTGGTTCACGTTGCCGATGCTCATTGGCGGTTTGAGTATGTCTGACTGAACCCCCCCCGCCCCCTTTGGTTATTAGATAGGCACGACCAAACACTTACTCCGCCTCTTTCTGTCCCCATACTGTGGCTTACAACATCTAATGCTGTTGCTATCTTTGTAGTGGAAGTTATCGGCTTCTCCGCACGCGTCGTGTGTCACAGTAACACAGGTAAATTGGTGCCATACATTTTACAAAACATGTTTATCCTCCTGCCACCGGTCCTCTTTGCCGCCTCTATCTACATGATCCTCGGCCGCGTCATCCGGTCCGTCCACGGAGAGCTATACAGCATCGTCCCAACAAAGTGGCTCACCAAGGCGTTTCTCGCTGGCGATTTCCTCTCTTTCGCGGTCCAAGGCAACGCTGCAGCCCTCATGGCGACCGGCTCTAGCGCGGTGCTAGGCCAGTGGATCGTTGTTGCCGGCCTCCTCATCCAGATCGCTGTTTTTGGTTTCTTTATCGTTGTAGCCGCCGTTTTCCACCATCGCTACCAAAAATACCGCGCCAGTCCTGTGGACCCCACAAAAAGCGGCTGGAAGAAGATTATGGTAATGCTCTACGTGGTGAGCACCATCATTATGATACGAAGCCTCTTCCGCGTCGTCGAATACGTCCTAGGGCCTCATGGTTATCCATTAATGAACGAATGGACTCTCTACGTGTTTGACGCGAGTCTGATGGTCATCGTTATGCTCGTTTACTATGTCTATTGGCCTAGCAACATTGTGAGAGCAAATGACAGCCACCAGCAGATTGGGCTATACTCGACGCGCGAACTTGATAGCACCAAGGGGCTCACTACCATCTGAGGGGGCAAGATGAGAGCCTTACTCAAGACCCCTGTCCACCCGCATTTGGGGGATTGCGCGTCTTGTCCAGATAGAAAATACACCAGTCGAAAGCGTACCGCAGAATCTTTCAAACTTGTGAAAAACAGGGTTGTCGGGTTTCAATACAAGCTATACTTTACAGGAGCCTGCAATACACTAGTCTCAGCTGTAGTAAGATAAAAATTTCCCGAGGATGATGATTACCCTCATCCTGCGGTTCATCGAGCCATCATACCTTTGAGGAACTTCAGACGACAGTCCCATCCCCAACGGAATTGGGGCCTTTGACTCGGGACAAGACGGCAATCAATCAACGATCTCAACAAGAGCGCACGGCCAGCAGTCTGGCGCTCAGCCCCCCAATCTGGCAGTCTTGGCGTGAGCAAGGAATCGCCATGCGATCAGGGCTCTGACTCCAACCCCACTTGTAGCCCCAGGCTACGAATTTCAACCAGGCATCAGACCTGAGCGAGCCTTCGTACCTAAACGAGCACCGCCATCCGCATTGATGCTGTCCCTGTGTCGACTCCCTATCCTGCATCCCTACTAACCACTTGACGACCCATCACAGATTCGGCTCGCATCTTGATGCATCCCACCTAAACTCCCACCAAAGCTTCGCCTGGCCGCGGCCTCACCTGGATGCACGAGTCACCTCCTCCCTACTACGAGCTCGAATCGACCGGCTCGTTGCTGTCTACCAAGGCAGTCTTGACATATGAGCCACTTTCGAGAGCCCTCGCTGTTCTCGTCGGTCTATTCATCGAACTATATTAAACGCAACTGGCTCTTAAAGCCGATGGCAGACTCGACATCAACCTTCTCTTCCTACAATGTAGCCAAGCTTCGGAGCCTCATTCCCGATCCTCCACCTAAGTGCCCGCGTCATCAGCCCGCCGCTCGGCCGTACTTGTAGGACAAGACGACACCATGTCTCAGCCTCAAAATTGTCATACATGTCGTCGGAAGCAGAGGTCCGTCGAACTGCACCCTTCCTACTTACGTGCCTAGGCGATGACGGCCACACTGCTGATGTAGAATACTCCTTGCAGCGCTGCGGCTACAGGGTCCGACTAGCCACTCACAGGTGCTTCGATAAATTCGTGCGAGATTCTGGCCTCGAGTTCTACGATATGGGCGGCGATCTGACTGATCTAATGGCTGTGAGTAGCATCGTCGTGCGTCTTTTCACATTCTGTCAAGCCTCGCTAGGTCAAGTCGCCTTGGCCGAGCAAGCTTGGCTCCTCAGTCGTGTCCCAATGCTAATCACCTGTTCGTCCCAACAGTACCTGGTCAAGAACCCGAGCCTTATGCCCTCCTTAGAGTCCGTACGTGGAGGCGATATTGGCCGGAAGCGCAAGACGATGATTGAGATGCTACAGGGCTGCTGGAACTTGTGTATCAAGCCCGACGCAATCACTAGCGCCCCGTTTGTCGTTGACGCTATCGTCGCTTACCCGCCGAGCTTTGTCCACGTCCACTGCGCCCAAGCCCTGGGTGTGCCTGCGCACATCATGTCCACCAAGCCGTGGAGCGCGACGCGCGCCTTCCCGCATCCGCTGGTCAAGATGAGCTTGCAAAGTGGCTGTCGTACGGCCTGGTGGACCTTATGACGTGGCAAGGGTAAGATGTTCTGCCTTTTTTCCTCCGTAGTGACTTTCTTGATGCTGATGAAATGAAAAACAGGCTTGGGCATGTGATTAACGGCTGGTGCAAAAAGGTCCTCGAGCTTGATGTAGTGCCCAATACTATGGGTCCGTTCCTCGTCAACCATCTCAAGATTCCGCATTCATACTGCTGGTCTTCCGCCTTGGTGGCCAAGCCCAGCGGCTGGGGTGAGGAGCTCGGTAGGTTGCCATTCACACCCCGAAGTCAACGTTACTAGCTTTCAAAATATTGGCTACTCTAACTTATTCCGCCTCCTTGTCCGCTAACTGGAATGTGATTTCTTGGCTCCAGATGTCTGCGGCTTCTTCATTCGCGACGAGCCTGGTTACCACCCGCCCGCGGACCTCGCCAATTTCCTCGCCGCAGAACAACCACCCGTGTACGTCGGATTCGGCAGTATTGTGCTCGAGGAACCGGAGCGCTTGCACGCCGCGGTAGTAGAGGCAGCGCGGGTTAGCGGGGTGCGGCTCGTCATCTCGCGGGGCTAGAGCAAGCTCGGGGGTGACAGGGTCGGCGACAAGAATACTTTTTACCTCGGAGACTGCCCGCATAGTAAGTAGAACTATTCTGGGTCGTGGATTCGTTGAGGCTTAGTAATGACACCTGGACGTCCCAGAGTGGTTGTTCAAACAGGTCGTGGCGGTCATCCACCACGCTCATCAACGCTAAGCCAACTCTCATCATGCTATCCTTTGGCGAGTAGGCAGCTTCCCCTCTCTTTCTCGTATCTCCCCTCAGGTATCACATACTGACGTATGCCTGATACAGCCAGCCATTCTGGGGCAAAGTCGTAGCCCGCGCTGGCGCCGGCCCGGCTCCCATCCCGCAAAGAGAATCATTGTTCCATCTTGGCAAGCTAATACAATGCAGCGGCGGGCGATAAGCTGACGTACTTGGACAGGCCAACTTGGACTGATACAATGACCACAGCTGGCCCAAAGGTCAGTCCTGGAACGCGAGTGTCAGTTTTGCAGCAAGCAGGGATCCTCGAGGACGGCCCGCGGCTCATGTGCACAAAGCCGCCCACTTCGGACGATCCGAGTATCATATCCTCCACAACAAGGTAGAGTGTGACACAAACTACTACATCGTCTATCATGTCATGTGGCAGAATATGGACTTCCAGACCGTCGTCTTTCATTGGAAGAACTACGCTCCTCGCAATGATCAGAAAGAGAACATTCCGGTTAGCCTGGTATTCCGCAACAACGTCGAAAGGACCAACAACCACACGCTGTATGTGCGTTTTACTCTCCACAGTTCCACCTTTAGCTCATGGAGCCAGACGAGTGCATCTCAAAAGGCTGATACTGACTTGTTCTCCGACGTAGTATCTTGGCCGCTGGTCCAGGCACAATCTGGACGAAGGACGTCGAGATGGGCAGAGCCTACCGCATCGGGATCGTCATCAGTACCTCTCAAGAATCCGTCTACCGGCGCATGTACTTTGAGGGTGACCTGGTGCCCCTAACGTTCGCTCCGACCCGGCAATCTTTCGGCAAAACGCTGCATGGCAACTTATTCCCCGGGGCTGGCAATTGTAGCCCAAAGATTGGCTTGTACGGCGGCAAGAACAACTTGGTAACCGACGCATTTGTGTACAACTTTGCCGTTGGGACGTCTCTCCAGGACATCAAGTCCGTCACGGGAATTTCTGACCGAGTCTCCACACCAGTGCAACGACCTCACCAGTGCCGCCTCTTCCCAGCTCAGCACGAGCAGTGAGAGGCAAGATCTGGGGTGCGCTCTGCCGAGACATATGTCAAGGAGAATGCCAGTGTGCCAGGGATGAGCATAATGTCTACAGGCTAGGCCTTCCTTCCATACCTTTCCCCGGCATTTACTACAATTGAAGGCATCTTTGCACTTGCAGTGTTACTATTCTTAACTTCTTCAAATTGAGCCTTCTCACTGCCTGTGACAGCTCGAAAGCCAGCACGTTTATGGTCTCGTAATATCATACAACTCTGCCAAAACGATACCGTTGTTCTAGATCTAGTGATGACGCACTACAAGGGTAATTATAACTTTATCATCACACATTATCTATCCCGCGGTGCACCTTGCCACTTTTCAGGACCAAGCAAATAGTCAACTCGCATAATTCGTGCTCAGTGGCAGGCATTAGATAGAGGCCGTGCAGGCCTACCAGGTTGTGTACACTTAGAGGCGTAAGCGATAGGCAACCCTGAAATTCACCGTAGAAGCCGCCTAGGGCTAGCGACGATTCCTGGATGATAGCGATATGACTTTGCCACAGGTAGCCTACAGCAACATGGCAGTCGACTCAAAGCTAGCCGTGCTGTGCCGTAGATCAGCATGCTTTGGGTATATGGTCAGATCATCGCCCTTCATCACGGGCCGTTGTACAGTGCAGTCCCTCACTGTCATCATGGCCTTCTCGTCATCATCGTCCGTAGGTGCAACAATAACAGGCACGCCAGTCCATGGCGCGAGCCCCCACGCCCTGGGACCCTCCGTGGTGCCATTGAGCGTGTGCCGCAGGAGGTGCAGCTGCTCGTCGGCCTGCCGGGCGATCTTGCTGCGCGAGGTCTGCCCGAGCCTGCGGTGGCTCAGGTCGCTGAAAAAGTCGAGTATGTCGACCATGCAGAAGCTGACACAGACGAGCGCGACCGTGACGGCAATGATGATGATGACGGCGACGACGTTGAAGTTCTGCAGGTGCGCGGTGTCTTCGACAAGCTGGTTGGCGCACTGGGCCTGCAGCGCGGGCATCATGTCGTCGGTCAAGCCATGCTCGGTGATGAGCTCATCGCGGTCGGTGAAGGGGGACAGGACGCGGATGGCGTCGAGGGTGCTGCTCTTGCGCACGTACTCGCCCGCGGTGGCCTGGTAGTCGGCCAGGGCTGTTTCGAACCACCCGGACACCTCCTTGTGCCACTGGTTGTTGGGCAGTCCCGAGGAGATGAGGTTGAAACGCACCTTGGTACTGGCGAACAGCGCGGCCGCGTTGAGATTAACCACGCTGTCGAGGATGCTGACTGACGCTTGCGGGTCCCACGAGATCCTCGCAGCGGTGGCCCGCTGCGCGGCGTTGAAGCCCAAGACGCTCCTGTTGCCCTCCCCGATCGCGTCCTCCCACAGACGGCTCGCGGTACCCCAGTCAGTGCACTCGCCTGGCTCGTCTGCCGAGTTGCACCAGCGTAGCTGTTCTGCGCACACCATGGCGCGAACGAAATAGTCGCTCTCGAACCGATTTCCGGCAGAAGGTTTGTTTAGCCGGGCGAGGAAGAATGTGTCATTGACCGGACTTGAGTATGTGACGCCGTTCTGGCTCAAAAAGATGATGCCGAGATTGGCGTCGTCCCTTGCGATTCCCTCGACTGGATGCCAGTAGCCTTCCGCTCCCGAGTCTGGGGCAGCATACAATGCGCTGCAATGGGATCAAGTACCTCGTCAGTCGTGGCTCTGGGTGCTTCTAGCCGAACAATAGAGGAATGTGAACCGTGCTTACTCGAGTTGGTAGCCTACGTACGAAGTCCAGTTGCCCTTGCTGTAAATGTATGTCGCACCCGTGTCGTTGGGACTCCCCACGGGTCCCATACTATAGTAACGGAAACTGTCGTCTTCTGCCAGGAAGGGCTGGTTGTTCATAATAGAGCACTCCGCCTTGTGCTGGAATAAGACGCGATCAGCGGGCGGCGCATTGATGCCAAGATCATTGTGCGAGTCGAGCTTGGCCGACGTCAAGCGAATGGTGGAATTGTCGTTGTTGAAGCAGTACGAGCTGTCGGGGAGGGCGCATGGCAGGTTCGTCTCAAGAGTGTAGCTCAGCTTGGGGTTTATGTAGACTGACCGAGACCTCCCCGCCCGCGTCGTGTCCGACTGCATTGATAGAGCATAAGCTCTCGCCGCGACCGTGTCGTTCGCCCATTTGTCAGCTGCGAGGTCCCGGAACTCATCGAGGGTGGTAAACGATTTGGCTACGTCGGATTGGTTGTTCAGCGTGTAAGTTAAGAAGCCGCACCGCTCTGGTTTGGCCCTGACCATGGCCCTGTCTGTGAACTCGGTGGCAACCCTAGAGGTGAGCAGCGATGCTACTAAGAAGCCACCCCATGTAACGATGCCCGGGACTGCAATCAGGGCAGCGCGACGCACGCGACGTTTTCCAGGTTTTCCGCGCCAGCTCAAGAGCACCAACACGGCGTCGAGAGTGGCCCGGAAGCCGCTCGGGGAGTTGCGTAGCGAGACCTGTTGCTGGAGGCCGAAAATATCCGTCGTCGGGCCTTTTCTGGCGAGATGCGCGTGGATCAGCAGGGAGACAATAGTCCATGCTGACGCACCAGCGAGCACTACGACCGTCGCCAGGAACGAGGTAATGTAGTAGCCGTGCTGATTGGGAACTGTCATGGTCCAGCTCCAGCCGCTTGTGTGATCGTGCCAAAAGGCCCATGTCGAAGTGTCTGCCATTGTAATCGATTGCTGATGCCCACTAAGAATGGATTCGTACGTGGAATGTTCAGCAAGCGACAGCAGGGCTTCTTCGGGACATCCTGATTCATATAGCTCCCTGATGTGTGGAGAATCTTGGGTGTCAGCTCCGAGGACTCTTTGGGGCTGACCACTCGGTCCCGAGCGGACCACCATCCGGGAGCAGTAGCCGCATGCCTGTTGCTATTCTCGATCAACGTATCTGCAAGGGGGCTATGCAAAATTGTAGTGTCGTCGGATGCGGCCTCCGCGCGGGGGGTCACCCACATGCATGTAATCACACCATTGTTTCACTGTGTCAGCCTCACAGGCATGCCCAGCAGTTCCGCGAGCGAGCAGATAGCAATATTACAGAGCTGACAGCCATCCTTGGTTGCCAGTCTTATCAAGGCACGAACAGGGGTTCGCGCAGTGCCAAGACGCGTCGGGCTGCCTTTTCTAGGCTCGTGAATGGTCAAGATCTCGCTCTGATCCATCAGGCACCGTCTGAAGCGGCTAATGTTGCTCGCAAGCAATGTTGCTTTTCTGTAGCCTGCCGAGGGTTACATCGTGGGGTGGTCTGCACACTGCGCTTGAGAATTATTACGCCGCCCGGCCCCTGTACGCGATCAGGCTCGCGACCTTGGCTAATGCCATTTCGAGATGCCGATAATCACAGAAACTTGCTGTCAGGTTTGACAGCACTTGATCTCTAATGCTTCTGCCTTCATCTCTATCAATTTGCGTGTTCTCTAGTTCCTTGGTAAATACAAGGAGTAGGAAGACGGGCTGGCCCAGTCACAAACCCGCTTACCAACACATGGGCTTCGTGGGAGCGGGGTTAAGGCTCTTGAAAGATACCGCAAATCAAAGCTTCCTTTTTGCTTCTGTGCAACTTCGCTATCGATCACAGTTGAGTTTAAACTTCGTGCCTAACCATGAATTCAATTCATATAGTCATCTAAACAGTCGGCCGGACTCGCAACCGTCGCCCTAACCAACTATTCGTCGGTCAGCCACTCTCTAATGAACCTCAGCTCCCGCACCGTAGCAGTACCCTCGAGTGGAGCCCGGGCTCCTGACCCTTGCGCGTGGTATTGAATTAGGCCAGTCGCTGCCCAGTCTAATCATGAGTGGCGCTACACGCAAGCAAACCCCCGCGCCACATCCCGCATGGCGCCAAATCTGGCGTGCAGCTTTTCCGAGGCTAGTAGCTTCAGGAACTGGGTGAACTTGGGGATCCGAAATCTGCGGACATCGTGGAGCCGTTATGGCATCGTGCAGGACAAAAAGTACTCGTCGCTAGGCTTGCCCAAGTGCGAGGCGCTGCCTGAGTCCGAGTTGGCCGCCTGAGGACCGCTGGGCCGGAGCTCGGGTCGCGCTCGGCGGCCTACACAATCATGATGTTGCGCGCGTATGAGAGGCGTGAGGAGACATAGCAGAGTTGTAGGTTGCGGCGTGTACACGCGGCCCGGGTTGAAGGGGAAGCGTACTTGGTCGAAGGCGGGGACGTGGGCATCCCAAGATCTCTACGGGAGGGAGCTGTCGGTACCATTGACGTTTAGTGGCTCACTAGTTACGGCGCTGTCAGGATAGCTGAGAGTACAAGCCTTAACAAGGAGCAGTGGCGCGAGACGGCTGTACTGTAGCATGTTTGGTTAAGGTAACGAAACCTGACCGTCTTGAACAAAGCCTGGGGAATGACTGGCAAGTGAGTTTCATAATTGAGGGAGCAAAAGTAGCTTGATGTGTTTGACAACGTCTGGCTGCCGGAGCTTCCCCGGAAACGCTGTGCCGAGAGAGGGAACGAAGAAGCTATGGGTAGGTGTGCGGTTCGGGGCCAGTCCGGACAGAGATGGCACGGGACAATATCGATATTAGCCTGCTTCTTTTCAGCGATTTGACTTTAGATGGCTCACGTCGTAGTAGCTCTGCTATATAAGAGCAAATCTTTGCAGTTATCGCACAGCGAGAACCCCTACGCTCTTTCTGTCTCGCTTTTGCAATGTCTTTCTTTTTTGGCAACCATCATTTGCAGTGAAACCAGACCGTACAAGCTTCGCAAGACTCATCTCACTAGATGCAACGTTTTGCTACCAAGGCAAAAGCGAAGGTACTCTCTACTAATGTAGTAGGCTGACGTCGTTATTCGGTACGCAGCACCAAAATATCATCCCCTGGAGATTTTATGAAGTTATCTTTCGTAATCTCGCTTATCCTGATGCCTCAATACTTGGCCACAAAGCTTCAGATCAGGATTCGTCAGGGCTGCGCTTCCTGCAGCTGTATGTTCATGTCCAAGTATATTTAGTCACAGGTGCTCAGCGACTATGCGTGCACCGGTAGTGCTCCTGTGACGCAAAAGCGGAACTGCTAATGCCGACAGCATTAACGCCTATTCTTGCTACAGCTCCGCTATGCCAAACAGTGCTACTTGGACTATCACGACAAAAATGGCCCGTGTGTGAGCAGCAACTGGACCCCTGAACTCATATGACGAGGAGTTGTAAGTCCGGAAAATAGCAACTACTGCAGAAGTGCGCAGTCAGGCAACCAATACCGCATGGCCAAGTAGCAAGCCATTAAAGATCGTCTTGCAAATAGCATGTTACACGACACAGCCTGGGCGTGGAGACGGCTGCTGGTGCTGCGCCACAACCTTGTTTGGGTGCGACTATTGTATGCATTTCTATTTTTGGAACACCCGGTCACCATCCCCTGCTGTGTGAGAGCCTGAATCCGATGTTCAGCACGAACTATTACCACCACTGGCGATGCTGTTGAGACAAGAGAGCAACTGAGGCTATATTCATACTTGCGAGACTGCACTCGATAGAATATGACGAGTGGGTAAATTTTTTGTCCGGGCTTCTGCTCTTTCGTCCGAGCCATTCACTCTTCCCCTGGTCTGAAGAGAGTCATGATTGTCGCAGACCCATGCCGGTTCTTCCTTTGCTCCATCGGCAGCAAGGATTGTGCTTACAGCATGCATTATGACAAGCACCGGAACCGTGATGCGCCGATTCTAACTGGGCAATGACATGGTGCCATGACCCCCGAAACAAGGGGCCAGCACGCCACTCCGCAAATGCAAACTGGTCTCCTCGCACTTACATACTCGTCTGCGGGTCGATAGTCGCGACCTTTGTCTTCCAGTACTTGACACTTATCTCTGGCCTACACATGAACGGATCGTCGGCCAACCATGGCAGGCGGCTTCTCATACGTCTCGCTAGCGCCGCACGGCCACGCCGACAACAGACAGAACCGCTATTCCTACGACAGACAGCAGCAATTGTCGCCAAACCCGCTCCATCTCGCAACGTCGCAGCGATCATCGGACGATCCAGTCTCGCCGCTCGAGTCCGATGATGGCTCGTCCATCCACCTCGACCGCACCGTGAGCTTGGCCACGGTTAAAAGCCCCCAACTGCCGACCGTGCAAATTTATCCGGCCATTGCAGAGGAGCGCACATCACCTCCAGAGTGTCACCGGCAGCCAGAACCATACAATGGCCAAAACAACGAGACGGCGGCCCCATACGGCCTCTTCCCGACGACTTACTCAAGTAGGCAGCAGTCGACATACTCCGAACAGGTTCAGCAGTACTACAGCACGAACGCAGCGACATTTGACAACACTTACTCCAGCAACTACCCAAGAAATGATTCGCCATTTCAAGCACAGCAGCAGAAAGACCGCCAATCGCCATTCCCCTCTAGGCCACCCTCGGCCCAAACGACGCGACCTCCCAAGATCAGAAAGTACCGTGTCTTCCGCGAGTGGAAGTGGGAGATAGCGACACTCGTCTTCCTGTTCATACTCCTGATCGGCCTCGGGCTCCTCCTAGGCTTCCAGAACAAGAAGCGCGTGCCAGACTGGGGCCGGTATATCAATCTCAACACCGTCCTGGCCCTCATGTCGACCTTTTTGCGCGCAGGCCTCGTCTACATCCTCACGCAGATCATCTCGCAGCGCAAGTGGACCTGGTTCGCTGCGACAGAAGACGCCACGGTGCACCACGGCAGCAGTAACAGGCTGAGGCCCCTCGGCCACGTCCAGAGGTTCGACGAAGGGTCGCGCAACCCGTTCAAGGCGATCTGGATGTTCGCCGGGGTCCTGCGCGGGCGGGACCTCATCTCGCTCGGGGCGGCTGTCATCTTTCTACTGTCGTTCCTCGTGGGGCCCTTTGTGCAGCAGGCGTCGCAGACCGAGTCGTGCACGGAATCAGGCCCAGGGGGGGTTGCCAACGTTCCGAATGCGCGGTACGTGCCACGCGAGGGCGGCTATGTCAGGGGCTACCCGGCCCGGCTCGGCGAGGCGACGAGCGACACGGTCGTGGCGCTGCTTTCGACTGCCACGGCGCCAAAGGGCATCGAGAACAGGGTTGGGTTCGCCTGCGAAACGGGCAACTGTACGTTTTCCGGCCTCGATCCCGTGCTGGGCGGCAGAGGGGAGCAGCGCGATGTCAGCGGCAGGGACTCGGCATCGGTAGACCTCACCCTGCCATACCTCGGCACGACGTACAGCCCCGTGCCCAAGAGCCTGACCGAGCAGTCGGCACTCTTCCTCTCCCAAACACACTCGACTGTCGGCATCTGCCGGTACTGCAGTGATATATCGGCCGGCATCAACGTCACCGCGAAGCAAAACAGGCGCGACGTCGGCAGCCTGGCTGGCATGAGCGTGAGCGCGAATCCGTTCGGGGTTGTTTTCAACATGAGCTCTGCGTACGGCATGGAGGACTGGTTCGGCCCCCTGCTGTCGCCGGAGCACGGCATGGCGGCGCGTTACGCGCTGCACAACACGACGATGCTCATGGTCAACGGCGCAGACAGCTTCCTCGCCGCCGCGTGCCACATGTACCCGTGCCTACGGACTTACTCGTCGGCCGTGCGCAGCGGCGAGCTCCTCGAGGTCGAGTCCGCCGACAGCACCTCGCAGCAGCCCCTCAAGCGTCTCGAGCGACAGTTCTGGCCGGCAAAGATGGGCACGCTCGACGACCGCCCCGCGACGACTGACATGTCGAGCAGCCACGGCGTGGGCGCGAGCTGGTCCGGGCAGAAGATATTCTACGCCACTATCAAGTCACCCTGCCGCGCCACTACCCCTGTGGATGCCACAGTGGCCGCCGACATCAACACGTCCCCGGTCTACACCCGCTCCAACATGTCCTCATCGTCCGCCGCCGTCGACATCATCATGTACCAGCCACGCGTCCTTGACGCCGTTATGCTCCCAGTCACATCTGCCGACAAAGGGGAAGCAGACCTGGACGACTACGCCGAGGCGGATTACCACTGGGCGCACTACCGCGTGCCCGAGGAGTGCATCTATCGGCACGCGTTCAACTTCCACACCGCCGTGGGCTCCGTCCTGCGCGGCAGCATCCTCTCTGGGTTGTGCAGGGACGACCCGCGGTCTGGCGCCACGTGCGATGCGCCTATCGATGTCGTCGCGAGCAGCATCGAGGCGCTGTACCATAAGGGCGGCGCTAGCATGGGCAGCATCGAGGGCTGGTTCCAGGACTTTGCCGACGCCATCACGGCGCGGTACCGGTTCCAGTTCGGTGCGGCAGACTGGGCTGGTAACACGGACGAGACGGCGGCGGGGCGACCTGTGCTGCCCAGGGGCCAGGCTCAGGGTCAGGTGTGGCTCACGGTAGTGTGCATCGCTATGGAGGACAGATGGCTCCAGTTTCCGCTGGCGCTGCTGCTCGCGACGACGCTGTTGTTGGCGGCGACGGTATTTGGGACGTGGCGGCACCGCTTCGACCGGCCGGTATGGAAGGACAGCGTCTTGCCGATGCTGTTCTACAATGGCAAGTTCAGCCAGCACGGTGGTCCGGTTGGACAGCAGGCCGATTATGGGTATGCTGGGGCAGGTCAGTGGGCGATGCCTGGTGGGAAAGAGGGCGGCAATGATTATCACCAAGCTGGTGGATTGCCGGGCCGCCTGCTCGAGGCGAGAGAGATGCAGAGGATTGCGGACCAGACCATGGTCACGTTCGACTGGCCTGGAAGCACGAATCGCCGATGGGCAGAGCCCGGTGGTGAAGGGCATGCGACAGGTGTGCTGTACGATTCACATGCTCAGACACAGGCATCAGACAGACCAGGCACGATGTATGATGGAGGGCCCCAGTATGGGACAGCTGTATCGCACCCGCGACGGCCATTCTTGCGGATGCCCTGGCACCAGCAGTTGAGTATGGACTCGCTGCTGGACAACAGCTCGCACCGGTAAAACATGTCCATTCACTGGGGCGTGATGAATAGCGTTTTCTCCCCCTGATCGGCCTTTGGGACTGAAAAGCGAGGCTTCAATAATTGACGTGATCAATGTCCCAGCAAATCATGCGTTGTCCATTTTCACATGAGTCTGATGTGTGGTAATTGGCTCGAATCTCTCCTTGCTCCGAGGCACTCTCAACGCAAGCAAGTAGAGAGATTGAAACCTGCAGTCATAGCAAACAAGACATCACGTCGGCATCCAAAGCGTCGACAACGCATGCGTTTTGTTCTGAGCAATGTCTATTAGACTTGGTGGAAAAAGGTAATCGTGCCTCGTCAAGACTTTGATCACGAAAACATGCCTCCGGAGGCTTGAGAAGCCTGGAAGATGGATTCAGCAGAACGGCTGTACCACAAAGGACTGCCTTCAGTGTAGTGGCCCAGCAAGGCTTTGTTGCTCAGTACCTCGGGGCTCAGTACTGTGAGCTCGTCTTCTCGTGCGGATGTTATTCGGTCTTCCCAAGGCTTCTAGCCCATCAGTACCATGGACAGTGTACCAAATAGCTTTGCACGTCTATGTCATCCATCCATTGGAAGTCAATGGCACCAAGTAATCTGTCTTAGAATTTCAATGCTCAAATGTTGTTCCTCGCCGCTGAACCCCTAATGTACCAAGACAGGGTGCCGCATCGCAACGCTTCCTGTCTCAGTGCCTTCCTATTTTAAAGCCTTGGATCGCCCTTTGAACCAGGCCAACACCGAAATTCTCTTCGCAGGATACCTCGCGAGGGTTCCTTCAAGATTTTTCCAAGTCTGAATAATACGAACCGAACTACCCAACCTCGTCTCATCGAGGTTGAATCTTGCAACAATGCAGACCAGTCCACGAGTACAACAACAAGCATCAGCACCTCGTACCTACCGAGACTGTCGCTAAACGTAGTTAACATGCGCAACCTGTACAAGCTCTGCAACAGCCCGACCATTGAGATCAAGTTCTAGGACATTGATGAGGGACTCGACAGCTTCGACAGGCAGTCAACAGCTTCCTCCCCCAATGGTGGCGGCCTTACCCACGACGAGGCCGACCACTTCCCCGATCTGCGAGTCTCGTTCGTGCACTAGCCCCCGCACGTTATCCGTAGCAGCGAGCCCTTCAGCGCGCTCGTCGACACCAGCAAGGCCAGGAACTTCTTCATCACGGCCCAGATCCTCCGCGGGATCAGCAGATCATGATGCTCGAGAGGCTCAAGATCACCGAGGCGACTGTCCTGTATGAGGATATTGTGCTCAATCGGATGTGAGATTAGCGCTACCAATTGAATAGCTGTAAATGTGTAGCTCCAAGCTTTTGGGGCCGAACCAGTCTCTAGCCTGCAAGCGGTCTCCTCGTTCCAGCAAGTGACCATGGCTTGTTGACTTTACACATGAACACCCGAGAGACGCCACCGGTGACAATTTAGGCGTCTGATGCTTGCTGACAAGCTTGCCGACGGATGTTATACTCCGAAAATGCCAAATGAGGTATGTTTCACGACAAATTCTCCGAAACTGACAGGTCGGGGATAGTGCTGACGGCGCCTGCTGAAGACTAAGGGTGTGCCCTGCACAGTGCTGCGCGGCTAAGTCCTCAGCTCTAAACATGGTCTTCGGCGTATACCTTCCGGCGTGGTATGGGAATCTCTCCGCATTCCAAGCTGGCTCGCAACCTCTACGAGTGCTGATACATCTACGTTACTAGCATGATTGCCTCATTAGGGTCTCTTGAGACAGGGATATCTCACAATCATGTTAAGCTTCTATACACCACCTTCAACTGATGAGCCATACGTCAGCACCTCTGGGCGCAGGTTTGCCCAGATGTGGAAAGCCGCGAGGTGTCGGATATTTTCATAGGTCTCCAAAGCCGGTCAGGCTCTCTACTTCCTAGGCGCTCCCCCACGTTTTGGACGCCAGCTAATAGGTCCTCCGTGATCCCAAGCACGGATTGATCCATAAATAATGTCTTACCAATCGTAGGAAGTGTGGTTGCTAGCAAGAGGAGTGAATCCTGCAGCAGAACCACCGTGGTGCCCCGTGTGATAAACCGTGCGCATTTTTGACGAGACCTCTTGTCCTTGCCATCAAGTTGATATAAAAGGATCCCCTCATACCACTCACCAGCTCGTCTTACAGCAAAGACCATAAAGCCTTACACTCACATATCCGAAGAGAGAACTCGACAACACCCCATTTAACTCATCATGATCCGAGAGATCGCTCTTGCTGGCGTGTTGGCAAAGGTTGCTGCTGCGGGCATCTTGGACGAATGCATCAATATCAATTTCCGCCAGGACTGGCTCGTGGCTGACTGCCTCCAAGCGAAGGGCTCCTCTGCGCGCATCAACAGCGCAGTGTACATTGACAACAAGCTCACCAACAACGATGGAAACCTGCGGGTGAGTCTTGCTTCCCTACTCTGCCTACAGGAAAGGCAAGGCAGCAATACTGACGAGGTGCATTCTTAGTGGCAAGCAAAGTGAATAATCCCCAGTCAGAAATTGACTCTCGAAACCGTTCTTTAAGCATGATCAAGGCCAATCTGACATCTCTGCAGTGGAGGGTATCGTCTCTCGTGTCGGGATTGCGCTCTCATCGGCTTGACGTACACTTGCACTTGCCGGCCAAACTTTGGACAGTATCGGGCGACTAGCATCAACCTTGGTGCGCCCAACTCGCATGCGCTTTGTAGACGCCCAACCATAAGCTAACATTCATCTCCACTCGCAGAGGAGCACATTGCCAACTACAACGGCTTCCTGCTCTCCAACCTCACTGGCCCAGCCCGCATCCCCTCCGCATCCAGCCCGATCCCCGTACCTGCTGACTTTAGCTACTCCCTCAAGGGCGGCGCTCTCAGCTGCACCTCCCCCGAGCAATACGACGAGTGCGACCGCAGCTCGCCCTCGCCGCAACCTGCGGACTGCGGGGAGGCCACCATCGGGAGCTCCCACGCGGGCGAGGAGTGTCTCGTCGACCGGTGGTACTTCCCCTGGGAGGTGTACACAAGCTTCCAGAGCGTCAGTCCGGTGCCCGCGGTGAGCGGAGCGTGGAACTTCGCCGTGTATGGCAATCACCGGTGTGATGGGGCGGTGCTGGGGAGGGCGGCGCCGGGGACTTGTACGAAATTCTCGAGATATGGTGTCGGGGTCAAGGTTGAGCCGCTGTTCAATGGTAACTGGCGCGTATGATCTGTAGTGCATGACGACTTGTTATCTGCGCGATGACTTCATTGGGGTCTTTTGGTGGATTCCGCGTCTAGGATGCACGAAAAGTTGAATTTAGGCTAGGTTGCTAGATCACGTTGTGTTTTATGCCTATGACCTTGAACATGTTTGAAACTATTTTCTCAGCTTGGGATTAGAGTTTTTGTGAGACACGTTTGATACGTGCGACAGAATCTAGGACGGAACCGTTTTAGGTTTTGTTTCTCCAGGGCTACACTATGCTTCACAAAGACCCCGGAATGTCATCTCCTTGTGCAAACCACAGAGTGGCCTAAATTCGATTGCACCGGACCTCATCCCATCCTGTCTGTTTTGCGGCCCCTAGTGATTATATGGGAACCAAACGACTCTAGTCAGTTCATTGTCTGTTCAATGTCCATAGCCGCGATCGTCTGAGACTCACTGCACAACGTCAAAGCCTCTGCGAATAGCTATCTTTCTATCGGCTAAGTCGTTGCCGCGTCGGCGGGTAGACTAAGTGACACGCCATCTAGTGCGTAACTACGAAGTATATTCCCCATGCCATCCAGATCTCATCCGTCTTCGAACCATTTGGCGACAAAGTAGCCGGGAACGCGTACCGATGGATAGCGCCACCCACACGTGCGATGAAATCCTGGGACGCAAGCTCGAGGTGCCGTCCACTTTGCACCTCCGTGCTTTTGTCGTCGCTCAGGAGCAAGCCAACATCAGGTTTTGCTATTCGATGGAGTACGCTCGTTCTCATGCGGAGGACTGGTAAGAGAGCGTGCCGCTGCAAAGACGTTTGGAAGAATACGTCAGGCCTCCAAATACCAGGCGTAGAGCGGTTGAACGAATAGTAAGGCATCCGGGGTCTTGATCCGTTCTCAGCCCGACAACCTTCCAACCCCCGATCGACCAAGATAGTGATCTCGCGATCTGTCTTGGGAACATAGTGTGACAGCCTTTCCATGAAGTCCTGTCTCAGTTTCATCCACCGTGACTCAATGCCTCGCCACACCAGTATCAGGCAAAGATCGAGCGCAGTTGGCCAGTCCAGCCCCCGCGCTAGTGAGTTATCTTGCCATTCAAGTTCAGCTCCATGATCCAGCAAGAACACACAGGCTCTTTGGTTACTGCATGCTGCCGCGACAAGAAGCAGACGGTTGAGATGTTCTGCTTTGGTCATATGCAGCGGCGTCCACGCAGCTAACCACTCCAAATCCATCTGTACAGCATCGAAGTCGTTGCTGAGGCATATGACTCGCTCCGCAATGTCCATACCATGCGCACGGGGGAGTATCAGATCTCTGTGTCGCTGAAGAAGCAGTCTTTGTTCATCCTTGTTGATCCTGGGCGCTAGGCACCATTTTAGCAACAGGATGTCCACGTCGTCACCAAATCTTGGGAAATGATTATTGACGGGCTGTATCGTGAACCGGTCAGTGATCAGAATGTGTGCAAGTTGAGCTTCGAGACCCCTTGCTAAGTCTGGTATGGCGTGCTGCCACAGCTTGTACCCTTGATCTATTATGAAGTCGTGTGCGGTTCGGTGGATGAACTCAACACGGTCGTGTAGTAAGTCGTCGTTCTTGTCGACCTCGTTCAGATCTTCCGTCGGAATGCGAAGTAGTCCTCCACACTGAGCACGCATCTGCTCACAGATTGTCCTCAAACGCTGCAAAACATTTCCGTTAATTGCTGTGAGTCGTTCGAGGCTGCTTTTCGACCGATATGACTTCTCCAATAGGCACTGCTCTCTCAGATCTGAGTGCAAGTAAAGAGTAATCGCTAGCAGCGAACCCATATTGAGCGACGCACGGCCGACCTTGAAGATCTCGTCTGAAAGAACAAGCGCAAAGAACGTTCCAGCGGACTCGTGGTACACGCCCGAAGATGCGCCGCGCCTCTCCAGCATGGAGGTGTAGAGAGCCTCAAGAGTGTCTGGTATGTCCTGGAGCCTCCGCCATAGATGGTCCCAAGTATCGAAATTTGAGATGCCATCTTGAAGGCTTCTCACGACAAGTCGAACCCAAAGCCACACTCCTTGGGCGCGGGAGACAATTTCCTTTACGAACCAATGGGTGCTTTCACGCCAGTCGAATGATGGAGGCATGGTCGACAAGGGCTTTTCGAGTTCTTGTTTAACAAATCGATAGATGTCGCCCCAAGTTAGGTCGTGCAGGCGAAAGTGTGGGTGGTGCTGTAGCGATCGCTCGAATATGGGCTCAGGTCGGCTTGACACGCAGAGCTTGACGTTTCGATGGTCGTGGAGGGACCGTATCCAGTCGAGTAGTCTACGAGAACTCCCGTCGTTCTGCGAGATCTCGTCCAGCCCGTCGACAAAGATGCAGATTTGGCGATCCGCCAATCTCAAAATGCTGTCGAGCAGGTTTCGGAGCTCTGTTTCGCTCCAGTCCGAAGGACTGATCTTCTGGGAAAAGCGAACGTTGTCGTTCAGGATGCGCCAAGCCATGGATCGCTGTATACTGAGAACCTGATACAGTAGACTGCATAGGACACCTTGCACTGATCTTTGCATCTCGTCGCCAGAGCTCCAGATGAAAGCGGCAAGGACCAGAGCGGGTAACTCGTGGGCGACCAGAAACTTTACAACGTCGTCTGCAGCACCAATCATGTAGCGCATTAGTGTACTTTTGCCAGAACCTGCGTGCCCACTGACCCAGAACATGCGTTCGGTGTTGTCTAGAAGCCATAGCCGCAGTTTGTCGCATCCTGGACTTTCTAGGTGAAGCTCCGAAGTACCTCCAGCGAGGTGATTATCATGATCGTAGTCGTCGTCGTCGTTGTCGTCGTTGTCGTCAGCCCCGGCAAGTTTATCACCTTTGCTCTCGTCATTTTCCTTCTTCCCTCTGCCAAAAACCCAGTCAAACGTCCCTTTCGCGGCTTCTAGTGACTGCATGTTGCGCCTGGAATTCATTGAAGTGAACCACAGACTCGACACAAACTTTTCGATCTTCGCGTCTTCCTTGTCGTTTTGGTGCATCTGCTCATGCCGTGCCGTACGGTGGTCAACTGCCACCTGAACTTGTTTTATGTCGGCTTTCTGTGCTCTTGCCTGTTCTCGCGATTGATCTTCGGCAGCTGTGAAACGGAGTTGCCATGCTTCTTCTAGCTTTTGGACTAAGCTCAGAACATTCGTGTTGCCTTTGTGGAGCTCTGCAGCAAGTGTCTTGATGTCTGTGCTTGCCACCTCTATATCTTCTTTGAGCGCACTCCATTGCGAGATTACTGTCCCACTATTTGACCACGCTTGTCAGCACGCTCACACGATATCACGAACGCAAGAACTTCAACACTTACCGGATATCGATAAGCAAGGTGGTTTGGAAGGCTTGCTGGATCTCTGCTAGTCTTTTCTCCGTACTCTTGATGTCTCGCTGTCTCTTTATATACGCAAAGGTGTCGCGCAGCTTGTTCTTCTTGGCCGCGGTGAATCTGCTAAGCAGCTTCCCCAGATCATCAGAGACAGTGACCATCTCGCCGGCTCGCCTGAGGAGCGCAGTGTTGCCCGGCGAACCGCTGGCTTGGTGTGCGGTGACGGCCTGTGTGACCTCGTGGCCGAGTTGTCTGGCGGCGACTGCATTAGACTGGATCTGGGCATCCGGGGCATTCTCGTCGGCGATGTCTTTAAGAGACTTCGTGACCTTGATGGACACCTCGATCAGCTGGATGACATTGCAGGCCAGAGACAGCACAGCGAGAGCCTCCATCGTTGGATTGTTGCAGGCACGGGATAGAGTGGGTGTTGATGGCGAGTGTCAAGTTGGCCGTGTGCATCAGCGTAGTCGTTGTGGGATATGATGTTCAATTAGAGAGGCATTTGTCACATTCGAAGAACGCGACAGGGTAGAGCAATTATCGCACTGCCGATGAGGCCAAGAGGGCGAGGAGGTCAAGAGTCAGCCCAACCGAGGGGCAGTGCATGCAGCCGGCAGGCGCCTGTGCGCCTAATATTCATCAGGCACTAGCTGTGTAAATTGCGGTTGGCCCATGGCATAGAGCTAAGTGTACCCACTAAACCTGATGCTTCAGAGCACATTTAAGGTACACAACAGGGTATAATCTCGAGCATAGCCATAAAGAATTAGTTTTGGCACTGCAGAGTAGGACACAACGATACAACAATCAGATCATCGCAGAAAATAGATTTTAATTGGCGGGGTTTTTCGAGACTTTTTCTATGGTTTCAACGAGACAGGTGGCTGGTTGTTGATTAGTTTATTTGCTATAAAGAAATATAATACAAAAAGGTTGCTATCAGGGATCGAGATTTTCGAGTTTATCGTACATTTAAATAAATTCTGTGTCGCTGCTCCGAGACACTTTAATTGTTTAAGCACCCTGCCGACTCGTGCCGGTGAAGAACACAATGATCGCAAATTATTTTGAGTCATGTTGGCAGAATATTATTTTTGAAAACTAAGATTGTCCGAGGCATTTCATTCAAGTCAACACGCTGGGCGTATTCCCCGAAAATAATACATACTGATCAACACACGGTAGTCATCTGAGTACAGCTTTTTGTGTCTATATCTGAGATTGGGCAACACAGGCTGCCAGAATTGAGCAGAGCAGAGTGAGCAAAGCTTCAAAGCCGAGCCACCATTTAACGCTGCCACCAAGGCTTATCAACAGGGAACTCGAGCAAGTTTTACACGCAAGAGAGCAAGTTTCCTGCTGTCAAGAATAACATAGTGGAGGGGATAAAGCAACTTGATTGTCCCCTGCTCGCTCAGGACGGCTCATCCATGGCAAGGCACAGTTCCGAACAAAACAAGTATAGCCTACACACAGAGTTACGGTTTGTAACCCGTAGGGTAGAGATCCCCAGGTGCAGCTGAATGTCGGTGCCCAGGCCTTCAGGATACAAAGAGCCCTGTTCCCTGTCCATGACGTCCATCATCGCGCCAGCATCCCTTGTAGCGGATAGCTACCTGCCATGCATCATGTATGTACCCTGCTCCCCTCTGCGCCATGAACGAGTCCACGTCGCAGTTGGACGAGCGCTCTTTTGTTTCTATTTTTGAAAGCCCTGAAACCGAGGCTGCTCGCCGCCACGCGCGCGCGCTCAGCTCTTCCGCTAGGGATCCATTATCGGACGAGGAATCAGGGTCCCGCCGCTTTAGCCGTTGGCCCCCAAGTTCCCTTGCGTATGAGACAGCTTGTGGAGATGTATCCATAAAGAACAAGGCGGGCAAGCGCAGGCAGATCAAATGCAAGCGCAAGTCGTGGGGAGCCGGTGGGCGGGACCGTCGGGACTTGTCACCCGCCTAGAGGAGAAACAGAGAAAACCAACGACTGGGTGGCGAACTGTGAAGGAAACCTTCCGCCATCGTCATCCGAACTACGGTTTCAGGTCTGAGTTGGCACCGCATAGCTACCCCTGTCGGCCTCAAGGCGCTACAAGATGCTATCCGCACACAGCTACTGCAGGCGAGCACTTGTCATTGTTGCCTACGCCGATGTTGTTCCATCGCAGAAAAGTTCCTCGCCTACGCACAGGGTGACCTAGGCCCGCTCGGGCTTGTGCCAAACCGAGAATGCGTTGTTGATGTTGCTACACTTGGCTATACGCTTACCAAGAGCATGAGAGCGTAGCGCATGCTCAACAGCGACCGTACAGTCGTGGAAATGATCATCCACAAGGCTGTCGTGCCTAGATCGAGCCAGAGGATTCCGCTCGGGACCCGGGCTGAGCCGAGCTTCCGCTTGATGGCGATGGTGGCTCCTGATGGCTGTGCTACCACAATGGCCACAATAACGTCGATGGCAGTCGTAAGGAGTTCCCTCATGTTCAGCACGACGGCACGGGACTCCCATGATGGGAGTAGCGTTGGAGACTACCGGACATTACCCTGCGCCGCCGGCCCACCTAAATGGTCCTTAGCCAGAGCATGGCCGCACGCCACGAGGTGTTCGTGTGGGGAGCGGCGGGAGATCAACTTTGTTCGGTCCCGCTAGGGTGGAGGACCAAGACAGGGTTGGCCCTCGTCCCCATGCTTGTCTATTCAGCTCACTCAGGTGAGGGGCCGTATTGCATAAAGATATTCTCCGAGGACTGATTGGCACATATTTCCAGGGGCAAAAATACAATATCGGAGGACTTGTCCCTGAAGGCGCCACTTCTTTGGCTGGAGCCTTGATGACGAGCCGAAGCAAGGTGTTACCTTTCTGGAAGCGATGACTGTCTGCCAGGCACGGCTCGCTTTCCGGGACTCGCATAGATGCATCCATCTTCGTCAGCTCGGTCCTCGCATTGAAGCAAGAGGATCGAACCACGTTCAGGAACACATTGCGGCAGTCCCCATCACCGCAGTCTTGCACAGACCTCCCCGCGTGCTCGCGAAGCTAGTCTAGGCCCTTTGCAGCCTACACTAGCGCTGGGCTACAACGCTTCAGCTCCCCTTTTGCCTCGCGGCCTCGCATTGTTTACCTGGCTCCACCTCGAGATCGTTCCGTCGCGACGAGCTGCCCCCTGTGCGCTCAGGCACGGCACGGTCAGTTTGGCCCATTGTCCAACATGCCATGATCTGCATCGTTTATTTCCTGATCTAAATCACCTGTCGCTGTTTCAGTCCGGCCGCCTCGATACCTTTTCGGGCTGTGCTCGGCTGGACATGCAAAAGAGTCGGTAAGATATGCCCCTTTCGTGCAAATCGATCGACATAAACCCCGAGCCATGATCGGCCAAGTTCTTCGGATGCGGGTGACGAAGTGACTGATGCTTGGCGGGAGCGTGCGGCGGCATCCCGCTCGACTCTTCTAGATTGTTGCATCTCGGGGACGTCAGTCGCGTCCCCAAGCTCTAGTCTGTTCGGTAGCTCCAAAAGTGTGGCAACGCGCTGAACGGCAACCAGATTTACGTCTAACCATGTTTCTTGGTCTTTGGTGCACTGTATTATCCGATAATGCAGAGCAGCTCAATCAAGCGGGCCAGCACATGCCAGGTGCTGGAAAAAGCAGCAGCCCGTAGGCAATGCCGGTAGCTGCCACCCAAAGCGAGAAACACAGCTCATATCACCGAGAGGCGATTAAACTCAGATGTAGCAGTCAAGGGCGATCAGTGAAGATCGGGGTGTGATCTCCAAAGATGCATGCCAATAATGTATGATGGCTGCACAATTAGCACAGCTAGCAGCCGAATTCTCTGTCTGTGACGCGGCGGACATGTCGACCAAAGACGAGATCATCGGACAGTCTTGTCGAGCGCGTGGTCCGCATGCTCGGACGCGATCCACCCTCGATCAATCTCCACGATGGCCACGCCACCGCCGCCTAGCGCTATGGTCTTTACCCCTGAGTAACGTCTGGCCAGGGTACGCCGGCCATTTCCGTCACAGCTCTTGAGTGTCCGCTGCTGTTTTATAGTGTCGTCTCTGTGTGGTCACCCAAAACCCTGGTCCAGACATCACGCTATCCAACCAGACCTTAATCTAGCTTTCAGGTGAGGGACGCTTCCCGCGATGCTGCTTCAGTGTTGCTGGCCGCGCCCACTAGTAACGCCGGCAACAGAGACAAGTTCCTGGAGTGCATCAGGTGGTGCAGTCCACACTCACGACATGGGAATATAGCGCAGATCCGGCCAGAAGCTCGTGGGTCCATCGACCGTGGTCCTAAGCCCCATGGCCAAAGCGGCTCTAGCATCACGACCTTGGCTGCTGGAGGCCTTCATCTGTCGGAATATAAGAATCGTAAATGAGCCACCTCGGTAACCTTTTATTCCCTCCATCGCCATCGCTCTCTTTTGGTTCTCACATTCTCTTGCTACCCAACAAACACACAATCGTTACCTGAGCCTCGCCCACCTCCACTCACTCGCAACTCGACCAAGAAGCCCAAGGCAATAGCTGGTCTAGACCCGACCTCTAGCAACAATAGCACACACTCACTCGCCCTCCCAACTCTAATTATTCAACTATCATCAAAATGAGACTCCTCCCGACAGTGACGGCCTTCGCGGCAGCGGCCTCCGCCGTAGCGGTCGCTAACAAGGACGAGGATAAAAGCGTCCTGGCTCGCACCTTCGGCTCGTGGTTCAGTAACAGCTACCCTTCCGGTGGCAACGGCGGCTATCCTTCAGGGGGCGGCAATGGCGGCAACAGCGGTTACCCTGCCGGTGGCAACAGTGGCTACCCTTCAGGCGGTGGCAACGGAGGCAGCGGTGGTTACCCTTCCGGTGGCAACGGCGGTTACCCCTCTGGCCCCCCTTCCGGAGGTAGCTATCCTGGTGGCGGTAGACCTCCGTCAGGCGGTCCTCCCTCTGGTGGTAGCTACCCCGGCGGTGGCTCTCCTCCCAGCCCTCCAGCTGGCGGAAGCTACCCCGGCGGAAACTACCCTGGCGGCGGCAGACCTCCGGCTGGTGGCAACTACCCCGGTGGCGGCTCTCCTCCAGGCCCTCCGGCGGGTGGCAACTACCCCGTCAATGGCTCTCCTCCCGGCCCTCCGGCGGGTGGCAACTACCCCGGCGGTGGCTCTCCTCCCAGCCCTCCGGCTGGCGGAAGCTACCCAGGCGGTGGTAGACCTCCGGCTGGTGGTCCTCCTTCCGGAGGTAGCTACCCCGGTGGTAGCCCTCCCTCAGGCGGCAGCTACCCTAGTGGCGGTTCTACTTCCAACCCTCCTTCGGGTGGCAGCTATCCTGGCGGCGGCTCACCTAGCAACCCTGCCCCTAGTGATAGCTACCCGAGCAACTCTTCAACAGGTGGCAACCCTTCTGCCGGCACTTACCCCCAGGGATCTTGCCGCAAGTGCTCTGCTTCCAACCCCATTGGCGGCATTGTCGACTCTCTCCACAACGGTGTCAATATTGACCTTGCCATCATCGCTCTGTTTGGTAACAAGGACCTGGCCAAGTGGATCATCGAGGCTTCGCTCGATGTTGACTTCCTCCTCAAGGTCGACTCGCTCTGCGGCAAGGCCGAGTTCCTCGCTAAGCTCGACACTCTCCTGACTTCTGATGCCTTCCTCAACTCCTGCGCCCGTGCCGCCACTGCTGCCAACATCAACGTTCAGATCGGTATCCTCTTCGGCAACGTCAAGTTCATGAAGCAGGTCACCACTTACCTCTCGAGCAGCAGCTTCATCGGCCGCTTCACTGCCCAGTTTGGTGCTGATTTCAACTTCGGCGTCAAATTTGCCGGCTGGCTGGGCAACAAGAATTTTGTCAAGTTCCTCGTCGCCGTCTTCGGCCAGGGCAGCTTCGGCATTAACCTGGGCCTGCTCCTCAACAACGATATCATCCTCACCAAGATCCGGGCCCTTCTCATCCTCAAGGCCGACTTCGCTGCTGCCTTCGGTGGTCTCCTTGCCGACTCAAGCTTTGTCAGCCACTGCTGCAAGACTCTCGGCCTTTCCGCTCAGCTGACTGCCAAGTTCACCGCCCTCTTTGATCTTAACGTCAACTTTGGCCTCCAGCTCGAGGCCATTCTAGGCGCCGCCTTCAAGGGCAAGCTTTCATCCTTCCTCGGCTCTGGCAGCTGCGCGTCCATCCTGATCAACTTTTTCGGCAAGGGCTCCTTCCACAACGCCTGCTCCAGCTACTTTGGCAAGGGCGCATTCTTCAAGTCGTTCTCTGGCCTCTTTGCCGATGCCCAGTTCGCCGCCAAATTTTCCGCTTGGATCCAGGCCTGGTTCGCCGCCCGCGTCGACTTCTACACCGTCTACGGCCAGATCTTTGCTGACGTCGGCTTCACAACCAAGGCCTGCGGCCTCCTCAACATCACTCCCGGCACCGCCGTCAAGATGTCGGGCGTCCTCGGCGGCGGCGGCTTCTACAAGTTCTGCTCCGGCTTCACTGCCGGTAAGCTCCCTAGCGGCGGCTACGCGACCATCGCCGGCGGCGCGCTCGGCTGGATCAAGAACCTCCTTGGTGGCGGCCGTCTCTTCTAAGTAGGATGGAAGGGCTGGTGATCCTGGAAGAAAAAGAAAAGTCTAAAAGAAGACGTCATAACGCGGAAAACAAGGAAGCATTTGCATTTTTATTATTATGATGGTGAGCCCATCAAAGCTTGGCTACACACAGGCGGAAGTTGACGAAAGAGTCCTCATAAGCCACCTAATTTATTTTAACATAATTCATAATACATATTGCTACAATCACGTGGCTAGCTTCATCTATAACATTGTTGTCTGCTGAGCTTTCGTTGCGTGCTGCTTAGACAAAATCTGTTTTCTTAACAGGAGAGTGCATGCAGCGTTCGAGACTATGCGCTGCCACAGTTCTTGCCCATCCTTGATCTCACAACTGACGCGAGCATGACGCAGTGCTCATTCTCATCGCGTGGCCGCATAAGGACCTTTCGTTGTCCTAAGTCCTATCTGGACCAATCCGGTAAAACAGGGCTTGCGACTAGGCGACCAATGATAACCAGATCGCAGATCGCAGGGAACACTTTTCTCTTGCCTGTCCCGTCGTGGTCCAGCGGGGAACCCTGGTTCTTGGCAGGCTTGTTACAGCCCTCCTGCTGACAGCAAAAGGAAGAAAAGCCTAGAGGAGATAAGCCTTTGCTGACAGAACAGGGGTCCATGTGGCGATATGCAGAAAATTGTTCCTCGTGGATGGCTAGGGGCTATTTGCCTAGGTTGTCATGCTCTCTAGGTATTTAACGCATTTTTTCTGCATCCCCTTCATCCATCCTCACACTAGTTTGGCCACTCGGCACTGATCTTTGCCTGTATTAACTTTCGACCACGAGAGCAAGGGAAAGAAAATCAGTCATGCGCTTCGCACAATTCATCACACGGGCTGCGGCCTGTATCTTGGCTGCTGGAGCCGTGCCGTCGGCTGCCCAGACTGCACGCAGCTACAGGCGTTACACGGCCGAGCGGGACGACGTCACGTACAACGTCGTCGAGGACGAGGCGCGCGGGGCCAAGCTCGAGTTCGTCACCAACTCGGGCATCTGCGAGACGACGCCCGGAGTCAATTCGTATTCTGGTTACTTGTCTGTCGGGCCGGACTTGAACATGTTCTTCTGGTAGGTCCGATACAAACCCTGACATTGCAAGATCCCGCAGCTGATCCCTTTATGTGACACAACAGGTTCTTCGAGGCTCGACAGAGCGCAGACACGGCACCCCTCGTCGCGTGGTTTAACGGCGGGCCCGGCGCCTCTTCGATGCAGGGGCTTTTCAAGAGCCATGGTCCTTGCCAATTCTACAACGGCGAAAGCGAGCCGTCACTCAATCCCCACAGCTACAACGAGTTTGCGAACGTTGTGTACATTGACCAGCCAATCGGTACTGGGTTCTCATACGGATCTGGGTGTTGCAACTCGACGGAGACGGCTGCCGTGTACGTCTGGGAGTTTCTGCAGGTGTTCCACGCCACATTTCCAAGCTTCATCGGTCGGGAGTTTGGTATCTTTGCGCAGGTCAGTCGATCTTCTTTTCCCTTCAAAGGCAACCCCCTTAGCCTTTAGAGAGAGAAAACATGCTCAGTAATATTTAACTTCCAGTCTTATGGAGGCCGCTACGCCTCTGT
The DNA here is from genome assembly GCA_026745475.1 of Microdochium nivale. NCBI lineage: Eukaryota > Fungi > Ascomycota > Sordariomycetes > Xylariales > Microdochiaceae > Microdochium > Microdochium nivale. The sequence continues at coordinate 174,945 of JANTFD010000010.1, forward strand.
CTTCGCCGACTACATCCTCACGCAGAACGCAGCAATCACCTCTGGCACCCTTGCCCACGCCACGCCCATCAAACTCGTCGCGCTCGGCATGAATGACGGCATCTTCGATCCGGCCATCTGGTACCGCTCCATGATCGACTACACCTACCTCAACTCGTACCGCCTCCTCGCCAACAAGACCTTTGTCTCGCAGCTCACGGCCTACTACGACGCGCAGTGCAAGCCGCGGCTCGACGCCTGCTACGCAACGGGGTCGGTACCCAACTGCTACGGCGCAGTCAACCCGTGTCAGGCCATAATCAGCCAAATCTCAGCCGCCAACAACAACAGCTTTAGCAAAAACGACGTCCGCCAGGCTGCCGACGGCATCTTCCCGCCCGAAACGTACGCTCCGTATCTGTACCGCGCCGGCGTGCAGCGGGCCATCGGCGCGCGCGTCAACTACACGCTGCGGTCGCTCGACGTGCTCGTAAACATGACCAACTCGGGAGACTGTGAGTCCCATACCTATTCCCGACTGTCCCCATAACATCCTAAAAGCACGCTGGAACTTTTCTTCCCAGACTTAATCGACTAACGTGTGAAACCACAACTTCGAAAACACAGGGTCTCGCCGCTCGACGACATACCTCCCCGCCGTCCTCGCCGCGGGCGTCCAGGTCGCTATCTACGCCGGCGACGCCGACTTCCTCAGCAGCTGGATCTCCAACAAGCTCGAGGCCGAGTCGATTGCGTGGCCGCGGCAGGCTGAGTTTGTCGACGCCCCACTCGTGCCGTACACCGTGGGCGGCACGGAGAGGGGGATGATCAAGACGGTTGGCAACTTGGCGTATCTCAAGGTCTTTGAGGCCGGGCATGACCTGGCGTACTTTCGTAAGTATAATTCACTCACTGATTTTCCTTCCTGTGTCCCTAAACTGGGTAGCCCCGGCAGAAATAGCCCCGGAAGACGCATGAGTAAGAGTGGAAGCTAATCTTAGGCTCCTTCCGACACAGAGCCACAAGTCGCGCTGCAGGTGATGAGGCAGCTGTTTGCTGGTAACTTGGTCTCGACATGACAGTGTAATGACGAAATTCCCGTGCAACCAACCTGGCGTTGTGCGAAGATAGGTGGACGAGAAATCTGCTCGTGTAGCCAAAACACCATGCATGAGCCACCGATACGTCGGGGATATCGATTTGTGCGGCACTGATGACGAGGTTGTCAGTATGCATTTTGGTATCATCTACCCCGAAAATCCAGAATTTGAACAAGAAAGAAGGCGCTCGTACATCCTCTCATGTAGAGGAGAACTGCTTGTTAAGACCCATTCGACTTGATCTTCTGGCTGGCCATGGAGGCGTAGATGCAGGATTAAAAAATGTAGGAGCAGAAGAAAAATTATCTCATGTCCATGTTTGGCAAGAATCTCGGTCTAAGTTTCCCAGTCTATGTTTCGATCTATACGTCTTCTTGTTAAGTATCGAAGTGTCTCCCTTTAATTAGGCATGTTATCGTGCCCCAAACAACACCAGCACGCAAACGTCTTGCCTCCATCTTCCCGCTTGTCAGGAGCAAAAAGACTACCCCCCCCTTTAGATCCAGTTCGTTACAAAAAAGACACCTCTCTCCACTCACTTCTCAGCAACGGCGTGCTTCCGCAGTGTTGGCTGGATTCGAAGCCCGTCCTTGAGCCAGAGGATAGGAAGAGTGCCCTGCTTGCTCATCCAGTTATCCTGGCCCGGCAAGACCTCGTAATCAAAGCGGAAGACGAAGCGGGCGAGGACGGTCCGCATCTCGGCGTAGGCGAGGTTCTTGCCGATACAGTCACGCGAGCCAACGCTGAAAGGCTTGAATACCTCCTTGCGGTCCGATTCGTACCGCGAGAGATGAAGCGGGTGCGAGGCCTTGAGCCACTGCAAGCGAGGAAAAGTGTCAGTATCAAAGTGTCTAAGTCTGGCTAAATGTATCCAACAATCTTTAACCGGAACGGGAAAAAAGGGGAGGCTAGCTATCACCTACGCGTTCAGGTACGAAGGAATCCGGGTCCCTGAAGTAATCCGGGTTCCGGTGCGTCGCTTTCGAGTGGAAATGGAGAATTGTCTGGAGCCGCGATGTAAAGTCAGCATGGGGAACCGTGGGACAGGCGGGTTTACCAGCGGAAAAGCGTTGAAGTTTGCGGATACATACCCCTTTAGGTAGCCAATTCCCACCGACCTCAGCTCCAGGGCTCTGACGGGGAGGAAGGGAGGCGGCAGGCGGGTACATGCGTAGACCCTCTTCGATGACTGCGGCGAGGTATTCGACCTGTGCGGTACTAGTCATGGTGATCTCCGACTCGCTGCTGAACGACGAGGTCAAGACGTCGACCAGCCTCTGTAGCTTGCTGGCATTTTCGGTGCGGCTCAGGAGGAACAGGAGCCCTGCTAGACCCGTCGCCGTTGTCTCACTGCCTGCAGTGATGATAAGCGACGAGTTGAGCATTACTTCGGTAGGATTTAGGACATCCTCGCCGTCCTTTCCAGGGCGTAGCATGTAAGTAGCAATATCGCGTCGGCCTGACACCTGGAACTGCTTTTCCATAGCTAGGCGGCTCCGGGCCTTGTCAATTCCGAGCTGCTCATTAGTTACACCAGCTTCCTGTGCGATACGAAGCTCCTTCGAGCCAAGTAGGAGCATTAGAGGGATCTTCATCCAAGGAAGCATAGTAAGGAGGGTCGTAAGAGACTGCCCCTTCAGCCCGCGGAAGATATTATCGACGAAGGTGGTATCTCCGTCAAGGCTACCGAATGACTCTGCGAATGTCAGATCGCCAATAACGTCAAATACTGTATAGTTAAGATAGCTAACAATGTCGATAGGCTCTTGCTTATGGGCATGAGATTCGACTATGTTCAGTAGCTTATCGATATAGCTTCTGATAATGTGCTCCTGCTCGAGCATAGCTGCCGCGCTAAAGGCGTGGGCCAACTGGCGGCGCTGGCGACGGTGGGTGGTACGGTTGGCAGCAATGAGGGCCAGGTGGTCGTCGGGTATGACGTAACCAGGGATCTTAGCAAATTCATCGTTGTCGGTAGTGCTCCGGACATTGTAGACCTGGGACCACGCAATGCTTCCATCGATGATCAGGCGGTTTGGGCCGACACGGACGATAGGACCGTACTTGCGATGCAGCTGTACTGCCTGCTCGCTCATCCCCATGTTTACATGAGAGTTGTACAGAGTCATGACATCAGAGACCGCCAGGTGTTTTGGTCCGGGGATTTTAGACAACGGGTGCAGCCAGATACGATAAACTGCGTTGCCGACGGCATATGCAACAAGCTAGGAGGGTAGGAGCGGCATCATGTTAGTCGCCTGAGTTGATGGACGTAACGCACGGATGGCAGGCGGGAAGTAACGGCACCAGGATTGACATACAGAAACGGCGAGTCCACCGATGAGGAGGACCGGCTTATCCAGGCCTTGGGGGTCGAGTTCGTTCATGGCTACAACTGGTACTGGTGGAACTGGAAGGCGGGATGGCTCTGCGAACGAGAAGTCTTTGGTGTTGGTGAAGAGTAAACAGGTACTGGAAATTGTATGGCTCTGTGGTATTTCAATTTTGAGGTCCTAAGGGAATAACTGGTCATTTATATTCTCAGGTGCAGATTCCGACATTGGTCATGGGAAGGAAAGCAGCAAAGCAGACCATCCAGCATGACTCAGGCAACAACACCAAGAAGTTCCCGACTCAGGCGCAGATGACGAGCTGTTCCCGCAGACGACCCTGGCTGAGCCACTGGATACGCGTGGTTCAAATGGACATGGTATCTGCTTGCCCGGGGGGCTGCCCGTAGTACAACGCACAATACCGATCATGCATCTCTTGAGAAATTTTTCTGAACGTGCTGTCACAAGCATTTTCACGAGTTTGGTGGGAGCATGACTTGCCTGCTGCGATGCTGGATGGACCCTAAGCCTCGTGGATGCGCATCTGCGAGCAGTGGTCCAGGACTGTGATTGGCACGAAAAGCATTCTGCTCGGCCGGTGGGATCCTAGACGGGCTCCTAGTATACTCCGAAAACCCGTTCTTGATGTCCATGTCAGCTGTGATCCTTGCCCAATGCAAGTCGTTGTCAATGTTTCGGCCGCCTGGCCCGACCAATGTGCCGTTGCCGCCTCCGGCTGAAGATGTATGCTCCCAGCGCGAGGACAAAGTGTCTCGAGTGGTCCTTCAATACGGCGTACTTGAAACTGCGCTGGCGCTGGCTGCGCCTACAGACTGGTGCGAAGCCGTATCTCCGGAGGTGGACGGTCTGTCCCGGACTCCGGAGCGATCCTTCAGGCAGGGCCCAACTCATCTGCCGATCCTTGCAGATGCCACACGAGTCATGACGGGCACCCCATGTCACGACATGAGACACATATTGTTGCTAAACAGAGCACTCCCCAGATCCCCATTAGCTCTAGATTTCCCAACTTTCTTCACCTAGGCTCTAATTAGCTTGTGCCACCTTATTTACACTTGATAAGCGGCCCGGCAGCCCCATCAACGCATGGTCCCATGCGGCCATGCCTCACCCCTAACTAGCCGTCGCAACTCCCGTGTAAGTTCACCCCCACAGCCATAGCTGCAGTTAAATTCCCAGAGAGAACCGGGCATGAGCACAGGTTGGCTCCGTTCGCTCGTGGCTTCTGATAAGCCGCCCTACTCCTCGGTCCCGGTGGCCCCGAAGGGCCCCTCCTGGACAGGCTGCGGGTTCCTCCACAGCTCCGCGTCTCCGGGGGTAAGTTAAGACCAAGCAGCTACAAATTGAACTCGAGAAACATCAATGAATCATAACCTATCAAACAATCAGTGTCCGTGAACAGCTTCGTTAGACCGGGCATCCCCTAGAAAGCACTGCCCCCACCGGTGGTCAGAGGCCCGACATAGCCCTTCCGGGCACCAAGCACCCACCACAGCCCGATCATGACCGTCAGCCCTCCCCAGAGCAGTGACGCGTAGTTCATCGTCGCAGCCGTCGTCGGCAGCGACCCTGGGAACGAGTAGATGACGAAGAACGCGAGCATGTAGACACATGCCAGCGCGTTGAGAGCAAAGCCCAGCCAGGCGGGGCGGCAGAGGTGGAACGGGCCAAACGTGATGTTGCGCCGCCCCGTGAGCAGGTTGGGCAGGATACACGCCAAGAAAGAGCTGCTGGACAGCAGCACGAAGCTGCCGACAAAGGCGTTGAAGGCCGTCGTGCTGCCGACGTAGATGGCGCCGAGCAGGGTGACGAGGACTGCCGTCGCGACGGTAGACCACAGGGGCATCTTGAGCCGCGGGCTGACGCTGCCAAAGACGAGGGGGAACGGTGACGCGCCGTCACGCGCGAGGGCCCAGAGGGTGCGGCCGCAGGTTATGTATAGCCCGACCACGGTGAGGCCGATGCAGATGAGGACGAGGGCGAGAAGGCCGGTCGCGCCCGCCGTGGAGCCGGTGGCCTGGCGGTAGATCTCGGCGAGGGGGTACGGGGAGGCGAAGAGGGCGTCGTAGTCATTAATGCCGTACATGAGGGCGACGAGGTAGGCGAAGCCAGTGACGAAGCCGATGCTGACCTGCATGATGATAGCGATGGGGACGTTGCGCTTTGGATCCGGGATCTCTTCGGCGAGGTGCGTCGTCGCGTCCACTGGGGCGACGCTGAAGGCGCCGTTGAGCATGCCCAGCACAAAAACCATGCCGTCTGGGTAGCCGATGTCGGCCTGCCACTCGGCCCAGACAAAGGACGAGCTTGCGTGCGGGGGGCGGCCATCGCGGCCAGGCATGACGGTGACGGTGACGATGGTGATGATGAAGCCGCCAAGGATGGCGTAGATGCCTAGCTTGTTCATAAAGGGCATGGCCGAGTTGGCGGCACAGACGAAGAAGCAGGCCAGCCACGTGTTGAGGAGATAGGCAACGAGGACGTGCCAGGGCTCGGCCACAAAGTCTGGGTTGTTCAGGGCGTACATCTGGACGGCCGTGTTGGCAAAGATGGACGACATGGAGGCGGCGCCAAAGACCCAGGCGAGATAGTTCCACCAGCCGGCCAGAAAACCGATGAGGCGACCATGGCGGCGACCGGGCGTGACCGATGCCCAGTGGTAGACGCCCGCAGACGACGGGATAGCACTCGCCAGCTCGGCAATTGACGCCGCAACGGGCCAGTAGCAGACCGACACGGCGAGAAACTCGTACAGGACGCCCGGAGGTCCGCCGTTGAAGATGGCGATGAGGATGGAGCCGCCGAGGGCTGGCCACACGTTGCCGACCGTCAGCCCCAGCCCGGCGACAGAGAGCAGGCCGAAGCGCCGGTCGAGCTCCTCGACATGGCCAGAGGCGTTGATAACGAGCGTTGTGGAGCCGTGATGCACCTCATGGGCGGGCTCGGTGTCGGCAGCAGCCTCATTGTTGGGCTTGACCTGGCTACTCATCTTGCTCGATTGCGTCTGCCGATAGAGATTTCGGATGATGCAACGGGAATGCAGTCAACACCGATAAGGGCAACTCGACAAATGCCGACCAAGGCATTGATGCTACCCCTCTCTACAAGCATACGTTGGGGTACAGATAACGCTGAGCAGGGGCACCTTCAGGGTAGGGAAGTGGATTGTTCAAGAACGTGTTCTGTGATGACCGCACATTGTCGCACGGAGCAGTGGATTGATCTCTGTCGAAGCCCGTCATTGTCCCCGAAAACCCATGTGCGAAGTTTCCTCTTTGTTATGCTTGGGAACCTGTAGATGTAAGAATGTCGAGAAATAAGGTTTTTGGTTACTCCGCTGCTAAAGCAGTACTAGAATCGATCAACATCGCATTGTGGCTAGAGTATTGTATATAATTTAAACACAGAGCAAAAATGAACAGAAAAACGTCTGTACTAATGCAATAGCAGTCTAGGCTTATAATCCGTTATTTTTTCGGATTTTGTGGCATTCAGAGGACTAAAGCAATAATACAATGTCGCTGGACCTTGAGATTTGGTTTATTGCCGTATTGTACACTAACACGAAGTATGAAATTAAGGTACTTGACACGCTTCAGGCTACAAAGTCTATCGCTAAAACTTGCTTGCACGTTCTCCCATTGGTCCCAAGCCTCCGACAACTAAATGTCTGGTTCATGACGCTCTACCCGTGCCCCAGTTATTTGCAGGAGCATTGACCCCCGGGTGGAGCGTGTAGCAACCATGTCTTAATCGTGATCATATAAGTTAACCCGTGAGATTGTTTCCCTCTTCGGGAACATGCAATAACCTTGTTGCCTGGTGAACTGCATCTCACCCTCCGTCCTTCTCGGCCGCGATTTTAGACGTTGGAGTCATCGTGTTGGGGCCCGTGCGTTGGCACTGGCCGGCTTAAACTGAGCCCCGACTGAACTAACGCAGCACCACATTTTCGCCTAGGCTGGCCAGTCGGGCATTTCTATCATCCGCTGCTGACTGCACAAAGTCGAGGCAGAAGCCCGTAAGCAGCACGCAACATGCCATGCTACCTTTGGGCGATGCCTAGCGCAGGCCGACGGCCCCGTCGATATGGCGGCTCGGCAAAGCTTGTCTACTGATTGTCCGACGGCGTCATTGTATGCTGTTGTATAAAGAGAGACTGCCAGTCACGGCTTGAGATGAGAGACCTTGGATGTTAAACAGCCATGATCAAACCTGTGACTCCTGGCTCCTGAACAAACTTCTTCTCAACCCGCCCCGAAAATACTTTCGCCAGCATTTGCGCCTCATCGCCATCCCAAGCACAAGCACTAGGATATACATCATGACACAGCCGGCTCCAGCCTCGATCGCAATCGTGGGCGCGGGCCCATGCGGCTTGACTCTTGCCCGCCTTCTCGAGCAGCACGGCGGCATCGACTACGTTGTCTATGACCGCGACGAAAGCAGCACGTCCAGCACTACGGGAGGGTGCCTCGACCTGCACCCCAGTACAGGCCAGCGGGCACTCCAGGAGGCCGGCCTCTTTGACGAGTTCAAGAGGTTCGCGCGCTATGAGGACACACTCTTCACCATCTTCGACACGCAGGGCAGCCAGCAGTTGCGGGTTGGCGAGGGCCGCGACGCCCCAGAGATTGACAGGCTACAGCTACGCCGGATCTTGCTCGATTCCGTGCCGGCGGACAAGATCCGCTGGGGCCACTCGCTCGCCAGCGCCGAACTCGACGGCCAGGGCAAGCCAGTGCTCACGTTTGCCGACGGCAGCAAGGTCTCTGGCTTCAAGCTCGTCGTCGGGACGGACGGCGCGTGGAGCAAAGTTCGACAATTGGTAAGATTGCAGTGAACCTCATCATTTGGGAATTAGTATCGACAGTGATCACTAGTACTGACCATCACGACGCAGATAATGCCGGATAAGCCACTTTATACGGGCAAGAGCTACATCGAGACCAGAATCCGCACAGACAACCCTCTCTACGCCTCGGCGACCGAGTTCATGGGCCGCGGCACTACCTCAACCATCGGCAACAACCACATCATCCTCTCGCAGAAGCAGGGTGACGCCTCGTACCGCCTGTACCTCGGCTTTGACGCTCCCGAGCACGCCTTCCACTCGGGTGGCGCTTACGATACCAGCACTACCAACTTGAGTGGCGGCGAACCTACAGCCGTCGAGGCTACCCGTGCCAGACTGCTCTCGGACGAGCACTACGGCACTTGGGAGGACCGATACAAGAAGCTGATCCAGCACGCGACCGACTTCCGCAGCTGGTGCTTGTACTCGCTCCCGCCCACCGCGCTTTCGTCCTGGGTCTCAGTGCCAGGGGTCACGCTCGCCGGTGACGCGGCCCACGTGGCGCCGCCCAACGGCGAGGGGGTCAACCTCGCAATGACGGACAGCCTGGACCTCGCGAGGAGAATTATAAAGTGGTCAGAACTGCCGTCTGCAGAGCAGTCGCAGGAGGCGCTGGACCGAGCAGTCCAGGAGTACGAGGAGGTCATGTTGCCGCGCGGAATCGAGACGCTCGGCCAGGGGAGTATGATGATGGATCCCATGTTTGCAGAGGACCACAGGCCGTTTGTGGACATGCTTAACTCCTTTGTTGCGCAGGCAATAGCGAAGCATGGGGCGAACGGGGTCGATAAGCCGGACACGAAGGAATGACAGTGTTCTGGATAGACAATCCGACAAGACATGCGTGCCACGCATGCTCGGTAGGCTGTATTACTTGTTTTCTTCGATTGCGATGATGTCTCTTAGCTAGTTGACTACTCTAGCCCACTCCATAGCTTTTTTCCATGGCCACACAAACCTTTAAGATCTGTGATTCTCTATAGCGATAATAGAAACTTTACGCTTAAGCTTAAGGTGTTGTTCACACTTCTGACAATGAAGCGCCAAACCATGCAGCACCCTGACGATCACAGCAGCACCTGCATTGCCAAGGCCACCGAAAATGGTAATGCCCGAAATAAATGCTCTAAGTAGTATCAAATTCGTGGTAGAGTTCTAGACCACGTGTTTCTCGTTGCATAGGTCGCGCATGGCATATTCCAGCGCCTCAAACTCAAGAGTCTGTGAGGGGAGAGACGCATGGGCAGCTGGGACATGCGGGAGATTCCGAAAGCAGCGTTTGTGCGTGTGCATTTCAGCTCGACCGGTGTCTCGGCGGGCAAATTCAGCTGAATAGTCGCACGCATTCGACACACACGCGACACGCCGGAAAACGCAGTTGTTTCTCTGGCAGCAGTGGCAGCGCACACTCGGTCTCCGTGTAGACGTCCTGCAAGCCGCTTCGGTTGTTATCAGCAAAAGCAATAGCTACGCTGGAATCTATTCTCGGAATCTGAAGAAAACTTGATAACGTATAGGAATACACGGGAGTAAAAGGTTTCATCTAATGTCATATTTACACGATCTCGCACAGCACGCTTCCCTCGCCGACCGCCTCGCCCCCTTTCCTGCTCGTCTTGAACGTCCCCGCGACCGATGTATTGATACTGACCTCCATCTTCATGCTCTCAATCACCATCACCGTGTCCCCGATTGCCACCTCGTCCCCGTCCTTCCTACTCACCGACAGGATCTTGCACGGCATGGGCGCCTTGACCACGCGCTCTGCGGGTCCCGCGGCGGCTTGCTCCACGGTTTTGCGGTAGTCCTGCATGTGCGTGAGCAGGTTGGATGTCTGGAAGCGAACCTGTGCGCCGAGGATGGGCAGGTGGGTGTAGACGGTCACTGGGGTGTCGTTCTGAAGAGGCTGTCGTGAGGAAGAGGAGGACATGTCTGCCACGCACTTAGCGCGCACGATGGTGCCGTCTACGGAGAGCGTGAGAGATGCGGCTGATGTGCGTTGTTGGCTGGTAGGCAGGGGCTGGTAGTCGAGGACGCTGACTTTCGTGGAGGCGGAGTCCGATGTCTGAGCGGCCTGGCCGCGGAGGAGGTTGCTGATCTGGTTATATCGTGCTGCTGTCGCTGCCGCCGCGGTCTTCCCGGGCCTGCCGTCTGCGCCAGACACAAGCGCCGCACCATCGTCCTGAGGTAATGATGTGAGTGTATACTCCAGGTTAGACGAATATGCTTGTGTGCTGGCCACGGGGTTGTGTGCGCAGAGCTTAAGCTCCCTTGGTGCCTTCTCCTCCGAGCTTGGCCAGTCGAGCGTGGTGATGACCTCGCTGTCCGCGCTGACCGGGTCGAAGCGCTGGTTGCGGAAATTGCGGCGAATTGATCTGAAGCCGTGCGCTCCGGGTGAGGCACCGGAATCTCTCAACTTATGTAGAAAGACGCTGGGTAATATGCTGGCAACCTTTTGAAGATTCTGTGCTGCTGGATCTGCTGGACCCTGGAGTAACGCGGGGAGCCGCTGCGGGATAAACGAGGTGGTATACTTGGGGTCCCGGAAGGCATCTTGCAGAAGGCAGTTTCTCATGAAAAACTGGTTAGTCTTAACACCCAGGCAGACCGTGTTGAGCAGGACATCGGCCATCTTCTTGATCGCGAGCTCGCGCGTTGGCTCCCACACGACGAGCTTGGCGATCATCGAGTCGAAGTGAATGGTCACCGACGAGCCTGACCGGACGGAGGTCTCGTAGCGCACATCCCGACCAGGGCCCAGCCGGCCCTTGCCCGTCTGCCATAGCATGATGGTGCCGTTCTCGGGGAAGAAGTTTCGCTGCGGGTCCTCGGCGCAGAGTCGGCACTCGATGGCGTGGCCCGTCTGCTTGACCTCGGCCAGCTCCGGGAGGTGTCGGAGGTTTCCGCCCGCCGCAACATAGAGCTGCAGCGCAACGAGATCGACACCCGTGACCTCCTCGGTGATAGGATGCTCGACTTGTAATCTGGCATTAACCTCGAGGAAGTAGAAGGTGCCCTGATCGACATCTACGACAAACTCGACCGTGCCCGCGTTCTGGTATCCGATGAGCGTGGCGATGCTCACGGCGCAGTCGCTCATCTTCTTGCGCAGCTCGGGGGTCAAGAATGGGCAGGGGCTCTCCTCGATAACCTTCTGGTGGCGCCGCTGGACGGAGCACTCGCGCTCAAAGAAGCTGACGACATTGCCGTGGGAGTCGCCCATGATCTGGATCTCGACGTGCTTGCTCTTCTCAATGTACTTCTCCAGGATGCAGTCGCTAGACCCAAAGAACCGCTGTGCCTCGGACTGCGCCCGCTCCAGCTCGCTCTTGATCTGCGACTTGTCCCTGATAACGCGCATCCCCTTGCCACCACCGCCCGCTGAGGCTTTCAACATCACCGGCAAACCGATCTGCACTGCGGCCTCCTCGAGCTCGTCGGACTGCTGGCTGGAGCCCATAAAACCCGGGATCAGGGGCACCTGGGGTGCGTGCTCCTTGAGGAAGGCCTTGGAGCTGCGCTTGTCACCCAGCGTGTCCATCGCGCTGGCAGTCGGGCCGATGAAAATGAGACGGGCCTCGCGGACCTTGGTCGCGAAGTTACCGTTCTCGCTGAGATAGCCATAGCCTGGGTGAACAGTATCGGCTTGCGTGCTCAGGGCAGTCTTGATGAGGTATTCGATGTCGAGAAAAGGGTTAAGGGCAAGCTCGAGGATGCTGCCTGCGAAGACGGCCTCGTCGGCGAGCTGGACGTAGCGGGAATCCTCGTCTCTGAAAGCGAGGCTGGTTTCAGCATGATGGCTGGGAACAGTGCAGGTGGGTAGTGCGAGACTCACTCCTTGACATAGATTGCTACAGTCCGAATGCCGACTTTCCGACAGGTATCGATGATGCGACAGGCGATCTCCCCGCGGTTTGCAATGAGAACGGTGCGGATGACGGGGGCGCCGTTATGGGTGTTGTAGACTGTGGGCGCCACAAAGAGTGGCGGCCTGCTGACTGGCCGTGAGGATATGGGCTGTTGCTTGAGGACCGCCATGTTGTGGTACGTTCGCCCTATGAATGTGTCCGTGTGGTGTGGTGCAGGTCGGTGGTGAAGCAGAGCCTTGCTGAAGCAGAGCTCGCGATCTTGACAATCTGTTTTAGCAGTCCATGCACACAGCACATCCAGACTGATCCGGAAGCTTGCCTCAACTGTCCTCGGGTTGCGAGTGACGCATCGGAGCTCATCTTTCTTCGGACCGGCTGGGGAAGCTCGGGGGCGTGCGGAGGCCGGTCGAGCCTGGACAGACCTGGAACGACCGGTCCGGGCCCGGACCGAGAGATGCAGGGACTGTCTCCCAGCAGTCCGGACTCTGGACACACTTGTTCCCCTTGCTACCCCGCACGCGGCTTGACTGTAAGTCTGGGGCTCCCTTCACGGTCTCACGGGCGGATAGGTTCTCCGCGTGGGGACTTTTGGGGCTGGCTTTCGAGAATCTCGGGCTTTGTGTCCGATGCGTGTCTCGAGTGTTTAGTGTCAATGCTGCAGGAGGCACGAGACTGCTACTGCGGCGTTGGCCCGCCACTGCCAATGGAGAACTATCCCCTCTCTACAAGCAGCCTTACCATGGTGTCGCAATGAGTGCAGTTTATGACAGATTGAGCGACTGGGTCTGATGACATTGTTCGTTCTACAGTTCGTGTAACAGATTGAACATTTCGCTACCTTACATGAACACGGTGGCGATAAATTTCAGAATGCGGTGCAATGTGAAAGAAAATCAATTGCTGAATCAGTTCACATGCCAATGTCACCGACTACAACCCATATTCGTACAAAGAATCAAATGCGGGCCAGGACCCTCGAGTTGTCCGGTGCCCCGGACTCCCCGTACGCCACGGCCTCGAGACACATGCCCAGCACATCCCGCGTATCCCTCGGATCGATGATTCCGTCATCAATCAACATGCTGCTCGTCGAGTAGCACTCGGCGTCCCTCATTACCGCCTTCCTGAACTCGTCCGTCGACTTGGCCATCTCCGTTTCCGACACCTTGTTACCCCTGGCCTCAACCTTGGCTGTCTGGATCTGCTGCATCACGCCCGCGAGCTGGTCTGGCCCCATCACACTGCACCGCCCCGTTGGCCACGTAAAGATGAACCGCGGCTTGTAGGCGCGGCCGCACATGGCGTAGTTGCCGGCCCCGTAGGAGGCACCCATGATGATTGAAATGTGCGGCACTGTGGAGGTGGACACCGCCGAGACGAGCTGCGCGCCGGCCTTGATGATGCCTGCATGCTCGGCTTTGGTACCGACCATGAAGCCTGTGACGTTGTGGAGGAAGATGATGGGCGTCTTCTCCTGGTTGCATTTGCGGATGAAGTGTGCAGTCTTGAGAGCCTCGGCGGGGTTGATGACGGAGAACTGATTGGCGACGATGCCGACGGGGAAGCCTGTACATTGTATCAATGTTAGCCAACAATCATGCACTAGTTGGAAGCCTCAGGTCACAAAGTTGTGACACTCTGCAGGGGTACGTACCGAGGATGTGTGCCTCTGCAGTCAACATGCTCGAGCCATACAGCGGCTTGAACATGAGCAGCCTCGAGTCGTCGACAAGCCGTAGAACTACTTCCTTCATGTCGAATGGTTTGCGGATGTCTGGGTTGACCAGGCTAAGAATATCTTCGATGGGGTAGCGCGGAGGAAGCGGCGCCAACATGCGCGGCGAGGAGAAGACACGGGGGACTGTGATGTTGAGCGAGGCAACCCACTCTCTGGCCATGCGAATGGCGTCGAACCTGATGGATGCACTGGTTAGTCGGCGCACTCTCTGGACAGTCCTACATGAATGTGCTACTTCACAACTTACTCATCAGCAGCCATCTGATCAGCCAGTCCAGTCACCGTGGCGTGCACCTCGGCGCCCCCGAGCTCTTCTGCGGCAACGACTTCGCCAGTGGCCATCTTGACAAGTGGCGGCCCACCGAGGAATGCCTGCGCCTGGTCTTTTACAAATATGGTATAGTCTGAGAGGGCCGGATGATACGCGCCTCCCGCGGTCGACGAGCCAAAGACGATGGCGCACGAAGGCTTGCCGTGTTGTGACCGCACCGCAAGGTCCCGGAAGAGCTGGCCACCTTTGTGGAAGACGCGGAACTGCTGGGGGAGGAAGACGCCAGCCGACTGGACAAGGGAGATGAGCGGGAGGTCATTCTCGAACGCGACCTCCATGATCCGGTTGACCTTGACCACTGTCATCTCGTTCCAGGCGCCGCCGCTCTGGGTGGGGATGTGGCCCATCAGTACACATGGGCGTCCGCTGTCGTCCGAAATAGTCAGTCTCGTAGTCTTCATGGTGTCGTGATCTAAGAGTCCAGGCAGGTTGACTCACGCGACGTTGCCGATGCCCGCGATGATGTTGGCATTTGGTGTTGAGTCCTTGTTGCGAAAGCCAGCAAAGGATCCGAGCTCGAGGAATGGGCTGCCATGATCGAGCAGCAGAGATACACGATCCCTGGCTGCCGTGATGAGAACAATCAGCCTTGTGACGAAGTATGGAGAAGCCTTCCAGTATGCTTTACTCACGCAGCAGTTGTCCCCGCGTCTGATGTCGTTTTGTGGATGATGCATCGCCCTCGGCAGACACAGATTTGAGAGCCACCTCGAATTGCTCCAGGACTGGCGTCCAGCGCTCTGTGTTAGATGCTAGCAGCTGCTCCTGCAGGTTTGCCTTGGAGGGCTGCACCGGGAAGTGTGATTCTGAAGACATGGTTGCAGTAGCTGAACACTGGGCTTGTCGGGTTGAGCTGTGTGTGGATAGTATGTCTAGGATGGTCGCAGCGTATGTGCGATTATTACCCCAGATTCATCAATGCAAGCTGCGACGTAATTTGCCAACTTCTCAGCTAGAGCAATCCCGATGATAGGAAAGAGTCCAAGGGGGCTCCCGATGGCACATGCGGAGATACGGACCGCTGCGGACCGGGTGTCCGGAGCCGTCTCCACGCTTGTCCGGAGCAGTGCGAGCCGCCACGAAACGGTCCAGATGCGGAGTTTGGACACGGCTGGTTGTCTGTGGGCCGATCAGGTATGGCTGGTGGATGGCTAGGTCGCAGGCCGTCGTTGCAGGCCAAGTACACACCATGGCGATTTCCAACTCGTCTTAGAGCTTCATCACCAACCATTGACCGTGTCATTCTGACCGTGCACAGCAAAGCTACGAACCAGAATGTCTCAACACAGCACATTGAGCCTTATCCACGGCCCAAAAGAACCATCACTCTGGAGGAAGTCTTTTGGTGACTTGATCAGAGAGCAGGCAGCCCGTTACCGGCACCGTCCTGCTCTGGTCATCCCGTGGCAGTCCACAAGGTCAACTTACGGCGACCTCGAGCACTCGAGTGCGTGCGTGTCGAAGGCCTTGCTCGCAAGCGGCATTGTCCATGGCGACCACATCGGCATCATGGCGGGCAACCGCTTCGAGTACATCGATGTTGTCCTTGGTGCTGGGCGGATCGGGTGCCCTGTCGTGGTGCTGAACAACACGTACACGCCAGATGAGCTGCTGAGCGCTGTGACACGGAGTGGTGAGTTTTCTTGATGCCGTCTTCTGGGTTCTACTCCAACTCAACCTAAATTATCTCATGAAGCG
Source organism: Microdochium nivale (assembly GCA_026745475.1). Classification (NCBI taxonomy): domain Eukaryota; kingdom Fungi; phylum Ascomycota; class Sordariomycetes; order Xylariales; family Microdochiaceae; genus Microdochium; species Microdochium nivale. Next base: position 190,869 of record JANTFD010000010.1, read on the forward strand.
GCGGCTGACTTCTCACAGCCTGCAAGGTTGTCTTCATGGCGGCGGCTGTAGGCCCTGCGAATCTCCTGAACCACATCAACATTCTTCGATCCAAGGCCGCATCAGTCACCATCATCGCACTGGACCGCCCCAAGTCACTCTCTGCAGACGGCAGACGAATGATAGACTACAAAGAGTTCCTGAAGCCAAGAGGCACTTCATATCGTGCACTGGAGCAAGCCGAGAAGAGGGTCAAGCCTGAAGATGTCATCAATCTGCAGTTCACGTCGGGTAAGCTGCGAAAAAACACGGTGCGGTGCTTCTGGGCAATACTGATCACCTTTGAAATCTCCAGGCACTACTGGGGCGCCAAAAGCCGCAATGCTCACGAACATGTAAGTCACTGCCAAGTCCAGGCGGCTCGGCTCTACTGAGCTCCCACAACTAACAAGGCGACTCACCAGAAACGTCATCAACAATGCGCGTATGGTCGGTGCCGCCCTAGAGCTCACAGAGAAGGACGTGGTGTGCTGCCCGCCGCCCCTTTTCCACTGCTTCGGCCTGGTCATGGGCTTCCTCTCATCCTTCTCCCACGGCGCGTCACTGCTGCTCCCATCAGACTCGTTCAACGCCGAGGCCGTGCTCCGTGCTGCGCACGCCGAGTCCGCCACCGTCCTGCTCGGCGTGCCAACCATGTTCCTCGCGGAGATGGAACTCGTCGCCAAGACGGGCATCAAGCCAGCTTCCCTCCGCTTAGGTCTCGCCTCAGGCTCGTCCGTCTCCAAGGCCCTCGTAGAGGACCTCCAGACCAAGCTCGGCCTACCAGATATCCAGATCGCATACGGGATGACTGAGACCAGCCCCGTGTCGTTCATCACGCGCACGGAGGACTCGCTGGAGAAGAAGCTCAAGAGCGTGGGTCGTCCGCTGCCGCACGTGTCGGCCAAAGTCATTGATGCGGATGGCAATGTCGTGCCTCGCGGGGTAAAAGGCGAGATCTGCACTAGCGGGTTCGGCCTGCAGAGGGGGTACTGGCAAAACCCAGAGAAGACAGCTGAGGCCATGAAGATTGATACCGATGGGGTAACGTGGATGCACACGGGAGACGAAGCGTATGTCGACGAAGAAGGGTTTGCCTACATCACGGGGCGGATTAAGGATATGATTATACGAGGTGAGCATCACTTTAGAGGCTGTGCAAAGGCCTGCATTTTTCGAAGAGTCTCCGCTGACACGGTCTTCTAGGCGGCGAGAACATTTTCCCCGGTGAGATCGAGGAGAGGTTGGTCGAGCACGCGGCTATCATCGAGGCTAGCGTGGTGGGCATCAAAGATGAGAAGTACGGCGAGGTGGTGGGCAGCTTTGTGAGGCTTGACCCGCAGTGCCAGGCAAGCGAGAGACCAAGTGACGACGAACTCCGTGCGTGGGTGCTGCAGAAGTTGGCGCGTCAAAAGGCGCCCAAGTACGTCTTCTGGGTTGGCGGAGATGACAGGTGCCACATCACCGAGTTCGCAAAGACGGGAAGCGGCAAGTACCAGAAACACCTGCTGCGGGACGCAGGCGACAGGATTGTTCGGCAGGCCCAGACACGGCCTAGGTTGTGAAATTGACACCTGATAGCTACGCCTATGGAAACACACATGAATTACAGGAGCAGTCGTGTGTCTTCTTCGTCAAATTCACCTGTGCTCTGTCGGTTCGTTGGTCAGAAACCCTAAACCGTTCTTGGTGAACAACGGGAGACCACTGCCGTAGTGATTTAGCGTCCAATGTACCGGTACTCAACTAAGATGTATGACCCCTGACAGAAGCAGCCTCGCTGGCTTGGGCTTCCCCAACCTTCAAGGCGGGCGTGCCCCCAAGGTCCCTGTCCCGGCGAGTCCGACGGTCAAAGGTCGAGTTGGAGAGGGCAGGGGGCCACTCCACCTTTCTGGTTCCTCGTGTGCCGTCATTCTTCGCGTGCCCTCCACTCATCTTTTATCCCCCGCCAACAAGAGATCCTCTGCCCACGACACGATGGACTCGACCGTCGCGCCTGCTGGTGTGATCAAGCGAAGCAGACAAGCCTGCTCCGGCTGTCGGTAAGTCCCCGCCGCCCTCCTCGGGGGTCTCTCCCAGCTGCTCGGGGGCCTGAGCGTTGATCTGACGAACGTAGCAAGAAGAAGATCAAGTGCTCGGGAGAACGTCCGGTGTGCATCAACTGCCGCCAGGCGCAACGCGGCTGCATCTATGAGCCGTACTCGAATCGCAATACTAGCACCAGCGGCAGCGGCATCGAGCTGCCCGCACCGTCAGCACTCCAGTCTGCCGCATCCCTTCAAGTCAATGTGTGTTTTTGCGACGCGGCAGAGGAGCGGGACCGGAGTCAAATCCAACTGACAGCAATCATAGGCCGAACTGCTCCAGCGTATCTCAACCATCGAGTCGATGCTCACGCGCCTCAGCGGTCAGAGCGTAAGCTTGTCAACCCTTTCCTCCACATCACAACCGAGACCTCGCGCAGACTCGGTCTCGTCTTCGGAGACGTCGTCGAGACTGCTCGGGCAAGACTTCGATGCGTTCCAGCTACGACCGAATGATGCAAATGCATCGGAAGCCAGCTATGGGCAGCCACTGTGAGTGAAGCGCGAGCTATGATGCCTTTTCTTCTGCCGGCCACGAGGGATTCCTCTCGTCGCTAATTGTCCACTTCTCGCGAGCTAGGCTGTTCGATATACTCCCACCGCCGAGCGTCCTGTCCTCCGTCATCGACCAGTATTTCTCTCGAGTCCATAGCCAACCATACGCCTACTTCCACCAAGACACCTTCCGGCAGCGACTGCAGAATGGCGGCATTCCGAAGAGCCTGCAGTTTGCGGTCTTGGCTCTGGCTGTCCGCTTTTCAGACCATCCTTACTATCGCGGCAAGACGCAGGAGGCATCGTCCGAATATTCGAAGCAGTCATGGTACCTCGTCTTGTCGGATCACCTCATGACCCTCACGAGCATCAGTCTCCCAGTGATACAGACCATAAGCATATTGGCCACGAGCGACTACACAGCCGGCCGCGTTAATGAGGGGTGGCTCAAGGTCGGGCTCGCAGCGCGACTGTGCCAAGCGATCGACCTCATGTCCGAGCCTTCGGCACATTTGCCAAAAAGAGACCAAGAAGAGCGGCGTTCCACTTTTTGGTCAATCTACATCCTCGACAAGCTGATCTCCTGCGCTCGGTCACGCCCGCCGGCCATTTCCGACGACGACGTCTACGTGCGATTGGCGGGAGCGGACACGGAAGCGGAAGACTCCGATCCGGCCGCAGCAAGTCACCCAACGTCGCGACCACTTGTCGACTGGGACACAAAACTACCTGCCAATCCCCAGGGGCACACCCTCATCGTGCTCGTGACGTCTATATTGGGTCACTGCACTAGATACGCCCACGGCCGTGCTGGAGTCGATACTGTCCCACCGTGGGACGCCAAGTCCAACTTCACGTCCACCAATGCCTCGCTCATGCTCCTTGAGCCATACTTCGACGTGGAAAAGACCTCAGTAGCCGACTTAATGCAGGGCAACATCAACAGCGAGGGTCGGATACCCAGCGATGCTCAGCAACAGCTCGGGCATATGATATTTGCCCGCACGTTGTTTCACTTGTGCCATTGCCTGCTTAACCACCCTTTCCTGCTTCGCATCCGGCTCAAGGCATTCGCGCGCAAGGTCCCGCGCAGCTTCTCGTTGAGAGCACTGCAGACAGCCGAGGATAACGCGCGGCGCCTGACAGACCTGCTCTCGAGCGCGGCGGAGAGTGGGATCCTCCTTGAGTCTTCGTTCTACACATACTGCGTTGCCGTTGCGGGGGCGATACATTCGATGGCATGTCACATCTCCCCACAGGAGCGGAGTCTCGGGCAGTATGACACGCAGCAGTACTATCGGCAGAGCATGGCGACGATCGAGAGGCTCACACATCTCTGGCCGATGGCTACTAATATTGTAAGTGAAAAAGAATCAATGGCTTGCCAGGCCTCTGATGCTTTCCTTGAGCTGATATCTTGTCTTGGACAGTCGGCGCGACTGGGCACATTCCACGAGCTCTTTTCATCACAACAAGGTCTCTTCGAGCCGGGGTTGCTCACGAGCCCGCTGGAACCGTCTTTTGAAGATCTGCTGTGGTCGGTGGCCGACTACAACATCCTAGCGGGGAGCCTTCCGGTGTCGTCGCCATTTCCCGACCACTTCTTCAATAATATCAGTGCGATACCGTCCCCACCACTTTGGGAGTCTCCGGCCATCGAGTCAAACTCTGCGTCGCTAAACCTCACTATGGCTGGGCCGGAATTTCTGCAAGACACCGGATTCATGTTCAATGGGGCCCATCAACCAATTTAGAGAGCGTTCGTGCACGGGTCGACACTCTCGTGATTCAATTATCGTCGTGGGTGTATAGAAAAGTAGATACCCTTGTTCCAGCGTAATTGCACGAGCTAAATTCTCAGTCGATACGATTGCGCCTCTTTAAACATTGAAACAATCAATACTACCGTGCAGATGTCTCAAGACGCTGACGATAATATAAAGCATAACAAAGGATTTTTTACACAACGCTCTTTCTACAATCTGGCGCCCTCTCTCCTCTTGGACGCCTTGATCTCCTGGTTCACCGATAGATCCGTCAATATCTCCTCGCTCCCACCACCAACCACCATGACCCTCAAGTCTCTGCTGATCTGCTCTATCCGCGCACCACGCCCGGTCTTCGAATACCCCAGCCCGCCCAGCACCTGCTGCGCCTCGCGGTTCACCTTCTCGAGCGTCTGCCCTGCGAGCACCTTCAGGTTTGCAAACAGCCCCCCGATCCCCGTGTCCAAGTTCTTGCCGGCGGCCTTTTCCTGCTGAGCCATGTACACGAGCTGCTCCATCCACGCGTACGTCGAGTCCAGGAGCCGGCCCATGGTGCTGAACTTAGCGCGGATGACCTGGTTCTCAATAAGCTTCTTGCCGAATGTCTCGCGCGTCGTGGCGTGGATGTAGGCGTCCTCGGCGCAGACGCGGGCCATGCGGAGAGCGGTGCAGGCGAGCCAGAGGCGTTCGTGGTTGAAGTCTGGTTTTCGACGAGGATTTAGAATACTGTTCACTAACTGCTCGTGTCGTCAAATGATGCTAGAGAGGTGCAACTTACTTCTCATGATGATTGGGAAGCCCTTGTTCTCGAACCCTAAGAGATTCGACACGGGCACCTCGACATCGTCGAACTCGATGTATGTCGACCCGCTAGCGTGCACGCCAGAGTTATCAATCTTCCTGCACGTCACGCCGGGCGCCTTGAGCGAGATGACGAGCGCCGAGATACCTCCTGTTCCGGGGCCGCCTGTGCGGACTGCGGCCGTGCAGTAGTCGGCGAAGATGCCGTTCGTGATCCACTTCTTGCTGCCGTTGACAATGTACTTGTCCCCTTTCCGCTCGGCTGTTGTTGTTATGCCCGCGACATCGGAACCGGCTGGGGGAGGGAAGAGTGTGTGTTAGTCGAGTATGCTTGGGTGGAGGCGGGATTGCGGTCAAGAGACATCAGGGATACCCACCATCAGGCTCCGTCACAGCCAGACAGAACCTCTGCCTGCCCGTCACAATATCGGGGAGGAAGCGCTGTTTCTGCTCAGCACTGCCAAAGTTGACGACCGGCGGCGCGCCGATCGAGTTGCCGCAGCCCAAGGCCCAGACGATGCCGAGGTAGCCGCAGCGGGCGAGCTCGTCGATGACAATGAGGTCGTGGAAGGCGTCCCATTCATACGGGCTGATGTCGGCGGGCAAGCGTTGGCTGCCGATGTGGTCTCTTGCCAGGGGGTAGACGGCGACGGCGACGTAGCCGAGCTTGGCGTGTCTCTCGTGCGCCTCTCTGGGTACTGAGCCCTTCTTCTCCCACTCCTCGCAGTTTGGGGAGATGTGCGTGTCGACATAGGTGCGGACCTCCTTCTGTAACCGCCTGTGTGACTCTGAGTAGTACGGGCTCACCCCACGAGTGAGCCAGAGGGGGTCTGCAAAGGGAATGGTGGACATGATGTTATCAGCTGATCAGACGGTGCAGAGATAGGCAGAAGATAGATTGCAAGGGGTTCAGGCTGCGAAGGAGGTAATACGCTTGCAACCGGATGCATGGAAATGAATCGTGATAATGACCAAATGCTTCATCAGAAGCCTCTCTGCTATCAACCGCAGAAAACGACCATCATGCCTGGCTGTTTCGATAACGCGCCGGTGGTGGGCCGGCGCATCTCGGAGGCAGATTGGATGCCGTCCGGTGACCAGCGTCCTGTCCGGACCGGATCCGGACCGGCTGCGGACCGGCCGGGCTAGGCCGGGCGTCTATCGGCGCCGTTGTGGCCAACCATTATGCGTAATCATGCATGGGACAAGGGAGCCAATCACGACCTGGGCATCAACTGTGGCCATCGGGGTCCAGGAGGATCCTTGGGATTCCGAGACGTGTTCTTGGGCCTCGCCCACCGCTCCCCAGCCGCGTGGCACGGCCTGGCTTGGCGACGAGACAACCTAGGATTCCCCGCATCCCCGCATTGTGGCTTCCCTGGCACCTTGCAAGGGCCTTTATCATGATGCCGGTTCTGGGCAATCTATGGAGTCACGCCAATCAGCCGTTGCAGGGGGCAGGGCAAGCCCATTTTCTCCCTTGACTGCCTGCATCGGGGCTAGCACAAGGTTTGGAGACACGGTGACTTGACCATGGCACAGATCACCAGGCATTCCCCCATCGTACTTATCATCTCACGGCTGAGGGACGTGGCCGTGTGCGTGTGTCGTGTCGTGTCGTGTACCACCAAACCATCAAACCCCCCCTGAGGCTGGCATATATCAGGGTTGCAGTCGGGCAATCACAGACGTTCGTCTCGCCGTGACATCGCCACTCTCCTCATTTGTCTCTGCCCGCTACAGCAGCTGGCTCTCCTTTTCATCGACACAGTCCCAAGCCGCGACATCCCCAACGATGTCGGAGCCACTCCACGTCGTTACCACGACGGGCACCAATGGCCACCTGCTCAAGCGTCTCTCCACGCTGAGCACGGTGGCCATGGCCTTTGCCATTCTCAAGTGAGTCATGTCCTACCGCATCATCCAGTCTCGCTGCATGCTGACCAGGGTTTGCAATCCGCAGTACCTGGATCGCCCTGGCCGGGTCCATGGGCCTGGTACTGCCGTCCGGCGGCCCCGTCGTCTTCCTCTACGGCTTCATCTTCTGTGTTGCTTGCAACTTTGCGTTGGTCATCAGCCTGGGAGAGCTTGCCGCCATCTGGCCCACGGCCGGCGGCCAATATCACTTTGTATACGCCATCTGCACCGAGGGATGGAGGAGACCACTTGTGAGTTCCTCTCAGCCTGTACATCCAGCGTCGAGGGTTTCTCAACACAATGCTGACAACACAATCTCGCCGCAGAGCTTCTTGACCGGATGGGCAAACATCTTCGGCTGGCTCAGTGTCATTACCGTGCAGGCCTTCTTTGCCGGTATGTCTTTTTGGATACCACGACATGATCCTTAATGAGGCTGAATCACTGACAAGGCGCCCCCATAGCTCAATTCATCTCAGCCGCCGCCGTCATCGCGTCATACGAGACCTTTCAGATTACCCCAGCCAAGACATATGGGCTCTTCGCTGCAGTTGCTGTCTCCATGACGGCCGTGAACATTTGGGGCAACAGGATCCTGGGAAGGTGGAACGATGTTGCCCTCTTCTGGTCTGTTGTCGGAGTCATCGTCATTAGCATTATCCTCCTGGCGATGTCTCCCAAGGCCACCGCAGACTTCGTCTTCACCCAGTTCGACAATACGACCGGCTGGCCCGATGGAATGGCGTGGTTCCTCGGCCTCCTCCAGCCCGCCCTCTCCCTCATCGGGTTCGACGTGGTCATGCACATGGCCGAGGAGATGCCCAACCCCTCGCGGGATGTGCCCATGGCCATGCTGTACGCCATTGGAGTCGGTGGCATCACGTACGTTACTGCTTCCTTTCTTTTCATGCTCCCCAACCACACGACGATGCTGACAATGTAAACCCCACAGTGGCTTCATCTTCATCCTCGTCACACTATTCTGCCTGACCGACCTCGACATCCTTCTCGCTTCCGTCACCGGCGTCCCCATCGCAGAACTCATCCTACAATCCACCCAGTCCCGCGGAGCCGCCACGTTCCTGAACCTCCTCATGGCTGTGTGCTTCATCAACGGCACCTCAGCCAGCATTACAAGCGCTTCCCGCTTATTGATGGCCATGGCCCGCGACAAGGGCACACCGTACAGCCACTACTTCTCACGCATTAGCAGGACCCTCGACGTACCCGTCCATTCTGTCGTCGCTTGCACCATCTTTAACCTCATCTTTGGTCTGCTGTTCCTCGGCCCCAGCGTCGCCTTCAGCGCGTACATGTCAAGCTGCACGATCTTCCTCAACGTCTCGTACGCTTTGCCCATCATTGTGCTTCTGATCCGCGGCCGCGGCATGCTGGCAGAGCACAGGCAGCAGGGCGGTTTCAAAGTCCCGCACCAGCTTGGCAACGGCTGGGGGTATTTCCTCAACATCGTGGCTTCACTGTATGTGATCATGATCACGGTGCTCTTCAGCTTCCCAACTGTCCTGCCAGTTTCCGGGCAGACCATGAGTGAGTCTTTTATATCTCTGGCCCTGCATCTGGATGTCTTGCTGACAACTTGTTCCCCCCAGACTACGTTATTGTTGTGTTCGGCATCTTCGCCATCTTCATCGGAGCATACTGGCTCGTGAGCGGCAAATCCTTCGTTGGCCCTGTAAGTCCCCGCCCCACCACGAAGGCGATGATTTCTTGTAGCAGGATGCTGACCACCATTGCCGACAGGACTTTGAGCGGCTCATCGGCTCTGGAAACCGCGGGGTACTGGAAGCCACCTCGAGCGTCGCCGAGAATGGCCGCGGCGACTCGGAGGAGGGCAGGTCCGAGAAAAAGCGGACAGGCTCAGGTGACGGTATGAGTGCTTCTCGGCAGTAGATTGAGCTTGTCTTCACCCCGATCTGGGAGCTCACGTTTCTTCATTGACCAACAGGCAGTGGCCGCATTGTGCCTGACCAGCTTGTGCTGCTGCCTGTCGACCATTCGTATCTTCAATTTTCGGTAGATAAGATAAATGCTACTTCGTGTGCAGGTCAGCCTCGGGTCAGCATGACTGGTGTGAATTTTCGTCAAGTTGCAGTATCACGTCTCGAAGTGAAGATTTGGAAAGGTTGAGCCGTTAGCCATGTGGATAAGCCACATTCCGTTGTCCAGACCAGGGATTGCACAAGTGACACTGCAAGGAATCAAGCCATCTTCGCGCGAGAAATATTACCAGGACACCCTGAAGCGTGACTTGTACAAATGCCTTTTTCATATATGTTTGAAATCTGATTACAGCTTGCTCTTGATAGGCACGCCACTCGTGCCCTCTAACAAAGCATCCCAGTCAACCTTCCTCTTCGCCTGGAACTCCTTGACACCATGCGCCCCCGCTGCATCCGGCCGCATCATCGCGTCAAAGATGCGCTCAATATCCTCATCCTGCGCCGCCGTGCCGCCATTCGCCCACGCGGTAGCAACTAGCTCCTTAGACATCCTCGATGCCTGTTCCGAAGCCGCCCGTAATCCCACTAGCGTGCTGTCCAGCAACTCCTCCAGACTTCTCTTCTCCGCGTCCTTTGCGATGCCCATGAATATCCCGCGGGTGCTGAGCTCCTGCGGTGTGATCGGGCGTGCGGTGAGCAAGACCTCGCGCGACAAGGCAATGCCCAGCTCGCGGACCACGTACTTGGAGATGGTCGCCGCAGAGAGGCCCAGCTTCACCTCGCTGAGCGTCAGGGTGGCGTTGGGCGCCGATAGGCGGAGGTCGCAAGCGAGCGCGAGCCCAACACCGCCGCCGAACGCGGGACCGTTGATGCACGCGATTGTGACTTTGGGGGAGGTGTCGATTGCGTGGAACAGAGCCCGCAGGCGGTGGAACTGTGCTTGAGACGCTGTAGTGGTTGAGGAGGACGAGGAGTTGTCTTCCTTGCCAACAGAGGTGGACCCTTTGCCGAGGTCCATACCGGTACAGAAGAACTTGCCACTGCCAGTAATTATGATACGGGCGAGCTTGGGGTCTGCGGAGGCCGAGGAGAGTATAGACGTGAGGCCGTCAACCATACTGTTTGTGAGAGAGTTGCCGTTGCGCGGGCGGTTCATGGTGATCTTGATGTTCGCGCCGGAGCGGTGTAGGAGCAGACCATCCACCGAGCCCTGTTGTACCTCGTGCCACACTAATGGCGTTGCCGCCTTCGGGGTGCCGGGTGTCTTGAGAGGTTTATCGGATGGCTTCGACAGGTCACGCTTGACGGACAGAGCCGCTCCTGCACGGCTGCCATTGGGCTTGCCCAGCTGCTGTGAGATCCAGGCTCCCGTCTCGACAAGCGCCGGCAGATCAACACCGGTCCTGATGCTAGCGTCCTCAAACATGTACACGACATCCTCCGTGGCAACATTCCCCTTGGCACCGGGGGCAAAGGGACAACCGCCAAGGCCGGCCACGCTGCTATCGAAGGCCCGCATGCCGCAGCTGTATGCCTGCCACACGTTTGCGAGAGCCTGGCCGTACGTGTCGTGAAAGTGCCCAGCCAGCTTGCTCATGGGGATCCCATGCTCAACAAGGTATGTCAGGAGCTGCTTTGTCTTCTGTGGTGTGCCAACACCCAAGGTATCACCAAGGCTGACTTCATAGCAGCCCATATCAAGGAGTGCTTTGGCGCCGTGCAGGACAGCCTCCTTAGGCGTGGGGCCATCGTAGGGATCGCTGAAGACACATGATAGATATCTGAGGTCAGGCAGGTCAGCACCGTGCTCCTTTGCAGAGAAAACAAACACCACTCACCCCCTTACAGCTACATTGTGCTGTCCCGCAACTTGACAGACTGCCCGAGATGCCGCGACCCCTTCGCCGACAGTTCTGTTCGTATTAGCGCGACTAAAGCCCTCGGATGCGCTAATGAACACGGCAACCTCTTTGACGCCAAGCTGCTGCGCGATTTGGAAGCCCTTGATATTGGGCACCAGCACGGGCAGACGGTACCCCTGGTGCTTCAAAAAGCCCTGCATCGAGGCATGGCTGAGGACCTGGCGGCAGTCCTTCAGCTGCGGCACGGCACGAGGCGACACCACCGAGGTCAGCTCGATCGTCTGCAGGCCGTTCTGTCGCAGACGGTGGATGAGCTCGAGCTTGGTCGCTGTTGGGATGCTCTCTGCAATGTTCTGCAGTCCATCACGGGGGCCCACTTCGATGATGCGCACTTTCGCTGCCGGTGCTGCGGAGGCTGGAGACATGACGGGATGGGTGAGTGCAAATGAGTGCGTGCGCGCCAGGATCCGTTGTCCACTGGCTGGAGCGTTGAAAGGGTGTTTTTCCTGGTCACGCACCGAGATATGTCTGCACAGCCCATTGCCCAATCCTACGGACGTAAAGCATTCGACCTTGAGCCGATACCGACAAGACGGGCCCGGCAATAAGCGTCCGCGTCCGCGTCTGTAGTAAAACCCCTTGGATCCGGCCTGAGCGTGCCCTGTCCGAGCCGGTCCGGAGAGCGGACCCCCGCTCGGCACCCGGACCGAACGCCGGAACAAGGCGGCCCCCGTGGCGTTGCCGCGCCTCGTTCGAGTCACGCCGCTCCGCACGAGCCCTTTTCTTTTCCTTACCCCCACGGGGTACTGGAGCATACCGTATCCCGTCCAGGCGAGGCGGGGCGTGTCCAGACTACCGCACCTGCGGCGTGCTGGGCTACATTACGTGACGTGCTAGTCTGGCTGTGGACCCTGTACCAGTACCTCTCTACCACCTTGCTAGTCCTGGAGGAGACTTATATGCGCCCCTCACCGCGAGGCGGGCCTGGGATATCCCATGGCAGATCCCCGGTCTGCAACGACAACCTTCCAACTTCCAGGGTCAACACATTTCGAGGGCGGGACCTGGAGTGAGTAAGAGACAACCACAATGGCAAGTCCGTGTACCTCTGCCGGCTCGCCCGAGAAGGACTGCACGAGCACAGACAGACAAGTCAACAGCATGGCCAGCTGTGACTCCATCACTCACTGCCCCAATGTCAAAAAGGCCAAGCGAGCCAGCAGGCGTGCCGCACAAGCATGCATCAGCTGCCGGGCACGCAAGGTGCGCTGCGATGTTGTCCACGGAGCACCGTGCCGGAATTGCAGCTGGGATCAGGTTGAATGTGTTGTTCAGGCCAGACGGCCGAGGAGGTGGGCATTTCCTCCGTTCTTTTCTCTCAGGGAGGCTTGTATCGCTGACAGACCTACGAAAGGCCAACACGATCCAGTATAACCATTGAGCATGTGGCTCGGTCAGAAATTACGCGATCATCTTGTGCATCCATATCCTCGCCGAGGCCAGAAGTGGCGGCTCACGCGAAAGTAGCATCACCAAAATCTCCGACACAAGAGACTAGCTCAGCATCTTACGTCGAGCTCCTGAGCATGATAGCCGACCTCGTCAAGGAGCCGAGCTTGAAGCAGGCGGCCACACCCATCGTCGCCGCCCGGCATGTGCACCTGGACTTACCCTCGCACATAGCACAGCCACCACTGACAATATCAGATGCAGTGGTGCGCTTTCTCCAAGACACAGGAGCATTCGACCTGCCTTGTCTGTCCACCCAGAAGCTGCTCCTCGAGGCTTTCTTTGACTTCGTCCAGCCGGCTCTGCCTGTCACGAGCTACCGGCAGTACGAAGACGTATTTGATGTGCAGCATGGAGGTATCAGTCTGCTTCTCTACGTTGCCATGTTATTCGCCGGCTCGCTGTATGCCGACCAAGTCCAGCTTTCTCTCGACGGATACACGGACAGGTGGGAACTCATGCAGGATCTCTTTGAGAAGGCCAAGGTTTGTCAACGTCTACCTCTGCGCTACTGAGCGTCCCGCAAGCTAAGTAAAAGTCCAGAACCTCTACAATATGGACTACGAGCAAGACCGGCTCGCACTAGTCCAGTGCTCGCTGCTCATGTCGCTGTGGTCGGAGCGGACTCTATCGAACCAGCAGAGCTCGTTCTACTGGATGAATATCGCCATCTCGATCGCGCACGACATGAACCTCCACACGGAAGCATCCTCGCGTGGGTTAGAAGCACGAGCGTCACAGCTCCGCCGCAAGCTTTGGTGGTGCTGCGTCATGCGAGATTCTCTCATCGCGCTGGGACGATGTTCAGCACCTCAGATCAGGGACCATGACGTACCCATGCTGCAAGTGGCCGACTTCGCTGACGCTGAGACGAGCCGAGTGCTACTCTCTCCAATTGCCGCTGCGCAGGCCAAGACCCTAGCAGAACTGTGTGTCCAGAGAGCCAAGCTCTCTCTCCACCTCAACCGGGCTCTCAGACTCCGATACTCTCAGCACCACAGCGATCCTAGACCAGTCGTTGAAGGATCGTCCAAGCTCATCAGGCAGGACTACATCCACACGACAAATAGAGCCCTCGCAGCCTGGCACAAAGCACTTCCGCTCGCATGCCGATACCAGGCTCTGCCCGTCTTGGCTGTCGCCCAACCACTCGAGGTGGCCTCGAAAACAACTGCTGCCGCTGGCGCAGACATCGTCCTGGTCCTCCGGAGCTTCCTGCACATGCAGTACCACGCCACCATCAGCACCCTGAACCGCCCCTTCAGCATCCTCTCCTGCTGCTCATCCAAGAAGTCTTCCCAGGCCAACACCCCGCACGCCTGCGAGAACACACCCTCCGAGCTCGCGAACCGCAAGCGCACGCAGGACTCGGCGAACCACGTGATCCAGGTCGCCGCGGAGTTGCACCGGCACCGCCTCGACAAGTTCCTGCCCACGACCTCGACGGCCATGATCGTGCAGGCCCTGCTCGTGCACACGATGCAGTCGGCGGCGTTGCAGAACGGTGCCGATTATCGCCCGAACCGCGACGTGCTGCAGGCAATCCGCGTGCTCGACGAGATGCGGCAGCGAAGCGTCTTCAGCCATGTCGCGGCGCGGTATCTCGAGTCTGGAATGGAGCGTCCTGGTGCTTCCTCGGGAGAGAATGGGGTGAAGCCAGGCGTGCACGCCAAGATGGACCTGTCACAGACAAACATCAAGGCATCTATGAATCCTTCCACTCCGCCAAGTACAATACAGCCCCTGGCCTCGCCGCAGTGGTCGGATTACCAGCAAACGCCTGCCGTGGAGAGCAGCAAGCTACCAGCCACCAGTGTGCTGACTCCAGCGTCGGTGCTGATCGGGCAAGATCAGCACAACTACAATCGCACAGAGTCGGTGAACTCGGGGACATCGATGACGAGTGTCGAGCACCAGGTGTCTGCAGTTCCAGACTTGTTCTCTCCGTCGATATTCGACTGGGACCTAGACCTGGACGGGATTGACCCAGCATGGATGGAGACATCAGAGGACTATCTTCATGGTGGCGACGACGGTGTGACTGCGCGGTTGGTCGACCACTTGGGGATGCATGATGAGCAGCTTGGGCTCCCGATGTTTAACATCGAGGCACTGGACTCGCTGATAATTATGTAAATTAGATACCTATGAAGACACGTGTTGCGGCAGCTCTTTGTTATTGTTGATTCTGTCTATCTGGTTGCTGTCTTGTTTTTCACAATTAGCTTTGCAGTTCGAACGTTTCAGGTTTGTTTTCAAATCGTTTTCTTTTTTTTCCGTATCAGAAAATGGTTGAATTATGTTTCAATTACGATGTATTTACGTTTCTCCAAATGCGACGAAACAATGATTCTCCAAATCAACACAATTGAGAGACACCGCAGCTCTCGCCGAATGCACGAGAAAAGTGCTGACCTGCATGCCATGCCTGCCCCAGAGTGCTGTCCTCGTAGTTTGATCAGCTGAAAATGAATCGACCAACGCCGAGTAATCCCCCTCTGCGGGGTAGGTGGCCAGACACATCAGCATCGTTCGGGAATCGTATCACACGAGCACCACGCAGGGACGCCTTCTTCAGCTGTTCCAGATCTCGAAGCACGCCCGTCTCCGTTGGTTGCCCATTCTTGGAAAAGCTTTGGTGGTGGGACTCTGTCGTTTCCCCGCATGGCGGCGGAGCGGAAGAGGGGAGGAGCGGTGGTATCAGGGGCCCCGGGGCCACCTTTTCTCCTCCGGCTGCCTGAAATAGGTAAAGCTGAGAAATTATCCCAGCATATCCGCCATGGGTGCCTCGCAATGTACCGGTACTTGCCCCAAGCACACTCTCGTCTGTTCCCCGCATAAGCGGAGGCGTCAGGCATCCCAACAGCTCCCCACTGAATCTCCCTCCATTGCCCTTTCTGGGAAACTGCAGCATGTGGGGATTTGGCGGACGGATTCCGATCCTGGCAGGTTTGTCCATCTCTGCCGGACTGCTGAAATCTTTAAAAAGGTGGCTGTCGTGAGAGTATAATTTTTGTACCCTCAAGCTCAGCACTGTTGCCAGACTCGTAAACAGACGGAATCACACGAAGCACAGCCCAAAATGACTTCCCGAGATGGCTACTCCTGGACTCCCAAGGACGGGTTGAAGCCCGGTGTCCCTTCGATCGGCGTCATCCAGCCAGCGCAGAATCTTTCGTCACACAAGGATCAATACGATGTCATCGTCGTCGGCGGTGGCTACACTGGCTTGACCGCTGTACGGGATGCCACTACTGCTGGTAAGTTACCCGGACTAAAACCCCCAACTCGGTTCTGCTGCTTGGTCAATATGTGCTGACCATGACTTGCCCCAACCAGGTCTCAGCGTCCTCCTCCTCGAAGCTCGCGACCGGATCGGCGGCCGCTCATGGTCGTCCAACATTGGCGGGTACCCCTTCGAGATGGGTGGTACCTGGGTTCACTGGGGCCAGTGCCACGTCTGGCGCGAGATCGTCCGGTACGGCCTGACCAAGGGGCTCGAGAACTCGTTTGACCTCTCGCATGGCGTGAACCACTTTGAATTCAACACCGCCTCCGGCTCAGCCATCATGTCGCACGACGACGAGGACGCGCTCCTCGCCTCGGCCCTGCAGAAGTTCACGAACGTAGACGGTGCATACGGCCGCAACATCATGCCGCAGCCGTACGACATGCTGCACGTCCCCGAGGCGGCCAAGTACGACAAAATGTCGGCGAAAGACCGTGTGGAGCAGATCAAGCACACCCTGACACCCCACGAGCGGGCGGGCGTCGAAGCATTCGTGCTGCTGTGCTCGGGGGCCACGCTTGAGACAATGAGCTTCCTCGAGTTCCTGCACTGGTGGGCCATGTGCGGCTACACGTACCAGGGCTGCCTCGACATGCTCATCACCTACAAGTTCCGCGAAGGCCAGTCGAGCTTCGCGATCCGTTTCTTCCAGGAGGCCATGGCGAGCACGAAGCTGTCGTACTCGTTCAGCACGCCCGTCAAGAGGGTCGCCAACCAGAGCACTGGCCGCGTCGAGGTCGAGACCACGACCGGCAAGAAGTTCACAGCCGCCCGCGTCATCTGCACCGTCCCGCTGAATGTGCTCAACACGGTGACGTTTGAGCCGCCGCTCGAGCAAGGCAAGGCGGCGGCAGCGGGCATCGGGCACGTCAACGAGTGCGTCAAGGTGCACGCCGAGATCGCAGACAAGACGATGCGGTCGTGGAGCGGCATCACGTACCCGGACAACAAGCTCATGTACGCCATTGGCGACGGCACCACGCCGGCAGGCAACACACACATTGTGGCCTTTGGCACCAAGAACAGCCACATCGACCCAGAGGCCAACATTGAGGAGACGAAGAAAGCCGTACAGGGCCTCGCGCCGGGTAGGTTCGACAAGATTGAGCGACTGGTCTTCCACAACTGGCACAAGGACGACTACGCCAAGGGCGCGTGGTTCTTCTCACCGCCGGGCCTGCTGACGGACCACCTCGACGCCATGCGGGCCCGGCACGGCAACGTGCTGTTTGCCAACTCGGACTGGGCGCTCGGATGGCGCAGCTTCATCGACGGTGCGATCGAGGAGGGCACGAGAGCGACGGCGACGGTCAAGGCAGAGCTGCTGGGCTCGATCACCAGTGCCAGGGCGCGGTTCTAGAGTATGGGATTGGACGATGAAGTGACCAAGGGATCCATGAAGCGTGTATATAGTCTGCCCCAGATCTAGAGGATCGGACAGTCGTACTCTACATACAGCTGTGGTCGACATTGCCACATTGTCAGTGGGTGTATGAATAATATGCACGTGCATTACCCCTGTATGCACAAGTCGCAGAGGGAGAGGCTTCTGGAGCTAAGCCATTATCCAACCTGAACATGCCGGGGCCCTAGCTGGCCCTTGCTGACTGTCCGCTGGCCAAGCATGGCCTGCCCCCGCCACAACCGTCTCCATCCCACTTATCGCTCCCGGAAGACTCTCCGCCGACACGTCACGGTTTGAGCCTCACTCTAGCATCGTCGCCCTGTTACCACCCATCCACCACGCGCAGGACAGCATTGTCTGGCCAGTGGCCATCCGCACCGCAGGCTGCCAACCCGCCGCACCGCCTCCAGCAGCCATGTCGACGGGCTGAGGCCAGGGGCTGCCTAGTGACCGTCACTACGATGCCCAAGAAGCAACGCGTCAAGGGCTGTTTCCAGTGCTCCGTCCGCCGCATCGACTGCGATCTCGGCCAGCCAGAGTGCGCAAAGTGCCGCCGCAAGGGCATCGAGTGCTCTGGCCTCGCCCGCATCCGTTTCGCGCCAGGTCTCGCGTCCAGGGGCAAGCTTAAGAACTCGTCCGTGCCTGTCATCGGCAGCAGCAGCAGCAGCAACAACAGCAAATCACGTGTACAGGCAGCGACAACCCAGACTGATGATGTGGACCACGATGTCGAGCTTGTGCCTCGGACAACGGCACCGGAAATGACGGGCGAGTACGAGCTCGCACCCTTTGAGGATGCCGCCACGTTCATCAACGAGGTCATGAACGTCGGCAGGCGGCAGCAGGCTTGTGCCGCGCTCCAGCCGTGGATCCCTCCAGTTCCACACCAGGCCAGGGGTCTCTACTCCCACTGTACGTCGTTCCTAATCTAGAACTAACACTCGTCACCCCTGGATCCCTGAGATGTCGTCCACATGCTCACGCACTACAACACAGTCTCGCAGGCCGTCGCTCCTGCCATGGTCGTCATCGACGGCGTGGGCAATGGCTATCGCAACATAATTCTCTCCATGGCCTGTAACGATGACCTCCTCGGCAAGGCCGTCGGCGTCGTGGCCGCCCAGCACCTCGGCCTCAGCCAGCCCGAGGCTCGCGAGGCTGCGTGTCAAGGCCGCACCGCCGTCATCGAGAAGCTGCGTAGGGATGCCACCGTTGCTGGTCCGAACGCGGCGCAGCTCGTCTTCACCCCCTCGACCTGGGCGACATTGCTGGTCCTGCTCGTTGGCGAGACCGTAACTGGCGGCTCCGAGTTTGAGCACTTGTTCCGGATGCTCGTGGCGGCCGCACAGAACTGTGACCTGACCAATGTGCCACCCTTGCTGCGGGACTTCCTGCTCAAGCAGACGCACATGTTTGAGATCATCGCGCGCCCGCAGCTGAGCACACGCGAGGGGATAGACATCATCTCGCGCTCCCTCGACTCGCACCTTGACTGGGTCACGAGCGAGATGCGCGGCTGCGAGACTGAAGGGTCTCGCGCACTGGCCATCACGGAACAGGCCTTCCGCGAGGCCTCGGAGCTCTACCTGTCTCGCGCGACAACCGGACATCAGCAGGAGCAGCAGCAGCCGTCGGGCGATAGCTCAAACACCGGCCCAGTAGTAACGTCCGCCCCCGTCGCTTCGGACTCGGTTGCCCGCCTCCGTGCCCTGGTATCAAGCCTGGACCCTGCCGCTGAGGGTGCCCACGCGCTGGTCTGGCCGTGCTTTGTCGCCGCCGCGGAGAGCACAGAGCTCGGCGACAGGCAGTTCTTCACGCGGCGGCTGGGTCAGATCTACGCCATCACCAAGTTCGAAAACGTGCAGATGGCCGCGGCGTCGCTGCCGCTGTTATGGGCGGTGCAAGATAGCGCAGTAAAGGCCGGCGTGGGGTCGTCGAACTGGATCACAATGCTGGGCAGTATTTTGATCATGTAGTAGTGCCAATCCGTGACCATTACACATCAATTGTGACAGGAGCTACAACTAAGAAGGTATTTTCTAGTGAATCAATGATCACAGCGTGTGAGGCGACTTGCTTGGTAAACAGCCTACAGGCGAAGCCCGTCTGGCCGGCGCTCACAAGTTCTGCTGCCATGCGCTTCCCCGTTACCCATCACGGTAGAATCGAGGCATGTAGCAGGTCGTGTGAAGTCGAATGATGAATGCCGGAAAGAAGACTGCTCCAGCCCTAATTATGCCTTCATTGCCTGATGTATGACTGTATTCGCCCTCGAATATGCTTTAGCTCTGGACCGCTTGCTTCGACTATCAGTTCGATATCAAGAATCTATTGTGAAAATGATCGTCAAATATCCACCCATGTCGTGTACCTAGTGCTCGCTAAAATAAATGCTTCCTCCTCTCTATACCGCAGCAGAGATCTTATCGCCATTTCTCGCGTCCGCTGCCGTCGGCTCACGTACGTGAGAGCTTTCCCTCCTCCCAGGTGCATCAGTCCCGATCCTGTCGTGTCCCATGCCACCGCCACTGCCACTGCAGCCGCAACCCCCGGCGACCGGATGAAGATCCGGACTGATATCCGGCAAGTACGGGTGGTCAGTACCACCACCTTTGAGCGAAGGCATGTTTTGTCGTCTCGCAGACGGCTCTTGGAAGGATCGCTCGAGCGAGGGGTCGTGGGCGCGTTGGTGTTGCCGGCCGCCGCCAGTGGACATGTAATGTAGGACGAGGACGCAGAGAAGAACTGTTTTGTCGAGGGAGAATTAACAGCCATCGGCGAAGATGGAGGGAAGGCAGTTGTGCAGTGGAGGGTCTCTCGCAGGCGCGGAAAAGTGTGGTGAGGTTCACTACTTACTGTCTGCCTTGCACGTTAAAAAGCACAACTATAACACCTCCCCATTCATGATCGTCATCGTCTTGAGGTTGCTGCAATAGAGGAGAAGAACCGTCAGCCATGGAGCGGAAGCGCATCCGCAAAGAGGACGCGGAAGGAGGGAGGTAGCATACGTGATCGTGGCGATGAGGGTAATGCCAAGGCCGATCGTCGTCCGCAGGGTGAGCTTGCTAATCTCTGCGCGCAGCGGCTGCGCTCGCTCGTTGGATCCTAGAGATTGGATTCCGCTGCTGCCCCAGCTTTTGAAAGGCCGGAGGTTGAACGACTCTATTCACCGACCACCCAGCACCACATCAGTTCTCGGCTCCTTCGCCCCGGAAATGACGCCAGGAGTTAGGCTTTACTACTTACTGCTCAGGTAGTAGAGGAAGAAACTCGTGAGGTAAACCTGCGATGCAGGGTCGATTGTCAGTCAATTTCTGCCACCATGGAGCCATGGGGGTCATGCTACACACATTGATAAGGGTATCAAATGAGATGACAATGATCATCATGACGCGCTGGACGCCAATGATGCAGATTTCGCCTTCCAAATAATGTAGTCGACCGGGGCGAGAAAGTCAGATATCAGTTCGTGCTGTCGTGCCAACAGCGGGCAGTGTTTGGACCTGTGCATCGCTTACAGGAAAATGAAGACGATTGCTAATATCACGATACAGACTGCTCTCTCCACGTCAGAAGTTGCTATCGATGGGAACATGGGGATTGCCCTTCGCTCACCCAGCGGATCAACACGAAAATCTACACCACATCGGTCTTGCCCAGCCCCATCCTCAGGCCGATCGCGAACGTGCTAGTGGATCTTGCTAAGGCCGACTCTGGGGCAAGCAAGATAGGCTACTACGGGATTCCCGGAGTAGGCTTCAACTGCGGTCCTCTGTCAACAATCATTACGAAAACTGGACTTATTCAGTCGCTCAAAACGCAGCACACGACGGATTACTGGGCTTATCTCAAGGTCTCCGCGTTTGTGAAGGCTGTAATTGCCGCTGCTGGATACCCCGAGAGCATTGAGGAGATTGACAGCGGGAAGGCGGCCGAAGAAGTCGAGTTGCACGGTCCTGCAGCCGACCTGAAGGGCTCTGTCTCAACGGTTCAGCAAGTCGAGGTCGTGGACCTTTGAACACAAGGTTTACACAGCCAACGCCGTCAGAGCCACCGAGGCCAAGTAGCCGCTAGCAATTTTTTCGTCTCTTACCCATAGTTTCAAGTATAGTCCGAATGCGATAGTACTAAGATGAACAGACCCAAGCATGACACAGGCACCCGTGGTGAAGACAATCAAGCAAAAGGCCTCGAACGCCATCGTCAGGGGCGAAAGCAACAAGCGATCTCTCCCATTTTCCCTCTTTCTAACTGCCTCGATTCGCATGCAGAACGTACTGCAAGTTCGTTTCGACCCTCCCGCCAAGCCACCACGACTGTAAATAACTGCCCCGTGCACAAATGGCGTGCCACTAACGCACGAACACCTCATCGATCGTCGTCAACACTGCCTGCTGCAGTACATACCACAAATACATGAAAGAGCCACTAGTGAATCCGCGAAAAGGCGTGTTGGCACCGGTCAGGATCGAGAGCCGAAACCGAGCACATCGCATATGACATCACCGGGCCCAATGAACTATGCCAAGATATTGATCGACGGGAGGTTCTGTGCTCAAGCTGCGCCAAGTCTTCGTCGAGTCCGTCACGTTAGGTACTTAGTGGCAGAGCTCGGACATGCTCGGACAAGCTTGGACATGATCTCGTTATCGGTGCGGTGTCCTTTGGGCACCTAAAACCGTCTGTCCATTCGTCCACGGTGTTCCCGGTCAGATCTTGACCAGTATACAACGCTATTTCTGCGTGTTGGGCCAAGAACCGTAGTTTCTCGGCTTTTATGCGAACCAAGCTCATAATATTGCTCAGAGAAAGGAACAGGGGGAGGGGGTGCAGATATGCTTTTAGCCGGTAGAGGTCCGTCCACCTGAAGCTGCGCAACTCACTGACAAGACAGCCACCGAGCGATATCTGATCTGCAGACTGTCGCTTCATCGTAGTGGGATTTTGACGCACTATCGAGTGGCAAAGGGCGCACAAGAAGGATTAATCCAGGGGAAGGAGGACGATCGAGTGATTATTGGGCATTCCCGTGTTACAAGCTCTAAGCAGCCAATGCATGCGTCATGAACCTTGCAAGCGGCTGCGTTAGACTAGAAGTTCAACTCAGCTTCTGCATGTGCAGATAGAAAGATCCCTCCCTATTGGTTTATGATTTGCTGACAGGTATTTCAGGCTTTCCGTTGTGAACATTGCTGGCTCGAGCTCGCATAGGATCCACAAATGCCAGCATCTTACACAGAGGTTCCGGACACTGTATCATCCGAAGTGATATCGTGGCTATCACGGCGACATTAAGAGCGAAGTCGGTATAAAATGGCCCAGCGCGCTTCTACGAACACAACCACGGCAACTTCTATTCCCAAGCATAGCTCCAACGGAACAGCCAGCAAATATGGCTCCTACCAAGGTTACGAAGGTCCATCTGCCAGATGTTTTCCAGTCTTTCGCGCGCAGCCCGCCAAAGCTCAACCCACACTATGCCAGCGTGAAGCAGGAGTCGGAGGACTGGTTGTCCGAGTAAGTGACATATATGTGTTCACAATCACTGGAACATCGAGTGCTCCCTGGAAGCCCTCTACAAAAACCTGAGGGCCACGCCATGCTAACGATAGATCCGTGATGGCGAGAAATGAAGTCTATGTGACAATTCTCCAAAGATGCGCACCACCATCACGCGATGCGACTTCTCTTACTTCATTGCCATCGCTGCGCCAGATGCGCCCCGAGAGCGCTTCCGGACACTCTGTGACTGGGGTAACTGGGTACGTGACCATGAAATTAAAATAGTCTGTGCATGTGGCTACACCATAGCTGACAGGCCGTCACTGCGACATAGGTATTCCCTTATGACGATGGTGTGTCCTCACTCCTGATCAGCAGCACCTTCAAAGACAGGGACTTTCACAGTGCGTGCTAACGCAGACATGCAAGTATTTGACAACGGCGAGTTGAGAGACCAGCCGGAGCGTGCCAAGCTCGTCATGGGCAGCCTGATGGCGATCATGCTCGGCCAGGTCGACGAAGACGCAGCACCCGAGGGGCTACGGAAGTTGCCCATAATTCAGGCCCACGACAGCGTCTACAGGCGCATGGCCGTGGTACTTAGCCCTACTGCCCCGAGCCACGAACTGAGAAGGACATGACTAACAATTATTACTCTCCCAACCCCAGTCAGGTCCAGGTAGGAATTAAGCGTGACACTACCCTGAATAGAGTTACCACCAAGCGGACTGACATTTAGCTGTGGTGAACTAGGAGTTCGTAAGCGGTTTGCCCAGACCATGAATAAATACTGCACTGGCGCCCTCACCCACGTCTCCGACTACGCCCTCAACCAAGAGCCGACTCTCGCCGATATGGTTCAATCGCGGCGTGACTCGGGCGGTGTCTCCCCGATTTATCACCTTGTCGAGTACGCTCACGATCTATCCGTACCCGACGAGGTTTTCCAATCACACTTGGTCCTGGAGCTCGAGGTGCTAGGCATAGACCTGGTAAC
Source organism: Microdochium nivale (assembly GCA_026745475.1). Lineage (NCBI taxonomy): Eukaryota > Fungi > Ascomycota > Sordariomycetes > Xylariales > Microdochiaceae > Microdochium > Microdochium nivale. The sequence goes on from JANTFD010000010.1 coordinate 214,475, forward strand.
AATGTAGGTGTTGTATTCCTCTGCTGACAAACTTGGAAAAATTCTAACTATTTGACCCTGCTCCCCCCTTTCCATAACCTACAGCAGCAACGACATGCTTAGTTATTCGAAGGAAGAAGTGAGTGCCCCGTTTGTTCTCCTTTATGGTCTGCTGAGCTGACATCATTCAACAGCGCGACGGGGTCCCTCATAACATGATCGCTGCGTGTCGGCTGCAGGGTCTCTCAGTGCAGCAGGCTTTTGACACCGTCAGTGAGCTACTTATGGACCGCTATCGCAGGTGGGACGAGGTCGAGGCCGAGCTGCAAGCAGTCTCCTGGGCCGACGAGTCCACTCGCCAGCAGGCGCTCCTCTATGTCCAAGGAATCCAGAACACCGTGACGGCGAACATGTACTGGAGGTAAGTCTTGTGCTCATTAAATTCGCAGCCTTACCTTGGTTACTAATTTGTGGAAATACCAGCTTCAAATCCGGGCGGTATTTTGGCTCCGCGAGCGAGTCAATCCGCGTCTCGCGACAGATTGAAGTCATGCTCCAGCCTCCATACCTGATCAGTCATAGGCAGGCAAAGCAGCTTGATGACTTCAAGAGCATGAAGGGAAACAAAGACAATGAAATTATACAAGCAGCTTGAGACGTTGTGGTTATGGGAAAAGCGCAGCACAAATAATGATATACCATTTGAACTACATCACGATCTTTTTAGTGCCACTGGTGACGCAATGGAAGGTAATGGGTTTACCTACCTGTTTCCCCTTTGTATTGGGCGAGACGAGCAAAGTCAGGACTGCGACTACTCCTACCCGCAGCAGCCAGAAAAAGTCCTGTATTTGCAAGATAATATGCTTGTCCTTCAAACGGGAAAGTGTTGGAGGTTTTCTGGGCGAAAGAAACAGTGAGATACACCTAGCAACATTCACCACATCATCGACTTGGCAACATACTCAGGCACCTGGCTCCGCACAAAATCTCTATGATATTCATTGCGTGTTTTAGTCCCTGTGGGCGGCAACAGGACCTGTAACCGGACAAAGCTTTCATACACAACATACACACATAATCTGACGTAAAAAATTGATGCCAACTCACGTTTACTCGTTCTCTAGTTTGGGTATTCGCTTAGAATGAGAGTACTCCTATCACTTTACCATAATGCTGACTCAGGGGCTTCCCTGGATACTAGAAGCAATCACGACAATGAGAATCATATACACTGTCAAGGCCGTGGTTCTCCACTGCTCTGGACACGGCGATGTCGTTACCGAGATTCTTAATAACGTCGGTTGCGAGAACGCGGAAGCACCAAAGAGGCCTAGGGGTGCATTCGAGAGATGCGCCAGGGGTGTCCGCGTGGAAGAGCCAAATTACACCAGCCACATGCACTGCGAGCCGTGTTGAGACCAAAGATGCCACTGAGTGCCTCAGGGGGTTAGGAGGCGATGACAGTGAACGCTGGCATCCGGATACTGACGTAGACTATGGAGACGGACGAAAGCCAGCTGCCGCGCCTGTTTGGTGAAAATAGCTCCAGGGCCGGTACATGAGTATCATGAATATCATGAATATCATGATGCTTCACCGGTTTCAGAGATACAGTCAGCTCCTCAAAGTCCAACCATGGCTCAAGTGATGACCGGTTATTCAGCTGCGCCAAATCAGACTGAGCAGCTGATGGACTATTTGTTCTTTGTTCTTTGCGCATCAACCTTTAATTTATTCTTTGGGCTGCAATTAATACTATTCAAGAACAGCGCTTGCACATGCATATGCTGCCTGCGAGGCTGGTTGGAGCTCAACAGTAGCTTGTCTCGTAGTATTCGTGCTCGCTGCAAAAATGCAAAATAGTGGCAGGATGACATTTTCATGCCTCTAGCCCTTCAGGCATGCTGATCTAGGTCTCCACTACAACCGGGGAGGACCCATGTGTTTCGCCCAGACAGTTCATGTTGTCGAGGTGCCGTGCCTGCAAGAACTCTAGTATGGGCAAGCCAATGCCAGCTTGCGGCTTCATAGGAGGCAGGTTCAGAATCTGCGGTAAATCAATTGGGAGGCAGACAGTCACTGCCTAGCATATCTGCGCTCAGTGTAGACCTGGGCCGGGAGAAGAAAAACCGAGGATACATGCCTCCACCAACCAGTTCACAGATGTACTGATGATTAAATTGTGGGTGTCTGCCGGTTCGAAGCAGGTTGGGGGTTCAGCGTCAAAGTGCTAAGTCACAACAAGCACCAGTATCTTGATGCCTGAATACCACAATGACATTTGCAATCATTCTTCTTCCGCCATGGCTTTTTCTTTTTTCCCAATCTCACCAATGACTAGGGGTTTGTAGCTCTCACGGTTTCTTTTGTTCCCACTTGGCGCTTTTCAACCTGTGTCATCAGCATCGTTTGACTCACCGGCCCTCTAACGCGCTGTGCGGTCTATCCTGCTTGCTTGCTCGCGGGGGAGAATTTAGCACGCATCCCAAGATCATCAACTACTATAGTCATCTTTGAGGCCAGCGTGCAACATACATTGGAAAGGTTAATGTTTAGCATTGAGCCAAACAGCGGTGCCTGTCTCATTGAATACCGCAGATTGAACAAAGTCTCTCTCGTGCAATTCAGCAAGAGATCTTGGTGGCACTGCATGATTGCTCGTGAGGCATTGTACAACTCGCAGGCGAGGCAGCATGCACTATTGTCCTTGACTTTTGGGAAAACACCGTATATTAACATCCTAATCTCACCAGATTTTAGCTGTCAGGTCTTCTCCCATATCACACTCGCAACACATCACAAGACACACAGAGCCAAGTAGAGCAAACATCCAGCGTAACCAGTCCACCAATAAATTCCCCAAATCAGTAAGCGCCACACCCTCGCCCTCGTGTAGCCGGACCAGCCCACTGACACTTGTCGCCTGCGGGCAACCGTATCCAGATTTCACAGAGCAGATACAAGACAAGATGTGCCACTACAGGGAGACGAAGACAGAGTGCCCGCGGTGCCGTGGAGAAATTTCAGAGAAGAGCGAAGAATCCCACTGCCTGTACTCCCAGGGCCGCTTCATGTCCTGCGGCTGGCCCGGCCCCGTCGAGAGAATCGTCTTGTTTCAAGCCTGGCCTTGCTATGACTGCAGGATGGCTATCAACGGCCGCTGATCACGACCCTAGGGAGCACTGGCTGGGTTGTGGCCTCGTCGCCGGTATTCCGGCTGGAGCGCCGTCCGCTTTCCATAACAACAAAAATATTTGCAAAGCTGTTGGAGGATAAATTTTGCCGCTAGGTGGAACAGACGGCTGCCATGGGGCTAGTAGGGCTGAGTTGTAAACCGCCATGGAGGAGGGGAGATTGGGTTCGCTCAACAGCCTGTCGGCCTGACTCGACCATGGGGAATGGCAAGGAGTCAGTTGATTCCACAAACACTAGTCGGCAGTTAGTCTGTGCTCGTAGCCCCGAGTATTGCGAAGACAACGAGCTGATTTTACAAAAGAAACAACAAGCGAAATAAGCTTAGAAAAAGCGCGGTTTCATATCCCATTTTGTGATTTTGTGACTGCCCCGAGAGAGCCAGTCCTGCGAGGCTACCAGGCCTACAGTTTACTAGCTAGCACATTGCCGTCTTGGATTCTTCTCTATTGACTGCTCATTCTCCTCGCTAATAGGGAAACAGTAGCTGTACTAAAGTCTATATCGTTGCTTTCTTGGACACTGTGACGTGGAGCAGGTAAGGGTACGTACCGGTGCTCCCTGGAGCAGCTGAGTCATCAGCTTGGAGCACCCAATCGAGCATATAAACCGAGCTTCAGAGCTCTCTATCACTCGCTTTATTTCCTCTCTTTTAGAACCAGACGACTGTCAATACAATGCCAGTTGAATCATCCATTTCATGCTCTCTCGATGCCAAATCGTTACATACATAACGTCATAGACACTTTACACCCTTTATCTTATCTTTGAAGCGGTACGCCTTGCAACCGACGTTAGAGTCTTTTCTGAGTAAAGAACTCCCTCCTCCCCGAGGAGATAAATGCAGATAAATTCAGTTTCCACAGAATAATAGCTGGGGTCCAGGACATTGTTCAACTATTCATAGAATGCATTTGATTAACCAATCACGCTCACCTGCGGCTTAAATTTCTATTGAGCCGGACTTTCGTAGTTGCACTGCTTTCTTAACCTCCACTTAGCAGACGCGGCTCCGATTCAACCCCCACCGCCCAAAAAAATACCCCTCGAGAAAGACAAATGTAGCAAATCGACTAAATATTGCGGCGCATGTATCATTGCATTTTCCTACATGTTTCCAAACACTAGCGGCGATAATCGAGTCGACATGTATGACTTCGCTGTTTACCCTTATCTATCGCAGTCATCCGTATGATAGGCTCTCGCGATAGCCCGAGTGGAGCTCTGTCGCAGATCATGTGAAAGTGACTGTCGGTTGGCTTGAGGGAGCCAGAGCTGCAAGTAAATAGTGTGTCATGTTTCACAAGATTTAGAGTCGGTGACTGGCTGGCTGAGCGATGCAACTAAGCGGGATATGCATGGATGCAAGACAGCGGGCTCCACATTTGCCGACATGCCGCTCACAGCACAGAAGCTTCCCACGTTGGCAGTATTGTGCGCGGACACAACCACAAGCGAATCCAGAGCCACAGTGTAACAGGACATGCCATGACCATGGTCTTACCGAGCGTCCTTGTGGCCAGCGCCGTGGTGAATTCGGTGACAGCCGATCATCCAACACCATATGATGCCTGCAACAACCGCGGCGCAACCGCGTCGCAACCGGGACCGCGACACGCCCGTTCCCGTCGCGACCAGGGCGACAGAAGAACTATGCGAGCTCCAAGGAGCGATCGAGTCGCCTCAATGGCAGCCACGAGATCGCGCGGCATCGGCAGGGCGAGCCAACCCTGATCCAGGGGGTACCAGCATCACCAGCAACGCGGCCGTCTCCTCGCAGATATTCACGTGCTTCACCAAGCTCCCATCTGAGCTCCGCGCGCTCGTCTGGCGCGAGGCGTATCTCGAGCTCCTCGCGTTGCAGCCTTGCGTGTGCATCTACCAAGGAGGTACGCTATTCACGGACGACATCAGCGACATGGACAAGGCCGGCAAACCGGTGATTGGCGGACATGTTGCCCGCGGGTTGCGGTACAACCACGCGACGCCCGTGGTACACGCCGAGTCTGCACAGCTCGAATCGGTCTGCCGCGAAGCCCGACTTGTCTGTGTCGGTCAGCGCGGCAAGATGACCAAGGCATCGCGCGTGCGGCCGCCGGCGTCGTCTGACGACGGGTCTCAACAACACTCGGGACAGGGCACGCCCGCTCCCGTGCTGAAGCAGCCATCACCACTGCCGACACGCCTCTTTGATCCGGCTATCGATGTTCTCTACATCGACCGGCGGAAGCGCCACGGAGATGGGTCCGCGATCGTCTTCTACCTCGGAGACCGGACGAGTTGGGTCCGGCACGTGCGGCACATTGCGTTTCCGTTCTCGCTGGTGCTTGACATTGCGAGACGGCCGGCACTGCTCAGGCATCTGAGTAGCCTGGAGAAGATATCTCTCGTCTTCCCCGCCACGGAAAGGACAAGGACGCAGGATCATCCCCCGTCGGGACCTGAGCAGCTGGTCTCGTCGGTAGTGACGCTTTGGTCTTCGATCATGCTGCCAACTTCAACGCCCTCGCAGCGTGTCGGGCTGCGAGCTCTCGGCCATCGCGAGATGGCGGCGCTCCGGATCAAGGACGACCTGCGATGTCCGCCTTCGACATTTGCTGAGCAGAGGAGCTGGCCGCTGGACGGCGAGACGGGAAGGAACTTTGTCGAGCTCGTCAAAAGTAGCATCGGCAATCGCATCCGCCGGACGGACCAGTACAGCCTGGATCTGCAGAAATTTTACTGGAACGCGGACGGGACTTTCAAGTTTGTCGTCGAGGGCTGCGTGTTTAAAGAGAGACAATCAGAGGGGGTGTTTTGTCTTGCGGCTCGGGAATGGAGGGCAGGTGGTTGAGGTGGTTGAAGTGGGGGAACAAGTGCGTGGTCACGGTGGTGCTGATGGCCTGAATGGACTGGACCCCACCCGCACACTCTCGAGCTCGAGGCGGGTGCCTGGAAGTGCCCCGTCTCCAGTCAGTTGCAGACAATTGCAGACACAGTTGCTTGAACAATGCTCTTTTGCCTCTGTGTTTTCTACAGTCCCACTGGACGTTCCTGCCGCCCATCACACTCGCTCGACTCCTGCCTGAGGCCGCCTCCACCTACGCCGGCGGGCCACCCCCACCTCGGTTCTGCCAGCCAGCCAATGACGGGGCCGCCACGCAGCTCGGCGCCGCCCCTCATTCCTCGCTGCTCTCGCCCTGCTAATCAACACCTCGCCAGACCTGCCTCTCCATCATCGTCATCGCCCTCGTCGTCGCTGTCCTCTCCGGGCTCACCCATCAGCTCCTCGCCGCCCAGCCCCTCCCCACAGCGCATCGCCCTCGAGCCGCCTCCCATCCCGACCATCCTGCCGTCGCCATGGAGGCCGCATCGGCCAGAGCGGCGGCGCGCGACCGCTGGAACGAGCTCGGCATGCCCCGGCCCTCGCAACTCCAGCGCTTCATCTCGAGCGCCTGCAGCCCCGAAAACTACGAGCCCAACCTCGCCCTCAACCTCGAGATCTGCGACCTCATCAACTCCAAAAAGGGCTCCTCCCCGCGCGAGGCCGCCGTCGCCATCGTAAATTACATCAACCACCGCAACCAGAATGTCGCCCTCCTCGCCCTCAACCTGCTCGACTACTGCGTTAAGAACTGCGGCTACCCCTTCCACCTCCAGATCAGCACGAAGGAGTTCCTCAACGAGCTCGTCCGCCGCTTCCCCGAGCGGCCCCCCATGCGCTGCACCCGCGTCCAGAATAAGATCCTCGAGGCCATCGAGGAATGGCGCAGCACCATCTGTGACACCAGCCGTTACAAGGAGGACCTCGGCTTCATTCGCGACATGCACCGCCTGCTTAGCTACAAGGGCTACATCTTCCCAGAGGTCCGCCGCGACGACGCCGCCGTCCTCAACCCCAGCGATGTAGGTTACATTCCCGTGTTCGCCACACCTGTACTTCTGCTGACACTCTGACCAAACAGAACCTCAAGTCGGTCGAGGAGATGGAGGAGGAGGAGCGGGAACACCAGTCGGCTAAACTCCAGGAGCTCATCCGCCGTGGCGCCCCCGAGGACCTGCAAGAGGCGAATCGCCTAATGAAGATCATGGCCGGCTACGACACGAGGACCAAGACAGATTACCGGGCCAAGGCTGCCGAAGACATTGCCAAGATCCAGGCCAAGGCCCGCCTGCTCGAGGAAAGGCTCGATGCGTTCCAGCCTGGAGAGCCAATGAAGGACGGCGACGTCTTCTCCGAGCTCGCCGCCGCGCTGCAGAGCGCACAGCCCAAGATCCAGAAAATGTGCGAGGAGGAGTCGGAAGACCACGAGGCCGTCGCTAGGCTGTTTGAGATCAACGATAGCATACATCGTACTGTCGAGAGGTGGAAGCTGCTCAAAAAGGGCGATGTCGAGGCCGCAGCCAAGATTGCCGCTGGAGCACCGATACCAAGCAAGTCCAAGGCGTCCGGAAAGGCTCCGTCTGCCGCAAATGAGCTCTCCCTCATCGACTTTGACGGTGAGTCTGCGGGCGCCAATGGCGCAGAGTCAAGCACGCAGGGCTCGGCGGGCATTGAGAACGACCTTCTTGGTCTTTCAATGGACGAGGGCAGCAGCTTTGGCCAGGGCGGTGGCATCTCGTTGGGCTTCGGCTCGAATCAAAGTAAGTTCTGGCGCAACATCGTTCATGGGGTTGTTGCTGACACCTTGCAGACATTCCTGGTCCTTCACTTCTCTCTTCATTATCGCAAAACAGTACCGCTGGTAGACAGACGTCTACAGCCACACCGCCTCCGTCGTCCTCGCCCTTCGCCGCCTTCACATCACCAGCAAGCACCTCTCAGTCGACAACGCCTCAACCGGGGGCTTTCGGCTCAAATTGGGGCCAGCCCCCTGCGGCGCAAAAACCGACACCGTCCGGCAACGATGCGTTTGCGGCTCTTTCAGCTGCTCAGTTCTCTGCGTCCAAACCATCCACACCCAAACCCCCAGCTCCCGCGCCTGCTCCTGCAGCCGCAGCAAACGATGACGACGAGTGGTCCTTTTCGTCTGCGCTGCCGACAGAGACCCCCGCGCTGCCGAAAGAGCACTCAGCAACAGTCAAGGAGGGTCCCGTCAAGGTCGACATGAAGGCCATGCGGTCGCCGCAGTCGCCCAACGGCCTGGCCTTGTCATTTGCCTTCTCCAACGCGACCGGCCAGAACGTGGGCGACATCCACTTTCAGCTCGCCGTCACAAAGGTATGATGCAAAACTTGCAGAGACTTGGTGGGCATTGCTAACATGTCATTGTGCAGGGCTACGAGTTGCAACTGCAGCCCCAGACGGGCCGCGCGCTGCAGCCCAACCAGAGGTATGGCGTGACGCAAAACATGCAGGTGTGGCATGCGGGTGACAAGTCGCGCAAGGTGGAAAGCCTGAAGCTGCGGTGGCGGCTGAGCTACACGCTCGGAGGCGAGACCAAGACGGAGATGGGCGACGTGACTGAGTTCTCGATTGCGTAGTTTTGGGGTGAACTGGGGGGATTTCTACTAAGGTCCCGGCCACGGGCCCGTATAGAAGGGCAGGGGCCGGTGGTAGCCTCGAGCGTTAGGTGAGCGTTAGGTGAGATATGAGAGATGAGAGGAGATGAATATATCCGTGCTCCAGACGGGAGCGACAAGATGCAACGGGCGGAGTTCGTTTTATTCAAACGTCACGAAATACCATGAGTAGTGAGTGTGAGGCTGGTTCAGCTCGTCTATTATGGTGGCCTCGTGTGCCAGCTATGCTACTCGCGTCGTTGGGGTGCTGGAGGGTGGAATCGACCTTTCCGTAGCTACGCTTACGCTAGGCAATGGACATGTATCTTTGAGCCCAAAAGATGGGGCTGGCCGAGTCAGCCCCGTCGTCATGGGCAGGGAAGCTGCCGGTGTGGTGCTGCATAGTAAGTAAAGCAGTGTACTCCGTCGGTGGGCAAGTGCTGAGCAAAATAAACCGCATAGCTTTGGTGGAGCAATGGTGATGAGATGTCCGATATATTTTGCTCGCCGCCTCGGTGGGTGTCCTAAATAGACGACTAGCGTCTAATCTACGCTATTAGCCTTTGCACCTGTGGAGAGTTGTCTAGGCAGCAGGGGCGGTCGGCTTCGTAGGAAGGGTTAAGAAAGCAGTGAAATGCAATCCACTGCTATGATCGGAAACAAGGTAGCACGAACCCCCCCTCGCCCCCCTCCCTGTCTGGATCGGCCTCGTGGGAAGGGCTAAGAAAGCAGTGAAGGGGAGAACACCACCAAACAGTGAAAGGCAGAGCCGCAGAGGTCGTTCCGTACCACCCCAACGCCCCAATATGTCGTGTACCTAATTACTACGTTAGCCTACTTGTAAGACCGTGTGTAGGTGACGGTGCGGGACCGTCTCGGCACTGTCCCGGGCCGGGGCATGCACCCAGCCACAGCCGGGCCTCGGCAGTAAAACGTGCCCGACACGGCCCCGAGGTAGAAAGGAGGATCTCTCCTTTTTGTAAGAATAAGTCTTATAGTAATACGACCCTTTACTAAGCTAATCCTACTACCTAATCTATCTACGTGTGTGTGGCCCTTATAATTCTTATTCTTCTACCTAGATCACCTAGTAGGAAATAGTTAGTACGCGACGCTCGTAAAACGCGCCCGACGCGGTACCGATCTAGGCGTAAGTCGCGGAAGGATCCTAGGATCGATAACCTCGTACTAGCGAGGACGATTTACTCCTACTACGTAACGTTAACGAGTTCCTTACACGAACCTAAGCCGAAACTAAGACGATACGACTCTAAAACGAGGTAGATAAGCTCGACGACTAGATCGCGGCCCTTAAAGCCGTAAGATAGAAGAAATAGCGACTCCGATAGCTCCTCTAAGAGATCTAGGGAGATAATAGACTTACTTAGTAATTTAACGCGGTCCTCTACCGTTAAGGTATTAACTCCCTACCGAATCGCCCTCGTACTAATATAAAGGATATAAAGACTAAGAACATCCTAACGTTTAAAACTACGTGGACTTTCCGTAAGAGACTTGATTAGTTTACCGACCTTAACCTTACGTTTAGAAGAGTACCCTAAACGTTAGGAGCTACTAATAAGCGTATCTTATACGCCCTAGACTATATAGAGGCCGACTACTATACGAGATAGTAAAGATACGTTAACGAATTATGTCACACGTGGGCCTAGAGGCTCCCTCCAGACCTAACGTTAACGATGTAGGAACCAAGAGTGTAGGACCTACAGGGAGCCGGGAACGGATCTTCCTCTAATATAGTAACCGGGATAGGCTTAGCTACGGGACGGACCGGTAGCGGAACGGCCGCGGATACGGAAGTAGAAGCGACATCCTCTATCGGAACGTCCTTAGGATTAGTACGAGCGACCTTCTTACCCTCCTTAATAGTACGACGACGCTAGCGCTTAGAGAATACTAAAACCTAACGACGTACGGCGTCGAAAGACTACATTTCGATAATATTAGTAATACTAGGGAGCGCCTTAAAAATGTCGGTAACGCGAGGGAGTAGGTCGTTTACGACGGTACGAACCGAGTTTACCTTAAACTTAGAGATATCGAAACTAGGACGAACTAACGTAGCTAGGGCGCCGAGGTCCTACCTAAACTCCTCTAGGATCTTAGCGTTCTTAAGGAACTCGGATAGGGTTAGGCGAGGCTACGGAGCGGCTACGGTTAGCTATAGTCTCCTAAAACTAAGACCCTAGGATTACTCACCTAAATAACTAGCTCATTATCGACGGTAGTAGACTCCGAGTTAGTACCTAACGGAGCGTTTAGCTCTACGATAGAAACTATAGTATCCTCCGCCTTATCTATAGCCTTATCGACGGTACGACGGTTCTTAGCCTTCTAATCGCTTAGAGAGATCTTAGGATCGTTTAGGAACTAAGTATTTAGACGTACCTACTTAGCTTAGCGGTTACGCTCGGTAAGCTACGTAGCTAACAGGTTCCGTTAGGTACGGCTTAGCTTTTTCTCTCGAGTATTACGACCTATAATAACTTAAGGATAGGATAGTAAGATAAGAAAGGGTAGATAGGTAATATTAGAAGTAGGATACGAAGACTAGAATACGGTTATAGAGAGGAAGTATAAGTAAGGATAATAAACGGTACGCGTCGTAAAGGCTTATATTAAAGGATATTAGGTACCGTTATTATTACGTAGTTAGATATATATTAGATCTCTATAGTAACTAGTACGATATTAGTTTTTCCGTGTACTACTACCGCTCCGACGTTATTCCGACTACGATCCGGCTAGACACCGATTTCGCCTTATAATATTTACTCTAGTATAGATAGATAGTTACCCTAATTCTAACGATCCGGGACGGACGTTATAGAGGGGGGGATAATTATTATACGTAAGCCTAGAGGCTCCCTCTAGACCTAACGTTAACGATATAGGAACTAAGAGTGTAGGACCTACTATATAACTAGACGGCTTAGTCCCGTAGGCGGGCCGACCCTAAGCCGCGGCTAAACCGGACCCGACACCTTATAGTTAGAGTTACTAGAGCCTTATAGGCTCCGGGGCCGTTCCGGCTAGGGTCCGTGGCCTAACCGAAGGCACACTAAGCTCTTAGAGGATTCTAGGATAAAGGTAATTATAGTATCCTAAAGGATAGGGGGACGAGGCCTTCCCGTAAGCGCTCTACGCCTACTCCGCCCTCTACCCTCTTCCCTCTATATAAGGGGGACCGGATCTAAAAGGATTCCTAGGGAAGGAGGAAGGGCAAGGATCAGTCTATCTATCTATCTATTTATCATCTCTTACTCTCTCTAAGTGAGCCTTGTCTATATAGTTACTCTAGGTACTAGTCCTGTACCTAAATATATCCTATCTACGTCCGCTAACCTCTCCGGGTGCGGTCCGGCCTCTCTCCGGCCTAGCACCGTGGTGATTCCGACTAGCCTGCCTTCTACCGTATGCCTGATCTCCTTGGGCCGCCGCCTGAGTAGCTTATGACAAATTACCTACGGAATAAGACGAGGAAGAGGTATATAACGATTAGGAAGGTTTCGAGGTATAGACGACTAGCTTACTAGAAGGAGCCGAGAACTAGGAGTTTACGGTAGGCTAGGATCTAGAGAATATAAGGTAAAGAAAGGACTAAAGCCCCCGGGATTTCGACCTCTATTTAGTCTCCCTAGAGGACTAGCTAGATCCCTGGCCTAAATAATAGAGAGTTATCCGCTTTTATACTAAGCTCCGCCCCGAATTCTAGAGCTACCTCGCTAAGTTCGGCGGCGAAAAACTAGTAACCCGGGCCCTTATCGTTACCTAGGCCTAAACGAAGTAGGAAGCCTAGCGGACCTCCTAAGGTATCTCTAAACGTAAGCGGTCCCTAGAACGAGATAACGCCCCCCGACGATAGAGGGTTAATAAACCCCGTAGGGACTTCGCTTAGAGGAGTAACGACGCGCCCCTAAGGTACCCCCGGAGCGATACCGATAAGGACTCTAATTCGTACTAAAACCCTACCGATAGAGTAACGGGGCGTCCTATCTAATACTTCTACTATAATAGCGAGTAATACCTCGCCCCTCGCTATCCCGAGAAGAGGGATCGAACCGCTACTATCTCGGAGGCGAGAAGGCGGGATACCTCCCGTAGCTCGAGGGGTAGTAGTCGAGGAAGAGGACGGGGAAAAGCCCCGGCCTAGTAGACCCGCCTACGTCTACTAAGCCTCTCCCCCCTATATAAGTAGTTCCCCGTTTCTATATACGAGCCTAAGTCGGTAACGGATCGACGGCGGTTTATACCTACGTTAACCTTAACTCGTATATAGAAGTCGACTATATTAGCTATAAGTTAGTAAAACGACTACGACTCTAACCCGTAAAGCTTACGCTACCCTAACTCTACGTTATTAGAGAAATATCCTATAAGACCTATAAGGTCTTCTAGGTCCCTATCGAGGTCGTCGACTCGAGGGGAACGTATAAGGCGCTTCGAGTACCGTATATAGGCGTCGAGCGCGACCCTAACCTAAAAGGAAGTCTAGTCCTAATTACGAGACCGACGCTAGTTTAATACCGAGTCGTACTCGAAAACGCTACGGATAGATAGTAGTTCTAAGCCCCTAGCTACGAGATCCTTAGCGCGCGATAGTTTCGGAAAGCTACCGTAACGTAGGCTTTTATCTACGCTATCGTTACTAAAGATGACGTCGAAGAAGACCTCCCTCTCCCCGATAAGGAGAGAGAACTATAGTTCGAGATTAAGGCTATCCCTACTAAGTTCTAAGACTTTATAAACGTCTTCGACTATACTAAGGCGAGTATATTACTCCGAGTTAAAGGCTCTAACTATACGATTAACCTTATCGACGGCGAAACGGTACCGTACGGGCCTATTTACCCCTTAGCCTAGAACGAGTTAAAGGCTCTTCGCGATTATATCGAGGAGAACTTAAGACTAGGCCGAATCCGACCCTTAAAGAGCCCGGTAGGGTCCCCGATCCTTTTTATCCCGAAGAAGGATAGGACTCTCTAGCTATACGTAGATTATAGAGGACTTAATAGGGTAACGGTAAAGAATTAGTACGTACTCTCCCTTATCTTAGAGATTATAGACCGCGTCTAGGGATCTATCTTCTTTTCTAAGATCGACGTTAAGGATACCTACTATAGGATCCGGATTAAGGAAGGAGACGAGTAGAAGATAGCGTTTCGTACCTAATACGGCTACTTTAAGTACCTAGTTATACCTTTTAGCCTAACTAACGTACTTACTACTTTCTAATACTATATTAACACCGCCCTTAGGGGGCTAGTAGATAACTTCTATATTATCTATCTAGACGATATCCTTATCTTCTCTAAGGATAGAGACACCTATACGGCCTATATTCGGTAGGTCCTCGAGCGCCTTAGGTAGGCGGAACTCTACGTTAAGGTATCTAAGTGTGATTTCTACTAGGCTAAAGTCGAATTCCTAGGCTTTATCCTCTCTAGAGACGGCGTAGTAATAGACCCCTCCCGAGTCGATACTATCTTAACCTAGGAACTACTTAGAACCTATCGAGAGATCTAGGTATTCCTAGGATTCTATAATTTCTACTGAAGGTTCATCGAAGGTTATACTGGAGTAACTCGCCCTCTAACGGACCTACTAAAAGGTAGTATTAACGGGAAGAAGCTAGGGAGCGTAGTACTTAACGAGACCGAAACGGAGGCTTTCTAAAGCCTCCGAAAAAAGTTTATAGAGGTACCGCTCCTTCGATACTTCGACCTAGCGAAGCCGATCTAGCTTAAAACCGATACCTCTACGTTCGCCCTATCTAGCATCCTATCGTAACTAGGAGAAGGAACGCGTTAGTACCCTATTACTTTCTACTCGAGGAAGTTCATAGGGGAAGAGATAAGATATAGTACTCCGGACTAAGAGATGCTAGCTATTATTAATAGCTTTAAGTACTAGAGGTACTACCTCTAAGGTACCGAAACGACTATCGAAGTCCTCTTAGATTACTAGAACTTATAGTCCTTTATAAGGTAGCTAAAGCTTAATAGACGCTAAGCTAGGTAGTATATACTTTTAGTACCCTATAACTTCTAGATTAAGCACTAGCTAGGGAAGTTGAACCCTACTAATACGCCGTCGAGAAGACCGGCTTACTAGGCTGAAGCGGTACTAGAACGACCCTACATCCCGTCCCTAGAAGCGAAGCTTACCTAGTTAATATTAGATCGAGGGGTCGGCTCTATATTAGTTACGAGCATCTCGGGAATATAGTAGGAAGGACCGGGCCTCTCTTAGGAGGACCTAGCTCGGGCCTAAGACGGCCTCCTTCCCTAGTTAATTCCTAGGCGAACCGCTAGAGTTATAGCCCTAGAAGAAGATATCTTCGTTAACTCGTCCGCGCTAGCTCTAGAGGAGCTGATTCGTAAGGCCTAGGCTAAAGACCCTAAGGCGAGAAAAGTGTATAAATCCCTAGATGAGACTACCTAGAAGAACCTAAAGTAGTTTAGAGACGCTACCGGAACGATACGTTAGTAGAACTACGTTTATGTCCCCGATAAACGGAGTGTTTAGGACGAGTTAATAGTTCGCTACTATAACGACCCCTTAGTAGGGCATTTTAGATCTAAGAGGACCTTAGACCTACTCTAGAGGAAGTACTACTAGCTAGGGATAGGAAAGGACGTAATTAAATAGGTATTAACCTATAAGGTCTACTAAGGTAGTAAAGCTCTAAGGTATCGACCTTATAGAAGGCTCGAATCTCTACCGCTTCTAATACGTCCCTATACCGAGTTAACTATAGACTTTATTATAGGCTTACTAGTAACCTTCTTTAAGGGTACTAAGGTCGACTCGATTCTAGTCGTTATCGATAGATTTACGAAGATGAACTACTACTTCCCCGTCTCGACGACGATTACGTCTAGCGGACTTACTAACCTTCTATATAACTAGATATTCTTATTAAAAGGAGCCCTAAACGGTATCGTTTCGGACCGTAGAAGTATCTTTACTAGCGTATTCTAGGGAGCCTTCTATACGTATCTAAAAATAAAGTGAAGGCTCTCGACGGCTTTCTACCCGTAAATAGACGGCTAAATAGAACGGGTAAACTAGTCTATTAAAACTTACTTACGCTACTACTATACCGAATCGTAGACGAATTAGCTATAACTCCTCCGCGTTACCGAATTTACGTATAATAACGTAAAGAACGCTTCTATAGACGTAACCCCTTTCTTTATACTAATAGGATACTACCCTCGTATAGATACGGACCTCGAGGACGAGGCCGTAAAGGGGGAGGTAGTCCTTAGAGCTAAGGAAAGAATTATAAAACTCGAATAGGCCCGCGAAAAGGTACGGAACTACTAGCTTACCGTAACTAAGTCGTAAGCGAAACACTATAATAAGAGATATAAGCCGTAAACCTTTAAGAGGAACGATCTCGTAGGCCTCTCGATATGAAACCTCCGACTTCGAGGAATTACCCCTAAGTTAGCGCCTAAGTATATTAGACCGTTCCGCGTTCTTAACGTTATTAGAACGTTAGCGTACCGACTTAGCCTCCCTACGTAATTAAGTAGGCTATATAACGTATTTCCTATTTAGGTACTCGAGCCCTAGAAGACTCGACGTAGCTACGACGGTACCGAGCACCTACCGATCCCGTCCCTAGAAGAAGACGACGAGGAGTACGAAGTAGAGACTATCCTTAAGTACCGAGATTACTATAGAGAACGCTAGTTCCTCGTTAAGTAGGTAGGATAGCTATTAGAGTATAATTAATAGGTTCCGAGTAATAACGTAGAAAACGCGAAGGAGGCTATTACGGCGTACTAGAAGGATACCGGGAAGGTTACGAAACGACGACGTAAATAAGATAAAACGTTTCTTATATTACGCCGAAGCGCTATAGCTATCTATTTTATATAGCTACGACTCTAAATCTAAAGCCGATTCCCTTACGAAGATAACGCTTTAATCGTACTATACGGTATAGAGACGGTACTAAAACGAAGTCTTACGAGTTATTAGACTCCTCGGACTCCTCGGACTCTATCTCGATCTCCGGTATCGTAATCTCTATAAGGAGAGGGAGCTCGTCGAGGAAAATCGTAAGCTCGCTCTTAGCCTTACCCTCGGCTACCTCGCGATCGAAACTAGCGTAAGCCGTAACGATAACGGTACGGTACTAGTAGTGAACCGCGGCCTCCTAGACGGGGAAGACCTCGTTACCCTCTATAATACGAGGCTTAAGGTCGAGAAGACGTTACTTATATCTAGGATCGTTCTAAGTACGTTAGCGAAACGGCCCTAAGAAGAGAGAGAATCGATAATAACTTACGCGAGGAAGCCTACCGCTATATAGGCTAGTAAGCGTATTAATACGCTCGTTCTTAGCCGCGATTAATACCTTAGGCTTTAGGATACGGAGTCGTTAGGGTAAAGAAAGCGTCCTAGGAGTAAGGAGGTACTAACTCGGTCTACTTTCGCTACGTACGAGACGATCTCGCGGCGAACCGCTTTCTTAATAGCGTCGAAGGTAACGTAGAGCTACTTAAGGGCCTTACTAACCTTAATACGGCCGCTCTCGCTAACTAAGGGGAAGTTACTATCCTTAGATATAAGGGCCGACTCGTTAGCGAAGCGGACCGTCTACTAGACGAACTTATTATCACTAAGGATACTACCCTAGGCGTAGTTATAGTCGTAGCGACGGTCCGAATACTACTAGTACTTCGCCGACGTAACGTTAGCGATACGGTACTTAATCGGTATACCCTCGGGAGATCTAAGCTAGCTAGCGCGAGTATAGTCGATAGGGAAGCGCTCGCTAAGGAAGAAGTTATCCTTCGCGTAACGGAAGTAACCTATATAAGGCTAAGAGGTAAGGATACGGGCCGCGTAGGGCGAGCTACCGACGATAGCCTTAGGAGGTATAGTACCGAATCGGTAACGAGACGAGGCTCGAGAAGAGGGGAAGGAAGAAAGTTAATAAAAAGGTATCGCGAAGGAGACGTAACGATAGTAGTTAAGGTACGAAGAGCGTACGATACGTTATTCCTTAAAGAAGAGGGAGGAAGGAGGAACATATAGGTATAGGTATACGACGCCTTTTATAGCCGTACGTCCACTCCTAAGGCGGTCGCCTAGCTACTAGTAGAAAAGTCGTTACTAGGGAAACAGGATTAATTAGTTTAGGAAACGCTATCGTATCGTAACCGCGATAGTACCGAAAAGCCTAGCGTCCTACTATCTATATACGGATAGAGTTATCGGGATAAGCCGACTAACTCCCGTGCGGATATATAATCCGACGTTAACGACGACTTATAGAGCGCCGACGACGTTAGCGATAATTAGCGTCGGAGGACTAACGCCCTAGAGGGGGGGATAATTATAAGACCGTATGTAGGTGACGGTGCGGGACCGTCTCGGCACTGTCCCGGGCCGGGGTATACACCTAGCTATAGCCGGGCCTCGGTAGTAAAACGTGCCCGACACGGCCCCGAGGTAGAAAGGAGGATCTCTCCTTTTTGTAAGAATAAGTCTTATAGTAATACGACCCTTTACTAAGCTAATCCCACTACCTAATCTATCTACGTGTGTGTGGCCCTTACACTACTACATTTGTAGAAGTTACCTCCACGTTTACCTTAGTGGTAAAACGTAACGTAATAACCACGAGTGTAAGAGATATTAAACAAGCTATAGTGGCAAGGAAGGAATGGACATTATAGTTACGTAGAGGTATAGTTAATCTTACATTTAACTCTACTATACGTAGCTTAATCTCTAACAGAACGATAATATTATTATTATTAATAGTACGCTATACCTAGTCTAAGGTTAAGCGAATCTACGTATTAATCGTGTAGTAAAAACCGTACCTTAAGGGCTGGACTAAAACTCTATACGCTACGTTCGAGCTACACCTTAGTAGCGCCTTCGTTAAGAAATCGTCGCGTTAAAAGTTAGTCCTCACCGACTAACCTTACTAAAGAGAGAGAGAGAGAGAGAGAGAGAGAGAGAGAGAAGGAGAACGAGCGGGCGAGCGTAATATAGTCGCTACGTCTTCGTTACGTATCTTATAGGCCGGCGCTAAGTATCGTAACGCCGTAGGATATATAAGTCGTTCGTAGTAACCGGGGTAACTATAGTACGTAGCCGCCGAATTCGCCTTTAAGTTATTACGACTTCGACTATAGGTTAACTAGCGATTCCTTCCTTCTATAAGTATTACCTATATCGGTAAGTAGCCCTTCGTCGTTATCGTCGTCGTCGTCGTTATCGCTATCGGTACGGGTACGCGTTAGCGTTAGAGCGATATCTATAGCTAATAGCGGTAGTAATAGTAGTAGTAGTAGTAATAATAATAATAATAACTACGAGTAAGTTAGGTCCGTTTCACCCGTTAGTTCCGTGCTAACCCTCGTAGTACTTAAGAGATAGACGTCGCCTCTAGCCGGTGAGGCCGCGAAGCGTTCGCGCTCCGAGAGCGTAGCTCCGGCTACCGGTGCCGCTACCGCCGATACTACTACTACTACTACTATTACCGCCGCCTCCGGCGATATCGACCTTCCTGCTAGCTTCGTGCCCCTTAACGCCGCCGCCGCCGCCGCTACCGCCGCCGCCGCTACCGCTACCCTCGCCGACGATAGCGCTAGTACGACCCTCCCGGGTAGTTAGGAGGTCGGTTAGGCGGAGACTCTCCCGCGCTCCGCGGGCGAGGCTCCCCTAGCCGGGCCCCTTAGTCCCGGTGTAGCGTCGTACTAGTCGCCTTCGTCGTATACGTCGGCTAAGACGCGGAAGTAGGTACGTAGGTTCTTTACTACGCGTAACGTTATCGATACTAACGCGCGTCGTTAAAGTAGAAGGGTAAGGGTCGTTAGGCTGAAATATCTACGTCTCCCGGCGAGGAGTGCGACGTCCCCTATACTACGTACGTTACGCGTACTATAGCTAACTTTCGTTACCGCTACTACGTCGTAACCGGTAGCGTAAGTTAGCGTTACTTTACTTACGCTAAAAATAACTATAAGTACGAGCTAGTAGGTCCCCGCTACGGTTTCGCTACGCGCGCGTAGCGCTTACTAATATGCCTAGCTATCTAAGGATCCCGCCTTACGCGATACCGTTAGTAAGATACTCGCCGCCGGCGCCGTCGCTACCTCCTAGGTAGATAAGGTAATTATTAGAGCTCCTTTTTATATATATTCCGTTCCTAACGTTATTTCGAGGACTATATCTCGGCCGTATTACGGGCGCGGCGCCTCCTTAGCGCTAGTCGTAATAAGGACCGGGCTATTAGTAGTACCGTTACTAGCGTTACTATTAGTACTACCGGCGTATCTCGCCTCGCCTACGGTCGCGCTACCGCTAATTAGGCGCGGCGTAATCGCGATAGCGACTCCTTAGTAGAGATCGCTATAAGCCTTATAAGTACCTACCTTCGAAGATCTATATACTTTTCTAACGCTACCTACGTAGGTTACCTTAGTACGCGAGCTCCGCGTATTCCGCTATAGTCTCCCGTAGGTAGCGGAGGAGGAGGAAGAGGAGGGGGAGGAGTCCTCGGAGGAGGGTAGGGAGGAGGATAAGTAACGGGGTCTAGTACGTTATCTATACGGGCGCGTATCGTACGTGCTACGTAGTATATCGTTAGGGTTACCGGTGTTAGTATTATAAGCGCCTCGGGCGTCGCGAGAACCGGTAGCCCTCCGGGCCTAAATAGATTTAGTAGTATCGTATCGTCGGCCGCCTATTTCCCGCTACGTTCTTATTACGCTTTTACTACTCGCCGTACTACCTTAACTTCCTTATATATAATTTATACCTAGCTAAGTTAATTAGCTACTTCCGCCTTAGCCCTAGCCTAACTTAGTAGGAGGCCTTAGTCGGGGATCTATTATATTACTATCTAGCTATTATACGGTTTCTTAAGTAGCGTAGCGAGGTCGCTACGTATTAACGGCGGGGGAGTACCTAGCCTACTCTATATTCGGTCCTAGCTTATTCGAAGTACGTCGTATTATAAGAGGACGTAGTCTACCGTTTCTAGTACTTCTTTATAGCGGTAATCCGGCGAATCTATATTAGGGGCTTTAATCTTATATAGGAATTCTTTAAGCCCGAGTCGGTTAACCCGGATCTACGTAAGGATTAACGACTTATACTTTAGTAAGCTTACGTACCTTTTAATGTTTATAGTCCGCTATTCCGCGAAGGGGTAGCCTAGTCGTCGCTACTCGAAAGCTACGATCTAGCGGTCCTCCTACTACTCCTAAAGTACCTACTTCGGGTCTCGGTTTTTTTACTAGTCTTTAATAGCCTTTTTCCGTTTAATAATAACTACGTTAGGTCGGAGGGTAGGGGCTATAATCTTCGTCGATAAGCGCTTCTATCTAGTATACTTAGCTCTACTAATAATAGCCGCTATACGTACGTATACGGTACGGAGGATCTACTCTATACCGGACTTTTAGATTCTTTCTTAAAAGCGTATAGTTATATATAATAGATAGAGGTCGAGGGGGGGATATTAGCTTCTATCTCGAGGAAACTATAAGGCTAACCTTACATATCCTATATAAGGTGCTGGAAGCCCTGAGTACACCGTGCGGTATACTGCTAGATCTTTTGAGGTCATTAGCAGAGTGGTTACAGGGCTCCACCCTTACAATTGTACACCGCACACTAGGTCCTCTGCGAGGGCTTGCAGGCACATGGGTTCGAGACTCATTCGTAGCATAGATGCCCGAGGGCCAGCGCGAATTGGAGCCACCCCTCTAAGGCGCTGCAAGTGCGCTGCGGCGCTGGCCTACAAGCACTGCGGCGCTGTAGAATGCCGCCAAACCTCCTACGCCGGGCTTAGAGGGATCGCCACATCCTTCGGGGTCTTAACGGTACCTAATCGCTCGCTCGAGGACGAGCGCCCTAGAGGGGGGGATAATTATAAGGCTAACCTTACATATCCTATATAAGGTGCTAGAAGCCCTAAGTACACCGTGCGGTGTACCGCTAGATCTTTTAAGGTCATTGGCAGAGTGGTTACAGGGCTCTACCCTTACAGAAACGAATTAGGATAAACCTTAGAGTACCGTATATTACTCTAAGGTAGCTTACCTATATAGTTACGAGTTCGCTACTCGGGCTAGTCGCCTTCGCGTTCGTCGCGGATAGTATATACTATATAGTAGCTCCGTAGGCGAGGGTATTCCGGACTACTACTAGGTATATTTACCTTACGCGGCTAAGGTTATAGCCCTACGTAGACGCTACGAGTCTAGTAAGTACTAGCTTTTACGAGTTTATCTTAGCCTTCGTACGCTTAATATACTCTCCCTAGCGGAGCTTCCGATCTAGCTAGACTCCGAGGAATCTCGTACTATCTACTAGTATAACCTCGGTATCGCCTAGTTTTACGCGCTACGTATAAGCTACGGCTACGCGGCTTAGGTACATTAGTTCGCTCTTTACGGGTTCGAAGGCTATCCCTATATTAGTTACCTATACCTAGCATATAGCCTAGGCGCGTTCGAGTACTCGGCTTATATCCCTGGGGTCTATTCCGACTACGAGGATATTTATATCGTCTACGTACCTGACGATAACGAGCTACGTATACGTAGCTAGAGTTTCGTATAACGATAAGATATATAATAGGAAGAGGACTAGTAATAGCGGGGAGCCTTAAGGGACGCCTACTAGTACCGGTATAGCTTTAGAGGTCTAGTCGTCGAAGTTTAGACGCGCTATTCGATTAGCGAGGAAGCTACGCACCTACTTAAGGACCTAGGTAGGGAAGCCTTTATCCTAGAGTACTTAGATAAGCTTATAGTAGTCTACTATATCGAATACTCCTTTAATGTCGAGCTATAGGAGCGATACGAGGCCGCCGCGCGCCTACGTAATATAAGCGACGTCGTAGATAAGTTTCACGGCTAGTTCCGTGGATCTCCCTATTCTATTACCTATTTAGCCTTCGGGGAGAAGGCGGTACTCTTCCGTTACGGCTAAGATGCGTTTCGTGAGGATAGCTTCGAATAGTTTCCCGACCGTGCTAGTAAGTGAGATTGGTCTCTAGGCTCCGGGCGTAGACTTTTAGGCTTTTATCTTACCTAGCTTTAGTATTACTACTACGCGAGCGCTACGGAAGCGCTGCGGGTAATGGCCGAGTGTAAAGGAGGCGTTTATAAGGTCAGCGAGTTCCCGGTAAAGAACGATAATAAGTGAAGTGTGACGACCCAACTAACAGGTCGTAGAATCGGGCCAGGGACAAGGGCAGGTTCAGCACGTGAGTCGAACACCCCAGGTTTCTTATGTAGTCATCCCCTTATATCAGCAAACGGGATCATTAGATATTTAGAATATCCCACGATCCGGGATCATTAGATATGAGGATTATCCCATGATCTAGCATAACCACGATGAAGGACAAAAGGTATATAAGGATAGGGAGATTCCCTAGGTAGTTAGCTATTCCTTTATACTTCAGCGATTAATCTAAGTATCATTCTCACCCTTCACTTAAACCAGTCACTTAATTAATTAAGAGTGGTATCTCTTCTAAGAGACACAACCCCTAAGAGAACAACGACATTCGAAGAGTAGTATTGTTCAAGCTTTACCTATTTTCCAAGGACAGCAACCCCCGAAGCCCGACCCACGGTTGACCCCAAAGGCCGGATCGTGACATGAAGATAGGTAGTGTACGTATTAACGTGTAGCCTTAGCGTACTACTACCTGTTACTATTGCTACTTTTTTCTTTCCTTTTTCTTCCCTTTCTTCCCTTTTCTTATCGACAGCTAACATGTAATTCGCCCCGTGTGCCAACTATCCTACTCGCGTTGTCGGGAGCTAGGGGGTGGAGTCAACCGGCAATGGACATATAATTCTGAGCCCAAAACGTAGGGGCTGGCCGAATTGCTCCGTCGTCATGAGCAGGGGAGCTGCCGTCGTGGTGCTAAAAAAAGCAGTGTAATACCGGTACGGCGATGGTGCCTTGAATAGACGACTCGCGTTCTAATCTAGCCTTTGCACCCATTGAGAGTCGTCCAAGCAGCAGAGGCAAGTCGACCTCGTCAGAAAGGCTAAGAAAGCAGTGAAGTCTTGAAGAAGCGGTCAGTGGGTAGTTGCCGACGCACCTGGCACCCCATTTAACAGGTGGTTAGCCACCTATGAAGCTGCCTGTGTGGTGCTAAGAAAAGCAGTGTAATCCAGTGGTGGGTGCCCTGGACAGACGACCTGCGTCCAATCTAGACTCTAGCCTTTGCACCTATTGAGACTTGTCCAGGCAGCAGAGGCGGGTCGACCTCGTAGGAAGGGCTAAGAAAGCAGTGAAAGTTTTAACGGGCGAACGAGCAGACCTCACTCCCTGGTGGGTGCGCCTGCCCCCTGCCCCCATCCCTGCGCGGGCTATGAAACCACCACAGGGCACCGGGAGGAGGGACTCGCATTACAATTTGCTGTCAGTACTTTATGTTAGCTTAGTCTGGTTCTGGTGTTATACTAGCTGGTGGACATGCGTGTAAGAAACCTATAAGGAAGGAACTACGAGAGGGTATATGGTAGTGATAATAGCCGTGTGTGTCAGTCGGAGTGATGTCTCCTACTATTACGTCAACCTGCGCGGCTTGGACGGGGCTAAGAAAGCAGTGAATGGTATCACTCTATGTACACACCCCGACGCCACAACAACCACGAGTGTGAGAGATAATGAACGGTCCCGCTCTATGCTACTGCGCCGAGGCTGACCATGGCGGCAAATGGTGAGTGAACATTCTGGTTGCGTATAGTCAATCTTGCCGTCAACTCTGCCACACGTAACTTAATCTCTTACAGAACGATAACAAGTTAATATGGGTAGTGTACATGTCGGCGGGCGGCCTTGGCGCGCTGTTGCCTATTACTATCGCCACATTTTTTTTTATTCCTTTTCTTCCCTTTTCTTGTCGACCGCCAACATGTCATTCTTTGCTTTGGTGCCTCCCCGTCAAACACCAGTTTACTGCTCCTAGCATGTGCACCCTCGCGCGAGGGAAAAGGACAAGATGGCGAGTTCGGCAGTTCCACAACCTTCGGTCCTCAGCAAGATGCACGCCGCGGGCCGTTCTCCCCTTGAGACCCTCCCGTCCGAGCTCCTGGTCATGGTCATCACCCTCCTCGACGCGCAACACGACAAGCCGGCCATCATGGGCCTGGCGCTGTCCTCGCAGACGCTCTGGTGCCGCGTCCTCGGCGAGCACGTACTACGCGGCCGCGGCGGCGGGTGTGCAAAGCAGCACCAGCAGCAGGTCGAGGAGCATCATCAGGGCGGACATCATCACCCTCAGCAGTCGTGCGACGCGGTGACTCTTGACGAGGACGATGTGGACGGGTACCTGGCCGCTTTTGACGGGAAAGGCTATGCGTTTGTGCAGAGTCGGCCGAGGAGGGATTGGGAAGAGGGAATGAGGGCGTGGCTGGAGATGCTGCTCCGGGGTGGCGCGCCCGGGACAGACAATGCAGGTGGCGGCGATCTCAGTCAGGGCGAGGAGAACCGCAATAGCTGTTGAACCGTAATTGATAGCGGCTGGTAAGTAGCACGAGTAGGTCGAGAACACATTCGCTAGAGAACGAACGCGATGTAATTGCTGACCTGAATTACTAAACAAATGGGAATCCGGGTGCGAGAAACCAAATAGAGAAATACAATCTGATACAAAAACCCTCCCAAACGCCCAATTCAATTACTCCCTATTTCCCGTAAAGCTCATCACTTCCAGCCAAGCGCATTGAATGCACTCGTCCGAGGATCCGAGGCGGCACCGGCGCCCGCAAAGACCCGCGCGCGCGAGGCCTCACTCTCGGGGGTGTTGTAGCTCGCGAAGGCGCGGTCAAAGTCGCTCGACGTGCGGTGGAGCTGCCGCTGGACGTAGTAGACGACGAAGGAGCCTGTGGAGTAAAACAGCGTCAGTCCATGCAAAGACGGTTGTCGTCTGGAGTCAAAATGGTGCGAGGTGTCCGGGGTTTGGCTGGCTGGGGGACAAAGGACGTACTGGCGGCGCCAAAGACCATAAGCGGAACGAGCCGGGGAGAGGCGGCGGCTTTCGAGATGGGGATGGCGGGAACCGGGTGGAGGGCTTGGGCGCGGGGGATTTGTGTGGGACGCATGATTGTAGTTGGACTTGGAAGAGCTGAAGTTGGTGTAGATGTTTTGGTCGACGCTGACGGGTGGATTATGTAGTTTGGATTGTCGAGGACGGGCAAGTTGATGTTGTGGCTGTTGCGGTTGAGAGGTGTCGAGAGTGTCTGATTTGATGTGCATGTGCTGATGATGGTGGTGGTGACGATGATGGATTATAACAGGTTTATATACCAGACCACAGCTTGACCTCGCAAATACACATTCGTGTGGTGTGCTCAGCTCGTGTAAGTGCGGGTGGTGTGATGTGACCCCGGTTGTGGCCGCACCGTGGGCTGACCACAACCTGATCGGACACGCGCCCGGCCGCCCGATTGCGGGATATCAACACGACGACAACCATTATACTCGGTTTTCAATAGTCACGAGCCAATAAAAATATTCCCATTGCACAGCCCTTGGTATAACCTTGGGGGAGCTAACCGAGTCAATGCAGCAAAGCCACTTTTTCAATCACATCAAGGACGATGCTTTATGATCTGTTTCCCTACAATGGATGGAACGCGCAATATGGGGGCGGCTGACACCAAGATGATCTTAATGACCTTTTCCGACGTCGCAGTATCCTTCATTGCCACCAACGGTCTGCCTACTTATCTTAGTCGCTCATGCGCCTGTCGGGTCAAATCCAAAATGATTCGAAGCTTCCATTCGTCATCAATGATGTTGTGCGGGACGATGTTGTTCGAGCGGAGCAGATTTCCGTTGGCATCAGCATTCAGGTACTGGATGCCGGCACCGCCGTCCCATTCCATGATGAAGCACACAGGGCCCGAGCCCCCCATCCCATACGTGTAGCCCTGATAACCGCGCGGCCGGATCGCCCTGCAGCTGTCCAGCACCTCCGCAGAGAGATTGACCAGGTTCCAGTTGGCGCCTTTTCCCTCAAATGCGAAGAAAACTCCGTTCACGCCGACGTCGAAGACGGCAAAGTCGAATCTCCGCGGGGTCATGGTCAGCTCGGGCACCAGCAGGTAATCCGGGCACGGAAAGGCCAGGCTCATGACGGCGTTCCAGCCGCCGTTGCTGACTGGCTCTCCCACCATGAGGTTTGCGACTTGGAGGGTTGGCCAGGCCATATCTTTTTATGGGCTGTTTTCTTCGCGACTCGTGGGTGATTTGAGGGGAGAGAGGGGCTTCCTCCTGCTGAAAACCTTCAGACTCGTCAGCGATTTTTTCCCAAGATGATCGCTAGCTGTTGGCCTAGGTAGATGCCCTATGGTAGCTATAGTTTTTAACTTACCTCGATGCCGCTGGTTATTGATGAAGCGCAATGGTCTGTATGGGCGAGGGCCTACAAGTTCTTGAAATATGTCTTGCAGGCAGGATTTGTCGTCGAGAGGCCTGTGGAACAGATTGACCTCAGGACTCATACGAGACACTTTTTAGTACATGGAGTCTCTTACCGGCTTTATATATACGACCAAGGGGCATAGCCAGCATTGAGCGGTGATGCTTACGGCGGCCTCGTCTACGGTGGCCGCTTGATGGAGAGCGTACTCCGTAGCTCCCAGGCCGAGCAGTGTGCTTGCAATCTTGTCCACAGCTGCACACTATGTTGTCTCCTGGAAGAAATAACCGATAGCTATTACGATCCACCACCGTGTGCCATGGGGCGTATCTCGGAGGGAGGCGAGGCCGCACGGCCCATGGCATGCTGTGGCAGTACAACCCATGCACACACATTACTAAAAACTGCCTCCTTGTTCGCGCTGCGGGAATACGCGGCGCATGCCATGTCCGTTCAGCTTCGTCTCGGCTGCGAGGATGTGCAAGTTCTGCACCAGAGAGAGGGAGGCAAAGTGTGGCTAGCTGAATGGCAGCGGAGACCCTAGACCACATGGCCCTTGCGCACAAGATGTCATGGGCACAGAAGGTCTAGCCTGACGATGAAGTCGGCATGCACAAGTTACCCTGGGATTCGTGGCATTTATTGGTTGCCATGGGACCAGAGTAGTTACAACCAAGGACCTTCGGCTAGCACCCGCCACGACGATTGATGCCGGAATTCAAGTCACGGGAATAGATGCGGAGCACATTCTTCAGCTCGGCACGAGCCGTCCCGTGGTTGCATCGCATCCCTAACGTATGTCCACTTGTCGCTTATCCTGGAGGCGGGCTGGCCACTCGTCATGACCTTGCCCAAAGCACAAAGTGGCGTCAACGACGCGCGCTCAAGACACATCATGTCAGCTAGCCACAGGCACTTGGTCACGGCAAAATCCGGGGACCACATGTGCATCATGTAGGTTCCAGCTAGCCACGTCCCATGCCATGCCGTGCCGTGATCACACCCAGCGGCCAGGGGGTTCAGAGACAATAGGACCTAAGCCCTTCCGGCCCGGCCACCATGCTAAAAACGACGAAGGAGGCAGCCAGTTGAAGAAATTGGCCGCGAGACTATTGCCTTTCTTGGCAAGGGAGCTGCAAGTTGGAGACACTTTTTCCGCACAGCCGACCGGTCTCGCCACAGTACCTAGTCAGTTGCGCGGCAAGTAACGAGAGCAGTGGCGTTGTCTGGACTCCAGGACCCTTGACTGCAGCGCTTAGAGTCTAGATCTGATCACCCTCTAAAACGTTGCATGAGCTGAGCATCTCTCAATTTCAAGTCGGCTCTACTTACAGGGGTGTCCACAGCCTGCACACGACGGTGCAGGCGACAACAAAAGCAAAAGCTGTGTAGCAGCATTGGCTGAAAGCATGTTGCATGCTTCAGATAGCTTTGTTTGGAGAGGCTTTAGGCTCGTTAGGAGGAATCGCACCCGAATACAAATAGCGGCTGTGGATGAGCTATCAGCATAATCTCTCTGCTCCTCAATCTCCAGGCACACACATCCACAACATCTTCCCCGCGCACATCATGGCCTTCCGCACGGACAATCCCAAACGCGTGTACCGAGCAACAAGCTTGAAGACGCAAGCTAGTACTTTCTACGCACAGTCCATTTCCTCGGCGGTCGGTTGCGAGGCCCAGGCAGAAAAGCTTTTCGAAGCCATGAAAGCGATCGCCGAGTCCCAGAATAAGGACATTGTCGATTTTTTCCCAAAAGCCAGTATCTACCACAATGCCGTGTTCGAGGGCGGATTCGAGTACACGGGTCCTGGTCGTGGACGCGTTCGTATACCCAGGCATTTGTACTTCACACTGAGTGCCGCATGCGCCGTGGGCAGTGCTACGTGCTACTACAGAGCCGGCATGTTGGTGGCGGCAATGGCTGACGGCGCAGCTGAGGCTGGTGCGGCTCGGCTGTGGCGAATGATAAGACTGGGCATGGCCGCTGGAAGAGCGGGATTTGACCGCTTGGGGAGACTTGCTGCATGGATTTCTCGTCTCGGCACGTTCATCGCCGTTGCTGATATCTTTCTTGTAGGTCTGAGTATTGTCCTTGAAGCCGCGGCAGAAGAGAGCGAATACGGCGATCTCCAGCAAAGCATCACTGCTCTTTCATCAATCAGACTCAACACTTGCGCGCACAAGCTCATGTCTGAGCAGCTCAAAGAATGCCTTATGCGGTACGCCACAGAGGCTGAGGTGTTTTCGAAGAACGCATCAATATCACCTGAGTACGATATCAAAGCAAAGTTGATTGAGATCTCTACCGACATCAACAAGATCTGGGCTGAGGTTACCGATGATGCACTCAAGGCGGTCGAGGCAGCGGATAAGGTGGAGCAGGCATACACAGCAGACGACCCAGATCTTTCCAAGATCGTGACTGAGCTTTCATCAAAGCCGCTTCCCAAGCTCACCAAGATTGACCTTGCAAGTGGCACGGTCGTCGATTGGATTTGTGCGTACAACACTGACGGCGCAAATCACAAATTCGGTGGCGAGGGAGGAAGCCAAACAACCATTGCATTCAGTCCGGATGAGAGGATGCAGTCCGCCAACTGGAAGACGGGTATGTCAGAAGACGGCAACAATCGGGTGATATTTGGCCTCACCATTAAGACGACCGCCAAGACTTACGGCCCATTCGGAACGGGCGAAAAGCTCAAAGCGAACGACACGTCCGAACTATTCGACGTACCAGACAATATGCGGGTCATTGGCGTCACTGACTTGTCAGCCGAGGTGGTTCAACGGGAGAACAACCTGCAGCTCAAGACAAAACCATTTGTCGCTGATCTGCGGTTTGTGATTACTGGTGACAAATAAACAAGGGCGGGACGGGAGGTGGAATTTGAGGTGATGTTGGAGTTGCTTATACGTATCTCAGTCGCAGACCACAAACCAGATGAATACAACAGCTGGGCTTGTGCTTCCGAGCTATTGCATTTTGTCCAGATCAGAAACTTTATTCTTAACATGGTGCTTACCCAGGATCAAGTCTGCGCGAAAAACAGGTTACAGAACCGGCTGCTCCTCCTCGGCCGTCTCGTCCTCCTCATTGCTCTTGCTACTGCTTCCACCGAGCGACATGCACCTATACTTGCCGGCCAGCTCAAAGAGCGTATGGTCCCGCGGGTCCTCGGTGATCGGAATAATGGGCATCGGGAAATGGGACTTGTTGTAATTGTAGATGGGGATTTTGATGCTGTCCTCCTCCACCTGCTTCGCCTGTGCCTTTCTTGTGATTGAGCTCTCATTTCCGCTGCGTATGCCCGGCTAGATGGAACGACCCTTTCGGTCGTCCGATGCCTCGTCATCACCATCGACTTTACTGCCACCCTCCAGTGATGGTGTGGTCGCCCCCGACGAAGTCGCTGCCGAGTGCTCCTTGACATGCGCGAGTACCATGTAGCGTTCGCGCTGCGGCATCGACTCCCGGAGTTTGTAGTAGGTGACTTGAGACACGTACGATGATTTGCCCTGCTCATGCAGTCCCTTGGTTCATGTGATGAGCGCCGAGCGATAGGCTTCAAAGCATTCAGGTAACGGAAGGAGCTGTTTGCCTCTGCTGTAAGGGATCCGGGGGATCTGATAGTGTCATAGTAGGCGCCAAAAGCCTGGATGATGATTGTGCCCAAGAAAGCAGGGTAGTACGTCATTGACGAGTCGTAGAAATTGATGCCGTGGCTTATATCCGCACAAGGGTTTCGAGCCTTGCGAGAAACTGCGTCATGGAATCCTGTATGACGCAGTGCGGCGGTGGTGAGCTCGATCCTGAATAGTCTGCATGCTCGTGATGGGCGTCGGTGGGAGCTAACTGTACCCTTGCCAGAACCTCTACCAGCGCGTCCTCGAAACCCTAACCTACGCCCCTCCCCAAAGCGCCCACCCGACTCCAGGGCCGCCTCCGCAACAACCTACATCAAGGACGGGAAGTACATGGTCGGTCGGTCATATCAGTCATCGTCTAATGAATGAAACTGCTACCCTAGCATAGTAGAGTCGCTTTAGCGGGCATCAGCATCGTGCTCATCGGCAACTTCAACCAGCTGCCTCCCATCATCGGCAAGCTCCTTTACTCAATCATGATTTTGGGATCACTCCCTCCGCGTATTGAACAAGGTGAAGTATGATATGATGCATTGACTTGATTGATTAAGGAAGGAAGAGAGATCTATCTGATGCTGCAGAGGTTCACGATGTCTATATATACATGGCAGAGTGGCTTAGTCAGACAGCCATGGTGTTGAACTTCAACACCGCGATGCTACAGCTCAAGAGCCGCGGCCGTCGACAACCACAACAATGAATACCTCGACAGGCTTGGCGAGCCGGTGGTCGGTGTCCAGGCGACAGGCACGCGTGATGGCTGGCGCAAGGCTCAGAGCAAGGACGTCGGCAAGCTCGAGCTCTTCTTCTCGGCCTGCATCGGCTCGCGCGTCATGCTCGGTGACAACATCTGCCACCCTGGGGCCTCGTCAACGGCGCCTTCGGCACGATCGTAAACATTGTGTGGAAGACTGGTGTGAACCTGTCAGCAAAGAAACCACCCTCTCGCCATCATAGCTGCCTTTGACAGGTACTCGAGTGCCGCCGGCTTCCACAATCACGACAGCAACACCATCATTCTCATCTTCAGGTAGGCGCAGGAGCATAAAGTCGGCAGCATAAGCTACGATCGCGTGTAATTCTTTCTAGGCGTCATGTATACAATCACTGTGCTATAAGTCGCACGGTGCCACGCTACCTCAGGTCGTCTTGAACATCTATGACGTTATGTATGTAACGATTTAGGCATCGAGAGAGCACGAGATGGATGGTTCAGATGGCGTATATTGACAGTTGTCTGATTCTAAAAGGGAGGATATAAAGCGAATGTATGCGACCTCGAAAGCTCTGTTTATGTGCTCGATTGGGTGCTCCAAATGAGGACTCAGCTGCTCCAGGGAGCACCGGTACGTACCTTTACTTGCTCTACGTTACAACATCACTAACAAGAAATTTACTGCCGGTTTGACGTACACCGCCATCTCGCGCGTCAAGACCCTCGAGGCCACACTTTGAACGGCTCCTTCGGGCTGAACGCGTTGCGCAAGGCACAGTCCGAAAGCGTCGCCGCCCGCGTCCGCGGCTTCATCGACCACACTCCACGGATCATCACTGACGCGACTGCCCTCAACCTGCCGTGACAACGCGTGCCTGCCTTTGCACGACCGCATCCAACCTAAAAAGCCCTCTCCTCCTCGCCTCCATTCCCCCTCCCTATTCTCTACTTCATCATCGTCAAAACCGACTCAACCGACGCAACCACTCCACCACTCCACCGGATCCCAGTCCACGATCGTCGGGTCGACGCTTCAGCAAAAGCAAGTCCCCTATTTCCCAAAGCTCCCACCCTTAGTTTTCACTTCGTTCAAACACGGGGCAAAACGAGAAATGACTACTAGTAGCTCAGCCACACTGCGAACTCGTTAGTCTAATATGTTTGAAGTCCGTGACAACAACTCACGCCAGTGTCAAAGACGGGCTGTCGGCTCACCCCAGGCGCGCTTCTCCGGTGGCGTCACCTCGGCCGAAAGTGCAGGGCCCCCCGTCTCCTGACAGGGCATATATTTCCCCGACGTCGGACGACATGACGCACCTCCCGCGCCAAAACAAAGGGTCTCTCAACATGTCTGCGTGCCTACAGACTTCATCTCACGCTTGGGTCTGAGCCTCGCGGCAACGGCAGCCACAGGCTTGGTAGTTGTGGTGACTGCTGCGGCTTTCGGATTCATGGGCGTCGTCGGGATGACTTGCTTCGCTGCGGGCGATCCTGCCAAGTTTGCGGCTGCTTGCTTCCGCAAGGCCTTTCCGCGTGTCCTTGTTCTGTGCATGGTCTTCGGAGACTGCTGCAGTGCAGATTCCTCATTCTCTCTGTACCTGGCGGTCATCGACCGAGTCACAATGAAGTTGGGTGGTGGTGCTATCGCATTTGCCTGGTCGGCGTCTGCCTTCTCGATTGCCGCTGGCGATGTTTGCTTCTTCTCCTCTTCTTTTCTCTGACGTTTCGTCTCCTTTTTCCGAAGTTTCTTCTCCTCTTTCCGAATTTTCTTCTCCTCTCTCTTCTTCTTCTTACACTCTTCTTTCCCTTTCATCTTTTCCTCCTTGTTCATTTTTTTCTGTTCGGCTTTTTCCTCGAGACCTCTCAACTCTTTCACTGTCTGTTTTGACATTTTGACGGCTTTAACTTGTGGCTCTGGTTCTCCCTTGTTTGGCGCAGGCTGGGCAGCAGACTGACTGACACCGACTTCCGCCTCGACCGGGTCGGTGGCCTCAGGTGTCGTCTGGACTGCGTCGGGGCAGGCCTTTGCGGCCATGCCACTTGCACTGCTGTCCTCGGACGCAAAACAGGCGCTACTGACAGCTCCCTTGGGCTCTGGCGCGGTCGTCACGACGGCGAGAGCCTTGACAACGACGCTCCCCGGCGACCAGCCCTTGACCTGTCGCCATTTCTGACTCTTGCGCGCGCAGTCGCCGTAGAGCGCGTCCCAGCAGCGGAACTCGTCCTTGGGCCAAAGCTGATAGAAGAACTGGCACGCCTCGTCGACCTGGGGGTGGCATATCTCAATCTGGTCGAGGAAGACGGGGCCAGTGAAGCCCGCGAGGATGCCGCTCTCGATCATCTGCAGGCTCGTCATGCCCGACGGATGGAACCGCTCGGCTGGCGGAGGAGTCACGAGCGTGACGTCGCGGCCCTGGGCTATGCACCAGGTGAAGAGCGCCGAGGCGCCCTTGATGTACCGGCTCCACTGCGCGTCCGTCTTTGACCGTCGCAGACAGGCGCCGTGGCCGCGATCCTTGAGGGGGCCCATGGCCGACGTCAGCGTCTGCCGCCCGCAGCCGTCTGCCCACCGGTTCACAATGTCCATCGTCATGCCGCTCCACAGGACTTGTCTGTCCGGCCGCCACCGCCGGCCTCGGAACTCGTGCAGGATGTCCACGGCCTCGCGCACCGTGAGGTAGTTGAGCGCGAGTCTGACGATTGGGGTCAGATCCGTCGAGCTCCGCGCCGGCATGCGACCAGGCTGCTCTGGGCGGCACCCGTGCATGGTTTGTAGGAGTTCATCGTGTGGACAGAGCCTGGTGAAGCAGCTTCTCAGATAGAGTTTTGGAGGCTGCAGGAGGGTATAGAGCTCTGCCACGGGCGCGACGCACGACGGTAGACTAGCTGTGCCTCCGGGGAAGTGGTGACGCCCGTAATCCATCGCGGAAGAGCATCTTTGTCTGGATTGGTAGCTGACAGGAGCAGGTGGTCATAAGTGTAAGGAAGCAACTGTCGCAGCTTCAGAGCAGAGGATACCACCGTACTCATACTGAAAACTGCCTTCGAGATCAGGTGAGATGCCCTCGCTGTGCATTTGACTTTGTGCGTGGTCGGCCTCCCGCATGAGCTACTGATGCTGCGAGACTTGTCCAGCCGTTGCCTCCGCACCGTCGAACCATGTGGCATTGCTCCGCGACGTGCTATTAGTCGAGCCCCTCGGCACTGCGAAAGTAAAGCGCCGTCGATCGCAGCTCCTCAGCTCCACACAGCCAAAAATTTGGAGACTGGCGAGGCTGGGAGCCTCAAATCCGGACTGGTCAATCGAGATGATATCATCTGAGACAAGCTGAACAGGAAAGCATGACGGTGGCAACAGCTAGTAAGTTCGGCATCTAAACCATCCCGTTCCATGATTGCAGTCGGTTACATCAGGCTTGCCGTTAGTGCTGCA
Organism: Microdochium nivale; assembly: GCA_026745475.1. NCBI lineage: Eukaryota > Fungi > Ascomycota > Sordariomycetes > Xylariales > Microdochiaceae > Microdochium > Microdochium nivale. Next base: position 249,389 of record JANTFD010000010.1, read on the forward strand.
CATTTTGTTCAGAACTCGGGCAGCAAGTAATCGCCATCTGTCCAGAATCTGAATGGAGTATGCCGATTTGGAGCAGTACCATTCCTCCGGAGGTTCGGTTCGACAAATAGTCTGTACAGTGGGAAATTTAAACAACAAACCGATTCACTCTGTTAACCAAGCTGGTACATTGTAGCCCTTTTTGGAGATTGATGAGCCTACTGTCAAGGCTGTTAACACTTCTTCCAAGCTTCTTTATAGGTAGACGATTTAATACAGAAGACTGGAATCTTCCTTTCCGTGGTCCTGTGAAAGCTGTATTGCCTAGTTCTAATGCATTAGGTGTCTCGTGTCATACTCGTCGACAGGCTATCCGTCCATGGAAACAACGCTTAGAGCCTGCGGTGTCCCCTTGCAGATGTACACGATGCACAGGATGCATAGCTCAGACAGAAGTGATCAAGTGCGCCCGCCCTGATGCTAACAATGCACTGCCCGATCGAGTCTGGTTACGAACCCCCCTCCCTCTTCATCAGGACATCTTGGCCTGAAGCTTTGACGGTTGGGGTTTGTGGAGATGAGCGTGGGCCTGATTGTCAGCCACGTCTATCAGGCAATGACCGGCAAGGGAGGCTGTCGGCTGGAGCTACGCAGTATTTATGACCCATGACGATCCACACCCCCTTTTACCCTCGCCATATCGGAGATTCGTACCTGACAAGCCATGCCTAGACCGCGGTTACGCATCGTGACGCCCACTCATTAGATGTGTCCCCGGACCCCTGTTGCCAGCTCAGCCATAGTCGTGTTTAGTGTTGACAAATTTCTTTATTTTCATGGTGCGGCTGAACAGTGGTGGTCAAGGCGGCCATAGGCAGGTCGACGGAAATAATAACCACGCGCGGTGGTTGAGCTCGACGACGCTGCCCTTCATCCTTTTCTACATCGTCATTTCTCCCCATCCCAAGTACACGACATACAATCTCTCACACCACTCACCACCTCTGGCAATCATGCTCGCAAAGTCAAAACTCGTCGTCCTGGCGCTGGCCGCCCTCCTGGGCAGCTCGGCGGCTAAGCCCTGCACAAAGCAGTATACCACCACTAGCGCTAGCAAGCAGGAGTACCCGACAACGGGATACCCCGTGTACGGCACCTACATTGTGACGACTTACTACTCGGGAGCAACCGTCTACTCGGCGACGACAGTGCACCCTTCGCAGTCGTCTGCTACCGACTCCGCCTCGGTCACGTCGAGCAGCAACACTTCCGAGCCGTCCATGAGCAGCACTACTTCAGAGATGTCCTCAAGTAGCACCACCTCTGAGTCGTCTACTATTAGCTCTACATCGACAACCACGTCCTCGGCTATGGAGCCCGCGCCCACATGCGTCGCTAATGGAGGTATGTACTACAAGGCCCCCAACCCCCTTCTTAGAACCTGAATAATCTACATGCGTAAATCAAGAATCGAACTAACCGTGTGCCATTATTTCCTTCCTCGCAGCCTCCTGCACCGCCGGTGGCTTGGGCTGCTGCGAAACCAACTCTGTGTGCAACGCTGATGGCACTTGCGGAGCCCCGATCTGCGACGCGAATGGCCAGGTGTGCGACTTCAATTTTCCCGGGCGCTGCTGCGGCCAGGCCTGCCAGTGCATATCCGGAGACTGCCGCTGCATCTCGTTTTAATTGGAGGCGTCTCGCGTGTTTGGGTCAGGCAAGGAGTTCGCTGGATCACCGGGGATCTAGATGGTGGAGGTTAGATGAGGTTAATAAAGTGGTGCATTATTGAGAAGAAATGGATGATCTTGGCAGCTCTGCTCCTATCAACTCAAACGAATTTTGAAGAAAATGTCGCCCCGAGAGGATCTATTCCGTCTTGACGTTTTCAGCGCATCCGTTTAGCCAGTAAATATTCTTGGACTGGATGTTTTTGAGCCATACGTGAATATCTGCGAGGAATCTACAATCTCGTAGCCAGCAGACACTTGGCGCTCCTGCTTTCACGAACCGAACGCGGCTTATTGGACAACCGGCAGCAGTTTGAGCAACTGCCTTGCCTCAACTGCATCGAGCTTTTGACTAGATTCAAAGTCAGTCGTAGCTTTCTGTTACGTGATCTAGTACTACAAGAAATGGCTCTTGTTTGCGCAGTTTGGAGAAGTACCGTGATGATTGTCTCGTTATGATTAATCTCCGCAACAATCTTGTCGACCTCTTTGCAATCCAAGGCCATACGACCGCACGGTAACCCAATTCGACTCAGGCTGTTTCGGATGCTGTACCCGAGGATGGCCTTCATAGCTGCCGACTTGATGGACGCGGTGCCTTGGAGCGGTGAGGCACGTCGCAGTGCATCAGCGAGCCTTATTGGTCACCATAATCAGGTGTGTGCCCGCGCCCTGGGGCTGAGCCGACCAACATGCCCTGTGTGAGACAATCGTATGCCTTGCGTTCTACCTTGTTCAGCGGCACAGCCTCCTGAAGTTCCTATAAGCTTCGCACAAGCGGCAGCAGCGTTTACGACACACATCAATCTCGGCAATCGTCTTTCATCAGTCTACATTATTTTTTCCCATTGTTGGTACGAATCGAGTATAGCAGAGTCACACATACAGCATGAGCCACAAAGACCTCGAAAAGATCTCTCTGGACCTGCGGGGCACCGCAGACAGTTCCAACATGTTACCCCAAGAAACTCACTTCCAATACAAAGCACTCCGCGGCGAGTCTCACCAGATTCGACTCATGCGTCTCAAGAGGGCTTCCGAGGGGCCAATCGAGTGCGACACTGTTGTGCGGAATCTGACAAGACCGGCGTCACGAGATGCCATCCCGTACGAAGTAGTGTCCTACCTCTGGGGTGACCCCGAGTTGTGCGAGAAAATCACAGTCGACGGCCAGCCGCTGCCCGTGACGCGCAATGCGTTCGAGATGCTCGACAGTCTCCGCAGGGCTGAGCACAAGTACCTTTGGATTGACGCCATCTGCATCAACCAGTGCGACGTCACGGAACGCAGCCACCAGGTCCAGCAGATGGGCGAGATCTACTCTAGCGCCCGCCAAGTCGTGATCTACCTTGGGCGGCCCACGGCAGACACCGATTTCCTCATGAAAGCCATGTCGGAGGTACAAAAAAAATCCAAGTGCCACGGGCCACGGCTTTCCTTCACCGAATGGACTGCTGTCCAAGCTAGCCTGTGTCGTGAGTCCATCGACGCCAAAGACAGGCAGCGCAGCGCAATGCGCGACCTACTAAGCCGCTCGTACTTTGACCGTGTATGGATCATCCAGGAGATCAGTCTTCCAAGTAGCGGCCTTGTCTGCTGCGGGGACTGGAGCGTCTCGTGCGAGACCTTTGTCTCGACTATCCATTCCCTCGACATCCGCCCTAGTGCTTACCGAGCCGAACTGCTACGGGCCATGCCCACTCTCGCCCGCCAGGTGAATTTCCTCGACGACGGCCATGACCTTTTCACTGTCTTGTCGAGATACAGCGAGGCCAAAGCGTTTGACCAGCGCGACAGAATCTACGCGATATTGGGTCTTGTTCGACTGGGCTATATTGAACGTCTTGTTGTCGACTACGGACAGAGCGAGGCAGAGGTTGTGAGACATGCAACAGCACACATCTGCCGCTGTAGCGTTGAGTCTCTTCAAGTGGGAGACGCTGCTACGACGGTCGCCTCATTCATAAAAAGCCTGCCCACGCTCCACCAAGATGTTTTGAGCCAGCTTGTACGCTCTACGCACTCTAGAGCGTACCTTGATGTCGTTATATTGCTCGCAGATCCATTCGTCGAACTCGACATAACACCTACTATTCTTCGTGATGCTGCGGCGAATCAAGTTCATGGCAACGATATCACTAGGGAACTGCTGCGCTACAATCCTAGTGTCAAAGCGATCAAGGCCAGGCCGCAGATACCTATTCATGAGAAGTTATTTGAGCATAGCAATGCGGCGCGGGGACGATCGCCCCATCTGGAACGGTAAGTCGAGTTGCAAGATAATTACGCACTATATCGTTTGTAGAAGCATCCTTTTTAGCAACCACTATATTTTACTCTCACATATGATCTCCCATACCCTGTGTTAACCATCGGTTTTGGGAAAGGTAGTCTATGTATCAGGCGATTCCGCTAGTAAATTTGTAACCCTCCTGGATGCCCACCTACGCGATATAGAAGCTGTGACGCTGGAGCATGTAGATTAGGCAACTATGCTCACAGAGCAGCTGACTCATCATTTGCAGCTCCCTTGTCAAGCATGTAAACTCTGCTTTGAAGCTCGGCCCTCCTTCATCTAGATCTAGTTCAGCAGTCATGGAGATGACTGTCAATAAACACCATTTCATCCATCTCGTGCTCTCCCCGAGTCATAGAAGTCTTGTGCATCTTGGGAAGTAGTCGTTGTGGTTGCCTGATAAAGCACACCAACCCGCCAAGCTGCACGAGATCTTATCAGTTAGAAAGCTCTGAGCGCTCCGATTAGCACATTGCTGACCCTTGCCGCCAAGAGTCAGTGCGAGCGTCTAAACATAGCTCAAATGACTAGGAATGAGCCAAGACGTGGGATGAAGCGTGGGGCTGAGCACTGCTGCCAAGGGGAAAAGTAAGCTGAAATCCTACGGGCTGCAGGGGACAGGCAAAAAATAGTACTTTTGGTCGCCGATCTCAATTATGCTCAACATCTACAGTAGCAGCACGCACAGCCAGCATCTCACATAAATGCTCTAATGTACATGGCCTTGGCTGCTCTTCTTGAGAAAACTGGCCTCGCAGACGCGCCAGATGATGAACCAATAAGCAGTCGAGTCGATCCTTGTAAGTAGGGCATGGAATTGCAATTACCCCTGTGGTCTATAGCCTGTACTCCGTAGGCTTAGGGATAAGCCGACGTCGACGAGCCGCGTGCGGCACAGCATCGTGTCAGCCTTGGCACCTGCAGGAGCGGTCTGGCCCGCTCCACGGACGAGGCATGGCATTTCTTTACTACTCGCTCGTGCCGTCCGAGCCAGACCGGCCCCTCGGTTGTTCCTCTCTTTCCCATCTCCATCTTGTCCGGGCTGACTGGCTCGGGTTCGCAACTACTCAGCCATGGTTTTCGGCGCCTGGATCGGCGGCGTCCTCTTCTGCCTGCTGTCGCTGGCGCTTGGGCAGGACTCTATGGAATATGACGCCAAGAACCACTTCATCTGGCCGCCCAGCGAGGGCGCCAACTGGGCCAACGACGCCAACGCCCTGGCCGACAACGTCGCCATCACGTAAGGCATCCCCGTCCAGCGCCCGTTCAGCTGGGTGTCGACGGCTTCGGCCGTGTCTATACGCATGTGGCAGCTGGGCAGCGGGCTCAAGAGCAAGCAGATTATGAGTCAGTGCTTCGCCGCTTCCCCCTTCCCTCTCCTCCGTCGCTCACTAACCGTTCCGCCTGTTTGAAATTCACAGCGTGCGTCCCAAACAACCCGCTCAACGAAACGACGTCGGCGTGGTGGGACGGCGACATTGGCGCCATCGACCCCAAGGTGCAGCACGTCGTCTTCCTCATCCTGTCCGAGTGCAACTCGTCTGCCCCAAAGTTCTACTCGCACTACTTCAACCTGACCAGCCCTGCCGACGCGGCCTCGAACAGCGCCGCCACCGCGCCTCCAAGCTCCAGCACCGCCACAACATCTCCCGGCACCCTCCCCACCCAGCCGACCGGGGCCACATCACCGGCTCCCGCTCCCGCCGCTGGCCTGAGCGACGCGGCAGTCCTGGCGGCGGGCATCGGCGGGGCGTCGGCGGCGCGATTCTCCTCGTGGCTGCGGCGTTTGCGTTCTGGAGGTGGCGTGGGAGCAGGGGCAAGCGGGGGCAGCAGCACCAGCATCAGGACCTCTACTACCATCCTGCCCCTACCGACGGCGGCAGCGACAAGTACGGCTCGCCGGCCGAGGTGAGCGGGTTCACCAGCTATCCTTCCATGATCGGGACCTCGGACGTGTATCCGGCCCAGCATGTCCATGAGATGGGGGGAGCTTATAGGGACGCGCAGAAGTGACCTTTTCGTGCCCGCGGAGGCGAGGGAGATGGTGGATGGTGCTTGGGGGGTTCGCAGGCAGCGTCACATAACAAAAATACAAAGCCGCGGGGGCTAGCGTCCAGGTCTCTGTGGTGTTGAAGCCCAGAGACCGAAAAGGTCCTTTGTGTATTTGTCCCTCTGGGGGTTTCTCGGGCCGATGATGCAAATTGTGACTTTTCTGATACATGTCCAATAGTGACCAAGGATCCATCTCGGAGGAGTAATTAGTGCAGCCCCGTGATTCTAGAGCCTCTTTAGTCCCGCACGATTATTCTCACCATGTGGCCGACAGGGGCCCTTTGGAACTGATGGTATCTTGTCCCCATTGATTCTCATCGCTTTGCTACATCCCTAGACAACCCGGCCTCCTCGTTGGTAGCTTACTCGCACAACTTCCAACCGCCCACGCTCCCCTATCCCTCCAAAAAAAAAACACTCTGTGTCTTCCCCGAGATATTCTTATACAGCATCCGTCATCCCCGGCTCGCCCGTCATCCGCGCGATAGCACCGGGCACCAGCGAGCCCCACGGCAAAGCCAGGCCCGCGGGAAGCATACTGCCCCTCGGCACCACCGTGTTCGGAGCAAGCACCGTTCCCTGCGGGAGCGTCGTGCCCGCCGGAACCAGCGTGTCTGCGGGCAGCACGACGCCGGCAGGCAGACTTGTCGCCCGTAGCGGGATCGTGCCGTCATGCTTCTGCTGCTGCTGCAGCTCCGTTTCTGTGCCTGTTTTCGCTCCGGTCGCCATATATGCGTCGTGGTGTTCATGGTCGACAAGTGAACCCGGCAGGTCCGACGGGCGCCCGTCGCCGCTGACCGTCAGGAACCCTGCGAGCAGCAGCATTGGCTCCGGAATTAGCGTGTCCTCGCGCAGTATCATGCCGCCGGTGCCGAGGGGCATTGGGCCGGGAAGCGCGGTCCCGGCGACGGGCGGGAGGACGATCTGGGAGTGTAGTATGACGCTGTGGGCCAGTGGCGCTGGGCTGGCTTGCGTCAGGTAGCAAGGGTTGGACGGGAGAGGTCTACCAGGCTGAATCAGGGTGCCCGCGGGGCAGTGTAGTTGTTCGGTGGTGGATCCGTCGCCGAGCAGGATGACGGAGCTGGGCGGCGCGAAGACGGTGCACTCCTGCAGGAACGTGGTGCCTGTGGTGTCGTTGGTGGTGGTGGTGGTGGTTTCATGGATGTTGGTGTTGTTGTCGTCGACGTCGTCTTGGAGGACTGCTTCGAGGGGCCAGCTGTCAGAGACGGGACAGATGGTGCAGAAGCTGGGCAGCGTCGCGGTGACGCCGGTCGGCAGCCAGAGCTTGGTGCGCGAGGTGGCAGGGTGGATAGTTGTTTTCTCAACGCCGTCGTCGGGTCAGCTTGTTGCTTTGGCTAAGGGCAGGAGGTGGCTCAACATACACGCTTGCGAGAGTTTGCCTTGATAGCCTCGTGCGTAGCGCTATCTGGTGCTGAAGAGGGATCGTCGGCTGGGGTGGGCACGTTCTGTGCTACGTTTTGATAGTGGCTGAGGACAGTCAAGTCGCTTGTTTCTTTGTCTTCCATGACGGCGAATTTGCGAGCTTCGTTAATCGCTACTAGAAATACAGATTTTTCACTTTGGTTCTGTGGATGGTGGTAGCGCCGCTGTGACATGAAGAGGTGGATGTACAAGTGAAGCCTGGCGGATACTGTAAATACACAGGCCACTACGTCAAACTGTGCATGTTCTCCCATTCCGGACATTCAATCTTGCTTGACAGTTGATTCTAATACTGGACAAAGAATATGGTCTTGAGCATGGCCCATTTTTACCTCACAGGTGGCTCGGCTCGCACATGTAACAACCTAATATTGGCACAACCCAGAACTCGAGGCTACGTGAACACCGAGTGAATGAAAACTGACCATACATTCTTCAACTGTGAAACGGAATCTACTAACTTAGATAAGCTACTGTCTCAACATTTTTCGCAGCAACGCCATGACACGCCAGCCAATGTCGGCTATTCAAGACGAGAAATGGCCTTTCGTATCTAAACAGTGGATAGGTCCCCACTTCCACCATGTGAAGAGTGAACCTTCACTTCTTGCCAATCCAGGTGATGGGATCCTCTGACTAGTTTGCGGGACTTGGTGTGGCCGTTGTATCGCTCTCCTTCTCCAAGTTTCTGAGGCGGCGCACGAGGTGTGCAGGTACCAGGGTGCCGCCTGGAAGTACAAGCCCAGCATAAAGACACGTGCCTGGAGGGAGTGAAGTACTCGGATGAAGGATTGTACCAGCTGGCAATATGCTTCCGCCGGGGACGACAGTGTGTCTGCTCAGCTTAATTCCCTTGGGTAGCAGTGTCGCCCACGGCAGGACGGTGCCGTGGCAGAGCTGAGAAGTAGGAGTGTATGACTCCTGGGCCGTGCCGTCAATGACAACATTGACAGCGGACACCTCGTCAAGTACCAAAGGCCTGGGCAAATCCGTAATGCCCTGAATAGCCATGCTGCCGGCGAGAAGCATTGGCTCGGGTATGACGGTGTCTTGCGTGAGGGTAATGCCGCCTGGACCGATGGGCATGGATTGTGAAAGTGTGAGTGCCGAAGTTGGTGGCAGGACGAGAACGTCGCGCAAGCTCACGCCAGACTTGAGAGTAGAGCTGCCCGGGGGAAGCTCCTGGTGCGCTGTGTGGGCGACACCAAATTGGAGCAGCGTGCCAGCAGGGACGATAAGCCTGTTGGTCTTGGACACTCCAGAGAGTATGTAATCGTTGGCAGGTGCCTCGAGCACAGCCTCGGCGAGCAGAGCGACTCTGCCTCCGGCAGTTGCGTAGTCGATGGCACGACCGCGGAAGAAGAAGTCGACAGGCGAGCCGTCGGTGGCAGCGAGCATGGCACCATCAGTGAGTCGGATTGTCGACTAGAAGGGCAGAGTAGCAGTGATGCCGTTGGGCTGCCAGACCTTGGTGCCGTGGCAGCCAAGCCGGATTGCCATGTCCTGGATCGCAGCTCATGTCAGTCTCTAGTCTCGCACGAAACGTCACCGAGCGGGAAGAGTAGGACATGTGCGAGTTTCCACTTACAGAATTGGCGTTCTGGCCTTTGTTGGCAGCCTGCCGTCCAGGCTGGGATGTGGCACCAGCCGTGGCGCCGTTGCTTGCGCCGGGACGAGAGCCCTTGGTCTGCCAGTGCTGAGTGGGAGACATGGCGATGGATGCGGGATGTGGTGGGATGAGTGCAAGCGGGAGGATGAGGGTGCGCAAGCTCTGGAGAGGAGCGGGGAAACGCAAGTGTGCCTGCCCCAGGCACACCAGGTTCGTCCGTTTGTGCCTACCGGATGCGCAGCCAACATTTCTCACTCGCGCCTCACCTTCGTGTCATGACCAATCTCCAGGCCAGCTTACCGACCAAGGCTCCGCACGCTGGCTCTTGGACTCTTGAATTTCGTCAAGTGTCTTGAATCCTAGTAAGCACGTCGTCTCTGACTACAACTCAACAGCAAGCGGCTCCTCTCCCCGCGCCGCCCTCCACCGGTTCGTGCTGGCCAGCAGCTCAACGCACCCGGCCACCAGGAACCCCCATTTCCTCGCGAACCCTTCCGTCAGCTCCCACCCCCTCGGCGACCACGGGTCCGTCCACACAATCAGCCCGCACCCTTGCTCGCCTCCCGCGCCCGACGCGCAGACGCTGCCGAGCAGGTCGCGCAGCAGCTCGTCCTGGTCGAACGCGTGCTCGTGGCGGATCAGGTTGTCGCGCATCTGCCCGTCGGGCGCGTAGTCGATCCAGTCGCCGTGCGGCGTCGTGCGCTGGACGTGCGTCGGGAGCAGCTCGGGCGGGATCGGGTGAATGTGGTCGTGTTTTGGGGGCTGGTGACGACTGCTGTCGTCGTCGTCGTCGTCAGAGGCCGGAGCAGGAAACAGCGGCGGCGCCATCTCTGGGTAGCGCTCGCGGAGTTCGTCGACGCGGCGGAGCGAGGCCATGTTGGACAGCAGCCCGCGCAAAACGTTGAACTGAACGATGACAATCAGGTGGTCGCTGCTGAGAGGCAGGTCGAGCACGAACTCGGTTTTGTGGGCAGGTCTGTCGGGCTTGTCGGGCATGCGCGAGAGGTCAATCAGGGCGTGGGCCGCGAGGGTGAGGGTGCACGGCGGCCGGGGGACTATGGATATCGAGTTCTGGAATGCCGTCTGCAGCAGGGAGTCCTGCTCGGCTGCCTGTGCTGGCAATACTGACACATTAAAGTAAGGTGTCGTTGCATAGCAGCCTCGGTATGGCACCTGTGCCGATGCCGGCGGCGCGGGCGCGGATGCGCTGCAAGCCGGGGCACCAGCGTTTGGAGCATCATCCTCTCCGGCAAGCCGCGCCGCCCTGGCTGCGACGAGTTTCCTCTTGCCTGAGGAGTAAGCGCGGTAAGGCCCTTGTCAGCGGGATGTGTCACAATGATATTGGTGCCAGCGGCTGGTAGTTGTTGTGGATGGTTGCACTCACGGTGAGCTCTAACGTTAAGTCGATTCTGCAGCTTGCGCCGCAGCCGGGCATCTCCGAGGCCGGTCCAGTCGTCCTCGGCCCCGCGGATCTCGACCAGGCTGTGCATTGTATGGGTGGACAGTGGCAGTGGTAGCGACCGTATGACGACAGCGACGACGGAATGGAGCAGAAAGGATGGGAAGAGGGAGAGAGACGAGCGTGCTGGCGTGTAAGCAGGTGGCATGAAGCAAAGAAGCAAGATGCAAGACATGCGGTGTGCCGATGATCGGTCGATGCCCTCCTGGGCTGTCAGCATCAGCATTACTTAACCCGGCGGGCTCTATTCATGCAGCATGCTTACACGGCCACTGGAAACCGGGGAAGCAAGCCTCGCCTTCCTGTCTGGGTTAGATCCGGCGGAGCGCTGCAAATGCTCCGCCCCGCCGCCCCCGTGTCTCGGAGGCTCCATTTGCTTGCTTACACGCCCAATCGGGTGCCGAGGCTGGGCAGGTGGCGCGACAGCATGAGCTAATGCAGACTGCTTACAGCGGTGGCTTTGTGGCCTTTTTTTCTAACTCGTCTACTTACTGGTGCTGTCTTGCTTCTGGGCTTCTTTCAAGATATGCGTGACGAGGGAAAGAAGCGTACTTGCTAGCAAGCATGGCCTCGGGCTGAGGCTAAAGCAGCTCAGATTCGAGAATGCTGCAAATCAGACAGACTAGTAAATTGTATATAATCAACCGTAATCCGTTCAAACCTGCCTCTGGCCGACCACAACCACAGGCATCACAAACCCGCAGCCGAACCTAATCAGACAGTATCTTCGAGTCACCAAGCACTACGGTACCTACAACTAACCACCACCCGACATCTACAAAAATCTCCCAACTCTCACAATGGCCCGCGTCTGGAGCGACTACCTCAAGTCCCAGCTCTGCACCCCGATCCCCGTCCCGACGCACTCGTTTGCCACGCAGACCGTCATGGTGACGGGCGCGAACACGGGCATGGGCCTCGAGGCCGCCCGCCACTTTGCCCGCCTCGGCGCGGCCCGCGTCATCCTGGCCGTCCGGGACCCAGCGAAGGGCGCCGCCGCCAAAAAGTCCATCGAACACAGCGTGCCCTCGCTGCCCGCTGGCGTCGTGCAGGTCTGGCCGCTCGACCTCGCGTCGTACGACTCGGTCGCGGCGTTCGGGGCCCGAGTGGACGCCGAGCTCGACCGGCTCGACGTCGTCGTGGCCAACGCGGGGATCCTGCCGTACGACTCGACGCAGGCCGGCGAGGACGAGGCCACGATGACGGTCAACGTCGTCAACACGATACACCACGCCGTGCTCATGCTGCCCAAGCTCCGCGAGACGGCGGCCCGGCTGGGCAGGGAGACGGTGCTGACGTTTACAGGGTCCTGGACGCACGGGCTCGTCGATGTCGATGGTCTCAAGGGGAGCAAGGAGGGCGAGGTGTTTCCGAGTCTGACGAGGAGGGCAGAGAAGGCTGCTTTTCTGGACCGGTAAGTGTTTTCTTGTAATTATGCCTGGACGGGACGACAACCGACAGGAGCAGTTCGCAGGTGTCCGATTTCCAGGAATTCTTACTAAAGCAACGTCCACTTTTACACGCACAGCTACGCCGTCTCCAAGCTCGTCCAGTTCCTCGCGGTCCGGGAGCTCGCCGCGCGCGTCACGGCGTCCGGCAAGCCCGGCTCGGACCGGGTCACCGTGTCGACTGTCAACCCGGGCGGTGTCAAAACCGACATCGACCGCGGGTCGACCGGCATGCAGCGGCTCGTGAACCGCAGCGGCGGCTGGATCCTGCGGCCCACCGAGGTCGGCGGCCGCACGCTGGTCCACGGCGCGCAGGGCGGGAGGGCGACGCACGGGGCGTATCTGGACAACTGTGTCGTCGGCGTGTAAGTCTTATCCTTGGGATGAGGGCAGGGGTGGATGAGGAGACATCGGTATATGTGTGTGTGTGTGTGTGTGTGTGCTGACTTTTTTGGTATAGGCCTTATGCTTGTGTCACGTCAGAAGCAGGTGCTGAGGCGCAGAGGAGGATTTGGGACGAGCTGGTAGCCAAGTTGGCGAGGATAAACCCGGCTACTGTGAATGTAATTTGATGTAGAGGTTGAGACAAAGCTTGATGGGTTGTAGTGTTTGTGCATTCTTCAACCTGGTGTTCAACGGAAATTGTAATATCTGTGCATGCATTTCAAGATGGCTCAAGTCAGCCAGTCATGGCATCGAGCTTTAGAAAGTCCTATGGGCAAGTCTTTGCCTGCTTCTTTCCGTATGTCTCTTCGAAAAAACTGCATCTACAGAGGCAGTTGGTACGAAGGCAGCCGCCTCTCTCAATCACATTTCGGCCACGGCCCGGTTCTTTCTCAGCGTGGCCCGCACCTCGAATCCCTCCTTGATCCAGAGGAGGGGCATGGATCTCTGCTTGCTGATCCAGTCATCCTGGCCCGGCAAGATCTCGAACTCGAAGCAGAAGAGGAGCCGGGCGAGGATGGTGCGCATCTCGGCGTAGGCGAGGTTCTTGCCGATGCAGTCGCGCGAGCCCGCGCTGAAGGGTCTGAAGATGTCCTTGCGGTCCGATTCATATTGGGAGTCGTGGAGTGGGTGTGAGGCGTCCAGCCACTGCAAGTGGTGTAGAGCAACGGCGGCCGTGTGTTAGTTCGGTTATATACAAGGTTGGTCGATGCTAAAGAGCAAGAAATGGGAGTGGCTGATAATTACTCACACGCTCAGGTACGAAGAAATTTGGGTCTTTAAAATATTCTGGGTTCCGGTATGAAGCAACCGCGTTGAAATGGATGGCCGTCTGTAGCCGTGGTATCAGGTTAGCATTGGAAAAACTGAAAATGTCGATCACGTGGATTTGAACACGTACTCCTTCAGGCAGCCAGTACCCGCCGACCTCGGCCCCCGGACTTCGGCGCGGCGGACTGGCCGCAGCAGGCGGATACATCCGCATGGATTCTTCTATAACGGCGGCGAGGTATTGGAGCTGTGCGGTGCTGGTCATGTTGATAGCTGACTCATCGCTAAACGCTGTGCACACATTGTCGACCACCCTCTGTAACTTGCTCGCGTTCTCGGGGCGGTTCAGCAAGAATATAGCCCCCGAAAGCGCCGTCGCTGTCGTCTCGCTGCCTGCGATGACGAAGACCGACGAGTTGAACAAAACCTCCCGAGGGGTGATGACCTCCTTGTCGTCTTTGTCGCGGCGTAGCATGTGGGTGGTAAAGTCGCGGCGGCCAGAATCCTTGATCTTGTCGTCCATAGCAATGCGGCGTTGGGCCTTAACCTTACCATGCTCCTCGTTAGCGATTCCAGCTTCCTGTGCAATCAAGAATTCCTTAGGGCCTGTTAGGAGCATGATTGGGGCCTTCATCAGGGGGTAGAGATGTAAGAAGAGCGATAGGGCTTGTCCTTTCAACCCTACGAATACGTTGTCGACAAACTTGGTGTCTCCCTCGAGGCTACCAAACGAGTCCCTAAAGGTAAGGTCTCCAATGATGTCAAAGGTTGTATAGTTTAGCCATCTGACTATGTCGAGTGTCTCCTGCTTGCAGGCGCGCGACTTAATCTCGGCTATCAGCTTATCGATGTAGCTCGTAATGATATCCTCCTGCTCTTATATAGACCTCGCGCTGAATGCGTAACCCATGTGGCGGCGCTGCCGCCGGTGGTCCTCGCGGCGGGCGCCAATTATGCCGAAATTGTCGTTAGCTACAATAAAGCCAGGGAATTTGCCGAACTCGTTGGCTTCGGAAGTGCTGCGGACGCCGTGGACCTGAGACCACGCTATAGTTCCGTCGACAATAACGCGGTTCGGACCGATACGGACCATGCGGCCATACTTGCGGTGCAGCTCTATCGCGTATTCACTCATCTTCAACGATACACACGACGTGTATAGGTTGAAAATGTCAAAGGTCGCTAGGTGTTTTGGCCCAGGGATTTTAGACAAAGGATGCAGCCAGATGCGGTACACGACGGTGCCGATCATGAAGACGATAAGCTAGAATGAGGGGCAGGGGTTTATATGTTAGTCTGTTGAGTCGTTGATAGCTACGACGCGTACGAGGTAGACGAAAAAGTAGTAATACTCGATCTGACATACAGAAGCGGCGAGACCGGCTAAGAGGAGGACTGATATATGCACGCTACCATGGGACATGAGTTCCTTCATGCTAGCAACTTGGATGGTAGGTAGACGAAATGGAATAGAAGAAGGGGAGCTTTTAGTACTACGGGTATATTGATGAGATATGAGTGGGTAAGGAAGATTGTAGTTGAAATATCTTATCTTCGAGGTTCTAAAAGTCGCGTCGACGATCTTATATATTAATATCAGATAGGGATACGAGAGTAGACTAGGGAGAAGCTATTGGATCCCCTGAAACCCTATATCACCGGAACAAATAACGGCATAATGTTGTTAGCTCCTAGCTTTTGGTGCTTAGAGTTCTGCCAAGCTACTAACCGCTGCCCCCCGATCTGCTAGTGCTAGTGCTAGGTTTCTGATCGAGTCAGACGGTTGGATTTCCTGTTGATTATTGCTCTATGTTAGACTCTGCCTACACTTGCCGGGATTGTGATTGGCAACGAGCAACTTGCAAGAATGGCTCTTGGACCCCAGGCCGGCTTTTGGTAAACCCCGAAGGCCGACTGGCAGTCAGTCTCGAGTATCTAGGGTGCCAGCGTCGCGGCTGCCGGGACGGGCCGCTGGCATGTTTGTTCGGAGCGTTGAAAATGAAGAGCGCCAAGGCCGCACACGCGCGCCGATCCTGCGATACGACCGATACGACCGATACGACGGGCTGGAAACAATACGGGCAGACGTAATTAAGAGTCATAGATAACCTGTGCGACTCCCGGGCCACCATTACGTTGATCCACATTCTTGTCGATAAACCAAGGCTTCCCCAGGTCTCGCCAACTTCTCATTTCCAACTCTTCTCACGTCTTAGCCCTCGAATGCACCCCTGTCACAACCTCGAGCATACCTAACCGTCACTGCAGCCATGCCGTAATCACAAGCTAAAGGATGCCTAGCACAAGCACTACACCGGTCCCGCCCTCGCGCCATCACGGCCTCCTTTACTCTTGACCGCTCCAAACTCGCGGCTACTCCCAGCACCGCCAGCAACCCCGTTTCGAATGTCCTGCAGGTTCCTCCATAGCTCGGCGTCGTTATGTATGACCCCCACCGGCCATGACCACGTACTGTACAGTACAGTCCGCCGTGTATGTCGCTAAGTCCACGACCTACTCGACGGGGCTTGTGAGCACCGTGACTCGCGACAGCCACTGTAATGATACGACCGACCTGCCCGGGTTCGCGTTCCCGTCTTCGCCGTTGTTATGTATTCGACCATAACCTAGCTACGCTTCTCCCCGCTTCGCCTGGCCAGACCGGTCGAGGACCGTCGGGCCGACAAATCTCGCTCATGGGCTTCGATGAGCGTGGAGCTGGACAGACAGCGACCAACGCCTCTGCTAGTAAGTTGGGCATCGTCTGCCGTCGCATGCTCGCGACGGCGAGACCAGAGACCAGTACCATGCGCAAGTCGGAAAACATCACACCCGGGGATCACTCGGAGGGAGGCAACCATTGTTATCAGCCGTCTAATATGCGAGGATAGCTCACAGACGCGCATAGGATAAACGCTGTTCTCGGTCCAATATTCTCGGTTCTGCATCGCCGTATTCACTCTGTCTGGTCTACCTTCTTAATATAGTGACCGTAGCATTTATTAAGACAAGTACGTCTTTGTTCCTATCATCCTAGTCCTCGTACGCCTGAGCCGCGCATGAAGCAAAGTCAGTGCACTTTGATATGTCTCCTCGGCAGACCCTTAGAATGCCCGAACACCTCATTAGAAACCACTAGCTCCAACCGTGGTCGGAGCTTTGACGTACCCTTTGCTAGCACCGAGCACCTAGCACAGCCCAATGATAACCGTTAGTCTGCGGCCCGTGAGCATGTTGGGCAGGATGTACGCGGGGAAGGAGCTGCTAGAGAGTAGCATGAAGCTGGCGATAAAGGGGTCGAAGGCCGTCGTGCTACCGACATAGATGGCGCCTAGAAAGGTGACTGTCACGATCCGACCTTCGGGGTCAATCGTAGGTTGGGCTTCGGGTTACTGTCCTAGCGAATAGGTAAAGCCAAGGCAATATCACTTATCGAATGTCGTTATTCTCTCGGAGTGTGTGTCTCTTAGAAGAGATATCACTTTCTATTAATGCCCTGTGTTTGAACGAAGTGAAAACTAAGGGGTTAGCTTGTCGCCGAACCGTCCGCGGGTGGTTCGTCCAGGATAGGAAGTTTAAGTAACAGCATTAAAGCGATCCGTGCTAGCCCTATCTAGCGCCAGCGATAAGGAATTGAAGGGCCTTGGCGTCTTGGCAGCCCCCTCCAAAATCTGGCCATATAGGGCCGCGTACATACGTCACTAGCCGACTGCGAGGGCCATTTTAGGCCACTTCGAAGGCTACTTCGATGGCCATTTAGAGGGCCCCGCGGCCGAGCGCGAGCGGCGCGCGGGGGGCCCGATTACCATGCAGCTTCATCATCACTACTCGTCCTCCCCAACTTCATCAGAGGCCATACCTACACTTACGCAAGGCACCTTCCAACGACTGCACTCGAAAGTAAAATAATCATGACCAGCGCCCAGCCGTCTGAGTATCTCGCCAAGCCCAGCGGGCCGTGCTGCCTGCAGGGCACGCTGCACGAGGGCACCCCGCGCGGGCGCTACGAGACCTTTGCCGACCTGCAGACGTACGTCACCGAGCCGCCCGCGGGCACGGCGCGCAACGGCAACATTGTCCTGTACTTCCCCGACGTCTGGGGCTTCTTCAACAACGGCCTGCTCGTCATGGACGCGTTTGCCGACGCGGGGTACCTCGTGCTCGGCGTCGACTACTTTCGCGGCGTGGGTTTCTTTCCCGGAATCCCTTGATCCTTCCTCGATGAGCGGGCATCCCTATCGACCCGAGAGACTGACCGTGGCGGCTTTTTAACTTATAAATTGCAGGACCCCGTGACCAAGTACCGCAAAGACAAGAACGACACGACGACCTGTCCCGGCTTCGACTTTGACGCGTGGAAGGACAAGCACGCCGCCTTCGCCGCCGAGGCCGTGCCCCGCTGGGTCCGCGCCGTCGCCGACCAGCACGGCAGCCTCCCCGCGGCCGGCTCCGGCTCCGGTGGGCGCCCGCCCAAGTTCGCCTGTGTCGGGTACTGCTTCGGCGCGCCGTACGTGTGCGAGCAGCTCGCCCGCGGCGGCGATGGTGTCGTGAGCGCCGGGGCGTTTGCGCACCCGGCGTTTCTGAAGGAGTCGCACTTTCGGAACCTCGACAGTTCGTGTATCCCTGGTTTCCCCCTCCAAACTGCAAAATTATTCCTGTGATTCTCTCCCCCGCGCTTCGCCCCGATTTGCTAACACCGGCGCCAAATGTCAAAACAGAGCCTCTCTTCATGTCCTGCGCCGAGACGGATCACACCTTCGACCTGGCCTCGCGCCGACGGGCGATCGACATCCTGCAGGAGGACAAGAAAATGTACCACTACCAGCTGTACCAGGGCGTCGAGCACGGCTTCGCGCTGCGCGGCGATCCGAATGACCCGTATCAGCGTAAGTCAAGATCCACCTCCCTATTCATTTCTTGCAGCTTCCAGGTTCTATGGCGAGTGGCGTTGTGCTGACTCTGGAGCTCGATACGCAGGGTGGGTCAAGGAGCAGAGTCTGTCGTCGATTGTGCAGTGGTTCGACTTTTGGCTGGCACAAGAATGAAGACGCCAGGTTTTGCTCGCCAGGCGTCGAAAAGGATATGGAACTAGTACCAGCCGCGTACTAGGGCACATGGTGGTGGGTCGAGCTGATAGCACTCATGGGCATGTCTCAGGTCCAAGGCATTATTATTGATCGACAAGAATCTGTCGCGAATTAGAAAGTACCACTAGTTAGTCACGAAGTTTTGTGTGTGACGTGCAATCTTGTTTAGGTTGGATCAGAGCAGCTTGCAGCGTTGTGCTGCTTTT
The DNA here is from genome assembly GCA_026745475.1 of Microdochium nivale. NCBI lineage: Eukaryota > Fungi > Ascomycota > Sordariomycetes > Xylariales > Microdochiaceae > Microdochium > Microdochium nivale. The sequence continues at coordinate 267,913 of JANTFD010000010.1, forward strand.
ATATACGCAAACATAACAATCGTCTAGCATCCAATCCCATCCGAATTGGTGTAATGGTTAACATTTGACGCTCTCACCGTCAAGCTCGGGGTTCGATTCCCCGATTCGGAGCATATTTTTGGCCGCAGCCTGGCTTTAACATCCTTTAAGATGCTAGTCTTTTTCTGGCTGTCCTTGGCACTTTTCTTTTTTTGCCTGTGTTGCCTCAGCTTGCACATTGAGCTGGTTTCCCCCCAAAACATCTGGCATAACGTAATCCACAAGTGACCCGGCCAAACAAGTGACCCGGCCACTTCCTTATCGCCGCATAAAGCCTGCTTTTTCATACCCCTACAACTCTCTCAATTTAAGAGCTATAAACTTCAAGACTTCTCCATTATTAAACGATAAGAATAGTAATTCTAAGTTAGTGTAGGGTTTAGCAGTAGTACCTACATATAGCTAGGAAGGGAAAGTGGAGACTATAGCTCCTTAGGTCACTAAGAGTACTAGTTTCGAAGTTAAGGAGCTACTAATATAATACGATATTCTTATGGTAAGGACAGTATTCTTATCGTTTAATAATGGAGAAGGGTTGAAGTTTATAGCTCTTAAATTGAGAGAGTTGTAGGGGTGTGAAAAAGCAGGCTTAATGCGGCGATAAGGAAGTGGCCGGGTCACTTGTTTGGCCGGGTCACTTGTGGATTACGTTACCTATGATTTCAGAAACGCCTAATGCCTTTTGGGGGAGTTTGTCCAACTTTATTGTTTTTCTCTCTATCGTCCTTTTTGGTATATGATGACGCATTACTCTATTCTTTATAAGGGGTCCAGCAATTCACCTTACGTTGTGCAATAACTCAATAACTTTGATGCGAAGTAGTTCTGAGCCAGATTACTACAAAATCCATACAGGAGAGATTGATTCCAACACCGAGACAAAATCAACCTAACAAGCCGCCTGAAAATTATATGTATTTCATGTGTTATGCTTCAACAATTGATGTAGCAGTAGGATAATATGCCGTGTAACATTGTGCCAGTCAACAGCTACGCCATCCAATACCGCCTTGCATTTATCGCTTGGAGCGACCGCCCTTCGCGTGCTTGCTAGACTTGCCATAGGCCAGATCCCCCTGCGTCAGCTTCCGCGAGTCGATCTTGAAGTCGCAGTACAGGCAGAGCGGGTCTTTGCACCGAACGCATATGGCGTCGGCGCTTCCTCGCTCGAGACTGGGCTGCTTGAAGACGAGGCCGCCTAACGTCACGCCGGCAGCCTTGTCCCACATCTTGACGGCAACCGCCGGGTCTTTGGGGATCCGAGGATCGTCCTCGCGCTTTTCGTGCGCGTGGACGTACGGGCGCACCGGAGGGAAGCTGGGCTTGTAGTTGATGCACGTCTTGTCGTTGCAGCACTCCTCGTCCGAATCGTGGTTGTGGCTGTTGGCCGCGTCTTTCTTGGCTGCGGGCGTGGGAAACCACATCTTTTCGAGGTGGTAGACGTCCTCGCGCGACTGTGTGACACGCACGCGGCCGTTGTCGCCCAGGTACAGCCTCCAGTCCGCAAGCATGGAAGAATACTTGTTGTGAAGGGCAAAGTTGCGGGTCTCGGCCTGAAGCTCGTCGAGGCACCTCCGATGTCTTTCGCGGTTGCGGAAGCCCAGAAATCGGAAGGCGCAGGGCAGGATAGGTTGTTTCTCGGACTCGACGAGTAGGGTGTGCAGCATGAAGCAGTGCGCGCGCCACTTTGCAAAGACGGGATCGTTACAAGGCGTCCCGAAGAAGCGTGGGGTTTCGAGCAGCGCCTCGAAGCAGTCAATGCCTTCAGTTGCACCGGGAGGTGCAGCATTCGCGGTCTTGCTTTCGGCTACGCTTCCAGGCGTGCTGCTGACCGCGGGCTTGGCGATAATGTCGACATGAGGCCGGTTGAGTGGCACTGCTGGTATGACCTTGCCAGCTTCAAACAACACTCGCCCTTTTCCAGGTGACTGCTAGACACGCTGGTCAAGAAAGTGTTGCCAGAGCATGAGATTCTCCTTCCAGCCGAATCTCTCAGCGCAAATGTCCATGGCAAAGACGTCGCCGTTGCGCATCGAGATACGAAGCACGGTGTGGCTGGCGAGAGCCGTTGCAATGCTCGGTGCTCTGTCTGCAGCTGTGCCAGCGGAGCCCGAGGGGATTATCTGGTTGTCCGTGTCAATGATGATGGGCAGCGGAACATTCTTGACATGGACTCTGACTTGTTCGATCTTTGTGAATATGTCGAACTTGGCTAAGGTGCACGTCTGGTTAGTTGCGGTCAATTATGGCTCGGGAGGACAACTTACTGCACACAAGCCAACGGGAGACGTAGATCGACAACATCGACATGGAATCTCCAAGATCATTCCATAGCACTTGTCTTCCGAGGGCACTATGCTTCACCGCCTCAAAGGCCGCCATGGGAAACGACCTGAGCAAGTGTGCTCCCCGGAAAATCTCGTCTGGAGTGTAGCGCAGCTCGACGACTGGTAGCCCGTCTGTGAGGAACCGGACTCCGCGGAGGCTGATTGCGGAGGCTTCGGACTGCATCATGTAGAACTGATTCTTGATCATCTCCGTCGCGTTCTTCAGCTTGCGCTGGTCAAAACAGCGCTTTTTGTGCTGGCCCCAATGTCTTGCCTGGCACTGGATGTTGCAGTAGGCCGTCGCGACTGCAACACGATCGTTATTCTTGATGGCACAGTCGCTGCAGATAAGAGGAGGAGCAGGCCTTTCACAGTACGCGCAGATGCTGGGGAGCGTGAGGTGCTCTGGTAGGAAGTTGAGACCGAGAGGAACACTGACATTCTCCTCTTGTTCCTGATCTAGTTCGGGTGTCTGATCTCTACTCTCAATCTCATCGGCGCAGCCTTGTGAATGTGGCTTATTTCTAATAGGCGGGCCTGTGTCGTAGGTGCCGATGGGAACGGGGATCTGGCGACCGAGGCAGTACCAGCGACAGCGGCAGAGGTACGACCTCATATTTTGCGGGAACTGTTGGGCCACGGCAAAGAGTGGCTGGAGGCTCATGATAAAGTAGAGGCGAGTTTGGTCGGCGGCGGTGATGCCATCGATGGCGTTGAGAGCGTTCCAGGCCTTCATGGCGAGAAAGTTCTGCGTGTTCCAGTGCTTGTCGTGGCCATCTTCGCTCACGTCTGTCTCGGCAGCCTGTGAGCATTCAGGTAGAGATTTGAAGAAGGCGACGAGGGCAGCGCGGTAGGCCCTGTCGGTCTCTGTCGGCGTGGAAGAGTGGCAAAGCTCGCACTTGAGAAGTGATGTGAAGAGACTCTCGATGCGGCGGAGGCAGTCGGACGTCTTGCCCATCTCGGAGAGGAGCAACTTGAGCGTGTCGTACGCATTGCTCTCTGTGCTGGACATGTTGCCGGTCTATCCGCGGCCGTGGCCGGAGGTGAGGAGGTGGTGAGGATCTAGTGAGCTCTGATGTCGTAGCTCGCGTGACATGGCGCGATGGAAGGCCACGAGTGAGTGCTAAAGAGCAAGAGTTACTGGCCAAGCATTTGCAAAGACTGAGCACGGCAGGGTTTCGAAGGGTGATGCAGGAAGACTGGTTTTGCGGCGCCAAGAAATGAAATGCTGTTGTTTGCAAGCTGCAGGCCACGCCACCAGTCGAGTGCTCAAGTGGGCGCGGGTGTTTGCTGTCTATGCCTGTTTGCGCCAACAGAGCTGCCTGGCGCGTTCTCTTCTCCTGCCACCATCTCGATATCCGCCAAACACGACAACTCGCCCTTGTCTACCCTCTGCTCTCTGTTCCTCTGCTCTTTGTTGACGCGGTCCTCGGCCCTTCGATACACCCACACGAGGTCCCTCTTGTGCTGGTCCTCGGGCAGGTACCGCCACTCGTTGTACACCTTGTTCCAGCTGCGGTTCGGCACGTATGCACCGAGCATGTAGTAGTTGTCGCGGCGGAATGGCAGCTCGAAGCTCGGCGGCCCGATCCTCGACAGGAAGACATCGCTGCCCGACTTTGCATCCTCATCGCTCATTTCGAACCGTCGCCGCTTGTTGCCCTTGTTTGCCGCATCGCGAGCCACCGCCCGCACCGTCGACTGCAGGTGCGCCTCAAGGATACTTGCGTGCCACAGCGGACTGCGTAGCGCCTTGCCCACGACGCCCGCGTTCCTCGCCAGCAGCTCCCGGTTCCATGCAGGCATCTCTTCTCCCCGCTTCATCGTCGGCAGCGGCGTCCCCTGGTCGAGGTGGTCCTGCCAGTGCGCCAGGTCGACGGCGATGCACAGCACGTTCCACTGCAGCATGCACGCCAGGCAGGTGCACACGACGGCGGGGTCGGGCGCCGGGATGTGCTGGTAGTACGGCTTGCGGTGGATGCCCAGGAGCTCCCCCCTCTCCACACTCTTCAGCTCGTCATGCAGGAACGGGTCGACGTTCTCGAGCAAGACAGGCAGCCGGTAGCTCTGCAGCAGGCAGCTGTACCGCCAGCCGGCGATCGCGGTGGTGATGCGGGGCAGGTTGTGCTCGTCGGTAATGAAGGCGTGGAACGTTTTGTCGACGCGCAGGAGCCGGAAGACGTCGCTTGGCCGCAGCAGGCTGAAGATGTCGAGCACGAGCTCATACGGCAGGTTCAGAAGCTTAAAGGCCTGCTCCTTGGCGCGCGCCACGCGGCGGTCCTGCTTGCGCCGTGAGCGGGCGGTGCGCCTCGACTTGAGGGGCAGGGCCTCGGTCGTGTCGACCAGCTCGGCGAGGTCCGAGTCGTCGGATGAGTCTGGCTTGCGCATCGCCAGGTCCAGCCGGGATGCGGGGGGAATGGGGTGATGTTCTGCTCCAGCGTTGTTCTCCCTGCTGCCGTGAGGCGTCCGATGCCTTTGGCTGGCATCGGTAAAAACAAGAACCGACGATGTCATCGGCTTATGTCATGCTCGAGCCGCAATCGAGCCTGCCCACATCCCGACCGCGAGGCCCGCTCTTGTGCAGACTCTGTAGTGGCAGACTCGGCAGAGTGAGTGCATGGGCACGGCCTTCTCCGCAATCTCTCCACGCCCGACTTGTGGGGAGCAGCGAGTCAATTCCTGGTCATTCCTGGTCACGCCTGGTCGTTCCTGGTCACGCCTCCGCACTCGCTCGGGATCACCGCCAACGGCGCCTTGGTTGGGCAAACGTGACCGCTCGCCTGGGTTCCGCCGACATTGTCCCGGACCCGGACGTGGCTTGTGCACCCGGCACCGCACGCAACGACCCCGACCCTTGCCTACATCGCTCTGCTTACCCCGGCGCAGCGGGCATAGATCAATGCCCATGCCCTAGCCCATCGAGCGTCGGCACCTCTTTTGCTTGGCTAGGAGTGGCATGCTACCGAAGGCTTGGGTAGCCAGGGTCGTCCAGTCGGGCCTTCTTGCTTCCATGGTGCCTCCATGTAAGTCGGTCCTTGCCTTGGACTGGTCATGGTATAAGATGGCCGTCGCTTCTGCTCATCCGTCTGTTTCCTGCTTCGGCCTGACCACTCCTCTCTAAGACAGCAGCAGCCATGAAGTTCTCCGTGGCGACTATCATCGCCTTGTGCGAGGCCGTTGTGGCCGTCAAGCCAACCGTCCACCTCGGCTACAGCTCTTTCGAGGGCACCGCTCTCGGCAATGGTATCACCCAATGGCTCGGCATGCCCTTTGCGGCACCGCCCATTGGCGACCTGCGATGGAGAGCTCCCCAGGATCCTGTCAAGACTCAGGGTGTGCAAGCTGCTAACAAGGTATGTTTCTACACTCTACGCATCATTCCCGGCGTCTCAGAGCTCACTGACGCTGACCTTCCTAGAACGCCCCGTACTGTATCGGCACAGGTGAGACTGTCAACGCCAACAGATCTGAGGATTGCCTGTACGCATCCGTCTTCGCACCCACCAAGGCAACTGCCTGCAAGCCCCTGCCAGTCTTTGTCTGGATCATGGGCGGCGGCTTCAACGTCAACTCGGGCGCCAACGGCAACGGCACCGGCCTCATCAAGGCTGCTGACGAGGACCTCGTCGTCGTCACCTTCAACTACCGCGTCGGTACCTATGGCTTCATGTCCACTGGCGACACGGCGAGCAAGGACATTGATACCAACATGGGTCTGCACGACCAGCGCAAGCTGCTCCACTGGGTGCACAAAAACATTGCCCAGTTTGGCGGCGATCCGCGCCGCGTCGTCATCGGCGGCGCCTCTGCCGGTGGCGCGAGCGTGACCTACCACCTCACCGCATACGATGGCAAAGACGAGGGTCTCTTCGCCGGAGCCGCCGCCCAGTCGCAGTCGTTTGGCCCCGTACGCACCGCCGCAAAGTCGCGATACCAGTTTATCAACCTAGCCAAGAACCTCGGGTGCTGGGACGATAACCACGCGGCCGGCCTCCCCGAAGACGACCGTTCTAACGACGCCGCGGTGCTCGCCTGTATGCGCGCGGCCCCCGTCGCCACGATTCAGGACCACAGCAAGAACATCCCGTACCCAGAGATTGCGGGCCGCAGCGACGCAAAGGCGCCGCTGTACATGTGGTCGCCCCTGATCGACGGTGACCTGATCAAGGACCTAACATACACGCGCTTCCGCGAGGGCCACTACGTGCGCGTGCCGACCATATTTGGCGACGACACCAACGAGGGCACGGGCTTCGCGCCGCAGACGGCCGCGACTCGCGGCGACAGCCAGGCCTTTTTCCGCGCAAACTTCCCCGCCGTCACCGACGAGCAGCTCACCGTGCTCGACGGCTACTACCCCAACCTGAACCAGACCACCTGCCCCAACACGGGCTGCTGGTGGCGCCAGGCCGCAGATATGTACGGCGAGGCACGCTACAACTGCCCGGGCCTGTTCCTCGTCGACACGCTCACCAGCGCCTCCACTCCATCCCCCGCCAAGAAGCAGAACCCTCCCGTCTTCATGTACCAGTACGACGTGGTCGACCCGGCCACTGCAGCCGCGGGCTTAGGCGTGCCCCACACCGTCGAGACCTATGCGATCTGGGGGCCCGAGAACCTGCTCGGCAGCGCGCCCAAGAGCTACCTGCCCGGGGGCATCAACGAGGGCGCGATCCCCGTCATGCAGGGGTACTGGACGAGTTTCATGCGCAGCCTGGATCCCAGCGTGCACCGCGCCGCGGGCAGCGCCGAGTGGACGGCGTGGCGGGGCAAGTACGACGAGGGCAAGCGCGTGCTCGTCAGCACGGGAGGCAAGACGGAGATGCAGCGCGTCGAGGAGCACATGCCGGGCCAAGTCGCGAGGTGCGAGTACCTAGCGACGATTGCGGTCCCGCTGGAGCAGTAGATGTAGGTAGTGAATGGATGCAGGCGTGGCTGGCCGTTCATGTCCGCTCGGGGTTCGTCCCAGTAAGATGGGGGTGGTTAAGCTCCTTTTCAACCTTTCACGAGCGGATGTGCTAGAACATAGTCCTACTGACTGCGTCGGGGTTGCAACGTGTAATCTTCGTGTTACCCCTTTATTAATACACATGACTACCATTTTTGAATATACACAAGCCCTCTGTGAAAAATACAGTTCGACCTCTACAAGGCGTCATTGCTAACCCTGCAATAACGGTATCTTTTTGGTAGCGTCGCCAGCCTCAGTGCCCCCCTCGGCGCGTCCTCAAGGCGATATCAGACGCCGTCATTGATTTTCCCTCACCGACCCGTCGACGACCCGGGCTGCTCTCCAGCCTCGTCCAAGCCCGCGTCCGCCAGCGCAGCCACCGCCTTCCCCCACGGAGCCAGCACCTTGTCCGCGCTGAACGGGTCGTAACCCGCCGCCGTCGCTGCAGCTCCGGTCCCTTCTGACGACGACGACATCAACACAGCCTCGCAGCGCCTGTCGCTCTCGCGCCGGACGAGCGCGTGCCAGGGCGACAACGACTCAACGTCGTCGCTGTCGTCCTGGACCCGGACCTGTGCGGCGGACTGACGCAGTCGCAAAAGGTACGCGGCGTGCAGTGCCGGCAGGTGGACGACGTCGTTGGCGCAGTAGGCAGCCGTGGCTGGGGACATGGGCCGGCGGCGGAAGATGCTCTCCGATAGGTCGATCTGCGCGGGTGGCTGGAGGACTGGGCGGAGCCCGGCCAGCGGGTTCGAGGTCTTTTTTGTAGTGGTGGTGCCCTTTTCTTGTCCAGGGCTGTTGTCGGCCGTGTTGGAAGGGGTGAGTCTTGCTGTGGCGTCGAGCAAGACCGGTGGGATGTTGTCGGTCAGCAGGTTCCCAGCGAGACATACCGGCTGATCAACCGCTGTTGCTGCCACCGCTGCCGCAGGCCCGGTTGCCTTGAGGTTCATCAGCACCCGCATCTTGTCCTTGGCCGCCGCCCACGCTTCCATCTCGTCACCTGACAGCGCCAGGTCGCGCCGGATACACGTGGTCAGGGACCACAGAAGCTTCCTGCTAAAGGGGTGGCCGCGGTCGTTGACCGTCATCCCGCGGGTCGCGTTCTCGAGGACCTGCAGGTCGGTGGCGCAGCGGAGGCGGACGCCGTAGTGGGCGTACAGGGCGTCTGCGTCGTTGCGGACGTCCCAGAGGTACTTTGGCGTGAGGGGGTCCTCGAGAATGGCCTGGAGGGTGAGCCCGGGATCGGAAGAGGAAGGCGTGGTGAAGGCAAGGTGCTGTAGGGTGTAGACGTCGATTAGATGTACGGTGCCCTGCGGGTGGTGCAGGATGGTGAGGATGTCGAGGCTGCCGACGCGGGAAAGCCAGTAGCCCTCAAGGTCGAGGTAGAGCGACGTCGGTGGGTTGCTGGGATGTGTGAGCTCAGCCAGGAAGCTGGCGAGGGCTTCGGGGGTGGAGATGAGCTCGGCTGTGGCTACGATCTCGAGTGCCGATGGTTTTCCCGATGTACTGGCGACAGATCTCTGGGTAGAGACATTGCTGAGGTGCCGTTGTTGTCCTTTGGCAATGTCTTTATTACAGTGCCTCTTGTTGGTGGTGGCCAGGTCACGAGATATTGAAGACGACCAAGCCATTGCTGAGAGTGGGAAAAGACCTGTACGCGTCTGCGGCCCCGGCTTGCGCAGACGCAACGCCTGCCTACATGGGCGGCGGAAGCATATTCCGGGAGCGGACATTAAATCCGATGGCGACACTGTAGAACAGCGAGGTTGTTGTCAAGTGCATATCAGTGTCATTAGCAATCATGAAGGCGCGGCAGTATAAAAGTCGCGGCATGCAGTTTAAAAACGGAAGGCGGTCGCTAGATTCTGCCGTTTGGCACACCGTTTGGCAGAAGGTATTTGTCTAACACATCTGGACTGACTTAGTTCAAACGCCGAATACGTTTATTCTACTTGACTAACTCTGGTAATTAGTTTTCGGCGAGATAAAATTTCGAAAATATGGATGAGTTTATCAAGTCCAACTCAGTCAGAAGGTCTATTAGATAAGTTACTCTCGAATGCTAATAATGGGTATATAGCCTCGGATCTTGTTTAGTTACTGAACACTTTACATCGGAACTAGATCGTATAAAAAGAGGGATGCTATCTGAACGCTCCTTTCACAGTCTGATAATCTGTTATTAACTCCCGCTATCCATGGTTTTCACTCGCTTGAAAAGAAAGGCCAGGGCAGTTTTCAGAACTCACAAGACACTCAAATAAACCATTCAAAAATCAATTGGAACAAAAAAACATCAATAATACCCCATTCACCAACTTGAGAAAAGCAACCCGTCTCAGCTCACGACAATCCTCATCAGCGACTGCCCGCATACCCTCGCGAATGTCTCCTCATCAACCTGCACGTAGAAGCTCTGTTTCTGCGCCGCCGTCCCAGCCCTTTCCTCCTCCTGCACGTGGTCGCGTGCTCTGCTTCCACCACCACCACCACCACCACCACCACCACCGCCGTGCGACCCCATGTACGTGTCTCGCGAGTCATGCGGATAATACTGACCGCGGCCATTCGCCATCATAAACTGCCGCGCCGGGTCCATCAGCTTGGACCCACCTGCGGCCGCTCTTTTCGAGGAGAACCCTGACACTGCCGCTGCAGCAGGGGACAGATGCGAGGATGCGCTGTCATCTCGTGGAGCCTCGAAGCCGTCTCCCCCGCCGGGAGCGACCGAGATGTACACCACGGGCCAGTCGCAGTGCGCCCGTGGGAGGAGGAGCTCGATCTGCTGCCGGAGCTGCTCGGGGCGGGTTTCTGGCGCCAGGTCGTGGCCACCGTCGCTGCCGCCCGCTGCTGTTACGAGTCGGGCGGCGGGCGGGACCGGCCACTGCAGAGACCCGGCGCGCGTTGTCCGGGGCGATATGGCTGATGAGCAGGACGAGATCCGGCGAGTTGTTGTCTCGCGGGTTGCGCTCTGCGGGAACTACATTTGGGAGCGGATTAGCTATTAATTAATATCGAAGAGGTTTCACCCAAAGCAACTTGTTGACAAGAAACAAAAAGGGGTGGATGTTGTAGACACAAAAGACACCAGCAGAACATACCTGCACAACACACATAATCCTGCTGCTCATCTCCTCGCAGTCGGCCAGGAAGAACATGCAGCTGCCCAGCCCACCACCGGCATTGCCCTGGCTGTCATTCTCGACGTCGGGGATGAAGAAGAAGTTGGGCAGGCCCTGGTAGAAGCTATTGTTGCTCGTCGAGGCCGTCGTGTGCTGCGCCAGGAGCCACTCCTCGGCGGTCCAGCTGTCTCCGTCGTCGTCGTCGTCGCTGGCGTGGCAACCCCTCACGTCGAGGCCAGAGTCGTACAGGTGGTACCGCTCCAGGGCCCCTGGGGACAGGTGTGCACTGAGTTTGTTGGTGGCCTGCTGCTGCAGTGGCTGTGGCGGAGGGCTGGTGTTCCGTCGGAGCCTGGCAGCGAGTTTGCCAACTGAGTCACTCGTCGAGGCGGCGGCGGGCGCTTTCTCAGCGGACTCTATGATGGCGAGGAACGCGCTGCGCCGATGGAGGGCGATCTCGTCAAAAGGGAAGTTGAGGAGCGGTTTGATGGCCTGTGTTTGACGCCGAATATTAGTAATTACAAGGAGTCGATAGTCCATGCTATGACAAAGACAGTTGGTTGCATGCGGGTGAGATGAAGCCACTTACAGACGTGACGGCAGTCTCAACCATGTTGCGACTAGTCACATCGCTGACACTGCTGATACGCAATGACTCTGGCAGCCCATACCTCATCCGCCCGCCGCCCAGCCCGTCTCCGACAGAAGGAGAAGACGAGACCTCGCGGATGTATTCAAGCGCAGCCTCAACCACGAGCGGCTCAGCTAGTCTGGCCCTGACATAGCGAGGGTTCGTTGGGTCGCTGGTCACTTCGAGCCCGGGCACGACGGAAGCGACGGACCCGCCGTCGCTGTCGTACACGAGCGCGAGGCCCGCGGCCACGAGGTGCGCCGCAACGTCGCCAACGAACTCGCCCGATACGCCGCGGGCGTCGACCTCGACCGCGGCCGCGAGGAACTCGTGCAGCAGGGACGTCCCGCTGATGTCGCGCATCTGCCGCGTCACTGCTGCCTTGATCCTCTCAGCGGCGCGTCTGCTCGCGGCCTGGATATCGTGCGCGGACAGTCGGCTTCGATGGTGTTGTTGTTGGTGGTGGTAGTGGTGGTGGTCGTCGTCGTGCTGCGGATCCGGCGATACTGCCGTGTTACTGCTGCAAGAGGCCGACCCCCGGAGCAACTCCTCAGTAAAGGTCGCCGTCCACCGCACCCGGCCAAAGAACCGCGAGCACTCAGCCTGGATGGTAGTATCGCGGCTATCTGGTGCGAAGACAGTCCAGTTGGCGAGCAAGTCCTGCTCGAGCGTTTCCCAGCTTTCCCCAGGCGACAAGGCAGTGTCGGTGGCGGTGCCGTGGGAGGAACCGAAGTCAATGGTGAAACCCAGGGCCTCGCCGTCTCGCGTGAGCAAGGGAAAACCCTGTGCCGCTGTCGCCCGTCGCGTCTTGGGGGAATATTTCTGCACACCGTCGCCAAAGCTGTTCAGGGGAGAAGAGGCGTCATGTTGCTGTTGCTGCTGGTGCTGCTGGGTTTGCAACTCAAACAGCTCGCTGATGATGCTCCACGCGTGGTGCGTGAGCACGCTCCAGAAAGTCTCGGCGTTGCCGACGTTGGTGCGCGAGCTGGACACGCAGTCGACCGACGGGGTCGACGACAAGCCGGTGCTCGGCTTCCCATGCGACTTCTTGCGTCCCATGAGGCCCTGGCGCTGGCCTGCTGGTGTCGGTAGTCGCGTAGACTGCCGCCCTGCACCGCTTCTCCTCCGGGGAGACATGATCGAGGGCAGAGTCTTCAACGACGTCGTGGCGACGTATGCGTGCCCTCGGTGGCTGTCGATCAGACCCTGCACGATTCGCTCCGCGAGGTGGTCCCCAAGGATGGCCTGCCCTTCGTCGATGCAGATCGGAACCACTGAGGAGATTTCTGACAGATGCGCATATCTCTGTGCAAATTCATCCGTGTGGCGGCGATAGCTCTCGATTTCCTGCTCGCCCTGACGCGGACTCAGCCGGAAGAAGCGGTACGCAATGTCAAAGACGTCAACGAGGCTGCTCCCGCCGTCTTCGGGGTCGTCGTCGGGGTCCGAAGCCATCATCTGCAGCTGCAGCCACCGGATCGGGTTCCTCAGCCCGGGCATGTTATCGAGCATGTACCTACGCGCATGCAGCAGCGGCCCGACGCAGATTTCCGTGTCGAGCAGCCTGTCTTGTGGGTGACGGTGGGTGCCCAGGACTGACCGGCTGCTGCTGCCACCACCACTACTACCTGCATCGATACCGGCTGCCTCGAGACATGTGAGGTCCTGGTAGAGCGTGTATGTGTCACGCGATGCGTAGTGTCGCGATTGAACGAGCATCGGCCGATCGTGATGAGCCTTGTGGTGGTTGCCGTACGCGGAACTGTTGGTTGCGTTCTCTGGAGATGACGATGCACTTCCGCTGCCACTCGAGCTAGGCTTGTTTCTGCTGCTGTCTCTCTTCAGCCTAGCAGGTTGCGTGCGCAGTAGGTTGGGCGCAAGGAAGTAGAAGCCGCCCGTCTCGAGGATCTTGTCGCGCAGGCATCGCGTTTTGCCCGAGCCGGGGGCGTCAAAGACGAGCGTCACATCGGTTGTCGGCGCCGGGCTCTCCCTCGACGGGAATGGGCGGTCAGCGGCGCCGAGCAGGGACGACAGGTCGACGTGTTGATCGTTGGCGTATCTCATGGCTCGATCCAGGACGTTACGTTGGGATGCGAGGTATTGCTGCAGGCCGTGGTAAAGGGGCGAGGCGCCACTGCCGTCAGGCTCGGGCCCAATAGCCACCCAGCATTTCGCTGTAATAACAATGATTAGCAGTCACTCTTGAATTTGGATGGGCTAACAATATGTGCCGAGGGAGCAACGTAGAAACACTTACAAAGAGCCGGGCGCGACCTCAATTCCAACTGCAGCCGTCTCAGCTGCCCCTGGACTTGCCGCAGGACCATCTCGTTGGAACAAACAGTAAGACCATCGAGCTTGCGGCTAACTTTGCTCATTATAGCCTCGAAATTGGACTGACCGTCATGGCCGTCCTCTCCAGAGAATGTCTCTGTGCGAATGGGACCGTCGATCGCGCTAGCGAGGCACTGGCCCAGGTCCACCGATCCTGTTGTGTCCTTGGGCCGGTTCGCAGCCGACAACACCGAATAGATCGTCAGGAGATGGCCCGGATTTGTACCGAACAGCTCCCATAGCTGCCATGCATATTGGCCCTTCAGGGATGCGCTGAGAGTGAGCGCAAGGAAGAAGAGCCGGTCGTTGAGCAAGTACGGCAGTATGTCTTCGTCGCCGGATCTGTCGCTCTGTGCATACAGATGTTGCGGCAAGCGGTACTTTGTCTTGTCCGGACTCGCGTTTACGCCCATGGCCTCGCGAAGGGGCTCTATCGGGTGTGTACATATGTTAGCACACTGACCAACGATTGCTTTATGGGCTTGTAAAAAACGCTCTCATCTATAAACGTGGTTCGAAAGCCGGACACTCACCGTTTCTCCAGTTCTCAGCAGTCAGGCGCTCGCGATACTTGGCCAAGAAGTAGTCCCGACACGCGGCGTCCCAGCTCTGGGCACTCTCAGGTGTAATCACGATCCGGTCCGTGGCCGGCTTGTTTACTTTCCGGGACCGGTACTCGGGCTTCTCCAAGTGGGTGTCCCAGTACAGTTTGACGACGTCGTCGTCGTCATCGTCGTCGTCGTCGTCGTCCAAAGTAGCTGGAGTGCTCACCATCATTGAGCCCTCTCGGGAGCTCTGCTGCCCCTTGGCGGCGTCTACGTAGTTGACGTTGCGTGAGTTTGTGAGAATAGTGAGCGTCGAGCTGCTTACACTGGCCATTGCACTCTCCCAACTCGCGAAGCTCTCCTCGGGGATGGTCTCTATCGTGCTCCTGCGTCTGGCCTTGTTTCCGGGACCTTGTACGGGCTGCTTCTGCTGGTCCTGCTGGTGGTTGTGCTGACCAATAGCTTCGGTTGACAGTGTCAACGTCGGTATGCGAGGAGCTTTGCCCGGGGGTTCTATCCGGCCGTCGCCAGTCTCCTCTTCATAGCATCGGGCAAGACCGTTCTCCCCAGAGCGCGCCTCTGCAGAGATGTCATTAGTCATGATACTACTTGTTCCAGCAAGCTCTGGAAGCTCAGGCGGCTCTATCGTCACGTCCCACTCCGAATACGGATTCATGGGGGCATAGTCGAGATACGTCGGGCGGCCTCCCTCGACATATTCCAGCGCCATGGAGTCATGTTGCTTATGCCGAGGGGGCTGCGGCTTGGACATGTACGTCGCGTGGGACATGATTGGTGACTCGTTGTGCGCCGAGGGGGTCGGCGGCTGCGAGTAGTCGACACTTCCGCTTCCGCTGCCGCTGTCGCCGCTGTCTCTCTGCAAAGACACGGCGTGGCTCATCGGCGGCACTGGTGGCGGAACCGGCAGTGGCCTGTGCTGCATCATCTCAAACTCGATACCGTCGCTTCTGCTGTCGACCACGAGCGTCGTCGTCGTCGCCGTCATTTCGCCGTGGAGCGGCACCAAGAACGAGCGCCGGAGCTGTACGGGCACCGCGGCCCAGGTAGTCTCGAGCTGCTGACGTGTGGGCGCGAAGGAGTCGTCTTCGGTGGTGTCGGATTCGCGCCAGTGCTGTGGCAGCTGTTGCTGCTGTACCACTGGCGACGGCAGCGGCGGCGCGACGTCGGAGGCGGTCTTTCTCCAAGTCCACGAGGGTGCCCGCATCAGTTCTCCCGTAAGTGCCCGATGCCGCTTCTGCAGCTTTGGTGTCCGGCTGCCGCCACTGGGCAGGCTTTTGGATACCTTGTGCCCCTTGTATTGCTGGTTCGCCAGCTGGATCCTGGTGACGGCGTCGAGGTGGTCGTATGGCTTGGGCTCCGTGTGTGCTCTGAAAACTGGAGGGGTTCCGAGTCGGGCGCTTCTGTATGCAACGGCGTAGAGCATTTCGTCTCCGGGTTTGCTCACGACTGATGGGCTGAAGTCGTCAGTAAGAGAACGAACCTGGCTGTAGGATGGCCCGATAACTTTGTGGCCGTCCTCGATCGCAGCTTCTCGCGCGGTCTGTGCTCTGAGGATCGGTGCTATGCCTGGCCGAGCATTGCTGTAGGAAATGGAGTAGGACAGCTGGTTGCGGCCATGATGATACCCCGGGTCTTCGTGTTCCTCTCCTGTCGCCGTGGAGTTTGCAGAGCGAGCTTTGATGAGGGGGGCTGTTCCGCTTTGCGGCTTGTTGTGGGAGACCGAGTACGACGCCATGTGCCGACTCTCATTGCCTCGAGGAGGCATGGCCGTGTTTTCGGTCCCTTGCCGCACCGGACTGCTGTTCTGTCTCAGGTCTCGGCGACTGCCCTTCTTCGCTCCCACTGCTGCGGCCGGCGTCGTCAGGACAGGGGCTGTACCGAACCTCGTGTCGCTGTATGAGCCAGGGCTCAACATGTCATATCCGCTTTCGGCATCAGTACCACCTATGTCGGTGGCACCGGCCGCTCCGTACACGTAGTATTGCTCAGTCTCGTCGTAGTACTCGTCGTCCCCAATCGCCGTGCCTGGAGGGTACCTCGAAGGTGCTGATGAGGGCACCATGTCCTGTTCCGAGCCGGCGTCGACTCCTCGGCCGTGACGCCGGCGCTGCTCGCCATCGTTGGCCCCCCGTGGGAGCTCACGGGGTCGAGCCTGCACGACCCGCAGCGGTGACTGACGGCCTGCAGCCACGGGTGTCCGGTTACAAGGGAACATGGCGCCTAGCGTGGCCGAATCGGAGCGGCCTTTCATCAAGGGCGACGGGCCCAACGGGGAGTGTTCGGTTGTAGTGTCGCTGCTGATGCTGAAGGGGACGGGCGGCGACTTGGGGCCGATGAAGCCCTCTTCTCCCGAGGGCCCCGCGCGGCGGGACTTGACATATTTGTTCCACATGGTTGCCAGCGTCCAACCGCTGGGCAAACTGGGTGTATGTGCAAGATGTTTGCGGAACGAAGGATGCGATGGTTATCAATGCTGAACAGGTCAGCACGGCAGCCCTGGTGTCAAAGAGTGATTGCCTTGTCACGCGAAGCAACGACGAGAGAACAACAACGACAGCCAATAAAAAAACATGGCCGACAATGACGGAGAAGACTCCGTCATCTTATCTTGAGGGGCCACTACCCCGGATCGAGCCTCCTACGCCTCATCTTGGGGGAGAAACCATAAATTTGGCGCCGGACAAGGCATGCGCGCGCATGTAAGCGTACAATACACTAGGTTGCAGCTCGGGCTAGCTGAGACCCTCCACATCGAGGTCTAGCACCGTAGCCTAATCCGGTTTCTGCATCCATTTCGGCGCAGCGAGATTCCCCGATTGCGTCCCTCTATTGGTGATGGCGCTCGGGAAGGTTTGGGAGGCAGCAATCGTGTAATACTTAGTTTCGGGGCTGCCGCGCGACGTGCTGGTGGCTGCGAGTCAAGTAGTTCGATGCGCAGGGTTGCCGCTAGTGAAGTGACATATGCCTCTGAGGGAATCAGCATTCCAACACTCAGACAGTGTAAAAAGCTGTTTGGATGGTCGGACCAGACAAGTAGACAGTGGTATCGCCGTGAGAGCGTTTGGCTCGTGGAAACGGGTGGAAGGATTATAAATCGTGTTGAGCAACTGTTGATTGTGTCCCAACTAGATGCCACAGGAGCATATGGAGATACCTGCTCATGGTAATGCAAAAGAACGACAAAGACTACTAGTGAATGCACATGTACTCACAAAGGAACGTACTCAATCTGTAGTACATGGAGTTGTAAGGCACCATGAAATGTTTTCACGTGCTACCAACATGGTCCCCCGATCCCAGCGCACTCAAGATGCAGAATTCTCTATTGATTGTGGTAGACATGGTGTTATTAAGCAGAGACACAAACGCATTCAGTTCTGCGCAGATTTCGAAACTGGGTATTTATATCGGGTCAGCCTTTTCGGAGATGTTTTTCGAATTTAGGGGTTGGTAAAAAGCAAAAGGTTTCAAATTTTACACAGTAAATTCTCAACGCAGCGCCAGAAAACTAAACAAATCCTCAAAACTACAGCGCCGGCTTTATCTCCGATCCAAGGTGGCACGTAGACGAGGTAGACAGCCATGCTGGTCAAGCCTCGGAGGGTGGGGGGTATCCTCCGCCATCCTATTCCCCCTGCGCAAACGTGAAACTTCATATTATCGCCCCCGTCGCCGCCGCGACATCAACAACAGCGTCAACCACGGCCTGCACGTCCGCCGACTTGATCGGCACCCTGTGCATGCCGACCCACTCGACCAGCGCCGCGGTGCCCGGCTCGCAGTACACGTCGCGCAGCTCGCGGTGCAGGGCCAGCCCTTCGTCCAGCAGGCCGTGCACGTGCACCGTGGGCAGCGCGAGCATGTGCTTCCCTGTGGCGAGGTCGCGCAGGTCTAGCGCTCCACTGCTGCTATCGTCGCCGTCGTCGCCGAGGCCGATCTGCGACGGGCGGGAGAGCATGGGCGACGAGAAGACGTGCTCGGAGAGCAGGTTGACGAGGGGCGCGCGGCCGGCGAGAAGGATGGCAAATTTCCACTCCACGACGGGCTCCTTATCGTTCCGCCACGATGCTGGTGAGATGGACGGCAGCTCGCTACCGCCGCCGGCTGACGCGAGCAGGATCTGCTGCCTCATCAGCAGACTCGCGGCGATCTTGGCGCCCTGGCTGAACCCCAGCAGGCCCACCCACGGGCCTGTACCGCCCTCGTCCTCGTCGTCGGCGTCCATCGCCGAGCGCAGCGCGTCATCAATTGCCCGCACGGTATCGGCATCCGAGATAGCCGGGTGCTCTGGCTTCCAGCGCAGCCAGCGCTTGAAGGGCCCGCAGTCGGCGTAGACGGAGAGCACGTCGGGCCCTGGCTGCGAGGCAAAAGGCGCTTCGGCGTAGACGAGGCGGAAGTGCCGCGGGGACAGGGCGCGCGAGACGGCGCGGCACTGGGCGCGGAAGATGCTGGCGTTGGTGCCGCCGCCGTGGAGGCAGAGGATCCGCGGGAGGGCGAGCGCGCGGTCGGCGGCGGTGGTGGTGGTGGTATCCTGCGCCATGGTCTCTGGAAGGAGAAGAGGAATGCGGTTGTTGCTACGCCCGGGAGGTGGATGTGCTGCCTTGAGAGGTGCTGGCGAATCGGGAATGGTGTTTGTGTGATGTGCCTTGCCGTGGTGTCAGATGCCGCTGTCGCTGCTGTCTGCGTTTCAGTCCAGAACGCGCCAGAACATTCCCGGGGGGGAAGCACGAGGCGGACATGCCCGTTGTTAATCAAAGCCGTGCCATCTGACATGTCTCACATCATGCATGATGCAGGATCAAGACGGCGCATGGCCCCCCTGCGTGTTGGCAGTGTGCCGTCCGGACTTGGCCAACGGACACAGGAGGATGCGTCGGCATTTGACCCTGGCTGACTGGGGGTTGCATTGCGAATGCCCCCCCACGCCGTCTCTCCCAAGTGGAAAGGCCTGCAGGGGTTCGTGACTCCGAGCTAGAGGCAGGGCGAAGAAGTAGATGAGGAAACACGATGCAAAGAGCGCCCCTGTACAACATAGGCAGTGAGCCGACCTTTTACTTCGGTCACTGACTAATCGGCGGGACAGTCTGACGTTAGAGGCTGTCACTTGACACAGGGTCGCAGTCGCAATATGATTATCATTACGGGAGTATTAGCTAGAGTAGAGTAAAGTGCACACGTTCGCAGCGCGAGTGGCGTCTCTGAGCGACGGGAGATGAGCAGAGACGATGATGGTAAGAGTCTTTTGTAGTGTCATTAGCGAGGTCGTTAGCGTAGCGTCGTCGTGCCTGGCAACCGGCGCACAGGTCGTGCGTGGCGCACGCCAGCAGGAACCGTCACGAAGCGAGACCAGTAGCTTTGAAGCCGTAGAGCTGCGCTCTTTGTAGCGCCTCTTGCCTCGTCATGGAAGCCGTTTGACGTGTCCCCTCCTTGTCTTCGCCATGTGTTGTGATTATGGGCGATGTGTGTGTGTGTGTGTGCGCATTGACGTGGGGTCGCGCAGGTAATGCCAGGTGCTCTAGCACTTGACGCCTGTGGCGGCGAGGTCTGCGGCGTCAGCAGCCTCGCGCAGGGCGGCGACGGGGTCGACAAACTCGATGATCTTTTGAATCTTGTGGCCCGTCTTGTCAAAGAACCAGGTCCAGCCGAACTCGAGAAAGTACTCGTGGGAGCCGCACAGGCGGACGCGGTATTCAGTGAGGGCGGCGGCGGTGCGCTGTTGCTCGTCGATGGAGAGGCTGATGATGGTCCAGTTTGCGGTCTGGGTGACGCCGAGCTCTGGGCCGACCGAGGCCTCGTAGGCAGTGTTGTTGAAGTAGTAGCCGGGGGGGAAGCCGGCGGCGTCGAGGAAGGACTGGGGGCGGAAGTAGCGACGGCAGTCCGGGGTGAGGGTGGTGGAGATGATGGGGGCGTCGGAGCCGGCGGCGGCGCGCTCGTAGTCGGCGAAGAAGTTCATGATGGTGTAGCTCATGGCTGTGTAGAGGCACGAGGGGGCAACCATGGCGGGCGGTGGTGGTGTGGTGGTGGTGCGGTGGTGGTGCGGTGTCGGTGAGAAAGAGGTGTCGGAGGGCGACGGCGAGAGCAAGAGCGAAGGCGAGAGAAGGGTCGAAAGGAGTGGACGCAGGACGCGAGTGCTGCAAGGTGGCCGAGGGCGTTCGGGTGCGAGTGAGTGAATGAGCGAGTGTGGTGGTGGTGGAGAGGCGGGCGACGGACAAAGAAGAGGCAGCGGCGGACAAAGAGAGGCAGAAGCAGGCGCAACAAAGTTGGCGATGCGCAGCGTCAGGCAGCATTATCGAAGGGCGCAAGTGGGGGGTCCGGGGATCTCAGGGCGGCCTCAGCCACCAACAACAAGACGAAGCAAACTCTCGGCAACCCTTGCCGTGCTCGCCTGGCTGCCCGACGGCTGCATTCTTGCAATCTCCGGCACGCGCTTGGCACGCTGCCGTGTCGCCGGCGTGGAATGTCTCGTCGAGCTCGGGAATCACCAGCAATCATCCCCGCACGCCCGATCGGGGGATCTGCGGCCTGCAGCGCATCTGCACCACATCTGCAGCACACCTGCACAACATCTGCAGCGCCCTTGCTGTCTGCCCTGTCCTGCCCTGCACACCACTGTCGACGATGCCCTCACAGCCCACAATGCCCGCAATGCACCCAGCGCTCCCGTCATGACCATTGCCGTCGAAATGCACATGTGCCAACAGACTTGAACCTGCCCAAACATCACTATTCTCACCTGTAGCAATAATAGGCGTTGATGCTGTCGGCATTAGCGGTTCCGCTTTTGCGTCACATCATCGCATTGTTCAGTGTGCTGAGGATTGTGTCAAATGGCAATGTGCGTAGTTTGAATAATTCATCTTGCGCTTTGCTCCCAGCGTGCCCGCTGGAAGCCCAGCATAACCACGGCAACCCGTCACAAAACATCGATGGACTCTGCCACGACGGCCTCCTCACAGTCATGTCAGTATTCCTAGAGACCATCCATCAAGGGCAACTCTCAGGGAAACCAAGAAAGCCTCAACCAGTATCACGACACCTGCCGCCATCATGACACAATCATCCAACCAGCCACAAGCTGGTAGAAGCACCACTGTAAGTCACCCCTTCGTCATCACACCCTCGCACCCACGCCCTCCACCTTCTCTCTAACGGCATCCCGCCTGTACCACAATAAAAAACAGGTCTACACGATCAACGTTGCCAACTGCTACGGCAGCGAAGTCTGGCTCCCCAACGGCACCCGCGTCGACCTCCCTGCCCACTCGACCGTCCGTCTGCCCCAGCGCGACGGCGCCCTGGCCGACGTGTCGGAGCGCATCGGCGACGTTACCCCCTGCGGCATCCCCATCACGCGTGAGAACCGGAGGTTCCGCGCCTTCCTGCTTTGCCCGGCCGTGCTCGAGATGCCTTTGCAGCCTTGCTCCCCAGCGCCCGCGGCTGCGAGTGTGCTCCACGTCCCCGCTGGCACAGTCATCATTTTTGGGACGCCAATTCTCAGGGCCAGGCGCCCGCGCCCGGCAGGATCCGTGTCATGGGACGCAAGTGTGCGCCGGCTCTTTGGACATGTTGCGCCCCCAGAGATGACGACGGCGGCAACTCTCCCGCAGCCTGTTGACGGCAGCCAGCGCCGTGATATTGATGAACAAGCAACACCCTGAAAAGACGAGAAAGATATGAAATAAAAGACTAGCGAGAATGGCTTTCGAGGTGAAGTGCAGCCACAACAATATCATGTGCACGAGAGCTTGCTGGTATTTCCGGACTCCGTACTTTGATACACTAGAGAGCAAGCACGCCTGTAGAAATACAAGAACGCACAGCTGTAATTAATCATGACAAGCTCTGAGCGAAAGGACTTTTCACATTCGTAATTTCAAAAGTGTCTAAACGGTAAACGGCCTATGCATTCTCAATATTCCTTAAGGTCGGGCAAACACAAGCACGGCAGGCCACAGCAAGTCATTTTCGTTTGCCTGGGGAAGGCAGATATGCCTGAGCGGACCATGACCTGTTTTTACCGCTTAACCACGCCTTTTCTCGACGTGATGATTGATCAGAGTGCGTGCTCTAGGCCGCTCACAGCGTGTGTGATTCTTGAGAAGAGTACCTTAACGTTCGAGAGAGCATAGAATAGGTGTCGTACGATCCATAAAAGATGATTATATTATTACCACGATCTATATAATAAACTATAAAGGATATGTCTGCTATATATAGATGAGCTTTAGTGCAGTGTCCCGGAAGCTCGGGGTTATATAAGAGACCGCAAGGGAGCGCATGTCTTATGCCTAGCATGCAAGGGACAATAAAGAGGGAGCTGCGCATAGCTTCCTATGGAGCTCACTTGCACGAAAGCAGGCGATTTGTATTAGTGGTTATAAATTGTCCTCTATCCGAATGGAAGGTCTAAAAGAGTGTCATCGTGCTCCGAAACTCAGTTTATATGCTCTCGAGGGAACCCCGAATGCTTACTCAGCAAATTAGTGGAGCTCCGGTACAGCGTACTTTACCTACTCCACGTCACACCAGCCCAATGTCACACGACGGCAATTAAACTGACAGGATACAACACGCAAGTTTCAATAGGCGCGCAGAACTGCAACACAAGCTGCACATTGCCCTACTACAACACACCATGGACGGCCTCTGGAAGCGTGCCGCTGGTCATGCCGGACATGATAGAGCCACGACAGTCGAGCCCCCTAACCAAACCATTGGAAAGGACCAGGAAGATGCCAAAGTGAGTCTCAACTCAGAACATACACTTTGGACGTATCGTGCTCACGAATTCATCAGCAGCTCATCATCATCATCAAGCTTTCCGTCGATGCGACAGCCTACCTACCGGACGGATCGAAACTGCTCATTCCGTCATCTTCGACCATTTTTTGCCCAGAGCGAACCATCATTTCCCCTATCGGCGTCGCGTGCGATCTTGTTTTTGAAGGCAATACCATGTGCGATCTCACTTCGCCGGGCAGCGTGTGCCTGGCAGGCACAGGAATCACAATGAGGCGGACAGAGCATAACGTCAGACTTAGCTGCGCGAGATACCTTGAACCCGAACGACTCCCAGCAGGAACCATTCTCAAGGTCGACAACAAGATGGACGTCCATCTCATGGATGTGTGCGTCAAAAGCGTCCTGAAATGCGATCACGTGCTCAAGGGAAGCATATACACAGCAAAGGCCAGGCTGATACTGTCCCACCCCATCGTGCTCGGCTCGGCCGGGCTCAAACTGAGCCGCAACACCACGCTGTCGCAGAACATGGTGCTCGCGGGGGACATGCTGCTCGGTAATGAAACCATTCTCCCCGCTGCGGCGGAGTTCCCCGACACCAGTCCGGGATTCAGCGTCCTCGACCACAACGGAACCCGGACTATCCAGTACCAGACAGACATCATGCCCAAGGGTGCGACGCTGCCCGCATTGACAATCCTGCCTGTCGGCACAGTCCTCGCGGCAGGGACGGTCATCCCAGGATGTACGACGCTACCTGTTGGGACTGTGATACATGGCTCCTGGATTCCCGCAGGGACGGTATTGCCGGCGGGGATCAAGATCCCGGCAGGAGTGAGGCTCGCCAGTGATGACTACGAGTATCTGCAGCCACAAGAGATGCGTGGCAACAAGTCTTGAGCGGCTGTAGGGTAGGGCACGCACGTGCGAGCTTCAGCGTCGTGCGCGTGGTTTCACGTCGGGAAAGACCTGGGCAGGGACAGTCTGCCCCTGGCGCACGGTCGCCGACAGCGAGGAGGAGACTTCCATCAGCGACAGGTACTACAGGTCGGTATGCCCACGAACGGATATTGTATTTACATCTAGTCGTGTGTAATAGTGGAATATCAATTCATGTCGGTTGCAGCATTTATTTCTCATGGGACTGAGACTGTCTGTGGTTCCCATGAGCTGTTGCAACTACACGACTCCCCAACCCGCAACCTGCTGGTGTTGTACTTCTCATCTCATGGCACTTTGGATAAAGATACTGTCGTGCAAGTGAGCTCTGCAGGAAGTTATACGCAGCTTCCTCTTTATTATCCCTTACATACTAGGCATAAGACATATGCTCCCTTACGGTTTCTTACATAACCCCGAGCTTCCGGGACACTACCCCAAAGCTCGCCTATATATAGTAGACATCTCCTTTATAGTTTATTATGCAGATTACGGCAATAAACAAATCACCTTTGTATGCATTATCCATTGGATCACACGACAGATAATAAGGTCTGCCACGGAGATTGATACTGCGCCCAGTCAAGCGTGGACGCTCTGTAATTGGCAGGCGTGGCGGAGACTTGCATTGGAAGGTCTATCAGCATAGACCGGAGAATTGCTGTTCATTGCTGCAGCTCAAAGTGTTTTGGCAACATCGTTCGTCTGGCTTGGCATGATCCAGGCCTTCCTCACTTAAACCACTCTCTTTTCCTGCTCTCTCCCTGTCACGCCCAACACACATCTCTCCACACAAACACCCACGCATAACGGCACAAGAGCACGATGGCAGATCCCTGGCACCCGAAGACCCAGGAGCGTGACGTCATGCGAGCGAGTGACGGCGGCAACAGACAGGAAGAAAGCAACACCCCAAAAGAGGTATTTTTATTGTTCAACACGCCATCACAATACCTTCACTGACATGCGAGCGCGGTTAGAAGCGAGTTACTATACTGCTGCCCAGCGGAACCAAGTTCTTCCTGCCCAATGGCGACCAATTTTACAGCTCATGCGCTTGCACAGTTCAATGGCCAAACCAAGGCATCTTCCTGCCTGTCGATGGCCCTTGCCCAATGGTCCAAAGCGGCCCTGCCTTGCAGCCTGCCATTGAGCGCGGCAGCTTTGTGTTGATTGGAAGTAACATCAGTCTCCATCAGCCATACCCGCGCGAGGGAACAGCGTCTGTGACACACCTGCCAGCTGGCACCATTGTGCAATTCGATAGGGCCGAGCCCTCCGAGTCGGTGTTGATTGAATACGGCGTCATCGAGCGAGATGCCCTGCTTTGGGAGAGATTCGGCGCCAGCTTGACGTTCTCTGAATCCACCACGCTCGGGCCTGCTGGACTTGTTCTCGCGCACCACACCCTCATTCCGAGTGCAATGATGCTCGCCGGCGACTTGGTACTCAAGAGCGACACCCTTCTGCTCGATGAACCCAGGTTCCCAGACCGTCAGCTATCTATGCAAGGCCGCAAGGTCCACGGCTGGCCCAAGTGTCGTAATGATATTTGGCCTTGTGGCACCGTCTTTCCGACAGCAACCATCTTGCCAGCCAACACAATTCTCGTCAAGGGCACTCACATCCCAGGCGGCACTGTTATTCCAAAGGGCACAACTCTCTCAGACTGCGTACTCCCTATGGGTACGATTCCGCCAAGGGGCATGGTGGTTCAACGCCCTATGCGGCTGTTCACGACACATTTGCGAGACTTCAAACCGCTTCCTTAGAGGCGAGTCGGCGGCCCTTGTGAGTTTCTACTGATTGGCAGGAAGCTCATCCTAATGGTAATGAAGAACTGTAAAGTATTAAAAGGATGGAGGATCCGCCGCGATTATACTTCGAAGCTGAACTTGGCGAGAGAAAGATAACATTTTGCCGGACAACGGCAGTCAGTACTGTCAAAAACCACTCTAGTCATTAGGCGCGCAAATTAATCGTCAGAAGAACAGGATGACTGTGTCAAAAAGAAAGATCCAGGCCACCGGGTTTGGAACCACGGGGAAGAACTTGAGCAGGGGACGTTTCTGGTATTACTGATGAAGCGATAGTCTTCTACAAGACGTGAAACGTGGACGTTTTTAGTCGAAGCATTAAAGCATCAATTGATGGGCGTCCAAACATGCATCCCCTAAACGTGCCAGGAGCGATATTGTGATCATGGTGGGACTTCCCTGGTCTAAAATTCAGCCTATGGTACCTCCGACAAACTGAAGTCTCAGATCATCTTGAACAGCTCGATGAGATTCGTACTCTTGTGTAAATTTTGCCCTGGGACACTGCGATAAGGAAGGCTCACAGCCGTATCAGCTGTCTAGCACACCACCAACGCTTATGCTTGATCAATGCTCCGTATACTGTGGGAAATAGAGTTGCCTGAGGCATCCAGTTTGTGAAAATGGTGATAATATTGACGCTCGACCATTCCGAGGCAGCATAAAAATAAGGTACAAACGTCGAGCTGAGGTACAAAACCAGTCGCACTTTTGTCCCATTCCAACGTGGCAACGCACAATTCTATCCAAATCACAGCAACCTGCCATCACGAAGGAACCACTTCACACCCCAGCGCTCGACGAATCATCACCGCACCAGGAAAATCGTCATGTCGGACACCAGTCGCGCAGGAACTGGTTCGAGGTGCCGTAGGCACTCGTCATCGAGTACCGATACAATCACCCCTCGCGCTGCCGATGGGACTTTAGCCATGGCTATGGCCATGGCCAAGTCGGATCACAAGCCTCCCGAGCACGGCTCCAGCGTAAGTAGAGGTCTACAGGTGATAACGTGCTGCGGCCGCCGCAGTCTTCGTATGGTCTAACACTATGCGTGATATCTACAGTATTTCATCCAAACCACAAAGATGGTCGACCTTCAGCCTCCACTTGGCGCAAAAGTGGTGCTTCCAGCCGGCTCAGTCATCCGCTGTCCGACCGAGTGCATCCTCCAGTCCGTAGACGGCTCATGCCCCCTCCTCCTCCGCGGCCGCGAGCTCGTTCCCATCGACGGCGGCCAACTCTGCATGATTGGTCTCGGAGCGGAGATTTCGATGCCTCAGCCCACCCACAACCGCGCCAAGAACGCTCACCGGACTGCCATCTTTGAGATTGCACCGGGCTCCATCCTCGACTTTAACGCCAACTACCTCCCTTCTACCAGTGGTGCCACAGCGCCAAGCCAACAGAACGACAACCGCGTGGGAGTTCTCACATCCCCTACCATGCTTGACAATGCCACCCACTCCGGACGGAGTCTAAAAGCCGGCGAAGAAGGTCTCATTCTCGGCCCGGCTGGTCTCCGGCTGCCGAACCACCTCCCGCTCCCGCGCATGATGATGCTCGCCGGAAAGATGGAGTTGCTGGGCGACACGGCTGTCGTCGGCACCCTCAGCCTGCCGGCCAAGTCCTTCGAGGTGCTAGACGGCAGCGGCAACACGCAGATGACGACGTACGACGCCGCGACGCGGATTCTGCCAAAGGGCGCGATCCTCCCCTGCACGACGATCCTGCCTGCGCACACGGTCCTGCTGCAGGGCACGCTGGTCCCTGGGGGCACCGTTCTGCCTGCCGGAACTCGCCTGACGGACTGCTCGCTTCCCGCAGGGACAATTTTGCGGCGAGGTACGAGAATTGGCGGCGGCATGGAAATTCCGGAGAGTATTGTGCAGTACGAATGAACGCCCCGCGCGGTTTACCGTGTCTTTCCTCAGGGGTCGGCAGAAGGGATCGCTGGAAGCGCACCGTTCCAGATTGTAAGGTTTTTTTCCATAGCGTGATGATGCTGGGATCCCATTAAGAGAATAATCAGTGGAACATAACAAAATGGGAAAACTCTGAGCATTCTTTGCTCCTCCATGCGCAGTATTTGTCTTAAAGTACAATACATATCACTTTGACATTGTTATTTATTGTTGATTGTCGCTGTAGCGTGACATCTACTAAAACAGGAACATCAGGAACTTGAGCGAATTCTCGTTATTATTGATAACTTGTTATAGTGTCTAGAACAGCATCAAATCTCTCAAATTTTCCTGCGGTTGTAGAAAAATGGCGGCAGATTTTGTACGGATAAGGTACATCATACGATTGTTGCTTCAAGCTAACCGAGACACGTGTGAACAGTAATCTCGCGTTTGGTCTAGGCCCCAACAGACACGTTTTCTGTCCCATTTGAAATTCCCAGAGTTGCCATGTTTGTCTGGCCCAATCGGGGAATAATACTTAAATAGAACTATCCGACCCTGGTCCGCAACCGCGACCTGCATTGCATTAGAACCATGCAGATGCAAGAATCCCAGTCTCTTTCCGATATTATGCTTTCGTTCCACAGCTCCAATCCTAAGCTCGAGGCTGCTCATGTGCACGAGGAATTCCAGAATTCCAGAATCCCAGAATCCCCTTCCTCCAACTGATTGGACAATCTCGTCGACGAGTTTCCGCCCCCATGTAGGAACGGGCCCTTCCGGTGGATGTCACCATCCTCAATTGAACAGTTGGGGACTCGAACAGGGTCACATCCGCACGACCCTGAAGATTGTTGCATCAATGGTGCGGAAAAGGAGATTTCAGCCGCAAGTCTGGAACAGGAAACTCTTCCACAGCGGGGGTGCTCATCCGAGGTATGGTCGGGCAAAAAACGTGGTATAGCGCGGTTTTTCATGCAAAGTACGAGTAAGCAATTTTGCCCTGTCGTGGAGAGTAAGCAGAGGGGTCCATCTCCAAGAAACCGAGGACATAAAGCTCGGCATTTGCCTCGCCAGAGAGCAAAACTGCTCGAGAAATCTCCCTCGTGTCCATCCGCCTGTCGCAAACGTAGTCACTCATCATTTAGTCTCTCGTATTCCTCCGATTGTTCCCTGTCACTCGCCATCATGCTTTTCAAGGCCGCCACCGTTCTCGCTGTCGCTGCCCAGCTCGGCGCGCTGTTCGCCTCGGCCACGCCCATCGCCGAGCCCGCTGTCGTCGTCGCTCTGGGCAAGCGAGAGGCCGGCTACGTCGGCTCGTGCGACAAGGCCACGCTCGTGCTCGACCAGTTCGCGACGGGTGGCACAGCGATCATCAAGGGCACCTGCTACACCGCCACGGGCCAGAAGCGCAACTCGCGGCTCAACTTGAACCACTGCCTCGGCAACGTCCAGGGTTTTTTCAAATACGTCAAGGAGTAAGTCTCTTTTTTCAAGCACCCAGTTGCGAGAACGCGGATGACAAGGAAAAACCCCCCACAATGTGCTGACAACAAATTGCGTCTCGCCCCCATTTGTGTAGTGGCAACTTTTCCGGCTCCTGCAACGGCTTCACTGCGTACCTGACGCAGGCCACGTCCTCGGGCCAAAATTACTGCAGCGCGTGCTACCTGTCCAACGGCGGTACCAACAGCATCAACTGCATTGATCTGAGTGCGTGCCCTTCCCTTTCGTCCCTCCACCTCCAGGTTTTTTTCCTAGCCTTGAGCATTTAAGAGACCTCTGCTACAATAAACTAACCTGCCTTTTGTTTTGCAGATGCTGTTGTTGGCAATGTTGACGGCAAGCTCCAGTGCTTTGGCTACTCTGACGGGGCTGATGCGCCGTTCTAAAAAACCCCACTGGATGCTGCGGGAGTGACTGCATGTGTGGCGGGCTAATTCATGTAAATTTCTACGTACATATATCTTAATAGCCTCGACGTTTGTGATACAGACAAACTAAATGATCAACTTCATTAACGGAAACTTGCCAGGTTTGAGCTACTAAGCACATACAAAAATGCGGAAAAGCTCCGACTGTGTAGGATAGTGTTTCTTTTAAGCCGGCACGATGCCCGTAGGCATGGCTGACGTATGTGCCCGTGTTTATTAGTCTACAAGTCTCCTCTCGCAGGGACAACGGCTCCCCAAGGACCTGGTGCGAAAGCCGTGTCATGCCTAGCTCGTCATGAGCAGCGCCGACGATCACGAATGGCACAGCGTCTGCTGTCAGCAGAACCTACTCGGCGCTAAACCCCACATCGAACCTTGGGCATCGGCCAGAAGCTAAACCCCGAGAATCATGTGAAAGCCCGTAGCGCTTATGGCCGCGTCGTAGCGGAAACCTTAAGCCTTTGGGGAGAAAGAGGGCTTAAGGATCGTAGATCCCGCATTTGTGTGTCAAAGGGCTTCTGGCCTTCATGCTACGTTCATATTACGAGGCCTTGAGCACAAGAATTAAGCCTGCGGAATAGAACAATGATTGCTGATGCCTTCTAGAAAGAAACAACCATGATAACGAAACAAACCTGCCATTCTATTAAAAACCCATTTCGTAGCTGCTCGTGGCCAATCTATGTATTACCCCCCCCCAGGCTAAAACTTGCTCTCCCGTTCCCTATTTACCAATTCTGCGCGATAGCTCTCTAGGCCAGCGAAGGCCGGATTTTGAACCCAGATTTGAGCCAGAGCAGGGTGTTGCGCTGGGACGACATCCAGTCCTCCTGGCCGGGCAGCGCCTGGAAATTGAAGCCGCGCACCAGGCGGGTCGTGATGACACGCATCTCGGCGTAGGCGAGGTTCTTCCCGATGCAGTCCCGAGGTCCGGTGCTGAAGGGCTTGAAGACCTCCCTGCGGTCGCCGTCGAAGCGCGTGTCGTATAGCGGGTGAGAGTTCTTAAGCCACTGCGCAAGCAAAGAAGGTACCAGAGGGTCAGTAAAGTTTTTCACTTCGGAGAAAGATTGGAAGGCGTCCTGGTTGCTGATGATGGCTGGCCAAGGTGAAGGGGGTTGTGTGTGAAGATGGGGACCTTTTTGACTTACGCGCTCTGGGTTGAATGAGTCCGGTTCCGCAAAGTTGGCCGGGTCGCGATAGGTGGCGTTCATATAGACATGGATCTTGGTCTAAAAGTTCGCGATGGTCAGCGTGTATCAACGGCGGGGACGACCAAAATCTGAAAACTTACACCACGCGGTAGCCAGTGTCCGCCGACCTCGGCTCCGGGGCTGGCGCGAGGGGTGATGTATGCTGTTGGAGGGTACATGCGCAACGCCTCCTCGATACAGGCCGTGAGATACTCGAGGTGGCTGGTGGCCGTTATGTCGACTTCGGCGTCGTCGGCGAATGCGGTGCGGACCTCTTCCTGCAGGATGTGCAGCTTGTCGGCGTTCTCGGGCTGGCAGAGGAAAAAGACGAGCCCAGACAGAGTCGTGGCCGTCGTCTCGCTGCCCGCTACGACGAGGACCGACGACAGCGAACCCACTTCGGCGTCGCTGAGCGGGCGGTTGCCTTCCTTGTCCTTGCGGAGCATGTAGGTGGAAAAGTCGCGGCGGCCGTCCTCGCGTTCTCCCTGTGCGATTCGCTCTTGTGCCTTGGCCCTGCCGAGCGCCAAGTTGGCCAAGCCGGCCTTGAGTGCGTCACTGACCTTGCGCGTGCCTAGCATGAGCTTTAGGGGCAACTTGAGCAAGGGAACCTGCTCCATGAAGCGAGCATAAGAACTGCCAATCAGGCCCTTGAAAAAATTGTCCACAAAGGTTGTGTTGCCTTCGAGCGCCTGGAAAGACTTGGCAAAGCAGAGGTCGCCTATGACGTCAAATGTACAGTAGTTGAACCAGTTGACAATGTCGATGACCTCGCCTTGCTTCGCCCGCGCCGACATTTCTGCCATGAGCTTTTCGATGTACTGGTTGATCACATCCTCTTGCTCGTGTAAGGCCGCGGCGCTGAAGGCATGGGCTAGTTGGCGGCGCTGGCGGCGGTGGTCCTCATAATTAGCACCAATCAGAGACTGGTGGTCGTGCGGGTTGAGGAAGCCGGCGACCTTGCCGAACTCGCCAGCGCCGCCGCTGCCGGCACGGACGCCGTGTACCTCGGGCCAGGCAATAGAGCCGGCGACCATGACCCGGTCAGGGCCTATCCGAACAATAGGACCGTACTTGCGATGCAGAGCAACGGCGCGAGCGCTCGAGTCGAGACTAATATAGGCGTGCCACCGGTCGGGGATGTCGCTGATGGCCATGTACTTGGGGCCGGGTAGACTGGCGAGAGGGTGCAGCCAGACGCGATACGCGGCAAGGCACAAGGTGCATCCGAATACCTTTGATGGAAACAGGAGTTAGTACAGCACTTGGCCAGACAGAATCGCCAGCTGGGCGGGCCACTTACGGCGGCAGCGGCTGCGCTCGCCAGGAAGACAATGTCGCCATCACTGCCCCGGGCGATGAGGGATTCCAAGAGCGGCATGGTTTCGGGATGATGTTTTTGTAATGCAGTGTTTGAGCTAGAAGTCGACTAAGATATAAGACAGCCGGTATAGTCATACAAGACTCGGGAAAGGGTGCAAACAGCGCCGAGTCTTATATACTGCGCACACGACCAGGAATGTCCTCACCGTATGCTCGGGTGCCATCTTTGCCGCGGGTAATCATCCACGCCAATTATGCAGGCTCAAGCCAGGCTTGTCCCGGTTAGCATAGGTGTAATGATCGACGACAACGCGATGGTCTGGGCATGCGGGCTTATGGCAGAGCACCGCGACTCGGCTCCGGCCTGATCTCGCCTTACTGGTTTCTAGACTGATCAGCGGGACAGCCGGATGTGCACAACACAAGGCCATGCACAGCAACGTCACGGTCGGGATTCGCGTTTGGAGATCTAAGTGGCGTGTCTATGCATCACCGCCAGCCATGCGGGGCAGGCCGCCAATGCGTCAGGTGCTCATCTGCCGGACAACAAGCTTTTTTTTGTGTGCCAAATTGCCAAGAGCGCTTGATTCGTCGGGCAGCAAGGTCCCCCAGCCCGGAGCCAAGATGCATTCCCGAAATCCGTCCCCGGTCCCCTGCTCCTCTTCCTAATAATGTGTCACCAAGAGAAACAGTACTGGGTCTCGTTACAAGGCGGGCATCTTGCTTGTGAACGTCACCTCAGAGCACTGAACCAGTTGGAGGCGTGTGCGGTCATCTTGGTCATCGTGTGTCGCACAGTGGATGCCGTGCAGATGTGCCGGTAACTCCGTGAGAGTCGGGATTCCCTGGACTGAAACTCACCTTTCCCCTTTCCATGCATCGGGATTCAACAGCTTCGGGGCTATGACGTGGTCCACCATCTGGTGCCGAAACCCGCCCATTGCCAATGCCGCTGGCGAACCCCACTCCCCCTTGGGAAATAACAGCCTTCGAGTTGGTACTCGTCGTTACCTGAGTGAAAGGCACAGTGAAATACCATGAATTACAGAGTAGCGCTCGCCCGTCTTTACAATATCATGTAGTACAGGGTTTTGGGGCGCCTTGTGGTTTTTAATAACGCATCTGCATGGAGGATCCGGTATAACTGCGTTACTTTTGCCTCGGGACGCCACAAATGCTTGGTTCACTCGCCCCCGAACCGTCTGCTGGGCCACCCTGGTCGAGGCGTCTGCCTACCGAGTGTGCCTCATTACTAATTTTAGTGCTTACGTGGATTACGTTGTTGCAAAGGCGAATATTGCCGCCGCGGAATCCGCTATGGTTTGATGCTAGCGTGCACAAATAAAACTAAGCACGCGAAGAAAGAACGCACAACTGCGTCGGCGGGCAGCCTGGGAACAAGCGGTAGGCAGCGGCTGACTCCTGCCGTGTCCCGACCGATGAAGAAAATGGCACTCCATTGGCAGCTATTGCAGTACCTGGACACTTCCCCGTCGCGCGGGATGACATTGCCTTGGTCATCTTCGTCACGTTTCTAGTGTGCCTGGCAGACACGCAGAGCCCCGGCACAACAAGAACGATAAGGACTTGCTCAGTTTGTGGTCCGTGGTACCCTCAGCGAAGGTTTATGCTGTCCAACGCCTATGGTTACCTAGATCCCAGAGTACTCACTACGTCCTAATCCTCTAGACTCAGACCATGCCAGTTTCGTTTGCCCAAGTGTTGCGGTTGTCGCTTGTGTGCACATGGAGCCTCAGCCATGTCGTGTTGTCATTCGCCACGTTTGTTGTGTGTGTACGTTACCCCAAAAAGGCCCAACTTCTAACTTCGATTCATGATTTCTACGTATCACTAAACTGAGAGCTGCTGTATTCAAAAGTTTTGGTAGAGCTTGCTCCCTCTGTGTAATTCGCAGCAGAAGACCAAGCTGGACGCTGGGTCCGCCACGTCGAGATTTGTACAGAGAAGCAGAATTGATAACTAGATGCGGGCTTTTGAAGACTCTCCCTCGTGAGCGGTGGTCGGATGCGTGCTGCTTTGCTAGTAGCTATGCAAGCACGTGGTATGGCTTCTGGCACTGAGAAATGGCGCCCTGGAAACATCCTTTGCAGCGTCATGGAAAATAATCCAGCCCTGTTCAGTACGGTGTGCAGCTATGGTGCACTGAAAGATCTGGGGACGAAGACCACCAGACCATGTACTACCGAGCGGAAATGCCGTCATCACTTTAGTCGCTACACAATTAGCTTCATTGTGGATCATCGAATCATTGTGCTGTGCGCCAGCCGAATTGTGGGCATCATCAACGTGACGGGTAACACTTCCTTACCGTATCGCCTGAAATCGCTAAATTAGTGGCAGCATCAGACTTAGAGACGACTGATTGTGGGTGTCCATTTCGATCCATGACGCGACCACAAATACGGGTTGTCGTTTATAAGCCAAGTCCTACCCTGCCGCTGTTTAACGAGTTTTGCAAACAGCTGGTATGGGCAACTCATAGATCTCGACATGCACGAACTCTTGCGCGACTCTGTCTTCTCCCACACGCTTCGGGTCTTGACGGGCAATCGATTCTTCAAGTACCCGGAAGAAGAGGACTCGTCGATCTGGAAGCGCTACGTGCACGCCGAGAAGTCACACAACATTGCTCGTCACGGCAATGTCAACGGCCCAGGAGATAGCGGCGACGAATCGGGTAGTAGCCATCGAAGCAACAGCGACGGAGCCAACGATGTGACGCGCCGCTCGTCCGTGACCGCGATCAATCACCATAATGTGCTCCACGGAACCAGAAGGTTGCCAGTGGACACGGAAAAGGGCAAGGACTACTTCATTGTTGACTGGTATGGGCCGGATGATCCCGAGGTATGGAACACCAAGACTACTGTATCAAGCACAAACTGACGACCTGTGCAGAATCCCCAAAACTGGTCTACGACCAAAAAGGTCTTTGTCACCTTTGAGATCACCTTCCTTACGTTTGCCGTGTACATTGGCAGCGCCATCTACACTGCTGGCATAATAGACATTGTCAAGTCCTTCAATGTCTCTACCGTCGCTGCCACGCTTGGCCTGACGCTGTTCGTCGCGGGCTACGGACTGGGGCCCATGATCTGGGCACCGCTCTCCGAGCTGCCCCAAATCGGTCGCAACCCAATCTACATCATCACCCTGTTCATCTTCGTCTTGTTCCAGATCCCCACTGCGCTAGCCACAAACTTTGGCATGCTCCTTGCCTTCCGCTTTCTCACCGGCTTCTTCGGCTCTCCCGCCCTTGCCACCGGGGGCGCCAGCATCGGCGACATGTACGAGCCGCGGAAGCGCACGTATGGTCTCGGCATCTGGGGCATCGGCGCTGTCTCCGGCCCGACGCTGGGGCCACTGATCGGCGGATTCGCCGCAGAGGCAAAGGGGTGGCGCTGGCCGATATGGGAGTTGATGTGGCTGTCTGGCGGCACGCTGCTCGTGCTCGTCTTCTTCCTCCCCGAGACGTCGTCGGCCAACATCCTCTACCGCCGCTCGCGTCGCCTGCGCAAGCTCACCGGCAACGAAAAGCTCGTCTGCGAGCCCGAGCTCAAGGGCAAGGACAAGTCGGCCGGCGACCTGGCCAAGGAGACGCTCGTCCGCCCCTTTACCCTGCTCTTCACCGAGCCCATCGTCTTTGTGCTCGACCTGTACATTGCCCTCATCTACGGTCTTCTATACATCTGGTTTGAGTCCTTCCCCATCGTCTTTACCGAGCTCTACGGCTTCAGTCTAGGTCTCACGGGCGTTGCGTTCCTGGGAATTCTCGTCGGCGTGTTCGTCGTGTTCCCTTTCTTTGTGCTCTACAATCGCAAGTACACGGAGCCCCGGTTCAACGACAACGGCGAGCTGAAGCCCGAGCTGCGCCTCCCGCCCGCGTTTGTCGGCGCCTTTGCGATCCCGGTCTGTCTCTTCTGGTTCGGCTGGACCAGCCGCCCGGATATCCACTGGATCGTGCCAATTATTGGTACCAGCTGGTTCAGCATCGGCGCCTTCCTGCTGTTCAACTCGGTCATGAACTACCTCAGCGACACCTACCCGGAGTACGTCGCGAGCATCCTCGCTGGCAATGACTTTCTGAGAAGTATGCTCGGAGCAGGATTTGTGAGTTGTGGGATTCTAGCCACCTCCCCCTTGATACGCCACCACTGCTGATGTCTCATCATTTTGATATGAAGCCGCTCTTTGCGAGAGCCATGTACACGAAGCTTGGTGTCGCATGGGCTAGCTCCACGTTGGCCTTCATCTCTGTCGCCTTTATACCCATCCCATTTGTGTTATACCGCTATGGCGAGTGGATCAGGCACAAGAGCAAACACGCAAGGCATGATCTGTAAACGGTGTCGTCGCTTTTCTATCTAGGAATTTTGCGACATACGGGAATACTGAGTACGTTACTATTATTTGTGTCTCAGCACACCAAGACTTCCTGGTGTCACATTGCCGGCGTGGACTTCACAGATTGGCTCTCCGTGCCGTCCAATGTAGAAATTGCACCCTTACGTTTCCTGCGGTTGGTCTTTAAGGTTACTTTGAAAACTTATCTCGAGCTATTAAAAAACGCGTTCTAGTCGTTCCAGTTTGCAACCCATTTATTAAAATAAAATAAACTCTTAATTAGCTACTTGGATGAGCAAAGTCAACCTATAGTTTTACATGATCTGGAGCTTCGCCTTGCCAGTCGTGTTAGCGTCCCTAGCTTCATTCCTGGTAGATCTCATCGCAAAGTTGGACCAGGCAGCACGGATAGTCTCCGCCACTTAGTTATCACCAACCCAAAAGTCAATCTCATCTGCGGGGATAAAATTTCCCGCTGAGTACGTATATCCCAACGCTTTCGTTTTCTTAACGGCCACTTTATATAGGACATTGTTGAGGCTAACCGAAACGCCTCGAAGCAGCTTGAAGCTGGGACGGTCGTCGTCGTCGAGCTCTTCTAATTCTCACTCGAGCACCTAGGAGGAGGGCTTATCTCTAGTAAGGTATGGCGGGGCTACGATCTAGTGCTGAGTCACCACGAGCTAGATGACGGCTACAATAAGCTTATCAAAGTTCTTCGCTTCGTAAATTACCTAGTACGCCTAGTCTACCTAGTGGGCCCTTGAAGAAGGACAACTAGTTAGGTATTCATTTTCATGTGACATGACGCTGGATGCACATTTTTGATATGAAGTGAATATATTTCAGCAGCACTTATACTAAAATCTATGATGTACTCTCCCTCCGCTCCTCCGCATGTCCTCGTTCTCGGTTTCCCCCCTGGCGCACATGCCTGCCCCACGGGAGCGAGTCACGGCTCACCACTGGCGCAAAACGACATTGCCCCAGCGGCGAAGCCTGTGCTTCACGTTAGATTCGCTCGCCCCTGCCCTCCTCAACATCCTGAATGTCATAGCAAGCCCATCGACCACGCGAGAACACTCATAAGCCCACCATAAGGCAGTATGGCCATCATAATCTGCTGCCTCAACGTCTGCCCCTCTGGCCAGGAGAAGTGCGATTACGCGGTGATTATTGTTTGATGCAGCCATCATTAGCGGTGTCTTTCCTGTCAGTGTACGCGCCTCGATACTCGCTCCGCGGTCGAGCAGGAAATGGGTGGCCCGTTCCATCACAAACTCGTGACCATGGTATGCAGCGATATGCAACGCTGTATGTCCAGTGTAGTCCGCAGCCTCAATCTGTACACCGTAGTTGAGTAAAAAATCCAACAGGTTTGTAGGACTTATATTACTCCACTTGTGGTCGTGCCGCTCGCAATGGCTCGGCAGGAAAGGTGATAAAAA
Organism: Microdochium nivale; assembly: GCA_026745475.1. Taxonomy (NCBI): domain Eukaryota; kingdom Fungi; phylum Ascomycota; class Sordariomycetes; order Xylariales; family Microdochiaceae; genus Microdochium; species Microdochium nivale. Next base: position 305,542 of record JANTFD010000010.1, read on the forward strand.
AGGCTGAAACAGAAGTGTACGCCCATCTGTGTCGAGTGAACCGCTTCGCTCGTCGTGATGAAGCAAGAATTCCACGGCAGTTTTGTGTCCATTGCGGGCAGCCCAGAAAATAGGAGCGAGCCCGTTGCTGTGACAGGCGTCGATCTGTGCACCGCACTTGACCAAAAGTCTCATTATTTCAAGATGGCCTTTAGATGCAGCTGCGGCGACAGATGCGCGGCCAAATCCTGCGTGAGGACACTCCCGAATGTCAGCTTTGATGGGTGGGGGAATGTCATTCGGCCCAGCGATTCGTGTGCCATGTTTGACAAGTGCTTGCACAATGTCTTGCTTGCCCAGCAGGGCAAAATGGGAGACGGCCGAGTTCCCCATGGGAGTCTCCATGTCGAGTGATGTACCAGATTTGAGGAAGAGTTCGAGTGTTTCCACACTTTTAACTCCCCAGAACAACGCGTCCCTGCACTTCAAAAACCTGTTCGTCTTTGAACTGTGGACGAGCAACAGCTTGAGAATATCCGTGCGCCCAAATTCCACAACAATGCTGAGTATAGATTTCCGGGAGAGATATGAACTGAAAAGGCTCGCGTCTGCACCCCGCTCTAGCAGAAGACGAATTATCCTCTCATTCGCCGCTATTACCGCATATAACAGTGCTGTGTTGTTAGAGAAATCAACAGCATCCACTGCGGCGTTGTGTCGCAGTAATAGCTCGACAGCATTCCAATGGTGCTTTGCGGCGGCTCGGACCAAAGCTGTATCACCGGCTGCATCGACAGCATCGATGTTATGTAGTCCATGGTTAAGTAAATGCTGAAGTTGCGTGCAGTCGCCGACGAGAGCTGCCTTCATCACAGGATTGAGAGTTGTTGGGCCTTCCTGGAGCACGTATTGGGGATGGACGCCATGTTTTCCACCGTACTGAATCAGCATCTTCACCATTTCATCATCCCCATGGCGGGCCGCTTTTGTTAGAATCGGGATTATATCGTCCTCCTCTTGGTAGTTCGGGCTAGCACCAGCCTCAAGCAGTAGCTTAGCAATGCGATGGTCACCTCGCTTCACAGCATAAGTTAAGGCGCGATCCTTGATGTGGCGAATGCGGGTCGCCCAGAAAGGGTTTGGAATCGGAAGACTCCAAATGGCAGGACTAAATGCTGCCGATTTGAGCATGATCTCAACAAACTCTACATGGCCTTCCTGCGTCGCGATCTCCAATGCCGTCAGATGAAGCCTGTTGCGCGAGGAAAGACGGTCCGTCAAGCCGAGTGCGAATTTTCTTGATCGAGGCAGTTGTAAGAAGGAGCTAATCAGGGTATGAAGTCCAAATTTGGCGGCGACATCTATCGGACTTCTTCCATACAAGCGTACTTGCTGACTTGACTCGTAGATATCCAGCCACCAGGTCCGTTCCGAGCAGAGTTCATGCGCCACGGAATTCAGCGCCTCGATAGCTTTGGTATTGCATTGTTGAAAATGCTCAGGCCAGTAAGTTGCGGCGTACCCTAGGAATGGGTGGCTGTCGCAAACATTTCCGCTCAGGCCCCATCCGAGTTCAGCTGGCATATTGGGGTGCAGTAGAATAAGGAAACGCATGCAGATACCGGCAAGCACTGTGTTCGCTGCGTCGATGTCGATTGAGGTCTGCCACTTCAGCTGCGTATGCACGCGCGGAGCTGCGCCGACAAGAAATTCCCTGGCGGTCTGATGCAACAGGTATACACGCCCGTTGGTGACCTTGATGAAGAAACCGCACAGGTCTCGTATCTCCTTCCCAAGTGCGGTCGCGTCAGAGAGATCTGCAACGAGGTCCGCATAGGTGTGGTGCTTCTCGCTGTCGAAAGTCAGAGCGGTCGCAACCTCCTCCAGCTGCAGTGGCCTAGTGGCAGCTACGACCAGTTGTAGCACCTTAAGAACATTCTTGGTGTCGCGACTCTTTGATAGGATCTTGTCGTATGCCTCTTCGATTGATCGAGGCAGGGTCCGTATGGCTTCCGAAAATGTACTCTGACTCAAAGCATTCACCTCTTTCAAGCTTTCGAAGATCAAGTGGACCCACAGATGTGACGACTGTCGTGTGCTATTTAGCGCACCCCAGAGCGACTGTTCTTGGGCATCGGTGAGTCCCCTTAGGTTTACGAGCTGGCGAACTTGCTGCTGAATGACCGTGTTAACTTCCCTCGAAATCTCGTTGGCCTCTTCTTCGTTTTCACCACGTAGGCGTATCGTGGGCACTATCGCCAAGCCTCTCGAGATGTATTCGTACGGCCTGCTCGTGATGATGAACTTGAGTTTGGAGGCCGTCTTGCCCTGAGTGAAATACTTCGCCAAGAACTCGGCGAGTGGCTTGAAATCGGAGCACTCATCCAATGCGTCGAGGATGCACAAAACCCCCGTGTTGCAGTGACTTGCCGCGTCTAGCAGCAAGTCTAAAAGTTCCTTTACTGATCCGAAGAGGTAATCGCCAGTTTCTTCGACGCGTCTGAGGATTGAATCGGATAGTGTGTGAGCCTCCTGGGTAAACAACTGGTGAAGGATGCAGCATAGCGCAACAACTAGAGACCGCTGATCGTCGAAGTCGTCCTTGAAGAAAAAGTAACAGATTGTTCCAGCGTCCCCGAGTTGTAGGACGTCGTCGATCAAGTACCGCGATAACACGGACTTGCCGCAGCCTGGATCGGCCGATATCCATAGCAAGGCGGATGCCTGAGCTTGCCAGCTCCGAAAGAGTTTATGCTCTGTAAACCACTCGCATGTCCCACTCGCGCGCTCGATGTTTCGGTTCTTCCGTTCTTCGTACGGACATGCCCGGAGGCGCTGGAGGAATTTGAATCGTAGCCGCTTGCGCTTGGCTTCGGGGTCTTCGTCGTGATTGTGTACATGATGATGGTGGCTGTCGCCCACTTGGACCCTTGCTTCTCCGCTTGCATTGATGGAGCCGGCAGTGTTGAAGATGTTGGACGGTACGGCCGCCATTGTGACCCGCGGATTTCGTGATTGTTGAAGCAGCAAAAGAAGTGAGCAACACGAGAAATATCAGCTGAGCGGGGAAGCGTGCTTGGCAGGTGATGGTTGGGCCTCAGAGCTGGTCTGTTGGGCTTATGTGCATGTGCATAACGTGAATTAAATTATCTGCACGGCACGTGTACTTACGGCTTACTATTGTGAAAATAGGGGTAAAGAGACGATTAGCACTGATATCAGAAACCCAGTGGTCGGCTTTTGTATCAAGTAATAAGTTAGCCTTTTCGTGTTTGACGAGTTCGTCAGACCTTGAAATGCGCACGAATCTTCACTTTGATTAATTGGGTCAAGATTCCCGAGTCATGACTGTCCTAATCGAAGTTGCAATTTGGGTCTTTTTATATTCTGTTACCGTTGCCTTCTTGAATTTGCGTTTACTGAAAGCGACGAAATATAAGCAAGCGCGAAGTATAAAACTTGGTGACCACGCAACCACAAATTCTCGTGGTGATAAAATATCCTGCTCAGCTCAAGCGTCGAATAGATTAGGCATTGTGAACAAGTTTGCCTCTCACACCTATCGCTTAATACTGCCGAACGTGCGTCATTCGATTCTCAACCGCTACCTGAATCTTTCACCTGGAGGTGATCAAAGAGACGTGCAAAACTGATGACTCCCTCGCCACCTGATTTCAATCGCGTGCCTTAATGCACTCATTTTCCACTTGTGCGAAATACTAAAACCTCGAGGTCAGTACAAAGAATTTGCGCATTTCGATACCCGGTCGAGTATCTGGCATATGAAAAGAACCGGATTCGCCGTGGTTTCCCTAGCCTTGCTTGTGGTCAAGATTGCGTATACAAGGGTTTGTGGAGATGAGCTCGGTGCGCCTGTAGCTGTCGGGCCCCGAGCAATGGGAGTTTATTGTTACAACCTCTGGCCGAGACTACACACGTTCAGGCTCTTTAACTTTTAAATGGTGCGGCTGCAGCCTGTTGACCATACAATTGCGCCATTTAAAGGTTGGTTAACCTCGCACGTCTAACTTAGGTTTTCTGTCGAGTATGGTCTGGGGAGATGAACTCGGCGGGCCGGATGCTGTCGGCACCCGAGCGAGTGGTGAGCAAAATAAGCCGCACAGCTTTGGTGGAGCAATGGTGGTAAGATGGCCGGGTTATTTTGCTCGCCGCCTCGCCGAGCTCCAAGGGATCCCTGCATCATCTTCCGTTCCGCCCTCCAGGCCTCAGGGGTGGTTCATCCGGCATTGGCGTGTTCCGTGTGGCACGATTTTGATAGTTGGATCCACATCAGAGCTGGACATCAATATATCAGGTTGGCAGTTAGTTCACAGTCATCATATCTAGAATTGGCTGTCTACTATACTACCATTGCATTCTCGTAACATAAACCTTCGCTAACGACCATACTCATGGGTCTCATCACAGTCGGCTTGGCCCTGGTCTCGTTCATCTGGGTGGGGTCACAAGTGTACTTTCTTGTCCGCAACTATAATGCCGCAAAGTCGATGGGCCTGCCTCTGGTTGTTGTGCCGTATGATCCAGATGGCGTGAGTCTCTTATCCTCCCCATAACGAAGACGGCACACCTGATACTAACTCTTTCCGTCTCTAGGTCATATTTGGAATCGTCTCCGAGCCTCTGAAACCACTCCTCCGCCGGGTCCTGACTGGCTCTGCTCGGCGAGCCTTTGATTTGACGCTATGGGGCTGGGAGTTCCACGATAAGAGCACCGTACACGAACAGCTTGGTCCAGCGTTTGTCATTGTGACAACGGCTCTGAATCGGCTCGTCACTGCTGATCCGGCTATGGCCAACGCCATCCTTGCTCGCAGACGAGACTTTGTCCATCCGGATGTGACGACGAGCGTCATGGGGCTGCTGGGCCACAATCTCGTAACTGTTAGTAAAGAAGAGTCGATATTCACCTTAACCATAATAACTTGGCTGACGCATATAACCGGGGAAACAGTCTGTCGACGATTCCTGGGCTCGCCAGCGTCGTATCGTGGCGCCAGCCCTCAACGAACGCATCAGCGCTGGTGTCTGGACCGAGAGCACGGAGCAGGCCAACAAACTCGTCGACGCCTTGCTCTCGGCAACAACCACTCTCACTGGGAATACACCTGTGTCAACCAAAGAGAGCATCACCGGCCTACGAGCCATTGCCATCAACGTGCTCAAGCGTGTTGCATACGGTCGACCTGCGCCGTACGTGCTCCCATCAGAATCGACCGCTAAGCCCGCTCCGTACGCCGATATGACCTATGTCGACGCCATTTCGCTGTGCACCGAGCTGCTACTGCTCGCTGCCTTTGTGCCGGGTGTCATACTGCGCTTGCCGATTATGCCTTATTCCCTGCGTAGGCTCGGAGTCGCCCTCGAGCGTCTCCCGAAGCTGACTAGCGACCTGCTCGAAAACGAGCGCCAGGGCAGCAGTGTTATTTTGACAAAGGAAAAGGTCGAATCAGATAGTGCCGTCACCTCAGCCAGCCCTGACACCATCATAAAGACTCTCGTCCGCCTCTCGGATGAAGCCAAAGAGCAAGAAAAGAACAGTGGACAGGATAATCAGACCAAGGAACCGAGCAGCGGAAGATCGCAGTATCTCTCCGAGGACGAGATCGCGGGCAACCTCTTCATCTTCACGGCCGCCGGGTTCGACACCACGGCCAACACGCTCGGCTTCGCGGTGACACTACTGGCCGCACACCCGCAATGGCAGGCGTGGGTGCAGGCTGAGATTGATGCCGTTTTGTACGCCGGTGGCAGCAGCGACGACAAGGAGATGCAGCTCCCGGATTACGCGGATGCGTTTCCCAAGCTTCCGCGCTGTTTGGCCCTCATGGTAAGTGCGACGCGGTTTCGAGTCCGAGACATTACCTATCCGTGAGAGACGGGAGGATGAAGTTCTGCTCCTTGCAACAGCTACTGACAGATACAACAGTTTGAAGTTCTTCGCCTGTTTCCAGCAGTGACAATGCTCATGCGCTCCGCCAGCACGCCACAGACCCTACCCTGTTCCCGTGACTATTCGGCTTCCTCCTCTTCCTCCTCCACAGAAGACGACAAAGCCGAGCCATCGACCATTACCATCCCCGCACCATGTGCCGTGTACATCAACACCATGGCCCTGCACACCAGCTCTTCCGCGTGGGCGGACGCATCCGAGTTCAACCCCGCGCGCTGGATCCAGCACACCTCCTCGGGAAGCAACGATAGCAGCGGCGACAAAGGCGGACTGGGGACACAGACCGCCGTCAACGAAGAAGTACTAGCCGACCACGCCACGGCTCTCGGAATCCAGCGCGGCGGGTTCCTGCCCTGGTCCGCTGGCCCTAGGAAGTGTCCCGGACAGAAAATGTCACAGGTCGAGTTCGTCGCCGTCATTGCGACGCTGTTTGGGCGGTGCACCGCCGAGCCGGAGCCGCTCGGTGGCGAGGGCGAGCCGTTGGAGAAGAGGATGCAGGCCGCGAGGCAGAGGCTGCTCGACCTGACGCAAGACAGCCAGCCGCTGTTCACGCTGGCGATGAACAAGCCGCGGGACGTGAGGCTGCGGTGGACGCCGCGGCACGTCGGCGCAGGCAAGACGGACATGTCATCGAGTACATCTGCGGCGCGGCATCGTGTACAGGTGTGAAGAACGAAGAGGAGCTGCATCACCACGGCTCTGCGCAAACCTCGCGTGTAGACCACTAATGTTTTGGTAAACAGGTCACGACGACCTTTTTCACCTTGACGGATTCATTTAATCTACCGGCCCGATGTTCGAGGCAGCGGTAACTCCGACTTTATGGAGAAGGGGAAAACATGGTTTACAGATGAACATATTCCAACTTAAATCACTATAAGCGCATTATTTAGAGCATGTTACAGTGTGACGTTGTAGATTTCACTACTTGTTTCAACGAAATGTTTATCGCTGATGTGCATTTCAAGCGTTACGTAGAATGGCTTGCAGTGCAGCTGCGAGTACATTCCTGGATATCGAGATGTATTGGGAATAGTGCTCGAATTGATTCTTGTGTCTGTCTATGAAGCACTGCACCAGCTTCCCGAAATCATTTTGTGCATGCAGCCCTGCCAGATGGCAAGAACGCAACCAGCCGAGGGCGGCTGCCATTTGTGCATTCCCATAACCACACCACCATGCTTCCCAGTCCCACTTAGTTCCTCCACTTCGAATGAGAATACTAGATACCTGGAGGGCGCCGTTAGCGCCCTCCCCTAGGCGGGTTACCTGCTAATTATCCCCTCGTACCGGGTAGGTTCGTAGACAACTTATATAGATGTGTATATAGGTAGGCTATTTGATTATATTTTACTCCTCCGCTTCGTCCTCTAAGTCCATAATCTCCCGTGCTATGTGTTACTCCTCTCCTTATACCTATACCTCCTCCTCCCTTCGCTTTACGATTCGAATTATTACTATTCTTATACTTACTATATTTAGCGTTCGAAGCTCGTAGAGGTCGCTAGTCTACGTAATATACTATAGAACGTCGGCTAAGTCGTAGGTTATATCGTATCTCTATCTCTAAGAAAGAGCTACGCTAGCTTCCCGGTCCTTCCGGTCCTAGTATTTTATAATTCGTAATAGGTAGTATCTAATTCTTACTCGAATACTAACGTTAACTTACTTTATAGCGTTTACTCGTTATACCCCTTATTATATTATATGTCGAATAGATAACTTTACGATCGCGTCTATAATAAGCTACGTCGATAGACCGTAATTACCCTTCGTGATCTAAGCTCTATAGCTACTAGCGTTACTAAGGCTTATCGGTTCCTAGTTAGGGTTTATACCGAGCTTAAGTTTACGATAGATACCTAAGTAAGCTAGTTATTAAAGCTCTACTTTAGTTATACTAGGTAGCGTTATTCTATATAGCTCTATTACGTAGCTAGCTACGTAGAACTTATTATCGCCTTTAGAGTAAGGTATTACTCCGTTATCCGGGTATACGTTTTATTCCTAATATCGGAAGAGATCGGGAGGGACTAGAGTACCGTTTTCTCCGTTATAGCCCGTAGATACGTTAAAACCTCTTATTAGTATTATCGTAGTAGTAGTAGAAGTTAATCTTTAGTCTTTAAATATATAAAGGTAGCGAGTAAGTTACGGCTTATATAAATAAAGTAGATACTTCCTAAGCTAGTTAATTATTAAGTCTTAGCGGTACTTTATAATATAGATACGAAACTTAAATTATTATAGAGTTTTAGTACTAAGAAACTATAAAGTCTAGATTACCTAACGTAACGCGGTAGATAAAGTTAAATTTAGGAGGTAAGGTACGGAACTAGAAAAACTTATAATACGTTTCCGAAGTACCCCCCTATTAATAAGTATATAAGCTATTAAGCGGCGCGGATTAAGTTAAATCCGGCTATGCTAGGGTCTAAGCTAACCGGGTAGTTATAGATAGGGTCCGTAATTACGTAGGTCTAGTCTCCGAACCCCTTTCTATATTAATAAATTATAGTAAAACACTATAGTAAGGCCGAGTAATATATTACGATCTTTTATCCCTTTCGTTATTAGGACATTTACGCTAAACGCTAAGGATTCGGAGCGTAGTATTACCTAGGATAGCCTAGATCCCTTTACGATCGACCGAATAGTCGCGGTTACGCCCTTAATACTAGAAGACCTAAAGGCGTAAGCTAAATAGATTTTTAGTATAGTACGATAGTCGAACTAGAAAAGCGTTACGTAGGCTTTCGAGTAGGTATTTAATAAGCCTCTCCTTAGATTTCTAGAGATACGAAAGCGGTAGTTCTAAGGGGTATAGTATTATAAGCCCTTAGATATTTCGTAATAATAGGGCCTTAGAGCCGTACTTTTATTTATATTTAGCGAAGAGCAGTATAGAGATAAGCGCTACTAGAAGTATAAGAACGGGAATAGGGTATTTAAACTCTATATTAGTAGGTCTCTAGGCTAGGTAAATAATTTATATTTAATACTAATTATTACTTACCTACTAGTCTACGACCTCCTCTACTCGAAAGCTAGTTACGTTTACTACGAATATAGCTCGATAGGGTTAAAGTATACCTTAAGAGATACCTAGTCTCTTATACCCCTACCTCGTTAGGAGAAGAGGCTTTACCGCGTCTAGAAGAAGCGGTAATTAGGGGATCGTAAGCCTTTCTAGGAAGTTCTAAAGATACTTAACTACGAATAGTAAGAAGTAGTTAGTAGGATTCCCTAGATATCCCTAGATTTCCCTAGATTTCCCTAGGTTCCCTAAACCCCTAAGACCCGTAATCTTATAATAACCCTTTACTAATATTACGATTTATAACTAGAGGACCTCTTCTAACATTAAATATATAGGGCCCTCGATAGGTTCTATACGCTAGCCTCGCTCCTAGAACGGTGCCGCCTATATGTTACGGACTCTATAGACTCTAGCTTAGATATAGATTAGACTATATAAGGGGTCTCCTATTACCTTAAGCTAGTATATATATAAGCTTCCTAGATATCCGTACCTAACTATTTCTTTTTTATATATAAGCTTATAATCGTTTAATATAACCGCCGCCTAAGGCCCGCGTTCCTTATAATGTTATTCCTAAGCTTCGACCTTCCGACTATGCCGATAGACTTCCTATCCGTTCCTACTTACCTCCGATACGCCGTCCCCCTCGAACACGTTCTCCTACGCTATAATCTAGTAGCTCCCTACCCGTTCGAGCCGAATTATACTATAGTAGATATATAGGAGTTACTTTACTATATTAATAGTTACGCTAAGTTAGATGACAGTCTCCCTAGCTTAGCCCTCCGTAGTCTCCTCTAGGTATCGTTAGGGGATAAACGCTAGTTCCTTCGTCCTTTTATAGAATACTTACCTGAAGAGGACGTTAGGATGTTTATAGACTTTACGTTACTACGCGGATTCCCGCTCGCCCGCTTAGAAGCGACGGATGATCCTTAAGCTTACCTAATTAGTACTAGTAAGGCGCGGGCGTACTTTATCTAGGAACGCGGTACTAGTTCTATTTAACTTCTCGTAGAATACGCTATTAAGATTCTCCTCCGTAAGTAGTCCTACGCTAGGTAGCGCTAGAAGCTATATAACTAGGTCGATTAGGGGTTTACGAAGGCCGGTGATAAGCCCCCTTTCCGTATATTACCCTAGGACTAGGTAGTTATACCTCGGGCCGTTCGACCTTTCCTAGTAAGCCTAATTCCCGACTAAGTACGACTATCCCCTATAGTTATTTTCGAGCGTATTAACTATTATATAACCTACGACGGGCTACTGAACTTCCTACCTACCTTAGATATAGCGTTAGAGAGTCGTCGCCGTAGCCCGGAACGGCCTTTAGTTAGATCCCGAAAGGTATTTAGTATAGAGCGGCGTCGCTAGCTTAGATAGTTTAAGCTCGACTAGAGAGTAAAGTAGGAGGTAGAGAGCGTTAATAACGATACCGATAAAAGTTCTATGTAAATTATTAACCTTAGGGGGATAGTAGGATTATAGGCGAAGGTTAGGCTACCGCTTTAGTACTAATATAGAGTAGCCCGTATAAGGTAGATAGTAGGATTACGGACGAAGGTTAGCCTACCGCTTCGTTAGTAATATAAAGTACCTAGTAAATTAGATTATTTAATATAGACCCGTTAGTACTTTAGGCTAGACGATATTTATAGCTTTACCCTTATTATACTCCTCGTACTAGAGTATATATAACCCCGTAGTAGAGGTCACCCTAGATATAGCTACGTAGAACTAACCGTAACTAAAGATTAGCTACCGGAGATTAGTACCTACGCGGCTAAAGGACTACCCTTAAGCCTTATTAATTATTATTATAAAATAGAGGTATACTAGGAACTACTTCCTTAACTACTATATAATTCCCTCCTCTAGCGGGAATAGCTTTATACGCGGGATAATACGGAGCTCGCTATTAAACTAACCGCCTATGATCGACCTAGTTATACTATATTTATTAAGCGCTATAAGAATTAGACGCGTACTATTATATATACTAATTAACTAGTTAAGGTTTCGTAAAAGGACGATCGGAGTACTAACTTTTAGCTAGAGCCTCGATAGTAGAATGCCGTTCGGTTATAGCGTCTATAAGTACTCTATAGGGGGGATATTAGCCGCGGGATTATCGTAGTCGTAGATTTCCTCTATCTAGTTAACGGCGAGGTACTCGACGATAGGGCCGGGGAAGCGGGAGAGTAGTATTAAGTTTAGCTCTTATATCGTAACGTTAGTTATAGTAAGAATTATAGTAGACTAGAGGAGTATAGCCCTCTCCCCTCCTATGTTATTAAAGTAGCCGGGTAGATAGACCTAGTTAAGGAAGCCCTCGAGGCCCGTCGATCTAGAGAGATACGGTAGGAGTTATACTATCCTACTACTAGGCCGGGTTAATACTTCCCTTAGCTACTTAGTAAAGAGCCTATTATCCCCGTCCCTATAGTTAGTTAACCGTATATTCTCGTAGAGTTTAAGCTTCTATAAGTAGCCCTATATCGGTAATTCCCGGAGATAGGCCCTAACGGTTAGGGCCCGATTCCTATACTAAATAACTAGTAAGATCTACGCGAAATCCCTACTAAGAAGGACCGGTAAGCCGCTAAAGAGTAAGTCGACTCTACGGATATCCCGTAATAAACGGTTAATAGCTTCGAAGTAGTTCCGATACTATAGGGTTACCTCGTCCTAAATTACTAGAGATATACGCTACTAGAGCTCCGCTTATAGCGTCCCCTTTATAACACTATAGATAACCTTGTTACCTATCTCGATCGGGATCTTAAAGGTACTATAGGCTATCCGACTACTAGGGAGAAGTAAGGCCGCGATACTAGAGGAGGCGTAGTAAAGAATAATCTTACCCTAGCTCCTAAAATAGTAATAGAGCGTTTAATATAGGAATGTCTTCCCTATCCCTACGGGCCCCTAGAGGAAGAAATAGGCCTCCTTAGGGGCTATGTAAATCGCGTTCGTAATAATATTATACGAACGCCTCTAGCCTTTATTAAGTTATCGGAAGTAGTCCTCGAAGGAGGCTAGCTTAGCCGCGGCGTCGTATGCTAGCTTACGGACTAGTAGGGGGTTTAGGCTACCTCGTAACTAGTCCTCCTATACGTAGGGGAGGCCTATATTTACGAAATTATAGTTCCGTAACACTATCCCCTACTCGACTAAGAATAGGCTATAGTTAAGATACGCGTCCGGAATCGGCGGGACGTCCGGTAGTAAACTAAGTTTAAACTAAAGATCTTCGTAGAGGAATTCCTTAAACTAGTCCTAGAGACCCCGAGGGTCCGTAATACTACTATTATATAGAGTAAAGATAAATAGCTCCCGGAGCTAGCTCCCTAGAGCGGAGGTAGATTGTTCCTCTAGGAGATTAGACTAATAGTAGTTATCCTCGAGTAGGGATAGTACGACGTAGGCGTCTTTAAATAAAGCGTACTAGATACTATCTATAGTACGTAAATCTTCGAAGGAGGTTACCCCTAGAACGCTCGATAGTAAGAGACGGATAAAGAATCGTTTACTAGTAGAAGGGTAAATAAACTATATTCGGCCGAGCGAGGTCTTCTTATTTCGACGGCGTTACTACCTATAGATACCGTCCGAAGTAAGCTATCGATAGATAGACGGAAAGTTATAGTAAAGTATAGTACGGAACTCGGGGTAAAGCCTATTAAAGGTAAACTAGCCTTCTAAAGGAGTATAATAGTATCCGAGCTTCCGGGTAAGCTCCTCTATAGTATCGTCCTCGTAGTAGATAACTTGTAATTCGCCTAGGAGATAGACTAGGAGTACCTAGATAGGGGGGTACTAACCCTAGACGTTAAAACTAAAGATGTTCTAGCACGCTTCGATAGGGCTAACGTAACGCCTACTTAGGTACTCCGTAACTTCGTCGACCTTAACCGCTAGGTCCTCCCCTATCTTACTACTAGCGATCTTAATCGTAGCCCGGTTAGTACTTTTAAAGATATACTTATAGATATACTTTATAGCCCGAATAGAAGCGTAAACTTTAACGTTAACGTAAGCGTTATATCGTAGCGTAAGTACTAGGTTATAGGGTACGACGGCCCGGTTATCTAGATAGACTAGGACTTACTACCCGTTACGCCTACTAAACTTCTAGACTACCTAGCTATTATCTCTCCGGCGGTAGATCGGGTAGCTATCCTCTAGTACGGTAGTCTCCTTTACGAAGTCCTTTAGGAAACGCTTAGTATACTTAGGGATAGAGGTTATAGGCTTAGACCCTTCCGGAACTACTACCTTACGGGGGGCCGAGGTAGTAGCTATATAGGTAAGGTGTATACTATTAACGCCGTAAGGCCTATATACTATTATCCCTTTTACGGCCGTATGTAGGCGACCCGTCGGATCTACCTCCTTCCTAGGTAGCTCGGCCTAGATTATACGATCGATGTTAGCTAGGACTAGGAGACGTTCTCTATTAGTAGGAGAGAGGAAAAGGAGTAAGTAGAGATAGGGTAGGCTACGTTTCTAGTACTCGATCGTCTAGATATACCCTATATAAACGCTAAAGAAGTTCTTCTCCGTTAGGTCCTTAATTAGCCTTCGAACCTTTATGTTAAACACTCTCGCGACGATATCTAGACGGTTACTATAGGTCGTCCTACGGGGTATTATCTCTAGAACCCTAGTAATCTCTAGCTAGTTACTATTAGCGGTGAAGGTAACGAAAAGAGACGGGCGGTTAAGGTGTCTCGCGATAGCTATAGAATCCTAGTAGTACTTAGCTATAGCTCGGGGACTAGCTAGGAAGGTTACTAGTAAGATAACCCGCTTCCCGTATTCCTTAACGTCGACTTCGCCCCGCTAGATTGCCTCCTTTAGAGAACGGTATATATAGGATCGGTACTTAAAGGATAGGGACTAGTAATACTATAACCGGTTCTAATCGATAGTCGTAAAAAAGTCTATAACTAGTTACTAGAAAAGCCTACTATAAGCGAAGGGATTAAGGGCCCTAAGAGACCGCTAATAAAGGTAGAAGTTATACTACTCGTTATAGCTAATGTTCTTCTTAGCCCTCCTATCTTAAGGATCGTAGTAGGTTAGGCCCCGCGAGTACCCGCCCTAGCTTGTTAGGTATATTAGGGGATAGGCTAGCGGGAGATATATAGGGTAGTAGGACTATATACGAGAGAATAGTACCTACGGGGCCGTACTCGAACCTAAGTCTCGTCTTACGAGGATAATATCGCGCGGTGTAGTCGTCTAAAGGTCGGGAAGAATCCTAGTAACTTTAGAAATAGTTAGGAGATTATATTAGCGTTTATCCTTACCGTCTTAGAGGACGATCTATATCTCTAGGTTAAGCGCTAGCTAGATAACGTGTTTACTCTACCTAGTAGTAATACGGCGAGCTACCTCCCTCTTAAAGATCTCGTAGCTAGAGTAGAATAGTTTTACGAAGTTATTATTCTTAGCTAGGTAACTACTTAGCTAACGAACGACGGACTTATCTAGCTCCCGACTAAGTATAGTAAGGCGCTTCTAACTAGTAAGTTCTAGATCGATAATGTAAAGCTAAGCGTACTTCTCTATAAACCCCGGAAGGCTTTTTAGGGAGGCTATTATATAGTAGAGAGTACCCTAGATCTAGAAGATAGGGGCGCCCCCTCCCCGGGGCGGCGGGGTACGGTTATATAAGTAAGAAGTAAAAGTAAAGATAGTATTATAGGATTAGATATTAGCTCTAAAGTAGGCGCTACCCTAGTCTATCCTATCTAGGAGGGACGCTAAGAACGTAGGGGGTACGTCGAGAATAGGAAGACGGATACTACCCTTCTTATAGTACGCTATAGTCTAGGGCTTTACACCGTTAATCTTATATTTAATTAGCTCTATAGGCTAAAGTAGGGCCTTATAGTAGATATAGTACGTATCCCTAAGACTCCCGAGGTCGTTATACTCTACGCTAACGATACTAGAGCCCTCGACCTAAGCTAGGTAGTTATCGGCGGGATTAAAGACGTCTACCTCTAGATATAAGGATAGGATAGAGAACTCCGCCTCTAGGGGATTAAAATCCGGGTTAGAGCGAAGCTCCGCTACTATAGTAGGGAGAAGGGAAAGGGTAGGTATAGGGTCTTATTTATTAGTATAGTTTATATATAAAGGTATAGGGTATAAGGATACCTACGATTAACCCTTATAGTACGGGTTTCTATTAACCTAGTACGGTAGGTATTATAGGTCTTCGTAATCCTTAGGAACTAGGCTATTAACCTTACACCGTAGAAGGTAGATAGTAGTTTCATCCGTTTATACTTACTATACTTCTTTACCTCGGTAGGGGTATTAGGTAGCGGCTAAAAGGGGATAGTTACCGGGGGAGTAAGGAGCTAGGTAGCTTATTTCTTAGTATCTCTAGCGACCTTTTTCTTAGCCTATACTATAGATCGATAGCGATTATAATGCTTCGTAGGTTTTATTAACTAACGGCCGACGAACGACGACGAAGGGAAGGAATTTAAGTATTTAGTATAAGTAATAGAATTAGCTAAAGAGGGGTTAGGGGCTATAATTACGGGCTACGAATTGTTATTAATAGCCGAATTACATATATTATTAAGAATAATTGAAATTTATAGATTTTATATAATTCGAACGAATAAAATTCAAATAAATAAAATTACTTCTAGCCCTACTTAGCGAGTCTAACCCTTAGTACCCTCCTCCTCCTCGGCTTTACCGCTTTATTATTAGACTTATTAGAAGACTCGACGAACGGCGAACTAGTAATACGGGCGATAGAGCTATTTAGAGGGGATATTATCGGGACGCGGGTAGGCTATAGGGGGGAGGTAGGGAGGACTTAGATAGTAGTAGGCTCCTCGTCGGATAAGTCGTTAGATATAGATTCCGATACGGACTCTATAGATAACGACTCTAAGGTAGACCCTCTAGATAACGATTTAGAAGTAGACTCGGTAGATAATAACTCCTTAGTAGACGATACCTCCGAAGTAGAGCCCGAAGTATACGCTACCTAAGACTCTAAAGTAGAGATAGGGATATAAGTAGGGGGGTAGCTAGGGTTTAGAAGGTTCGTTAGATTAACTATTTCGTAACTAGAGGAAGGGATCCGAGGCTATAGTAGTAGAGAAGATAGAGATCGACCGATCGTAGCGGAGGACTAGGTCGACCCGGCTATAGAGGGGTTAACATTAGAGTAGTAGTTAACGAATAGACTCTCCTTATTACTATTAGTATTAGAATAGGTACTACTAGACGTAAGCTAGTATACTAGCTCCTACTTAATCTTCGTTAGCGTAATAGGCTCTACGGAAGGGACTAAGAGGGAGTTTATTTTATTAATCGAAGTACTCTTAGTATACTACTTTAGAGCTAGGCTTTCGTTATCCGTATCGAAGAAGCCCGTTAAGTCGATAATAGATAGGTATAGGACCTAAATATAGCCCGGCCCCGTATATTAGTAAGGAATAGGTACCTAGAATGTAGGGGTATAATACGTATAGGGTTTATAGACGTAGTAGAAGATCTAACCCGCTTCGAAGTAGGTAGCGTTAAGGGTTTAAAAGGGAGCTTCCACTTTAGTGTAGCTAGTAGGGGCTAATAGGTAAGACGTTTCGATAATAAAGTAGTCTCGAGAATACTAGGAATCAGGGTAAGGAGGGAGGGTCGAGCTAGTATTATATATTCGGCCCTAGGTAATAACTTCTAATTAGTAACCCGGTTAGACATATATACCTCGAAGTAGACCTTTATAGGGAGTAACTAGTTAAACGAAGCCCGCTATGTAGCTACTATCTTCCTCTCGTTATTAGTATATCTTAGGTGAGTAATACGGTAGGATATATATAGGCGGCGCTCCTTTATACGCTTATAGAACGGGAACTCCGTATATAGAAGACGCTCCCTATACGTCTTAACGCTAGGCTAGGAGCACGTCCTATATAGGTCGAAGGGGAAGTTGTTCTAATAGGTTAGTTCTACACCCTTAAGGATTATTATTTACTTAGTCGTACGAAGCTTAGTTACGTAGACCTAGAACGTATAGCTAAAGTAGAATACCCTAATATATAGATTAGTAGGTATATAATTAGTAAGCCCGAGCCGGTCTAGAGTAGTAATAAAGCGGTTAACTCGCTAGTTAGAGTAGTAGAGAGGGCATTTAGCTAAGGGTACGACGTTCGAAGGAAGCTCTTAGAGAGATATAGTAAGGGGGGTAGAAGATAAGGTTAAGGATAATAAGGAAGATAGTTTTAGAATTATATTATATATAAAATACCGTCGTATATATAGATATATTAATAAGTAACTAAGTTATAAACTAGGACGATATTATTAACTAAGAGAGTAATAACTAAGTAACGGTTTCTACGGAGTAACTACTAAGGGTAACCTAAATAGTATATCTAGAAAAAGTACGAGGAAGTTAAAGACTAGGAAGTAGATAGAGGTACTACGAAGTAACCGTCTTAGCGATTACGCCGATTACGCTAATTACGCCGGTCTAGAAGGTTTACTAGGGTAAGGGCTAAACCTATAGATATTCCCGGCCTTTCGTAGTATTACTCTATTATAATCTTACGAAAATAGGACACCTAACGTAGAATAGGGGTAAAGGGGCCTACTTACCTAACGCCGGGCTATCGAATAATAGGGGCCGCTAGGACCTTAGTTTTACTACTCTACGGTAATTATACGACCGCTAAACGACGTCTACTACGTTACTAAAGTATAAAAGTTCCTTACTAGGGTATAAGCCGCATTACTAGGAGCTAACCGGGTAGATTTAGATATTAGCTATTAGTATTATCCGGAGGAGACGTTAGACGGGGGCGGATAGGTTACCTAGTACTACCTAGTAGCTAGTTAGCGTACCTAGTAAAGCCTATCGATTCGAGCTTTAACTACGTATATTATATAATATAGACGTCGTAGAGCGTCGATTCTAAGACTAAGGGAAGTAAGGAGAAGAGAAGAATAGAATAATACTACGTACGAGGTATAAGACGAATTAGCTATTATAAAGTATAAGGAATAGTTAAAATAGTTAAAATCTACGTAGGGATTAGGGCCTACAAATTATAGCGAAACTTAAGGTTACACTTAAAGCGAAAAAACCGCCCTAAAATCGCATATTACGATAACCTCTAATCCCTATATATACCTAAAACTATTAGATGCACGGCATAGGGTTACTAGAATTAGAATTAGCGTGAGAAGCTATATAGGATAGTGAAGTTTCGTCGGGTGGTCTATTTTTAGGACCAGTAATGGCTTTTATTATAAGATAGATCATCTAGTGGGTGGTAGGGGCTAAGTGGGGCACGCTAGCCGAAATCAGTAGTTACGAAGGTCGCCAAGCGCAGAGAGCCACTATTGCACTGCTTTTTTAGCCTCTAACAGTCAGAGCTCACTTGTAACAGGACTCAAATGCCACAAATTTATCGCGTCGTACAGCAGCATGATTATTTTGAAAGATTCTCAACTGATGTTAACATCAAACAACGTGCATATCGGCCGTGCTTCTTTGCGGTTCCAAAGTGACTAAACTACTATATTTTATATGTAACAAAAGACCTGATACTAAAGCTAACACAGCCCATTCCTCAGGTCCTGACCTCTGATTTCTCTCATTTACAGCTCGTCAAGAATTACCAGAAGTTGCTGTGCGTCGTACAGGTTTCCCACTTTCCAATTTCATCCACGTTGACAGCAGTGTCAATGCCCCTAGCCTCAAGGACTAGTTCTCCATCCTAAGCTAGAAGGCCCTTGGAGCGGTCTCAGGCTTCGTAAGCACGTAAGCTTGACCAGCACCTGCCCATGCCGGTAATGACCTCGCGCTCTTTATCCGGGCTGTCGAGGTACGAGCCAGACTAGTTATCCTACATGGCCAAGTTGGACACGAGGACCCACGCTTTTCCGCCGACCACGCCCCCGGGCGCGTTGGCTTGCGCAGAGTTGGCGCCCACCGTGTAGAAGACGGTGTTGTATCCGAGACTGCACGGGTGTTTGCGGCTCACAACCAAGACCCTGGGGGGTGAGGACGCAGTGACAAGGCGCGTACAGCAGGGCTTTAGTCGCAAAAGGCGCAAAAGAGTATCACGCACTTGGGCTTCCACGTCTCGAAATTCGATTGCGTCTCCTCTAACCCATCTACTTGGGTATCAAACTAGGCTTCCTCTTTCTTCATCCTCTGTATTTCCGCTTGTCCTACAGCCTGTCCTGGGTCCTCCACAGCCACATCCCTCGTAGCCGCATTCTTTTCATCGTTTCTGCTTGAGATCTTCTGCTGGAGCTCTTCGTGGTCCTCCTCTTGTGAGTCAGACAACGCTGTCACCGGTGGCGCCATCTTTTGCTCAGGCTGGCGAGCGTCTCTCTTATTCTTGATGTTTTCCTTCTTGAGGAAGAACGCAGACAAGATAGTCAGGACACAGACGCACGTGTAAAACACCCACATCTTCTGCAGCGCGCCGACGTACGCCTCCTCAAAGCCCGCCGGGGTAGGAGCCTGACCGCCATCGCTGCCGCCACCACTGTGCGTCGTCAGGCCGCCACCGCTACCGGCGAGCCCGCTCTGGATGAGCACCGTGCCGATGACCATGGAGCACGAGGTGCCCAGGTTCTTGAGGAACCCGAGCGCCGACATGGCGGGTGATATCAGCTTGGGCTCGAGCTGGCTCTGCAGGGCGATCATGGGCACCTGGAAGAGCGCGCCGGCGCCGAGGCCCAGGACTATTTGGAAGCAGACAATCTTGGCCCAGCTGACATCCACGTCCAGGTTGATGAGCAGACCACTTCCCAGTGTCATCATGAGAACGGATATCCAGATAGGCGTCTGGTAGTCGCCCGTGCGGTTGACGAACCGGCCGGCAAAGTACGTTGCGGCCGTCATCGGGATGATAAAGGGGAATGTGGACACGCCCGAGATGACGGGGCTGAATTTGAGCACGGTCTGGAAGTATAGTGGCAGGAAGTAGCTGTACGCAATGATGACGAAGCTGTGGGCAATCATCATGACAAACATGGCGACGTTGGTCCGCGAGGCAAATATGGCAGGCGGCATGAGCGGGTTCTTGGCCACGCGGGCCTCGTAGAAGCAGAAGAAAGCCAGCAACACGACGCCGACGACCATGAGAGCGATGACGAGCGGCGAGGTCCACGTCGAACCACCCTGCTGCTGCCCGCTCGACCCGGTCTCGAGGCCGTACAAGAAGCAGACTGTGCCGGCGACGATGACGAAGGAGCCGACCCAGTCGAGCGCCTTGAGGGCCTCGAGCACGGCGACCTTGCGAGTGTCGAGCTTCATGAAGAAAGCGAGCATGACGAGAGATATGGCGTCGAATGGGAGGTTGATCCAGACTAGATTGTGCCAGTAGCTGACTGTCAGCATGATGGAGAGCAATGCGGTATCACGGGAGTTATCGACTTACAGCACCACTGCCAACCAATCGTCTGGGTAAAGGCACCGCCCATCACAGGACCGACTGCGCCAGCCACCGCCCAGACCAAGGCCGTTAGGCCGTAGTACTTGGCCCGGTCCTTAAGCTCGAAGAGATCCCCAATGACAATCGTGACGATGATGAACATGCCTCCACTACCGAGACCCTGCAGAACCCTGCCGCCGACGAGGATCGCGGCCGTCGGGGCTAGTGCGGCCAGTGTGCTGCCGGCCATGAAGCAGATGTTGGCGGCGATGAGCGCCGACTTGCGGCCCGTAATGTCCGAGAGCTTGGCCCAGATGGGCGCCATCGACGTCGACGCGAGCGTGTAGGCGCTGCCGACCCACGCGTACTCGGCGGCCGTGGCATTGAGGGACCTCGAAATGGTGGGCAGCGCCGTGGCGACTATGGTGACGTCGAGGGCCGCGAGGAAGAGGGTGACGCAGAGCGACAGCATGATCATGCGCCGGCGCCAGGCGCCCATGCGGCTGCCCGGGTACAGGTTGGACTCGGTCGTGACGGATCTCGTGATGGGAGCCATGACGGGCGGCGCTGGCTGCCGGCGCACGGTCAGCCGAGGGATATCGCGTTGGAGAGAGGTCGAGCTCTCGTGCTGTCGAGATGCCGCAGATCACCCCGAGAGACAACGATTGTCTTTGGAGCCGGACTGCAAGCTGCTTGTTGGTTCAGAGATTACAGCCTCAACATCGAGTGCTTGAGTTTCCGAGTCGTGTCTACCCGCGAGTTCCAAGAATGCACGTTATGCGACTAGGAATCGCGATGGGCGGCACAGCAAGGTCGTTCATTGTACAACGGTACAACCAGAACTTTTTTTCAGCCGCATAGATGGCCAAGGGCAAACGCGGTTCGGGACGCCCACATGATGGCTTGACCATGACCCGCCCGACTCTACCCCCTCTTGGGAGCATGGCCCACGCGAGAGCTTGACACGAAGATGTGGTGCCGTTCCGAGTGCGGTAAACCGAGTGCCAAGGTCAGGGGGAACCGAGCCGAGCCGAGAGACAAGTTTCTATCCTGCTTGCCCAGCCGAACCGAGTCCCCCCTTCTGTTGGCCAGGGGTGCCTGCGCGGCGAAAGTAAAGCGCCACCGGTCATGCCAAGCTTCGTGCCACGAGTCAATTCTCCCGCTCCCTGGCACACACAACGAGTAGTTGGTCGCGCACGGGCATGGCAGGATAGCCTCTGTCTTGGCCATGTGCGCAGAGCTCAAGGTTCCTTATCCTGGGACAAGATGGTGCTACCGAATTGAGGCGAGAGATACGATCCCGATGAGGAGTCCTAGTGATGATCGACTGCCCGTCATTCCCAGTCTGTTCGGTGAGTCTGCCCACAAGTCCCCCAACATACCCAGCATCAGGGGAGGCGGGTGTTGCCCACCCTCTGCGTGGCAACATGAAAAAATGGTATCCGTCTCCAACCATGCAGAGAGCGGCTAGGGTCACGCGCATCCCCGTATGGGGTGCTCCAGTCGGGCGCATGGAGTGGATTCCCGCGAATCTGGTGGGTCGCGGCTCCTTTGGGCCATTTGCGTTTCAAAGGGACGGAGAAAGTCGCCGCGGCTACTCAAGCAAATTCACTCTGGCGCTCGAGCTCAAGTAGCAATGATAAATGGACGACCGCCAGCTCCCCCATCTCGGGCATATCCCGGTGTTCGCGCGGGCTTTGTTTATCTAACAAGCGGTGTGGCCTGTTGCCACGATGAAAGGTTGACGGAGGACATGGCATGAAGAATCTATAACCTGCTCTTGCTCTTAGAGTGGAGTTGATCTAGTATCAGGAGATGGAGCCTCCCTCTGGTAAAAGATGTGCTGGGCCTTGTTTCTCTGTGCTTCGTGTTAGCAAGGTAGTACGACCATAAGTATGGTATTTTATGGCAGCTCGCTCATTCCCATGGTGCATTTCGGGGTGTAAGGAGTGTCGGGGTGTGTCAGATGCCCAAAGGATTCACGCGCATAGTTGCCCATGATTCAGAAGAAGAAGAGGTTTCTGAGATTATGCACATTGATCAAGTTATTCATTTCATCTAAGCTTAGTATAAAGACTCTCTCCCCATCCATGATCCCTTGGAACAACCCCAAATCAAATTGCAACTCTTGCTGCCCAGGACTTCTAGCATAGGAATGCCTGTGACCCACGCGCTGTCGCTCTAAATATCATGCCAGGACTTCTTGCGTTGGAATGCCTGGATGTGCGGTGGTGATGAAGCACAAAGTTACAATGTTCGCTTGCTAACGGGAAAAAAACCAAAACCCACAGGAAATATCATCAAGTAGGACCACACCACGCCTTTCTTCCGCAACGATTACTCTACACCACTCAACACGGAAGAAGTCCGTGTCACGCAGCAGAGCTTTCTAGGATGCGTACTTGCCAAACTTAGCGCGGATGTTCTTACCCCAGATGTACAGGGGAATGGCAAGGAGGCCGAACGCGGCCGTGAGGCCGCCAAAGGTGTTGAAGGCGCCGTCGTAGCCCTTGTCCTCGATAAAGATGGGAATGCCAAAGACGACACCGAACGAGATGATGCCACGGAAGGCGCAGATGATGATGAGGAGAGGTCCCGCGCGGGCGGGGTAGCTGTCGAGGAGGTAGGTGATGGCGACGATGTTGGCGCCGACGAAGCAGAAGTAGTACGCAGCGAGGGCCCAAACATACGTGAACCAATGCCAGGCCTCGGGATGCGTCCCGGCCTGCCCGTAGAGGATGGCGGTGATGACGCCAACGACGATCGGGAAGCCGAGCGGGATGAGGCGCACTTCAGGCTCGTGGAGGCCGCCGCGGCGGTTGGCGAAGAACCTGATGAGCTTGTCGGAGCCCCAGCCGAAGAAGGGGAGGGCGACGAGGGCAGTGACGATCTGGCCGCAGTTGGCGTAGCTGACGGACGAGTTGGGCCAGTTGTAGGGCGCGGCGTGGAGGATATTGCCGTAGGTGAGGCCGATGGCGATGTTGGCGCCAAGCGTAAGGCCGTTGAGGCAGAGAGCCCAGAAGACCTGGGGGTGGAACAGAAGCTCGAATGTTTGCTGTAGATTGGACGGGCCAACTGTCAGTAACGTTTCGGGAAGTGAATATGGAGAGGATGAAGTGCTGAAAGAATACTTACACGGAAAGCAGTCCAGGCAAGACTCCACTCAGGGGTGTCAACCCACAGACGAAGGTTCGAGCGGAAGGTGCGAGGAGCAAAGTTGACGAAGTCGAGCTCGGGTCTAACGAGGCAGAGCTCGGCGGGTGAATCGCTGTCGCTGCCAGTCTCCTGGTATGCGGCCATGGAGCGCTTGTACTTGGTCTCGGGGACCCAGAGGAAGGCACCGACGAGCTGAGCACCAGACAAGCAGGCGCCAAGGCCATACCACCACGCTGGCGTGATGGCATCGGCAATGGGCGAGGCAAAGATAGTGAAGATGGAAGTCAGGATGACCTGGACTGTCTGCTGGACCATAAGGCCCTGGGAACGCTCGTGGAGGAAGAAGATCTCCTGGGTGATCATGGGGACGAGAGCCTCGCTCTGGCCAGCAGCTAGGCCGAGGAGGCAACGAGACCACAGGTGGAAATCATAGTTATCTGCCTTTGCGCACATGATAGCACCGGCAATCATGATGACGGTCGATCCGAGAAGGACAACACGGCGGCCTACAGCATAGGCAATGGGCATGCCAATGAGGTTGCCAATGCCCATGAAAAGCGTCGGGTAGGTCATCAGGGCGGAGATGTCGGCGTAGGTCTTGCCAAGGGCGGCATACTGGGGGATGTAGAAGCCCAGTAGGCCTCCGAATCCGGAGACAAGGGACAAACCGAGCGTCGAGACTGAATGCCAAAATCAGTACGCATGCGTGAAAGACGAGGCAAATGGCCCGCAGAGTCCATGTACTTACAGATGGAAATGATGACAATGACGCCCATCTTCTGAATCTTGGGCATGTTCAAAGGATCTAGTTTCAAAAGTCAGTTCTCAGGCTTTTCGTCTGGCTTCACCACCCCGGGAGGGCAGCGTACCTTGCGGGTCTGCAGTCGCGGCAGGCACGTAGATAATTGCGCCTTCGGTGAGCTTGACGGTACCAGTAACCGTGGTGGCTAGCGGCACGCCATTGCCCTTCTGGGCTTCATAGTCGACATTGTCCTCGATGTGGTCGGACATGGCGGGCTTGACGTCGGCCATGATGGCGGACGCAGACGCAGAGCTGGTGAAGCCCTGTCGCTGTGGTGATGGAGGATATGATCGCGGGCAAGGGAGGAGATTTGAGATGATGGGCAGTGGTGATATTCGGCCGCCTGATGGAGGGGAGGGAATCCCAGCTCTTATGAATCCGTCCCATGAACTGCTTCGATTGTGGAACCAGTTGAGAGAGATATGCCAGGACACGCCAAGGGTTATTTCCCAAGGTGCGACACGTTCCCCAGGTTCCCCAGGCGCATCGTACTCCACCTCTTCACTATCCACCGGGCGGGGAAAAGGGGTGTCCCAGGATCCGGGGATGGTGTGCGGGGAGACGCCCTTCCTCTCTGCCTTGCTCTCTCCTCTTTCCCGAGCCAGCAGCCAATCCGACATCGCTCATTAGTCGCGTTCTTTCCTTGGCCAGACCTGGCACTAACGACCCGAAGCAAGCGCCATCGGGACCACAAGAGCTAGGCCGTGTGCGGGTTCGCCTTACGGCTGAGATCTAGTCTAGCGCAGGGCATGTCTCCGGTGCGTGCGGCAAAGCACCAGCGAGTCTTATCCTTGCTTGTGGGCACTACATGTCTTTGTGCTGCTTAACCATGGAGCGTCCTATCGTGCTTTGGGCGAGCAGCCATAGGGCCCAGGTTTTCCGAGGCATGTTCCAACCCTGAATAGGATCTGATCAACACTGTAACTGGTTATGAACGTCTCTAACCTAATGGTGTGTGTGTAGCCGCAACTCACTAGAAACATGCCCTTTATCTTGTCGGGATAACCATGGGGAGGAGGGGGAGGAGATGGAGCCGGTTCCGATTGTTGATGCGTGCGGGAAAGTCGCGCAAACACTCCCATATGTTATCGCCAACGACGAAGCAGCATGTTCCAAGACAAGAAAGACGAGGAAGACCAGTCGTTGGGTACCACGAGGGTATGCGTGGGTCCGCCCCTCGCAGTCCTGGGCTCTTATGTGGCGTCGGCGAGTAATGACTAGGCCGAGCTTAAGGAAGCCGTCCAAGCCGCCGGGGTGTTGCCTCCTCGGTTGGTAAAGATATTCATTGAGTTCTCGGGTGGGTATCACTTGAATTTGAGGGGACAACGCAGGCCAAGCATAGGCATACGCGACGCTACCACTCCGGCATTTATAGACGGCAAGAGACAACAGCATGGGCCGAGTAGATTCCATCCTCCTACCATGCGCGGGTAGTGAATGCTGCGTCCCTACAGACAGGCTATGCATCTTGACCGGCAAATCTCTTCCGATCCGCTCAACGTGACCCTCCCCTGTCCCCTTATGCATGAAGACCATGCCGCCCGTCCTCCGAACGAGCCTCAAAGATGGGCTGTGCACCTGTCCACGGCGATGTAGTGGCACCAGAATGCGGATCCAAAGACTACCTCAAGAAGTCGAGGCTCACTTTATCAGCCTCCCTTGCAGCAGAAAGATCATTCTAAATTGATAAACTAAGCAGAGCCGAGTTTTTGCGACCTAGCCTCTTACGCTCTTGTTCGCATAAATCGTCGTCGAAACCCAGAAATCAGAACCTTCGCCACGAGGAGCGTCTGGGCGGCCATGGGGGTGTCCTGATAATACGGCACAGCAAGACATTGTGATGGCATATTTCGATATCCACGTACAAGTCCAGCAACGCTTATTGCGGACCCCCTTCCCCGGCCAAGCTAGGGTCACCACCATGGACAGGCTCGGCTCGGCTCGGTGCAGTGCCAGCGGTTCAGCCATGTCGGCAGGTGTTTCGAGTGCGCGTACGCATGACAATTATGGGCCGCTAGCGCATTGTACTAGCAGAGTCTCATGACACCTATTCGCTAATTAAGTCCCGCACCTAGGTGCTGACTACTGCCATCCTTGGTGATTTCGAGTCACAAGCCCGGTGGGCGATCTCCTTGCCATCTGGCATTGTGTTGAAGGCATTTACGATTGAGCAATTCCGTGATTTTGAAGGCATCATTCGGCAGCGACTCGAGGGTTAGGCTTGAAAAAGTTGCGTCCTGCAGACGGTGTTTTAATGAAAATATTTCCGATGCTTTGATATAGGGGAGTATTATTGGGGGTGATTGCACCAATGTGAACAGCAAAACCCTTCGGTCTTCTAGGGGACCAAACCTCCTACCGCCCACTACGTGACAACAACTCTCTTCGTAAAGCCGGGCCTGTGATGCAAAATATGACCTCTGCTCCCGTAATGTGGTATCTCGACCCTAGGATGTTCAATTTTGACAGAGAGGTATGAAGAAGGGAGACAAAGGTCTGGAGGCCACCGTTCGAATGCCGAAAGTCTCACCTCTGGACCTCTGAGTCCATATACCTCTAGACGTCTAATCACACTTTCTCAGGTTACCCTCTGACCTCTGTGACTGACCTCGGGACCACTAGACCGCATATTTTATTGAAGTTTATTTTTGATGGGCAGCCATGCAACTCTCGCAACAACCAAGCACTCTTCCCCCCACAACCACCTTGCAACGATTCCTCGGTACTAAATCATGCAAAAGGACCGGCCTGGACCCGCGCATGGGTAACATGAGAACGAATCACGATACACCATAGCCAACACAGCCAGCACTAACGGATAGCTAACCTGGTCAGGGTGGGATATCTCTAAGTGGACCCGGCCGTGCTTGCGTCTGCGTTTAGTCGGATAAGGAGACACTTAGACCATATGCCGACTTCGCATCGACTTCGGTAGGTAGTCGCCACCTTTCATGCGGTGTTCGGGGGGCTAAACGGGCCTAGGTCAGTCTAGGTCAGCCCAGCCCAATCCCACAAGACACTATTGTGACTTGTTGGTAGTTGGAGATTGTCACCAGGAGTTGCAGACTAGTCTGCGATACCGGAAACCACATGTAAACGGCGAGCCTTGAGTTGCTAGTGCGTAGGATTTCCGCATTGTCCATTCCATGAGTAAGTCGATGACCATATGTAATTTTTTTTTGTCTGTGAGTGTGTCTGAAGGTCCCGGCAGGATCGAGGTAGGTGTCATCCGTAACTTGTGCCCCCTAGACTTATCATTCGAAAAAGGCGAGTTGCAACTACCAGCTTTCTTGCTAGTTAGATGGTTTTACTGAGAGATGCCAAACTGTTGTCGGTCTATATCGTGAAACGCAACTGGCGCGATGGCAGCAAAAGACGCTACAAATACATGTAAGCCAGGTTTGTGTAGTTCCAAGAAGTCGGAGTTGCACAGTATCACATGAAGATTAAGGTTACGCGCAATTATGTCAAACCATGTTATTTTATTCATCACTCCCTTGTGTGTTGTTGAGCCTTGTAAATGAATCCTTCGCTGATAAGGAATATCTTGAAAATGAAACAGACAGGTAGCTACCAACCAACACGTTACTCTTTTATGTCCAGCTTCACCCCCAAAAACAAAACAAAAAACGATTAAGGAGTCGAATTCTAGTAAGCCTTGACACCGGCGAACCGGAGGATCTGGTCGGTGATGATGGGCTTCTTGCGAGGCTCCGTCCTGTTGACGGGGCAGGGCTTGCCGTTGCGCATGGGCGCGTCGTCGGTGGGCCGGATGTTGCAGTGCGGCCAGTGGGTGGTGCCCTGCCACTTCTCGAAGCACTCGACCTTTGCCTTGAGGGCCTCTTCGTTGGCGAACTGGCGGGGCGTCATGCAGATGTACTGGACGTGGCGGATGGTGTTACCCTCGGGGAACTTGGCATAGTGCATGGTGCGCGAGTCCCAGAGGACAAAGTCGCCGGGCTCCATGTTGATCTTGACGAGCTCGCAGCCGCGGTCCTCGAACCACTTGACGTCCTTCTGGCTGAAGAGGAAGAGGTCCATGTACTCGAGCTCGGGCGGGGGCGCGTCCTCGTGGTCGAAGGACTCGCGCTTCTCGGCGAAGAACTCATTGAAGAGCTTGGCGGAGCCCTTCATGAGGACGAGGCCGCCGTCCTTTTCGCCGTTGGGGGCGTAGTTGAGGAGGCCCTGGACGGCCTGCATGCCCTTGCGGCGGGGGTTCTGGTCGCAGTGGGGCCAGGGGGACCACTTGATGTCTGTGCGGTTGGGCAGGGAGATGTTCATGCCGTCAAAGGAGCAGAGGAGCTCCTTTGTGCCCCAGAGGGTCTCGAAGATCTCGACGACCTTGGGCTCGGTGCGGGCCTCCCAGCTCATCTTCTCGTGCGAGGAGCCGTAGGCCATGTACATGCCGCCCTTGAAGCTGACGGGCAGGTGGTCGGCGGTAAAGGTCGAGGGGTCCTTTTCGTCGAAGCCGAGGTCGAAGCTCTTGAGCCACTCCATCTGCTCCTTGGCGTAGTACTCGGCGCGCTCCTTGGAGATGACATTCTTGATGACGACGCAGCCGTTCTTGTGGAACTCGTCGCGCCAGTCGCCGTAGACGGTGTTTTCGTCAAAGGTGATGAGGTCCTTGGCCTCGAACTGGGCGCCGTGGGACTGGTTGTTGAACTTGTCGTCGTGCTTGCCGATGTCACCCATTGTGGCGGTTGTTGGTGTGTGTATGTGTGTGTGAACACAGGCAATTGAGCAAAGTGTGAAAGGTGAGGGGAGTATCCGACCGCGTGCTAGATAAGAGGGACTGAGATGAGGAGAGAAGTGGTGAGGGTGAGGATGAGGATGAGGATGGGAAAGAAATGCGACCATGAGGAGAGGCCAAGAAGTCGTGATATATGCAGGCGGACGCAGCGGCGGGCTGGCAGCTGCTCCATCGCCATCACCGAGGAGGGGCAGTCTGTGGCCCCAAGGCGACTTGGAGAAACGACGACCAATTCCGCTACAGTGGGGATGGCCCTGAGAGGCCTTGGCGCGGGCCGGGCGCGGAGTGGTGCGGGGAGGGCGCGAGGAGGCTCGGCTCGGCTGGGGCGGGGCGGGGATTTGGAGAAGCGGGCGGGGAGCCGAACGTCCGGGTCGGCTACGGTGCAATACACGCGTTATGAGTGGTCAGC
The DNA here is from genome assembly GCA_026745475.1 of Microdochium nivale. NCBI lineage: Eukaryota > Fungi > Ascomycota > Sordariomycetes > Xylariales > Microdochiaceae > Microdochium > Microdochium nivale. The sequence continues at coordinate 335,084 of JANTFD010000010.1, forward strand.
CGGTGGCAGAAGACGGAAGACAGGGCTCTCAGAGGCCTCAAGGGGTCCGGCCCCGCGTCTTCCCCCGCATCGGTTCCTGGCCGGCCGGGCTCACCTTGGTCTTTTTCGCCCGCTCCCCAGCCTTGGCTCCCCGCTTTAGTACGCGGCGGGGTCCAACTATTCACCATCTGCTCTCGGGGTAGCCGTGCCTCCTCGCCGGCGTCGCTTCGGCTGGCATGGGACATTCCCCCTCACCATCAACCGAGTTGCAACTGTCTCCCCCATCGGCGTCATTAAAATCATCTTCGCGAGCCTCCCAGCAACCGTCTGTCTCATTGCATCAACTTGGCCTTTGTACTCACTTTGGAAATCGAATCCCCTACTCGTCTCCCTCTTCTGTCTTTGCCACTACTCAATCCCTGCCAAGATACCCATTCGTAAACCATCACAATGCCTGAGCCCGTTCAGGTCGCGTACAAGCGCGTCAAGCTGCCCAAGGTGGGCGAGAACGGCTATGGTGAGTAGACCTGTCCTCCAGCCATCGCCGAGGTCTCTATGACAACAGACTGACGCTCCTCCCTCTCCACAGTCGGCTTCCAGCCTGGCAAAAGCGAGGTCATCAAGTCTGGCACCAAGCCCTTTGGCCACAAGGCCCTGACGAGCGACATCCAAATCGACCACGACGTCGAGGTCATTGTCCGCGACGGATGCAGCCTCTACATGGACGTCTACCGCCCTGCCGGCTCAACCGAAAAGGTCCCAGCTATCCTGAGCTGGTCCCCTTACGGCAAGAAGTACAGCGCGCTCGACATGCTCCCCATGTGCGTCTGGCACTGCTGCGTCGAGCGCGACTCGCTCAGCGGCCTGGAGAAGTTCGAGGGCCTCGACCCAGCGCTATGGTGTCCCAAGGGATACGCCATCATCAGCGTCGACTCGCGCGGTGCGGGCCACAGCGACGGACAGATTCCCATCATGGGGCCCCAGGACGCCGAGGACGGGCATGACGTCGTCGAGGCCGTCGCCAAGATGGACTGGTGCAACGGCAATGTCGGCATGGCGGGCAACTCAGCCCTCGCCATTATTCAGTGGTTTATATCGAGCACGCAGCCGCCGTCACTCAAGGCCATTGCGCCCTGGGAGGGTATGGGTGATATGTACCGCGAGCAATTTTGCCGCGGTGGGTGGTTCTCGATGAGCAACTTCGACCTCATCACGAGCGAGATCATCCGGGGCCAGGAGAACTCTGGCGTCGAGGACTGGGCCGAGATGTACCGCCGGAGCCCGACACAGAACGACTACTGGAAGGCCAAGCGCGTCGACATGACCAAGATCAAATGCGCCGCCTACATCCGCGGCTCCGACGTGTCGGGCATCCACACCATGGGCAGCATCCGCGCCTGGCTCGAGATCCCTCATGACAACAAGTGGATCCACTGGAGCTCCAAGCAAGAGTGGTTCGAGCTGTACCAGGAGCCGCACGCCCAGGAGGAGCTCGCCGTCTTCTTCGACAAGTACCTGCGCGAGCAGGACAACGGATGGGAAAAGACGCCCAAGTGCCGCTGGTCAGCGCTGCAATTTGGCGACCGCGAGGCTATTGACGACATTGTCGTTGACAACTTCCCCCTGCCCAACACAGACTATCGCGAGCTCTTCTTCCAGCCAGGCGGTAAGCTCGCCGCCGCCAAGCCCGCCGAGGCTTCCTCGGTGACGTACAACTCGGAGGACTTCAAGGACTTTGCCGAGTTCAAGTACACGTTCGAGCAGGACTCGCGGCTCATCGGCCTGCCCAAGGCCGTCGTCTACGTCTCGTGCGACTCGCGTGACGACTTCACTATCTTCACTATCATCCGTAAGCACGACAAGGATGGCAAACCCCTGATGCACCTCAACATGCCCTTTGCGGCCACGCCCGTCAAGAGCATCGACGACATCCCCGCCAAGGAGCAGGCCACCCTGAGTAAGTCTCCCTCCACACATTTGTTACCACCCTTGATTGTCCGAGAAACCCCAAGGATCACGCATGTACTAACCAACGACGAACCAGATTTATTCCTGGGCCCGATGGGCATCCTACGCGCCTCGCAGCGCAGGATAGACGACAGCAAGAGCATCCACCCGCAGTTTCCCTTCCATCCGCACGACAAGCAGGAGAAGATTGCGCCCGGCACCGTCGTGCGGCTAGAAATCGGCATCTGGGCCATGGGTACCGACTTCAAGGCCGGCGAGAGCGTCAGCATCAGGGTAAGTCCAGCCAGGTCCGACTTCACAAGTTATGTGCTAACACTTTGTGATTTTCTTGCAGGTCGGTGGTCAGTATCCCAGCATCATGGAGTACAAGACCTTCTCCGCCCCGCGGCCAGAGCACGAGCTCAACAGGGGCACGCACAAGATCCATTTCGGCGGCGAGTACCCCAGCTCCGTCATCCTGCCTTTCACCCCGCTCAAAAAGTAAATACTGGAATACCCGAGAGTTTGGTGTAGAAGTTGGGTTGGGGAGAGGGTAGGGTGGCCCCGGAAGCAGAAAAGAAAAGAGGGGGAGCTGTACATAGATTTATCCAGATAAGCATCTTACTAGATATCCGCGCATTTGCAGATCAAGAACCTTTGTTCCAAGATCGCAAGCGACAGTACTTGGAGACCCAGTGAGACCAATTCGGAATACCTGTGGTAATTGGAGAATGACAAGAAAAAAGCCCCCGCTTGTATTTCGAACGCTTACAATCCATTAACGCGAGACTTTGGGGCGTCTTGGCCGGCGATGTCGACTCGCACTTTCACTGTTCCCAGCTCCAACCCCGCCCGATTAAAGTGGTGTTTCGAAGGCTAAGACGAGCAATCAAGCTAGGGCACAGTTCCGGGTCGTCAGGCTCACTAATTTGCTTCTACGATGGGGAGTGGGCGAAATTTCAATATGTCGATCCCCGGGCGCTGGGCAGATGGAGAAGAGCTTTACACGTTAACGCCCCCCGGATAGCAACTCGATCAGCTGTTGAGCCCATTCCCGCAGCTCCGGAGAACATGATAATAGTGCATCGGGAAGAAACAAGAACAAGTCGCGGGCAAACAAGTCATGCGCACTGGCATTTGCAGCTTGGACATGGACATTTTGCCAACAGGGTGAGTTCTTCATATCAGTTTTGACCGTTGTATTTAATTTGTCACATTCAAACACGTTTCGCCTTAGCTTATTTTTAAACTTTGTCATTCTTTTCATTCTTTTCGGACAAATAATCAAACAAGGCTTCATGCACAAACATTATGACGGACCACCAAGATACTGCTCGTGCCCAAGTCCCCCAAACCCCTGGTAGATTCATGTACTTCTCAGTTGGCCTTGATGTATGGGATGCCGGTGAGCTTGAACCCGCGCTCGCTGAGGACAGGGTCGTTGAGCGGGCGGTCGCGCGAGACGACGTCGTCTGCGCCGTTGCGCTTGGCCGTGTTGCTGCCAATATGGCGGGCGTTGGGCCAGTGTGTCGTGCCGAGACGCTCTGGAAGGTTGCAAAAGTGTGTTAGTAAAATGTTTCTTTTCCGTGAGGTGGACCTTGGGGGCAGTGGTGAGGAAGCACAAAAGAACTCACTCTCGAAAGCCTCCTTCTTCCTGATGAGGTCCTCCTGCGTCACGTCGGCGACGGGCATGTAGCAGGTGTAAATGGCGAGGCGGTCCTGCTTTTCCGTCGCGGGCACGTTGTAGTGCGGGGTCCGCGAGTCCCAGACGATGAGGTCGCCGGGCCTGGCCTCGACTTTTACCCACTCGAGCCCGGCCTTCTGCAGCCACTTCATGCCGTTCTCGGTGAAGCCGTACCACTCTGGCGTCCAGGCCGGGATGCGCTCCTCGTCGGCCATGGCGGTGTGGAAGTCCTGCGAGACGAGGTGCCCGCCCTTGCAGACAATCAGGCCGCCGTCGTTGGCGCCGTTGGGGAGCAGGTTGACGAGCCCCTGGAGGCAGCGGAAGCCGGGCTTGGCCGGGTCCTGGTCCTGGTGCGGCCAGGGCTTGTTGGAGGGCATGCAGGTGCGGTTCGAGAAGCCGTAGTTGATGGCGTCAAAGGAGACGATGAGGTCCTCGGTGTTGAAGACCTTTTCGAACGCGCCGACGACACCCGCCTCAGACCGCACGTCCCAGACAAAGTCCTCGTGGGGCGCGCCGTAGTTGAGCAGCATGCCCTTCTCGTTGATGACGGGCAGCTTGTCTGGGTGCACTGTGGCCGGGTCGCTGCGGTCGTAGCCGAGGCCAAACGACTCGGCGAGGGCCAGCATCTTGTCGGCGTAGCCCAGCGCGCGGTCCTCGGGAATGGCGCCCTTGATGACGGCGTAGCCGTCGCGGATCAGGTCGTCGCGCCAGTCGTTGTAGACCGGGTCGGTGCCGTCGACCTTGAGCCGGCCATCGCTCACGGACTGCAGGGCGGTCTCAACGGATCCCATTGTGGCTGGATTATTGATGTGAATGTGTGTGGAAGGCCCAATTATGTCTCTGGCCTGCAGGTGACGGACTGAGTGAGAAAAGGTAAGATGTGATCTCGATATGAGGGGAATGGTTTATGCAGCTTGTGTATGTGACTGCGTATGTGCCAAGTAGGTGGATCAGACATCTATGGTGGTCTGCGCAAGATATAGATAGGTAAAAGGCCCCCAGCCGAGCCATCAGCCCGTCGCCGCCAAGAATCCGAGAAAGAAAGGACCCGGTAAGGAGTGGAGGAGGAGGATTCAGAGCACAACGGAGCCACCTTCGCGGCAGAGGCGAAGCAGTGCGAGCGGGGACGTCTCAGTGGCGGCATGCGAACCGAGCCGAACCCACGAGAGGCCCCCCCCCCTGTTCGCGTGGCCGGCTCCGCATAACTACAGACTGCCTGCCCCGGACGCCTCCCCAACCGAAGAGTCGCCCTTTTCGCCTTGCGGACATGATCGGACATTGCCATGACCAGGACGCACATGGTTTTTGCTTACCTGTCTGGGGCCAGGGGCGATGCTAAGACTCTAGTCGTCCATGAGCACTCGTCGTGTGACGTCGATTGCAATTGGAATTTGCTCCATAGCCTTGCCGTTCGGAGTTACAATGGATCATTCATTGGTAGCAAAGGACACGAGTAAAAGCTAGTTACCTCTTGATTTCCCTCATTTATTATTATTTTTGACACGGCGGTTATTCAAAGAAGGCGCCGCTAGAACGCAGCTTAACCACACAATGGATTACCACATCTTCAATACGAATAATCAGCCCTGACATCGGTGCCAATCATGTTCCACAGCTCATCAAAAGCGAGGCCCTCGAACGTATCCATGCCACCGCTACCACCACTGTAATCGCCGTCCCCCTCGCCGCCGCCGCTGCCGCCATGACTACCTGCAGTGCCGTCGCCACCACCGTGGCTGATGAGGCTGCTGTCTAGGAACGGTGTCAGGTCGTACGTCCCCGAGCTATCCATCAACATGGCCGACAGACTACCGCTGCTGGCGACACCGTGGTTGCCGACTGCTGACGTGTAAATGCTGCTGTTGCCATCAGTGTAGTGCCCGCCCGCCCCAAAAGAACCTGGCTGCTGCGGCGGTGGTGGTGGAGGGGGCATGTCGCTGCTACTTGTGCCGCTCGTCCTCGACGCCGCCCGTGGCCCTGATTCAGTGGCGACGAGCTCAGAGACCGAGAAGACGCCCTGCGGACCTACCGAGTGCTCATGCTGTCGGTTCTGTGACACTGGGCCATCCCGCTGCTGCGGCCTTGCGTGCCCGTTGTCGTTGTGTGGATGCGTCGATTCTCTCTGTCCACCACCGCTACTGGTGCTCATTGATGCAATCGTCGACGCGGGCGCGGCCCCGCGCCTGCGGAATTGCGCGTGGTATGCGTCGACCTGATCTCTGAGCAGGCACACGAGGCCCGTCATGTCGACCCCGCTCCCGCCTCCTCCAGATGTAACCACGGCAGCAGCCCCAGGTGTGCCGGCGCCAAAGCCTGTGCCCGAGGCCGTCACCACCCAGCGCGAGAGGTACTCCTCGACGAGCTCGAGTCCGAGATGAAACAGCTGCAGATCCGCGCGGGCCAGCCGCCGCGTCGGCTGGCGGAGTATCCCGAGGGCGAGGACCATGGCCGAGACAAGCATCGGGTTGGCGCCCAGCAGCACGGAGCGCTCCCCCTCGTCGGCGAGCGTCGTGGCCTCGGTGATGATGGACCGCGCCGCGCCCAGACACACGTCGGACCCGTTGATCAGGCGCGCCTGCGCGAGCCCGCCGCCGGGGAGGTTGTCGCGCTGCCGCTGGACCTCGGCGAGGAAGTCGCCGTGCGGGAAGATGAGGGCGATGCGTAGCAGGGTGATGTGCGCCATGTACTGCTGCAGGCTCAGGAAGCTGGCCAGGTGGTGCTGGTACTCGAACCGCTCGGACTTTTCGCCCGTGGCGGCGTTGCGTCCGTTGTGTTGGTCAGCGTCGTCGTTTTCGTCATCGTAGTCGTCGCCGCTGTCGTTGCCGTTGGCATGACTGCTGTTGGCGAATTTAAACGACGCGGAGCCGTTGCTGGCGACCGCATGCCTGGATGCTCGCGACGCAGCGTCCTTGCGCAGCCGCGCCGAGTCGGGGAGCGTCTCCTTCCACTTATTGAGCATCTGGTCGAGCCGGTAGACGCGGGTGAAGAGCTCGGCCGAATTGCGCGGCTTCTGGCCGTAGAACTGGTCCGAGATCTTGCCCATGATGTGGGCGAGCGAGACCCACGCGACAAAGTACTCGGACGCGTGCGTCGCGGCATCGAGCAGGGGCGGCAATGTCGGGGTCTGGCGGCCGTCGCCCTGGTCGCTGTCAATGTTGCTGACGCCGTCGCCGACGCGGTCGTGGACGACAGAGGGCCGGCCGCTCTCGAGCTGCACGAGCCGCTCCAGCGCGTAGCACGACCACCACAGCCGGCTGTGCAGGCCCGCGTCGCTCTGGTAGCCTGGAGAGCAGGCGGGCGGAGGGCGTCTTGGGGCTGGCGTGGCTTTGGAGGCTGCGTCTCGGTGGGGGGATGTTCGATGCAGGCCGATCGAGTAGGCGATGCGCAGGGCCTGCCCGAGCACCTGCCAGGCCTGGCCATCGCGCATCTGCGCCCGCAGGGCGAGCGTGATGAGAAACAGGGCCTGGACGCTGACGGTGTATGGCAGCGCGATGAGATGGCCATATAGGCTGTATGCAGCAGTGAGATACGATGTCGAAAGCGGCGTTGCCTGGCCTGCGAGCTCGGCCGAGCCAAGGGCGAGAATTGCATACGTGACGGCCAGCGTCGGCAGCGTGAGCTGGGGCAGATGGCGTGCAAAGGCGTCCCCGTGCATGGCCTGCACCTGCATAATGTAGTCGACATCTGCACTCAGCGTCACCTCGTCGACGACGGGGTAGAGGGGCCAGACACGGCGCATAAAGGCCGCGACGTAGCCATCCGTCTCTGGCCTCACGGGCAGGGCGGGCAGGTGCGGCATCAGGGGCAGCTCAAACTCCTCGCTGTACATCATGCCCTGCTTGAAGCCGGGGCTCACGGGGCGCAGGCCCCTGCTGCACAGGTGCAGATCGACAAAGGTGCACAGGCACTGCAGGCTGCTGCCGCCGGCGAACTTGACCCGGTAGGCCGTGTCGTCCGTGTTGACGACGACGTCGGGAGTCGTCGGGGTCATGCTCTTGTCATCGTTGTGATGGCCACCCGAGGTGCTGATATGGTACGCTCGCTGGACCCATGTGAGGTCGGGCCTGGAGGAGGCGCTCCCGGAGTCAGGCCCTGCAGGTTCCGACCCATGGCGGCCAGCATGCGAGTCTGGGGTCGAGACAGTGGCATGGCTCTGTTCGCGTTGCGACCGAGGAGACGAGGCTGGAATAAGCCCTGGAGCCGGAGCCTGCTGCGGCTTGGACAGACTGCGTGTGGACGAGTGCGACAGGGACCGCGGGGGACCAGCAGGACGGGACTGCTCCTGTTGCTGCGAACCATCGTCGCGAACGGGCTGGTCTGACCCCGGCGACATGTCATGGTGGGCAGGAGCAGGAGCAGGCGCAGGCGCAGGCTTGACAGCGAGGGCGCGGACGCCCGGGCCGTGGTCTGGACGGCGGAGATCGGATGTCTCGCAGTGCTCGTTGCGCTGGACGCAGTTGCGGCACTTTGGCAGAGACGTATCGCAGCGGACCTTGCGCTTGCGGCACTGGTTGCAGGCGAGGGAGAGGCGGATGCGCTTCTGGTAGGGCCTGGCCGAATCTGTCTCGGGCGGGGGCGAGGGTGATGTGCCGGTTCTGGTCTGCATGACTGCGGGCAGTGTCCTGCGTCCTGCGTCTCTGCGTGTAGGTGAGGACGAGGGCCGTGATGCGAGGTGTTGAAGTCGAGAGCGAGCCGAACCGGCTCGGCTGGATGAAGCGGGATGCGGGGAAGAGAGGGGGTAATAAAGGAATCGCAACGCCCCACCCCCACCCTCCCGATCCCTCCCGATCCCACCACGGCCCCGCTCTGTTCTCCACTCTTTCCACGCTCTCTTCCCCGCACTACTCCCCGCACCCCTCTCCACCTCTCCGTCTTTAGGTGCAGCAGTCGAGCGCCAGTCGGAGTAAGGCTCCTGTAGCTCCGGAGTCGGGGATTGTCGCAGTTACCAGCCCTCGCATTGCCAGAAACTCGGTTCGGCTGGGGCGGCGGCGGCATGGGAAGCATTCCCCAAGATACTTCCCCCTCCATGACCCCATGGCCCATGACACAATACCGGCCGCTTGTCTATCAGCTTGGCTGTTCACAACAACTGAACACAACCAAACTCATTGTCCCGTTCAGTCCAGACACATCGCATCCGCCATGGGTAGCAGCACGCCCCGAGACACCCAGATCCTCATTGTAGGAGGCGGCATTGGTGGCCTGTCAACGGTATGCACTCCTCTCTAACTTCCCCAGACTGCAACGGAATCCCGCGCTGACTTTCTCTCTTCCCTCCAGGCCATTGCCCTTCGCGGGCCCGGTCGCCAGATTACGGTTCTCGAAAAGTCGCGGATGCTGCGCGAGACAGGTGCGCTCATCTCCCTGCAGCCCAACGCCACCCGCATCGTCGATTCGTGGGGCATCGGCTCCTTCCTCTCGCCCTGCAAGCCCATGTCAGACAAAGCCTTTCGCATCTTCAACACGGCTGGCAAGCTCGTCAACGAGGTCAAGCTCGACAAGGCCGCGTTCGGTGCCGATCGCGTCCTGTACCACCGGCAGGATCTGCATACGGCGCTTCTCAAGGCCGCGACCAGCCCCGATGAGGAGGGGGGAAGTGACAGTGAGAGCCCCCGCAAGGGCAAGCCTGTCATCGTCCGGACCGGCTGTGGCGTGACCTCGTGCGATCCAGACACCGGCAGCGTCACCACCGCCGACGGCGAGACCATCACTGCCGACATCATCATCGGCGCAGACGGCATCCGCTCGGCTATTAGGCAGCACGTCATCGGCGAGGTGCGCGACTCGATCCCAACAGGCCTCTCGGCATACCGCCTGCTCCTCAAGACGGCCGATCTCGCCGACCTCGACACCTTGCCCGCCGACCTGATCAACGTCAAGGGCCCCGTAACCACCATGGTTGTCGGCCCGGACAAGCGCATCATCATGGGCCCCGGACGGGGCGGCGAGCTGTTCGGCGTCGTGGCCCTCGTGCCCGACGCCTCGCTCAACGAGACGTCAGCATCGGACTCGTGGGTCGCGGCCGCGAGCCTAGACGCGCTGCTCGAGTCGTACGCCGACTTCCCCGGCTGGGCGCGCGACATCTTCAGCCGCGCGAGGGAAGCCGACGACGGCGTCTCGCTGTGGCAGCTGCGCGACATCGACCCCCTGGAGACGTGGGTCCGGGGCCGGACGATCCTGATTGGCGACGCGGCGCACGCCATGCTGCCGACCCAGGGCCAGGGCGCGTCGCAGGCCATCGAGGATGCCGAGGCGCTGCAGGCGTACGCCGCGGACCTCCCCGCCGACCCGAGCAAGGAGGACGTGGGCGAGATGCTGGAGAAGGTGTTCAGGGCCCGGTACGAGAGGGCGAGCCTGATACAGAAGTACAGCCGGCAGCAGGCCCGGCCGGGGGCAGACACGGCGTCGGGCGCGGTCACGCTCAACCCGGGCCAGTTTATGCAGTATAATTGTAGGTATACGGGGGCCAAGGACTGGGTGAAGCAGCAGGAGCAGGCAAAGAAATCCCCTGCCGTGGAAAAAGGGGGGAGCGACGAGGGCGGGCTGGAGGCGAAGACGGCAGGCTTGCGACTTTCCTAGAGTACCTGCTGATACCCTAAGCAGAGTTGAGTATATACAATCTCGTTTCGGCTCTGCCATGATCTCGTGTCATGATCTATCCGGGTTACATAATGATTCTACGTCAAGTGCCTATTAGACTTTGTAAAGGTGAACGTGCTGTCGTCCCCGCAGGGTTTGGCGGCTTTTCAAAACGGCTCAGCGTGGTTGCCGCTTTTACACCTATGCCCGATCTAGTACTACGTATTTTATATGTACTAACTCCTATCCCCACCAGTTTCTTATATATTCGACTTCGTTTATCTCTTCTCTAATTTAACGTAAGACTATTTTAGTTTAGCTTTTCTAAATACTTCGCTCCGCTACCCCCTGTCTCTATTAAGCGCCCTACTACGTAAAAACTAGGTTCGTATCAATAGCTTTGTGAGGGCGACACACACGTAGGTAGATTAGTTAGTAGGAATAGCTGTCACACGCAGCAGGTGGGCAACCACTGCGCCAATTACCAAATGGTCGGAATGCCGTACTTCGCCAAGTACGGCACTACTCACTACTCTACTCTATATAGCCACGTGTGACAATAGCTTAGCAAAGAGTCGTATTACTTACTATAAGACTTATTCTTACTGTCCTGGGCCGGGTGAGAATTCCTCTGATCGTGGCCAAAACCAATCAACCAAAAGAAGAGTTCACCATATGCCCAGTGTCGGCGGGATATCCGGCATACTACACTCTGCGCGGGACGCGCATAGTGAGGGGATTCGCAAGGTGCGCGCACCTTACGAGATCTGTATGGGGGGAGCCAACTACACTAACAATGAATTGAAGATGTAGATTTCTTAGGGGATCTTCGATCATGGCATACTAGATAGAATGGCAAAAGGATTTTATGACAAAATGGCAGAATTGATGATCTCGAAAAGGGTGTAAAATTGTGGTATGAATTGATGGTGTCTGAGTGGCATACATGTTATGAAAATCACCGTGAAGTCGGAACTAACTAATAAATACATGAATGACTTGGGGAAACCCCTGATCCTTGTCCGCCCTGCCCTGTCACAGTAGGCACTCCGCGCCCACTCCGCTCTTTACCCTTTTTCCTCTATATAAGAGGAACCTAATCTAATGGGATTCCCGAAGGAGGAGGAGTGGCAAAGATTAGTCTCTTATCTCTCGCTCCATCTCTCTCTCTAATGTAGCCGTATCTATATAGTTACCCTAGGTATTAGTCCTATACCTAAATATATCCTATCTATATCTACTAACCTCTCCTAGTACGATCTGGCCTTTCTCCGACCTAGTACCGTAGTAATCCCAGCTAGCCTACCTTCTACCGTACGCCTGGTCTTCCTAGGCCGCCGCCTGAGTAGCTTGTAACAAAGAATAAGCAAAACACTATACAATGCATTACGAAGTAACTCTCTAGCATTTTTGTTAGCCTTAAAATCTATAAGTGAAGTAGTCGACTTTTTGTAGTGGTCATCCGTAATTGCTGTCCCGCTAGTGGGGGTGTCCCACTTATGGGTTTACCATGGTATTCAAGTCCGCAGCACCACCGGTCTTAGATGTAACTGCGGACCGCGGGGAACACGGAGAAGACGCGCCACGGGACGGTCCTGCGCAAGCGCGCGCCGGGCGTCAAGTACGACCTCGAGGCTGGCGGCGCACCCGAGCCGACCCTAAAGGAATGGTGCCACCGGTATGGCGTGAGCTCGGCGGGGCTCGAGTGCTTCTCCCTGCGGCGCCGCATGGCCGGGTTCAACGTCGAGTACGTGCAGTCGGCGATCGAGAGCCTGGTTCGCGGGACCAACTACCGCGGGCACCTGGACCTTCAGCCGCCACCTCGACAACGAGGACGGCAGCAGCAGCGGCCCCGCCAAGGAGTGTGTCAGCATCAGTGAGGAGCAGTGGTACAACATGTGGGCGCGCACGATCTGGCGGGCCGTGCTGGCCCGCAGGCAAGGCACGCTGCACCAGCAGGACCTGGCCGAGGCCGAGCAGCAGGCGCCCGCGTTCTGCTCGGGGAACTAGAGTGTCGACGTACTCTTCCGCGCGAGCCTGGGCACGATGAACGAGGTCAATCGGCGGATGGGATGGGGCAACAACTCATGAGGGGGGTGAAGAAGGTGGCTGACGCCGAGGCTGTGTTTCGCTAGTGAGGCGGACGGCCCGCGGAGGTCGTGCCTGCCATGTTTGATTCTTGGCTGGTGCTTGGCTTTTGGCGGTGTTCATTAGGGAGCCGTAGAACCAGTAGTACATTCACATGACTGTCTCCTGCGAATAAAGCAATAGCGCATGGGGTTTTTGCTACCTGCGCATATTTCCCCAATGTCTCTGGACAGTGACCCTTTATTAACAGACGACCGTGAAATGATTACGCTCATTACATCGCAAATGCCTACGCAGAGGCGACCACACACAGCACGTCGCAGTAAACAAGAGCGGCCTAACTAGCAGCGCCCAAGTACTAGGGGGAATAGAGAGGACGAGTCGGAAGGGCAGGCTGGTAAACAGAAACACTGTCTAAATCACGTCGTGACGTCGGGGTTGTGATAGGGATGGCTGTAAGTCGCCTGCTATTTATAGATCTGACATCCTTCTCCGAATTGCCGAATCGGGTCACCGGCACGAGGCAGACAAGAGGGCGACGGTCCTTCGCTGGCTGCACAGCCTGCTGCTCGCGTTTATAAGAGACAACGTGTTGGCTTCATTTCGACTCTGTGGACATTTGATACTTCCATTCGAACAACCGGAGTTCGTTCCAGTTACCAGTGCTACATCACCGTCCGCGCCCGATATAACTACGCAAAGTGTACTCAGCCCAAACAGCCAACAAAAGACGTCAAACTTCAAAGCGAACGACGGCCAAGCAAGCACAAATGAGCACGATGGATGACCCCAACATGGACAGCGCGGCGGGCCCGTACAGCTCTGCAGCATCAGAACCACCACGCCAGCAGCAGCCCAACACAAGCCCACCCCTCACAACCACAACGACGACCACGCCCGGCACCACCCGCAAGAAGCTCAGCGTCGTCATGCCACTCGCCCTGCTCCTCTTCATCGTTCTCACCGTCAACGTCGTCGGCGGCCTGCGCCACATGCCCACACCGCCGCGCAACTTGCCCTATGCGGTGTCCTCGCCTGTGTTCCCCGTTACCCTGTTTACGGGCCTGTTTTTAGGCTTCCCGCTGCTCATCGCGCTGGCTACAAGCGGCCTGGTCGAGGACGCGGGCGCGAGCATCACCGTGGGCATCGCGGGCGCGGCCGTCGTCGTGCCGGTCCTGTTCGCCGCCCATGTCGGGAGCGGCGACGTCACGGTCGCGCTGACGTGGGCGGCGCCATCGTTTTGGCTGTTCTTCGCGCTGGATCAGTGGGTCAAGGCCGGGGTGGGGGTCACGGGATGGCTTGCGGGCGTTATTGACCGGAGGAGTGGCGCGAAGGGTCGCGCGGCTGATGTCGAGAGCGGGGAGCACGTCGAGTTGCTGAACACGTATTCCGATGGAGAAGAGGGCGGCGAGGTGCCTGGTCCTCCGGGTTACGATGATATCGCACCGGTGGGGCGTGGTGACGACCATGATGTAGCTGTCGGCTCTGGGGCCCGCGGGAAGTAGCTGTGTTCAAAGTGCTAAATCTCGGCGCCTTGCATTCTCGGTAGTGCTGATGCGGAAGTGTATCTTTACTCTGGCTTGATTTGCACTTGCCTAACAGAAAGGCGTGACGGTCTGTCGATACACCTTACCTATTTTAATGGTTTAGAAGTTTGGAGAATTAGAAGACCTCATGGAGGGGAGGTTCTAGGGCGGGATCATGCATAGGACTCTGTTATAACTTACGTTTACGTAGCCCACAATCGCCAAATCTGTAGGTAATGTAGAGATACCACTTGATTATTATCGTGTGAATGTATCTACACCTAAATTATGCCTATATCACTCCGTGTATAGTATCTGATGTTTAATTGATATTTCAAATTGTCGAAAAGGGGGGGGGGGGAGGCGGCCTCTCGTTACTTCGCGTACTACGACAATGAGAACGCCGCGTAGTAATTCCTCCTCATACCACGTCCTTCCTCTCGCGCACCAGCTTCAGCCGCAGCATCCTCACATTGACGACCCCTGCCTTGCCGTCCTCTCCCATCTCAAACACCCAATCATCCAGCGTCCTCGCTCCGTACGCCGGTGCGCCCAGCGACGTCCACTGCCTTAAGCCCGGGTCCTGCAAGGCGTTCAGATCACCCGCAGCGTCAAAGAAACTAGCCCGGAAGCCCAGGCGCGACGTGAAGGTTCCGTTTCCACTTCTTTTGCTGCGCGAAACCGTCTTCAAAAGAGTCGGGAAGAGACGCGCAGACTGCCCCGCGCCATAGATCTGTAGGAATGGGCTATTCGGACCGATGACCTCGACGCCCTGCGAGATCAGGTTCTTGACCAGCAAGCCCGACGTGCCCCTATCCTCGCCATCGCCATCGTCGTCACCGCCGACACAGCTGCCCACGTGGATCGTGACCGAACTGTTGGAAGCCGCGTCGGTATACGTGCCCGCGAAATTATCCCGGGCCTCCTGGCGCGCCTGCTTCTCGGCCATAGGGAGGAACACGCTGCCCACGGCGTTCATAAGCGTCTCCCGGACCGCAGCCGAGTTCGAGCTCACCGGACCCGCAGAGAGCACGACTGCTCCCAGGCCGTGCTCGGGCGAGAGGACGAGTGCGGCGCGGTAGCCGCCGAGGTCGCCCTGCTTGGTGTACACCTGGGACAAACGCCCTACACAGCCGTCGTCACCGTCAGTGAGCATGAGATGCCGGACCTCCCACGGCGCGCCAACCGCGGACCCGAGCACGCCCGTCTGGCTCATGGGCTTCAGCCACCGGCGCGTCTGCGCGGGCGTGAGCGTCCGGGAGCCCAGTATCGCGCGCCCGGCTTTCATCAGGTCGGCTGTCGAGCTGTATATCGAGCCTGAGGGGCTCGTCGGTCCCAGGTCCCAGTCCCATCCCACCGCGGACGCGGACGCGTTACCGCCCGGGATCACGCCGCCAGAGGCGGGCGGCTTAGCAAAGCTGCTGGCAGTCATGTTGAGTGCCGAGAATATGTTGTCTGCGATGGCGTCACCGACGGGCTTGCCCCCTGTCAGTGCCTCCTGGGCGAACCCGAGGAGGGTGTAGGCGATGTTTGTGTAGGCCGGGGAATGGCCGGTCGGGAAGATTGGGTGCTGCTTGAGGAGCTGGGCGATTGTTTCTGTATTTGAAAATATTAGCGGCGGTGTGCTACGGCTTGCGTGACGAGGGGAGGTTGCACTGGTAAACTCACCACTGCGGCTGCACGGCCGGAGCAGCCCTGTGACACCGCATTCTGGGATCTCGCTGGCATCGAGTGCTGGAAGGCCGAGCGCCGCGCCCTGCTGGGGGAGCAGGCTCGCAGACATGTCCGTTTGGGAGGCTGTACAAAAACAAGGAGGTTAGTCGTGCGCTCTCTGGTGAAGAAACCGGTAGGATAGACTCACGATCACGCGGGATGCCGGCCAAGTGGCTCGCAAGCTGTCCGAGAGTGACCTCGTCCCAACGGACACTGTCAATATCGTCGTACACTGTCCCCGGCTCAAGGGTGGCGTTATCTCGCACTGAAGCGAGCTCGGGGACGTATTTGGTGATGGGGTCGCTGAAGTGCTCGTCGCCGACCTCGATGAGGAACGTCCAGACGCTAAAGACCTTAGAGACACTCGCGATGCGGAAGACCGAGTCCGCGTCGACCTGCGCGACGCCAACATCGTAGTCTGGCGTAAAGTACCGCTCGTACAGGGGCTGCTCGTTATTGGTGGAGAAGACGGCCACGGTCCAGGCGGTCTCGTTGGCCTGAATCTCTGGCGCGCTGGCGATGGCTTGGTTGATTTGCTGCACCGTAGCTGCGAGGGCGTCACTGCCTTGTAGAGAGGATGGAACTGGGAATGCCGGACCGGCGAGAGCAGCGCCGGGAGGAATTGGGCTTGCCTTTGCGAGAGCGTAGAGGGCTCCAAGGAGAGGAGCGGCTCGTTTCATGATTTTGAACGACTTGCCAATGCAGTGATGGGAGAGAGGGTTGTGGGAAAAGAGAGAATTTGTTGATCGATAATAAAGAGACAGCATGCCTTTTAACAGTAAGAGCATAACTTACTTTATATATGAAAAATCTTATGATACAACATTATCATCCAACCAGCTTGGCAGACATCTTCCTAGGGGTCCGTTTCTCATTGCTGCCTGCCTCCTCGCACTCGACCCACACCACGGCTGATGAAGCCGTACTACACACTACCTACTCCCCACAGATTCATTACACTAGCGAATGCAGAGCTCCCGCGTCAGACCCACGGGGTGATATGCAGGGCCTGTAGTCTTCTGCTTTGGGATATTTTGCTGTTTATAGATACTCTATTATGCTTCTAGAACGACCGGGGACGAGATCCAGTCCAGCTTTTCCACAACGACGCCGCCAGCCACGAACATCAGGTGTATCCTCCGCCGGAGGACCCTGTTGCCGCGCTCGTCGGTATGCTCGACGAGTTTGTCCTCGACATACGAGTCTCTTATCCTACTCTCATCACCGGGCAATTCCCCACCTGACACTGCTGACAGTACACCGTCTACATATAGGCAGATGCCGTGCTCGTGCTCTATAATGCATTTTCCAATCGCGTACATGGTCTCCGCGTCCCAGACCGACTCCCTGACCTGGGCGAGACCTCGCAGCATTCCGAGGGCCTCCAGCCGCGTGGGCAGGTGGCGGCACTTGATGACAACAAAGTGCAGCAGCGGCGTCGTGCCCATGTTGAAGAGAAACCTGGGCTGCTTCACTTGCCCCTGGGTCGCGGACTTGGCCAGCTTCACAATTTCTGTAAACTCTGCTCGGAACACGTCGCTGGCCGTCTCATCGCGGCTGGTGGCTATGCTTGTCCATACCCAGCCGACGAGGAATCTCATGCGTAGCAAGGCTTGTCCGGCATCTGCCGTGTCAGCCGGGTAGCTCTCTGATGGCGGCAGTGCCTCGAACGCCGTCTTCCACGAGATGAGATCTCTTAGCAACGCTTGCTGCATCGTCCACGCATCGCCAGGGAGTGCCGCGTCGTTGGCACCAAGCCGGTACGCGTCCAGGATTCGCACCAGCCTAATCGCCCGGGCTAAGATTCGGTCCATCGCGCTTGCGGCGGCCGCCACGCTCTCGAACCGGGACTGCCTCGGCGGCTCTAATGCTAGCAGTGGAAATTCGGCAGACGAGAACATGTGCGGAAAGATGCCTAGGTGCTGCAGCACAACGACGGCTGCGGCGCTGGTCTGGTCGGTCCGAGCCGAGCTTGCGAGGAGAGTTGCGTGCCGGCAATGCGTGATGGCGGCCGCGATGTCGCCGCGGAGAAACTCTATGCAGACGAAGAGCACCGACGTGACGAGAACAACAGAGACCGGCAAGTCGCTGCCGGTCGCCACAAGCCGTAAGGCATGGTTGTAGTGCCGCAGTGCCGCCGCCTCCTCGCTGACCGGTCCGTTTTCCCAGCTCGGCCGGAACCCCTTGTAGAGCAGACCGATGGCCTGGATTCCGTGCATGGCCGCGGGCTGGCTCGTCGCGAGCTGCAGAACTGGCGTCGTCCAGAAGTTGTCACCCAGGTGGCCGCCGAGGGCGGGCGCCACGACGCAGCGGAAGTAGTCGAGGCCGCGGGCCTGATGCGGGGGTAGTCTACCCGTGCCGATGACCGAGAGGCATTCCCGGACTAGTGGTGGGTCGGTTTTCCTCTGCAGGAGATACTGCCAGGAGTAGGACCCGAGTGGCGGATCGAGGTAGTTGCAGAACCGATCTCCAACGTGGCATCGCCTGCAAACCGGGCGGCCTTCGTCGCATTTGACCCGCCGCCTCCTGGAACCCCGTGTTAGTGATCAGGTACGTTGCAGACGTGAAATAGTAGTGGTTTTCAGTTCCTTCGAGAGTCAAGGGGTTGTGTGCTTACTTGCAGGTGACGCATCCCGTGCGCCCCTTCTCTGAGCCCTGGCGTGCCATGGCTTCTGGAAGTATCACGGCCTTCGTGATATATTAGAACATGCCGTGTCTGCGGCCGAGGTGGCGGCTCAAATGGCTGAAGCAAGAACGCGTCGAGGAACCGGCGGTCCAGGGGCTATGGACTGGGCGATGCAGAGGGTGGGGCCAGTGCGAGCCCCTTGTTCAGCAGGGAATGCCGGTGCCTGGACAGGAGGCTGACGGCACGACATGAAATTACTGCATAAGGTATTACGGTAGGGTTGCGAGCTTGAACACGAGATAAAAATATTGCGCTTGCAGTATCAACGAACCCCTGCTGTTCTACATTTCATACCTCTAAACTGCCAGTCCTCCCAGGGCACCGTTGTGGCAGAAGCTGCTCACCCATTGCCGGGCAGTACTAATCCCAAAGCCCACGTTATGCTTCCATTACCTACGCTTTAATTGCAGCGACCATACGGAGTAAATTTCGCCCTAGTGGTTGTATGATGTACATCGCATGTCCTGTGCATAAGCTGGGCCAGGGCGTGCCACAAATAGTCAGGAGAGTCATGTGCATTGGGGCTCGGTAGTAACAACAGCCGACCGCAGGTGATCTTGATGACTAAATGCCGCCAAGATGAGGTAGGGAGTCGGCACCCGGAGGTTAAGAGTGCCGGCCTGCGTCAGTGGCCAATTACCGTCCAGGGTTAGTCATATGCGTCGGGGCACGGGAACAAAGTGCGCCGGACGCTCTGCAGTTTATGTGCGGTTCTTCCTCGACAGTCAGAGACGTCGTACTTCGGCGCACCGGAGTCGAGAGCGCCGTGCACTCGGCAGTCCGCTGATGCCTAAGTACCGTCTAAGATGATTTCCACTTACTCACGTCCTCGTGTGGCGCAACTTCAAGCAATACAAAATCACGACCACCTACGGGCGAAAGCAATATGATTGCTGTCCGGGTCTGAAATAACTCTAAACGATCTGTCAGAATCTTTTTGCTCGTTTTCTCAACCCGATTCGCCTATCTCGACACTCAACACCTCGGCTTGTGTAAACAACCTATACCATGAAACCAGCCACTTTCTCACAGGATGGATACCGCTGGATGACCAAAACCATAGACGGCCTTGACCCGGAGACGGAATATGAAGCAATATGGCGCATCTCGTCCAGCTATCAGCTCTCCGACTTCTTCAATGACCTGCTATATTCTCTGTATTTCCCAGCTTTATCGTCACCCCTAACGGTGCTGAGCTCGCCTGGCGCGACGACGGGGGAAAGGTCGTCAACAGCGCCGCCAACCGCGCCGAGGCAACGGTGCACTACAATATGACGTGGTGGAATTACGGCCCCAGCGACGAGCGCTGCCAGGCCGCAGTCGAGCGCATCAACAAGCTCCACGGGCGTCTGGCGCGTCAATACCCCGGCCGGTTCTCCGACAATATCGAATACATCTACACTCTCTGCTTCAGCGCCATCGTCATGCACCGCTTCCAGCTCCGACTCGGGCAGCCCGGCTTCACGCCCAAGCAGAAGATTGCGGCGCACCACTTCTGGCGCGACATGGCCGAGCTCTTCACCGTCGAGAACCAGGGCAAGGTGCGCGGGTTCCCGGACAGCTTCGAGGCGTGCGTCGAAATGTGTGAGACGTACGAGGCCGTGCCTCGCCCGTCAAACCCACGGTCGCGCGCTCCCGCCCTCGCAATCTTCCACTACTTCGCATACCGCTACTTCCCCCCGGGCCTGCGCTGGCTCGGCTTCGCGTTCCCGCGCACCCTGATCGTGCCAGCGACGCTACGGAGCCACGGCATCGAGCCTCCGCACCCGCTCGTGGCTGGGCTCGTCTTCTTCCTCACCAAGCTCATATTCTTTGTGCTGAAGCTAGTGCCGGACCCCAAGGTCCCGTTCGTGGAGAAGATTGACAATCTGCCAGAGGCGGAGAAGCGCAACAGGAAGGAGCACATCGTAGCCCTGGACAAGGGTTTCGCAAAGTACTTTGAGGAGAACAACCTAAGCGGCATGAGCTGCCCCTATGTTGCGAAGGTGAAGTAGACAGGGGCGTATTGACCCATTTTGACATTGAAGATAGATTGGCGTGTTTTAATTTGCAGGTATCGAGCGAATCAGTTCGCATGTAAGAGTTAAAAATGGAGAACTAGTGGGGTTGGGGATAGTAAAATTCAGACGGAATTATTTTTTAGGCAACACTACATCTAAGTTAGACCTTAGTGAGATGCAACAAATCTTGTACGGTTTCAGGATAAACATATTTAAAGTGGCTTTACATCGGTTGCCGAAGAATTTTGATAGGAGCTTCAAAAATACAGTTTGCTATCACGACTTATAGTATAAAGATATCAGACGTGAAATACACGCATATCGTTGACCAAACGTAGCTCGAGCCAACGAATTATTGAGTGGTGAGAATCCATCAATCATCTAAAAGAAAAGTGAACATTTGCTAATAGATCTAATGGGAAAAGTCTGCATCGTTATGCTTTAGACTCTTGTGGGAGAGCTGCTGTCGTGTCTCCAGTCCGATGCCTGCCCGTACGTCGACTTATCCGGGGTCTCTCGCGGGGCTGTAAAGCCTTCTCTAGCCACCATACGAAAACATCCGAATCCGAAAGAACGCTTCCGTCAAGGCGGTGGATATTAGCTGGTTCAGCGCCCTGCCAAAAGTGATCGTCGGCGATGTTTCCAATCAGGAACTCAGTCGTTGGGGTGTCCTTGTACACCACAGCCTGCCAATGCCAGTTCCACGAGAAATCTTCGGGTTCTTGCTCTCCCAATTGGTGTTCGAGCCTTATGAGTATGCTTCCTTCGTGGGATTTCTCATCCTGAAGCCAGACTAGTAGGCGGTAGTCAGACTGCTGGTCGATAGACGCTGGGTTTGGAGATGTGTACAGCTTCACGGGCGTCAGAGCGCAAGGTGGATATGCGACGAACCGGGGGTAGCGAAGACCGATTTGTGGATTCATGGAGAAGTCGAGTTCTCTCCATGCTCGGGGTATGGAAGGCTGACCGAGCCGCAGGCAGATGGTTCTCAGCTGCCGGCTGAGATTTATCGGGATCGTTGTCATGGGCAAAGACTCCGCCACTAGCGCCGTCCCCTCTAGTATTTCGAATGTGTTGCTGGTCGCCTGGGGTACTATGCCGTCGTGCAATATGATTGGAATGGCTACGTTCCGTACACACTGTGTCTCAGTTGAGCAGTTGAGCACACCGTAGACCAGATTTTTGAAATTGTTGTCCCTGACGATACCGAGCGTGATTTGTAGACCTCTCTGCGTGACAAAAAAGCGTGTGTACTGATGACCGGCATCGTTCCGAGTGAGGTTCCGCAGACAACGTCCCCCAGCGAAGTATTCCGGCGCATCTGCGAGAAGATCGGGCCGTGGCACCCATGACGATAGCGTGCCTTGGCTGGCCACATGGCGGAGAGCCGGCCAGGCGAGAAGGGTGGCGTCCGAGTCGACCTTCATAATTTCCTCTTGGAGCCTGGTGAATGCCTTGCGCCCTTCTCCGTAGAGCATGGGCATGTGGATGTCAAAGATGCCCAACAGACAATATGCCATGTCTTCTTCCCTTGTTGTGGACCGGCCAGTCATCCAAGACATGCGCTCTGCGACACTTGCTTGTTGCGACAAACTCCTCGTGAGGACGAGGAACTTCCGCCTTATTCCTGTTATTTTCTCGATTACATCAAGAAGTGCAATCTTCGTCCCGATCTTGTTCCAGCATTTGTCGAAGAACTCAACGCATAAAGGCGCTAGTAACTCTTGCAGAGTCCAACCCCTTGACCACCATCGAGCTTTGTGCCAGGATCCATCGTGCGATGGAAGGCTTTTGGGGGTTGAAAGTCGCCTACGTTTCGTCGTTCGACTTTGGCTCTTTGGGGCAGATATGTCGGATAGATAGACATAGCAGACTTTGGCGCGGCTGTACCACTTGAACATGGAGTTGATAGCTTCCTGCAGTTCTGCGCTGCTCTTCTTGTCGATGCAGCAGGTGTCGACCCAGATGTACTCGTGCATGTCAGCTGCTGCCTGTCGGGCAAAGCCAACAATCTTGGACCAGCCAGCTTTTTTCTGCCATGCCTTGTCGGCGCGAACGAGCTCCTCGTAGCTGACCTCCTCTTGTTCCCAGGTGTGTGATAGGATCGCGTAGGAGGGGATCTTGTCCGGCATGAACTCGATGGGCTCGAGGGTGTCGACACGGAGGAGTCGCATGGCGCTTGCGATCAATGGATCACAGTAGACCTTTTCCCTATGGTGCTTCGAGTCGCCGGATTGTCGATAGTGGGACGGATGATGGTCCGCTGTCTCAGATTGCCACCAAGCGAGGTGCTTTCGATCTTACTCTCTGCGTCCAAGTGAGGGGTTGACCCTGCTAAACCTGCAGGAGCAGGGATACTACCTCCCTCCTCGGGACAGCACGATAGATACTCTGCCCTGCAGCCCTGCAGCCCTGCTGCATAAGTGCGTTCTAGCCAGTAGTCGCACACTTGGCCGATGGAACACTGACATGCGGCTGCACGTACGCGGATAAGAGCGTCCGCACATCCACCACACACAAGATGCGCTACTCCATCCCGATTAAGCTCTTTCGCTGGATGGTCGCAGCATCGATTAGCATGGAGAACGAGCAGAACGAGAAGCCTAACAACGGCCAACGCAGCCGGGGAGTTTTTTAGGGAATACCTCCCTTGACTGGTGTTTGCTGAAATTCAAGATGGTCTGAAGAGATTTTCATAATTCTCAAAAAAAAAAAAAAAAAAAAAAAAAAACAACAACCCTACTGTCAGGCTCATAGCCCCGCATAACGATGGTAGAAGCACTTCGGAGTGACGCTATGCGCGCAATCATTTTTAACTGAACCCCAACTACACTCCAGAGATGAAAGTCGTCATTGCCACATCGGCGCCTTTGACCCATGTTTATTTAAAGATGCGTCGACCATAGAATGACTTTTGTGCAACTTGTCCGGCTCGACGCGACTGAGAAAATTACATCAATAGCTTCGCCACGGAGCTGTCAAGATAGGAAGAGATGAAGAGGAATCATGGTTGTATCTGCAAACTATCTCTTTATGTCTATTGGTCCTTTTTTGCTGTCTTCACATCTTAAAGAGCCTGCAAGTTGGCTTATCAGACTCACGCCACCGTCCTCGATCCATAATATCATCACTTTTGCTCTGTCGATGGCTGCAAGTCCGGCCGCGCATGTTAGCCTAGTGGACGTGATTTGTGGAAGCAAGAGAGGGAAGACAAATGTTGTTGTTGAAGACCTTACCTGTTGCGCCGCCGCGCCACCGCTTGCCTGCTGGCCTCCTGCTCCTGCTGTCTGGGAGGCCGACGACTTTGCTGCTTTGGCTTTCTCGATTCTGCTCCCATATCGTCGTCAGTCGGGCCATCCCTAGCCGATGTAGGGTGTAAACCGCGTTGTGGTCACTTGAAGAAAGGAAGAGGGGAAAGAGGCGCATACTCTCGCTTGCGGATGTATTCGTTCTCGAGGGCCTTCTCCCTGTTGGCGAATGCCGGGACGTCCATTGTGATTTACGCTGATGTGATTTGCTCGGTTTACGATGGGTTGGTTGCTATGGTGGAAAGTGTTGTTGAAGTGAAGAAGCACACGAGGAGTGCCCCGCGTGAGGCCGCCTTGGATATGTACGGAGTGTGACGTCATCAGCTCGGGCAAGATCCGCTACGGTATAATTCACCACAAGACTCTTGGACAATATTAGCGAAGGCCTTGTATCTCGGAGCCAGCCTACTCAGGGTGAGAAAATTGGCAGAAATGAGAATAATTAATATTTGGCTCACTTCTGCACGCGTCGTCCTATGTGCTCTTTGTTATCCACCGTCAGCGCTCGCTACCTGCATTTTAACTCCAGTCCTGCTATTGGATGTTGAGCACACTACCAACCTTGGATTTCTAATCACAGTATTCGCAAAAAGCTTGGTCATGTCATGAATATGTGCATGTTGAAGATATGGATGCTGAAAAAACTATGTACAATAATGAAGTCTCGTGGTCTGGTAATATCACCACAGCACGCTGGGTTTCAGGACGCGGGCCCACAACTGCTTCTTCGCCACGAGGAGCGAACAAAGGCGACGCTCCCGAAACAGAAGCGGACCGCTTAGCAGCCGGCGGCGATACTCTGGGCAAACAGAGTGTACGTGTCGGCGTGGTTGAGGTTCTGCGCGGCGGTGAGGCCCTTGAGGAAGTTGTAGCCGTAGCCGCCGTAGTCGGAGGTGCCCTTGACCTGGGTAAGGTGGGTAGCCTCGTGGACGACCGTGTTGCCCTGGGCCTGCGAGTAGCAGCCGGAGCCGCGGAGGGGCATCGAGTTGAAGAAGGTAGGGCAGTAGGCAATGTAGCTCTGGCTGGGCAGGGTGTAGGCGATGACACCGCCCGAGCAGGCGCCGTAGACGTCGGAGCAGTAGGTCCGCTGGCCGCTGGACGTGGAGCCGCAGGCGCTGGCGATGCGCGAGAAGACGGTCGACACGGTGCTCTTGGTCGCTGCCGAGCTCGACTTGAAGAAGTCGACCATGCGCGCGTTGTCGCTGTTGGCGGCCGAGGCGGCGGCGTTGGCGAGCGTGCGGCACACCGAGATGGCGTTGTTGATGGTCGTCAGGCGGGTGCCGGTGCAGTCGGACTGCACGGCGAAGCGCTTGGCGACGTGGGCCTCGCGGACTGCGGCGGCCTCAGCGCCGTCGACGGACGCGACGGTCGGCTCAGAGGCAAAGGCGACGGCGCCGGTGATGGTAGTCGAGTCGGACTCGGCGGTGGGGAGGACACCGGCAGAGACGATATCGAAGGTGCCGCCGGCCGCGAGGTCGTGGAGCTCGGCAATATCGAAGGTCACCTCGATCGAGGAGCCAGCGGCAATGGTGCGGAAGGCATCCTCGCCGAGGTTCTCGGTGGACACGAGGATGCGGAGACCATCGTAGGGGACCTCCTCGTCTGCGTACGTTGTTAGTAACTAGGTTCAGGTCACGAGAGGCTGATTTGAAGACTTACTGTTCTGGAAGATCTGAACCTTCTCAACGGGCTTGTCGTCGAGGATGGTACCAGTCTTGAGGACCTTGAGGTTGTTGACGCCGTTGTTGCTGATGATGGCACGGACCTCGGTGTTGCTGATCTGCTCAATGGCAACATCGAGAGCAGCGGCGCGCTTCTTGTTGGAGGGAGCGGCCGCGGCCATGGAAGCGAGAGCGACGAAGGAGAGGAACTTCATGTTGGCGGTTCTTTGGGGGGGTTGAATGAGAGAACCTGGTGGAAAGAGTGAATGAAGTGTCTTGATAGTCGAGGAGGCACTGCTGTAGCGAAGGCGAGCGTGATGAGGAGAGAGACTTTTTAGCTTGGAGAGTCGTGGTCGTTGAGCGGACCTTTATACTCTTCAACGGACTGATATCATGACGTTTCAAGTCGAGGACCAGAAGAGAGAGCCACATCCGTCATATTGTGTGACTATGCGGGGGTTGGGGCGTCCTTCCCGTTTGGATGATTAGTTGCGAGCACACAGGATCGTACGGGCTCAAGCCAATCCATCGAACGCTCTCGCCCCGATTTGATTATCGGCAATCTATCTTCGACTGCCGATCAGTTCTCCACGAGCTTCCCCATTCATGGGTGTCTCGTAGGAAGAAGCTGGAGTAGGTAGCATCCCCGGCAGTGCGAAGAGGCCTGGAGAGTAGCCGTCCGGGTCTTCGGCGCATTGCAGCACCGATATCGCAAGGGCGACAGGGGTGCTTTGCCTGCCCTCGGCAACTGCCGCCATGTTTGGTCCCAACAGTCCTCATCGTTCACACATTACCCATGGCCACAAAGCCAGGCGCCAGCCCGCTGTTGGCTATGCGCTGGCCCGGTCCACGGGAACCGAGTCCAAATACAGCAGGTGGCTGTTGTCGCTTATAGATAGGCTTGGCCATCCTCGTGGACATCCTTGCGTCTTGGCGCTTAATGGGCGGCAAACCCCTGGGTCAAGAGGGCTTGGCGGCCGCGAGTCGGTAAGTATTCAGGCACGGCAACTGGCAATGTGTCTATGCCATGCCATGCCATGCCTTGGTGCCGGCCATTCGCCGGTCCAAGCTTTCGACAAGTCCGCCCGTGCTCCACCGCTATAGTCATGACAGCAACGTACCGGGGTCACCAGCGAAGCATCCGGCTCTCAGTCTCCGGATGCACGCACGTGATAGACGACGGCAGATTCGAGGGTTCTGTTGGGTGCGCCCCATGCAACCCGTGCAACCACTGACGGGCCGTCAACCACTGGTGGGAGAAGATTTTGTCCCATGAGGACGACGGCCAGCGCCAAGAGCCTCCATGTAGGAACAGGAAGGAGCCAAGTCGGCCGCCGTGACAACCACCATGCCGCCCCGACAGCCGTGGCGACTGGGGCTTCTAGGCCGTCTTGTTCGTTGGGGAGATGCTCATGGGAGACAGAAAGCATTGCGACGCGCATCAGAACCGGCCTTCCGCGTGGGGTTGCCTTCGAGACCGCATGAGTCGGGGCTCGTGGATATCATGGGCCATGAGATAGCACAGGCCACGAGACCAGGCGATGGTCTGCTCTCCACAGGGCGAGGTGCCGAAGTCTAATACGGAGGTGCTTTGCGAGAGTCGTCGTCACTCGCGCACAGACACTTCGTCGTCGCCAGCTAGTAGCTTCATTGCACCTGAGAACGATACTATCAACAACCACTTCTGCACTTAACTACGCTATCGTAACGATATAGTAGAAGTCTTACAATCTCGTGAAGACTAAATCCACTACCTCTTGCATCGCTGTCGTTGTAGTTGCCGTTAACTTGATCAGCCTAGAGCACGCTGCCAGCTGTTAGCAGCATTCTTACCCCTGCACCACCTGCAGCGAAGACCCTAGTGATGAGAACTTTCGCAAAGCACCTCCGTACGGACATGGGTTACTTGGCACTATCCACAGCCGTCAGACTGGAGACTCATCTTACATAGTACACGACCCAGTGTACTGATCCGCGCCATGTACTCTAGGAGAATTAGTCACAGCACGGGATAATGGCGAGCGGAAACACATGCCTCTTTAGACAGTTTTTTAGATAGCTTTGAATGCGGGTCGACCGGCTTCATACCCTCACCACGGCCAACCTCTCACGAGCGCTCACCCTACACCAGTAGCTCAGTGTCATTGTCTTAATAGCTCTCCCTGCACGGATTCAGTCAGACACGAAGAGAGACGTCGTTGTTCCTCCCCACTCAGGGGTGTACATGAGCGAATTCACTCCCTGAAGCCACAGGCATAAAAGCTCCGGCTTATCTACGACGTGTAACCGCCTTCCCATGCTATGCCATGCGTGCTGGGAAGTCAAAAGATGAAAATAATGTGGCGCTATATGTGGCATGCGGGGGAGGAGGACCTTCCCGTTACGGGCTCGCAGCTCGCAGGCCTGCGAAACCAAGCCAACAGCCACCGAGCCAGCCAGCCCCCTGCGGTGCATCGCCCAAAATCGACTGGGAGGGCCACAATCGTGTCGTGCTCTGACAGCTCGCTTCAGTCCTGCCCGCCATTGAGGCGGAGGGTACTTTCCGAGCTGTTGATATTCGAGCACAGGTGCTTATTACCTGTCGGATTCTGGTGAAGATAATCCACCTGCCCTTTCTGGAAGCCTTTCTATATTCACAGTCCTTGGCACTCCAGGTTACTTCAACGACCAGGCATCTTTCCTCGACCGTGACTTTGATGCAGTCTCCGCAACTCTCAGAAAACTATTGTCTCACGACGAAATTTATTTTCGATGTGCTCTTTGCAAATAAGTTTGCCCCCGTCTGTTGGGTTACAGTCAAAAACTGAGACCACCTCATTATAAACTGACTGTTTTTTACATGAAGCATGGCAATAGTGTTAAACACAATCTCGTCGGTCTCAAATTTTGGGCAGAGCGATCATGGTGATTGTAGCCGGAATACTCACTAGGGTGAGGCAGTGCACTCATTAAACTGTACATAGGCGACGGGATATTCGTGATAAGGTCGACAGAGTGACAAGACAAATGGGAAGGATCCAAGAGACAGCCGTGTCATGATTAATTATTAAAGTAGCATTATAGTATTTGTGCTCTGACCCTACTCCAGCGTAAGTTTATCTTGAGTAGCTGGTCTCCCACCTCTCCTCTTCTTGTTAGGATACCCCGCAAGCGCCTGAAACGCCGGGTCGCTGATACCCGCGAACCCGAGCAGGCTGACGACCTGGCCGCCAACGTTTGTGGTGATGACGTTGGGTAGATTGTTGAGCGTGATGATGGTGCCCGCGACCGTTTGCTTGATGTCGGCCTGCCGCGCGGCCATATTTTGGGCGCACGTCGGCAGCACGCCGAGGCTCACGATGGCCCCGATGAACTGGTCTATCGTCATCTGCAGGAGCACGAGCTGCGACAGTACGAGTCCTAGTGATAGGGAGCTGCACAGCGTGCCAAGCGACCTCGTGGTCGCGCACGTGTTTGTGATCTTGGTGAGGAGGACTTCTTCGGCGCGGAGGAGCTGGTGAGGAGAAGAAAACGTTTGGGTTAGTCTTGCGTTTTCGCGAGGCAAGGGCATGTTTAGATATGCCCGCGTCTTTCGTGAGGTTCGGGATGTGGGAGGAGTGATTGTGCAGTTGGACGTGAATGGTGAAGAATGGGGATAACTCACCTGTTCAAGGAGTTGACATATATTGAGCTGAGTGTCGACAGATAGGCAACCGCTGCTGGCTGTAACACTCGCTAGCAGACCTACGCCAGTAACGCTGACGAGTGCGTTGGTGGTGGCAATGTCGGCGAGAAGTTGCTAATCGCGAGATTCATCTTGTCAGACATTCTCTCTCCAACAAGGACTAGGTACGAGGCATCCTAAAAGGACTTACCGTAGCTCCGAGAACGGTTGGAACCAGGGGGCCTAGCAGTCCTAATAAGGGGTTGGACGCCACAACCGGGTTTGCAGCCTTGTTTAAATTTGTCGTGATTGATCCCAGCGTCGTCTGGAGCGCGCCAACGTCGAGGAGCGGGGTGGCACCCGGCACGCAGACAGCAACCGTGAGAGAAACGGCGGGGTTGCTGGTGAAGATGGGGGCGGCCGAGAGTCCTATGGTCGCGCTGGCGAGGTTGGTGGTCCGGATGCTCACCGACACGCTCACCGAAACGCTCACTGACAACGGCACCGTGGCCAGCGTTGTACTTGACGCTCTGGCTGAACTTGTCGTCGTGGCTCCGCCGCCACCACCGAGTATTCCTCCTATAATGCCACCAAGCTGCCTTTCCTGGATGACAGCAGCCGATGTAGTGGCTGAGCACAAGGCCAGCATGGCTGTGATGTAAGGTCTCATTTTGATAAAATGTGCAGCGATGAATAGATTCAAGAAGTTTGGGGAGTCGAAGCCGACACAGATAGCAGCAGGGTACTACAGATGAGATTGCGGCTTGTTCACGAACAGGTTCACTGGCGCTCTCTATATGAACCAGCTCCTCTCCGACTTTTTAGCTTTTAACGACAAGCACACATGGGATGCTGTGGGCGAATTTTACGTCCTGCCTATGCTGCAAGAGGTGTCTTGGACCCCAACAATGGGAGAGCCATAGCGATGGGTGGTGGGGTCTCGTCATCTGAGACCTGTGGCGCAGAGCATAAGTCCGAATCCGGCCCGTACCAGCTCACGCAAAGCAGCCTGCACTGGACAACAGACCCCGACCGCCTTGAACTTTGCGCGCAGCTCGGAGGCTCGCATTCGCAGACGCTACACCCTCTGTCAGAGAGGTCGGACTTAGCACGAGGTCCTCTAAGCTGGCAATGCGAGCGGCTTATAGCGAGTTCAGTGGTCCCCTGCCTCCATCTGTATCCTATGGCTCATGCTCACTCGAGAGCAAACGGCATCCAACTAGACTATAAGCAAATGGCTTCTTCTGAGAACAAAGATCGATGACTCTCTGCCGTGCGGGCTGGCATTGGTGTCTGTTGAGCTCGGATAATGCGGGTTCTCTTGAGAGTCGATGGACGCTTCAAGCTACGCCTGCCAAACCTTGCTCCCGTGCTGTCACTCGTGCCAAGCTTTGCCTAAGCGAGCTGGCAGATGACCCTCCGCTCGGTGGCAATGCTCCGCGACCAAATCTGCAGCAGGCACTAGCTCAGACCATTCCGGGAACAGGCACACGGATGATTAGTGAGTCCCCAAGCGTGGGTCAAGACATAATCTAAGTTGACAGCACCACTCATTGTGCGTCTGACAGCCCTTAGCGCACGGCTCAACCTGCGGTCTCTTGGGCACGGCCTAGCGGTTTCCGGCGATGCCTGGATGCCACATTGAGGATCAAGGGTGCCCAGAGACTTTGCCTTGTCTACCTGTACATCATCTTCGCCGCCAGCCAGAGGGTCACTCGCCACCAGCTCCAGAAAGTTTCGTCTTGGCACGTCGTAATCATTGGATATCCGGGGATAACACCGCCTGCTGTACCGAGGCTTTGTCAAACCTTGAGCCTTTTCCCCACGCATCCTCTTCAAGATAATATCTCTTCTCTTCAGCCATAACACGTCGGCATACCGTGCCCACCTAGGGGTACCGTCAATCATCCTTGACGTCACAGCAAAATAGACAAAAGGCCACATGGCGCGCGACCTGGAGCCGGCGAGGCCTGCATAACACTACGCCATAGAAAACGTAGGATTGATTCCCTTGTGCGCCCTTTTAGAAGACTGGCGATGAGCAGAGAAGGTGACTCTGCCCGCCAAGGAGACGCGTATAAAGTCTCCGCTATGCCATGTACTATTAGCGGCAGATCTGTGACGTTCACATCTAGCTGAGGACAGTCGCAGCCCAGCTGCAGCGTCATTCGAGCCCCGTGGCCGCAAGCAGGTCATTGAGCTATGTCAAGGCAAGATTTAGTTCAAACCAAAACTGGTGCCGTACTGCTATTTCTTACAATTATCCCCCCTTTCTAGTCCCTGCAAACCTAACAGCCTGTCAAGTTTCCCTGCTCTACCGCGAGGCCGCAGTTAGGTAAATCAACTCCTGTACTGCTATGTCGAGGACCTCGGGCGGGCAAGAATACCTTGTTGCTGAATGACCACTTCAAGGAGCGCAGCCCGAAGTGCCGCATTGCCGAGCTTGAAGACATCTTTGCCTAAAACTTTTTCTCGACTTGTTCCAGTTCTTAGGCGCAAGTCGTCAACAGAAAGCTACCGAACTGCTACGAAGCTAGTAGCAATCGGGCTCTACTGCAGTCCCATGGGGCTCAACCTTTGTGTGCACGCGCTGGATTTTTGCCCGGGCGTTAGCGACTTCCTTGGGGCACTGGAGGCACATCGTCGCAACATTAGCTAACAGGTTGACCACGGTGTTGACGCTAGCGGCTACACCAAGACCTCCCCTAATGAGTTTGTGCCAACTTCCCAATGATGGAGGAAAAGCCGTCGGAGAATGCATATAATATGCGAGCTGAGAGGGCCGTGCGACATGGAGGGTGGATGCACAGCTGAGCCTCCGGCTGTCATTGGTGATGTGGTGGTCAGCCGGCATGCAGCTCAAGCCAGTCAGTGAAGGATGCCCAACATGTCATCTGGATGTGCCCAATAGGGGCTTCCACATCTGTGTGCTGGTTCCAGTGTGCCTACCAAGGCCGAAAAGCTCTTGGAATACAACAGTGCCCAACTGGGCATGTTTGGATGGTGGCTTCCATGAAGTCTACTTCGAGCCCTCACCGTCCTCGCCACCTTCGTGACACTCTCCCTCACCCACCCTTCTTTCAACCAATTACCGAAAGTTCTAGTCACGGGATCAGAGCGGACATTGTAGAAGACTCCACTCTATGGCTTACCACGGCCAGTCCTCGCACGCGGACGCCCTCAAGCACAAGACGGAACCGCCAGGGGGGACGACTTCCCAGACCCTACCAAGAATCACCTTGCCGCCACTAGACGACCCTCACAAGCAGATTCGGCTGCTCAAACTCGACGCCGCAGAGTTTGACGATGAAATACGCTGCACCGTTCTCACCTGCGAGCTCAGCAGCGCCCCGGAGTTCAACGCGATATCCTACACCTGGGGCCCCGAGCAGCCACGGCGCGAAATCCTGGTTGACGGCACACGGTTCCCAATACGAGAGAACTGTCACTATGCAATACAGCAAGCGCGTCATCATGCCAGCTCCCTGCCGGTCTGGCTCGACTCGATTTGCATCAACCAGGACGACCTGGCAGAGAAGAGTGCCCAGGTCGGCTTCATGGGCGAGGTCTACGCCAAGGCTGAGACGGTGCTTGCCTGCGTCGGGCCGAGCGACGAGGCGAGCGACGCCCTAGCGACACAGCTGAAACTGTTAAGCGAAATGTTCGGTTTAAGTTTAATGTCCGACGCTTTTGGTACCACTTCCGCTTTTGAATACGTCCAATCGCTCCCCAAAGGAGAACAGCACGCACTGGTCAAGATACAGAACGACTTCTCTGCCAGGTCGTACTTCCACCGAGTATGGATTGTTCAAGAGCTATTCGAGGGCTGGGGTCGAATATCGGTCTTGTGCGGACTATCCTTGTGGCCGTGGAATCTGATCGAGAGATTTGGTCACGTGACGCATTCCATCAATTACGGTCGCGGTCGCATTGCGAACCGGATATCGGAAATCGAGAGGTTCAACGACGACGCACCGACTATTTGGTCAGAAGCCCTAGAATTCACGGCAAAGTTGCTTTGCACTGATCCTAGAGATCGGATATACGGAATGATCAGATTGATCGACTGGGAGGCAAGCAGAGTCCCGAGGCTCATTCCGGATTACGAATTGTCCCTACTCCAGATAGTGATGGGACTCGCCCGCCATGGCCAGTCCACTGATGTGGCTGTCTTTCGAGACCTCATCTTGTCCATGCACCTTCCGCAGTCGGATTTTCTCTGCGGCTCAAGCGCACCAACAAAGCCCCCACATGAAGTCGTTGACTGGGCGGCAGCCGTCCACGATACCCACGTGGTCCGAGTACGCGACAACGGACAACTTTACGTTGATCAAAAATTTGCGGCTCCTGGCAAGTCATGGAACGATATGAGCGACCCGAGGTTCAGACAGCTTTTTGATGGTCATGAGCTTGTTGAGATATTCGGACCTACTGGCGTTGTGGCACTAGCCTGCGCAGGCACGCTTCCTGGCGACATCCTTTTCTTGACTGGCTTTTCCGACGCTGTTGTCCGCCCGGTCTCTCAGCAGTGCGAGTATCAAGTTGTGGGAAGAGCCATGTTATCCCCCGCAGGCAATCGTTTTATGGTAGCCGAATCAGATTGCTCGCCATCATGTGACTGCACGCCGGCGACTCGCAATTGGTACCACGTCATAGATTCGACAGTACATTTCCAAGCGCCTGTGCAACATGTGATTCGCCATATCTATGGTCGGAATACCCAGCAACTACTTTCCATTGCCAAAAGGCCAGAGAGCAGGCCACGCCCGCTTCAACCGCTAGATATACCTGTGGTAGGCTCCATCATGCGTCAAAAGATTGTCCGCGTTCAGCGGAACAGGCCCATACCCCTGAGCGTGAAACTAAATGCTGTCAGGAAGCTCTCAAGGCATTGAAAATACAACATAACATGGTACTCAGGGAAGCAGCAAAGAGAGGGTCGTCATAGTACCTTGGCGTGGCCGCGGACGTCCCTCCAGACAACAAGGTCGACATTAAAGAGGTTGGCACATGAACAACTATCTTTTTAACGGCTCCGGGTGCTAAGTCACTTCTTAGCTAGCTAGTCAGGATGGGGATGGAGACGAGATGGCAGGGATTCGAGCTTGAGGAGATCGAGAGAGATAAAATACTCTGTACAGGCTGCTGGATGTTGCCTGTGAAGGCTAAACATCTCCTTGCTTTCAATCCCTGTGTGAACATGGATGTGCTTACCTTATTACCCGTTAACGTCAGATGGCGAAGGACTAGTACAAAGCGGCCGAGGCACCCCTGCGTCAAGGATTATTGTCTGCCTTGAAAAGAGCCTCATGCCCATTTACAAGCCGCTCAAGGAGATGCATCTCAAGCCAGCGAACTAGGGCTCTGTGATGCCCAGTGGTTCGATCGGCCGGGATACCAACAAGCCTAGGTGTTCGTGTAAATTATATGCAGATATAAAAAATCGAATACTTGATGTTTGGTCCATGGACCAAATGCTAATGCTTTTGATGAAATACACTTCCAGGTTTTTACAGCGTCCAGCTTATGAGCTAGGGCCAGTTCACCGCAGCATTTCGTCTTCCCCTGAGTCTGCACTGTCAGAGATGACTCCCGTGAGTCCGGGGGACAAGGTAGCGTGCCCACTCTCATGCGTAGAGGCTCTGACCTTCTGCAAGACGGGCACCGGGGCGATTGACAGGCACGCGACACATTAGAGTATTGACAAAGATGGGATCACAAACACAGCTACGGAAGAGCTCAATCCTGGTGGCTCTGTTTGAGCAGACTAGTAATTCCGAGTGGTCTGCCAGTTACGACGGCATGGTGTAAAAGAGTGCCGCATGCCTGGTTACGGTTGAGAAGCGGCCTCGTATCGTGCTGTCAGGCTCGTACTCTATCTATGCTTGCATGGATTCCTGCATTTCCTGAGTGTCGCGGAGAAAAGTTGCAACCGTAACATTTGGGCTTACGAGCCCGCGATCTCCCAATTTTACTGTTCCAATTTCCATCCTCCAGACCAGGGCTTGCTTCGCAGAAGCTTAGTTGGCTAGTGATCACACTTTGTGTCAGCATCAATGTTTCCCAAGGTGCAGCGACGTAGCAGAGCACATTCATCGACGGCAGAGAAAGACAAAGACGACTTACTGGCGGGCTTCTCGACAGTGAAGATGCGGCCCTTGGTGTTGGACGCATGGGTGCCGTAGGAGCGCTGCATGTTGAGCTCCTCCTCGGTCAGGTCCTTGACCTTGTCGCCGGCGGCGGGCCAGTCGCGCTTCCAGGGCTGGGCCTTGTCGACGGTGAAGATGCGGCCCTTTGTGTTGGACGCGTGGGTGCCGTACGACCGCTGGAGGTCCATCTCCTCGGGGGTCAGCTCGACGGCCTCGGCCGCGGCGCCGTCGCGGGGGAAGGACTTCCAGGGCTGGGCTTTCTCGACAGTAAAGATGCGGCCCTTGGTGTTGGAGGCGTGGGTGCCGTAGGAGCGCTGGAGGTCCATCTCCTCCCGAGTCAGCTCGGCGGCGGCAGAGCCGGCGGCGGCGTCGCGGGGGAAGGCCTTCCAGGGCTGGGTCTTGGTGATGGGAGACATGATTTCCGGATGGGTGTCTAAGGAGAGGAATCTGTGGTTTTGGTTGTGTTGTATGCTTGTGAGGCCTGGGCTGTGTATTATCTGGAGTTGTGAGAGGGAGATCCTGGAGTGTTATATATCTAGACCTCTCACCACACTACCGCCCGAACCGCCTCGCATCATCTGTCTCTCCCTCGCTGATCTATCCACTCTGCAATTCAAGCCTTCGCAACCAAAGCTTGTCGCCATTCCCACCTTGCTTTGCTGCTCTATCCAGTGGAACACGTCAACCTCCCCCCGCACCACGACACGAACACCCCAGCCGGTGTAAGCTGCAGTATGAGATTAGCCACTGCGCGCGCGTTTGAGCCAGTTTCTGCGAGATAAGAGGCGCACCCTCCACCGCGACATACGCGTGTCCAAGCTGCCATGTCCTGCATGTAACAAGAGCATCAGGTGATCCCCCTCCCCCGCGCGTCTCTGCGCAGCCCCCCATTGATAACGACATTACCATTCCAGTTCACGTCAAGCACTTTCTTGCCCCACCCGCCAAGACCTAAAGGGTCCAACGGTATGGCCAGCAGATGGGGTATAGTTCGATGGCTGCCGGGACGGACAGGGTGAACCCCCCCTACGCATCGGGACCTATCCGTGGCCTGTCGCTGAAGAATATGCGCTCATGATATGCCGTGCAACCCTACCCAGACGACCCCCCCGCGCGGGGATGAGGTGAGGAGTAGGGGTCGAAACGCCCGCAAATATGCTCAAAATGATCACGACAATGACCGGCTGGCTCGCGTTGCTTACTTTTCGGCTGAGTTGCAGAGAATGGAGAGGGGGTGTTGTTGCTAGAGCAGATAAGAATGTTGTCCTGAGGGGTGACATGACATGGCTCGACCTGATTCGGCGAATACAAAAATCGGGACTGCTGGACGACATCAGCAAGACGTTTCTCTATCAACTACTCAACTATTCTGTAATTACATTCGCAATCCGCAATTAGAACAGTATCTCTTTCGCAACGCTCCATTGCATCCCTTGAACATTAGCATCACTTCTTTCCTCATTGATACCCTAGCCAGACCAAACACACAAAACCTACAAGCCCGCGTAAACAAAAAAAACAAAAAAGATGGGCGACACCGTCGTCGCAACCCTGCGCTACGCGCGCGCCGAGGACAACGAGGCCCTGCTCACCGAAAAGGCCTACATCCTCAACTACACGCCCCCCGCGGGCTTGCCCAAGTCAAACTTCACCATCGACTTCTTCCCCGGGATCCAGATCCGGAGCCTGCGCGAAGCCGAAGCGACAATGACGTGGGACTCGAGCGGGGTCAAGCTGGCCCGCCTCGCGGGCTACGACATGGCCAAGGACGACTTTGACGACGAGGCGGTGATTGAGAAGCGGTACCTGCCCCTCGTGCACGAGTCGCTGCGGACGGCGCTGGGCGCCGAGGAGGTGTGCATCTTTGACTACATGGTGCGCAGGAGGGAGCCCGCTTTCCCGTACCAGGCCAAGGACAAGGACGGGTCACCGCAGCCGGCGCTGTCGGCGCATATCGGTATGTGAGATTTTGAGCAGAGTCTTGATTGTTTTTTTGGGGGTGGAGATTTCATGTTTTTGTGAGTGGATTTTGCGAGACTGACAGACTGAACCTCCCCTTCCCCCGTGGGACAGACTACACGACGGACGAGATCCAGAGCAGGGTCAAGCAGTACTTTAAAGAAAAGGCGGAAGAGTACGGTGCGAGACACTACCAGATTGTGAAGTAAGTGGGCGCCCATCTCACCTCGTCAATCTTTCTCCCCTCCCTCTCTCTTCGCGCTTAGACTTGCACTTGCACTTCCCGGACTAACCACCCCTACCATCTTTAGCGCGTGGAAGCCCCTCAGCGGGCCGCTGCGGGACTACCCGATGGCCTACTGCGACGCGCGGACGATGGACCCCGCGACGGACCTGCTCGTCGTCGACGAGGTGTTCCCGACCGTCGCCAACGAGGTGTACCAGGTGCTCCACAGCCCGCGGCACAGGTGGTACTACGTTCCCGACCAGGAGGCCGACGAGGTGGCCATCTTTGCCGGGTACGACTCGCGCAGGGGCCAGGACGTCGCGGTGCCGCACTGCTCGTTTGATCTGGGTGATGGCAGTAAAGGGGAGCAGCCGAGGCAGAGCATCGAGGTTCGGGCTTTTGTGTTTTACAAGGACTAGCCGGGTAGGTAACAGAGAGAATGGGATTTGCATATAGTACATGGCACATGGGATGTGCTGGAGCTGCACCGCCCGGGACATGTCCGTGTGTGATTGGGCGTGCCCGTGTCGATTGAACTCGAGGATGTATCTTGCTGAGTGATATGCCGATCTCTGCGGATGCCTACAGCTCATGTCTCATGTAAGCTGCGCGCAATGCAGGTAGAGGGTGGCAGGGCAATCCAGGCAGCTATGTGCTTTATATATAAAGTCGAGCCAATTCCCTTTCCGTTTTTCCCTTTTCTCTTCTGCCGACCTTCTTGTCCGTGTTGTCATCAAAAAGCTTCCCCTGCTCCCACCCTTAAGGAGATACACCCCAACCCAGAATAGTCTAACAGAACTGACTCGACAAGGGAAACCATTACCTAGCACACGATGGCTGCTTCGGTCCAAGCCATGCCCTCGTCACTCACAGACACCCCTACTAGCAGACAGCTGCCCCCGACAGAGCCATCAATGTCGGCAGAGCAGGCACAGCGGGACTATGACGCCTCGGCCGCCACGTACGGCGACTACTCGACCCTGCCCTCGGGGATTCTCGAGGCACAGCTCGTCGCCATCGCGCTGGGAGACTGCACCGGGCTGAAGGTGCTCGACCTCGGGGGTGGCTCGGGCACGCACGCGCGGCAGGCAATTGGGCTCGGGGCTGCGCTGGTGGACGTTGTCGACATCTCGACGGGGATGTTGGCAGTCGGGCAGGCGATGGAAGAGGCGGCGGAAGGACAGGGAGATGCGCACCCGGGGGTGGCAGAGAGGAGAGGTCGAATTCGGTACCTGCACGGCGACGTCGCGGCGCCGCTGTCGGACGACCTGGGGCTGCTCGGGCCGGGAAGCTACGACGTGGTGATGGGCAACTGGATCTTCAGCTTTGCCGACTCGCTCGCCATGGTGGAGAGCATCCTGGCCAACATCACGAGGTACCTGAGACCCGGGGGCCGGTTCGTGTGCGTGCGCGACGCGGACCCGTGGAGCCCGGCGCTGTCGGCCTCGGCCAAGTACGGGGGCTCGTGCCACGACGTGCGGCGGATGGCGGGCGGAGTGCGGTACCGGTGCGTGCTGCACTGCTCGCCGCCGGTCGAATTTGAGGGTGCGTGTCTCGAGGAGATATACTCGGGGCGCACAGCTTTGTTTGAGAAGGCCGGGCTGAGGGATGTGCGGGAGGTGCCGTTCGAGAGCGCCGAGGTTGTGAAGAAAGATCGCGATTTCTGGACGTTATTCTTGGAGCATCCGAACTTGGCTGTGGTCCATGCCATAATGGCTGGCCCCGAGAATCGAGAGCGTAGAGCCGTGGGCTGCTAACTCAACGAGGGACTCTGGGGGAGGTGTGCCGAGTATCTGTTCACCGCTCATCGAGACAGCGGATGATGAGGGGAAAAAGGGCAGCAGGTAGCAGGCAGCAGGCAACGAGGCGACAAGGCGACGAGGCAACGAAGCAGTCAAAACCTCAACTCAGTGTAGACAATACACGTGACTGCCAGCACAGCCACCCTCATCCCCGCCAATTTCCACGACGTGCCATCTGCGCTGGCAGTGGACAGGCCGGTGTCGTTCCCTCACCGTGACTACCTACATCGTGGTCGGCAATTCCACCACTCTGCCAAACCGTCGAGCATCCCAGCGTGTGGTGGCTGTGCTCGACGCTCGACGCCCGGCTCTGCAGCCTTGCAACACGGCTCGCGAACCACTGCACGCCAATATGACCAGCAGACGGGAAGCGGGCGGCGTCGAGACAGCTTGCTGGAGCGAGTTGCCGTGACACGGGTTGGATACACTCGTAACTTGCTTATTAAATCCAGCCTGCCCTCGCGGCTTGCGCAGTGGAACCCTTCTCGACACGCCAACACGACACCCAGGTACAACCGGTGACACGGGCTGGGTATACTCACGCTCGTCACACCGGGCTATTAAATCTAGCACAGCTGCCAGCCTGCTCCTGCTGTTTGTCCGCTTGCACTTTCCTCGACTCGTCAACACCACGCCCGGGCACAACGCAAGATCTTGCCCATGTGGACATGAACAACTTCCAGGACACACCACGCCCCTACGTGTATTACCCGCTTACAGACACCACCGGCCGCTTCGTGCCCAGCCTTGTGCCCGCGACACCCCACCCGACCAGCGCCGGGGCACCCTTCCCGCTGGCCGAGCAGCCATGGGACCTCTCGGCGGCGGATAGCCTGCAACTAACAGCCCAAGACATCCTGTGGATAGCCGTGCAGTGGTGCGACCAGCAATTGGCCAAGGCCATCCTCGAGCAGGGTGTCGACCCCTCTTTCGTCTGGGGCAATCTCAGTCCGTTAGCACTTGCCGCATTCAACCAGGACCACCGCATGGTCCACTTGCTCCTCGCCCACGGTGCAGACAAGCACTCTGCCCTTGTCCTGCTGCAGCGGTGCGGCCAGAGCGCCCACGGTGCCATGGCCGCCCTGCAGACCTGCCTCGCACGTCACTACCATGCGCCGGGCCTCAGGGCCGACAGGGTTCGAGCGGCCATTGACGCCCTCAAGTCTGCCTTTGACTACGAATTTGTGCGCATGCGTGTCATTGTTGCTGCGAGCTGCCGCGCTAGGGTTCTCAAGTTGCTGACCAGAGCCGCTGCCGTGCTCCAGATCGAGTCGTTCGCCGGGTTGAACGACGTGGCCCGGTGCATCCCCGGGGCAGCCGAGGCAAAACACGCCTGGAGCTCCGGGTTCGTTCGCGATCCAGCCGCAGCCTGGCGGAAATGCCTAGCCGTTCTTCGGAGCCTCATGCGCGGCCAGGCCCCAAAGGCCCTTGACGACGTGCTCATGTTCCTAGCCCTCGCGAGGGCAGCGCCGTCGGAGATGCCCGGCGTGGGCCGCCGAGAGATGGATCACGAGTTCGCCATGGACCTGTCGCGGTGGCAGGCCCTGTTCCCCGATGATTCGGACCAGCTGCGATCCTTCCAGCAGGCAGTCCTGATGCTGTTTGGAGTCGACATCACGTCGCAGCCAGCCGACTCCGATCCCGATGTCGATCTTCGCAGCGCCTTGCAGTCGTTCAAGACCACTGCCAACCAGCTCCTCGGCCGTCACGTTAGCAGCAGCCTAGGGGAGGAAGCCCTGGATGACACTACAGCCTTCTTCACGAGGTACGCGCGATGCATCCCCGGTCCTCACGATGGCGGGGGCACACACGCGCACGAGCTGCCCATATTGGATACTGCAATAATGCAGGACCTAGGCCCGCGTTTGACCTTGGTCCTAGCCGGGGTGGCCTTCGCCATTGTACTCGGGTTCTTGCTTGGTATGTCAGATTACCGCTGACCGATTCGTCCCCCTCCCTCGTGGGTCAATGCTGACTGACCCCCCTCTTGTCTGGTCCAGCCCTGCGCGAGATCTTGCATGAACCTATAGATCCCTTGGGGTTCACAGCAACCGGCGGCGTCCTGCTGTATGCCATTGGTACGCTTTGGAATGGCATTTCGAAAACAGACTGGTTCTGCAACGTAACCCTGAGAACGCTGGTACTTCTACAGCAGTACTTGACACGCGGGGATTGTCCTGGCGTGTGCTGGGAGCCACCAGCGACGAGCCCGGCAAGCACGCGATCCAGTCGCAGTCCGTGCATTGTCCCCAACACGCCGCCGGTGCCCACGCCGCACAGCAGCGCGACTAGCAGGGCCACCACTGGCCGAAAAGGGCAGAAGCAGCCCAAGAATACCACGTGTGAGTTCTGCGGGAATGTACTGTCAAGCACGTCCAACCTGGGCAAGCACGTGCGTGGGGTGCACAAGAAACAGTGGCACAAATGTCCGAAGGCGGGGTGCGGCAAGGGCTACACGCGCCACGACACGATGATGCGCCATGTGCGCGAGAAACACAATAACGTGCTGGACCAGTAGACTGGACGCGGGTGAGGGCCTCTCTCAAGCTGATTGCTGCGTTGACCTCTTTTTTTTTTTTTTTTTTTGTGCTTTGGTACGCTTTTTTTGTTACAATAGATTGTACCGTAGGACAGAATGGTCACCCTCCTACCATGTTTATCTCGACTTAATCTCGGGCTTCTGCTGGCCCATATGCCCGTGATGTGGCGCCCCCTGGAATGCCCCGTCATCTCCCCAGGGGTTGTTATCGCGGCTCTTCAGCCTCAATGGGCGATCCGACAGGGTTTGCCCGCCGACAGGGCCTAAAAAGGAAGGCCGTCAGAGTTGGCGGCAGCCGCCGTGGCCGCTAGCAGGGCGGGCGCAATATTGTTGTCCGCCGCTGGCTGTCATTGTCTTGGATACTAGACGTCGTTTGGGCCAGGCTAGACTCTACCTAGAGCTGCTGCCCGCCTGCCTAAGTGTGGTCTAGTCCACATCACTCCACTCCTGTCCAGGACGCCATATCTACCCGCTGGCCCAAGTGCCTCGGACTCTCGTCTCTCTGCTCTCCCGCCCACCTCCTCCCGCATACTCCCCCTCTCTTGGCTCACTCGTTCGCCAGAGAGCACGTCCTCTTTCACACCTCCCACCCTAGGGCACCCACCACCAAGACCGCAGGCATGAGTTCCCTCGCCGCCCGCCTGGCCTCGGCCGCCCTCGTGCTCGCCACCACCGTCGCTGCCGACCTGAGCGTCACCATCGGTTCTGCCAACAACGTTCTCAAAGGCCCCGTCGACGGCCGCGTTGTCCTCATCTTTGCACCCCCGGGCGAAGACCCCCTCGGCGCCATCGACGTTACCGATGCCGCCCCCAACAAGCTCTACGGCAAAAACGTCGCCCGCTTCGGCCCCTCTGACACCGTCACTCTCGCCGCCGGCAGCGGTGACGCAAATGCCACTGCCACCGGCGTCTACGGCTGGCCCCTTGTCTCCCTCGACGAACTCGTTCCCGGCACCTACAACGTCCAGGCCTTCCTCAACCCCTATGACGCCGTCACCCGCGCCGACGGCTCAGAGGTCCGTCTCAAGTTCCCCTGTGGCGACGGCGCCCCCAACATCAACGGCGTCGGCTCTCTCAAGACAACCCCCGTCGAGGTCGAGGTCCACGGCGGCGACCAGACAATCACCCTCGCCTTTGACTCGGTCGAGCCCGTCCCCGCCTTCGAGGGCAACGAGATGGGCGGCTGCTTTCAGGGCAACTACGCCGACACGGAGAACCTCAAGTACGTCAAGATCCTCAGCAAGCGCCTCAGCGCCTTCTGGGGCCGCGACATGTACGTCGGCGCCAACGTGCTGCTCCCGGCCGGGTACAACGCTGCCGACAAGGCCACCCGGTACCCTGTGCTCTACTCACAGGATCACTGGGCCGCCGATGAGGGCTTCGTCGGCTACCCGGCGGGCTCCTTTGCGTCTGCCTGGAACGCCGGCGTGATCCCTGGGGTCAATGGCACCGCCGAACGCCCGACTCCCAAGCTCATCATTGTCAAGTTCCGCCATGAGAGCCCCTTCTACGACGACTCGTACGCCGTCAATACAGCCAACATGGGCCCCTACGGCGATGCCATCAACGAGGAGCTCATCCCGCACCTCGATGCGCTCTTCAACACTGTCGCTGAGCCTTACGCCCGCATCCAGGAAGGCGGCTCCACGGGTGGCTGGGTGTCGGCCGCGAGCGTCATCTTCCGCCCGGATCTCTTTGGCGCCTGCTTCTCGTACTACCCAGACTCTCTCGACTTCCACAGCCACCAGGATATCCCGCTCTACACCAACGCCAATGCCTACCGCGGCGCCGACGGTACTGCCATTGGCTCGGTGCGCCGCTTCGACGCGCAGGGCAACGAAGTCATCCTGGCCACCGTCGAGCAGGAGAACCACTGGGAGCTCGTCTTCGGCACGTCGACGCGCTCATTCCTGCAGTGGGACGTGTGGAACGCCGTCTTTGGCGTCCAGGGCCTCAACGGCTACCCGCTCGAGCCCTGGGACAAGGTCACAGGCGAGATCTACCCGGGCGCCGTCGACTACTGGCGCAAGTTTGACCTGAGCGACTACATTGCGACCAACTGGGCTTCTCCCGGAAAGAACCTCGGCGAGACCCTCAAGGACCGCCTGCACTTCTCGGTCGGGACATGGGACAACTACTACCTCAACGAGGGCGTCGCCGAGTTCCAGAAGCGCACCGACGCCCTGGGCGGCCCCGGGTGGGCCAACATCACCATCCTCGAGCGCCGCACGCACAGCGGTCTTTTCCAGCGGCTCGACGTGTGGACCTACCTCGGCGTCGTGACGCAGTGGATCGCCGACCACGCGCCAGACGGGCCGACTCCTCTCCCCACTGCCTCGACGTCCTCTTTGACCCGTGGCAACCTCTACGACGACATCATCTCGGCCGGCGGTCGTGCCGCGGCGCTCGCCAGGCAGGCGGACCCGGCTGTCGAGGTCAAGCAGACGTCGGCCAAGTGCGGCACGGCCATTATTACGGGCACCGTCGGCCGCTGGGACCCGGGCGTGGTGCTGACTGCGCAGTGGCTCGTCGATGGCGCGGCGAATGGTGCCGTGTTCGCCGTGGAGCAAGGGCAGACTGCGACGTTTGCGCCCTCGGGCGGGCTGCCGGCTGGGGAGTTCGAGGTCAAGCTCGCTGTCACGGGCGTTAAGCGCGGGTACGAGGTCGAGACGAGAACCAGCGAGGCCGGCGTTGTGCGGGAG
The DNA here is from genome assembly GCA_026745475.1 of Microdochium nivale. Classification (NCBI taxonomy): domain Eukaryota; kingdom Fungi; phylum Ascomycota; class Sordariomycetes; order Xylariales; family Microdochiaceae; genus Microdochium; species Microdochium nivale. The sequence goes on from JANTFD010000010.1 coordinate 379,275, forward strand.
AGAAGGAGACGCATGCTCTAGAAGCAGTACGCGCGTGTCTGTCTATCTGTCTGATAACTACTCTCGTAGCCTGACTAAGGGGTTACATTTCCCGATATTCATAATTGTTTAATAAATACCCGATTATGCTCGGAGGTTCACGACACACAATTGCTTCAGCACACTGCTTCATGTCAGCTTCTGTAGGGCTTCAAGTGACAAAGTGCGATAGGAAGGCGCTAGTTGTCTGTCGTACCACGGATGCACTTTCCATGGTTGTGGTAGAGGTCGTTCTTTGCTCGCGTGCAAAATATTTGGCGTTGCGGTCCTCCAGTTTCCAACAGCTTTGAGAAGAATTCACGGAAAGCACATCCAACATCCATCCTGCACCTCATCCATACAAGGTGCTCTACCGACCACTCTCACTCTGCTACAAATACAACCTTCAACACAACCACTTATACAAATACCCCCACACCGAAATCATGACAAATTCGCCTGCCACCAGTGTTCACACCATCGCAAACGACCTACTCGAGCCTACGGTCGACTACCAAGCACCCAGCGATGAGGCATTCACGGAACAAGACCGCGAGCTCCAGCGACTGCTCACCCTCGGCACCGTCGTCGAGGAGGCGATGAACCCCAGCACAGCTTTTACCAAGATCGGAGCTGGAGCGTGCGGCGCCATCTTTGCCCGCGTCGGCTCGTCTGTCCTCAAGCTCGCCAAGCCCTCGCCCTTTAGCCTGTCCAACGACTATCAGAAGCACAAGCTGATCCGCAGCCACATGCTCGCGAATGGGGTGCACATCAACATCCCTGAGTGCCATTGGTTCATGGACGCCCACCACGCAGGGTCGTTCTTCAATGCCAACCCGCAGCTCGCCGAGGTCGCGGGACAAGTATGCAACCTGCCCACCAGCGTCCTCGCCACGCAGCGCATCCCGCCGTTGCCCGCGACCACCCGCGCCCACCTGATACGCAAGTTCTGCGCGCCGCACATCCGGGCCGAGGCGCTCCAGGCCCGCGCCAACAGAGACTGTCTCGTGCGCATCTACCTCGGGTCTATGGACGGCAGGAGCAACCGCCGCGTCTTCTCGCTGCGCAACTTGCCGCTGCACCTCAACCAGATCGTCGACCTGCGGCTCGAGGTCCGTGCTGTCTGCAGGGAGATGGCCAGGGCGCTTGCCGTCATGCACTGGGCCGCGCAGACGGACGCGCGAGACGTCGAGTTTGTGCTGGGGGGTAGCAGCAGCAGCAGCTCGGCTGGTGGCGCGCAGGCCACAACCAGCGCACCGGGAGCATCCGGGACTTGCAGCGACCTCGAAACGCAAACGGTCGAGCTGTGGCTTCTCGACTTCAACCTGGTCCGGGACGTCGACCTAGAAAACGAAGAGGACCACGACGCAGTCCTGGCGAAACTCGTGAGCGCGCATGACGCCAATGACAGGTATTACCCGCGGCCCTGCCAGGCGCACCCTTTAGCCAAGACGCTATGGAACGTGTTTGTCACGGCGTATCTGGAGACGGCATCTCTGGTGCTTTCCAACAGGCGAGCAGAGGTGCAGATGTTGCCTGGCCGCTTCCTGCAGGCGCTGGTTGCGCTGGAGCGCGCGAGGAAGGAGGTCGGGTCAGAGTAAACCTGAGAGAGGGTCTATCTGCAGCGGTGGGGGTCCAAAGCACATCCTATGACGCAGTTTTGATACTGCTCAGCTGTAAACATGGAATACTAATGAGAACATTGTTTCTAAAAATATGGAAGTGTGTCTGTCGACGTGCCTGCCATTGTATCGAGGGATTGTTGAAGAGATTATCTGACGAGGCCAGATACACATGACTCTTGTAATGGGATTTCGACAAAATGCCGCTAACTTCTACTCAGCCTTGGGAACCTAATGGTGGAAAAGGATACTCACAGCGCTATTAACACGGTTCGTCTTTTTAGCTTCATCAAATTACATTTGCGTCTTCAACCCAGCGAGTTCTCACGCCTATTTCGTAGCCAAGCATATGAGCGGGAAATAGAGACATGGTAAAGAGCCGATATTTAAATGAAACTGCGCCGACAAGGCACACCCAGTGTATCCATTTCTGAAATATTCAATAAGCTTTAACTAGGTAGCATAAGGGGGAATAAATGTAGGCCCTCAAAGAGAGTGTTGAATAAATAATCAGGTAAATAATCAATAGTCGTGCGTGTCTACACCGAAGAACCAGATTTGTACGTAAGACACCGAGCCTCCAAATAGGGTTCACATGGTACACACCTTCGGCATATCTAATGTTGTTGACTTTTGTTTCCGATGGCACGCCGCTCAAGAATATGATCTTCACCAAGAACAACACGCTTAGTCATCGCACCGTTGCACCAAAGACGTCCCCGCTGCGGCTGGCACAAGTCTTTCCTCATCGTGCCTCGGCCGATCAGATGCACGCCCCCATATATTTGCTCTTGCCCCAAAACACCTGCCTCGCACAAACCCCAAACTGAACCATGGCCTCGTGGTCCGCGCTGCTCGTCCGGCTCTACGTCGCCTGGATCCGGCGGTCCAAAGCGGCCTTCGCCGACGCCGACCGCATGCGCGCCCTCGTCGCGGCGCTGTACATGCACCCGCAGTCATACGCGCCCCCGAAGAGACTCGGCGGTAGCGGCGTCGTCGTCGACCGCATAGACGTGTCCGAGTGGCCGCTCTACCGGGTCCGCGCAGTCGACCCAGCAGCTGTTATCAAGACGACGACAAAGACAACGTCCGCCGCCTCAGCAACACCCCGCGATGCCATGCTCTACATCCACGGCGGCGGCTGGATCCGTGAGGCCGCAGCCCAGCACTGGCAGTTCGCAGCACAGGCCGCGCGCGAGACGGGCCTCGACGTGCTCGTCCCCGTGTACCCCCTCGCGCCGCGTCCGGGCGCCACGGCCAGACACCTCGTCGACGGGCTCGTGACCATCATCAAGCGGCTAGCCTCGACCGAGCACGACCCGCACAGTCGCCACAGCCACAGAATCGTCAGTATCGCCGGCGACTCGGCGGGCGGGACCATCGCGCTCGCCACAGCGCAGAAACTTGCCTGCGGAGCCGCCACGCCCGATCTCGCGGCCCACGTCCGCTCTCTGGTCCTGATATCCCCCGGCCTCGACTGCGCCGTCGACCACCCGGACTGCCTCGCCATCGCCCCGCGCGACCCGTGGCTCGGCATCGCGGGTCTCCGCGTCGTCGCGGGGTACTGGGCCGGCGGCCTCGCCGCGACAGACCCGCTCGCGAGCCCCCTGCTCGGCGAGATCGGCCGCCTCCCGCCGCTGCTGCTGCTGTGCGGCACCGACGACGTGCTGTGCTCGGACGCGCGGCGGCTCAGCGCGCGGTTCCAAGGCCGCAGCGGCGGTTGCAGTGGCGACGACGCTAGTGAGGGTGTCACGGGCAGCTACGCGGCTCCGGATGGGCGCTTCACGTACGTCGAGGGGCCCGGGATGATCCATGTCTATCCGCTGCTGCCGCACTGGGAGGGCGCGCGGGCGAGGGAGCTTATTTTGGCGTTTGTGCGGAAGCACCTCGAATAGTGTGAGCCATTAGGGCCGTGTCAGGAACCTGGCTGGCTGCTTTGTGTCCAGATCTAATGCAATGGCTTGTACCACAGTAAATTTGAACGTCGTATTTTTAATATATATGCGGATGGCGATGGAGAGCTGCGGTACTGCCTTGGAGGGGTTTTTACCTCGTGGAGTCTATTCTCATGCAATTACTGGACTGCAGTTCTCCCTCGGATTCCTCGAGCTTGAATCGCACCGCTTTTCTCATACGATCCCGTCGAAAAAACCGGGCCGTGTTGCGGCTTCAATGGCCATCTAGACGTGATCGCGTCCCGGTCCTGCGTATGCCAACAACCGCTTCCTAATAAATAACCCCCAGTCTAGTCTGTCAGAGGCATGCCACACACATAAACACGGGGCGGTCACCGGACAGTGAGCAGGCGCTATTTACAAGCACTGGTCCTTGCTTTACGTCGTCTCGGCATGGTGGGAGGGGGGGAAGAGTTGTCTGGAGTTACGTGGCCGAGGAGTGGAATTTCGCTGCTTGGCCGTGCTGGTGCGCGGGGCTTGACGAGATTCGAGTGTCTCACAACACGAGTGCTCGGCCCACACTGGGTCGCATATGGCGCGTACTAGGCGTTCCGTAATTGGCCGTCTGTTCCGTCAGCCCCGGAGGAGAGACAGAAAAAACACAACAAAATAAAAACTAATTGCTAAACAGCTGGTCGGGTCATCTTCTCCTTGCATCAGTCACGTCTGGAACAGGCCGAGAGTAAGACCATCTGCTGATGTGCGAGTCATGAGGTCCCTCCCCGACGTCGACTTGGACATGGAGAAGTACATCGATCGGATGGTGCCACCAGGACAGGCTAAACTCATCAGCCATGTGAATGGCCGCCCACCTACAACGGGACACGGCGGATGGCCCAGTCTACGACTAGCGGGAGCCACTTAAGGTTCTGCTCCTCTTATTTTCCAATGCTGTTCTTCCCCCGCTAGCACAAGCCAGGATTAATCCGCCGCGGGCCACACCGTCAGTCTGTCCGTCGTAAATGTCTGTGCGGGATTTCCTTCGTCGCCCTGGCAGCGGCAGCAGTAACAGTAGGATTTTCCCTTTCCGACCAAGCCGGGTTTATCTGTCCAATCACCCACTTATGCCAGGGAGAATCCTAGTTGCCGATCATAATTCCCGGGATGCTTACACCGTCTGTGCGCACATCCCGGGAGAGGAAATAAGCATAAACTAACTCCGTTCCCTGCTGCTTGTAGAAATAGGTGCATCACCGTCACTCATGAAATCCAAGACTATCCTGGGTCATCGGCACCTATCGTCGGCGCTCCCTCTCCCTATGGCAGCCACAGATGGCACATCACCCCATTGTAGAACCCTCTTGGGAGAAAGGGAATACGAGATGTGGGACGGTCGTGGTGGCTTGAGCCACGTGCATTGTCTGGCAGACTGATCCGAGCGGTGGGCTAGAAGATCAGGAACGAACGTGGTGCTGATGGCCCGCCGCCATTCTGCGTATTCGGTCCAGTGCCGTCGGTCTCGGCCAGGCCTCTCGTGGAAAGGGTCGGTCAGCTGCCTCGTCGGTTGTCGAGGATCGCACCACACTTCTGCTGGGAGCTGGGACGGAAGAGAGAGCTAGCCTCCACAGCAGGAAAACTTTGTTTTTTGTTTCCTTTTCCCTCACAGAGAAGATGGCCCAATGGGGTATCGACCGCGCCAGCTCGAGGCGCCGTTCCAGGTTGGGCGATCCGTGTGTGTGTGTGTGTGTCTCAATGTCTCTGTTGTGCACTTGACAAAAACTGTAAAGTCTAGCCGTAGCCTGTAGCCGAGAGCCCCATGGCCAAGAGCTTGATTAGTCTCGACGCCGTCCGTGGCGCTCTTTCAGCGACTCGTGTCTGGTAGCGCCAAGGCAAGAGTGTGCCGTCAGGGAGACGGTCGGGGCCAGAATGGGAAATGGGGAAAGCTAGAAATGCGAGGGGATTGCGCGCCTCAGCATGCCCAAGACTAGGACAGGTTTTATTTAAGCATTCCAGAAAAGCATACGTAGAGTATAATCAAGTACCCTCGATATGCCGCTCTAACCGGCTCGACTTGTATAGCCGGGAAATCTCGCCGTCCAGCCCACGCATCAGCTGGTCCCTCGGACAACGGCGATCGCCCAGCGTTCCTGTCGGGACATAAGGTTTCGGAGTGAACGACTGCTGCTGGTCTATTTTCAGAACGGAACCCAAGTAGCTATCAACAGAGCCCGCCGAGGTACTAGCTGTTGAGTTTGCCGTAGCGTACCGACACCACCCAAGGCTGACACGCTTGCCAGTGGCTGCTGGAGCTGGAATTCTCTAGACCTTCGTTGCCGAGCACATTCTCCTCTTAGCTAGCTACGATACGGAAACCCGGCACTACTGCAAGATGCGAGCTGTGGGGACTGGGGTGCACCGCCGAGCCGAGCCCTGGAGAGCTTGGAAACCCGTAGAGGCAACAGCTAGCACGCGGCCGATGGCGAGCGAGCGGAAAGGAAGGCCTCCTTCCTTTAGATCTCTGTTGTTATGGGGAATGTCGCATTGGTATTTAGACCCCCGAGTCCTGCTGCTCCATATCCCTGCGTTCCAGCCTGCCGATGGTCAGGATCCGTGCTCCAGAGCTGCTTTTCCCGTGAGACACTCGACTTTCCACTGCCCAATACTATCTTTCACTCCATCCCACTCATAACGCCACCATGAAGTTCTTGTTCGCCTGCACGCAGGTGCTATCGCTGGTGGCCTTTGCCCTGGCAGCACCGCCCGGCGTCTCCCCCAGACAAGCCCAGACGGTGCCGTTCCCGCCGGAGTCGTCAAGGCCCAAGGCCATCAGCCACGCCCAGGCCGTCAGCGTCATGCAGCCATCCGGCGGCGGCGGCGGCGGCGGCAGCGTGTCCACGCAGGCAGACTCGGGCTTCACCGCGCAGGCGGGCTGCCGCAACACGATCTACCGGAAATGGGGCACGCTGTCGTCATCGGACAAGTCGTCCTTTGTCAACGCCATCGCATGCCTGACGACGGCCCGGCCCAGGGGCGGCATCTGGTCCGGAGCGCGGTCGCGCTGGGACGAGCTCGTGTACGTGCACAACCGCATGGTGGGCAGCGTGCACGGCAACGACCTCTTCCTGCCATGGCACCGCTACTACCTGTACGCGTTCCGCACTATGCTGCGCAACGAGTGCGGCTACAGAGGGCCCATGGCCTGGTGGAGGGAGACCAACAACGCCGGCAACTTCCCGGCGTCTGACATCTTCAGCGCCAGCTACTTTGGCTCCCTGCCACAGGCCAGCTCCAATGGCCAGGGCTACTGTCTTACCAATGGTGTAGGTCCTCTCTCTCTCTCTCTCTCTCTGTCTATTCCTCATTTCCAAGACAAGACTACGGAAGCACTAACACCGCTGCCTCCGTGATGTTCTTCAGCGCTTCGCCGGCCTCGTCAACCGCGTCAACAACCAATGCGTGGCCCGTGGCGAGATGAAAAGCGAGACGAACCAGGTAACCTTCGCCAACGAGAACACCTGCCAAGGCTCCGGTGGCGCCTCGTACACGCAGCACCGGTCCTGCGTCGAGGGCACCAACCACGCCCGCATGCACAGGGGGCTTGGTCCTACGATGGCCAACGCCGCCATCTCGCCCTACGAGTGAGTTGTTCCCCTAGCTCTTCGAAGGGAAGAGATTTGACAGCTTGCTGACTGCTCCGGCACGGGTTTTAGTCCCATCTTCTTTCTGCACCACAGCTACATCGACTGGCAGTGGAAGCGCTGGCAGAACGCCGCCTCATGGCGCTGGAGCTCGAGTATGTTATACTTCTTTTTCTCGTTTGTCCTCTCTGCGTATACCTTTCTCTTTTACCAGTCAGATGTCCCTCGTGATCCCGCAACGAGTTGAATTTATTAACGACTCTCGGAATCAGTCTCCGGTGGCGTGAACCTCGACACGCGCATCGACCTGCTCGGCCTCCTTCCTACCACGACCATCCGGAGTATCCTCGACACTGAGGGCGATTTGCTCTGTTACACATACGATGAGGTTTGATGAGTGGCGGACCTCACCCATCTGGTTGGGGACGCGCGGAGGAGGACTTGAAGATTTAGTTCAACTTTTAATTTCAGTAGTCGGTAGCTACACGCGGCGCGCTAGTAGTTGGCATGTCGCACACGTATCCAAGTCTTGTGGTAGCCAGCGATTCCTACGAATCGTCGCTAGTTAACTTTTCAAAATGCGCATTATAAGCAAACTAGATAGTGTACGTTTGCTGGTTGACCTAGTTTGACTATCCCGTGCTTTACGAAACCCGCCTCTGCGATTTTGCCTGTTTGTATTCCCTGGCTGATTGTTGTCTCTCGATCTCCTGATCAATCTTTTTGTTGGCACACGCCGCGCCGTGTAGTCTGTGGTTACAACACAGAATGAATATTTTATTTTGTCTTCATATCAATGCGTCGGCCCATCCGGCGAACAGGAACAAGTAACAATTATAACAGTGTTTGGCCAGGCTCCGTCCTTTCGCATGATACGTAGGCACACTAGTTAAGACCACATTGCTGTGCAAACTTTTTGAACCTCGTGTTAAGCTCATGCCAAAAGATTTCCAAACTCTTCCAGACTTCTGAGATCTCTTGGCGCACCGAGGATGGACAGAGGTTTTGCCTCATGCAGGTTACCGATCAGCTTAATCTTTTTCCTTTGGAGTATCCCTGTTCAATGGACTCGAATTAATAGTTCTTCGCCCGTCGTTATGTTAATGTATCACAATTGTTGCACTATGGGAGATTTATTGCTTTCCCTCGCTGCATTTTTAACTCAGCAGAGCCTCTTGTAGCGCTTCGTCGCACTGCTGATGACCAACCCCTCCAGCCCTTTTACTGCGTCAAATACGGGCTCCTTTGTGGCACCATTTTGATCACCACATTGGCTGACAACTACAAATTGTGCCGCGTCGTCTGGCTGTTCCAGGTCCACTTCGATTCTCCAGCCTGCCTTCGCCTTGTCCGCAATCAGGTGGGGGCTGGCCATTTCCTCAAAGGACTGCTTGTCCGCTTGCGCCACCACAGCTCTGGAGACCCTGAGAACACTGTCGTACGAATCGATAAAGGTGTCATTGAACAGCTCGCTGTCCTCGACGTGGAAGTAGTCTGTCGCACTCAGGTCGATGAACTGGACAAGAGGTCCCAGCGCCGCCTGGCTCTCCGACGAGGCGACCCACGCCATGTGCTCATCGATCGAGGCCCAGTGCCCGGTGATGAGGATCTTTGTGGGGTCCTCAAGCTGACGAAAGACGGCGACGCCTCTGGCGGAAGCGGGGGCCGAAAATGCAGGGTCATGATGGGCTTTGCACCACTCGTCCTGAGCCTTTAGGGCGGTCCTGGAGGCTTCGATGAAGGCCTCGGACATATCACCGGAGAGAGTGAGGTGGGCGATCTCACTGACGGTCATCGTGACAAAGCGAAAATCGGTGTAAGCTGAATAGGGCTGAGTTGAAGAATATTGACTTGTCGTGACTCGATGTTTTGTGGGTTGCGGGTTTCTCGATGTGAAGTAATAGGTAACCTTAACCAGCTGTGACGGGAGGTGGAGATGATTTTGAAAGCTCGGTAGACTATAAAATGATTGGTTACAATAGCAATATACAGTAGTCTTCTACGGATGAAAAGGATTGTCCAGAAAAGGCGTGAATGAGCTTTGGAGCCATTATGTGCTTTAAGTAATTCGACCTGGCCAGACCGCAAATCAGAGAGCAGGGCGAACAGGTACGCACCTCGCTTACTCGACGTCACAACTGCGTCACGACTCTATCACTCTTTCACCTCCGCGTTCTTGAATGACCGCTTGAAGGCGTTGCGACCGTACTCGACACTTGGACATTCTAAGGTCTGATGGATAATTTTGCGGGGACCGTTGCGTACCGACTCGGGGCTGGACCAATCAATTCGGCTGAAGTACAGGGATAATGCGTACGAGTCCGGTAAGCGATGCAGGCAGTCAGCAAATAGTCTAATTGATCGCTTATTGGTGGAAGTCTGGGAAGTGCGACATTTCTACAGGCCCTGCTTGAGACCTGACATGGTACGATATTTATGCCTCTACCTGCGTAGCTGAATAATCGTGAAGCTCGGGCATCCGCAGATATACATTTCACCCACCTGGCGAGCTGCTCAATGGACATAGTACCACGGTTGTTGCCCGCTTCCGTGTATGAGCATCAGCAAATCAATGTTTTCACCAGATCAAGAACCTCGAAGTTGCCCAATTGGTGAAGATAGTACGGGTCGAAACAATGGAGCAAACGAATGTGCCTCCATGTGGGCAGAAGACGTAGGACTTTGCTGTCACTAAAAGCCTCGTTGAAACAATCCAGTAGACTACCTAGTTTACAAAGTGGGTAAACCCCGGCCCTGTCCAATGAACATCTACTGGCAGGGTAACCCCTGTAGCGTCTTCACCTACATGGAGTGTGTCGAGTTGTGAGCAAGATAAACCGGACAGTTGTGATGGAGGAATGGTGATAAGACATTCGCTTTATTTTGCTGGCTGCCCCGTGTGCAAATTTAGTCACGAGACTGTTTGTCAGATGCTTACGCACACTCCTTATCCTTGGAGATGAGGCATTTAGATCGTTGGAGTAACAGCTAACTGCTCCGCTTAGGAGCAATCGTACGAATCAGGTACCGGAGCCGTCGGCTTAGAGTTTTACTTGGCGCATATGAGATGAACGGTCCTGTTGAGGGGTCGAATGCTGCTGTCCAACGAAACATATAAGAACATGGACAATAGTTCCAAATTCCCCTTCGACTAGAGCTCCTCACATCAACCAGTTCAGACAAACAGACGTCTACCATGGAACCAAGCCAGAAACCCGTCGTCCTACTTATCCATGGCGCCTGGCACTCTCCCGGGCACTATAACCTACTCATCGCTGGTCTACGCGACGCAGGCTGCGTTGTGCTCGTGCCGACGTTGACAACTCTGGGCTGGGGCGATGAGGTACTAGGCAAGTCGTGGCCCGACGATGTAGCGATGCTGATCTCGATCCTACTGCCCTATTTTGATCAGGGCAGGGAGGTAGTCGTAGTAGGCCACAGCTACGGCGGCGTCTCGGCTACGCAGTGCTGTGCTGGGCACACGGTCCCCGAACGCGCGGCGCGCGGCGATAAAGGTGGAATCAAGGCCGTCGTCTTCATGACAGCTTGGGCATTACCTAACGCGAGCATGCCGTATAGTGAGGAAGCGTCCACCCTCTATACCCCCAACGTAAGTTTAACCTTAGTTGCCTCGCTCGTAGAAACCCTCTAGAGTATCACGTCACGTTAGCTAACCCTCCTTTTTATACTAGCACGAAACTAGCATCTCGACCCTCACGTCAGACGCAGCGCGTCAGTTCTACGCGGCCGACCTCGCCCAACTCTTCCCACCGGAGGCTAGCGGCGATGGCATCAACTACGATAAGGCTAACGCGATACGAGCTATCAAGTTAGCTGCCACATCGGAAGCTCTACGCGGTTTACTCGGCCAGCACATCCTCAACGGCCCCGCGAACGAGCGGCTGATGTCCATCGGCGCCGCTGATATCGCTGTGCCCAAGATTTATATTGTCTGTACGCTTGACGAGGCAATTAAGCCAGAGCTCCAGCGAGGCATGGCGAGGAGCTGCGGCGCGAGTATGGTGGAGATTGATGCTGGGCACAGCCCGTTCATTGTGCCACGACATGTGGAAAAGATGGTGGAGGTGATTACTGCTGCGGCTCGGGTAGCTGAGTGATGGTAGCTAGCATCTTTCTCATGTAGATTCTGACGGTACTTTGCGAGCCGTGGAGACTGTATGTAGCAGTAAGGTCGGCGGGAGAGTGGCTGCCGATAATGGTTAGCTTTGAGCTTACGACTGCCGCCCTTTGGCCCAAAAGGCGGCATGAAGCATAGCAGCGGTACTTTCAATCACAAGTCTACAATCACCTACGCGACCTTAAAGACCTAATTAGTCTAGCTTGTAACGACCAAAGTATGGCCTTTGCTGACATATAACTGAACCGAGTGACTAACCTCCGTGAAACTACTTATGCTACGCTCACTCTCGGTATATTGTGAGCATAGTTATGACATAAAGGTTTGGCCCCTACACGGAGCTGTAAAATTAGGCTGGCTGTGTGGTTTCTGTCTCTTTCGCTGCGTCAATGGCTGTATATAACAAATATGTAGAAAATCGCGCCTGTCGGAGTTTTTTAGTTTCAAGCTCTATGAGTAGAGGAAGTCACAGTTTCATTACTCGCGAATCGGATTAACTACGTCAAACAATTTGAACGAACCAGTATTGCAAATCTGAAAACCACTGCCAAACTCACAGCCCCCACTCTAGGTACGATACCACACGGAGCACAAACTACTTTAAGAGTGTTGTTAGCTGCGCGATTTTTTAAAAGGGGGTTTGACCTCGGCGGAACTAATTTTTACATTACCAAAGGGCAAAGTACAAGTGAAGGCACAGTACGACACGACACATCTTTCTATCACAAACCTCAGGGATGAGAATGGCATTCCAACTGCCCCAAGGGGCGATGTGCACCTGGTTTTAGGTGCCTAGATACTTGTGAAGGGCGATTGTATTTATTTAGCATTCCGATACCTCGTAGAAATCTAGAGCGAACAATGGTGTTCTACTCGAGCACGAGTGTTGGAGTTCCAAAACCACCTGGATAGTCTTGGCATACTTTGCACTGCTTTATCGTGACGTGGGGAAGGTGATGTATGCTTACTTTCGCTTACGCTCACCGAAAGTACCCCAACACAGCTGACTCACAATGCTACGCTCGATCAATAGGCACATAAATAGAGCTCCAAGGCTTTCGGTCGCGGAATCTGATCCTCTCCGTCATGTAGTTGGGTCCATTACCACTATTTGAATCCAACATCATCTGCTCTCTCAAGCCTCCAATCGCATCTCCAACTCACGTTTCTTCATCGAATAAAGACGAACCCACACCAGCGGTGCAAGTACAGCGAAAGGAATGGCGCATCTCAAGTTGCACGATGGTGTGATTACATCTTGGGAGGACGACGCGGTGTTCTTGGCTCCTGACGATGTCCACGACTTCAACGAGGACAATATTCTCCCACTACCGGCAGCCGAGCTCGCAAAGGTCCGAACATGGCTGCAGCCGACCGACTACGAAGGCGACGGCAGCGAGCTGCGCAAGCACACGATGGCGCATCTCGATGGCACCTGCGAATGGTTTCTTGAAGGAACAGCGTATCGTGATTGGCAAAGCGCGGGGAATGAACAGAGACTGCTCTGGATCCGAGGTGAGTGTCCCGCCAGACTGGACATGAAGCACGCTTGATTTCTTGACATAGTGGCTAACAGAATTGACCCACACTGCACAGGTATTCCCGGAGCAGGCAAGTCGGTCATCGCGGCGTCTCTCATTGAGAGACTTCGTCAGGAGGGAGTGCCTGTCCTGTTCTTCTTCTTCCGGTACATCATTGCAGCAAATCATGAGCCGATCGCCGCGGTGCGCGACTGGCTGGCACAGCTTCTGCCTTTCAGCCCGCCTTTGCAAGTGAAGCTGAATGGCTACAGAATTGCCAAACACCCGATTGACAGCCTGGACTCTGCAGGACTCTGGCTGGTGCTGCGGTCGACACTGCAGCAAATCCCCAAGGCGTATGTGGTCGTCGACGCCCTTGACGAAATGAGCCACGGGGTCGGCGGAGACGGGAATATGGAAGAAACGCTGTCCTTCCTCAACGAGTTGGCCGAACTGACGCGGTGCTGTCGGAGCAGGGTCGTTGTGACGTCTCGGCCTGTCGCTTACATTGAGTCGGCATCCGCAAGTTAGGCAGAGGCACTCTTATCAGTATCCAGCTCGAAGAGACGCTCGTTGACAAGGACATTGCGACGTACGTCCGGCATCGTTTGATCACTGCACCGACCACCATCAGCAACGATGACCAGACAATCATCGGCGCCGCAGTACCCGGCCGGGCGAATGGGCTATTCCTCTACGCCAAGCTGGCGGTGGACGCCTTTACCAGCCCTGGCGCCGATGTCAGGCTTGTACTCGAAGGTCTCCCACGGGATCTTAACGTCATGTACACTGATCTTCTCAAGCAGCATGCTCTGCGAAGCAGCGTGGACGAGGAGACCCAGCTGCTCATCTTGCAGCTAGTCACGCACGCGGTGCGCCCGCTTCGGGTACTCGAAATTGCAAGGCTGATTTGTGTCCTCGACAAGCGTGCTTCTGCCGAGCGGAAGGAGGAGCGAAACCTCGGAGTAACGAAGAAACTAGTGCGTGTGGCCTGCGGGCCGCTTCTGGAGATCCTGCAGGACGAAACGGTCAGCGTTATCCATCACTCGTTGACAGAGTTCCTCACCGATGGCGATTTTGGTGGTCGCGGCGGTCGCGTTCTCGACCCCGGCGCCACCCACCAGCGGCTCGCCCTAGTTTGTCTGGAATATTTGCAGTCCGAGATATTAGGGAAGCCATACAAACCCTACAACGAGTGCCTGCCCCTATGTATGGCCTACGACCAGATTCTACAGGATGACACATTCGCCAAGTACGCGGGGCAAAACTGGTTTGTGCACGCCCGCAAGGCTACGCAGGCCGGCTACACTGATCAGACCAAGATGACTCTACTCCTGGACGATATTCTGGCTACGGAGCACTCGCCATCGCAAATTCTTGCCATCTCCACGTGTGATGCTAGTTTCAGTCTTTCCGGCAAGGCCGAATCTACTCCCTTATACGTAGCCACCGCCCTACAGCTGCAGGAGTATCTCGATATCCTATTGTTGCGAAAGGCAGAACGGAATATGTCGACCAACTCTGGCGAGTCGCCGGTCTACCATGCTACTCGAAATGGCCACATCGCAATCCTTAAAGCTTTGCTCCGCGCTGGTGCGGACCCGGGAGAGCACGACAGGTTTGAGTTCTCGGGTCTGACGCCTCTTCATCAAGCCGTGAAACACAACAATCCGGTCGCCGCGAAACTCCTTCTCGACGCTGGCGCAGACATGTTGGCTCTCACGAAGTTTCGAGATCCATCCTCCTACGGCCACAGGGACACGTCGTCGCTCGAATGGGTGTGCAAAAGAGGCTACATGGCCTGCCTCGAGGTCTTTATGCCGCATCTTCCATCCCAGGAAGCCCTTGGACAGGCTGTACTCTGGCTGGCAGACACTGGGCGCGCCGACATGCTCGCCGCCGTGCTCGCGCATCCCCTCGCCGCTGTGGGCAAGAAGGAAGGAGAGAGTCCTTGGCGCCGTGATCTGAACAGGGCACTGTTGCTGGCCAGCGCCGAGCGTGATCCACCGAGCGTCAGCGCCCTTCTCCTCGCGGGTGCTAACGCGACAGCCCTGCACAATGAGCCGATGACTTTCTCAGGTAACAAGGTCAGCCCGCTGCACGCCTGGGCGGCTGCAAACCCGTATGTGGGCTGGAACCTGCGCGACGCTCATGATAGGAACCTGCGGTCGCTTGGACTGATGAATGAGGAGCACGAGGCCCGCGCGAACGACGTGGAGGGTACAACAGCAGTGTTCCGGATGCTCTTAGCAGCGGGCGCCGATGTAAACATGCATACAACGTCTGCAAGTACCTGTAGCGCACCATTGTGCTACGCCCGGGACGTAGTCGCCGCGCGGTTGATGATCGAGGAGTGCGGTGCTGATTTGTATCCAGTTGGCACTGGCGCGGAGACGCTCTTAAGCATGACGCGGGATCTGACCATGGTCAAGTACCTCCTCGAGGTGCTGGCAAAGGCCATTGATAGGATATCCGAGGAGGATCTGGGGAATGACTCGGCAAAAGTGCTAGTAATGGCACAGATCAATACGGCAATGCTGGATCGGATGAAGCAGGGACCGAATACTAGCCTCGACACGACCAGCATCATCGCGCAGGTGCAGCTCTTTCTCGATCATGGTGTAGACCCGGCTACGGCCGTGAGCCATGACGGGCAGACGGCTCTGCACCTGCTAGTGCAGCTCGAAAAGACCAAAGGCAGCACGGATGAGGCGGCAGACGGCCGAGTGGCTCTGCTCTATCGCCTGCTACAATATCCAGGCACAGACATCAACGGCCGCAATTCTCAGGGGTATACTCCTCTTCAGCTTCTGGGCTCCAAGCTTCCAGTGCGCGCTGACAAGATTGACGGCAATGCCGAGTTGCTCGCTGCCCTTCTGGCGGCGGGCGCGGAAATCGAGGCGCGCGACAACAAGGGACGTACCCCCTTATTCTCCAAGATTGATACGCACAGGAGTTGGAGAAGCTCCGATGATGGCGATTTGATCGCTGCATGTGAGGTCATGATCCGCGAGGGCAGCCAGCTCGATACGCGGGACGCCGAGGGCCGGACATTGTGCCACGCCGCAGTCGCCAGTGCCGATTCACCCCAAGTTGTCCAGTGGCTCTCTGGAAGAGGGCTCGATACACGGGCGGTGGATCATGCTGGTAATACATTGTTCCACGAGACCTTACGGAAGGGACGCTGGGCAAACGTCACGTTCTCCCCGAGAGCGCGTGGCTTCGGCTTCTTCGAGGCACTGCGCGATCTCGGAGTCGACCCAACGCAGCCAAACCACGTCGGAACAACACCGTTGCATATCTTGAGTACTGTTGCCCCAATGGGAATGGAGACCACCTCGCAAAGTAACAGTGGGGGATCTACGACTGCATTTGACTGGTTCCTCCAGAGGTATTTCGATGCCGGGCAGGGTCTTGTCGATGTGGCCGACCAGGAGGGCATCACGCCATTGCACAACGCGGCGACTTTCTCCGAGTACATGACCCATCAGCTGCTCCAGCATGGGGCTAACCCGCTGAAGGAGACCAAGGAAGGGCTCAATGGTCTGCATCTAGCCGCTAGGGCGCGGCAGGTCAATATTCTTGGTATGATGCTTGAGAAAATGACTGCCTCGCCTGTTCAGGAGGTTGTTGTAACCAGTAACACCCACCGCCGATCACCCTTGTTTTATGCTGTTCGATCCGGGCGGCTGGAGAGCGTAAAACTCCTCCTCGAGGCAAGCATGACGTCTGTTGTACACCAGCCATCAGAAGATTACCAAAACTCCCTGCTGGAGGCAGTTGTTGAGTTCGAGGAAGAGCTCGGCAATTGGCCACGGCACTCGAACCATCAAAAGTTCGATTCGAGGGACGTCGGGAGCGTTACACTGGGAGATAAATTCCGAGAAGCTATACATCGTGGCCCCCGAACGTCAGAGAGGATCGATGAGATTCTGGACATGCTGGCCAAGCATGAACTGATCCATGCTAAACACATCCACAAGGCGGTCTCAGCGGCAGTGGAGAGAAAGGCTGTCCATACTCTGGCATGCTTGCTTCGAGTCAGGGACCAACTTCTCGATGCAGAGCTCCACGAAGGCGGTGATCACAGAGATCATGACAGCTCGGTCATGGCTCTTCTCGAGGCTAGAAGGGAGACTCACAAGCCCTTTGAAGGCGTCATCGCCGCTAATGGCACACTATCGCCTAGGGAGTTTGAGGCAGCCATGAAAGCATATCACTTTGACATCGTCGTTGCGGCGCTGTCGAAGAAGCCATTTAGCTGTCTCCAGGTTCTCAGTGATGACAGAGGGGACTACAACGGCAGCACAACACTATTGCAGTACCTCGCACAGACCGGGCACGCGGATCTGCTCAGCAAAGTCGCAACCAAGGAGGCCATCGCGCGGCTCGAGGATGCCGAGCGGGTGGCCAAGACATCCCGCGAATCTCGAGCGCGCCGTGACTATCTGGGCGGCGAGATTGAGCCGCTGCTCATCACGGCGTGCCGGCGCGAGACGCCCAACATGGACGTCATTCGGCTCCTCGTCGAGAAATTTGATGTCGACGTCAACGCTCTCGGTGGGGGCGGCAAACAGAATAACTGGCCCTACGACTTAGGGCCACGGCCGACTGGTAACTCGGCACTTCACGTGCTCGCTACGGGGGGGCACTGGTGGCAGGCCGCGCTGGGACTTCCTTACCTTCTCACCCACGGGGCTGACGTCGATATCCGTGCCGCGCGGACATCGAAGGGAGGAGAAATGTCCATTGGACCAGGAGCAGGCTTGATGTCGCCGCTCAACGCTGCGCTGGAGGGCCTCGTACAACAATCTAGCCTGGGTTCCAACAGGCGCGCGATCGAGACGCTCCTCGAGCATGGCGCAGATGTGTTAGCCACAGATGATCAAGGAGTATCATGCCTCGATCGCGGTTCGCACGACCCGGAGATCCACAGGCTGCTACTCGGATATACCACCCGGATCACATCCCAGAATCTCTTCAAAGCCATCGACAGCAGAAACACAGCCGCCTTGAAAGCGCTGCTCGTGGCTGGCGCAGATCCTAACGGTACGGCGTCGGTGATGTCCTCGCGTTCAGCTTCCCCTATTACCGACGATCCATTTGAGTTACCCAGGCCCAAAGAAGTGCAAAGGTTCCCGCTGCACCATGTCCTGACCAAGTCCTACGACAGACATGGAGAATGGGCTAGAACTGAAGTGCAGGCCAAGATGGCTGACCTGTTGCTCGAGCACGGCGCGGACCCTCTCGCGAGATATGACGAGTCGACACTGCTGCACCAGGTTTTCCTCGACCGTGGGTCCTGGAGGCCGGGCTCGTGCCTGAGAAGAATCCTTGGCATGGAGGCTGTTCGTATTAAGTTGGACGCAAACTCTGCAGATGGGCAGGGTGTCACACTCTTCCACCTTGCGTGTCGGGCCGGCGTTGAGAACAAGTACTTCAAAGAAGCTGGAGACGACTTGACGACAACAAAATCACCAGCTTCGATCCTCCTTAGCCTAGGCGCAGATGTGTGCATCAAAGACCACGCCCAGCGTAACGCGCTACACTACTTGCTCGCCGTAAGCAGTACACACGTCGACGTCGAGATGGTCCGCAGGGTCTGCAGACTTGCGCCCGAGCTCGTCAATGAGCGAGACAATAGTGAGAATGATAAGGACAGCAACGGTGACTGCCGTCGCCATGGAGTGACCAGCAGTTGCAGGACGCCGCTGCACGAGGCCGTCGCGCACCTGTCGTGGTCGGATGCCGAGATCGTCGATATCCTACTCGAAGAGGGAGCAGACGCTATGCTAGCGGACGCAGACGGTAATACCTCGCTGCATCTGCTGCTCGGAGGGCAGTTTCGCACATTTTGCACCTCCTCGGCCTTTTTTGCTGGTGACATCTCGCTGGATCCGAATGCCACCGTCACTTCTGGCATCGTCCTCAACAGACTGCTGGCAGTCCCTAGCGTGGACATTAATGCCCCCAATAAAGCAGGAGAGACCCCCATCTTCAGATACCTAAGGAGCGGCACAGCTAGATGCGCAGATTACCAGCTTTACGATTCAAGAAGAAAGACACTACATCCAGAAGAGGTCGCGAAATGGCACGTCGCCGTGCTCGACTTCTTTGACGCGCTCGGCGCGGACTGGGGCGTGCGGTGCAGCGCTGGCAGTGGCAAGACGCTGATGCATGCTGCCGTCGAGGGGCACAGCTGGAGTCGGAGCCCGGGTGGAACGGCTGCTCGGGTCAAGTATCTCATTGGCAAGGGCGTTGATCCGGGTGCTGAGGATCATAGTCACAAAACAGCTCTAGACTATGCCGCTAGACTCGGGGCGCGTGATGTGCTGGAGCTGTTTGGACAGCCACCTGCTGGGCAGCTACAACAGAATGGCACTGCGTATGGATATGACGGCATGTATGATTAAAACAGAGAGCCACATACTTCTCTTTTCTCGCTTGTCTTTTATCATACTTTTCTAGCTCGTCATGTACTATGTTGTCTCTTTTGCCATATGACCGAGAATTTGGTGAACAAGAAATCCATGAAGTAATCTAGCACATCCTGTTCGAAGAACTAGATCCATCAATTTGGCACACAGCCTGGTGTATGAATCATAAGGGATAAGAAGTATGAGCCAGACGTTTGACGTGATCTACGAGCTATATGCTATAAGTATTGTAGTTTTTTTAATCATATCATACTCGAGCGCGAACTTCAAGTCGAGTTGACCTCAAACAAACTTGGTTCATTGCGGTTCCTAGCAAAAACTAATAATGTTGTTATACGAGTTGTGTCTCGGCTGCTAACAGGACTTACGTAAAACGTTTCGTTTGTCTACGTAAATATTATACCGAACCTCCTAATAATAGTAATCTTACTCTACACGAACTAGTTCATCAAAAGTCTCTTAGTTTACAGACGCTGTTACAAGCATCTTATGTATGAGACTTATCCCGTCTGGAGCTGGAATTGCCCGATCAATTAAAGTATTGTTAAAAAGCGGCAGTCACTGCTTTGGCAGTCTTTCCTACACCGACAGGTATGACATCGTCTCGCCTTTGTTGTTCCGAGCCCTAAAGTCAAGGACAAGGCGTTGAATGATGCCTGATGTGTTTTTAGGCGAGGCCTGACCCGTGCTCCACGTACGAATGTGCGTCCAAAATGAAATGATCCAGCGCTTATGCAGCCGAGAATCGGCAGCGGCCCACCGCGAGGTCCAAGGGCCTGTGTCACTATGGCAGCGAACAGACTTGCTTCGTCAGTATTTAGTTATCCATGGTTATAGAAATTTACAGAAGGGCTTTCGTGGCTGAACGCAAGTAAAGCAGATTTGAGCGGTTGGAGATCCTGAGAGCTGGGGTCATTGTGCTAGCTGGCAGTCTGGACGGGATCGCGACGTCATTTCTTGGCAGATCATTACTTTTGGGATGGCATGGGCAAAATAAACCTAGCAGCTTCCCCCAACATTTGGTGGAGAAACTGGTGTAAGTGTCCGGTTTATTTCGCGCACCGCCTCGCCGGCTTTGAGTTCACGACCCCTGACCCATGGCCCGGAACATCGGCTCGAGGTCTGCATCTCCAATTGTGGCGGAGCCAGCACGCCCAGCATCCACGACGTGCTGGGCAACGACGATCTTTATCTAGCAAGCTCTCGAAATGCAGCGCTAGTGCTAGGGATTGGCGCACAGAACGGCCGCGTGATTGGGCGGCGTCGTGGCTATGCAGCGAGGTTCGCAGTCTTTGACGTTTCGATCGCCGTTGGACGTGCGTCTTTCCCAGGCTCTTGACTCTGCGGAGTACTCCAAGGTTTTGGCCATGACTTGCAATCGCCGGGGTCGGTGCTTGGCAAGCTCTTGGTCTAGATGAGATGCGTTGTCATAGTGCTTTTTCCTCCAGAATCCGTATGCCTTCTGGCTGCTCTCTCGATCATCCTTGTTCCCCAGCTTTGTTTCTCCTCCAGCACACACCATCCGGTCTGTCCAGAAAGTGTTTACACGACTACAAAGCCTCTATTCACAATACTCCTCAAAATTTCTCGGCCCGAGCTGGTACAGCGTCTCGCTACCAATGGCGAAACTCCTCACCGCCGCGCTCGTCGCCGGCGCCCTGCAGGTTGTGATATGCCTCGCGTCGCTGGGCATGGGCTTTGCTAGCTGTGCTGCTGTTCGTGTCAAAGACGGCGTTCGTAGCAGGGGATTCCGATGGGTCGGCACGGCCTTTTTCATTCAAGCTCTGTACGTCTGTCTCCAGCCACGGACAACAAATGCAAACGTGGGGGTTTGATACATAGCACCCGTCTGTCGGTTCTCGCCATCCAACTGACAGCATGGTATTTCATGATTGATTAGATCCGCAGTCTCCGCAGCCGCCATGTCTGGCCTCGACTCGTACTTTTTCTCTGGCGGCTCCTTCTCTGCGAACCGGCTCTTCACTAGCTTCTACTACGTCGCCGGCTGGTTCGGCAGAATATCCTGCGCGGCGATTCTATTCGTGCTCGTGCAGGCAAGCCAGACAGCGGCGGCACGTGAAGGCAGCAAGAAATCATCAACGGTGCGATACTGGTGCAGTCTATCAGCCTTTTCCCTGCTCGTCATCCTATCGACCGCCGCCTTTGCCGGGCTTCAGGGCTTCCTCGCGCGCCGGCCCTTCGACCAAGTCAATGGTGTGTCGATCAATCCGTTGTTCGAGAAGCTCGCCGGTGCAGTAGATATCATGCTCCTGCTGTGGGCTACAACCGCCGTAGCGCTGTACGCCCGCGCTTGCATCGTGTCGAGAAGATCGCATGCGCAGGGCAGCAGCAACAAGACGACGATGACGCTGGTGACCGTAGGCGCCGTACTCTTCTGGGCTCAGACCATCTGGACCGCCGCCGAGAGCATCCCGATGAACATTTCCAGCCAGGCCCCTGCTCGCTCGACAGCGTCACGCATGGACGCGCACTACCTCGCGCAGGGCGTCGGAATCTACTACCTCAACTTTGTAGTGCTCGTGCTGCTCTACGTCGCGGGTAGAAAGGGCCCGACGGGGCTGTACCGCGGCGCGCGCGACACCAGGCTCGACTCGCCCAACAGCCAAGACGCCAAGATCCTGCCAACACAATTACATAGGGACGATGAGGAGGAGGAGGTGCACAACTTTGGGAACCGCTCGCCGCAGCACCAGCATGGGGGCACTCAACAGTACCCGGCGGAGATGGCTGATGACAAGGGCCCCGTGGAGATGGAGCACCGCGAGTCGCTGAAACAGCAGCAGCTCTACTACAGCCACAGCGGCAGCACGAGAGGGACGCCGTTGGCGGCGGCGGACCTCCCGTCGCCCGTGGTCGGCAACGGTTCGATGAGACCCTGCCAGCTTCCGGCGTATGATAGCCACCAGCACGGCGTGGACCAAAAGCAGAGGGCAGAGTTGGAGGGAGGACAGCAACAGTATTCACCACAACAATTGCAAGGGCAGGGCTGGCCGCTTGCTGAAGTGCACGAGCTGGTGGGAAGTTATCCTCCCGCGGCAGATGGCAGGGACAAGGCGTGATGATCTCGCGTGTTTCGCAGGCAGATTTAGGTAGCGGGAAGCGGAGAAGACAATAGGGATTGAGAATAATGCAGATCAGGTACAATGAGCAAAATATTTTTTTCAGTCTGGACAATGCGTCATTAGGGTGTCGTAGCTGGGCACGCGAGTCTTATGCAGGTCAACGTGTACATAGAACATTAATAATGAAATTGTAATTCTTCTTCTACGTTGTACTCTTATATCACCGTACTATTCCATGCCTGGACCTCGGTGATGGTTCTTTAGGTGAATTAAAATTCCTCTAAGTTTTAAAGTGCTAAACAAGTTGCTACAAGACATTTTTTGTTTTTGCGAACCCAGCTTGCAGGTCTACAAACTTCTCCCCCAACTGAAGACTATGTCCTTCCATACACCATCGTATGCGCATAGAGGGAAGTCCTGATCAGGCATCTGGAAATATGAATTACAACGTATCCTTCGACTACGCAACACGCACAACACGCAGCAACCCGCCGTCCAAATCGAGAACACAAAGGACGAGCCTAGCTTTGGATTGTAACACGTCCATCTACGCGACGCGGGAACATTGAATTTAGTCACTTTGGTGTCCAGTGCTGAGTAAAGCGGATGAGAAAAGTAAGCAGGACTATCATACCGAAACACAGGGACGGGCCATTCGTTATTGAGTCGCCTGGCCCTGGACGGATAGCAGTAGCTTGTTAAGATAACATGTATCACGCCTTGTGTACACCTGTCAACTGCTCGCACCGAATTTTTTATGCAAGTAGATAGCTCAGCCACATTGCTCCGCGTAATACCTGCCCTAGTACTTGGCCCGATAGTGCGGTGTTCTTTCTTTTTCCCTCTTAGCACAAAGAATTCTCCTCTTCCGCCCCTGTTGGCTGGCCTCCACACTGCAACGGCACTTGATAAGCTGTCTCAACTGCACCGCCATGACGAGATCACGTCGTTGAAACCCTGGTCCTGTAGATTCGAATAGAAATCCTCATTCCCCCCAATGAAGTCACCAGTGCATCCAGCGTTCCTAGGGTTTATTAGCAGACCAAACATCTACAAAGCAACCAGGAATCTGGATGGGGTATCCCTAGGTGAGGACGCACTTCCAGAATCTGCATGAGTGGTGTTGCGAATGGTCGATGGAGCTGATTTTATCGTTCAAGTTCGTAGGCACGTTCTCTGTGTAGCCCCCAGGGCAGATTCCATTAGTTCGGCGATGAGAGCGGCATCTACTTGATCGCAAATTTTCGAGGAGAGGCTTACGGCAAACGCCCAGTGCGACGAAATTGAACAATGTGCATTGCTGGTAAAATGCGGTGACGCATAGTCTCATGTTAACCGAGTCCCGGGGAGCGAGACTGGTCGGAGGGACGGCGATTAACGAACTTAGTCGACGATCAATGGGCCAAATGGGATGGGCTACTCACTGCGAAGGCTGTCCGGCGGGCATTGCCATAGCGCTGGCAGCGGACGACAACAAGGCCAGAGTAATTCTCATCGTGAATGAAACGAGCGTTGTCGGGGTGGAAGGTTTGGGGGGAGACAGAGAGTCGGTGTTCTTGTGATAACAAAAGAAGACTATACCAAAAGAGATTGGGGATTGGCTGGCACTTTATACATTCACCTGGAAGCCAAACAGGCCCAGACGCCTCTCAACGGTTCACTCGCCAGATCAGATCTTGAAATACAAGTGGTTGCAACCATTAGCGAGCACCCGCACCAACTCAGATCTTCGGGACCGAGGCCATCGGAGCTTAGTCCGGATCTTTCTCCACGATTAACAAAGTGATGCAATGGTATAGCCGGGCTTCTGCTCAGTCGTCTCGATTGATGTCGATTCCCGGAAGAAATGCCTTCACCGGTGCGGGTCTGTCATTTTTTCATGAGCTGATTCTAGTGCGGAGAATTGCGATTGACATATCAGAATTGCAGCGAGTACCCGTGTTGCATTGTGACATTGTTCAGCCCCGTCTCAAATCCTGCGAGATGATGGAACCACTGCAGGACCAGATGGAGTACAGCGCACAATGTCTTGTTCTGCTCCCAATTCGACAACCCGGGGTACTTGTATGCGTGTAGGCATGTCAACGACGGCAGGCAGTACCGTTCTAGCATTATAAATTTTTGTGAGCTGGTCTAGACCCCTGAGGGTTGCTCAAAGCACACGAGTTATCCAACATCTGGGATGGCCAGATGGGAAAGCGCCCACATTACTCTTTTTAGGGCTATGGACTGTGCGCTCGCTACCGCGAGTTGATGTACGAACTGTAAAGAATTTCACTGAAGGTAAGGCCCAGAGATAAGCGCCACGGAATATACTCTATTTTGCTTCCGAGCATTCCGCATCTTTGCTTCAAAAAGCCTGTTATACCGCCAAGTGTTCAGAAACCTACTACGAGCCTGGCTCACCGAGCAGACCACTACTGACGGAGCCATACGCCACGAGCTTCACGCATGGTCATGAGGGATAGAATCTAACACCTGGGCTGGGGGGTTATTCCACTACGGTAGATTACGAGGGTCAGAAGTGACAATCACTTGTGTCTCCTTGCAGACCGAATTAGAGGCTAAGGAATGCAGAAGGCGTTGGACAGTGGAAGTCATATCAATCAAGGCATACTGAAGACATATAAGTTATAGAGAACAATAAGACAACCCTTCAGTTCATCAGCATTTTATATCCAGATCTGCAAGTTGGTGCAAATTAATGTTCACACTTGAGATTGGCTCTTAGATCTTAGACAGTCTCTCCACGTTTTGATATTGTATCGCCGTACAATTTCATGACCCTCTCCAATGCACTGCCCTCCATGCAGATATTTCATCGCCCAACGAAACTGCGACCTCTTTCTCACTCCGACTTTGCGGGGTACACCAAATGGATAGGCAGCTTGGCACGAGCGTGGCCAGGGACAAGTGCGGCCAACTCAGCGTCGCAAAGTTGAGCAGGACAATCTGCTCGTACTGGATCTGCGTGTACTTGACGTCGAATGGAGTGGGCTGCGTCACCTCCTCGCTGACCTTGACGCAGAAGGAAGGCAGCGGCGGCGGCGCCCTGCCCTCCGTCTTGGCGTTGTAGCTCGGCGTCAGCGGCGGCGTGGTAGGATCGTGATGATGGAGCTGACGACCTCGACCCAGAACGTCGCGGACATGCGCACGGCGTTGGCGTTGGGTCCTGCCCCGCCGGCACCGCCCACGAGGAAAGCTATGTTGGCGGTACCGCCGCCGGGGATTTCGGACGTGGAGTTGTCGCCATTGGCCGGCGTGGGCGGCGGATCAGACTGGGTTGTGACGTCAAAGGTGCACGTGCTGATTATGTTGAGCTGCTCGTTGATGTCGAGGAGTATATTCGATGAGTTGTCCAGGTAGCGCTGCGTGATGGTACCTGCAGCGACAAACTTTTTAAGATCTTGTGGCAGTCGAGGTGTGTTGGTCAAGTTGACCTTCTGGCTGTGCTTCCATTGAGTGTCTGCAGGATCGCCAATGACAAAAGGGGTGATGCAGCGCTTGCTTATGGCAGGTGGACCAGGTGTGACTGTGGCAGCCTTACTCTGGGCGTTGATGGTCGTACCGTGCGGAATCGAGCCAAGGCGGACCAGCGTGTCGGTCATGTTGGGATTGTTGTCGGTCTTGGGCACGTTGAGCCAGAAGCCTGTCTCGGTATGGATGCCCGTTGGCTTGCCGTCGCCTTTGCCAGTGGCCGTGTTGGTCACGTCGTTGACAACTTGGAGGTATGTGACGCCATTGATGGAGATGTCATTCTGCAGGCCGAGGCCGCGATTGGGGACGCTGCCGAGGGGGTCGGAGAAGGCGAGCTCCTCCTGGGTAAGGTTCAGTTCGAGGACGGAGATGTTAGGGGGCGAAGGGGGTGCGGGAATAATTGGGTTTGGGAAGTCTTTTGGATATCCGGTGGTTGTAGGTGCGACGCTGTTTGGTCGGAAGATGGTGTTGAAGCCAGTTCCAGCGAATGTTCCATTGAAGGCGTCAAGGACACCAAGTGGTGCATCCTCCCCAAGGGGGGAGAAGGCTCGTAGATCACCTCGCCATAGCGGAACTTGTGGCCTAGGTGGACGCCAGCATGAGCGGGCTCTTTGTACTCGGATGCTCCAGCAGACATGATATTTGCTCGGTGCTCTTCGGATTTCGTGGTGTGGTGGCTTTTGAATATTGTGGTGAATTGTTCGAGAGCGTTGGGGCAGTCTCTGATAGACAGGACATGCAGCGTGGTCAGAAAATTCCTCATCTTTATATGCATTTGGTGCGACGTGGCATCAGCTCAGTCTCAACCATTCTCTGATGGCGATACATCAGCGGGAAGCTATGTATCGGTCTATGAGCGTCTAGACCAACGCCATCATGCTGCCATCATACGATGTGTGTCTCTCTTGGCGACCAGATAGAGCGCCGAAACGGCCTAGGACGCCGCTATGGCTGGCTGAGTACTGTGTTATCTACCGTATTACTGTCTTTCATTATGTTCGAATGCTTGCCGCTGTGATAAGGAGCTGAAGACTCATGGCTGGCTACTATTACCTAGACATAATACCCGCCGCCGCGCTGAGACAGCACGAAGCAGTCATGTGGTGAGAAGGAAGAGAATGACTGGCTGACTTCTGAGACAGTTGTCCCCTTCTGTCTCAACCTCACAGCACCCTATGCCCAGGCATGCGGAGCTGGACTGTTGTGGCTGGCTGGACAGGGAGGTGGACGCGGGCTCCTTAACGCCCCCAAGACAAGATCGGCCAATCAGGCTTAAGAATAAATAGGATCGGTGAGCGTGCGGATAGTTCTCACGGCCCGCCCAGACAATCTCAATACGTGCTGCGTACGCCTTGGTGTGAGAGAGCCGTTCTGCTTGTCTGGCCTCTTTTGATAAAATCTAGCAGCCACTGAGAACAGAAGACAGTCAGATTGAGCCGAACACACCGAACGAAGTTGCACTATTCAAGACTTCGATTAGAGAGTAGGCCGCTACAGCGTTCAAAGGGACGTGGGCTAAAGAATGCCACTAGAGCTTCGAGAATATTTTATCAAGTAATGCCAGGAGTATTGTCGTTTAAGCTAAAATTTGCAAACGCATTTAATCTTAGACACACCACAATTCGGCTTTATCGTTAAAAGTAAAAGCATGTTCTGCACGAAACGTCCCGGGGGAGAAGCGTCAGGTCTTACCTTCTGCAACATCATGAAGGCGTTTGCGTCTTCTCCGTATGTTATATCAGGGCATTTTAACGCGGAACGGTCACTGGGGTGCAATGATTGACCGGACAGAGCTACTGAGAAGACTCTGATGCGCGACAAGTAGTCAGGGTACAAAAATATATTTTGAGTCGACAATCAGCCCGAAACATTCGAGAAAGTCACTGCGCCCCCAACGAATTGCGTTATTACCACTCAGACTCCCCATGTTGCAAGCCATCTCGCACTCTCTCACTTTGGGCATCGTACCTCAATTTTGCAACTACAGCCTTAGGATTCGATGTTCCCGTCGCTAGTCACTGCTGCCGATTAGATGAGTGACAGGGCGTTGAGTCGCTCCAGCTCATGCAAGGAACGGGACGTTACATTTCTCGAGCAGCTTGTCTGGAGCTAAAAGCTCGATACCGGTGAGTTCAGACCTCGCTACGAAGTGAGCCTCATCCCCTCCTGTAGCTCCATAAATATAATCCGTACCGTAGTATAATATTCCGTACTCAGACGCACTAGAAATGCAGCTCCGTAAAGGTGGGAATATTGCGCTGCAAAGGTAATGCGGACCGCTCGTGCTAGCTCGGCATTCAATGGCCAGTCGTGAGATCAGCATGTCAAGGGTTCGCAAACTTAGAGTTACGGTGCTGGACTCTGGCAGAGGCCATAGGTCTTGCTTGTGCAAGTTACGAATAGCCTTGCCTAGAAGTTTCGACTTGCATTCCGACGCTTCTAAGTTACTGCTCAAGCCGAATGGGGAGACTCTGCAGAGGCCCGCTGATAGTGAGGGTGCTGTAGTGTCCTTGACAAGCATCTCGACATTGTTGGCGATAGGCTCGAGCAAGTCGCTCGCTAGTAGTCCGCGGAAGATCTCAGCTCTCTCTATATACGACATTAGCGGCGCATAGACCTCGAGATCACGGGACGTACATACCTAGGAGGTCGGGTGGTAGGACAGGTGGTGCCAGTGCTGCGAAAGCCTCAGCATCGGCGGTGCTGCGTGTTACGGGAAAGTCCATAATCAGACGCGCCATGACCGCTTCATAGCCATCCCCGTGGCCTAGCTGGTGGAAGATCCAACCTAAACGCAGCACATCCTGCTCGCTCTTCCCCTCTACCTTGAGGTGATGCACCCACGAAGCCGCCCAGGGCCGGAAGAGGCCGATGCAGTCGTACTTGTCCGCGACAACCAGAAGATCATAGAGCAGGGGTATGAATGACGGTTGGGTGCTGCTCCAAGCTGTCAGGCGCTGGTACCGACTGTGCATGATCTCGAACAGGATCCTCATGGCTGATGAAGCGTCATCGGGTAGCTCGATGACCCAGTCACCACCAGACTGATTGCCCGACGCCTCGGCGAAGCTGCCGAAAAGCATCTTCTCAAAGACCAGCGAGGCCCTAGCCAGAGCTCTCGAGCACACCCTGAAGCGCAACTGGTCGGCGCATCCCGCGGAGTCGACGCCCTGCGCGTGCAGCCATAAATCACCACGGGGGTCGATGATGCAGTCGTCCATGGGTGTCGCTTCGGGCTTCGTGATGGCTGTACTCTCCGCTGCAGCTTCGACTTTCGGAGTCTGCATCGGGGACTCGCCGAGAGGGGACGAGCTCATTGTGGCACTTGGCTGGGAAGATGCAATCGCGTAAGGAACACTCGTGCCTCACGCGTTGAGCGACAAGGGGTTCGCGTACCACGAGTGTATTAGACAGTGTACGCACGGTGAACATGCACGATAGAATTGATGGGCCACGACCCGACCCCTTAAGAGGATTTATTGTCTCTTATTAAGCACGTCACGTCTGTTTTGGCAGATACACCAAGCAGAAATAAAGGCGAAGCCCATGTATACATATGATAGCCATGCCGTATTTTCCCTTGAACCTCCACGCATGCTGATTCATACCATCGGCCTGCGTTTGGACTCTCTGATTGATCTCTTGCTGACACCTGGTCTAGACCTGATCGCTAAATGCCCTAGCCCGTTCCGAAAATTCAATACCAGTCTTAACAGGGAAACAAAATGCCCTCGTTCACGAAGAGCGTTTGTGAGTCTACCACGCAGAGTTTTGCCTGCCGCGCCATGTGTGCAGTTTCTTCCTTGTTTGCCTGATACTTGTAATCCATGCTGTACACCCATGGGTTTTCACCTGCTTGGGCGCGGGTCACGAACGGGGGAGCCACACTACAACACCCAGCGTGGGCGTAGCTAGTGCCGCGGCTGCTGTGTGAATTCCCAAACATGCTCGGGCTCGGGCTCGGGCTCGAGAACATGCTCGTGCTCGCGCCCTTGCCCGAGAACGGGCCCGGGCTCGCGCTCGGGCTTGGGTGAACTGGCTTGCTCATGGCTAGGCTTTTGATAGTTGCGCTCATAGTTACGGCACCCATCGTGGCCTTTTCATCATCGGGCAAGGGCCAGAGATTATGGTTGTGCAGCTTACGTAGAAGGTCGCCGAGCATTGAGGCTTCGCAAGCCAGCTTGTCCTGGACACCGACTGAGGCCTCCGTGCAGAGACCGACCGGTTTGGAGCTTCCCTTGAGTAGAGACTGGATGTTTGCGCGGACAGGGTCGAGTAGAGATTGTACTAGCTTTGTCCTAAGGAGGCGCACATTTTCTATGACTTGTCAGCTACGAACCTGATATATTCTAGGTGCTTACACGTACCGAGGAGCTGCGGCGGAAGGACAGAGGCTTCGAAGAGGCCAAAATCACGGGCACTAGGCGCAAACTGGGTAGCGAGGCGGGTGACGATCGACTCGTATCCTGCCTTGTGGCCTAGCTGATATAAGACCCAAGCCGCACGGAACATCTCGGCGCTGTTCGTGTGGACTCCCTTGCATACGGCCCAGGATGCTGCCCAGGGTCGCATTAACGCAACGCAGTCGTACTTGTCGACAGCCACCATGAGATCGTACAAGTTGTTAACTGTTTCCCCATGTGTCCCGTTGACGGACTTCATGTGCTGATACTGGCTATGCACGATATGGAGCAGCGGCCTCATGGCGGCCGTCGGATCGTCGGGAAGTTCCACTACCCACTCTTGACCCTTTTCTTGGTAGTTGGAGCCCTCTGCAAAGGCACCGAAGAGCATCTTGTCAAACACGGGCGACGCTCTCGCGACCGCCCTAGAGCATACTCTGAAGCGACTTGCCTCTGAGATGCCGGAGGCACTGAGGCCTCGTGTGTGAAGCCAAAGGTCACCGCGCGGATCGAGGATATACTCCGTCTGCGGCTTTGCTGGCTCGGTTTCCTGCGACGCCATTGTGGGGATATTGACCTCTGCTTCTGGCGCCGTGGCCAGCTTCGTTGGTGCTGTGACAGGCGAAGGTGGGCTTGAGGCCATGGTGGGTATGCGCAATCGGTTCGTATGTCCAAAGGGAGGATGATCGACGATGTTGTGATGGTGACAGCGGACAAATGCTTGCAGCTGATGACAAAACGCGAGGAAGTTGAGACCGAGTTTCCCCGCTGTCATGCCAGTAACGCGGGGTAGGGTACTGGTGGTAACATGTAGACATGGGTCGTCCAATAAGAGCTCGCCAGGGGTTTAGGCGCGCGTCTCATTTTAGGCATTGCTTTTTTGTTGGTTCAGCATGAAACAACTATCCCGCCTGTACGGTTTCAGGCCATGCAGAGCTTCCGAGGCATTGTTGCAAAGCTCGCCTATTCATAGAGGTTCTTTTTTCCTTTAAAAGAGTGTGTTATCATGCATATGAGACAGTACCGACCCAACCAGAATTTTGTGGCTGTAGTGCAGCACTCGCTCCACCCTCGTATATGCCTTCGTGACGCGCAGGGAAGCATACAGACTCGTGACCGAGGCAATAAGGCTCCGAGTGAATTTTTTCTCACAGCCTGTGAAAAGGTGAATGAACTCGATCTATTAACTGTAACGGGCTTTGAGTATGGTCATATCGCCTCATATTTGACAGCGCTCGAATCCTGATATAATCTCAAACTTTTCCATTCCGAGAAGGAAACGAGTCGTTCCCTTCGCGTGCTGCCATCTGTACGCAATCTGGCTGTAACATGACGAAGTGTACGTCGTGGTTTACTTCTTTGCTACCTGGCAGAAATTTGCACATATAAATTTTTCTGTCAACGAAGCACAACGGCCCCGGCTTTATATCGTATGAATAAAAAAGCAACCCAGCAATAAACCATCTTGATGATATTTCTGTTTAGGAAAAAGTGAAGAAAACGACTAGAAACCCCATTGCAGGTGTATCGGGTAAGCTTTACATAAGGACTAAGCATAAAGCGTGGCACCCGTCTAATCAATGTAATGTACAGCCTGCACTACTCCGTCTTTGCTAGCCAGCCGGTCCGCCGTGAGATAACTGATCCATAGGTTGTCCAGCACCGTCCGAACATGCCCCAGTACATTGTCGATTGTCTCCATATTAGGTGGGCTGCAGGCTTCCCTGAACCAGAGCAGGTCTGTCACTCCGCCCTCAAGCCACTGCATACAAGCAAGAGTATAGTCGGGCATGGAAAAAGACCCGCTCATATGATCCAGAAGGAAGCAGTCTCCGATGAGACTGATATGCTGGGCTGTCTTTCGCACCACAAATGGCGTCTCCCCCATGGAAAAATGCACCACTAGGTCGCCGCGCTGCATCAGCTTGGGACCCCAGCCATATACTCTCTCGAGGTTGATCTCCATTGCGAAGAATCTGCGGCGCACACTCCCAGCCATGAATATTCCATCAAATCTGCCGTGCAACTCCCGTTCCTCGTCTGTGCAGCGTCGCTCGATTTCTAGATCACACCGTGCAGCCCACCAGCTGTGTAATGCATCGCTGTCGCGTTTGGACTGTGGATCAAACTTTCGAAGCTGTCCGTTCTCGTCGGGAACAATATCCCATGTCAAGGCCCTAATAAGCACAGCGTTGGATTCGGACCCCTGATCGTGATCGTTTTCGAAATTCGACCAGGAGCTTAAACCACAGTAGTGTGCCTTTTCTCCAGTATACAGAGTTGTTTGGAAACCGACGAGTATCTTCCTTAAGTGGTGTGAGACTTCCTGAGACATTTGTCCCATACCAAGGTTGTGAATTGGCGGCAAGAACGAGAGGCCAATCTCGCCAAGTATGGTTGGTTCTAACTCGAGTGACGTGTTCTCGCTTGTCTGAGGTATCTCGAGCCTGTAATTATTCGACTTTCTTAGCATTTTAGAGCCTAATGCAGTTTCGAGTTCTGGCCCTTCGTCCCGGGACCAGGTTGAGCACGCCAGTAGAAGCTCTTTCCACTTCAACTGCGAGTGCTGATGTCTCAGTGCAGACAGGTCCTCGAGTAAATTGAAAAGGCTTCGGACTGAACTAGGCGAAGCGCTTCCCAGGTGCTTGAGGTGCAACCTGAAGTCGTAATCAGGAGGTATTCCTGAAGCGCCTTCAAGACCTCCGGCAACAGCTCCGCGATGGAGCTCTGCACGCCTGTTCAGAGCCGGTCTGCTTACAGCCGGAGGTGATTTGTGGCAAGCAATTAGCAACTCCCGCTGTCGATCGACCTCGTCGAGAGGCATGCTCCAATCTGGCACCCATGAAGGGAGGTTCTGAATACCCTTGCGCGACAAGTCGCCTCGAAGGACACGGAGAGAGCCCTTGTCCTTGGTCAGAATGTCCAGGGTTGCTGCTGCGTAGACTTGTGTCACGTCCCAGAAGTAGTTGGCTTCTAGTGAGGTTTGCCCTGCATCGATGAGTCCGAGTAGTGCATATATGTGGTCTCGTTCGTCTGTAGCTCGCCTGCCGCCAAGATCCCTCAGCAGCGAGTATAACCCAGTTTTTTCTGACAAAGACTTGGACCGCCACTCTTCGCGTCTGCCCTCAATACTCTTTGTGAGCTTTGCGAGGCTTCGAAGGGGTTTATTGTATTCGGGAGGCAGTTGTTCGACGACAGTACCCGATGCGATTGTCTTGAGAATGCTGCAGAAAGATGACCAGGTGATTCTGCTGGTACCGTAAAGTATCGTGGCCTCCTCTGGGACGATGATCTCTTGGAGTATCCATGCACGGGTCCACCACGCGCTGGTAGTCAGGACACGAACACCCTCGAAATAGTGTTGAAAAGTGCCCTTCGTATCGTGTAAGACTGCCTCTACATCCGCACTCTTGGGGTGTGAATGAGCTAGCAGGCGCAGAAATTGAAGGATCAGATGCGCTGGCATGGGTAAATGGCGGGGAAGAGGCGCGCCCGAAGCTCTTGTTTTTTCGAGCTCCCCCAATACCGGCGACCGTTGGTGTGGCACGTCCAGATCAGAGACGCCCTGGGACAACATCCCAAGAACCTTTTGCCGGTGTTCGGGAAAGTGCATCCACGGATGGCCCAAGAAGGCAACAACGTTCTCTGCCTGCTCAAAGATCTCTCTCATTTGACCAACCTGGTCGTTGCGTTCTGCCATGTCGGACTGGTTGATGCACTGATTGCATTGTCAGGCCTAGTTAGCGCTGGCCATGAAACCCCAGATGATGAACGTCAAATGACAATACTTACGAGGGCATCAATCCAGAAGACAACCTCTTTTTCGACGTGGCGAAGGAGTCGCAACGCAAGCTCAAGGTTTACCGTCACGTGAACGTCTTGGCAATTGAGCAGAATTGGAGTCTTCGACATTGAATGTCCCCAAACATACGACAAAGCCTGGTATTTCATCCGTTTGCCGCGGGGTGTATATGTGTCGAGCAGGCATCGAACCTGCTCTGCCCATTTCCCAGGGGCAATAGTGACCAGACGGCGCCCGCTGCTCGGCAGTTTCTCGTACAATGGCTTGTTTCTGAACGTTGGCTGAAGAAGAGGCTCGACGAATCGCTTGGAACGCACGTCGAGCTTGTCAATCTGAATGTCCATTTTTAGCGAGGAAGTTCGCTGCGGTAGGTTCTTGCTTGGAGATTGAGACAATCGGCGCTGATACGTTATGTTGACCAGAATTAGGGAGAATAATGATAAAAACGTAGGGGTAGCGATAGGACGAAACCAAAAACGAGAATAATTCCAGCAGCCGGGCGGCAGCGACGCATTGCCTCGCAAGCCTTCAGACAGGGGGCTTGTCACATCCCCGTTATTGCACAGCCTCACCACCTGCAGCTGCATGATGGCGCAGGTGACCAGTAAGTCAACCTTGCAAGTTCCAACTGCGCACGGAATGTGTTGTTCAGTTTTAGTTGTCTCTGCAGAATTGGTGTTTGTTCAAAGAAAAGGTGCTTCAATGTCGCAGGATCGTCGACAGGGCGGTGATTGACCCAGTAGTTGCAATTCGAGCGCGCCGCGAACCTTCACCGCACGGTTGTCCATAATGACAGAGCTTGGTCGGGATGCGCTGCAATGATTGTGATAGTGGTCGAGGGTGAAAGAATGATGGAAATCGAGTCACGGTGAAAAATCGCTCAGAAATATAAATTGGTGGCACACTCATCTCAAGATCAATTTGTCACGTTTTACCACTAGGGCAAAAGCGAAGGTACCCTCTACTAATGTAGTGGGCTAACGTAGTAATTAGCTGCGCGACACAATTTGATGGTGTTCGCACGAGCACTGTTTCCGTAGAAATGGCGAAAACCTAGCTTCGCATCAATAGCTGCACCGAGGCATGGTTCTCCGCCTCTAATATTCTTAAGACTGGGTGAAGTTGACAGATAGTCAACACCTTCACCTTCCTCGCTACATCTTTCTCCGCGCTGTCAGAGAGTCAGGCGAGCACTAGCCCACTGCTGCATTTGCAGAAAGTCTCGAACAGAGTGTAGTCCCCGCATACAAGAAACACTGAGTGCCGCCGGGTTTGATCTCTATGCCTCTTTTCATTCATATTCATGGCGCTTGTGTCGTGTAGAGATATCCCTCGACAGTCGAAAATGTAGAGTGCAGATGGCTGCACCCACAATGCTTGGCTGATGGAGAGCGTCTTAGCCTCTAGGAACAGCATGTCGGCCAGTTGTCTCCCTCGCAATCAACATGATAACGAACGCAACACACGGTGCGGTCTTTCAGTCCACTCGCCAGCCAGGAGAACATCCCAGAGAGGAATGAGGATATCACCAGGCATGGCGGTTTCAGTGCAAATGCCGTACACGGCTGCACTCGCTGGTCCGCGGTAGACGAAGACCTGTCGCTGGCTAAACACTGCTTGGCGATATCAAGCGACGTCCAGGCTGTTTCCATCAAAAGGAAGCGTCTTAATGCGTGATCTAGGAAATTTGAATCATTAGTAAGTCGTGTCCGCCCGCCCGAAGCTATGATACAGGGCTGTGAGGAGGGTCATATGCACCATAGCCTCTCTGGGGGCTGAAAGAAGAGCCTGGATGAAGCGGGGTAGGACGACAGTAACCCAATTACTGTGCTTTCCCCTACACCTCACCTCTTACTACTCTGGCCACGAATATTGAAAATCGCACAGCCACAGTACCCGGGAGTTGCCGATGAATGCCTGCCAGGTTACCATGCCGAAGCTTGGCTCCAGCCACTGGCACATGTTTCGGGGGCCATTTCAGGTGCCCGTTGGGCACTGCACTCACCTCAGCTCATCCTCCTTCTGAGCACCCAAATAACACGCGACACTTGGGTGATAGGCAACTCGCTGAGATTCCTCTCGCTATCCCGTCAATACGGATCCAGTTTCGGCATTCAGTCTCGCTACCAACGTGTGTGCTTTTGTTGATTTCGCGCTCAAGATTGTCACCAAAGGCCACAAGCTGTATAAGTCCACCAACGGTCTACTGGTCGAACACAGACATATATGCGACAAGCGTCACACTCATCAGACTCAACAACGAGCTGGTCAAGTCTATGCAAGAGCACCGCAAACCCGCCGGTTTCTACGAAACCGAGACGGACAGGCAAATCGTGAAAGCGTGCGTAGCTCTCAACGATATAGCCGGTGAACTGAGTTCGGCTCTGGATGGGTTGAGGTTATCGCGTCGGCACGGACGATGGGAAAGAATCCGACAAGCACTCAAGGCTGTCCTTGGGGTTAACAAAGTCGAAGGACTGCGCAGCCAGCTGGTCCAAGAAAAACGTGAGGTAGACTCGGCCGTACTCCGCTCCATATGGTAACAACAAGATCCTCCTTCAGTTTGCACTAGGATTGGACTGCTGATGTGATTCACAGGTTACGGCTGGATGAATTCCTCACGCCACGGGGATTCAAGAACGAACGTGCGCCGCGAGGCGAGATCTACAAATTCATAGACGACAAAACCAGACTGCAAGCCTGCAATCACCTGTTCAAGATGCCAAGCCTCCTGTGTGGCAAGCACAGCTGGTTGATGATACGATGAAGCATTTGTGGACGGACCCCGCGGCAGGGCACTATGAGCACATCGCCACCGTTATCTCAAAGGAAGTGAAAGATCGTAGTGTCAGAAAGAGAATGTCATCGATAATCAAGCAGATCCGATTCGACGATATGCTCGACCGCGAGCACCGCATCACAACCGCTCACGAGTCGACTTTGCACTGGTTGTTCCAAGGACCCAGCAAGGAGCACATCAAAAATTGGTGCGACTTCGCCGCTTGGTTACGCTCGAACGATCGTATTTATTGGGTTACAGGAAAGCCAGGGTCGGGCAAGTCTACCCTTATGAAGTTCCTGGCAAAGGACGTGCAGACCCATCAGCATCTTCAAGCATGGTCTCAAAGCCAGCCGCTGATAACAGCTCACTTTTACTTTTGGAACTCTGGGAGTCCAGTATAGATGTCACTTGAGGGCTTCTACCGCACCGTCATCCACGCCATCCTAGCGAGCCACCCGCGCTTGGTCGAGCGCAGCCTCCCTCTTCGCTGGCAGGCACACGAACTCTTCGGCGAGACAAGAAGGCCCTGGTCAACTGATGAGCTGAAAGTTGCCTTCCTGTACTTGTTGAATTTGAGCGGCAAGGAGTTCAAGCTGTGCTTGTTTGTTGATGGCCTCGACGAATACGGCGGCGACCACAACGCTTTCGCTGACGAGATCTTCGACATGACAAATAACTCAGCAGTCAAGCTGTGTCTTGCAAGTCGTCCATGGCCTGTCTTTGACTACGCTTTCTCGAGGAAATCGCACCTTATGCTTCAGAATCTTACTTTTCCGGACATCGTGCGCTTCACCTGGACAAATTTCAGCTGCAGTCACGCCTTTCGGAGCCGGCTGGACACGGAGTCTGACTTCCTAGGCGACTTGGTATTGCAGGTTGCACACAAATCTGAAGGAGTCTTCCTTTGGGTCCATCTGGTGGTCAAGTCGTTGTTAGAGGGCATCACAAACGCTGACCGGGTGGAAGATCTTCAGGAGAGGCTCAACGAACTTCCTGGCGACTTGGAAGAGCTTTACTGGAAAATGTTTCAGAGCATCGAACCTCGATACTGCGCACACGCCTCACGATACTTTCAAATATCTCTTGCGGCTTCTGGGCAGATGTCTGCTTTCGCATTCTTCCTGGCAGACTCTGGTGACCCATCCAGCTCGCTCAGTTCACCGATCCAGCCCATTTCGAATGACAGAAGGCTGCAAGCCTATCACGCGATCAAAACAAGACTAGCCAGCCGATGCATGGGGCTTCTTGAGATTCCCCTTCCCCAACCAACTTCCCAGATCGTGCGAAATGAGCCGAGCGAATTCCATCAAGCAGAGCAAAGCATGCACGCGCCCGGCCGCAATACCGGCTCTCGTACACAGCCGCAGTCAGTCGATGGTGCCGATTTGGAGATCTCACCAGCACTTGGTGACATTCCAGCTGTCTCCGAGCCGGATCGCAAAGTGACTTTCTTGCATCGGACCGTCAAGGACTTTCTTGAACGGCCTGACGTACGATCTGAAATTGTGTCAGTGGGACCAACTGGCTTCAACCCGTACTTGCCGATGCTGGGCGGCTACCTTCGTCTTCTCAAGACTCTCCGAGACGAGCAAGTCGACCGACACACGCTTCTGGAGTTCGCCTCAACGTATCTCGAGCTTGTCGCAGATGCCGAGAGGCAATCCTGTCCGATCCAAGATGAGTATATCGACACCCTCGACGTTGTCTTGACAAAGCTCTTTCTCAAATACCATCTCTTACCGCCTGGACACCACTGGACCGAAACCAGGACCACCGACACTGAGCCAGGCTTCGTGGCTATGACTGCAGAATTCAATCTCGGCCGATATATCAGGACGAAGATAAGCACAGGGAGCCCTGTGTTTCAACACACTATTGAGCGTCCCCTGCTCGACTACGTCATACAGAACTGCGATAAATACCCTGTGTTCTGCGAAAATCCAACAAGGCCTGATGGACCTCTGCCCTCGCTGGAAATGATCACTTTCATGTTGGATCAGAAAGCAAACCCTAATGACCCGTACGCGGATTCAACAGTGTGGGGTCGCTTTTTTGACAAGGTCTTTGAAGACTGGACTGCCACGAAAAGCAGCGAGCGACTCGAGCACTGGGCCATCATAGTGGACGTGCTCATCTCCCACGATGCAGACCCCCGAGTAAACCAGGACTCGCCGCTCGGATCCAAGATTCGCGAAACGTTTGGTTCGGTGTTTCCGGAAAGGGCGCGCGCATTCGAGAAGCGACTGAACCGGACAAAACGTCGATGGTCCAGGCTCGGCCGGTTCATCACGCCACGAAACCAGAAGCAGGACAGGCTT
Source organism: Microdochium nivale (assembly GCA_026745475.1). Lineage (NCBI taxonomy): Eukaryota > Fungi > Ascomycota > Sordariomycetes > Xylariales > Microdochiaceae > Microdochium > Microdochium nivale. The sequence goes on from JANTFD010000010.1 coordinate 418,408, forward strand.
ACTATCAACCCCACGCCTCTCCCGGTGTTGCAGAGGCTGGAGAGCGCCGAGGAGGGGCCAGTCTCACGTGTCTCCGGGGCTGATGACAGCAAAGACCCGCGAAGCGCACGGGCCCAACCCTTCTGGGATGGTGATCGAGAACGGTGTCAGAATCCCCACCCTAAGAATAGTCCGCGCGTGGGGTGTGATGTCCCGCCAGCCAGGCCTGCGCTGCGACGATTCAACCGTCCACGGCCATCTCTGTACGAAAGCCATCCTGAACCTCAAGCAACGAGACAACTGCCTTTGATTACACCATACTATCAAGGGGAAGATCTCGCCCATGGTGAAATCAATATAGACCGTTTCGAGTCGCAGTCTGCGAGTAGCCCTCGGTTATCTTCTGAACACGATCGAGACGAAGTCCATCACAATGCTGGGGAATGTGACTATGTTGCACCCCCGCACATTCCCGAGCGGCGTCGACGCACTAGCCCGCAGGACGGGGGAAGCTTGCTACATCACGAGAGAGCCATTTGGCCAAAAGCACAGGATGGGACGGTGGATCTAACATCCATCATGGCCAGTTTATCACTCGGCGATCCTCCAATCGAACGACCTGAAAACGGAAGTCATAATCCAGGAAGTAGCTCACAACAGCACCAAGATACAGAGCATCAGAGTTCAAGGGGAGGACAGAGGCACAGCACAGCATCACGAGAACAACAAATTAGAGAATGCCTTATAAGGTATCTTGGGGGTTGATCTGCGTACAGAAGTGTCACGTAAATGAAAAATATAGCTGGTTGTTTGGATATCATTGAGATTTAAAGTGGCGGTTCACGAGATAGTCACACTGCATAGTGAAAGGATACTCTGACTTATTTCTCGGCCACGCCACATCCAAAGCAGCACACGGAGAAGGCTCCAGCATTGAAACATGATGGCAATAAAAGCTTGGGTGAAGACAAATAGTCTGTCAGACTTGGCGTATGTCGCTCGCGCACAGTCGTCTGGCCGCACCCCGCCCGCCCGGTTTTCTGTGCTCAGCAGACAGCAATCTCAAATTGTTCGACTCTGAGAAGCCATCTCTCAGCCAACTATCTCAGAGAGCTCTGGTGTAGGGGACCCAGCTCATTGGTTTGTTGCATCGCCCACGAGCCCGCAATATCCGACTAGGTGCTGCTTTTGAGGCGGCTTGCCTCGACCATCACTCCACCCGCGAGGATGAGGACCTGGCACGACGGGGGCTTGGCCAAAGCCACACAGCTACGGCGAAGGGTATTACCGAGGGTTACGTAGGCCACGCTACTACTGAAACCTGGGCCCTCCGGCTTAAGGATCCAAACCCAGCTAGCCACCCTCGACATGCTCTCATCAAGGTAGCCAAGACTCGTGCCACCTCAGGAGACATTACACATGCCTGTATCGGATACGGCTTTGACCCTGACAACAAGGTAGAGCGGGCCCGTGCTTCAATCAAGCATGAGATCGATGTTGTCGAGGACAACCGAGTCGAGGAACTGAAGCGCCGCGACCAGGTGCAGCCCCAGGCCCCCTCGAAATGGGCGACCTGGCTAAGTAAGCGGAAGCATACGCAGTAAGAAATTGCCATTTTAGGCCTAGCGTCCCAGCTACACTGCACCACGAGAGGGAGCGTGAAGATTATTACCTGGATTGCTATGATTACTTCTTTAGGCTTAGGTGTAGCGCTTCGTTCAAGCACGTCAGTAGCTGAGGCGGCGGAGGCCCGAAGGATAGCGGTCATCCAGAAGGCGTAAGGGCGGGTGTGCCGGGCGTAGCGGTAGCTATTGATGTGCTTGAACGAACGAAACAGATCTTACTACGTAGGTAGAGGTTTTCTCTCTGAAGCTCTATATATATGTACGGGGCGCTCCAGCTCACGCCGAGGAGACGGCGGGGGCATTTAATTTACCCATAATCTTCATTTTATACCGCGATGAACCTCTCGTTTAGGAGGTTGGTCTTTTCCCCCGGAAAGGGTCAATTTTAGTCCTAGTCTAGACCCAACACGGTGTATACAGAAGGGTTCATAGCTACAGCGGCGGGCTGCAAGATAAGGCTGGATAAGTAATGGTTGAGAATGCACGAAGTTATGCAAGCAAGGCGTGATTCTGGGCAGCAGCCATCCCCAGTGACACGTACTCCCTAGTGCTGAGCTCAGAGTTGGAGAGCTGCTACCTCGGTTCCAGCCATGAAGTCTTCTGGCTACCCATGTCCCTTGTCGTGAGCACCCTGGCACCGATCCTTGCCCGGCTAGCTGTCCCCTACAGAACCATGTGCAGGGGCCTGGGTACAATTCGCCGTGTGCGGCCTTGGCGAGTCAAGCTCTCGGGAGGCATTGCCACTTTACTTGGCATGGCCTTGGGTGTGTGACGAATCTCACGCGTGCCCTCACACAAAGCCTGCAGCCATCTGGGAATGCAGCGTGGCGAGCCCTTGCTTGAGCACACCGACTTTCAGTACCAGTAGATAAGATCGGCACGGATATCTCATCTTTCTACGCATCGCTGTGGTCACACGTCAATTCGCGGCCTGTAAGCTGACGCGTCGATTAGAATAGAAGGCCGCCAGTACGGCATTATCTATGCAGTGTGACAGACGCACTTTGCCTTCATTCGCCCAGCAGAAGAGCTAGACATGCGTCTTTAGTGTAATCAGGCGTGCATATGCCGTGCAACGCTGACGTGGGATTGCAACCAACAGTTTTACATAAATCACAAGGCGGACTGGCCTGTCTTTGAGATATCCAAGGGTGTGTGCATGGGTACCTTAACCTAACCGAGATCTCAGTCGAGCATCCTTGAAAGTCCCGCCCATGTGTCCGCCTCCTGTTGCTTGTCAGATGTACCGCGTAAGCGGCGCACCTGGCAACCCTATGCATTCGAGGCCCGGCCGTTGACGCACTTGGAAGGTAGTACTATCTAGCCAATTGTTGGTTGGTACTCGGCATCTTACTAGCTCTGTCCGATTGGCTCGAGCTGGTCTTGAAATGCTTGTCCATCTGCCGGGCAAGTCAGGGCTGCAGATGATGCCTGTTGCAGAATGGTCTGGACCAGAATCTGCCAGGATAGCACGGTAAGCCGACAGTGGCATAAAGCCCGGGGTTGGGCCTAGGCCAAACCAACAAAGGATGCGAAAGAGTCCTGCCCTAGGTTTCGGCTGCGGGCAGCCCATCTCGGGTGTTTTGTATTAATATTCTAACCTGCCCCAGGCTGTCAGCAGTCAGAAGCTCGAGGCAACAAAGCTCTGTCACTGAATCATCTGTGTTGTTCTCCGACACCGCACCCTCTTGCGGTCACACCTTTTCTCGCGCACCGAATTGCTCCGGGTGTCACTCGCCATCCTTCCCAATGTCGGGGATCAAGCAGGCGATGGATGATCGCGACGGCGCAATGCCAAAAGTCGAGGTGGGCTCCGCCTCCGACTCAGACATGATGGCGGATCCAGAGACACAGGGTTGGGACAAGGCGGCCACCAAGCGGCTTCTGCGAAAGCTGGACTGGCATCTGATTCCCTTCATGAGCCTGATTTATCTGTTCGTGGCCAATGACCTTTTTCGTCAGACCCGTAATGGCCAACTGCTAACAGATTCACCAGGCTTTGCTTCCTCGATCGCACCAATATCGGTAACGCCCGCCTCGACCATTTAGAACAAGATCTCAACCTCCAAGGGCTCCAATTCAACGACTGCCTAGCCGTTTTATTCCCTTTCTACATAGCTGCCGAAATCCCCAGCAATGTAATGATGAAGAAAACGAGGCCGTCAATCTGGTTGACATTCATCATGGTATTTTGGTCCGCGTCCATGATCGCGCAAGGGTTTGTCAAGAACTACCAGGGCCTTATGGCCACCAGAGTCTTTCTTGGCGTCTTCGAGGGCGGCCTATTTCCCGGAGTCAACTACTACATCTCAGAGTGGTACTGCCGCGACGAGAGAGGATTCCGGATGGCCATGTTCTTCTCCGCCGCCACACTTGCTGGTGCCTTTGGCGGCATCTTGGCTCGAGGCATCGCCGAGATGTCCGGTGCCGGCGGGCTTTCTGCTTGGAGCTGGATCTTCATCCTAGAGGGACTGGCGAGCATCCTCGTCTCGTTTACTGCTTACTGGGCAATCAACGATTATCCATCCACGTAAGCAGACAAACGCCTTGACAGTCCAATTGTCTTTTAGTTTTCTTCCGCTTACACTTTCTCTCATCCAATCTACAGTGCCAAGTTCCTAAGCGACGACGAACGCAAAGAAGTCGAGAGACGCCTTTTTGCCGACACGGGCCACCTATCCAACGGATCCGACATGAAGTACGTGTGGCAGGCCATCAAGGACTGGAAGATCTACGTGCACATGCTCATCTGCATGGCCGGCTTCTGCCCGATCTACTCGTTCTCGCTGTTCCTGCCGACCATCATCAAGAACATGGGCTACTCGGCCAACAACGCCCAGCTCATGAGCGTGCCCCCTTATGTCTTTGCCTGCATCTTCACCATTGGCGCGAGCTGGTTCGCTGACAGGGCGCGCCAGCGCGGCGTGTTCCTGCTCGGGTTCCAGCTCGTCGGCATTCTCGGCTTCGCGCTCCTCGCGGGCAGCGCAAACTCTACCATCCAGTACACGGGCACCGTGTTTGCGGCTATCGGTAAGTCCAGTCCCCAGGCTTATGTTGCGCTCTTTACTTTCTTCTCTGGCGGCAGCCGTATTCTAACCCGTGCGCAAAAGGCATCTACCCTCAAATCCCGCTCGGCATGGCCTGGAATGGCGCAAACATTGGCGGCAGTCTCAAGCGTGGAACAGGCATCGCGATGCAGGTCATGGGCGGCAACTGCGGCGGCATCATCGCCTCCTACGTATACCTCGCGCGGGACGGGCCGCGGTACACAATCGGTCACAGCATCTTGATCGGTTTCATCAGGTATGGTTCCCAAAGCTCAAACTCTTTCTCTTCCAACAGCGGAGAGGGAAAATTCGATGAATTCAGCTAACACTCTGTGGCAGCATGGCGTTCTTCTTGACGCTCTTCATGACTATCTGGGTCCGGCGTGAGAACGCGCGACGCGACCTGATTGCGAGTGAAGCGGTGGCCCAGGATCTGACAGAGGAGCAGAAGCTGAACGAGCGGGAGCTTGCCGATAACGTGCCGTGGTTCAGATACACCCCGTGAGTGGTGTTATAGAGGGATGATGTGCCACCATTACGAGGAGCGAAAAGGGTTGTACATGAAGAGCGCCAAGTGTAGTTATCGTGCTTAGGAAAAACGTAACGAAGATTATTACTTTTCTAAAGTGCTTACTCGAGCATCTACTCACATTCATATAATGCAAAAAGATTGAGCAAAATCTGTACGCTCTGGCCTCTCTTATCTCGTCCCTACTTTTATGGTCAGTTTCCCGCGTGTTATCTAGACAACTCGAGGATGGCTTTCATCAAAATGCCCATTGGTCATTTGACCTAATATGTGAATTGCCATGAAGTTCGAAAGTCTATTAAAGTGTAATAGATCTAGATTGCTAGGCATCATGGTGTCTTCATGTAAAAAGAGATATAGCGGAGAAACGATGCGCTTGTCGTTTGTAAGCGGAGTAGTAGATAGAAAGCCAGACTAATGCTGTTCATCACATTAAAACCTGGGCCCGTGTCGCTTTCATGGAATTTAAGCAGCCCTCGATGATTCCGAAGTATGAGCCCTATGGCCTATAATTGCCCCGAGACGGGCCCGCTAGCAATTTTTCCTGGTCCTACGATTTCCCTAGCGAGAATCACTTCATTTCATTTTTTTAATACCATGGGGCACAGTCCTTAATCTTGAGATTGCCCAAACGGGCCAGCAATTCAATTCATGCCACATATTTAGTGCAACGAGACTATGCACAAACACGCGGCCCTGCTTTGATGAGCAAGGCGAATAAGTGTTTTATCCACGCAAGGAAGGTCTTAACATTGTATTCGCCAGACTCCGTTCTGACAACACGCCCAGAAGGGTATTGAAACTCCCTAAGGAGGGGCCTTATCCAGGCACGCACAGGTCCCGCAACGCTGGACGACAACACGGGTTTCTTACCAATATGTACCTCCAGCCCGCGGGACTCTCGGGAGTAGCTCTGTGCCCTCCTTCTCCTCCCGCTTTCTACACCCACAATGCAGGCTGTCGTTTTTGCTCTCGTCTCTCTGTGCTGCATGTTGGCCTCTGGCGTGGTCTCGCTGCAAATAAGTGCGTTCGCAACGACGAATCACGCACATGAGATATGCGTGTTGCTCACGGCCATGTAACCATCCTGTGCTTCCCCGGACGACCGACATTTGCATGTTCTTCCAGAGTTCTCGCCGTTGAAGAGGGTTATCGCGAGCATTGGAGATAGACGGTGACTGGCTCGTAAGAGGAGAATCCGCCTCAGCACGGCATATCCAGCTCGGCCGTGGTGACCAGCGGCGCGCGCATTTCTTCAACGGCTTGTGTCAGAAGTGGTGGGAATAAGTGGGACTAGGAAGCATGATGCGGTGCATAAGGAAGTGCACAATGGAGTGCACAATAGCTGGATGCTGGCAGGGGCTGCATGCAGAAAAGGATCTCCGGAAGCACCGGATGCAGGGTGCTTCATAGACAGACACAACAGTCAATCAGAAGCACTACGTATTTGCAAGAGCCTGTGCAATGCGGATTTTTGAAGCAGGTCCATCAGCGTGCCAACACCAGGGATGCACCGTTTCGTCAGCAGGTCTGTACCTATTCCAGCGCTCCGAGAGCCACAGTCAGACTCTCATCTGCAACATCTCCCGTCGAGGGAACCGGCGTGTTCGTGGAAAGGTGTTTGGCCGACAGGAAGCGGTTCGAGCCGGCCTTGCCGCCGCGGGGGGTGTACATGGCCGCCGCCGCCAAGATTGTGAGCTACTCAGGTGCAGGGTCTATGGGTTGAAATTCAAAAAGAGAGATGAGCACTGCCCATGGGTCTACGCACGGAAAGAAATCTCTAGCTGTGAAAAACATGATTGTGTGGAAGAGAAGGTGCTTGATTATGAGGTATTGCAACGGACTCGGGTCGAGGCTCGACAATGTCTTGAGCATGCGCTTGGGCCAGGGTACAATGGTGATTGAGGATGATGAGTCTGATGGCAATGTTTGTGGATGGATTCGACCCGGGTCCTGGTGGCAGAGCACTGGGTTAGGGTTCATTGCCGCATCGCCCCAGAGCGACATCCCCTGTCTGGATTCTTGCACGCTATCGTCACATGCGTTCCAAGTTGTTTACCGTGCGAATCCCGGCGACTTGCTCTAGCATCATCATCCTCGAGGCCGCCTGCATCATCAGTAACTATCGGCACATGCCGGAGGGCTTAGATGGACCCAATCACACTTGTCCAACGGACTGGTCTCTGTAGAGAAGAGAAGAACAGAGTAAGGAAAAGGTGAGCCACCAGCCGGGGTGTTGCCTGTCACCATCCCCGGTTTGGCCGTGGCACACCTGGTCCCCCTTTTCACGATTTCTACTAACAATCAACATCCTCTTGCCTAATCGTTGAACGGCATTGCACTATATAAGAAAAGTAAACTGTTTAGCGGTTTAGCGCTGGGTACTGCCATTACCCGGGCAGAGCTCGATGCAATACACAGTTTTGGTTGAGCTGATCGAAGTCATCCCATCGAGGCACCCCAAATGATGCCAAGACGTAACGAAATGTATGCGGAATAACCTTTCCTTTATGCTTGACCCTCGGAGACTTCCGGGCGCATGGGGCTGATCCGCGGGTGCAGGAAGCGTCCACGTCCGAACTCTGCCGTGTGTGTGCATCGGACACGGGTGCTTGCTCATCTCCGTGACCTCAGTATATGTATGTTGTTCTTAGGATCAAGAAAGCATCCTCACACTTAAAGCTGAACGCAGAATCAATCACAATACACAAACACAACCTCGGATTCGAACACATTTACACCCGCACCAAACTTTTAATTTTTCTCCTTTCAGCTCAGCCGCCAACATGGAGAGCGCGAGATCTACCGCCAAGGTGCACTGCCACCAGGTCGTGATCGTAGGCGGCGGTATCACGGGTCTTACACTGGCGCTCATGTTGGAGCGGCTCGGGGTCGACTACGTACTACTCGAGGCGTACAGCAGTATGACGCCCGACGTAGGCGCGAGCATTGCCCTGGCGCCCAACGGGCTGCGGATCCTGGACCAGCTGGGCTGCTACGAGGACCTGGAGCGCGTGTCGGCGCTTATGACCACGACTTGCATCCGCGACGCGAAACACGGAGGCAAGCGTATCATGACGCGCGAAGCTGGGCCTGAGCTCAAGGCACGACACGGGTACCCGACGTCCATCTTGAGCCGGCACAAGTTAGTCACGGTGCTATACGACCACGTCCAGTCTAAGGAGCGGATGCTCGTGAACCGCAAGGTGGTGCGGATCGAGTCGAGTGTCGAGGCCGGATCCGAGTCGGAGGGCCCCGCGCGGGTGCACACAGCCGACGGCGATGTGTTCGAGGCCCAGCTCGTCGTCGGCGCCGACGGCGTGCGCAGCTTCGTCCGGTCCGAGATGTGGCGACTCGCGGATGCGGCTTCCAATGGCGGCGGGATCCCAGCGTCAGACCGTGAGCCAGTGCCGGTCGAGCACGCATGTGTCTTCGGCACGGCCAAGCCCGTCGCCGGCCTGCTCCCGGGCGAGATTACCTCCGTCTGCGGCGACGGCTTCAACATCGGGCTCATGATCGGCGCCTCGGGCGAAGTCTTCTTCTTCTGGAACTGGTGTTTGCCCGACGGGCTCAACCGCGCCGCCCACGACGACCTGCCACGCTTGACGAACGAGCATAAGAAGCACGAGCTCGCCCGGTGCCGCGATATCGTCGTTACGGACGCGGGCGTTACCATGGGCCAGGTCGTCGATGGCGCCTACAAGAGCGGCGTGACGGTGTTGCCGCATTACACGCTTAAAAAGTGGCACGCCGGCCGGATCGTCGTCCTCGGCGACGCGGCGCACAAGTTTAACCCCCAGGCCGGCCAAGGCGGCAACAACTGTATCGAGTCGTGCACCGCTCTCGTCAACAGCCTCCAGGAAATAGTCCTGAGCAAGTCCGACTGGTCCCTTGCCACACTCAACCGCACCTTTAGCAACGTCGAGAGCCAGCGCATCCAGCGCGTCACTAAACAGGTCGGCCTGTCCCAGGACTTGATCCGCATGACGGCCTGGACCTCGTGGCGCACAAAGGTCCTGCAGCGCCATCTCATGCCCCTGCTGCCAAAGTCTACAGCCGCCGACTACCAGTCAAAATTCGTCAAGGGATCTGTACGCCTGCATGGCGACAAGTTCCCCGCGCCGCCTGCGCGCGAGCACAAAATTCTCTTCGACGACGAGAAGCCCGGCTTCCGCGCGCCCGCCATTTCCGCTGCTTGATATCCCTTTGATGCTTAACGATGAGCTTCGTTGTGAAATTCCTTAGTGTCTAAAGCTTGTTTCTTTCTGATCTCTTTATACCTTGTTTTGCGGGATTCGTCTCTTCTGAAAAACCGGCATTTGGGCAATGTCAAGTGGTCTGCGATATCTCACCATTGAGTGACACATTACTGTATTGTAATTTCTGGCTGCATCCGTGGTAGTCTTCCTTTGGAGCGCACAAGTCTGCAAGGGAACGTCCGGTACTGTTTTGCCTACGCTATAGTTTTGCCTTATTTGTTTTTCTAGAGATTTTAGACTGTGAGGCGTTGCTGAATACCATCAGGAGCTCACGATGGCGACTCGTGCCCTCTGTCATCTTACGTTACATTCTTCTGCTGTTCCGATTTCATAATCTAGGGAGCGAACGTTGTAAATGTAAACTCGTTGACTCATCTTCTGCATAGCTTTCAACAGGTCCAGCGTCACCTTATCGCGAAGGTCTTCTTGCAACCATGTCAGAAACGCTCTAATCATAGAGTTCCAGGCCATTGTAGGCGGCACAATCAGCTGACCCCCATATCCAGAAGTCACCTGGTTCACAACAGCGCTGGCGACATCGTGCGCTGTAACATAGGCCTCGAGCTCCCCAATGACTACCAGCTTCTCGCCCATGGGAGTTTTGACCCGTGTAAAATGAACGATGCTGAAATCTCTCTTCGGTCAGCGATATCCGAGCATTCCATTTGGAAAGAGAGAGAGAGAGAGAGAGAGAGAGAGAGGGACTCACGTGGCGCGAACGGCTGGTGCCCTGTACACGTGTTTCAGGTCTTGCAGAATTCCCTCGTGGAAGGCGAGCATGCCGGCCTTGCTTGCAGCATATTAGACATGCGCAGCTTGTGCGCAGCTTGTGCGCAGAATGACGCAAGGCTGGTAATGTTGATAATATGTCCATGGCTCGCAGCTACCATCTCGAGTAGAAGTTGTCATACTAGGAGGAAGGGGCGCAAGTAATTAGATTCACATCAAAGAGCCTACGAAGCCTCTCGGGGTCACTGAAGCGATAGAGTCGTCGTTCGCGATGCCGGCATTGTTCACCAGCACGGTCGGGTGTCCATGGTCTGATCGGATACAGTCCGCAATGCTGGCGATTGCTTCTGCATCACAGAGGTCGATTTGGTAGAAGGCCGTACGGCGACCTGACCGGAGTTATGGGGTGTTAGCGAGGCACGGCCATCCGAGGATATAGACGCTTCTTATGTATTTCTTACCTAGCTTCCTCAAACGTGCGTTGTTGTCCAAGATGATGGTTTTGATGTTTCTCTGTTCCAAGAGCCCGACAGTATTCGCGCCGATGCCGCTGCTGCCGCCAGTCACCACCACAATCTCTTTTTCTGCATCACACTCATTGCGTGTCATGCCGTTGTTGGCTCTTCTCCAAGACAAACCTCGGTTCAGGCGACGCAGAGCAACGAACAAGCCAATGCTCAGAGTGAATGCTTGCACCTTGGGAGACTTTACCAACTTGAGAGCAACGGGCAAGTATCACTGCAACAGCTGAGAAAGACGACATGATGATTCTGCGTTTTCGAGAGAATTGGCATTGGGGTTCTCCTAGCTGATATGTCGCGATAGCAAATGATGCCGTTTCGTCATGGGCGAAGGCGAAGAGGGCGGTGGTAATGGTTGTTATTATGTATAGAAGTGTACTGAGAAGCACATTATAGGCCGGGCGACTGGTGGAGAGTGGTAGGTCTTTAATTTTAGCCACCAGGGCAACAAGATTCGGCACAGCTGGCCTCCTCTGCCGAACGCACCAAGATTCGGCAAAACCGACACAGCACGCAACTGCACATGGACCATTTGCTCCACCCCATAGCGGCATCATATCTAGTCACGTTCGGACCGACCACGGCTCAATGGGCATTTTAGGAGTTCCGCATGGCAAGCAGATAGTTTGAGGCTCGGCTGTAGCGTCGCAGAGAGCCGAACGTTCGATGGTTTTGCTCCCCCAAGAGAGCAACGATGTTCGGGGAGTAATATTGCTCGAGCTATACCTATTTAGCAGGACAGCAACCCGAAGCCTGACATACGGTTGACCCCGGGGATCGGATCGTGACAGCCAGCTCCCATCCATGTAGTGTGACCCCGGCGTTATTCCATCGGCTTGTGCCGTTCGCCATTTCTGGAGGATATTTATCACGAAGCATCCTTGACGGTCAGCGCCACACATCAATGGTTTTTGTGGGAAAATAACCAGTCTAGAGATAGACACACTTGGCGGTCACTGGTGTTACTCTACTCTACAAGAAGAATCCATCTTTGGTTCCAGAGAAACTTCTCGCCTGGGTTGGGACCGTCCCTGATAACAAGATCGCGCGCATGTTCCATACCTAGCCGTCTATCATGCCGTGTCAAATATCCAGCCTTCTCTGAACTGAGAGATCGAATTGCATAGAAATAGTTGTTCGCATCGCTTTATATAGCTACAATTAGTCTTGTCCTGCACATGAAAAGTGAGCATAAAACTAAATGGCGCATCGATAGGAGCTTACTCGTTATTAGGTTCCAAGTGTTTCTCGATTGCCCACAATTGCTTCTTCTTTCCAAATCCTACAGAAACAACAGCCCGATGGGTTTGAACTTCATGTTCGATGAGAAACCCTGGTCTTCCCAATACCCATATATAGTAGTGTCCAGGTTCGTTAGGGTGCTGGTAAACAGCAAAGGCCGTCGCATTCCTTGCGCAGATGAATCGGCGTGATATGACTTCTTCCCCTCTCCCAGGGTTGACTATAAGCTCAACACCAGGGTTGCCGGTATAGGCAAGAATATGATAATGACCATCAACGGGGCCGTTGTTCATGGTGAGGAATTGGGAAAGTTACTTGTGAATAGATTTTCCGGAAGGAAATAAAGGGTTCATGATCGAATGAACGTAGCTCATGATGAACAGGAATCTCAAACATATATACTGACGCACACTGGGAGTCCCTTTGAATAATATGTAAAGATTATTTACTCGACCAGTTATTGCTTAATCATTTTCGGCGTCACTACCGAATAGCACGGAGTCCCCTTGGCTCCCACACTTGATGACGTGTCTACCACGAGACATTGCGAGTAGCAAGCTAATTAACCATACACACTAGAAGAACCTGTGAAGAATGACATCATTTCTCTTGGCTGTGCATTATGGAGGGTATGATTGGGCTTGTTATAGAAACCGTTCTGTCTTGGGCCGCATTGGGTACGGCTGCATTTTCGTTGGCTTTGCATTATGTAGGGTGTGATCGGGTTTGTCATAGATACTGTTCCATGTTAAGCGACCGCAGATTGTACTGTGCGTATCTTAAACCCACTGCACTCTTGTTCTACGTGGTCCAGTAGGTTGTACGTATTCCTTGAATGTGTCTATATAAGGTAAGCTGGGTGAACAGCTGTCCAAATCGGATTTAGTTCTGCATCCATACACAGTGGCTTATTTAAAAATCCCATCCGATTTCAACCTCTACTTATTCGTTGTCCTCTGCAATTAGCTCTCACCATGGCTGCTGCTGGCACACTGGTCGAAGGCGCACATTTCGTCATCAGCATGTTCAACAGCGCCGAAACCTTTACAGCCGTGGATGGTAGGCATCTGCGCCTGTGGGCCTTCATCGATGGCGACCCACGCCAAATTTGGAAGTGTATCCGGACACAAACTCATTGGGGCTTGATCAATGAATCCACGAAGCTCTACCTGGGATGGAATGGAGACAATCTCTGTTGTTCTGCTACCCGCCATAATGGATGGGAATATCTTACTTTCGTACCAGGGCCAGGCGCATGTTATCAGCTAATGGTGACCAAAGACGGCCGCCTCTGCCCATGCGAACGTCGAGAGGATAACGGGGGGCCATATATGACGGTGGCGACAGCCAACTCCACGCGTTTTGACAGGATTGTTCTTGCTCGAGTTGGAACAAATGGTCAGAGTAAGTGGGCAATCATTTTCGGCGCTTAGAAATACTTCACTAAAACTGCAGTTCCCCGCTAGTATACTAGTGCTGAGAGGAGTTGACACATGAGGAAGGAGGGTTGGGCCCCACATACTTGGGACCCACATGTAGCCTTATCGATCAGCGTAGTCTGAGCGCCGGATGCACCACATCAGGCCCTTGACGCTATGTCCGTGACGGCGTGGGAGTCACAACGGGGTTCTGGCGCAAGCACAGGGCTCCTGGAGTAGACACAATATGCCCTGTTGTGAATCTGTTCGGGTTCATATCAGAGCTGCCATTCTCAGAGGCAAAGCATGACGCTCTTCCTCCCGGGTGCTGTGTCTAAATAAAACCTCCTGTGATATGTGTGCAAACAACTGTTTTGAGATGTGTCGAGAGGAAGCGTGCTGGTTATAGCATTTATGACACTATTTTATTTTCCCACGATGAAAGAAATTGAGCGGGAACAAACAGATTCTGCCACTGACCTGTGGTAATCTACTGCTGCTGGCTCTTTTCAGCATGGTCGATTTCCTGGTCAAGCATAGCTACTTGTTGTTAAAGGCTTTACGTTGCTGTGTAATAACTTCTCCCAGGACTAATTTCTGATTTCAAATTTGCACATCAAAACAAAAACTGATAGCCGCCGAGGTCCAATCCTGAATTTTCCATTTCCGGCCGATTGCTTTAGTCGTACCTCCAAGCAGTCATGTATTTACACGTTTAGCTTTCACATGTTTCTATCGTGAAAAGGCTACAACATACCGGCCACCGAAGCGTTGAAGATAGCACTTGAAACAAAATCTAATGGTTCAGATAGAATCATCTTACACAGCAGCTGGCTTTTTCACCAATCACAGAAGCGTTGAGAGCATTTAGGATCTTAGTGTGAGGTAAACCATGGTAACAATACAAATAAAGCCCAAAGGGATCTTTGACAGGGAGTGTCTGAGACCACAGAAATATTCCTCAATACTGAGTGGAAAACACCAGCAATATGCACGTTGCATAGCGCCGAGGAATATTGCATCTAAGACCTGCCAGAGTCAGGGAGATCCATGCCCTCGACATTACACTCGAGAGGAGCTATGGTGCAGTTTTTTGAACGCAAGGAGACTCTACATCAGGCCCGCAGGACCCGTGACTTCCGCTCGCACTCTCAGTGTACAAGTTTCTCACGGACGCTGATGGTGTTAGGGGCGAGAGACCTCAACGAGGTGGGCAGTGCAAGCAGCTTCGCACGATAGCCAATAGATTAGGAGTCCTTTACTCTCCGGTGATGCATAGCAACGGAAAGCAGCAGCTTCGGGCCGTGGGCCGAAGGGTAATAGTGCCTATATAAAACCTTGCACACCGTCCAACCCTTGAACCCCCGCGATTTGTTGTTGTAATATATTGCCGTGGAAGCTCAAAGAACGGCAACGCCTCGAGGACCAAGTGAAGCTAGGGTTATCAGCCTCGGCAGCTAGGTAGCCACTATTCACCGGGGCGCAACGCGGTCCGATGCGCCGCCCACACGGTCGGTGGCCATGAATAAACTCAGCAGAGATCTGATCGAACGTATCACGGCATCACGTTGTAGTGCAGTTCGCCAAGACTTTGGGGTCTGCAGGAAGAAATCCTTGTCGCAGCATATTCTGCCACGGATGGGTAAGTAGGTTCTTTTCAGCCGATTGTCCCACGAATCGGAACAAATATTGCCCTAGCCCCTGCCGCAGCGGGTATTGTTTTCAGATGCGTAGACCATTCTGGCCCGAGGCCACAACCCAGGGGCAGCAATCAAATCGTGCATCACGAATCCTTCGCTGTAACCTCGAGCTGGGTTTGGCGTATCTTGGTTTCACGCTCATGCAGTCAGCCCTCATTCCTGTCGATACAGCACTAGCTTTTAACCTGCAGAATGGCAATTCATGTACTTCGAGAAGATGCAGTTCTCAGCCTGAGCGCTCAACACCCCAAGTCAAGCTTAAGATGAGAGAGGGCGTGAATCAAGCTACTGCGCATTTATCGCGCCCCCCTACCGTTCACAAAGTGCATTTTCACTGTTGCACTTTGTGTTCAAAGGTACTATAATCCTGGTGGGATTAGATGTATTGACTTCGAGTCGGGTGCGTAGGCGAGACGTCATCATTTGCAGTTAATAGAAGATGTAGGAGTTGTGACAACTCAAAACAAGATAAAAACCCCTTTTGTCCCTCTCTCGTTCTCCACGATATGATCTCCTCCAAGCACGCTCTCTTTGACCTCTTTTCAAGATGCGCCTCAGTAAGATCGTTACCTTTGTGTCACTTGGGTGTTCCCAGGTGACGGCCTTTGCTGTATTCGCCCATTTCATGGTAAAATGAATTCCCCCTTCAGCTTACACTATGCGGAGGCTAACACAAAGGACAGGTCGGCAACACGCTAAACTATGGTTATGCTGACTGGGAAGCGGACATCGTTGCCGCCCAGCAGGCTGGAATCGACGCATTTGCCCTGTGAGACTCGTAGCTCGTGCAACACTACCATTCCGCCACTGCTAACCACGTTTGCCTGCAGGAACATTGCCAAGGATGAGCAGGCCAATATTGAGATTGAACAGGCTTTTCAAGTTGCTGTTGCGCGGAAATTCAGGCTCTTCTTCTCCTTTGACTATGCCGGGCTCGGTGACTGGGACAAGGCCAAGGTTAAGAACTTGATCAACACGTACAAGGGCTCCCCAGCCTACTACATTCACGAAAATGGCAAGCCGCTGGTGTCTACATTTGAGGGGCCCGGTGCGGCTGCCGACTGGCGCGACATCAAATCGGCGACCGGCTGTTTCTTTGTGCCAGATTGGTCGTCGCTGGTAAGTTTTTACTTGCTTCTTTTCCTACCTCGGCATTCTCTTACAGCCTTATGCTGACTGTATCCCCTTCCTTTCTTCCAGGGTGCCAAGCGCGCAGCTCTCGATGTTGGCGCCGGCATCATCGATGGTCTGTTCAGCTGGGAGGCGTGGCCATGGGGCCCTACAGACATGAACACACATGGCGACGCTTCTTACATGCAGTTCCTTGCGCAAGCGGCCAAACCCACCTACATGATGCCCATCTCGCCGCTATTCTACACAAACCTGCCGTTTTGGAACAAGAACTGGTGAGCACAGCCCTTTCCATAACGCAAACAACCCCATGACTATTGTCGGAAGGTCCTAACACTCCAGTGTCTCTCAAGGATGTGGCGAGGCGATGATCTCTGGTTCGATCGCTGGATGCAGGTCCTGTACATGACGCGCATCCAGAAGGACTTTGCCCCCCCAGCTTTTGCTCAGATCATAAGCTGGAACGACTTTGGCGAATCCCATTACATCGGCCCGCTCGTGACCAAAGCGCTTTACGCCTTCGACACGGGCAAGGCCTCTTTCCGGTACGCCGACGGCGTCAACCACGACGGATTCCGCCGATTCCTCCCCTTCCTCATCCAGCTTTCCAAGACCGGGTCGGCCACCGTGGGGACTCAGGGAGTCACCATGTGGTACCGCAACTCGGCCGCACTCGCCTGCACCTACTCGGGCACGGTAGGCAACACAGCGACACAGCTCCAGCGCGAGTTCTCGCCCGCCGGCATTGTGGCGGACAAGGTCTTCTACTCTGCGCTGCTGGGGTCCGCCGCGACAGTGACCGTCACGGTCGGTGGCGTTTCTCTGAACGCGGCCTGGACCGACACTCCCCCGGGCGGCGTCGGCCTGTACCACGGCAGCGCCAGCTTCGCGGGGCGTGCCGGCGAGGTCGTCGTCACTGTCAACGGCGTCGCGACTGTTAAGGGCAGCATGCCCATTGGCGCATGTACGCGGCAAAATTTCAACCCTTACGTCTACTCGGCAAGCGGGCCGAGCTCCAGCGCGTCCCTCAACATCAACGGTCAGGTGTGTGTCCAAGGGTTCGGCATTAATGCTTTTGTCAACATCTGCAAATTCTCCTGCGCCCTTGGTTATTGCCCCGTCACAGGTGAGTGTCGCTTATCATTCCCCAGCACCTTTATTTGACTGCTGAGCCAGGACCCAGTTGCTAACTCTTTGTCTACTTCAGCTTGTACTTGTTCGAGAATCGGCCCACAGCCTAAGCGCCCGACTGCTTTGCAGAAAGATGGGTTTCCGACGAATGGCGACCGCAACTTTGAAGGTCTCTGCTCCTTCGCGGTCAACTACGGATATACTGGAGCAGAGGTAAGACACAGGAGAGAAACCTTTCAACTGTTTATCCTTCTTCCTCGGAACACAGCTGACCTCTCTAAACTTCTAGTGTACCTCAAAGAAACCAGCCTCGTGGTTTGTCCCGGCATTATCGCCGTTCTTGCAAGCCTGCCCTCTGTCCCTCTCTTCCCTCTCCACCGCTGACGGAACCACTCTCTAGCCCAGACACCGCAACCTCGGGGACTGGCAACACCGCTGCATACAATAGCATGTGCAGCTTTAGCTGTCGCTACGGCTGGTGCCCAATCAACCTGTGCACGCCCAAGTCATACGGCACTCTCGTCGACCTTCCGGCGCCCAGTCCGAAGCTGGGTACCTACCGTACAACTCTGACGACGACTGAGTTCCTGCTCTGCAGGTTCACCAGCACCTATGGGCAAGCGAACATGGACTACTGTTTCGTGACTCCGCCGCCACCCTCAACGACGTTGAAACCAACAACGACAACGACGACAACAACGCTGAAACCGACGACGCCACCACCAACGACGGTAACAACGATAATTACGGTGCTACCACCACCCTCCGGTGTCTTCGACCCCACCCAACCCGAAAGGTCTCCCGCCAAATTCTTCACCCCTTGAGCGCCAGTACCAGCCGGCCCTAGGCAAGAATCCCCATACTTTTCCTCTCAGTCAAAGTGTTTCAGGCTAATATTTTCGTACGAGGCGGGAGGGTAGATGTCGACACCGACTCCTGTTACAACATCCCAGCCGTGAACTGCGCCGGCCAGTTCCCCGAGGGTTTAGAGCCAAACGACCTGACTACAGGCTGCCGCGAAAGCGAAGACTTGAATGGGAGCAATGTCTAGTATGCCTTTCTCCCCTCCTCTTTCTTCTTTCCCTTCACTGTCGGTTAAGTCTCTCGTCCAAATCGACCTAATCGACATGTCATTCTCTCAAGTCCCTGCTAATCCCCAAAATCCCCAACAGCTCTCGCCGGTTGTGCAACTCCGGCTGGTGCGCCTACATGTATGCCTACTACTTTGAAAAGGACTATGCGTCCGCCGGCATAGGCCACCGGCACGACTGGGAGCACATCATCGTCTGGATACCTGACGAGCCAGAGAGGGAGAGGTGGGTGTGCGCCTCGCAGCACACGGGATACGAGTGCCTCCGGCAGGACTCGGTGCGATGGCTCAACGGAGATCATCCCAAGGTGCGAAAAACCCGAGCAACAAAAGAACAGCCCGGCATCCGATCCCCCCCAATCCCCTGTCCCCCTGTGCGAGTTCAAAAAAATGCTAACCGTTTTCCCCGTTCGGCTCTGCAGGTCGTCTATCACAAGGACAAGAGTTCTACGCATACCTTTCGGATGGCCGGCGGGGGCGACGACAATATCGAGAACCACAGCGGGCAGTGGCTGCTCGCCGACCTCGTCAGCTGGAGGGGAATTCCCGACGGGATCCGGGCCGCGCTCGTGGCTCACGATTTCGGCAGCGCGACCCTGGCCATCAAGGACAACACCATGGCAAGTGCCATCGATTCGGCGCTCTGCGGCGTCCTGCAAGGGGGCAGCCCGAACTACCCGACTTGCCCCCTCGCCTTGTTTCCGTATGATTTCGATCCAACGGTTCCTGGCGATCGCGAGGAGGACCTTCCGGACGGAACCGGCTCGTGTCGCTGAGGCTCACTGCCATTCCTCGATTGAAGTCAATGGCCATGGTATCAGAAACGGAGGAGGGGGTTAGTTGAAATGATGGACTGTTGGCTTGGAGTGGTACTGTGCTGAAATACGGGCTCAAATTCGGCCACTTTGGTCTTGTGGTTATTCCAACAGGATATCATGGTCATGGTCATGACCATGACATATAAAGCTCTTTTTCTGTTTACTGTTGCAAGTAGGCAACCCAATACACTCCCGTGGGGCATAAAGTTGAGATTTGAGAACCTTTTCTTTCATTATAGATTTGGTGAAGGATTCAAGCTGCCCTTGGCTGTGGTCAGCCGCGAAGGATACAGTGCGAGAACTAAACCCTGCTGTAGCAATTATAGGAGTTAATGCTTGCTGTCGGTATTAGCGGTTCCAATTTTGTGTTACAATCTGCTATGTTGTTGAGCCTAATTGGCGGCTTTCGTGTTCGTCCCATTCCCGAGCTCCGAGCACCCGCAACTCCGACGGCACGCATCGCGCTCAACTCCGCTGCCATCAGGGAAAAACCAGCCCTTGGAACCGGGTTTGGCAGAGAAACACTCTCCTTCGACACTGTATGGCATCCCTAGGTGTGCAACTTTCCCACTCCCCGTGTCTTGAGGACATTTCAGAGAGACAGGGATGTAGATAGAGAGAGATAAAGGAAAGACAAAGAGACAGAGGCCTCTACAAGGCAGGCAGGCAGTGCGTCAAGCATGTGCCACGCCAGTAGCCTCGCACCGGAGATGTGTGAGTCCAGGTGTTTCCTACTCTCCTGGTATTGTAAGTCGGCAGCAGAAAAAGCAGTATCTCTCCGGGGGATCATGGTATCTTTTTCTCATCACACGACCTTTGTGCATCTCATTAACCATGTCCGCGGCACAATGACTCGCTGTTATTGCGACAGGCGTCACGTTTCCACTTTCCCTGCTCGCTCGAACCATAATTGGGTCACAGGGACAACGGGTCGCAGCCCGTACTATGCATTTGTACGTTGGAGCATGCAGATCAGGTAGCCATAAGAGCATCGCAGCGCATCGCAGCTGGCTCATCAGCTGGAGCATGTAAACCCTGCTCTGAAGCTCGCTCTCCTTCATCTGGATGTAGCTGGACAGTCATAGAGACGACTGCCGATAACCACCGGTTCATCCATTCCATGCTCCCTTTGAGTCATTCGATGCATTCCCATCTCGTGCTATAGTATTCCTCGCCAGCATCGGCGTGTCCATTGGCCAAGCCAAGACAAGCCAAGCAATCACGGCCTTCCAATGGCCCCCGAAAGTCCGAAACCCGATAGTCCAGCTCCGGGAACTCCGGAATCATAGGCAGTCTTCATAAACAAGCCGCAGTCCCTGCTGCATGATTGTAGAAAGGGCTCCCATCCATACTTTCCACCAACATCATCAAAAGGACACATCGACTCACCGAGAAAGACAAGTAGGACAGTAAGAAGAAGCCACGATGACGACAACGACCACAACCACCAGAGATGAGAAACCCATCGTCGTGCTCGTCCACGGCGCCTGCCACACGCCGGGCCACTTTCACCTGCTGATCCAGGCCCTCCGCAAGGCCGAATACCGGGTGATCGCGCCCTCGCTGGCGACGACCGGGTGGGACGACCGGATCAGCGGCAAGACGTGGGCCGACGACGTCGCGCTGCTGCACTCCGTCGTCGACCCGCTCCTCGACGAGGGGAGGCAGGCCATCGTCCTGGGACACAGCTACGGCGGCATCGTCATCACGCACTTCGCCGTGGGGCACTCGGTCGCCGAGCGCGCGGCGCGCGGGCAAAAGGGCGGCGTCGCGGCAGTCCTTTATCTCGCGGCTCTTGCGCTGCCCGCGGGCAAGGCAATCACCGACGTGTTAGGCACGTCCCCGATTGTTGAGATCGACGTAAGCACCCCCCTCCCCATTCTGCGGAATCGTATCTTGCAAGGAAACCAAGGCTCACACACGCCCGCGGCGATGGACGGCTAGCACTCAACAATGATAGCCCACTGCACCCCGGAATCAGCGCCCTTCTGCTACGGCCCCGACCTTGCCCAGGTGTATCCCGGCGTCGAGGGCGAGGCCGCGGCGCGCGCGGCGGGCGACGCCCTCATCTCCCTCTGCGCCGGCCAGAGCATCGTCAGCACCTCCGTGCCCGCGACGTGCGGGGCGTCCGACGTCGCCGCCGCCAAGACGTACCTGGTCTGCGCGCTCGACAAGGCGGTGCTCCCCGCAGTCCAGCGGGAGCTGGCACGCTCGAGCGGCGCCGGGCGCGTCGTCGAGCTCGAAGCCGGGCACAGCGCGTTCCTCGTGGACCGCCACGTCGATACCATTGTGCAGGAGATCGACGCCGCTGCCGCTGCCGCTGCCACCGCGTCGACGTGATACTGCGATCAGCTGTAGGGCAGACTGGAGGTTCCCAGTTCGGCATCGGGGTCGTGATTAGTAGACATGGGTGTTACGGTTCTCCATAACCGTGTTACACCTGCCGTCAGACAGGTGCGACGTAACATAGCTTAATCTATATCACGTGATATCCCTCTTGGGATATCCGCTCTCCCTTATATAAAGGACTTTTAATAAGTCATTCACTACTTTGCAATAAGATAAGCATCCCAACCATTGTACAAATACTGTTTCGCTACACTTGCCTTCCGGGACGTCCACTATGACAAGAAAGGCGGCGGGCCTTAACAGTAACATAGTTTAAAGTTCAAGCAAGCAAGCATCAGCGCCGGCAGAGGCGGCTCTTAGTGCCACGAGGTTGAAAATCACACAGCTGGGAGCCGACTGGAGCCTAAAAGTACACCTCGGGATATATGAGTATATTAAATACGGCAAGCCTGGACTGCAGTCACCACAGCTCATGCCGTGCCTACCATGGGCCAAGTAAACAATTCTGTACAAAAAAAAGTTTTTCACATTAACTATGCATCTCGCTCCGCCCTCTTGCCGAATGTGTAGTTTTAGACCAGCAGTATCTCGCCGTCCGAAACAGTGATTGGCCCGTTCTGCGAGAGGATACGTGCCAATCCGTCGATCAGCGCCTGGCTCGAGGACCGACGGGGTTTCGCCCTCGGTTGTTGTTGTTGTTGTTGTTGTTGCTGCGGTGTGTCGTTGTGCGCCCCCGCCATCTCGTTTCTCGCTTCAGTCGACCTGACCGCGATTCCTACCCGTGTGTATGTCTTGATCTGGGCTGTCTGTAGGCGGATGGGCAGCTCGGCCCCCGGAGCCTCGCGTAGGATCATGTACACGGATGACGACTGCGCGTCGAATAGTTTTAGGAGATGGACGTCGTGTGCCGCCGCGTCGGCATCGCTCGCGGGATGTGTTGTGTCTAGTTCGCGGTTGCTACATGGGGCCGAATTGTTGGATAGCTCGATTGGGACACGGTCAGGACGTACGTCGTGTATGATCTCGCCCAGGCTGTCCTCTACGGAAATCTGTCTGTACCCTTGACTTTTGCGGCTGTGGGATAGCTTCGCGGTGGTGAGGTTTCCCTTGAGGCGAAGCCAGCCTGACACTGCCACGCCGAACGGGTTGCCGTCGGCTGACTTGCACGATGCTTCGACGATTGAGAAGTCCATTCGTGGTCCATTCGTGCGGCTGTGTTGCCACGGGAATGTGACGGGTCCGCCGGCTGACGCCCAAGACCACGACGGTGCGATACACCCAGGCTCATCCGCAGTGACGACAGGTACTGGCGTAGTTGTCGTCCACAGCAGATGTTGCACAAGATTGCCGGACCATAGTCCTGCTAGGTATTGTTGCCCGACATTTGCCTGGGCGTACTGCTGCGCGTAGCCGCCGAGAGCGAGCAGGCGATCCTTCTCCGAGGAGAGCTTCAGCGCGGAGTACTTTGTCACCATGTCCTGCCAGCCGTCTTCCCTAGTGCGTTTGCCAAACAGGGTCGCAGCTAGTGGAGACGTCGGAGCCCATTTCGCGAGAGCATGCTGTGGTTTGACCGTGTCGTCGGTGTGGTGAAGTCCGCACTCACAAGTAATGGCCTCGCGGCACTCCATCGATACTTCTTGCGCCCCAATATAAGCTACCCTCGACGACACCAGGCAGTCTTGAAATGGCCATGCTCGCATCAGCAAGGAAAAACTATTCCTGTCGTTTCTGCCCAGAGACGGCGCCGCGATGCCGTCTCTCGAGGTTCTGAACATGACCGCGGGCATGTCCAGAGTCAATTCGCGAGCGAAAAGGTCATGCCGCTTTGATCCGTGTTTGACAGTCACAAGCTTCTGCTGGAGGGAGGTGTTTTTGCAGAACATGGACTGCTGCGGGCTGCCAGAACAGAGGGCAGCGATGGTGACGAGAGCGTTGTTGAATATGCGCATCATGCTCGTCGCCTCCCGCTCCCGGTCCTCGGCGTCGTCTTGCACAATGCAGAGACTGTCGATCCAGACATAGGATACGCCGAGCCCGAGTGACAGTTTGATGAAGTCGTCAAAGACGCTGGGAATCTCGTCCCATGAAATATTGTTCTTCCGGTCTTCGATGTTCTCACGCGTGGTCAAGCAGCAGGGATCTGCCTCGTCGTCCCATCTGTGACACAACGCCGTGTAGTTGGCGCCCGTGGGGATATCGGTCTGGAAGCGTAGCTGCAGCAGGCCGCCTTTGGTGACGTGCAAGAGTCTGGTTGGTATATAGTCTTTACTCTTGACCTGGCAACGAGGATGCGTCTTGAGACATGTTTTGATCTGGCTCTTCAGAAACTTGAGCGCCTGGGGAGATGATGCTCCGTCGAGCGAGCGCAGTCTCGGGATCTCTGAAAAGCCGGCGGGCGCCGAATCTGGAATAAAGACTTGCCAGGCTCTGGAACTGGCACATTTGGCGTGGCATCTGAAGACGAACAAGCCGGGTTTGGTGTGAACAGGCAGCGCTTCTTGGCCGCTGCCAACGCAGTGCTTCCCGTGGTCCAGGTCAGCCGTGCTGGCGAGGCGCAGGAGCGCGCAGACTATGGTGCAGACAAAGCAGCCATCCCGAGCACCTCTTTCATGTCGCAGCTGGCAATCATGGCGTGACGTGCAGACGATGTGAACCGGGCCGGAGAATATCTTTGCAGGACTGCTCGTGAAGCCACAGCTGGCACATGGCAGGTCGGAGGACGGGCTGAGGATCCGCATGATGGGCGACCTGTTCCATGATTCCGGGGCGGCGAAAGTTTCAAAGGGTCCATGGTGCGGCATCGACAGCTTGCCGAGTGTCGGCGGTAGTGGCGCTTCCGGAGGCATGACGGGCGGAATGAAGTGCAGGTGGTGGCGAGGAGGAGCTGGAACGCTGCGTCACCGCGAGCGGGCGCTGTTGGTGATGGCTGGCATCTGGGGAGAGGCTACACACGGCAAGAGAGAGGGGTCTGTGAGACAATTGCACAATGTATAGGGGGCCAAATGTGGTGTGGCACAGGTCGACGTGTGCAAGAGGCACATGCCAACGGCCTAAACGTACGACAACAGATTCTCAGGGGCAACATCCCCCGAAAGCAATTGAGCCACGCACCGAATGCAATATCAAAATAGTCTGAACCCTGAGTGTCAACCCTGGGAGGCCAATAAGCTCGCCAAGCTTTTGCACCGCTGCCTGCTCACGATCGGCCGCTAGAGCCTCCATCGGGCACTTGCGGAGCCACCATCGTCGATGATGTCCTGCCGCCTCCTGCTGTCTCCTGCAACTGCGAGGGCGACAAAGGGCGGTGTCCTGTCCGTATTGTGCCATCTCCCGCTGCCGGTTATGACCCTTCACACACCACCGCAAGACTTTCACAAATGACTTAACACAAAGCCCATGGGACCCAGGACTTGGATTGAGTGGCAGAGCTCGGAACAAGCTCCGTCGCGCCGGCCCGTGGTAGGTCATACTACACTAGAGACGACTCCACGACTTCCCTGGCCCTCTTTTTGCTCCGCTTTCGCACCCTCCTCGGTGCGCCATTTCTCGCCGCGGACCGTCAGCACATGCACCATCCCCGCGCTGGCGACGATGAACAGGCCCGACACGGTGCTGAACCAGCCCACCCCGATGCGGTCAATGGCCGGCAGGCACGCCGCCGTGCCCGCCGCCGCGAACATGAAGCGCGCTAGGTAGTTGCCCGCCACCGCGACCGAGCTCATGCCCTCGGCCGCCGCCGCCTCGACCACGTACGTGTTGAGCCCGGGGAGGCACAGCATCTGCGTGAACCCCTGCAGGAACAGCGCCGCCACGACCAGCGGGACTCCACCGATCTCCCGTGCCACCGACCAGCCATACAGCATCGTGAACCCGGGCAGCGGCACCGCCATGAGCCACACGGAGCTCGCCAGCCGGTGCTCGGGCACCCGCCGGCCGCTTGCGTGCCGCCTGGCCTGCGCCGTCGCGACATGGTCCGACCACCACCCGCCGAAGAAGGCGCCCGTGATGCACCCGCCCGCGGGCGGGAGGAAGAAGAGCGACGCCTGCAGGGGCTCCGTGAGGCCGAAGCGTGGGTTGATGACGTAGCGGATGGGCGCGAGCATCGAGTACTGGTTCCAGATGATGGCCGACACGGCGACGGCCGCTATCCCCAGGCCCCGGTGGCGGAACAGCGTGGCCACGACCAGCCCTGGGTTGAACGCGCTCCGTGCGTGCTGCGCCATGGCCTGCCGGTCGTGCCGGACTGCCGCGAGCGTGGCGCCCGTCGGCGGGCCCGTCTCCTCGACGACGAGCACCACCAACACGGTGCACACGGCCGTCATGATGGTGATGACCCAGAATATCGTCCTCCACGTGGAAAACGTGACGGCGAGCCCGCCGAGGATCGGCGCGACGGCCGGCGCGACGAAGGCCCCCGCGAGAAAGGCACTGATGGCCCGGCCGCGGTTCGCCGGGGCGTACAGGTCCCCGATGACGACGGACCCGACAACCAGAATGGCCGTGGCCTGGAAGGCGCTCAGCATGCGGAAGACAAAGTAGGCGGCGAGATTGGGCGCGGCGGCGGTTCCCGCGCTAAAGGCGGTCATGAGCACGCTCGACGCCACGAGGACCGGCCTGCGGCCAACGACCTGGGCCAGGGGCCCCCACAGCAGCGGGCCGAGGGCCATGGCGACGAAGAAGAGGGCGTTGGACATGTTGACGAGCGTCGGGGTGCTGCCGTACTCGGCGACGACCTCGGGGATCGCAACGAAGACGGCCGTCGAGCTGATGGGCGTCAGGAAGCTGTAGTAGCACAGCACGGCGACCATGCGGACCCGCTTCCAGTGGCCGAAGCGGGCGTGCTTGTCGTCGTCGTCGCTGCTGTCACTAGCGGTGGCAGTGGCAGCGGCAGTGGCAGCAGCAGGCCCCGTCTCCGGGTCGAACGGCACCGCGGGCTGGTCTGGGCGCATGCTGCCGTCGTCGGGGCTGGCAGCCATTGTTGCGGTTGAGGTGCGTTTGGTGCTCTGGCGGGCATGTTGAGCGACGGCTTGCTGCGTCCGTCGCTTGGTGCTCAGGAGCAGAAGCAATGTCTGCTGGACACGGCGGAAAAGTTGGAGCCGGTGAGGATCAGGGTCGGCGTTTATCTGCCCAGACCGACTTCGGAGACGGGAGCCAAGTGGGACTCTTGCCGTGCCCGCAACTTGTTTTATTCCCGGCGGGAACTCCAGTTTTCATGCCGACCCACTCTCGGCAGGAGAGCAAAAGATGCCGAGAGCGTTCATGCGGCGATCCTCGTAGGGATGTTGCGCAATTCGTTGAGCCTTGCAATGATCCGCCCAGTGAAGCCAACGGTTGTGACCAAAGGGTCACGTTAACCTTGTTTGACACTCAATTTGTGCTGTCCTGGAGAAGGTAAAATAGGACTGGGCATGTTGACCTTTTCGTCGAGACAGGGCCTCATTTAGAGTTGGACAGCCGGGAAACCAGCCAGCATGCAATGTTCGACGTCTTGATTTTGTTGTTCGGCTTAGTTTCTTCTCCGCATGTGAGTATATCGAGCTAAGAACTAGTAGTGTAACTTGGATGTCACTTGTCTGATATTTGCTAGTAAATCCGAGCTTACGCACTAATATAAGGATGATACGCTGCATTGAGCACTACTAATTTTCAGAGTGTCCATGAATCCAATGTCAATCTTGCACCCAATAGACTCCCCTACTACAAGACAGACTCTACAGTAAGCTGAGGCGCTTATCGCTATCGGCCAGTGGCGGCGGGCTTTTTTGGTCCCTGCAGCAAGGCCAGCCGAGAGCCCCATGCCCCGCACCCCACCAAGCTTTTTTCTCGACGGTCGGTCATGACATAGCGAGCCCGCTGCATCACCATGCCACCGTCAAGTTCCCTATTGCCCTGATCCCCGCAACCGACACTCACCGAAACCCAAAGTCCACGCAAACCCTCATACAGCATACACGAGCCCAGCCATGGTGCGACACAAAAAGGACTTCCGCGGTGGCCGCGGCGGCGGACGAGGGCGTGGAGGACCCCCGCGCCAGGCCCGGCCACCGCGCAACCACGACGGCTCCGGCAACGACAGCGATGACGCCAGCGACCGCGGTAACGACGGCCCCGCGTTCAAGGCGGCGTGCTGGGACCTCAACCACTGCGACCCAAAGCGCTGCTCGGGCAAGAAGCTCATCCGGCTCGGCATGATGCGCGACCTGCACGTTGGCCAGCGCCACAACGGCGTCATCATCACACCCAACGGGAAACACACCATCTCGCCAGCCGACCGCGAGCTCATGGAGCAGTACGGCGCCGCCGTCGTCGAGTGCTCTTGGGCCCGCACCGGCGAGATCTCCTGGAGCAAGGTCGGCGGCAAGTGCGAGCGGCTCCTGCCGTACCTCGTCGCTGCCAACTCGGTCAACTACGGCAAGCCGTACCGCCTTAACTGCGTCGAGGCGCTCGCCGCGTCCTTTTACATCTGTGGACATCCGGAGTGGGCAGAGGAGGTGCTCGCGCCCTTCAACTACGGCGAGTCGTTCCTGGCCATCAACTCCAAGGTGCTGAAAAAGTACGCGGCGTGCGCGGACGAGGAGGCCATCAAGAAGACCGAGAAGGAGTGGATGGAGAGGCTGGAGAGGGAACACGCGCAGAGCAGAGAGCACGAGGACGAGGATGACCTATGGAAGGGTGGAAACACGAACAGAATGACAGTCGAGTCGAGCAGCGAATCGGACGAAGATGCGGACGAAGACGGGGAGAGCGGCAAGAAGAAAGACAAGAAGAAGGATGATGACGAGGAGAGCGTGGACGGCATATACCTGGGAAAGAAGCCAGAGTCATGGCCAAAGCCAGGCGGCGCGGTGGCCGACTCGCTCGATGAGAATGGGAAGCCGAAAGTGCGAGACCAGTTTGGAATATCGGAGGATGAGGACGACGAGGATGCCGCGATGGAGGAGATCAGGCGAAAAGTCCTCGCCTCAAAGCCGTTCTCGAACAAGGACGACGAGCGCAAGGCGAAGCCGACAGTAGTGCCGCCGCCGCAGCCGGAGCGGTATCGCGTTGACTCGGATGCGGAGCCCGACTCTGACAACGGCGACTCGGACGATGTTGAGGACGATGCGTTTGACAGCGTGATTGACGCGGTGCCGGTGACAGACAAGGTTGGGCTGTCGAAGCTGAAGAAGGAGCGGTCACAGCAGCATGTCACGAGCAGGACGTTTACATCGGGCGGGGCGTCGGCGCCGTCGAGGTGGTAACGAGAAGCGCCATCATGAAATGAGAAGATGCATTATCGTTGTCCAGCGAATGCGACCTCTGACGGGCAGTGTGCGTTGCTGCGCTTTCGGGTGCATGTGGACAAGACTTTGGGAAGTAGTGGCCCCTGGCAGGTACTCGAAACGGGGAGGCGCGTGCCGAGTGGCTGCGCGCTGCCCCCCAGCCGGGCCTCCCCACACCCGTGACTTTGGCGCGTGCGCTTTCTTTTCCCTCTTCTCCATAGTCCTCGACTCTTCTCACCAATCGCCTATTACCCATCGCATACGTCACCCGAGCCGCACGCATCACTTGCGCCCAGCTTGTGCGTATGCACAGCAGTCGACTTGGTACCAACAGCGTGTGCTGAGGCTTGTGACCAGGTCGTGCCGGTAGACAGGGCCATCCACTGCGACGCGCCCAAGACCCGAGGGACATCGACGATGCTTATGCCTGGACCTACAACGACAATATGACATCCGCTTCCCCAACCAGCAACAATTCGGTGCCAACCCCAGACCCGATAGACGGCAGCCAGACACGCGAATTCCAGGACTCGGACGTGCTGCTACTCCAGCAGGAAAACAATCTACAGCAGCAACAACCTCCCCGGTACTCGATCGAGCAGCAGCTCTCCGTCTCGAGAGCCTGGGCAGCAGACGTGGCGGCGGAGGAGGCGGAGGAGGAAAGAAGAGACAATGGTGGCCGGACACCAGGCCGCCGAGGACCAGGCAGCGGCACCGCGCAGCTCACGGCCTACGACCGCAGCCGGGCTCGCACGCTCTACTTTGACGCCGGCCGCTCCATGAAGGAGATTGCGCGCATCACCGGCTACTCGCTGTCTCAGGTCCGGACGGCGATCAAGCGTGCCGTGCCCGGCCGGCGCCCTGGTCGGCCGCGCAAGGACGGTGCAAACTACGCGCCAGAAGCTCGCGCGGCGGCGGCAGCAGCGGCGGCAGCGGTGGCGACGACAAGCACGTCAGAGAGAGCGGCCCAGAGACGTCGCGGCGGGCCTATCCTTCCAATCCCGTGGCCACAGACACCGACTTTCGCCGTGGAGCCCTCGGCGCTGCTTTCTTTGGTGTGGCCCGCTGTGGGCAACCAGCCCAGCGACGACAGCAGCGACGACCTGATTTCGGACGACGAGGACGACAACAACGATGATGTCGACGGCGAGGATGCAGACGGGTCCGCAGGCATAGACCTTGACGGGACGCGCCAGGCCATCAGTGCACGTCCACGCGGCGTTCCACATAACGACCAGTCGCAACCTGTTGATAACGACTCCGCCCCGGTTACCCGGATCGATCCTACAAAGACGATCGTGCTCGTGACTAGTAAGTCGCCTCGACATGCCTTGTCGCTCCCTCACGACGACGGCCTCACTAACGACCACATCTTCTTTGCCGTCTCACAGGCGCTAGCAGCGGCGTCGGGCACGGCATAGTCACAGCCCTCTGTCTAGCCTTCTGCCCCTCCATCACGGCCCGTCCATCCAGTGGCGGGCCCTACCACATCTTCCTCGCGGACCGGAGCTACCACCGTGCCCGCGACGCCGCACGCGGCATGACGTGCCACCACGGCAACACGGTCAGCCCGCTGCAGCTCGACACGCACAACCCGCGCTCCGTCATGGACGCGGCGCGCGTCATCCATGAGACGGCCGGCCGCGTCGACGTGCTGGTGCTCAACAACGGCGACCCGGGCAGCGCTGCCGCCGGCGCTGGCGCCGGCAAGGACCCCGTCTCGATACTCCGGCACACGCTCGAGACGCACCTCGTCTCGTCGTACGCCGTGAGCGAGGGGCTCAAGTGGCTGCTCATGGCGCAGCCCGCTCCGCGCCCGGCTCCGGAGCACGACGGACAGGCGTTCTCGCCGCCCCTGCCCCCGCTCTCAGCGGAACAGATAGCCGCCCTCCCGCCGTCGCGCAGACCACCGGTCGCCCAGGTCCTGCACAAAACGAAGCGCCTCATCCACGTGACGTCGACGCTGTCCTCCATCTCGGTGCAACACCAAGAGACCCACAGCCTCCATCAACACAACCACAACCACAGCCACAACACCGGCATTGCAAACCCCGCCGCCGCCGCCGCCGCCGCCGCAGGAGCAGCAGCAGCAGGTCCTTCGGCCCCCGCGCTCGCAGAGTACCGCATGTCCCTTGCCGCGCTCAACATGCTCGCCGCGTGCCAGGCCTCGGCGGCGCACGCGGCCGGCGTCCGCGTCGGGGTGTGGAACTCGGGCGCCGTCTTGCACGACAGCCGCCACCACCGCCCGTCCGGCAGTCAGCAGCAGCAGCAGCAGGGGCCGCAGCAGGGGGGGTCTGGTAGGGCGCGGGTCAGCGCGGCCGAGCAGGAGCGGTGCCTCGAGGCCGGCAGGGCCTTTGTCAAGGTCGTCGGCGGCGAGCGGGACGGGGACTTTGCGGGGCTCATGGACACGCATGGGGGCTGGGTCCCTTGGTGACGAATCTTTTTTTTTCTGTTTCATGTTCCCCAAGGGAGTTTTCTTCTTCTTTTGATTGCAACGGGTTTTTCTCCCCTTTCCCCTCTCTCACTCTCTCTTCTCTCTTTCCATCTATAAGCATGTGTATAACTAGTTGTAATTAGATCGTGGGTCTTAGATGTGTAGAGGCTTCGTGGGCTAGGTAGTTAGTTAGATGCAGTTTGGCGATGGTCAATATGCACAACGATGTCAAGTTTCATGGCAACTACCGTGGCACTATCACAGTTCAGGAAGAGTTTAGATTCATAATGTCGTTATAGTGAGAGGCTAATATCCAAATTTGTAACGAAACACTAAAATATTCAGATTTCCACTTGGGGTCCTCCGTAACGTGCATTCCGAATGGTTCCTCGCAAGACACTCTGACTGGACTAGAACCTCGAACAACGCATGTACCCAGTGCGTGCACTCAGCGGAGAAGCCTGTCAGATTCGCATCAAAAAGTCTTGCCTTTTGCCACTCCATCGGGGCCGAACCTCGGTACGTCAGCGGGGCTCCTACCGTTGCGGTACAACCACAGGCGGCTCAGGTCCTTGACGCGCACGGGCCCGGCCGCGGGTAACAGGTCGTGATGTCTCTCGTGGAAGCTTCCGCCGCCGTGGAACTGGACCTCGGCGTCGTTATCCGAGGGCAGCAGCAAGTCGCGGTCGGGGAGGAGCATGGCGAAGCTGGTGGCAATGTCTTCGCGGAGGTCCTGCCACCCTTCGACCTTCCCGGGTGCCGGTGCGGGCGGCGACGATGTGGTGTCGCCG
Organism: Microdochium nivale; assembly: GCA_026745475.1. Classification (NCBI taxonomy): domain Eukaryota; kingdom Fungi; phylum Ascomycota; class Sordariomycetes; order Xylariales; family Microdochiaceae; genus Microdochium; species Microdochium nivale. The sequence goes on from JANTFD010000010.1 coordinate 450,463, forward strand.
TCCGGATTCGGGGCAACTTCCACGGGTCTTGACGGTTCTGGCTTGTTTGACGCTGCGTTGGGCGAGGGTGGCGCCTCTTCCACGATGCTCTCCATGAACTCATTAGTTTCGGCGCACCCAAGAAAATCATTGTCGCCGCCTTGAGGATGCTTCTCCAGAGGAAACATGCCGTCCAGATAGTGCTGGCAGAACTGGTGGCCGCCACGTGGAGACGTGCGGCTGAAGACGCGCCCAATGAAGCGTGGAAGTTGACGGTTCGCCATGGTGGCTGTCGCGAAGTGCAACACACCCCATAGTGCGACAAAGTCGGTGGTGTGAGCGTAGTGCTCGACATGCCCGATGACGCGATCCGAGGCCGGAAGGGCAAGCTGGGTAGCGCGGGATTTGCCACCAGAGTCGTGCTTGCTTGTGCTGCTGGAGGTCATGCCCAGATCTACGAGCTTGGATGTGGTCGGGGATAAGGACCGCAGCTCTGTTGGCGAATCAGTAAAAGGTATGGGTTCTCCCCCGTGCAGCCTTGCAGCTGCTGACTGCTCCTGCTGTTGCTCTTGCATCCTAATATGCAGATGCGGGTTGTTGAAGTGATTGGCGGCGTTTCCAAATGTGTACACCTCGAGCTTGGCGAGCAGATCCTGCGGCAGTTCCTGCAACAGCCAGTCAAGGACAAGGCCGCCTTCGATGCCACCCTGCGAGTGGAGAATAAAGACGACCTTGGAGTACTGCGGGTTGTACAGCTTGTCCTTGACCACTTTGTATGCCTCGCGCACGTCGCCCGTGGCGTAGCCAAAGTTGCGCTGGATAAGACACTCGACCACGTCGAAGAGAATGCCGGTGGTGCGGTTGTGGACGCCGATGACGGGCCGCCTGAACGTTAACGCCAGACGGTTGATGTTGTTGGCAAGCCAAGTCTCCCTGGGGCGAATGTGAGTGGCGATGCTTGTTGGGTCATGGACTTGGGAAAACACCTACCCGACAGCGACGCCGTTGAGGAAGATCCACTGCTCGTGAGGGTGGTCTTCTGCTGAAGCATACTTTGGGTCTGACAGCATCGTTGTGGTCTTGCCGTTGAGGAGGAGACAGATGGCCCAGTTGAGCAGGAAGAAAAGTCCAATGGCCAGAGCATCGATCCAGAGCGGGAACAGGAGGGAAAATGGGAGAGCGATTATGAAGCCGAGCTGCAAGAAGATCAGAATGGTATGAACAAAGATGCACCAGACATTTGCACGGTTGAAAGTGAGCTCGTCAAAGTCGCCGCTGTCGGTCGGGGTGAGGGGCCAGACGATCCAGGGGAGGAACCAGAGGTAGGTGAAGAAGTGGCGGATGTCCCACATGAGCAGCTTGAAGGGCATGTCGGTGTAGCCGTAGTTGATGACGGACTCGCCGCCGACCTGGGACCCGAAGAAGCGGATTGTGGGCGGCTCGACGGCGGTGTTGAGAGCCGGAAGGGGGGCATTGCCCGGGCCATGGCCGGACCCCGAGGCGAGGTTGGGGGCCGGAGGCTGTGACATGGCGGGAGGGCGGTTGGCGATGAGGCTGTTGTATCCAGCAGTCGTGTCCAGCACAGGATGCTGGTGGCTTGATGTGTGGTGTTCCGCCGCGGCCAGAGTCGATGCAGAGCCCAAGCTGATATAAGTACCGGAGAAGAGGGTGGCACGCGACAGGACGACGAGGCCGGAGGGTGGGCTGGCCAGCCCGGTGACCGGGTTTCAGCATGCCGTGGTGGTAGGCTAACGTTTGCGCCTGACACTGGCCTGCAGCGCGGTTGGCGGTGCCGGCTTGGCGCGGCACGGGACGTGGCAGGCATTCCAACGTCGTGACGCTGTGCACGGGGGGCGGTGCGGGTGGACGAGGTTGTGAACGAGGTTGCTAACGACAACGTCGGTGGCCACGTTGAAGCTGTGCACAGTGTCGAGGTAGAGGAAGTGTTTGGAGTCATTTCCGTCGACACGCTTCCAATATTGTCACGGGTTGTCTTGGGTTGCACCTTCCCGGAGCTTGAGCAGAGCAGCCTCAGGCACCCAGAATCCCACACATCCTTCTCCACCGCTGCCCCGCCATAAGCCTCGAGCTCCCCCCTTGGCCCCCTGCTGGCGCACACTGACATCACTGCTGGCCTCGCCTCAAATTGCGACAGCTCTGTCCCTACCAGCATCAAGCTCTACCACACGCCCAATCCCACAGCCACCGACCCCGTCGGCAAAGCAAGCATGGACAACATCCCCGACACCCCCATCTCGACCGCCGACACGAGCGTCACCAGCGGCATCAGGGTCGTCTTCGTCATGGCCGACTACGGCCACGACCCTACCGAGACCGCCGTCCCCTACACGGCCTTCAAGACCGCCGGCTACCACGTCAGCTTCGTCACAGAGACGGGCAATGTTCCGCTGTGCGACAAGAAGATGCTCGAGGGCCTCACCCAGAAGCTCCTCGTACGCGCCAGACAATCTACCGACCGCCTCTGCCACGGCTAATCAGAGTCAACAAACAGGGCGCCACCAAGGGAGCAGTCTCCCTCTACCGAACAATGTCCCAATCCCCCGAGTTCCGCTCCCCTCTGTCCTGGACATCGCCCGACTTCTCCCTCGAGCCCTACGACATTGTCATCTTCCCCGGCGGCCACGACAAGGCCATCCGCCAGGTCATCGACAGCCCGCGCGTCCACGAGCTCGTCGTCGCCCACTTCCCGCGCACAAAGAAGCCCAGCAGGAAGATTGTCGGCGCCGTATGCCACGGCGTCGTGGCGCTCTCCAACTCGACGGACCCCGCGACGGGCCACAGCGTCATCCGCACCTGCGACACCACGGCGCTGCCGTCGCGCTTCGAGCAGGGCGCGTACTGGGGCACCAAGCTGTTCCTGGGCGACTACTACAAGACGTACGGGGCGGGGAGCGAGGATGTGCAGCAGTCGGTAAGCATGTCGTCATACTCTTTCTCTCTCTCTCTCTAGCACTGTGTAGAGGCGTGGAGGCAGTTGTGCATGGTGCTAATTTGTTTGTCCTGCAGGTCACCAAAGTCCTCGCTGCTCCTTCCCAGTTCAAAACGACACTGAACCCCGGCCCGTAAGTTTCCTTGTTCCCCAACAAAGTCCATGTGGAAAGAGAGTCGTGCACTGATTTCACTTGTTGCTTCATTCTCGCAGGTTCATCGTCGAAGATCAGCATTACAACTACATCTCTGCGCGGTACCCCGGCGACGCCGAGCTCTTTTCCGAAGAAATCATCAAGCTTGTAGAGAGCTTCAACAAGATTGTCTGAACAAGACCCTACCAAGTAGAGATTGTGGCGCAGGTAGTTTGTGACGGTGCGCCAGATTGTTTGCTCCCGCATCCCATCCCTCCGATTTTCTATCACGGCGTTGTGATGTATCTTTATTATTGTTACTACAAGGATGATACCAAAAGTCCTAATTCTTTCATGTTTCGCATTGAATACATACAATGCAGATCGCTCTCGCTTTCGCCCTCTCGCTGTCCTCTTGCCATACTTTTAACGCCGTGCTCGTTACCCGGTCAGTCATCTGAGCTGATCCACACTCGCAGCCCTCACCGATGCTGCCCCAGAAGTTAGCAGCCATCAATGAACCCAAGAGAGGATCGCCTTGACGGCCTCTTCGATGCCCGTGGCCGTGACGGACGGCACCCTCATCTCGTCCAGCCGGTCGATCCACCCTTTGCCCCCGCGGTCGATCCACGCCGCCCGTAGCCCCGCTGCCTTGGCGCCCACGACGTCGAATGGGTTGGCGCTGACGACCCAGACGTTGCTCCTGTCGTGCTCGGTGCGGACGCCGGCCACCTCCATCAGGCGCTTGTACGTGCGCGGGTCAGGCTTGAAGCACTGCGTCGCATCGGCCGTCACGATGCTCTGAGGGTCGCTGAACAGGCCCTGGTTCGAGGCCTTTGTGTGCGGCGACAGCTCCGGAGACGTGACGATGGAGCGGATCACCATGTCGGGCGTGCCGTTTGTGAAGATGTAGCATTCGATCTCGGGCTCTGCCGATGACGCCGACGAAGTCGCCGAGAACATGGACGCTGGCGATGTGCTGCGGCTCGTGGCACCGTTGTCCTCTATCTGCTGTGTCTTCTCGGCCGCCTCGGCATCCTCCGTCACGCCATCGAGCGAGGCAGCCGTGGGGGGTGGCAGCACCGCCTTGCCAGCCTTGGCCTGCTTGAGGAGCGCCAGGCCGGCCTCGACGTCGGGAAAGACGTGCAGCGACTCGTAGGCGCGCATGAGCTCGGTGGCGGCCTTTGCCGTCAGCTTGATGCCGCTGTGTTCCATAAGGGCGTGGCCGAGGGCGCTGCGGGTGATCTCGGCAAAGTTTTTGAACTCGCCCATGCTCGTGATGCGCCAGGTGTACTCGAGCTGGAACCTGCGCCAGAGAGTGGCGATGCCGGGAGCGGCCTCGTCGCCATAGTGCTTTGCGAGCTCGTGGACGATGGAGTCGGTAGAGAGGAGGGTGCCATAGAGGTCAAATGCGACGACAACCTTTGTGCGGCGGCGGAGGGCGCTGTTGTGTGCTACGACTAGGCTGCCGTGCCGGCTATGGTGTTGGTAGCCGAGGGCGAGGGAAGAGCCGGTGGGCGAGGAGGGGTCGGAGGAGAAGACGCTGGCGGCGGCCGAGGTGGAGAGGGCGAGGGTCTGCTGCTGGAACTGCTGGATGGCAGTGCGCAGAGCAGTCTGGACAATTTCGGGGTTGTAGGTACTCGAAGGGCCTGGATTGCTGTCGCGGGGAGGGTTGTTGATCATGGTCGCGGACGTTGCCGGGGGCGAGCGGCGAGTGGCGAGCAGGGGTCGATGTTGGGTGAGACGGTAAGTCTGTAAATAGATGAGCTGTGCTGCTGGGAGAAGCGTGCCTGATGATCTCCGTGCCTAGACGGGCAGATTTTCAGGGCAGCTCGCCGTATGTCGTGCACATAGGCTGGGTGTGGGCGGAGACCAACGCAGTTTCCGAGGCGGTCTGGATGGTCAGGTTGGGTAGAGACGGGGACGAAGGAGACGAATGAGGAGGTGGGAAAAGATGGAACAGCAGATAAGAAAGAAGCAAGGCAAGGGGTTGCGGGAGATGCGGGAAGGGTCCTGGAGGGTCGTGGTGTCTGGAGCGGCTGTGGTAGCGTTGGCGAGCGAGGATGCACGATGAGGTGGTGCAGGCAGGCCACGCAGCAAACACGCGGGGCTGACGACGTCATCACCGGGAGATCCCCTGCTGGGCCCCACACACGGCAACGGTGTTCACAGTGCCACGCTCCGTCTGATCTGTGGTCAGCACGGTGCAGAGGGGCATGTCGTCATCGACTGCAAATATGCAGTTGTTCCCGGCCGAGCGCCTGCCAGATGGCATTTGCCAATTCCCATCTTGACGACCCCTCCTCTCCTCCCTACCCTGTCGAAAACTTCACCGAGTCTAGCCTCGGTAGCTCGATGTATCGCTGGGGAACCGCCCGGGTGTTGTAAGCAACTGCCCAGCACTTATCTGTAGCGTGTGCTTGCCAACCACAAAAAGCACCATTTTGCTTTGTGTACGCACACAAGCACTTGATGGGTCTGCCACTCAATGATCAACACTTGCTCGCATATCAGCTTCTACGATTCTTTCCCTCCGCCATTGCGAAGCTCACCCTGCCGATTTTAACAATGCCTCCGCTTACTTCTACTACATGAGCCGCTGGACAATGTATTTGTATCAGATGACCCCCAGCTGGCCACTTCACAGGACAATCAGCCTCCTGCAGTTCTCTTAGCAGTTCTCTTAGCAGTCGATACTCTCCAGCATCAGCCTAACTAATGTCGGCCGCATCCCATTCAGCTCGCTGTTCTTGACAACATCGTCGGCGCCTGCGACATCTCTGCTGCTCTACCGCTTCCACGGCCAGTACGCTGCTCTCAGGTCGACTAGTATGACAAACAACACCCCTGCAAAGGCTGCGCTGATGGCGACCCCGGAGGGCGGGGTGAAGCCATGTGCTGCCTGGCCAGGTGTTATGGCACTGCTGCTGGATGGTTGTGGCAATGAGGATGCCGGATCCAAGACAAGAGCCTGTGACGGCGGCAGTGGCTGAGTGTTGCTTGTAATGCTGAGCCGGGGCCATGGTTGATGACGCCAGCTGGCTGGCTAGGTTGATTGAGTGAATCTCGTTCGGATTTCCTGTTGAAGTCGAAGCGTGATAGCTTGTTCGATCCGCGGCAGAGGAGATAATTAAACGGCGACACGTTGAAAGAAGGGAACCTACCGGCCCTCAAAGCTGGTCGGCACGGTAGGAATCAACCAGATCTATGGTATTGTGGCATCTGTCTGCTTAGCCTTCTGGCTATTGGCGTGTCATCTCCACCCATGGATCAAAACTCTGCGCACTCAATAGTTCCCAATCCTTGCCGCTTCATTTGCCGTCTGTCCAGAATAGAAACTCGCCTCGATTGCTATGTCGGGGCTCATCTACATGATGCGGCAAGCCGGAGATCCCTCTGCGCTGCAGAAGCAAGCAGCCATGCACGCCAGCGCACCGAAGCCTACAACCTGATTCTTGCCAAGACTAGCCGGCATGCCGTGGCAGTAGTTCCGGCACGCGTGCCAAAGCATGATGCCAAAAAAAAAAAGTCCCTTGCCCTATATGTATTGCATGTATGCAATCACGCATCCCAGCAAGACTGAGGTCGACTACCTCCGACGGGGCTCTGTTGGAAACCATGTCCCGCACATAGCCCAACTATATTATATGTACCATTGTCAAACCACGTGTCTCCTGTTGTGCAGAGGAGCGAGCTTGAGATTGTGCTCGGCGTTGTGGCTTATGGGGCAATTACAGTCGATCCGGTAGCATGGCGTAGCGATGGTTCTATGTATTAGTCCAGCGCAGGAACTATTGTGCGTAGAGAGACAATATCGGCTTCCTCGTCCGTCCCGGTAGGCTAACAAACTTTTTGTTTTGCAGTGATGGTTAATGCGTTTCAAGGGTTAGAAAGAAGCTCGAAATAGACAATACGGTATTCTATTGATAGTCGTCTCTATGATTAAAGAGTCAGATCTATATGACAGAGGGCGAACTTCTGAGCGAAGTTCATGTCCTCCACCGTTGGAGTTCTTAAATTGCCCGGCGCTCACTCTCATAGCAGAAAACCCAGATTCAACAGTTTAAAGCGATTTTCTATTTACAGCTAAGTAGATGTACGTATTTTCACGCACAGAGGTACAGTAATGTGAAAGTGAATCTGATTTGGACTACAATGAGAATATATTGAATACTGCTCAGTAAGCCTTCCATTTTCTGAGATATATGACAATATTGATAGGCTCTTAGAGGCGCGTTTCTAATAATAAAGTTAAATTCGAACTGGACTCATGACATTGGGATTGCCTACGCACAACCTTTGCAAACCACAAGTTTCGATGCGCACTCTCACTCACCTACGCTAATATGTCATATCAGCTTCCAGCGAAGCCATCCTTAGCCAATCACCGGCCCTTCCACCGCAGCCGCCCGACCCAGTCGGCCCACCTGACGATGCTCTCCTCCTGCATCAGAAGCTCGACCGTATAATAGTGCCGCGCGAGCTCCTCGTGGCCCGCGAAGCGGTGGACGAAGCGGTGGCATGCACCGCAGAGCCACGCGACGCTCTGCAGGTCCTCCTCCCGGTGCCAGCCGCGCCGGACGACCTTGTCGTGCACGAACCGTGGGATCAGGTGGTGGTACGTCAGCGGGACCCAGTCGCGCCCGCACATCTCGCACCCGGCCTCCTGCGCAGCCTGCTTTGTCGAAATGGGTGCCGGCGGCGGGGTGGATATCGCGGTGATGAAGGCTGAGAGGACCGGGGCGAGGACCTCGAGCAGGCCTTGTGGGTTTCTTGCGGGTTTGTGTTTGTTTTTGGTGGCGGTGGTGGCGGTGGGAGTGTTGTTGATGTTGTGATCGTCGTCGAGCCTCTCGACGATGCCGTATGCAGCGAGCGACTCCTCTATCGCCGGGTCTAGCACGGGCATTAGGTCTGCCACGTCGGCGCTCGTGAGCGGCAGCTGGTAGCGCGCCTGCATCTCGTCGTCCTTGACCCATTCGTAGTGCTGGACTGTCTTGAGCTCAGCGGGAAGGTACTCGAACGTTTGCTCGGTAGTGAAATCGACAAAATCGGCGAGCTCTTCTGGCGAACCCAGGCCATCGGGGTCTTTGGGCTTTTCTAATGCTGCCCGGTCCGGCTTCTCCTTTGGGGGGGCTGCTTTCGTTTTTCGGCCTCTTCGCTTGTTCTTGAGACTGTTGTCCTGCCTGGTGATGCGCTCGATGAGGATCGTCGAGAAGCAGTCGCGGAAAATGTCGTAGTTTTGGTGCTGGTTCTCGTTAATCATGATGACTTATCTGACTTTGGAGATAGAACGTCGTGGCGGGGACAGCTGGCTGATACGCGGGAGGTTTCACAATTATGTGGTTGATGTCACGGGGAACATGTAGCCGACAAGTGTTGTCTGATGAGTGTTGGCAACAAAAGAGGTGACGTCGTGATAATTAAGTAATGGATGCGGAGAAGACGGAAGTGCGAATGTCTCGGCACTAATTAAGCAGGTGTCCAGAACACCCCGATGCTGGCCAATCGGAGCGGTCATGTCGTGACATGGGTGGCATAGTTGGCACCTCCGTGTTAGTCACGCCGGCAACAACCTTACTGAGACGAGGCTCGAGTGTTACCAGAGTCCAGATCGAAACTAGACATGCTTGCTCGGCCGATTCGAGGGCTGAAATAGACCCTTTGTATTCGATAGATCGTGCATGCCACCCTTCCTTGTATTATTGCACTTCAAGCAGAACGGTCCAGCGCGTACGTTCTCTGTTAATCACCCCACGTATACCATGTGAGCGTGTGTGGCGCATGATCTTCCCTCCCTATTTGGTCACTTTAAAACAAACAGATATTACGTCCTTTAAAGATTCCGGGACCATGACAGCATGCTGAATCATCTTTGGAATGCAAGCAGGGCCATTTGATTTGAGGAAAGATTGGAACCTGGCCAAGACCAGCTTTTGAAGTGTCGCGCGTCTTATATCATACAACTTGTGACAACAGGAAACCTGCAACATATTTGTACGAAGTCGTATTTAACTACAAAATTCGGAGAAGAGTCAGGAGCCAAGCAATACATCATGTAATAATGCACTCCAACTTGGTGGCCCCGTGACAGGGGCAGCCCAACAAAAGAGATATGGGCCATTTTGCATCTGGCCGTGCCCTCTTTCATCGCCTCCCCGATTGTCCTCATCCCCTTCGCCCACAGATCCCAGCCGCGAGTCTTGACAGATGCAACAAGATAAAATTTCCGTCGCAGCGACTGCAACTGCCGCAGGCGGCCAGTCGCACCATGTCGGCGCCTCATTGGCCTCAATAGAAGGCGGCACGAGAACAGCCGAGGCTGTCGACTTTGACGGACCAGATGACCCAGAGCACCCCCTCAACTGGACAGCTACTCGCAAGACGGTCACTATCACTATCCTGTCGGTCAACGCGCTGCTCTCGCCTATCGGCTCAACTATCAGCGCGGCCTCAGCCCCGGCCATCATGGCAGACCTAGGCGCCACCTCGGACACCCTGGGCACGCTCATGACAACCATCTACCTCTTCGGCTACGCCTTTGGGCCTTTCCTTGTCGCGCCCTTGTCCGAGCTCTACGGGAAGCGCATTGTCCTGCGCGTCTGTGCTGTCCTCTTCTGCCTCTTCAACATCGCGTGCGCCCTCGCCCACACGTTCCCCTCTCTCATCGTGTACCGCCTGCTAGCCGGCATCGCTGGGTCCTGCCCGGGCACCCTAGGCGCGAGCTCTATCGCCGATATGGTCCCGCGCGAGCGCCGCGGCGCCGCCATGGCCGCGTACGTGCTCGGCCCGACACTTGGCCCAACGCTGGGGCCCATCATCGGCGGCAGCCTGACCCTCGCGGCGGGCTGGCGGTGGGGTTTCTGGCTCATGGCCATCGCGTCGGGCGTCGTGGCAGTGCTGATACTGCTATTCGTCCGCGAGTCGTACCCGTACGCGATACTAAAGCACAAGACAGCAAAACTCAGTAAGGAGCCGGGCGACCGAGATCTTCGCTCCGTCCTGGACAAGGGCGACAAGACGCCACGCCAGCTCTTCGCCGTTGCCATCACCCGGCCCTTCAGGATGCTTCTGTTGCCTGTCGTGTTCCTACAGTCTGCCTACGCCGCCATTGTGTACAGCTATGCATATATCTGCTTCACGACCTTCCCACGCGTGTTTCGCGACCAGTACGGCTTTGGGAGCGCCGAGACTGGGCTCGCGTCCCTGGGCCTTGGTGTCGGTTTCATCATCGGCCTCTTGTTCTGCATGCTGCTCTCTGATCGCTGGGCCGCGCGTCTGGCTAGTAGACATGGCCCCGACGGTGGCCGCAAAATCAACGACAGCGGTAGCGAGCGGGCCAAATCCGAATATCGGATCCCGCCCATGTTTGTAGGGGCCGCGCTTGTGCCAGCTGGCTTGTTCTGGTACGGCTGGACAGCAGAATTGCGAGCGCACTGGATCGTGCCTATCGTGGGCACGGCAGTTCTCGGCATTGGTAGCATGATCATATACGTCAGTTTTGCGCCCTGTCCTTCTCCTAACCTCTCCCAGATACCGTTACTGCAAATGCTCCCCATGTAGAAGATCGCGTTGTGAGAGCGTGGATCGACTAGGCCCTACTCTGAACGCCGAAGCTAACGACCAATTCGTACCCCATAGTCTACGAGCGCGACATATCTCGTCGACGCATACAGTGTTTATTCAGCGTCCGTCATGGCAGCCAGCGCGGCGCTCCGCTCCATCACGGGCGCGCTGCTGCCGCTCGCTGGGCCGGCTCTTTTCGACAAGTTGGGCGTCGGCTGGGGCAACTCGTTGCTTGGCTTCGTCGCAGCAGCATTCATACCGCTGCCGGCTGTGCTGTATCTCTTCGGCGAGAGAATCCGCAAGCGAGAAAGCTAGCTGCGCTAAGTGCTGCGGACCGCGTATGGGGTATGTCTTAAGGTGCCCGGGTAGACATCGGGAGCCGGCGAACGGAATAAAGAGCTTAGAAAAATTCCAGAGTCAGTGGCGCATTACTTACCAAACAGTGATGCCATGCATTCGATTTGGGTAGCCGAGAGCACTTTCACAGCGGCTTGGAAAGCGTACTAATTGCCGAGTGAGAGACTATTATCATGTTTCTTAAAACTGATTAAAATTTCCATCACGAGGTTGATATCAATTCAAAATATCGCTACCTCATAGCTTCACAAAGATTCGTGGGCTTCTCTGGGCCTTTCTCGGCAGTGTTGGTCTCTGAAAAAAAGGACTGATAGATGCAGCGCATGTGTATCCTGGTGGCGCTTCCTGCGAACGATTATCACCGCCAACAGCATGCGCTCGCATGAAAGAAAACTCGCGTGACACATACGACACGCGGTGCGCCCGCCCTAAGAGTTCACAGTTGGTTATGCCATGCCTCGGACTTGTGCAACAGGGTCTGAGCACCGATGACTGCTGTTGTACCACTTTGGTCTTTGTCTTTCGAGCTTTGAGTCTCAAAGATACTCTAGTGCACCAGTCCCGGTAGCCTTCAGGAGACAGACGTCAACAGATTATGTCCATTCGCTGCGGATTATAGACAAAGAGTACCTCGAACATCATGAATTTGCGATAATTGATTGAAAATCTCACGATGTATTCCGCATGGAGATTCCATATTTCACCTTTGCCTCGTCTTCGTGGAAATTGACTTCTTTGTATACTTTAGTGGGTCTTGTGATCACATGGCAAAAGGCAGACTTTGACATTCATACGATTATATGACTTCGTCTCGTCTCGCCCTTGTTTCTAGGTATCAAAACTTTCCAGTCTGCCAATAAGCTAGACTAACAAAGTAAAGATAAGAGTGGAGGGTGGCCCGTTCGCGAGTCTACGAGCTTGCTCAGAAAAGGCGGTATGGTGCCTGGTTCGATGCAACAAGGAAGAATGGTCTTAGTGTGATTCAAGTTGCAGGGCTGTCAGCAACATGTGGATGAGATCGTGCTTGAACAGATGATTATTTGAAAATATAAAATCGAAGATCATAAGATATCTTGGTGGCCCTTTCGGCTCTACGTCGTGGTCATCTGTTGAGCAAAAAGCTGTTGTTCTACTTATCTGCCCATTCGCGGAACATGCCGATCCTATCACCCACTAAGCTCCAGCACAGCGTCCTTGAGGACCCCTGATTTCACTGCAGGGCACCAAGACCTCCGTGCGGCTCGTTGTCACGGACGCTCCACATTTGGTGCGGGGTGAATGCGTGAGACTGTCCAATGTCGTATGTGTATGCAGCGTGCGAGGCAGGACAACAGTTGTTGGCCAGAAGACGTGTGCATTAAATAGGCTTGGCGTACTTGAGCTAGGGCTGGCCTAGAGTCACGAGGAATTGGTTAGTGCCGCCGAGGACAAGGATAGCAGTCCCCGCCGCGGTGCGATCTGCTTTCCCCAGGGTTTCATAATTTCCTGAAATACTGTCGTCTCGTACCCCTTTCATTGCTAACTTCTGGGGGATAACGTACGAAATCCAGCAGCACAACAGCATGGCTTCCATCAGCACACTCCCGCTACCTCGCACCGCAGAGCAGGTGACGGCCGAATGGCTAAGCAGCGTCCTCAGCCACAAGATCAAGACCGCCGAGGTAACGAGATCTGTTCTGAACGAGACTGCCAGCAAGCTATTCATCACCTTGCACTACGAAGACAATGCCGACGACCACTCTGCTCGGCCGCGCTACATCTGCGTCAAGGGTGGACTGAACCCCGCCATGTTCACCCTCGAGGGCTACGCAGAACTTCTGAAACTCATCTACACTCGAGAGGCTCTTTTCTTCTCGAGAATGGCCCCCAAGCTCCGGCCCGAGCTCATCCTCCCCAAAGTCTACTGGGCTGGCGAGGACATGGAGATGGGCCAGGGCATCAACGTCATGGAAGACCTCAACCACGTCGGCGCCACTTTTGGCAATCCGGTCAACGAGTGGTCCCTCGCTCAAGTCAAGGCCGGCGTCGAGCAGCTTGCCGCCCTGCACAGCTCGACCTGGGGCATCGAGGCCACTGGGGAGAATGACTGGATCACGCCGGGCTACGACGCCGTCCTGATGGGCCTCACGATGAACTGGGACAACATGATTCACGCTGAGGGCCGCCCGGAGTACCCGCCCATCATCAAAGACTCGCGCGAGAGAGTTGTCGCAGCCCTTCAGAAGTACAACAGCATCAGGAACCCTCGCTTCAACGCTCTCCTACACGGAGACCCCCACACGGGCAACACCTGGTTCGACAAGGCGGGTGAACCACGGTTCATCGACTTTCAGACCCTGTTCATTGGGCCTGGGTTTCACGATTTTGCTTACTTTGTCGTCGGGGCCCTTTCGGTCGCAGACCGGAGGGCGCACGAGGTGGAAATCCTCTCGCACTATCTTGACACCCTGCACAAGTTTGGCGGGCCAAAGTTCACCGTGGAGGACCCCGAGGTCATGACCGAGTACCACAAGTCGTGCTTCACTGGCATAGGCTGGCTTTTGACGCCGTACGAAATGCAGCGCAAGGAGAGAGTGGTAGCGATGTGTGCGAGGTACAACGCGGCCATCGTTGACCACGAAGTGATCCAGCTCGTCGAGTCACTCCCCGGACCTCAATAACGAAGCTCTCCATCTAGTCTGAAATACAAACATCACATGTGACCGGAAGTGCTAGGCTCAATGCCATTGAGTTTCTTGAATCTGTATAGAAGCACATGTAGAGGGCTCCCCCTGTCTCCTAGGATTTATTGACAGAGGTCCATCCGTGATGCTTTATTCTACCTCCTGGTTCATCATCTCTCGATGGTCTAACTATCAGTCAAAAGCTTGCGGAAACTGGTCGGAATCCGGGTGATCAAGAGAGACCCCTGTGTCACTTTTTATCACTAAGGCAAAAGCAAAGGTACTTTCTACTGATGTAGTGGGCTAATGTAGTAATTAGGTGCGCGACACCCTGCGGCACCTTGGCTCAGCGGTGGCCAACAAAAAAAACCCGAAACAGCACGCGTCAGCCACCACAATAGGGTACCAATAATTGCGCACAGTCCGACAGGCGTGGATTTATTGGCAAATCGGGGGATCTTGCTGCTGGTCACGCACCGCCACATGAGTCGTGTCTTATGTCTCACTATGGACGTGCTAGCTGTGGCCGGAACCCGGGTGATGACTTCCCGCGGCACGACCCGGAAAATAAGCTTGCCCCTGTTGATTGGAGATTGTGGGCAGGCATCTAATCATGTACTCCGTGGACTCTGATCGCGGTTCCAAAGCTCCGAAAGCCTGCGGTCGAGGGGTGAAAGCATCCTGCTCTCCATTTCGACCTCTGGACAAGCTCATATTCCACTCATCGGCATAGCTTGAACTGGTTGCCATGACCTGCCATGCGTTGTTCCTGATGACCGAAGCGGTTCTATCTTGGTTTCGATGGACGTCTGGTGCGGGCAATTCTATCCCTGCGTCTAGGCCCTGGCACGTGTGTGCCAACAACCTACAGCCGTACTCAAGTCAGCAAATAGGAACAATGCCTGCCGCTTTCGATTTATGATTGTCACCTGCAGCGACTTCGGTGCCAAGTCTGAGGCGCGCCTGCGTAAAATTCATGCCCGATCGCGCGCCAAGAATGCGGCTCGTATAAGCGTCGGGCTTCCGCCTTTGAAAGCACGTCAAGTCTGCAGGGAATGCGCCTACGCACGTCAATCTCTCCTCGCCAGACCATAATTTCGGGTTTTCCCGTGTGCAGCCACGACATTCACCTTTTCGTCAGATCTTGACATCGAGTCCAGCACAAAGACAGACCCGGGACAATGGGCATACGAGATGTGTACCACCCTCTCGGGATCACCTTTATTGTGATCAATGGCTTTGCAGTCGCAAGCCGCTTTTGGTCCCGGACGGTGCATGGGTCACTGGGATATGACGACTACACGATGGGAGTCGCCTTTGTCGGATTCGTCATTTTCGTGGCCATGAAGCTCCGTGCCATAGATCTTGGCATAGGCACCACTACTATGGAGGAGGGTTTCGACATGATGGAAGCCGCCAAGGTTAGTTTCCCGATACCCGCGCTTCCCGTCCCAACGGCTTCGCATTGACAGTTTTGCACCCCCTGAGTACTGACGTGTCTCTGCAGTATTTTATCTGCGCCCAAATCGTTTACATTTTAGCTACTGGAATCTTCAAGGTCGCGATCGGCCTTGTCCTCCTCCGGCTCTCCAGCAAAACAGAGATGGCTATTGTCCGCTGGTCCATATTCGTCACCATGGCGATAGTCGGCGCCACCTCGATGGGCGTTAGCCTCCTCCTCGCCCTGCAACGCAGACCACTGTCTGCTGCATGGGGGGCCAGTGAGGGCACTTGCATCTCCACCGAGGCAATTAGCATCGGTGGTATAGTCTTGTCCGTCGTGGACATGGTCATCAGCTAGTTCTATGCTGTGGGTTTTACCCGGTGTCGGACGTGGCTCTGGCTCTAGCGCCTTGGGGGTAGACATACTGATATTAAATAGCTACTTCCGGTTTACATGCTTTGGAAGATCCAGCTCCGCAGAAAGATCAAGATCTATGTTCTCCTGCTTCTAGGCTTTGGCGCGCTGTTAGTATTTCTTGATCCCGAACTCCTTCTCAGAACGCTGCTAATGAAGATGCGCTTTTCTTAGAAGCTCGATCAGCACAATCATGCGCCTTAAAATTGTTATCGAGGTATCGATGATGGACGAGACAGACGGTCTAGCTGCTGTCAAGCCACTCCAGTTGATCCTCGAGGGGACACTCTAGTAAGTGACAACACCAACAGAACTCGGCAGTCAAATGGAAACCCCGGCCTACTGTCTAACACAAGCCCTCTCTGCTTTTGCGCACAGCTCCATTACCGAGATCGGCCTCAGCATATTCGCCGCGTCACTGACGGCCCTGCGCCCTCTGCTCAACAAAATGGCCAAGCTTTCGACGCCCAGATCCAGTCGCAGGATCACGTCCAGGAATGAGCATCAGCCCTTCTCGTATGACCTTGGGCCGATGAAGAAGGCTGCGCCATACCGACTCGACGACCACTGTGAAAGCCCGACGCAGGCGAGCAGCCAGGAGAACATAATCGAGCCGGTCCAGGCCAAGATCCGCAAGACAACCGAGTTTGGAATCTCTTACGGACGAGCTGGTGATGAGGGAAATCGGGCGGCGGCCATGGGGGGGGGGGGGACGCGGTAGATGAAGACTAGAGACTGAACGAAAATTAGGCAAAAAAGGTTACGTGAGATTTAATTCCTAGACCAAAAGGACTTCCAGAGAAAGAACGTGAGTGCGTCCATGATAAAGTCTGTCAAGTCCGGGGTTCTATTATTCGCCCAGATTGTGCAAAGTACCAGGCATGATGTAAGCTATACTCTTTCCGAATTTAAGCTCGGCAGGCCGATTCCTGAGACATGCTTCTACCGCAAACCAACTCACTGCCTCTAGTTCGGAATGCAACCGGCGTTTTATCCGACATCATGCACATTCCTAGCTCGTGTCTCACCTTTCTTCCAGCTAGGACCGTATCGCCTTCGGCCCGCATTTGCTGTCTCACTTTGGTCTGCTTGGCAGCAGAGTAGGCGACCTTTCCCAGATTGAAGAATGCCAGCTTGGAAATAGTCTGACAGACAACCCGGACTCAAACTCGAAGTCGGCACGGGGGCCATAGCACAGCCCGAGACCTTAACTGCAACCTAACACGTTCTGTCATCTAGTCGTGCTTGAAAGTAGGAGAGTAGGGCTTAGTTCCGCGACAAGAGTCATGGGCCCCAAAGCTTAAACCTCAGATCGGCGACAAGTCCCACAGGCACCGGCGCAGCCGGATGCAGCTCAAACCATGTCTTCAGAATACCCGTTGCATCCAGTTCTGCTACATCCCCCACTTTCTCCCCCCTCGTCATCCTCCTCCTCACTATCTACTCTAAGCTCCTGCCGTTGTTTCCTCCCCTGCGTCCCCTCGCTATCTACAAATCGCAACTGTTCTCACACGCCTAGTATTCTCGGCCTTTGCACACCTCTCGCCCCCCCCTCCCCCTCGGACCGATACGTAGACGTTCAGAATCACCCGACATGTTGCCCGGCGTCAGGATCGGAAAGTTCCTCGCCGCGTTCGCGACAGCGACGCTTGTCGCGTGGCCAACAAGCCTCGCCCTTGCGGCGCCCGCCGCCGTGCTGGCCGCCTTGCAGCAACAAGACCGCATAGCAGCGGGAGAGCTGGGGATGTACAAACAGGACGCGGTACGAGTCCCAAGGCGCAAAAGCTGATCTTCTACAAAAGTGTTGAACCAAAAGACTAATTGTTCGTCGCTGGGGCAGAACCACAAACTCCCGGCACATGGCAGCAGCAGCAATGGAGGCGTGAGCCTAGATCTTTTACATGACCTGATGACGACTGGGTACGATGGCGATGATGATGATGATGATGACGGCGGGGGTGGCCTCCGGCATGTGACTGGGGAGGATCTGGTAGACCTGGAGCTGTTTGTCGACGTGCTGGGCAATTGAGAGGGGTTGGGCTCGTTGGGCATGGCGTGTTAAGAGAAAAAGAAAAAGAAAAAAAGGGAGCGATCTGCCGGGCGGGTTTATTGCCCTTCCGCCCGTGTCTGGATATTATCAGCGGAGACGACTTGAAGGGTAGTCGTGCGATTCGGTATTTACAGGCAATTTTTGCGTATATTTTGCAGTTTATATACCCGCTTCTGGCGGTGAGCTCTATAGACTCTATACCCAATTGGCTCGTCGTTGTATCTCATGAAATAGATTATGTCCTAGATGACCGAAGCTCTGGAGGCTCAAGGGACTGATTACAGCACCGCCGCTACCAGGAGTACGATGGCGGCACTCGTTGACGACTGGCCCAGGCTGGGAAGCCCGCCGCGGAACGCGCTGCTGGGCTGCGTTGTGGGGTTGGCCCTATGAAAGAATAGCAAGCACTGATTAAAACATGTTCTGTTGGTGCAATAGAACAGGGGATGTGAGGCCTGCGAACGTGTGAGTTTGCTCGCTGTTTTACTTACTTGCACATGACAAAGTTGTTGCCGCTGGCACCCGTGTGGGTGATGGCGCCGGCCTGGTCGCACGAGTTCCTGTTGACGACGACGCGGTCCGGGCCTGGGGCGCCTGTGTATGTGTTGGATGCGTCAGTAACGGAAACATGGTGGCTCTGGCAGACTGTAGCACCGGACTGCAGGAAGAGCAAGGAGGGTAGAGAACGCACCGCCGGTGTAGAGGGAGCCGCTCTTCATGATGGGGAACTCGATGTAGGGCCCCGAGGTGGCAAAGACGAAGCCCTCGCGGTTGTTGAAGGTGTGGGGGTAGTTGCCGGGGGTGTTGTTGTTCTTGTAGTTTGCGCAGGCGCGCTGGGCAGCGGCACTGACGGCAGCGGCCGAGTAGACGACGGAGCCACAGGTTGCGCCGACGGCGGTGGCGCGGCTGTCGAGGTGGTGAGGCCCAGCCTGGGACTGCGGTGAGAGGGCCGCGGCGACTGCGGTGGCGCTGGCGACGAGGGCTGTGAAGAGACCGGCGACGTGCATAGCTGCGGCGGGGAGGTAGTGATGATGGTGGTGGTGGTGGTGGTGGTGGTGGTGGCGATGGGTTCGGAAACGGCGTTGGAAGGTGGTGAATGAAGGATGAAGGTGGGCAGGAGACGGCGGTGGAATCTGGCGATGGTCGAATTGGTGTTTTTGCTAGCAGTCACCCAGAGAGGCAGCCAATCTTGTGATGCGCGATCGGGCAAGGGCCCTCGCCGTGGTGGGGCCGCTATTGGAATAAAGTCGGGCTTTGATTGGTTGCCAGCGGCTAGATCGGGCTGACCTGCTTTTATATGGTTTTGCCCTGGCTCTATTTGGTTGTTGCCCTGGCACTCTCGTCTTGGCTTGCACACCCCCGCTGCCCAGGCGGCTCGAACGGGAGTGGCCTTCAATCATGTTCGTCGTCGATGGATAGTCCCGGGCTGGAACGTGCCGGGCTGGTTATGTGCCGGACATAGAGAGCGGTGTGTAGCAAATACCATTTGTCTGTTGTGAACACTTTGCTCAACGGCCACAATGTTCACGACTGTGCTGTGTCGAGATCCGCGTCCAAATTGTCCAGTGTGCTCTGGGAGGGGGGCTCGGCGAGTGTGAACAAGGGCAATACCGGCTCTTGCTTGGTCTTCGTGTTCTCCCTCGTCGACTTGGGCTGGTGGTGAAGCGTCTCATCAGGAAGCTACCACTATACTGGGTCCCAACAGCAATTGGGGGTTTAACTATCACCCTCTTAACTACCGAACTGTACTCGAAATAGGCTTAAAAATCCATGTCGATCTCGTCTTGATTTTGGTAAAGTGGGGGTGCCGCAAGGGGATCTGTCAGACTGGGGTGGCTTCGGCTTACTAAGGTATATCAGGGGCCGAGCTGCATCGGCGAGATCGGTTGGCCTTCTCGTCCTCGCCCACACATAAAAGATACAACGCTTGATCCCTGAAAGCTGAAGAGGGTGGGGGAAGGGGGCAGGTGATGAGCAAAATAAATCGACCAGTTTTGGTGGAGCAATGGTGGTGAGATGTCCGGTTTATTTTGCTCGCCGCCTCGGGGGGAATCAGCCCCCAAGGCACTATCCTGGCCAGGCCTGGGGCTAATTCGTTCCCAATGGTGCTGAGCTGCGCGGGCGGCGTGATAGCGGCGATGATTCAGCGCCACCATTGCTTTTCCTTGCTACACGTGCGACGGCCGTCTCAGCCGCAGCGGTGTCTAGCCAATGGGGCATCAATCGCCGACAACTTGCATGGCGAAGACACACACAAGGGAACATGACCCTGACCTAAGGTACCCTGAAAGGGATGCTATCGTAGGTTGGCGTGGCGTGGTTGCAGAGCCTTCTCGCCCTCACGTAAATAGTCAGCGGTAGCCGCTCTTGAACGTAGCCTTCCGGGTAGTCTTTGCTCCCCGGAAGAACAACCCCAGCACTGCGTCTCCAAGCTTTCCTCTTGAGATTTACAACACAATGCTCCTTCAGAGGGTGCTACCTGCTCTTCTCCTGAACGCCCTGAACGCTATCCACCTCGTCGCTTCGCAGGCCACTATCAACGACTACATCCTCCTCGTGGCGGACCCAGGCTGGAAGGACCTCTCGAAGTGCGCCCAGAGCTGCCTCGAATGCTTCGACCTTGGCTGCACGAGCGTCGTGAATCAATCGCAGTGCACGACAAACAAGTGCCTCTGCCGACCGAGCTACCTCGGCACGGGGCTCACCTTTGTGTACACGTGCGTGAGGGACCGTTGCAAAGACATCAGCGGCGCGGAGACGGCGCAGAACACGTACAAGGCGTACTGCGCGGCTAAGGGGTACACTGACGTGCTCGCGCCCGCAGGATCAACAACTGGTATGGATGGCGCGTCCTACATCACTGTTACCAAGACCGTCACGGTCATGGGGCCCGGAGCCACTTCAGGGGGTTCTGTGAGTGCATGATCTGCGCAAGCACCTCTTTGAAAGATTGCCCGGACAATGTCGTCTCTACTTGCATTGTGTAGCCTTTGCTGACATTCATACCTTTCGTTTTCCGTAATTAGCGCAAAGCAATCCCACTCCCATTGCGGGCACTCTTCTGAACACGCTGGCGACCAAACCCGCGTCTTCTAATACCCAGGACGCTGCAGCGTCGCCTCCGACACAGTCCGCCCTCACGCAGCCGTCCCCGAATCCGACCGCGTCGTCAGGGTCGCCGCAGGCAACCGCGAACAACAGTGCCGGCGGCGACAAGGCCCTGGGCCCTGCCGAGATTGTCGGCATCGTCATTGGCGTGCTCTCACTAATCGTGGCATGTCTCACCTTGGTACTTCATCAACGCAAGAAGAAAAGCAATGAGGTAGCAGTTGAGCAGCGTCCTTTTCTGCCGCCAAATCGCAACTTCGCACAGGTGATTTGGACTCGAGTGACATGAAAGCGCCATGCCAGCGGCAAGCGGCCGCGCACAAAAAGAAATTCAGACTACTCATCGTCGTATCAGCTTTCGCATCTAATCGCCGTGTTCTTTGCCCCGTGGAGCCCATTCACGCCTTTTCCACTCCTTTTGGTCCCTGCCAATACATGGGGTAAACGACCGAAGGAGGGTAGCCCGCGATGGATGTCATCGCAGCATACAGTGTCACTTTGTATATATTGGACTCACATGTTTGATTCAAGTCGTACGAGGGAATGCGTGGTCATTGGTACCAATGCGAACTATTATATCCAAGAAATGTAATGATTCGTGGCTTTTTAGGCCAATCCACATTGAGCAGTTGGGCAAAAACAAAAAAGAATTGTCAAATACGGGTTATGATCACAGAGCGCCCAACACAGCACAACAAAAAGCGAAACCATGCCTACAGCAGCGGCTTCATCTGGAGACTTAGCAATACCACTTCTAACTCTAACCTGCCCAGCCATGGGTTACGGCATGAGCATAGTGTAAACGTCATTTGACCATCATCACGGAGCTGATAGAGTCCGTCTTTCCGAGGTGCAGACAAGCTTGGGGCATTGGGGAGTCATGGCGCATATGCATGGTGTGTTTATCATGAGTCGTGGCAGAGACTTGAGAGACTTACTGGCACGGCTCAAGTTTATCCGACCCCGCCGGCATCCCGGCGGGCGAGGCGCGGGGGCTTCGGCATCGTTCCACCGGCGAGCATAAGCGCCGATGGCCGACACTGGACTTTATATAATATGTAACCTTTGAAGCCGTACTGGTTGCGGAAGTTATTCAAACCAAAGGTAGACACTGTCTGACCATTCAGGAACAATTGATTGCAATACAAAAACCATGACACTTGCAGTTTGGCTTGGAGTGGCTGGCGGTGCCATCACTCTGCACCTTATCTGCCGCATCTGGCTTGCGCTTCGATCACCACTGCGCGGCGTGTCCGGGCCCTGGCTGGCGCGCTTTTCCGACCTTTGGTACCTGAAGACCATGCTTAGCAAGCGGCAGTTTGAGACCATTAGTCGCGAGTTACACCAAAAACATGGTAGATCTCCCTAGCTCGTCCTTTGTACATTTCGACTTCCCGCCTAACTCACCTTTGACGAAACACAGGTGCCATTGTCCGCTATGGCCGCAATCGATACATGATCGATGACCCAGATGCCGGCAAGATAATCTATGGATTTACCACCCAGTTTCCAAAGTCGGCCTGGTACAGCACCTTTACCACAGTCGATGTCACCAACCTGTTCGCGGACCGTGACGTGAAGCATCACGTCGCCTCCCGGAAGCTCTTCCAGAGCGCGTACAGCATGTCCTCGCTTGTTTCGTACGAGCCATATGTCAGAATCTGCGGCGACCTGCTCGAGCAGCGCTTGACCGAGTTTTCCAACGTCAAGAGCACAACAAATGGCGGTAGGCCCACCCCACTGGATCTTACTCATTGGCTCCAATGCTACGCGTTTGATGTCATCAGCGGCGTCACGTTTGGCAAGCGCCTTGGGTTCCTGGACGACATGCAAGACGTCGGCGGGCTAATGGCACTCCTGGAGTACGCCACTCAGACTGCCGTCCTGACGGGCATCTACGCCTCTATGCGGCGGCTCTCGATGCCACTTATGAATAGGCTGGCCTCGTGGCGCGGCCTGACGCCCGAAGAACTGACCGGGTTTGTCGTGGGACAGATACAGCAGTACTGTGGAGGCGACGGTGGCACGGGCAGCAAAAAGCCATCAATCTCCGAAATTGAAGACGGCCTGCGAGGTACCACGGTGCAGGATACGTTCGCGGCCAAGTTCTGCCGTCGGCATCTTCAAGACTCCGAGTCCATGCCGATGGACCAGATCATATCGGCATGTGTGGGTAACGTCTTCGCAGGGTCAGACACCACAGCCATCGCTCTCTCGGCATGCATGTTCTACTTGCTGAAGAACCCAGCCTGCTTGCAAGAGTTGCGCCGGGAAATCGATGCAGCCCACAACACATCCGAGGTGGCCAGTAATCAAGGCTACATCAACTTCGGTACTTCTCAAAACATGCCTTACCTGCAGGCCGTCATCAAGGAGGCTATGAGGCTGCACCCCTCCGTCTCATTGCCCCTGGAGCGCCTCGTCCCTGCAGGCGGAGCTACAATCGCTGGGACATTCTTTCCCGAGGGCGTAAGTATAACATTAAATCGCATTTTTGAGTGTTTCACCATCCCCAAGAAAAAGATGAGTGTCAACGGCTGACCAAAAGCGATTCCAAAATCAGACAACCGTCGGTATCAACGCATGGGTCCAGCATCGCAACAAGGCCATCTTTGGACACGACGCAGACGAGTTCAGGCCATCCAGATGGCTGTCAGAGGACACAGAGCAAGTCGCACTGATGAAACGCTCATGGATTCCGGTCAGTTCTGCAAGCTGTTTTAATAATCTCTCAAATGTCGTGTTTAACTTCGCGTTTTTTTCAAATGTGTTCGAAAAAAGCTGATTGAAAACACCGCTCATGTGTAGTTCGGAATGGGTACGCGGACCTGCATCGGCAGACACGTCTCCCATCTTGAAATCTCGACGCTCATCCCGCGGCTGGTGAGAGATTTCGATTTCAAGCTCGCTGGCAAGCTGGCCGAGCCCGGTGTCTCTTACGATATAGATAACAGCTGGTTCGCCAAGCAGAGAGGATTCATGGTCACTGTGGAGCCCCGAAAGTAGAATTTGAGCCTTGTCGGATTTCGGAGAGGAAATGAGCCCTCTTCATTACGAGGAAGACACATGCATTGGATATTCTAGATATCCCGTGATCTAGGATTGCTGACGTAACGAGGTGATTACATAAGAAACCTAGGGTGTACGTCTCACGTGCAAACCTGCTCTTGTCCTTGGCCCGATTCTGCGACCTATTGGTTGGGTCGTCACACTAAACAAGTAAAATTTCATCAAAGTCCTGTCGAATACTTTGGAATGCGCTATCAGACATGTATCCATGTAAAAAACTTTAGCATGGTTAGATCTGGATAGCCTAGTTGGATTTGATGGGGCACCCCATACTTACCATTCACCAACAAGCTGGTATTGATTCGGTATGCGTATGTTTGCGGGGTACACCCCCGAAGACGATGCCCAGAGCCGCAGGGCCAGGGGTACCTGACCGCCAGAGAAGGCCCCGATCACATCGCCGACGCGGATCAAGCCATCAGCCAAACCGAGAGTGCCCTTGTCGGTGATGATAAAGGCGCGACCGCACATAGCGCTGTACAGCGCGTCGTTGTAACAACGAGATTCATCCCCGTGGCATTGACCACCGTCTTGCACCTCTTGGGACCAGGAAGACCAGAGCGAGTTGGCCTCGCTTGTGCCGAGCACTGTGGCTTCCTGGCTTGGTCCATTCTTGCGCAGACGCTCAGCGACAAGTGTTCTGTGGATCGCATCCTCGAGAGTGCCTGCGCTGGCCCCTTGTTCCGCCATCTGCCGAGCTTTGACTTTGATACCAAGAATGCGGCGGTGTATATTAGCAATGTCCTTGAAATCGTCCGATTCGAAAGCTTCCAGCCAAGCAACCTTATCCAGGATCTTGCCTCGGAGCGTGAGGATTCCCTTGTCGATCCGGAAAATTGCCGGCTCGTTGTGAGGCGGTGATGCTTGATATCTGTTAGGCCATAGCAGGATGCGCTTCCCACGCATCACTGTCCAATCGGGGCACCATGACGGCAGGTCGACAAGTCCCTGGCCATCCTGCCGCGCTTGGCCGTTGTGGTGTGATAGGACCTCGAGTGTTCCCGACGTCTCTATCATGACCTGGACGACATCTTGGAACAAGTCAACTGTGGACTTTTCGTAGTCTGGCTTCAAGCTTATGTTCTCGTCAATGAGCTTATACAAGCTGTAGACCTTGTCTCTCGGATCAAACGACTTCGAGCCGCGAAACCGGTACAGAATGGTCGCGACTCCCAACCGCGAATCAGGTCCCGTTTTCCGGTAGTTCTGCCGTGTAGACCACAAGTGGTGGATAGGCGTCGAGGCAACGTGTCGGATAAGCCGCTGATGATGGTGTGGCACGCTGCCGTTGAAGCGGTAGTCGACCAAGAGTTCCAGAGCCTGACCGAAGCATTCATCCGTCATTTCTGTAAACCCGCAGACAAATATCACCACTCTAGCCACGGCATACTCCTGTATTATCCACGCTCGGCTCCACCAGGAACGCTGTAGAAGAAGTAGGAGAAACTGCCACGAGTCTGCTTTGTCTGGCTGTTCGAGAAGCGCAGAAACGCGGTCGTGGTTCAGGCCAGGTTGCGCCGTGGCTAACTCGGAGAGCAGCCCGAGGGCCTCGTCGCTCCCGTCAGCGCGCGGGCCCAGGAACACAACGACCTGGCAGGCTTTTTCGTATATCGCCCACATCCTCTGTACCTGCATGCCGACTTCGGCCACGTCTCCCTGGTTGATGCATATTGAGTCGATCCAGAGAATCCGGTCACAATGCTGCAGGCGCAAGTGGCGGAGCGCGGCCTCTAGATTCCTGGTGATAGGAAAAGGCATGTTGCTGACACAAGCTTGATATTTATCTGCTGGGTCGCCCCATGTGTATGACAAGGCTTCATACTTGCCCTCCATGTCGCCCATGGTAGAGTTGAGGAGCTGGCATTGTATAGGATCGCCAAAATTTCCACGGAGCAGGGTCACAAACCTCGCTGCCCACAGTGCATCTGGGCTACTGTTATTCCCTGAGACAGGACTGTCAGTGAGAGGTAGATAAAGATTGTTGCCCGTCATGTGTGCCAGGCTAGCCATATCGATAGACCAATAGATACCAAGGCAGACAACGTATCTGGGATGAGAAGAAAGCGATACGAACAGTTTGCTTCTCTTCAGTCGGGGTAGCAATGCGTCTTCACCCTTGCAGGCTTACCCCGCCTCGTATCACATCGTCACATGAGTTATAATTGCATGGTTAGCCTGATATGCAAGCCACAGTCCGAAAAGCTGACCGCACAGTTTTAATTCGCCAGCCACAGATTTGGGTGACTCCTACTACTCAAGCGTAATGAAAGCATAACGTTATGGATGTAACGATTTAGCATCGAAGAGCATGAAATGGATGATTCGGATGGCATATATTAACAGTCGTCTGGTTCTAAAAGAGAGGAAATAAAGCGAGTGTAGGAGAGCTCTGAAGCTCAGTTTATATGCTCAAACCGGCACCCCAAATGCTTACTCAGCTGCTCCATGCTCGCAGGTACGTACCTTACCAACTCCACGTCACAAACTGAAAAAGCTTTCTGAGGGGATTAGCCTTTAGGGACACAGATATTTAATGGAACTAACGGAGTAATCATATAGTTTACTCCCTCGCAATTTAGCTTGAAGGGCACTAGCTGTGTCCTCTCAGCGGTAGAGATGATTATTAACACAGACTGAGGAAGCCCCTTCCTTAAGGAACGAATTCTACTCAAGAGAAAATACAGTAGAATGAAATAAGCCCCCGTCATCGCATTTCTCCCTGAGTTCGGGCATGGGGCCACACATGGAACTTGACCAAAAATCATGGCGTCTCCTGACCCCCCGTAATGCAATCTTAGATCTTCTTGAGAATTCTCTTGCTAGCCCGAATGCGGGCCACCAGCACAAACAGCGCAGAGATCAGGGCCGTGCTCCCGCTGTTTAAAAAAAAAAAACCCCCGGCACGTCGGAAGGGCACGATGGAGTCCCCCGCGCCGCCCGGCACCAACGGGGAAGCCGGCTATCGGGGTGCCGACGAGCAGGCCCGGGGCCCAGCCGGTGAGGGCGATGCTGACGGCGCCGGTGCCGCGGTCGGCTGGCTCATGAAGTAGGCGCCGGTGGTGATGCCGTTGAGCACGGAAAAGGCGTAGAGCGTGGGCAGGGTCGACGCGAAGTACCAGAGGCACAGCGTCGTGACGCCGCTGGAGACTATGGCAAGTAGTAGGATGTTTGTGGCTCCCAAAGCATCGCAGGCAAAGCCCGAGGCGAGGCGGCCCACAGCCATGCAGGCGTTGAAGCAAGCGATGATACCAATCACGTCGCTGGCCCGAAGCCTAGCGAGGTAGTAACTGTCGGGAGGAAAAAGGGCGGTATGTAAATGGAGAGTGTGGCGATGATACCTGCGACGAGCAGGCAGTCAAAGCCAGGGTCGCGGAACAACGTCCAGTCGACATCAAGGTTGTCGCGCGCCGCTAGGCTGCGCCCACGGATAAAGAAGGCGAGGGGCAACGCCGTCGCAAGGAAGGCAATACCGAAAATGCGCAACGTCCAAGCAACGCCTAGCCGCTCAGTCAGCACACCTGTGATAATAGACATAACGGTCGCGCTGACTCCACCTCCAAGTTTAACAGCGCCATTAGCAGTGCCCAGGCGGGTGTTGAACCACTGGATAGGTAGAGAACTACTCATAGTGTAAATAAGGCAGGGGCCAACACCATATGTAAGGCCGCAAGTGATAAAGAGGCCCGGCACGCTAGACACAAGCTCAGCGCTCGTAACGCAGCTGGCCTCGGAAAGAAGAATGCCAGCCGTAGTTGCCCAGCGAGCTCCCCATGAGCCAGCGAGGCGAACGATAAGAATGCTCAGGCCTACTGGGAGGGGGACGCCTGGGGCGCCGATGAACGAGACAGTGCCGGAGGACTCCTGGCGCAGGGTTGTGGCAAGTAGAGAGACCCGGATCATGCCCCAGCTGCCTGTCCACCCATTCTGCCAGAAAGAGGCGACGAAACAAATGGCGACCACGACCCAGCCGTAACCACCATCAGGGGGGCCGCCTGTTATGTTAGTTTCTAGGCTTTCTTATGCAAGAGGCGGTGGGGCTGGCGGTGACTGGAGGGTGGTGGCAGCAAACGTATTGACGCCAGCCTTTTCGCGCTTGGAGGAGGAGCTCATGGCCAAGAGTGAGACAGATGAAGCGGTAATCGCGAGCTGAGATGCTGGAAATACGGGAGATGGAACTGGAGCCGGTAAATCACACAAAGTTAGAAAGTTCTGCTTGGTATTGTAGTCTGTTACAGCACGGCTCTCATACATGCCAGCAGGGCAACATACCATGTCTACACGTATTCAAGGACGCGCCAAGTGCACCTGTGCCCACTACGTACCCTGCCTTGTGGTAGCGCGACCGAGCAACGACCAACCGCAAGGCTGCCAAACGGTTTCCGCCAAGCCAGCAATTAGAGGTTCAAGGGAGGGTAGCCCAGCTCTGAAGCTCGATTTATATACTCGTGAGGGCACTCCAAATGCCCACTGAACTGCACCTGGCGCATAGGTGCGTACCTTATTTTCTCCACGGCACAACTTACCAACAGGAAGGACGCTCTTTATATTTTGCTCGTGAGCCTTTAGGCGGACGGAGGGGCCGGCCGCTCATAGTGAATTTAGGTACGACCAAGGCGGCCTACCCACCGTCGAGGTTGAAGCTGTTTGGTCCAGAAGCGGATCTCGGCGGCTCTGGCGCCCATTTTTCAGGAATGCTTCCGTCATATAAGAGTGCGTGCAACTTTGAAGTCAGCCTAAGCTGGTAGCCTGGCTGATGGGATTGTGCAAGCCTAATGGCTCGTGTTTAGTAGCGTCGTCTACGATTAGTGGTATCATATTCGATAAGTTCGTAGAGTAGGGAATAATAGACATTGGCCCAATACCTAAGATTCAGGAAGTGCAAGTGACTTGTGCTAGAAAGAAGAAAGAAAACTGTGCGTTCAAATTCATGGATGCAAAGAATGAGTGCTGCCAAGCAAATAACGAGCAGACTAGGGCTCAGGTAAGAACACCGTAATTGCGCTAATCATCTGTTTCTTGAATTAGTGCTAATCAGCAGTACTACCAGTGACCAAGGTTCCCCTAGTTGATAGTGGCGTCAACAACATGCGCAGGCGCATCTACAGGCACGACGGCAGATCGTGATGCTCCTCCTACCCTCTGGCCACAACTCGTTCCTTTTGCAGCCGAATTAGTGTCAAATGAGTGGGACATGCCATTAGATACAGCTATACTATTCGTAGTCGCCCATCGATGCTCCTGGAGATACCACGGAGTACGCGCAGTGTCAATATCCTACGAGAATACCCTGTCGTTCTGGGTTGGAATATGTCCCGAATTCTAGTGCAACGAAACAGTCTTGATTGAGACGTCATGAAACTTGACTTGTACTCAACGGCCCGTTGAGGGTTCGACCTATCTATGTAAGTCATAGTCACGCAGGAGGGATATCCATGCAGTCGTCAAAGCTGACAGGCATGCAGGCCGCAACGCATGGGCGCGGTGCAGACTCCACAGTCCTTCGAGGCATGCAGAAAAACTTCTCGGTAGATTCCGGGCTGCCATTGATACCAACGAGTCAGTGCATGCACTTCGGTGTCCCTACTGGGCACTCGCGTTTGTGTTAGCTATTCTGTTTTATTTCCAGCTTGCTGCTATAGCTTGTCAATGACGATTCTAATGTCGATATAGGAGTTCTTTCAATGCATGGCGTCGTGCTTGCCGCCACCGTCCTCGTGAAGGTCTATACTACCTGTGTCCTAGGCTATGGTGTTATTAATAATGCTGACAGAGTATCTGGCGTTTTAGAGCAACCACTCTACAGTCGACTTGGCACCCTCGACGGAGTTTGTTTCGGACCGAGTACCGCCTCCCGACTGAGAAGCGTCACCAGAACCACCCCTACAGTCCAAAAGGGTTGTTAGAGTGCAGTGGGCTGATGTGCGTCATGCCGCGGCCAGGGTCATTTTTGCTTGGTCATGTACAATAAACCCCCAGGTTAGGATACCCTTGTGCTTGA
This sequence comes from Microdochium nivale, assembly GCA_026745475.1. Lineage (NCBI taxonomy): Eukaryota > Fungi > Ascomycota > Sordariomycetes > Xylariales > Microdochiaceae > Microdochium > Microdochium nivale. The sequence goes on from JANTFD010000010.1 coordinate 480,191, forward strand.
AACCTGCGCTGAACTGGGTCCCGCCCCAGCATCACCTATATTGACGCACCTGCTCACATTTGGCACGGCGTATGGTCCTCCCCCGCTGGGTAGGGGCCAAGTGCACGCGCGTCTCTGGTCGACTGACGTAAAGGTAGCTTGGGTCGATGGGAGGCAGAGGTGTAGACGCGGACTGGCGTCTAATACATCGAGTTGGATGCTGAGCTGAGATACGAGAGAACAGTCGTGTTTGAGGTAGATGAAAGAGAGAGAGACTGACTGCAGCAATGACGCACTCCTCCACGTCTTCTACTGAGTGTCTAACCCGAAGGCGGACAGAGCTAGTCAGCAGTAATGGCTCTGAGCAGGACGGAAGCGGAATACTGGTGGCCAGCGGTGCCGGCTTGAAATAGTCCGGCAATGGGGAATGATGGAGCATTTGTCTGCGCACAATTACCGAAATGCAGACGGAGCGCTCGGCCAATAATGAGAATGTCCCCCGGACGGTGGTCAAAGTCTAACTGGGATAAAGACGTGGAGGCAGGTGGACCCGACAAGAGCCTTAATTGCGCGGCTGATGAGACTGATGACAGTCTGTCGCATTGCACATATAGTAGTGTCGGTACGAGAGTTTCTTGACGAAACTGTAATTGCCGATCCGGCATGTACTGTAGACAGCGAGAGCGAGTGAGTGCAATGCAATCCCGCGGCCGCCAACTGACCGGAAATTAATTGCACATCCCGCTCCAGCTTGAATGCTCGCGGGTGGCGTCTAATAATGCTGGCGGCCGCCACAACCGTGAAGCATCCTTCTCCAGCCGGCAGAGCACCCTAAGGTTTCCACCACACAAGCACATAAGGGTACGCAGCCATCGGGAAGCTCTCGCTGCTGTCTCCATTTGTCGCCGACGTGCGACCGCCCCCCCTCCCCTCCCCTTCCCCTGTAACGTGTCCGAGCACAAGTCAGGGCTCAAGACTGCAGACTTTATACAGCTGCTGATCGCCTGCGAACGTGGTGGGCCTGGCTCTCGCTGATGGTGCCCAGCCAAGTGATAGGCCAGGGCCCCTGGGCCAAGAAAGCAGGGCTTTTGCGCTGTGGACACCAACCCTAGTCTCACGTGGTTGCACCGGAGTCGATCGTTGTCGGGGGTGGTGTACTGCGTAGTGAGAAATGGCGACGGGGCAAGGGGGGGGAGACAACCATCCGAGCGCTCGGCCGTGTCCGAGCGGCGCTGTATGTGGCGATGCAACCAGGTTTTGTACGGAGTAGGGACATGTCTCTGCACTGACTCGGGCGTGGCGGCGAGCAGCGAATCAAACTGCGGCAAGTGAGCAGCGGGCACAGACAGGACCGATGAGAGCAAAGCAGAGGTCACCAGAAGCAGTAAAGGTAGTAGTAAAAGATTAGAGCTACCTAGCCAGCAGCAGGAAACCCCCGTGTCGGGGTGTGCAACGCAGCGTGGCCGCCTTTGCACCGCTGTGCAGGTATTACAAGACGGAGGAGGAAGCATCGTTGCTCGGTGTGCGCTGACAGCGGGAGCCGGGATGAGGTGTTTCTTCTAAGTGGTCTCCCCAGGTTGTCTTGGGTTGCGGCCAACCCGCAAGGACGTCGCAGGGTTTCGCCGGACTGATCCTTCCCATTCAGGATGCCATGTGCCTGCACGCTTTACTCTGTAGGATAAGCGGGAACAGCGCCCCTCATAAGGCCACCACGTTTCCTCCGCATCCCCAGACAAGACATACGTCTGATCTGGACCTCAAGTGCATCTACCCAGCGTTTAGTCTCAGATTCCCATCTCCCTCCTGCGGCAGGTGTGCATCTCGTCTTGTCAATCTCGGCCTCAAGTGCACGATGCGTCTCCAGCCGGTCCTGGTGACGGCGACGGCCATGCTCGGGCTGGCCGTCCCTGCGCTAGCCGCCGTCCAAGTCCCCTCTTGCGGTGTAAGCCACTCACTCCCGCCCACCCATCCTGCTCTTTTCGTGGTTGGCCACCAAATCTGACCTTGCCAAACCTCTGCAGCTCTCATGTCTGCTTGGCGGCATCATCACAAACTCAGAGTGCCGCTCCTTTGCCAACACGACCTGTCTCTGCACCAACCAGCAAGTCACGGACCAGCTCAGTGCCTGTGTCCTCGAAACCTGCTCTATCCGCGATGCTTTATCCATGCAGCGGTTCTCGGACGAGACCTGCGATCGCTCCAGGGTAGACAATACCTATGCCGTGCGCGTGGTCCCGCCCTTGTTTGGTGCCCTCGCCTTCCTCCTCTTTGGCATCCGCATCATCTCTCGCTGCGCAACAGGCAAGCGCGGCTGGAAAGCTGACGACTGGGCCATCGTTCCCGCCGTCCTGACCACCGGCGCGCTCGTCATTCTCTGCATTTTCCTATCCAAAGGGTGGATCGGCATCGATATGTGGTACCTCGAACCGGACCAGGTCACGCATCTGCTCTACCTATTCTACGTGGGCGAGATCCTATACACCGCCATCATCCCGATGACCAAGATCTCGGTCCTCCTCTTTTACCTACAAATCTTTACCGATCGCTTCTACAGGCGAGCCACTATGGGACTCATCTTTCTGAACATGATGTATCTCATCGCCTTTGTCATCAGCACCGCGTTCCAGTGCACGCCAGTCAGGTAGTTTGTCCACTCAAAAGCCCTGACAGATGACGATAGAGGCCCAACTTGCTGACGTGCCAGTTCAGCGGAGCTTGGGAGACCTGGGATGGCACTTTCGAGGCGACTTGCCGCGACCTGAACAAGCAAGTCTGGGTAGCAGCAACGGTCAACATCATCCTCGATGTAGCCATGCTGGTGCTCCCCATGCCGGCACTCTGGAAGCTCAACATGTCGTTGCGCAAGAGGCTGCAAGTCATGATCATGTTCAGCCTCGGTCTCTTGTGAGTTTCCCACATAACACAACTAACGTGGTGAGGTCTGCATGCAAGAACGCGGAAAGGATTCTGACTGCTCTGTGTGCCTGACAGTGTGACTATTGTCTCGATGCTTCGACTGCAGTACGTTGTGAACTTCGCAAAGACGCGCAACGCAACCCGTGAGTCATCCCATCCTTTTGCATCTTGCTCGTTTCGACACCAGCCACGATCACTAACCAGCCCCGTGCCTTGAATCCAGAGGACTTTGTCCCTCTTGGCCTATGGAGCATTGTCGAGGTCTGCGTCGGTGTCATCTGCGCATGCCTACCCGCACTGAGGTCGCTTCTCGCCACGGTGCTGCCCAAAGTCTTTGGTGCTACAATCGTCACGGTGAAGTCAGGCGACGGTACGGGCGTATCGCAGTCGCAGTCGCACATCCGTGTCAAGTCGGAGGTGATTATGCACTCTCAGTCGCGTCGACCAGACGAGGAGGACTCGTCCATCGAGCTCATCCTGCACGGCCCGAGTATGGGCATGAGCATGCAGCAGCCGAGGCCCATACGGCCCAGGGCAAAACGCAATACGCGGGAGCTCGAGGCCGACATTGAGGCTGCGCTGGATGCTGCCGCCGCAGCGTACCCCGGAGATCAGCACGACTCGGCGCATCTCTTTTCAGTACCGCCCAAACCACTGCCCTGAGCTACTCCGTATCATGGAAAGGTCGCATCTCCACCTGCACCGGAGGCTCCGCTCCAGAGGGCACCTCTCACAGGGTTCTGCCTTGGCTGCTACCCTATCTGCCTGGTCACAACTCAAGAGCTTGCTCGGCGGTGCAGGGGGGCCACACTTCCTCGACCTACTCGTTAAAGCAGCCTCCACTTGCTCAGCCGCTTGGGCACAATGTCCTCGCCTCCGCAACATCCTCGGCCGAGAGTGCAACCCTTACGCTGCCTGGGACAGACATGCCAAGTCTTACCCCCAGGAATCTCCCACCAACAAGCAGGGCAGCTCCAAACCCATCGTCGACAGCCTGCCCCGCGCTGCTTGGACTTGGGCGTCGCATCATCTCCGGGAATGTTCCCAGCCGCAAACCAGAACATCAACAGTCACAATGAGCGTCGTCACAGTCAACCCAGAGACTTTCGGCCAGCTCGCCGACAGGGTCGTCGTCGTGACAGGGGGCTCCTCTGGTATCGGCCTAGCAGCCGTCCGGCTCCTTCTCTCGAACGGCGCCAAGGTGGTCAACGTGGACCAGAACGATGGTCCAGTGAGCCAGAGCCAGGACGTATCGTCGTACCAGTTCGTGAAGGCCGACGTTGCGTCCTGGTCGGAGTTGCGCGGTGCTTTGAGCTTGCCATCAACACTTTCGGTGTCGTTGATCATGTGTTTGCGAATGCTGGTAAGTTCACTCGGTCACGTCTTGCTGCCGTTGTCGCTACTCTGGCAACACGACACTGACGTTTCGTGTTTCAGGCATCAGGACCCGATCAAATCTTCTCGAGGAGGATGTCGACGCCCAAGGTCTCCTAGCCGAGCCAGATCTAAGCTATCTCCAGGTCAATCTTATCGGCGTCATGTACACAGTCAAGCTTGCCCTGCATTACATCCGACGTGGCAGCCCGTCCAAAACTGCCCCGAGAATGGGTAGTGTTGTCCTTACAGCTTCGGCATCGTCGTTTCAGACATTCTCCCAGGGCGACTATACGGTCGCGAAGCACGGCGTGCTAGGCATCATAAGATCGCTAGTCACGCATCTGACCCAGAATGTGGCCGGGAATAAGACCACTCCACTCCGCATCAATTGCATCGCGCCCTCGTGAACAGACACTGGCGTCGCCCCAGGACCCTTCCTTGACAAAGCCGGGGTCCCGCACCAGACAGCAGACGCAGTTGCGCAGTCTGCAATCTTGCTCATGGCTGACGGCTCGAAACATGGTCATTGTATATACTCCAGAGGTGGACAGTACCTTGAACTAGAGCAGTCTTTCGCCGAACACTCTACACGAGTGCTGCACTCGATGCCGGGCCAGGAGGCCTGGACAGGTACAGAGGAGGAGATGTGGAAATTGATGCAGGTTGAAGCACAGCTCCGGGCGGATGCCATGGAAGCGGCAGCTCGAAAGAAGTGAAGTGGTATCTCGTGTCGAATTCGTATTCACGCGGCGTCTTCGAGACTTGACTCCGTCCTAGTCCTAGATTACGAATAAGAAGATGTTTCCATTGCTCGTTAAGCCATGTGATCCTTGTACTGCGGTCTTTGCTGCTGCCATACCTGCACGTGGAATGGAGGGGAGTATTGCAGACTCTTACTCGATGCAATGACTAGTTCCCAACATACCATTCCCGAGAATGGCGATCCCCCGCCTCCTCGTACATGATGCAACCGGGTGACATTTCCGAGGGCATCGGCATGTTGGCCGATCAGGACCTAGGTAGCCACGTGCGTCTCTAGAGCGATCCTCGAACCCCCCTCGTCTCGAGTCAAGACGAAAGCAGATCTGCAGTGCTAAAGAAGATAGCCCTATAATACCCTGTGATACTGGGTTCCCAAGGTGTTTGGAGGGGAGCAGGGGGGAGGGGAGCTACGAGTCAGCAAGCTTGTCTTGTTACCCATCACGACTCACGAACGTCTTCGCTATGTAGTAGGTAGGATTGAGGCAATTATCATCAATCACACCTAGGCGATTGCCGATTGTATGCCTGTACCCAAGTATGTCGTGCTCCTCCTTTTTGCCCGGGCATATCCTTGCCCCCTTCCCAGGTCGGCCGATCGCTCTCCCTGCCGGTTTCTCCCCGTTGGGTCGCGCGGCTCTGCGACCAAACCTTGTGCGGAATTGTTATAGGAGCCCCCCATGCGAAGTCTAGGGGGATACACATGCTTGTCGCGCTTGGCTGGTGTTCGGCGACACCGAGACTGAACATACACACATACACACATGAAACTCCGCAGCTCGCATTCCACTCTTCGCGACCTTGGTCCGGGTTGGACCGGGTTGCGTCTGGGGGAGGAGTCTGGCGCTGGCTGTTGGCTTGGGAGATTTCCACCGAGAGCAGAGATATCAAATTCTTCCAGCTTATTCGCAAGACGGAGTGATCTTCTCTCAGATTTTTCCAAGGCTCGACTGATGCGGAAGTCTTCGAAGACTTCCTCGAGAGACTACTTCCGCACTGCGGCAAATGGCCGGAGCCGAGATCCGTACTCATGATGGACAATGTATCTTTCCACTATTCTGACAGGATTGATGAGTTATGCAGGACCACTGGCGTGAAGCTCGTCTACTTGCAGCCATATTCACCAGACTTTAACCCTATCGAGGAATTATTTATAGAATTGAAGCGCTTTATGAAAAGACATTAGCGGAAAGACGAGGACTTCGCCGGATTTCTAGAGTGGTACGTGCAGACAGTGGGTGCGAGGGAGACGAACGCGACAGGCCATTTCCAGAATGCAAGCATTACAATTGAGAAAGTATGAAAACGTGCTGTAAAATATCTGAGCCTGTCACTGTTCACTACGCAGCGCAACCCATTTATTAGTATCGCGGACAAAACGTCGGCGACTTCAATCTCCACTCCCTTCTCCATGAAGAATCCCGGGTCTTAATCCTCGAACACTTGCTCAAGGTCGAGACAATGCTCCGTCATGACGAGATAGATGTTCTGGAACTCCTACTTGATTGATAGGTGTTCCACTTACAGACAATGCCAGTTACAATAGTCCTTCACTGCAATATCCCTTGGGCCAGGTATCTCTAGGAAAACGGCAGATGGCAACGGTCTGCTGGCAGGCGTTGATGCTGTTGCGGAAACAGCCACGGATTCCAGAGAAGGAGAGAGCCCGGTATTTGGCATGATTTTTGTGATGTTAATCGGTGGGCAACTGGCTCGAGTCGTTGCTTTTCGCTGCTGTTCTTCTAAACGTTGCTGGTCATCGGCAAGCAACCGCTCAAGGAGGATATCGGGAACATCATGATCAAGTGAAGCGCTACCCTGCTCAACATGCTTAACTAGTGCTTTAAAATGGTGTGCTCTTAAGCGGTATTGTTTCTTGGTGTCCCTGTCCTGCCAGCAGTATGGCCCGACGTGGCAGGGAAGACCTGGGCAACGAAAGCCTGTGTACACCTTTTGGCAAATTGATGGCTGCCCACCAGAGCAAATGGTCACCAGGATAACCACCAAAGCCGAGGAGTGCTTTTTGTGGGTGAATTTGGTGCTGCAAGAGCTTCGGAAAGCAAACAGTTCATCGGATATCAATATGGAGAATTTGCCCCCGCTACACCCTACCGATCCACACTAAATCGTCTCTCCCCCTCACACATCAGGTAAGATGGGTCCTACTATTATATATCTATTGACGGAACAGCTAGGTAGCACTATAAGTCCACTATTACTATATGCTGGGCGAGGTTGTTATTTAGTACGAAGCGATAACAATTATCCATTTTTGACCGATCGACTTAGAACGAGCTAGGGCACTAAAGTCGACACCTAGCCTCGCCATTGCTAGGTCACCTAAATATGTTAAGTGCGTCATCTTTACGAAGCGACACAGCCTATACTAGTTAGATAATTAAACGAGGTGAAGCCTTAGAACAAAATGTGTCTTCACTATTAACACGTAGCTATAGTAGATCGCGTATTATAGGCATAGGAGGATTTAAATAATTATCTAGTTGTGGGATCTGTAATGAAGTGTCCTCGCTATAATATAGGACAAAGTATAATTTACTGGAATAGAGTATATAGCGACTAGCAGAAGACTTCTGAAGTATGTCTTCGTAGCCTGTATTTCTTAGTTATAACTTTAGTACAAAAACTGTTTGATGTACGTCGAGACTTGATGCGCGTATAGTTGTATATAGAAATCCATCTTAATGAATGACTATTCACTAGATTTCTCTCGGAGTATAATTAAACTTGTGCAACAGTGTGCAGGGGCAAGCTCCGAGACCGGTGCTTAATTAGCCGCGCACGAGACAGCCATACATCTAGCTCAGTCTTGCTCAGGTGGACTCTGTCGTGAAGTAGGCCCAGCTCAGTCGAAGCTCAGCGAGATAGGCATTTAGCACGGTTCAGATTAACTTGCGATTATCCGGGAAACATGGTCACCACATTACAGGTAATGAGATCTCTATTGTTGAAAGGATTCCCAGTGCCCATGAAGCTTTCCCCTCAAAACCCCGAGCAGATACTCTCCAGCGCTTTCGCGCAGCGTTAGACTTCAATAGTGGCTGTCGAAAACGTACAACAGTCTATTTCTCTTGAGCAGCAACCATTACCAGTTGTTCACAAGCCAATACGCATTAGCTCGAGGGCCTGTCCGAACAAAGTCTTTTTAAAAAGGAAGATATGATGGAATCTTTCACCAATACCCTTCCGGAAGCCGAGGTGCGGGGGGTTGGCGAATTAAAATTCCAGTCACCTTTGTTGGTTGCGCCGAGGCCGGAGCGTGGAACGTCTCGTCAGGGCTAAACAACCTAGCTGTAGAACATCCGCGGAGCGCTGTGTGCAGCTTTGCAGTGGAATCACAGACGGCAGCACAGTACCGCACCTACTGGCTGTCACATGCAAGGATGCGCGGGAGCCTGCTTGAAATTACCGAATGTGTCTCCATGCCATTGGCTAAATACTGTCTCATCACACCAGCAAGCGCCGCAAGGCAGAATTGAAGGCCCGGACACCGAAAAGGATAGTCCTGATTAGCCATCTCTGACGGCATGGTATGGCACGACAGGGACCCCTGGGCCTCCCTGCAGCATGCTTTACCTTGGTTGGCGAGGAAATCATGGTCGCTACCAGCTCGCGTGTACAAAGTTACTGGATATGAGGGTAGTCCGTACGGCAATTTTAGGCAACGCCTCGCAGCTACGTTGACTGTATCACGCGCTGAAGCACGTGGTGCTTGCATTCTTCCCCATTGAAAACAACGAGATTACGAAGAGCTTAGACAATGGCAACACTTCCTCCTAGCTTCGATCCTTCCTCGCTAGTCTCACACGAGGCCACCGAGTTAGAAAATATATAGAGCTGGCGAAACAACAGTGAAGCTTTGGCGCAGCGGCCTCACCGAGCAACAGTATATTAGGCTTCAGAATTCCGACAATATACTGCTCGGAAGAGACTCTGCGTAAGCCCGTCATCTTCAACGACCAACTCGGTCCCAAGGGTTGCCCTTCGCAGAGTCATGGCGTGGGTTTCTTCTTCACACCCAAATACAGAAAGAGGGGCATTGCATCAGCAATTACGCGGATGCTCGCGGCGTGGTTTGATGGCGATGAGGCCGAGTGTCGCATCCCCAAATGACCCTTCTGAAAGCGGCATAGAAATCGCAATCAGGCTCACGTTCGAGCAAAAATGCACGGCGTCGGCCACACTTTCTGAGAAGTGTGGCAGCCAGTGTCCGAGACAGTACACGAATAATCCATGCAGATATTGTATGCAGCTGTTTCAGCCGCAGCTTTCCCCCATCATCTGATGAAGAAACCGGTGTAAGCGTCCGATTTATTTTGCGCACCGCCTCACTTTGATCGGTAATGCCCGGTAAGCTGCCGCCCTCCCAGCCGTCTTTCGCTGAAGAAGCCCACACACAGGGCGAGTAATTTGATCACATATATGCCTGACCGGTACACAGTTGCAGAAAGCCGGCCTCGATGGGTGCGAATTTCCCTACAGGCTAGTGATATGATTTATCTTGGAGTCATGTGGTCAGATGCTCGTCCTCTAGGCTGTATTAGCGAGTGCCATGGAAGGCTCACACGGCTGATTTTAGGGATGTAGTGGAGGACACTGTGCAAAAGACACCCACCTTGACTTACGGAGCCCTGTACTGCTACTGGCAACACAAGGCTGTGCAACCTTGTCATTGGACTTCGTGTCAAAATACACCGGTTGTGACGACAAGTCACAAACCTTGTTGGCATTGCACTAATCCCACGACTAAGACTCTGTCATGATCCATCTCCAGGAACACGAGAATCCTTGGAGCTTGGCAATAGGCAGCACGGTTACAATATTACAAGTGAGAAATTTTGAAATAACGAATGACCAGTTTAATCATTACACAACGAACACCTGAGAAGCTCCGGAATTTCATCTTAGCTAATTGTGCTACGATTCCAATGATTTGTGGACAAACATGATTCTGCTTTAACTAGCACACTCGCTCGAATACAATTGATATCAGCTTCCTGAGTAGTTCCTTGTTGCCGTTTCCAGCACAGCGTAGTCATATTGATAAAGTGGGGAGACTTGCAATACTTGCTTGAGGATTGCAAAAAGAATCCACAAAGGACTCCTTTGAATTCGAGTCAAAATCTTCATACAAAGAATTCCCAGGCGACCTTGCTTATGCTCTCGTCCCAAAAACCGTCCCCTGTTGGCTGGTCGTTACATGGTGGTGGTGATGCAGGTGGTGGGTGGGATGGGAGTGGACGTGAGGCATTTTTTTGGCACCCACCTTGGAGGGTTGTGCCCAGGTACCGTCATGTACTCACCCCAGAGCTCCTGGGGCTTTCCTCCTGAAGTTCAGGGAGAGCCTTCCAATCTTTAATGTCATCTACCTGCAGGGTTTTCCAATTCCTCGCAACACACAGTCGACAGCCGCGAATGTCTAAATCGCAGGCAGATCCGTAAACCACTGGCACGAAATTCCAGCAGCATCTCCAGAGCCATCGGACATGTCTGACGCCAACGCGACCACGCCTCGAGTCTTCATGGCTCGCCATGGTAAGCAGCAAGGCAGCCGCCCCTCCCCCTCGCCTCGCCCCAGTACACCCCTGCTGACCAATTTTGCCCCTCACCTCTCACTTGCAGGCGAGACTGAATGGACAATCTCTGGACAGTGCACTGGCAATGCAGAAATCCTGCTCACCGAGAACGGCGAGCAGCAGGTACAGGGCACCGGCAAGATGCTCGTGGGGCCAAACAAGCTCATTGACCCAAAGAAGCTGGCTCATGTCTTCTGCAGCCCTCGCAAGCGGGCCGTTAAGACGCTCGACCTGCTTCTTGCCGACCAGGACCGGAAGTTGCTGGAGAGTGCCGGCAAGGTGACAACCACAGAGGACATACGCGAATGGGATTACGGTGCGTATGAAGGTCTGACCCCGGCCCAAATCAAAGACCGGCGGAAGGAGCAGGGCAAGGGCAAGTGGAATATATGGGTGGAGGGCTGCGAAGACGGCGAGTAAGTGCGGACCCGGTGTCTCCTCCGTATGCTCTTTCGGTGCTAATATATGACCGCGCGCCCTGCCAGGAAGCCTGATCAAGTCCAAGAGCGCCTGGATCGCCTGATCAAGCAGATCAATGATATCCAGGCACCGTTCATGCATGGAGGAGAAGCTCCTGATGTCCTGGTTGTAAGTCAAACCGCCTTTATCCAACAACACGACATGATGATTCTTTCCGTCTATAGGGCCAATTTTGCGAGGACTGTCAGCTAATTTGATCATCGCGACTGGGAATATTTAGGTTGCCCATGGTCACATTCTCCGCGCCTTTGTGAAGAGGTGGTTGAAATTTCCCATGGATTTCGAGTTCACGCAGATGATGGAGCCTGGTGCGATCGGCATCGTGAGCTATGCTCACCACAGCGTTGAGGAGCCTGCATTGCTCGTTGGCATTGGCTTCCCTTACGCTGCGGATAAATAGATGGATATTGATTCCAAGGCTTGCGCCATCATGTATGGATTCAATTCTCATGAATAACTACATGATACATATCTCAAGCCCGTTTGGTATTTCCTTGTGTGCCCAGCTTGAGGAAGTCGTAGTTGGTAGGCTGGTGTACTCTATGCACAATCTCTTCACCTCTGGCGCGGGCCCAGCCCTCGTACCCGTCAGGAAACTTATCAAGGAGCGTCCTCATGGTCTCTTTCGCCCTGTAGAACTTCCATGTCAGCTGCGAAACCCTCGGCACTTATGATAATCAGGATTAGACTGATTGTGGGGCGTGTGTTTTACGCACATGTTCCGATATCTGAGATTGCCGGAGAAAAGAGCCGAGCTTTTGAGATCCCAGCGACTAGGCATTGAACCCGATAGTCAGCGATTGGATTTCCACCGTTTTCAAGGTTTCCAAGCCACTTACAGGTAGTATAGGAGATTTCGGTCGTCCTGATCCTCCTCAGGAGCGGAGATGGGGAAGTAGTCAAAGTAGGCTTGCATGTACTGGCGGCCAATCAAGTGGCGTATTGGTCTCCAAGCTGCCATTTCCACTAGATGAAGCCGTTTGTCAGTTGTTTTTACTGAGACGATGTTGTGATTCTTGCACGGAAGAAACTTACGCTCGTTATGAGCATACAAACTGGCGCCGTCGTAGATGATCGGAGCATTTGTGGTGACGTTTGTGGAACAATTGCCAGCCCACATATCGCCGTGGATGAGACGAGGTTGAATGCTCCTGCCACCAGTCTCGAGGGGTCGAAGGAGGCGCGGTATGACCTTCGTGAAAATGCCATCACAGAGCTCCGACATCTCTTGATCAAACCCCTGTGATACCTCTTCGGCATATACGAACCACTTCAAGGAGTGGTGGTATGATTCTTCCCACGTATCATGCCATTCCTTGTACTGCGGGATCGTTCCCTTGTAGGTATGCACGTCAAACCCGTATTTTCCGTTTGGCGAGATGCCCTTGAAGTGGAGCTCTGCGAGGTTGCGACAGAATGCTTGAATCTCTGGAATGTCGTCGGTCATGTCGACAAGCTCGCAGACGAAGAAGTGGATGTTGGCGTCGGTGGCATAAGATCCGCAGCCGATCGGTTTAGGGACGAACTTCGGAGAGACTTGGTAGAGAGCATGCATGGAAGCAAACTCGCCAGCCGTCATGTTGCGGCCGTTGTCTCCCTCTGAGACCTGCTCACTCGCAAAAAAAGTGTCAGATCTGGCATCGCTTGCCCATGGAATAAGCCTGCGCCAGACAGTCCCTAGGATATACAAACGTACCTTGAGAAAGTATGATATTGGTGACCCATCAGGAGCAATGGTCGAGATCTCTGCGGTCCTTGTCCAGTAGCTTGCGCCATGGGGCGCAATTGACTCAATCTCGGTCCCTGGTTTAAATTCTGCCATCAAACACCAAGTCACATGGATTTCAGCAAGCCGCTTACACTGTAACGGGGAGGGCTGAACGACGGCATTTGTGGGAGAACAAACTCACTGGCTTTGACATTATCGTCGACGAATTCTATCCATTTCTCGTCAACATCAATTGGCTTTCCCCACTCGGCCGGGGTCATGACATGAAGGACGGAATCGACGAGTGACATCTTGTGCGGGCTCGCCGGAGCAGGGTGACGATGTTGATGGAGGTTCTCAGGTGTGGGAAAGAGGCAAAGGAGCGGACATGTGCCATCTTGTGATGACAGGCTCTTGAGATTGGAGGGAAGACCAGAAGACCCAGATTGCCCACCACATTAGGGTTCGGTACTTCTGTGTACATGCTTCAACCCGGACAGCTGAGCCCAGACGCGGGCATGCTACACACCATATGCATTGTCATGCATGTCAGCGGCCCGCGGTCCGCAGTCAGCACTGCCAACAACGGAAAAGGGCCCGTAGGATCCAATGGAGCACGTCTCGCCCCGCACCCTGTCTTGCCCCAGCCCTGCCGTGTCCAGATGCTGTTCACGTTACACAGCGTAGGCAGGGCGGAAAAGGCAGGAAAGGCAGGAAAGGCTCTCGGGGTTAAAAGAAGATTGAAGTGCGTGCCGGTCCTGTCGGCCACGCCTTGGGCGCACAGGACGGGTCTGCCTTGCAAACCCTCACGCTGGATCCAGTCTGCCTAGCACAGCTGGCAGCAGGATGGATGCCGAGTTGCGTCCAGCGCTCAGCAGAGGATCCTCGTCGTCTGCGGGACAAGACCGGTTGTCACGGAAGTGGACCCAGTTCACTGGCCGAAGCACAAGTCGCACGGCAAGCACAAGGCGCACAAGCACGGCAGGCACGACAAGCTCGACTGCTACCTCGGACCACCACCAGGGCGGCAAGGGCCCTCTTGGCCTCAACACGCTCTCGTGGCCGCAATGCGAAACCACGGCGCATCTCGTCTTTGTTCACGGTCTCGGCGGTGGCTCGCGGAGCACATGGACAGCATCCAACGACCCTGCCCTCTACTGGCCATCCGAGTGGCTGCCGTACGAAGATGGCTTCGAGAGCGTGCGCATCCACAGCTTCGGGTACAACTCCAACTGGGACAAGGAGAGCGTTCTCAACGTCCACGACTTTGCCACGTCTCTTCTCAATGCATTGTGTGACAGTCTGGATGGGCGCGACCAGAGCAGTCAGGTATGTCGTGCGCCCCCTCTGGCTGAAGCCGTGCACGACGTGCTACGCTTGCTCGCGACAGCTGCCAACCATAATCTTCTCTAGACGCCCATCGTACTGGTCGCGCACAGCATGGGAGGTCTCGTCATCAAGCGCGCCTACGTCTTGGCGCGGTGCCGGCCGGAATTCGCGGCGATTGCAGCTAGGATCAAGGCCATGTTCTTCCTCGCTTCTCCACATCACGGGGCAGACCTGGCGCAGACCCTATCACGAGTCTTGAGCCTGGGCGGATCCAGGCCATTCGTCAAAGATTTGCACCCCCAATCAGCAGTTATTCAAGCTCTCAACGACGAGTTCCCCCGGTACAGCCAGGACCTCAAGCTCTTTTCCATATTTGAGACCCTGCCGACAAACTTTGGCATTCGGAAACAATTAGTTGTCGACAGAGAATCCGCCATATTGGGCTATGTCAACGAGCGTGTCGATCATCTCCATGCTAATCACCGCGACGTGTGCAAATACCAAACTCAAGACGACGCAAACTATCGCACTGTTCGAAACGCCTTCAAGTCCATGCTTCAGGACCTTCAGGGCCCCCAGGCCACCACTGTCGCTTTGGATGATGAACCAAGCAACGCCAAGGATCAACGACGCACGTTGGAAACATTCATTGGACCCTACGACAGCCCAGAAGAGGACTTCATACGGGTCGATGATCGAAGAATGACCGGCTCATGCGAGTGGCTGACCGACCGACCGCAGTTCAAAGCCTGGCTTGACCCTCTTCGCGGCGGGCTTTACCATATTGTTGCCAAACCAGGAGCTGGCAAGACTGTTCTCAGCGCCAAGGCAATATCACACCTTAAATCCGCTGGGCTTCAGTGCTGCTTTTACTTCTTCCAGCACCAAAACCGCGCCAGGACCGACTTTTCCCCCTTTCTAATTTCCATGGTATGGCAGATGGCCTTGATCGACAAAGATACGCTCACAGTATGCCTCGACATTCTGGAGCGAGAGCAACATTTCAACAAGAGCAACTACCGAACCATCTGGCGCAAACTTATGATCGAAGGGATCCTTAAAAGTTCCCATTCTACAAAGTTCTTTTGGGTCATTGACGCACTTGACGAGTCCTGCGACGAGGTTGAATTATGCTCGATGCTCATCAAAGCTGCTGGGGCCGGACATATCCACATATTCACAACCTCTCGAAACTCATTTCACACATATGAAAAACCTACATCATTGTCTCCAGAGATTGTGGAGGACTGCGTGCCTCAAGCCAGCATCCAGTCGGACATTGAGTTATATCTGCAAGCTCATCTGAATGAGCTCCCAATACTGGACAATGAGGATCGCTATCAAATGGTCACCAGGATAACCACCAAAGCCGAGGAATGCTTTTTGTGGGTGAATTTGGTGCTGCAAGAGCTTCGGAAAGCAAACAGTTCATCGGATATCAAGAGGATACTCGACGAGGTCCCAACCGATATGAACGCTCTGTTCGCTCGCATCGTGGATTCAATGTCCCGAGCAGCGTATGGCAAAACACTTGCCAAAGCCATATTGACTTGGACCATCTGCGCAGCGCGGCCTCTCTCAACAGCTGAGCTAGAAGCAGCTTTGAAGCTTGATTGCAACATTTCTGTGGACGACGTGGAAGCCTCAATAAAGTCCAGCTGCGGCCATCTCGTCACGTTTGACGGCCAAAAGCAGGTGAGGATGATTCATTTGACAGCAAGAGACTTCCTTCTCAACCATCAATCATACTTCTCGGTGAATCAAGGAGACGCGCACCGGCAACTGGCAACAGCATGTTTACGCTTCCTCAATGGTGACGATAGCAACGAGCGGAGACCAAACCGGCGACGGCAGCAGAATCCCCCGGTCAGCAGATCTACCACGAGACCCCCTTTCACGAGATATGCCTGCGAGTGCCTGTTCGAGCATGTGGGGCGAGCATTGTGGATCGATGGAGTGCTTCTGACCGAGCTGGCCCGCTTCTTCCGCTCTTCGAACATCCTCAGCTGGATCGAGTATATTGCTGGCAACTCTGCCTTATCTCGGCTGGCTGATGCCGGAAAGGCACTCAGCACCTTCTTGATACAATTCAAAGGCAAAACAAGAACCGAACAAGACTACAACTTGGCAGATCTATCGCTGCTTGAATCCTGGTCGACCGATCTCGTTCGGCTGGTTATGAAGTTCGGAGGCAACTTGAAATCGCACCCTCGCGGAATCTTCAACCTGATAGCCCCATTCTGCCCAACAGGGACAGCACCATATAAGCAATTCGGCTCTGCTAATCGCAGCATCACCGTCCGCGGCGTTAAGGCCAATACCTGGGGAGACTGCTTGTCCATGGTTGAAGACCCACAAGAGCATTATTCCTCAGTAGCTTCTTCCACACAGCAGTTTGCCATCGGCTGCTCAAGTGGAAAAGTCATGATATTCTCCAACATCCTCTACCAGCACATTGTCACTCTCAATCACAAGGAACCCGTGCGGTTGCTTTGTTTCAACGAGCAAGGCGACATGCTAGCCTCGGTGGGTTCGAGGAACATCCGCGTGTGGAGCATGACATCCAAGACCGAGATCTGGCATTTCGCGTCCCCGCAACAGTGCATGGCTGTCACTTTCACAGGGCAAGGCCGAGAGCTCATGGGCGCCATGAAAGACCACCGTTACAGAATATGGGATCTTGAGACTGGCGACTCAGTCGCGAGTGCCGAGTGGACTCGAGGTCTCGAAGCCGAAGCGCTGAAGCTGTATCGAAGGCCAGTCACTGCAGCCTTTACGCCAGACTCGCAGCTCGTGGCCGTCATCTACAAGGGCCAAGACATCCTGCTCTGGGACATCGAGGGCGACTGTCTCTTCGACGTGTACAACCGCGAGTCTGGTGCGACAGGCTTTTCTGGACGCCCGTATGGATCAGCAGGGGTCCGATGCCTGGCCTTTGGGACAGCTTCGACAGAAGACCTTCTGGCAGCGGCATACTCGGACGGAGAACTCGTCACCATCAACATTTCCTCGGGCGAGATAGTGCATAGAGATTCAACGGCATTCGCGCACCTCTTGACAGCATCGCCGGACGGCACACTCCTAGTGTCTGCGGACCCCTCCGGATCGATTCAAGTTTTCCTCCTCGAGTCATTGCAGAGACTATACCGCATCAATCCCGTCGAGCCAGGGATTCAGGGTCTCGTGTTCAGTGGCAACGGACGGGAGCTACTTGACATCAGGGGCTCACGATGTCGCATATGGGGGCCTACAGCGCTGATCAACCAGTCTGGCAACGACAGTGTCGACCATGTGAGTCCAGAGAAGAATGCTCAGCCCAACACAGATGCGGTTCTCATATCGGCCATCTCGTGCGACGATAGTGGGGATATCGTCTTCTGCGGCAAAGAGGACGGCACGGTCCATGCATACGATGTCGAGACTGGTCTATCGCTCAACGTGGTGCTCGCTCATGCCAAAGGCGTGGCGGTCGTCTCGCTTCGCTATGATGGCAGAAGCGGCACAATTACGAGCGTGGACAAGGGGAGCAGGATATTAGTGCATTGTCTGAGGGGAACCGCAAAAGCCGTCAAGGCTGAGCGTTGTCTGTTCGACAATCGAATAGATGCGGCTATTGGACAGGTCCTGGTACAGGTCGATCTGAATCGAATCCTTCTCTGCTCGTCGACGGTAGCAGATGAGCTATGGCCGATCTCAACTCAGGGCAGCAAGGACAACACGCAAGCTATCGCCATCATACCATTCGACCAGACCGTCGGTTCATACCAGTGGGCAAACCATCCAACAAAACCCGAACAATTGTTGATGATCACCACAAGTTCCATACACATATTCACGTGGGATAGGCTTTCGCGTGTGACAGCGCCCGGTGGGATTCTGTTCACTAGCAGGATCTCGCAAGATCTGTCGACACGATACATCCTGCCTCTCCTGGACGGCCAGCATCTTGCAATAATGTACGGCATGGTCGGCCAGTCGGTCACGAGTGCAGAGCTCACCATATTCGACACATCCTCCATCGAGGCCGACACGGAGGTTATCAGCCCCATCTCGACGTACAGCCAGCTGTACAAGAAAGCGTTGTATCTGATCGGCACTATTAAGGCGGCTACCGGGGCGAGCGAGCGCCTAATCTTCCTGCAGCATGGCGGCTGGGTGTCTGGTATCACATTGACAAAAGCTGATGCCTGTCCGTTGATCAGTCGGTACTTTTTCTTCCCTACCGACTGGCTATACGTGGCTCATCATCTAGATCTGATGATCGAAGTCACACCGAAAGGGGATATTGTCTTGGTGAAGAAGGATGAGATCGCAGTTGTAAGGAAGGGACTTGTTCGGATTGAGTTTGAGGAGAGTTAATAGGTTCATGGCGTCACGACCCGCATATTTGGAAATATTTGCTTTGACAAGCAAACCACAGACTAGCAACAGGTATATACGGATTGATACCACTCATGCTCTAATCCCTGCGATCCGTAGCTTTAGATAATTCCCCCCTGGTTACAAGTACATTCATTTCATTTGTAACCAACTCCCTTAAGATCTACACCAGTTCGTATTAGAAAAGGGGTGTTCAGTTTTACTAGCGCTATTTTAATTCATATCTTATATCTAACTATGAACTTCCGATTTCTAGTGCTTAGTGGGGAAGTTTAACAAAGATTTCTGTCCCATGTACTCTCAGGTGCCAATGCTTCCCTTCGCACTGCCATAAATGGCATCTCGGTAGTAGTTATTGTAGCGAAACAGTGCTGTTGGAAATATGGAAAAAGCTTGACGTTTACCTTAACTAATCTAAGACCTGTTAAAGGTTACCATATTCTGGTAGTTGTCGTGTATCTTGGGAAGGATATCACGTGGTCTTAGATTAAACCATAAATGGCATATGCCTCACTTACAGCAGGCATAACGTGATGGTTGCCAATCCTTACGCAAACCGTAACAGAGACACATTAGCTGAATTTAGCGGCGCCAACAGCACACTCTCTCTTTCATCTGTAACTTCAACACTCTAACAACCCCTGGTACACAGAATTACGTTTGCAAACATCATGAAATCTCTGTAAGTTACCTGTAATTAAGAGTTTGCAATAAACTCAACTACGAACGCAATCCGTAAAAGCTTTTTGTTTTTACTTCAAAGCTAACTGACAGACTCTCCAAATTTTTCAACTCTTTGTCCACAAACGCAGACTTCATCTATGGTAGTAGTCCTTGTTAGCCAGGAGCTTCTCCGACTCATACCACACCGCCTCCCACTCCCTCATCAGCTGGATCGTGCAGCAAAGCGCCTTCTCCGGCCGCGGGCCCCTCCTGCTGAAAGTGCGGCTCTCCCATCTCTCGGGCTCGCGCGCCGCGAGGTCCGAGAAGAACTCCTCGACGAAGACGCGATTCCAGATCTCAGGCACTGGAAGCCTCTTCTGGTCCGGCCTCTGTACGTCCAGGCCGCACCGGGCGAGCGTCCTGTCCAGGACGTCCCGGCACACGACCTGCGTCCAGCGGCTGAGGATGTTGTCCGCCATGGCTGGCAGGCTGCCCTCCATGCGCATCACGCTGCCATCCGTGTACCTCCTGTTGAACTGCACGACGCGGTCGGCGCACCGGCCGTGGCCGCAGAACCCGCTCATTGTGCGGATCGCGTTGTCAATGACACCCAGGAGGCGGTGGCAGGCTCTGCGGTCGGCGTGGAAGACGTAGCGCTCCACGCCTCGGCGGAGATCTGCCATCAGGTGGGAGTGTCGGTAGGGCAGTGTAGTGTTGTAGAGGCAACTGTAGGGGTTGGTGTAGGTCCAGTCGCGGCGGTCCGTGTGACTCTGCACATGTCCGGCCTCGTAGCCGGTTGGGCCGTAGAGCCAGCCGTTATGGAAGTAGTCCAAGCAATCCCAGCTGCGGCCGCAGTGAGGGTCGTGGAAATGGAAAGGACGCGTCATGTTGGCGATGTGCTGAGGTGTGTCCAACGTTTATGAGGAATCAAAGAGGCTGGTTGTGAGTGCTTGACACGATGTTGCCATTTCAAAGAGAGGTCGAAAAGTTGAATATATGTATACGACAACTCTTGCAGATTCCTAGCGAGGCACAGAGACCAGATATATTATCAAGGGCATCCACTGAATCAATCCTCCGGTTTGGATGTGCCTCCCAGGTTATCATGCTTGAAGGGCATGTCGAAAACTCTACAGCTCTAGAAAGCAAACGTGAGTGCTTCTGTCGCGGGAATGGATGAGTCTCGGACGGCGATTGCAGTGTCACATTGCAAAACACACAAACGTGCAAGGCCATGCACTGCCAAGACAAATTTGCAAGACTCTTTATTCTTCTAAAAGGCAGATCCTTTGAATGCCTTCCTGTGGTTGAAGCATGATCCAATTGTACAATTCATAGCATGTCATCAAAAACATGTCCAGCTATCTACATCTAGTTTTCGGTGTTCCCCTGATAAACTAAACACTTTATTCATCCAGGCAAGATCGTGCCGAACTATCGCCAAGTCTGCTGCTCAACGAGAATCCGTTGTGATCAAACCATTATGCCGTAAACGAGACTACCAAACAAATAACCCTTGATCGCACACTTCACGACGGAAGAAACTCATCGCTGGCATTCCAAGCAGCTTCTCTGCCGACAAGGAGTTTCATGTCTTTGCAGAAACTCTGCGCCGCATGGGTTCCAGGAAAATGAAATCCTCCTTCTTCGGCTTGTTACGGTACTCTGCGTTGAACCGCTCCGCCCATGCTGCGAGGCGCTTGATCGTGTCGAGATGCTTGCCAGGCAGGAACAGCGCCTTGACAACCTCGCAGCCGGCCTCGACCTCGATGACGCCGAGCTCGCCTTCAGCCATGCACCAGGCCTTCCCTCCGGCAGCGGCCGCAATCCTGCCATCAAATGCAGCGGTCTGGCACTCTCTGGCCACCTCCCCAAACAGCTCGCCGACCTCCTCGCAGAACTCGGTCGCAGGGCGGAGGTACCCCATGATGGCCTTGAAGCGCGGTGAGCCCCTGAGCGGCGCGGGGTCGGTGCCGTCGCCAGAGGTAACGAGCTCGTCGAGCTCCATATAAGTCTCGTACAGCAGCATCATCTCGTACCCAAAGTCCCTCGCCAGCTCCGTCTCGACGCTGTCGCAGCCGTGTACGTACACGCACCACTCGACGAGCCATTTCGCGAGGTGCTCGCCCGTGAAGACGGCGTCGCCGACCTGCGCGAGCGGGAGGTGCTCGGGCTTCCAGTACCTCTTGACCACGGTGGCCGGGTCTCTGCCGTACTCGAGGACCGTCTGCGAGCTGGGCGTCGCCGTGATGACGAGGTGCGGATACCGCGCGAGGAAGTGCCGGTTGAAGGTGTGCTTGTCCTGCTCTGGCGAGGGGAGCTCGCCGTCGGCATCGTAGTCGAGCGGGTGGTTGATATCGGACTCGTGGGTGAAGAGCTTCTTATTGGTTGGGCAGTAGCGTGGGAAGCGTCTGCGGTCTGGGCTGGGGATGTCCCAGACGTCGCGGACAATGAGCTTGACACTAGTGTACAGCTTTCGGATGTCGTCGCCGACCGGCTCCCAGTCGTTTTCGTGGACGAGAGTGTTGGTTTCGTCGTTGTCGTTTTTTTTGTTGCCATTCTCGGTGCCGTCGTTGACAAATGGCCTCTCGACTGGTACGGAGTACTGGTCACTAGTGACGGTGAAGACAACCGGCTTGCGGGATCTTGTCGAGGGGCCCGACGGCGTGATCAGGTCGTGAGCCTTGTGCAGGGTCTTGGCGATATGCTTCTTCGTCGCCTTCAGGGCCCAGCCGGCAGCGTTGCCAAGCATCGTCGCCGCTAATTTCTTGTGGCGAGCCATGGAATTAGGTCGTGGGAATGATGGGACAAGTTGTGGGCTGGGAGAAAAAAGAGGAGACTAACTTGGGATTCGTTGTGAGATCTGTGTGAGTCGAGGTGACTTGTCGCGAACAAATGTCCGCAGGCTTGTGCCTGGCGTTGATGTAACAACGGCAAGGCTTTGAGAGGATATCGACTTTGGGCCCAAGATTAGATGTTGGTCCCCAGGGTAAAGACTACAGAAAGGTTATTGTTCCTACGGGGGGTCAGAGGACTGTAGGTTCCTGTGGTGTAGAGCTGGACTTGCTCGAAATGCCTTTATGCGATTGCACAACCTCGAGATGGGTGCACAGTTGTCATGAAGCTCTCAGTCGTGATCGAGATGTCTCAGCAAGGGCATTGAGACAATTTCGCAAGTTAAAAGATCTATTGGTCATCTCTTTGGTTCTACTGTAGCCATCTATCTTTACATACATATACATGGTAGTTCTCTAGCTCGTCGTATTCATTGTGGTCTTCGGCAAAGCCTCTTGCTTGTAACCCTGTCAACTTTTGCATCGTACAATCAGCCCCCTTAGACATTGATCATACACCTTCTCGTCACCCAGCATCACAAAGCCACGATATAATGCTGAGGTTGCTTCCCCAATAGAAAAACCAGCAATGCAGCTTCGGTACTGCCCTCGATATTCTAGGGGACCAAAGTAGGTTCTGGACAAAGAGTGATGTGCTGCTAAAAAGAAGCTGTTGGAATTGCGCTACCACCAGGGTCGACATCGCTCTCGCAGGTTTTAGAGATTTCTCGCCGTCTTAATCTCCTCGTAGGCTTGAATCTGGTCGCCCTCGCGGATGTCCTGAAAGTCCTCGAACTCCATGCCGCACTCTGTACCTTTGCGCATCTCAGCGACGTCCTTTTTGTGGTTCTTCAGCGCTTCTAGTTTGCCTGTGCACAAGAGCAATATTAGCCAGCTGCCGCGATTTGCCATGGATATACGTTGGTTTGCGAAAGGGGAATGCAGCGGAACTCACCATCAAAGATCTTTTCGCCGCCGCGGAACACGCGATACAGGCTGCCCATCGCCACGGTACCATTGCGCACCCTGCAGCCCGCAACGTTCTTGAACGTGCGACCCTTTGTATTGTACTGGAAGACTTGCTGTACCTCTGCCTCACCGAGAACTTTAGAGGTGATGTCAGGGGCGAGATAGCGGCTCAAATTGACCTTGACGTCGTCAACAAGGTGGTATATGATGTTGTGGTCTAGGATCTTGACTCCCTGCTCGTCGGCAAGACGCTTGACGTGTGACGGCGTTGTGGTGGCAAAGTTGATAATGACCGAGCCAGACATGGCGGCGTGCTCAACGTCGAACTCGGAAATTGGTCCAGTGGCAGAACGAAGAATGCGAGGCAAGACCTCGTGATTGCCAAGCTCCTGTATCGAAGCGCATACCGCTTCAACAGAGCCGTGCACGTCGCCCTTGACAGCAAAATTGACGATTCGAGGCCCGTTTCTCGTGCCGTCCTCGCCTTGCTCGAATTTCGCGGCCTCCTCGGCTGCAGCCTTGGCTTCTCGCATGATGATTGCCTTGCGAGCAAACAACCTGCCGCGAGACATGTCCTTGACCTCGGCACGTGCCGTCTGCAAGGCGCGATGGCGCTGCTCTTCTTGGATATTGCGCACCTCCGAGATCGCCGCGTGATCGGTCGCGGCTTGCTCCTGCTCGCGTAGGCCTTCGCGATACTCGATTGCGGTCCGGGCGCGGCCTTCGTCGGGTGCCTGGATAACCTCATCGCCTGCAGCAGGTAATTCTCTCCAGCCGTAGATTTCAATAGCTGTACCCGGGCCAGCCTCTGTGACATTGACTCCTGCTTCGTTGCGGAGGTGGCGGATCTTAGCGAATGTTGTGCCGGCAGTGATGATGTCTCCCGGTCGCATCGTGCCGCGTCGGACGAGGACCGTGGCGACTTTGCCGCTGGCCTTGAGACTGCTTTCAAGGATCCAGCCCTCAGATGGACCGTCGTCCTCAACCCGCATATCCAGGATCTCGGCCAGTGTCACGATGTTCTCCTCCAGCTCGTCCATTCCTAGGCCGGTCTTGCCGCTGACACAGACGACTTGCACATCGCCACCAAAGTCTTCGAGTTCGACGCCGTTGCGCGATAGGTCACTCTTCACCTGGTCGACTCTGGCGGTGTCTTTGTCAACTTTGTTGATCGCGACAATGATTGGGACTTTGGCGCTTTGAGCATGCTTGATAGCCTCAAGCGTCTGCGGCTTGACGCTGTCATCTGCTGCAACCACAAGTACCACGATATCCGTGACGTGAGCACCGCGCTGTCGCATTGTCAAGAATGCGGCGTGGCCCGGTGTATCGAGGAACGTAATCTGCTTGCCAGTAGACATCTTTACAGAGAATGCGCCGATGTGCTGTGTGATGCCACCGTGCTCCTGCGCAGCCACTGATGACTTGCGAAGAAAGTCGAGCAAAGTTGTCTTGCCATGGTCGACGTGTCCCATGATTGTGACAATGGGGGGTCGCTGTGGCAGGAGGGAAGGATCTTCTGCTGGCGGCCTGGGCTTCAAGTCTCTTTCGACGCCAATCTCAACCGTTGGCTCGTATCCGTACTCCTGGGCTACAAGTGCTGCTGTCTCTCCTGCCATCATGCTGTCTTGCGTGATGTTCTCGAAGCCAAGCTCTGCTAGCTGCTCCAAGAACAACAAAGGTTCTACCTTGAGTGCGCTCGCCAAGGCCGATATGGTGATGAGTTCCGGGAGCCTAATTGGGATTGGTCCAGTGCGCTCTGCTTCCTTCGCGGCTTTGCGCTCAGCTTTGATCCGCTGCTTTTCGAGATATGCTTCGTACGCCTCTGCGCCTTCCGAATCAATCTCATCTTCGTCTTCGAATCGGGATTTGGAGCCGCGGTGAGACTTGCCACCCTTCTTCTGTTCACGCTTGCCGCTTTTGGAGGCCGGCGGGCCGTAGTCTTCTTCCTCGACTTCGTACTGCATTCGGCCGCGATCCCGGCCTTCTCTGCTATTCACCAACAAGGCCCCTGTCCGAAGCCCATCAGCGTGTCCTGTCACTGTAGGCTTTTCCTGACTTCGCTGCCGCTTCTCTTCGGCATAAGGATCTTCCTTCTTCTTTTGTCTGGGCAGATCGTCAAGTGATTTGGACCAATCACTGGTGAGCGCGGGTGGAGGTTTAGTCGGTTTCAAAAGCGTGTTAAGGAAGTCCGCGTTGCTCTGTTGTGTCGCTGGTGAAGGTGTCGCTTTCCTCTGCAGCAGGCCCCAAGTACCCCCCTCGGGCGCGGCACCTGTCTGAGCTGCGGCAGCAGGTGCCTCTTTGGCAACTGGATCTTTTCCTTCTTTGGGAGCCGCTGGTATTTGTCGAAGCCCAATAGAACCTACGCCCCATGCTTTTTGCCCCATGGACTGTGTACTTGATGGCGTGCTCTGCGGTTTATGTCGACTAACGGTCTTGGTGATCCTGCTCTCAGAAACAGGTTTACTCGCCATGCTAGAGTTGGGCGTCTCAGGAAGCTTCAAACCCATCGGTGTCATCTTGGGTCGCGACGATGCTTCCACACCCGGTGGATTGTTGCCTATTTTCTTCCTGTCCGCTGCCTCCCGCTGCCAGCCCTGGTACATGACGTTTTGGCGCTCCGCGTTGAATACATGCTTGAAAGCTGGCAACGGCCGCTTGCGCTGCGTGGCTCGCTCGGCTTCTTCTCGCTGGGCTATCAGTCGTTTCCGCTGTTCCAGCTCGTGGGGGCTGAGAAGGTTGTCACTTGGGGTGGCGGTCGGCTTCGCGAAGCTCGCCACTCCCCACCCAGAGCCGCCGCGTGACCCTAGGCCAGAGGGCGCGCCCCAGCCACTGATCCCAAGTGGCCGTGGCCCATTTGAGGTTGATGACGAAGGCGGGCTCGAGGGGTCGTCCTGTCGCAAGGCGCGTGTCGTGGAGATCGGGCGGTAGGCCGTCGCCAGGCTGCGCTGCACAAACAGCCGGTGTTGACAAAAAGCACAGACGCCCGCGTCGCGCCGCATCTAGAACAGTGGAATTCAGTGTCAGATGCTGCCATTGTGGGTTGAAATATTACACTTGTGGGGGTTGGAGACAGCCACTTGCCTGTGCAATCCTGCCTCTAATCATGGTGCCAGAGTGTGCCCGATGGCAAGCAGGCGATATTACCGGGACATCGGGTGATGCGAAGAAGGAGCCTGGATTTCAAAGGCTGGGCGTAGTGCTGCGACGTAGTGTAGTGATCGTGATGTCGTGATCGCGGTGTCTTGAAAATAAATTCGGGTCCTGGCTAATCGACGACATGTACGTTTCCATCAGCCAAATTCTTAAAGTTGCCTCAGTGGGGTTCAACAGGGGTCCAACACCGTTTTGCCCGGCTGACTAACGAAAAAAACGGTGGTCGCTCAAAGCAAAACGGTGTCAGCCGGTGCCCTTTGAGCACAGAAACTGTCTCATTTAACGTCATAACGGTCACAACAATCCTGCACGCAGATCTGTCTTCAATATGAAGACCGCTTCTTCCGTGTCACCGTTTAAATCTCGAACATCGTCACCAAAAGTGCAGAAACTCAAGACATCATCATCGATGGCCAAACAGAGGAACAAAGACCCTCTCGCGGCCAAGCTACGCCGGCCCAAGGAGATCAATGGCATCCCCGAGGGCTACCAGCAGCCGCCTGCCGATCTCAAGCCCTTCATCGAGACGCTGAGCAAGAAGCACGTCTACATCGCACACATCGACAACCACCCGGCATACTTCAAGCGGCAGATCTTCTCCGTGCCCGTGCTCATGAATTTGGCTGTCTGTGCCCTCTTTGTCTGGCGGATATGGTATATCGTCCCCTGGTACCTCAGGCTCATGGCCTCAGTACTCGATATTCCCAACGAGCTCACCCTCAACATCTACGAGATGGAGTGGGGCGAGCTCATTCTCGAGATTGGCCAGAGGACTTTCACCTTCGCCCTAGACTTCCTGCTCTTCGTGTTCCTCTGGCCCTGGCCTGTCGACTTTGCACTCAAGCTCCACGGCGGCAATCCCGTAATGTGGCGCTACAACGTCGGCTTTCGTGACCGAGAGGTCATCATCCGACGCAGCCGTAAGTGGGACTGTGGGCTTAGCGATGTCGTCAAGGACCTCAACAGCAGGGGCCTGCTGATGATGCACGTGGGAACGGCTACAGCGCCGGTCCTTCTCAATGAGAAGACGGGCTACCTTCTCATCAACACCGAGTGGGACCTCGACTGGAACGCCATGTGTGACGCCACCAGCTTTGTGGACCAGAACAAAATCAAGCTCACTACATTCGACACGGTTGTGCTCGTCTTCCATGACGAGTACGGCTGGCTGTCGGTCGAAGTTGAAAAGGCTGAGACGATCAACGCCGACGAGCGGCTCAAGCAGAAGAACATCTTTGCGTTCCGCGACGCGCTCCGAGGTCTTGATAAAGAAGACCTGTTTTACCGCTGGATCGAACTCGTGCAATACGAGTCGTCTAGGCCGGGGGGGTTCACCGAGGAGCGGCAAGTCCAGGCTGCCGACGAGATCAGAGAGTTGTTCAAGACGGAGAGTGTCGACTTTGACCAGCTATGGCTCGATGCTGTCGGTACGCCAACGTCAGATGGGCTTTAGGAAACGGCAGAAACAAGGGCTCTTGTCAGAGTTGTCAGGCCATGGCTTAAAATCGTAGTGTGGGCCGCCGAACAAGCGGGCATTAACAGGCTTAGGACCAACGGACGACCCCTTGGTTGAGAAAGAGGACGATGCCATCATCATCAGTACAACTCGCTCTGCGGCCATTCTTTTTGCAATCTTCCCGCGAGAACTATTGAGGATAGGTCGCACAGAGTACGTCGCGCGGAGGTTGACTACGATTTGTCGAATCAACATGATGTCACTAGCATGGCGATGGTTGCTCAAGCTTAACGAATGAACATTTCAAGACAACCCCTGACTCTGTCCGCCCGCATTCTGATTCTTACACCCTCCAAGCTCTGTTACTCGGAACAGAGCATTATTATTGTGGTGGATAGTTCACGAGAACAGCTGATGTGACATAACTTCGGTTGGACAGGAGACATCGCAACCACCATCAAAGCAAATTAGAGCATTCAACAAGCCCTTGTCACATGACAATTCATTTGTTACGAGTTTATTCTCCTAGGTGCGCTGTCAATTATGCAAAGAGTTGAGCAGATGACATCCCTTTTGCACAACATTAAAATTATGGTCACGAGAAGAAGTCGTTGGATG
Source organism: Microdochium nivale (assembly GCA_026745475.1). NCBI lineage: Eukaryota > Fungi > Ascomycota > Sordariomycetes > Xylariales > Microdochiaceae > Microdochium > Microdochium nivale. Next base: position 508,409 of record JANTFD010000010.1, read on the forward strand.
TGAACTGATGATATCCTTCACGTCGTCTCCTGTTCGGCTCGACGCATGTTGATGACCTTGCTATTGGCCCTTGTGCGCTCCTGCGCAAACGCCACACGGCAGGAGATGGGACAGATTGGGGTGATTTTGGTAATTACTTTGTACCTCCTCCTGTGCCCACATCTTTCTAAGTTGCTTGCCGCCCACATTCAGCCTTGATACTTTCCAATGATACGCGCTTGATTCTCCTTTCAACGCGCTGTAGGTTGCTGGGTTCCGAAAGTTTGATGCTTTTACTACTATCTGAATCGGTATGTTCAGATCGGACTTGATGAACGTTGGGACTGGACTACAATCTGCCGCGCTCCGTCATGTCCATTCAAACCTGGTAGTATGGCTCGTCAGGGTCGATCTAACGCCGAGAAAAGCTGCCCGTGTCTCAATCTCACATGGTTCCACAGGTCCCAACAACCGCGAGATTAAACACCCACCGTCACGGCCCTCTCACGATCGCCATCACCCTCACTCCCTCCGCCACTCGCGCCGGTGCCGGGACCGCCAGCTGATTCTCTTGAATAATGTGACTCCATCTGCCTCTGTCTCTGCGGTCGTGGCGGCGTACGCGTCTCGGCCACGCCCATGAAGCTGATGCTCGCGTCGGTATTGAAGCTGTTGTCCGTGTCCACTGTGCTCGTGTAGTCTCTGGAGCCGACCTGCGGCAATCCGCTCAGTACCGTCCGCCAACGCAGCGGCAGGAAGCGACGCACGGAGTACAGCGTGATCATGAAGGCCATGATTCCAATGATACAGCCTGTAATAACGCCTGCGATGGCCTCTGACGTGTAGCTGTTCACATCGTCGGACGAGATGGAAGTGCGACGGGTGTGCTGCTGCTGCTGCTGCTGGAGATGATGCCTGAGCTGGGTTGTCTCGGCGATTCGTGACATCGCTGTTGTTTTGTAAGATATGGCGGCGTGTGGTCGAACGTGTCTAGCCAGATTGGGTTGCCAGACTTACGCGGTGATGGATGAGTTGTGGTATTTGGTGTTTTCGATAGGTCATTCTCAATGGTTACAGTGAAACGGGCGAACCGGGTTATTTGGATTATCTGCTGGTTGTTGTCACGAATTATGTTTCGCTCAGAAGATCAAGAGATTGTTTTGCACGGTGAATCATTGATGCAGATGAGTGATGCCTGGGCAGACCATCAAGTCAGCTGGGTTAAAAGTCCCATTGTCTCCGCAGCAACGCATGCATGTCAAGTTTTGGTAAAGTGAGTAAAGATTATTGCTGCTATGCTACACTACCTCGTCCATCTCTCTACATTCTCTCTACATGGTCGCGCCAGCCGGCTGGCCTTCCATCGTCAAGGCATTCGCCTCTACTGGTGCCTCCGCCTTGACCAGCTTGACGGTCACCTCGGCGTCACGAGCATAGACGCGCAGGCCCATGACCACGACAGCGTTCCACGGGGCTGTGGGAGTGTCCTCGTCGTCGGAATCATCGGAGTCGCTGCTGTCAGAGTCGCTTTCTTCATCATCCTCTTCCTCGACCTCATCATTGTCTAGAGTGGGCGCTTCGACAGCTTTGTCAGCCGCATCGTTGTCGACGGCGAGACTGCTCTTCGTGTCGTCGTCGTCGCTGGGCGGTGTGGCGGTTGCAGTGGCCTCGGAAGAAGACGACACGACCTCGTCGGCCTGTTTCTTCTCAATGGGTGGCAGAGCATCCTGGGGAGGGCCAGTACTAGAAGTTGCTGTCGGCTCCGCCTTTGCAGAGTCTGGCCTGGAAGGCGCGGCAGGCGGTGCACTTGTTGATTCCGCGCCTGTCACAGAGGCTGGTGCTGCGGTCTTTTCGGTGGAATCCTCGCTCGATGTCTTTTTGGTCTTTTCGTCCTTTGTCTCGCTCTTTTCAACAACGCCCTTCTCCTCTGCGCTCTTTTTTGTGCCGGTTCCGTCTTCCTCCTTGGCGACCTCGTGGATCGCAATGGCGACCTTCTCGATGGCCTTGGCCGCCTGCCGCAATACCTTGCGGTTCTTCTCCTTGAGCATCTTTTTCTTCGCATCCTTCTTACGCTTGGCCGCCTCCTTCTTCGAGACGAGCAGCCCATCCTCGTCGGGCACCCCGCCACGAGCATGAGCCAGGTCGTACTGCATGCCAATCTGCCGGAGCTTCTGCGGATTCTTGTCGGCGTACTCCTTGACAACCTGCTCCACCGACTTCGATTCGTCCCGGCGCGAGGCCGTCACCTTTGGCAGCACAAAATACCGGCCCGCCTCCAGCTCGACTTCGCAGGAGACGCTCCTGTTCTCCCATGTGTGGATCGGCCGCACGCGGCAGATGTGCTCATTGCTCACCGCAGTGCCGCTGCCCTCCTCGGTAGCTGCCTGCAGGATAAAGTGCAGCTCGTACCTGTACTCGCCCTCGAGGCAAGTAAAGTAGCGCTCGTCGAGCTGCGTGAGCGCGATGATGACGAGGCCTGACTTCTTGACTTCAATCTCAAACTTGGACTGCAGGTAGCCGGTGATCCACGACACATTGGCGCTCGTCCACTGCTGCACCACGGTCCAGTGGTCGTCAAAAAGTCGTGTGCGGTGCAGGAACATAAAGGTATTGAGCATGTCCTCGTACGACATCCAGAACACACCGTCGTCACCGAACTTATGGTCCATCTTCTCCAGCCAGTACGGCGTCCATTCAGAAGAACCGTCCGACCATGGGCCGTTCCATTCGCCGAGGCCAGACCCCGAGCGCTCTCCCCAGGGATTCCTATCAAAGTTTTCATCAGCATCCCTGGTCTTCCGACAGGCGAGGAAACACAAACATACCTGATTTGCACAAGGCGGACCTTTTTTCCCTCCTCGTCGACCTCTTCTCTAGCTTGGAGAATCGAGTAAGCATGGCCGAGCGCAAGACCGCTCTTTTGCCGATCCCAGCCAGTGCCCATAGCAGAGGCTGCGAAGACAAAGTCGCCATCACCACTGCTTTGAAGTTCCCTCCAGAGCTTGTCTTTCCTTAGCACACGGTTCGAACTGACAGTCGTGGTTACGCCGCCCGTCATATCTTCGACAGCCTCGCCCGACCAGCCGCCAGAAATGGCTTCGTAGTCGCCGTGCACTTTTGCGTACGCCTTTTCCAGCAGCGGCAGCCACGTCTCATTCTCGTCGTTGCAGCGTGCAAAATAGAGCGCCTCGGACCCCGTCTGCTTCTCCTTGCGGTGCTTCCTAGATCTCTTGCCACTGCTGTCATACACATCCCCATAGTGATCAAAGTCCTCATCTTTCAGGTATAGGTTATCGTCCACCACTGTCGAGATCCACTCGCCGTCACGTTGGAACACGAAGCCGTAGACGCCGCACTCTTCGTCACGCGCGACACAAACGCGCTCCATGAGGTCCTTCCGGTGTGCAATTGTTGCCACAGCTGCAAGCCACCAGCAGTCCCCATTGCCGCCTTGTTTAATGTCTGAGCTCGAGTACCCATTCAGGGTAAACCTCGGCGAGTTGAAGATCCAGTCGACCCGGTGGACGGAGCCAGGATAGTACATCTCACCCGATGAGACGCCACCGTAGAACTGGAGGCCGCCGCTGTTGTCAGCACTGACACGTCGACCCAGCGCGTTGGCTTCTGTCTTGTTAGTACCGTTCCCGCCAAGGATCTGGCTTTGTGCGGGCGTCTTTAGGCTGTTCTTCGCCCCCCAGGCGTTCACTGGCGGCGAGCCTACACCCTCTGCTCCAGCATTTGCACTGTAGTCGCGCTCAAGGCCGTTGAGACAGTTGTTGTTGTTGTACCTGTCCTGCTCAATGTCGAAATCCGGGTCCGTATACTTCGTATTGGTTCGGTGGCATTCGCGCACGATGCGCTTCACACGATCACGGCACTCCTTGGCCGCAGTCTCGTAACTTTCTGCTGCATTGCGGGCAGACCGGGCACCACGCGGGTGAAAGGGGGGGAGGATGTCTTTATACAGACTCCGTGGGAAGATGGAGGTGACCTTGCCCGGTTTGCGGCTGTGGAACTTGTCCCAGAAGTCGGAGAGGATTTCCTGAGGCGCCTTCTTGTTGCGGTTCTTATCGACGCTGGCCGGTAGTGGCAAGCGAACGGGTGCGTCGCCGTAAGGGCCGTCCATGGCTGAGTTCTGTGGGGTTTCTGTGAAAGTCAAAGTATACGTTGAAGCGGGAGCGATCAAGTGTGTACGTTCAGTGACTCTCTTTTGATGTTTTCAGTAAAGCCCGCCATCGCGGACGACCAAGTGACAGCTGACCTGCAGGTCCCCCTATTTATACATAACCAGCCTCTAGTCCTTCAGCCCCAAGAGTCTACGCTGCAGTCGTCTCCCCAGCTATACCAGGGCCAGTCTATTTTGAAGCATTGTCCAGAGCCATGGTGCCGACGCGTCTAGGGGGGTCCTGTCAGCCACGATATGCAGTCTGCAGTTGACCCCTCCGGGTACGGTAACCCGCTCACGATTGCTGACGGCAGCGGATAGGGTCTCTGGGGCCAAGAACCTATCACGAAGCGGGCAACTAATGACGGGCCAGCGGCATGCCGAGGTCCTCCAGCAGAATGATTTCTACAGTGTGAGACGAGGTTCTCGCAGGAGCATCGGCACCATTCACCGCATCGGCACGGCTGGGAGAAAGAGAGGCGAGAGGTTGGGAGAGTCGTAAGCCGCCGCCCCCCTGCCTCCCCTTCCCCTCTCATATCAGCCGCCTAGCCCCCAAGCCCCATCCCTGATGGCTGCAGAATGCGATCATTCTTTGCACCAATTTGCCAATTGTGCTCCAATATACGGAGTACATCGGGGAGTATCCCGAAAGTTGACGAAACAAGAAACGATGCGAGACGTCGCTACTGGGAGCAACGACGTGACGGACAAGCAAAACAGCCAGTTCCAGACGACCAGAGAAGGTCGCCATTCCATCATGGTCAACCCGGCATCGCACACAAAAGGCTGCGGCGGCGAAAACAGCAGTGACAATTCGGTGCGGGCCGACGTCGCCAGGAGGGTAATAATACATGTACTACCGCTGCTGTCAGCATCCCAACCGAGCAATCAACCCTGCAGGACTAAGTACCCCCTGCTCAGATGTCACGGCAGCTCAGTATGTGTGACCTGTTTTATATGTGCGAGTGTATGTGTGTGTGCTACGAACCTGCGAAATCTACCTACCAGCGTTATCAGTCTCGCACGCCAAACATGTCCCCGAGCGCCTACCAGTCAGCACTAAATAACACGGAAGCGGCAAACCCTCAACGACCCCCTGGGCGTTTCTTCTCCCAACTCCCTTCCTGAAAAAACAAAAACCCATGGTCTATTGTGCGCGTTTTTTTCCCTTCTTTTGATAGTGTGTGAAGGCATAGATAGATAGGTGTCTTGCTGTCCTAAGCGCATGTAAATCGTCGGACTTGGAATCCGACGTGCATCTCTTCAGCCCTACAATTGGGGGAGGGGGGTTAGGTAGGCGGGGCCTAGTACTAGTCCTGGTCCTGGTCCTGGCCTGGTCTGGTGTCCACGGCGGCGCGGCACGCACGCTACCCCTGGTGAATCCCTAAAACCCCCTGCGGCAAGGTCATGTGAGAGACACAGGCGGTCGGTAGCATCAGCTCTCATGTTTTGTAGGTACAGCGGTCAGAGAAAGGGGGGAAGAAGAGAAGAAGAAGAAGAAAACATCTCGATGTAGTTATGGTTATGTAAGTTAGACCTCAAGATCGAAAGAAGAAAGAAAAAAAGAAACACATGATATTGCTCTTTGGCAGCGGGAAGGAGGGAGGAATGATCCAACCACATTGCTGACTAATTCATGGGCCCTGCAGAAAATAGAGATTCCAAAACACACACTGAAAAACAAGGTCACCGTCTTTTGTACATAGTAAACAGCGTAGTCAGCTTCCGTGATGGGACAGATGCATTTGCGTGGGGGTCCAATGTGTGTGTCTCACCCCCCAATAGCGTACCGTTATCTTACTGGCCCTGTTCTACTGCTGCGTCAGACGGAACAGACATCCAACGGGCGGGAGGGGAAAAAGGATAGAAGAATCCTCGCTCATTTTTGCGGGTATTTGTTTTCTACCAGATGCTCACACCAACACTATGGAAATCAATCGCCCGCTTTTTCCCTGATGATAAATAATCAACGAGGCATGGCGGCAGCGAGCCCTTGCCTTTATGCTCATCCGGCAAGCCAAGACGCTTCCGCAATGCCTTAAAAATAACAAGCAATAACAAACAACTTGGGGGTATCATCAACAGCATTATCTTCGTTTCAAGCAAGCAAGTCAGCAACGAACCCGAGATCGTGGCGCTTCTCATCGCACACCCGCGCCCACTCGAGCAGCACCCGCCATGTGTACAGCAGCATGTCCTCCCGCCGCAGCACCTTGGCCGCCCACACGGCACCCTGCTCCGCAATCAGCTGCGCCGCCTTGTCGCCCTTGGCGTCGCGCGTAAAGTAGTCGAGGATCCCGTACAGGTCCTGCTGCGTATTGTCCATGGGCGCAAAGTGCAGCCACGGGCTGAGGCGGTCGTCGTGCCACTCGGCGTAGATGGTCGACTTGATCGGCAACGACGTTGATTGCAGAAAACTCCGGAACCGCCCACTGAAGCTGTTGCCGTCAATGTCAGGCAGGAATTTGTAGTCGAAGTACTTGCTGAACGAGATCTTGCTCGCCTTTGGAAACGTCTCGCGCATGTATCCACACTGCTTGTCGCCGTCGTCGAGGCACATGAGTTCGGTGAAGCCAACGTCTGAGAGGCCTTCGATCCACGGTCCGAGCTGGCCCCCGCGGGCCTCCATCAGATCTGGATAGCGCTCTCTTGTGGGAAGGTCGAAAGTCTTGGCCGGGACGCCGTTCGCCTCGGTGTCAGTCACCACGCTGCCGTCAAACATCTCTACAGCGCGCATACGCTGTAGATGCGTCCAGTTCTCCTCGGTAGTGTTGCCTCCAGTCGACAAGCCCCTCCAGACGGCGCGGCCCTGCTTCTCTTCCCACGGGACGCTCCACGAGTTGGCGATGCTGTATCTGGGCGTTCCTGTCACGCGGAATCGTGCAGAGTCGGCAAGGTACATGGCGCCTGGGATCAGGATCTCGTTGTTCGACGCGAGCTTGGATCCTCCAAACATCGGTATCAATTCGTCCGAAGTCAGCATCGCGCCAGGCTCGACCAGGGCAGCATGTAGCCCGCGCATGTGCGGCTGCGTGCAAATGTCCAACGTCGCTGTGAAGTTGCGCACGAAGCCCCTGTGCTGGAAATTTTGGTCCTTCGTCGGGAATTCGGGGCGCTCCCAGAGCGCTCCAAATTGCTTGACATTCCTAGACGGCGATCCCGGCGGACAGGTGGCTCTAACGACGTCCCAGAAGTTCTTTGTGAGCCACTTGGGCTCGTACATCTTGGTCTGATCACGCACGCTGTCCACGGAATGGAGGCCGGAGAACTTCGAAACCACATGTCCCGGGTCCTTCATCGACCTTTGATCCTTCTCGATGCGCATCAACCCCTCCATCACATTCCATGGCACCAGAAGGCGCGACTCGTCCAGGTAGTTGAACGGCATGTCGACGTCAGGCAGATACGGCGCCGCCTCGTCGACGAGGTCGGCCCAGAGCTGCTGCCACGGAGGAGCCCACTTCTTGAGGGGCCCGAGCCCCTTGGCGACCCCGTTCCGCACTCGGACTATGTTGAGCCATGTCGAGGCTCTGAGGGCGGTCTGCTGGGGGTCCAGGGCCCAGTACGGCGCAATGTCCTTTTCTATGCGGTCAAAGAAGGACTCGACAACGGTAGCGTTGTGGTCCTGGGCGTACTTGAACCACGCGTCAAATCCTGGCGGGGGGTGCCGGCCGCGGCGCTCTCTGTAGCGAGCGGCAGCCGTGTCGAGGTCATGGCTGGCATGTGCGAGCACCCGGCGGTGCTGGTCGTGGGCCTCCCTGATGAGCTCGTCGATGGGATGGGTGGTGTCGATGTACCGCAGGTAGTCTTCGAAAGTCGTCGGGTTCTCAAAGGGCGTTAGGTCTGGCGGCGCGAAGAGCCAGTAGCCGCAAAGGAGGATGGAGAAGAGGCACAAGGCAAGCGAGCAGGACAGCCTGGACCGGCAGTTGAGCCTAGGCCATGGACTCCTGCTAGGCGAGGGATCGCGCAGCCACGAAGGCTTCTCTTTGAACATTGGTAGCAACGCTAGGACGCCTGGGATGCCGGAGATGTCGAGGGCAACATGAGGCGCGGCGTGCGACACGGGAACAGTAGGCGGCGCAAGCAGTGGTTGTGTGAAGGCAAGCGATACTGAAGTGTGACAGAGACAGGAGGGAGCGAGGCGAGTCGATGTGATGTCCCGCGCAAGATGAGGGCTGGACAGGCCAAGGCTGGCTTGGCCAAGGCACCAGTGTCACAAGTATTACGGAGCATTGAGCACGGGGAGTCGCATGGGACAGGCCCGGCGCGGGCGTCCAGGGTGTGTGGCAGCGATACATCGCGACGGACGGACAGCCCCAGCGAGCGCCAGGTTGCAAGATGCGCAGTCGAAGGCGGCAGTGCCAAGCGAAAAGTGCGGTTTTGGCGGGACGCGGTGGTCAGCTCTACTCCAGACGCAGCAGGAGCGGGTGACGATCCAGGGGGCGGCGGGCACTTGCAGGCGCACCCCAAATTTGGCTCTCCGGTGTCAGCCAGTTTAATTGCCCGCCTCAGGCCCGGGCTGCACAGTCGACGCGCCCGAGTGCGCACCGTGTGCTGCCGGGATGAAACAGGCGGTCAGGACAGTGCTTGGTCCGTCTGGCTGCCCACTCGGCTCCACGGCCCAATTTCGAATGTGCAACAATGCCGAGTCGTGCATGGCATGCATAGCCCTGCGAGGCGGCTTACGCTGCGTACGGAGGGGAGGACGAGCTGTTGGTGATGCCGCGAATGGGAATGCAGAGAACGAGGCTGCCTGGGGCGCGCGCGGGGATACCAATTTGACATTGTGCTCCGCCATGTGTCCAGGTACGGTACGGAGCTCTCCCTAATTCAGTGTACCTATTGCCAAAGACTCAGCCGCCCGTACCTAAGGTAGCTTACTCCGTCCAGTAGATGCGCCACGGCTGGTTGCCGGCTGAGCGCCACCTTAACGGCAGCTAGGACAATCCAGACTCTCAGCCCCAGCATTGCAGCAGCAGCAGCAGCAGCGCAGACAGCCCCCCCGAAATAGATCTGACGACCCAGTCGCCCCCTCCCCTTTTCTTCTGTTTCCCATGCCGCGCCGGCACGCCTCGAGATAGATGACGGGGGTCTGGCCCTTGAATTATTGTGCTCGAGCAAGGCCATTCCCCTTCAAGAACCACGGTAATAAAGGAAGGTCACGGGAGCATCAAAACGGGGAACGCGTGCCCAACAGGTCGGAACCTTGGTGCTTCCACACCCCTGAAGGATTACCACCCCTGAGATATGAGGCTCTCTTTGCTGTCTTCTCGTGACTCCACTCGATTGCGCTTTTATCCGCTCAAGGCAGCAGCATTTGGGCCTGCTGCACCTGGTCATTCGAGTCGGTGACCGACATGAAAATAAAAACGCCACCTACGAAAGGTTGCGCTGGCGATCACAGATCGAGAGAGACGGAAGAGGATCCCCGAAGTATTGTAGTCCTTAAAGCTGTCGAATTCTACCCTCTGACGCAAGACAGAGGTGACGGTGCACAGAAACGGAATTCAGCACGACGGGAGCCTTATGTCCTGCTCAAAAATCCTCGAATTGATTTAATCACAACATTAAGGCTTACAAGCATATTCGACGTTCTACGACCAGAAAAGTCCCTAAAATCAAGCAAATAGTAGGATAAGGAACAGTTGGAGCAAGAGTGGGCAAACCCATAGCTTGCTATGCGGACAGTCAGAGAAGCTTCCCACGTCACCGCACGAGAGAAAGTGCATTTTTCGTTTCTTGGCTCGGCAAATCGATCAGCGTGTGTTGTACCCGTGAGGGGTATGGTGTCTCTAAGCCCCCTTCCCCACGGCGGGGTGTGGGATATTTCTCGGAACATCGACCTTGTTTGCCAGTTCACCACTTTCCTCGTGCCGATAAGCCGTTGCGGAGGCAGCCAGGATAGTCCTCCTTTGCTAGTCCATGTCCACGAAGCTGCCCCCCAGCAGTTGATACATGGTATCAAAATGCCGTCCAGACAAGACGCGAATGGTGGCAGAGCCATAGGCTACGAACTCGTATGTGCAGCAGGTTTGTTGAGAAAGCAGCCAAGTTCGACTATGGGGCGTGGTGTTGAGGCATCTGCCCCCTCCTCGTTCGAGTGAGCAAGGAGTTTTTCAACTATGAAGTGGAACGCTTCTCCAGGGAAAACTAGGATGGGGTCGTTACTTGTCGGGGGGAAACAAGTCAGGTGTCCCCCTGTGGTGCAATTAGTTTCCTGCCTCGAAGCTCTATTTCCCTAACGCTGTTTCATAAAGTAACAACTAAGAATAAGTTCTGTCTGGACGACCTTCTGTACAGATCTTAAAAAGTCTATTGTTGTTTGCAGGGTCCGCCGGCGGTTGCCGATTGGATGAACTCATTTCACCAAGGGCGTTGAAACTCGCAGGAGGAGAGTAAGGCATGTACCATTTGGGTTCATTCCAGACAGGCGCAATTATACAAAGCGATCATCATAAAGAGTAGCAGGACTCTTTTCTGCTCAAAGCTGAGCTTGGAAAAGCTAAGTGCTAGAAGGTCACCGGGTTTGTATTCGTGATGTACCGTGAAACTAGATGTAGAGAGAGAAAAAGAGAGAGTGACGACTCGTCGTTGCCCAGCACATTCTGGGGTAAGGTTTCCTGGCAGAATTCCACACAACAGGAGACGTATGTCACGCAGAGATGCTTTCAATTCTTCTTGCCCTTCTTAACGGCCGGCTTGCCGAGCGCAGCCTCCCGCTTCTTGGCCTCCCTGATCTCAATCTCGGACTTCTTCTCCGCGGCTTGCGCGTCAGCCTCCTCTTTCTCGGCCTGTTTTTTCGGTTAGAGGATATTAGTTAGCTCAAATTCTCAAACGGATCTTGGCTTCTCTTATTTTGGCAGGCGACCAGCACAGCTCGTGATGCGAGAAACAACGCGAGCACAAGCACAACACATTGATACACCTAGGGGTGGGGGAGTCTTCGTAAAAGCAAGAATAGAAAAGGCCGTACCTGTCTGCGAGCAGCCTCGTTCGCGCGCCTCTCGCGGATCTCCTTGAGGCGGGCCAGGTCGGCCTTTGCCTCGTCCGTCTTGCCGGCCTCGTGCAGCTTGCGGTACCGCTCCTTGGCCTGCTGCGCTTCGTACGCCTCCTTCTCCTTGCGGTTCATCCCGCCCACAGCCATCTTCTTGACGCCCGCCGTCGCCTTGCTGACTGGCGCATCGCTATCGTCCTCGTCCTCATCGTCCGAGGTAGGCTTGGGCGGCGCAAGCGTCTGCTTGCGCGCCGCCTTGCTGTGGTTTGGGTTCGCGGGCATGTCGTCGTCGTCGTCGTCGTCGTCGTCGCTCGAGTCTTCCTCGGAGTCGGTCGGCATGTCGCCGACCTGCACGGCGCCCTTCTTCTTCTTGGCTATCGCGGCGTCCTTTTGCGCCTTCTTCGCGGCGCGGCGCTCTTCTCTGCTCGCGGGCTCGGTGGCCGTCTTAGCAGACGGGCCGGCGTCGTCAGAATCCTCGTCGGAATCTTCCTCTGAGTCTTCGTCCTCGTCCTCGTCTGAGTCATCGTCATTGGCGTTCTTGCCGCCGCGCTTCTTCTGCGCGTCGGTGCTCCACATGCTGATCTCGTTGCCGTCGGCGTCGAGGGGCCGCAGGTCGCGCGAGAAGTGGTGGCCGCCTGTGTGAAGAAGAGTTTAAGGTAGCTCATGTTAGTCCACTGCTTGCTTGCAAGATCGGGGATATTGCTTAAAACGGTCGGAATCGTCTCATCATGCGTCGTTTTGTAGCGACCGCGTTTGCCAGACATGCAGAGGCAACACTTGGGAACAGTAGGCTTCTGGTTGACGTACCTCCTCGCGTGTACTTCTTGAACTTGCCCCCGCGGCCACGGCCGCCGGCAGCTGCTCCTCGTCCTGTCATGGTGTTGCTTAGGTGAGGGGTATGCTGAGAGGAAAATGCTGTGTGAGTGCAAAGTGTTTCTCTTGCTAGATGGCGGCAGCGGCGAGCAGTGCAAATAAGGCGGTGGTAGAGGGGCAGTTTTTGGACTGGCGTAGGGTCCCAGTCTTCAAGTTTGTTTGTCTGAGCTCTGGAATTTAGGATCGAAGAAGCAGCATAGAGCGGGTTTACGCTAATCTAGATTCCGAAGACTGCAGAGCCTACGCACGTCTCTCGCGACGACATTCGTTCCTTTGTATTCTCATTCCATGACGAGTTCAACTTTCCAGAGGCAGATGAGCCGTGAATCATATCCCATCATCTCACGCACCGCGGGGTTAGCAGGCGAATGCCCCGCGTGCTCATCAGCGAGCAGCCAGACAGCCTGGGCGTCATTCAGCGTGCGCACGAATCAGGCGGCTCGGAATGTCACATGGGCGGGGTAGTTTCCAGGGACTTGCCAAGCACGAGTGCTCATTGCCCAGCGCTCCACAATGCAGCAGCAAGCAATCAGCCACAAGCCACATCCACGAGAATGTGGCCTGTGTGGCTGACCATAAGATGCAGCATGACCCACTTCAAGAAAGCACAGTGGAGTCACTGCCGGCCCTTTAAAACGTTTCGCAACGGCACCGCCTTTCCTCTTTCTTCCCTTCCCTCTCCATAAACTGAAATAAACCTCCATATTCACTCTGGCTTTCGTCAATATCAATGGCAGGTCTTGGAGGGGAAATTGGAGGAGAGAGGAATCCCCGGGAGGGCTCACAAGGCTTCTCCTTCGACCACTTACCCTCCGCCCTGTTTCATCAATGTGTTGGGTTGCGGAGAAATTTTTCGGTCGAGACATTCTATTCTGTACGCAGAAGGGTTTTGCATTTTGTGACTGTACAGCGCTGAGTGGTTGTTGGCCACGCCAGAGTCTGTTGCCGGCCCTTCTACGGATATTGCCGCCCAGCATGCTTACTGCCCTGAGCCACCGAACTTGACGCGCGATGCGTTCCCGTTTTTTTTTTAATCTTCCGTATGTCGCCCACAATTGCTTGCCTCACCAACGGGCACAGTTCTCTACCACCACGACAACTTCAGATCGCGTCAGCTCTGTTGCGCTGCGGCACCCGCCCACAGCCTCTGCCTGCACCCAGGCCTCATCCGCAATCTTGACATTAGCCTTCGTTTCGAAACCTGTGCGAGGAGCATCGCCAAGGACAATACCAGGGCTCTTCTTGAAGCTGCCCGAGATGACGTTCCAGAGACGCATCTCGGTCGCGCCGTTCCAGCTCATCCACACATCGGCTGTCCCGTTGTCATGCCTGCAACCAGCGATTTTCGGCTGCGTCGCTGGGCACCCTTTCCACTCATGCTTCCTTGCACGATATGCCCCAGCGCCGGGGACCAGGTGCGACCCTCGGGATCCGAAACGCAACGTCGACACCAGCGTACCATCCATGTGAAACTCCTTTATGACGGGCTGCGTGCCAAAGCCGATGAAAGCGTTGCCGTTGTCGAGCATCTGCATGCTGCCACCCGCCACGGAAGAAAGATTCTCGTTTGGGTCCCGGTATCTGGTCGCCCCCGTGACGCTTAGTCCTGTGACATTCAGCTCTAAGAGCATGCCGTATGTTTCGTTGAGCGGGGTTGTACCGTTGTTGCGATTGTTGAACATGCTTAGGAGTATTTGTCCCTCTGGCGATCTCTGTGCATGGGCATCATGCTGCCAACAGAATGATGCTGCCGGCGTCATGGTGAACTCCCCATCTCGATCACCCTAGTGAGGTCAGTAATGTGCTCCCAGCTAGATATCACATCTCCTTCACTCACCTGCAGAGTCCATGCGACTCCGCCAAACTCTCTGTCGATGTAGTACACATTGCATGTGTGGCGTGACGAGAGCAATATGCCAGTCTCAAAGACTGTGACACTGTTCAGATGCAGGTAGTCCCACGGCGACATCGACGGCACCCCACTGCTATCTTGGGTCCTCGCAGCAGGCACATCGGCATAGGACTCCGTGATTGGAATAAAGTTTGAACCACGCCAGCGGAAGAGGACTTCGTTTGTCACGATGTCGATCTCGTACACGACGCCATCACGGATCCACCCTGCGTTGGACCCGCCAACTTCGGTCAGATCCCAGGGTATCACGTCATATGCAAGCACGAGCAGAGTGCCAGATGAAGTCACGAATGCTTCATGCGGGTCAATGAGAGAGTCAAACTGCCCATGTGTCGAAAGACTCGGGTCGTTCAAGGTGACGTTGTAGATTGGCTGATAAGAGTTGTCGAGGATGCGAATGAGGCCGTGGGAATATATTGGCAACTGCGACATCGAGGAGCTGCTCGACTCCCAGAAGAGCAGCACTTCCTCACCGAAGAGCCTGGCTGGGGTGAGGTTCGAGACCAAGTGAGTGGCGGACGGGTCAGACTGCCAGATGAGCTGCCCGGCTTCGGTCATGATCATGGCGGCGTTCTGGGTGGCATCGGGACCGAACTGGGCAAAGAAGATATGGCCAGGTGCTGTCTCGCCGGAGATTTCGACGTCGAGAAAGGGCGGAGTGAATGTAGGCTCCGTCTTGAAGGAGTAGTGCTCCCATGATAGGTGTGTTCCGTATTGGCTTTGCGTTGTTGTGGCCCTTCCGATCCGGATTGCCCAGAGGAGCAGCGCGAAGATGGTGGTCAGAGGCATATTGAGTCTGTGGGAGACGAACATCTCGAGGTGCAGTGTCGTTGTTGGAATACGCCTGCGATGCAGAAGCATTTGCACTCTGGGTGAAGACGCGTAAACTTGTACGGGAGATGTGAGCATCGAGTCTGGTGTACTTGCAATTTCCTGGGGGGGCAGTCAGAGGCAAGAGCCTTCAGGTGGTGCCTGCCCAGGCATCTGGAACATTTCCGCGCTTGCCATGACCAGACGACCGTCAAGTGCCATCATTTCTCCGAACCTTGAGCGCTGGACATCGCCGTCCATATCGGCAACCCCAATGATGTCTCGGAGCTCCACAGGACACCACGCCATCTTTGTCCTCCACCTATCGCAAGTCTGCCGTCGCTGATCGAGGCCAGGCTGTCTCCCGGCGTCTCAAGGCTGCACGACCACGACAAGGAAAGGTACACTACCCAAATAGTGAATGTCACCACTGAGTCAATGACAATTGGCTTCAAAGATTTTCACATGTTGTACCCTTTGACTGCACACGTAGTACAATTAACGAATGTGTTTCTCCTACTCACTCCATTGTTCAACTCTCGGGATAATGTCGACTCTGGGGTACACCTATCTATCATCAACTGCGATATCCTCCCCATGATGCCCATTCAACCACCATTTGACGGTTCACAAGAACAGGCTACCTCGTCCGTCTCTCTTTGGAAGTTTAGGAAGGGAGGTAGCTCTCATCCGCGTTCTTCTCGGCACGCTTCGATGGGAGGTAGCTATCGTCCGCATTCTGCTCGGCCCGTCTGGAAGGCAGGTAGCTCTCATCCGCGTTCTGCTCAACACGCTTGCTTGGGAGGTAGCTCTCGTCGGCGTTCTGCTCAGCACGCTTGGATGGAAGGTAGCTTTCATCAGCATTTTGCTCGGCACGCTTAGACGGGAGGTAGCTCTCATCCGCGTTCTGCTCAGCCCGCTTCGATGGCAGGTAACTGTCGTCGGCGTTCTGCTCTCCTGTGTAATGGCTCAGCTCGATGATCTCATTCAATCAGGTTTAGAAGGTCTTACCTCTTGGGTAAGTGGGAAGAGCAATTGCGCCGACGGCGAGCAACGCAACAATGGATAGGAACTTCATAATTGTTGTTGGTGTTGTGATGAGTCTTTGAATGGGTTCGTTTTCAGTGAGTGAATCGTACGCATAGACACGATACCTACTAACGATTTAACATGTTGGGCAGGACGATATTTCAAGGATCGCTCGCGACTGATCCTCCTTGATTACGAGACTTGCCTGAAATCGGTGGCACATGCATAAGCCTCACCTCTACAGGGACTTGATCTCCCCCTGTCGCCACTAGGCCATAATACCGACTTTCTGACAGGAAATTCGACTTCTAGCCAATAACACACCCTTACCCCGAAGTCAGAGCCCGAGGCAAGAGGAGCAACGGTACAGCCGACTTCGTCCGCGGGCCTACCCACTGCCCTTGAAAACAGCTGATAGATGTCGTCAACGCCGAAGTCGCCGCCGCGATATCCGTAGCACCTTCCTGATGCGCCATGGCTTCATGCCCGGTGATTCCGCCGGTTTGGAGGGGTTGTCCCAAAAGCTTGTTGAGAATTGGCTCCCGTGTGCTTGTATCCACTGGCATCCAAGAAACAGGCTTTAACGTTGTCCGAAGGAGCAAAAAGTACCCGATCGAGTAAGAAGAACCTTGCGTGATGGGGGATGCTCACGCCACGATACCAGTCCCTTGACATGCAGGATCCTTGACCCCGCCTTCGGTCTTGAAATCCGCTGTTTTCATTGGAACAATCGAGAACGAGCGGCATCATCGCTGCAAATCGTTGTGGGGTTGTTGAAATAGGCAGACTTGCCTAGATCATTCACTGTAGTGTGGGACAGCCTGGACAAGGTTGGTGTCTGCCCCTCAACTGCAGAAACTTACATATCACACTAAAATAGGCTCAAGTATTGAGGACATGAACTACATGAATTGCACGCCGGCTTACAACATATGTTTAGCACGGGCGGATCTAGAACAGACACGACATCCACTGACAACCTGTTTCCTTTTCGCAAGAAGTAGATCAGCATACACACATGAAGTTGACTGCAAGCTGAAACGTAACATTGATCTAGTTGCTGACGTGCCAAGACCTTGCCCTCCTTCCTAAACAGGCGAAGATGAGATAGGCCGAGGCCGCTGCAGAATCCCGGGGAACAGGTTCACTGCAAAAGCCGATTAGACAAGCAGACCCTCCAAGATTCGTCTGCTGACCGGCCTGTCTACAAGGGATCGCCACTTCGACAGGGGTCTCACAACATCCGATAGCCATCCGATATCAGGAAAGTCGGGTCCGTGGATGAGGGCGACAACGGCTCGCTGGAAGCCGCAAGGTTTGCGGCCAGATATGGGTTCGTGCAGCTCACGGATTCGTTCCGGTTGGGCATGCTATGAGGATAGTGGTTATCGAGGAGTGACAAGATACTTACATGTCTAGTTACATGACTTTGACCACTGATGGTCGTCTCTTGGCAACCTTTTCATGTTTCCACTCTAGTCCACTATCGAAGCTTCCACCTACAGTCAAACTTGACATTTACCACAACGACCAGAAGAACACTCAGTATCAAAGATGGCAGAAAAGACTGAAGAGTACGACCCACTGTACACGTCCCGCTCATCAGGAGACAAGTCGGAATCCGACTACGACGACGATGCCGAGATGAAGTCCCTCGCCCAGCGCAGCCGGCGCTCATCGCGCTGGCAGCGACTCCGCCCGTGGGCTCTGCACCTCGGCCTCCCGCTGCTCTACACGGCCATGTTCCTGGGATCCGTTTACTCGAGACCAGCGGCCGGGACGTTTAGCTTGCTCGACTGTGAGTTTCCTTTGGAGAAGGTCAAAGCATTCCCAACCGAGAGAAGCGCGAGCAGCTTCGAAACGAACTCTGTAGCAGAGATACTAACCCCAGCCATCGGCAGCACCGGCAAAGTACATTGGCGAGAAGACCCATCTCGAGGCGTTCCCGCTCGAGGGCAAGGCCACGGGGCCGTACACGGGTGAGCCCCGGAAGGAGCTCGACGACGCGTGGCGGGAGCTGCTGCAGTGTAAGTTGACTGATAAGGAAAACGTCCTCACCCTTTTGGCTGCTCAAGTCCAGTCATTCATGTACCTACACGAAATCCGCAGTGGCGCAAATCATTGAGAAATCTCTTTCGCTGACATTATGCACCTTGGCCGGCTGGCTAAAGACAACAACATCCGCATTCCGGATGATTGGATCATGCGCTTCGGCCGCGCCGAGACGGCCGTCAAGCTACCTGACGGCGGTTATCTGGGCATGCTGACGGCATACCACGAGATTCACTGCGTGGTGAGTCCTATTTTGCTCAAGTTGCAGACTCGGTGCCCTGGAAAAGCTCAGACAAGAGCTGGAAAAGAGAAGAGAGAGAAAGGGAGAGACTGCGTGTATGAGTCTGACTGGCTGACACAACCGGACTTGCTATCCTACAGAAACGATTGTACCAGTCGTTACATAGGGAACACTACATGCCCAACTCGACGGCCGAGGAGCTCGAGGTGAACATGGGCCACGACCGTACGTTACGATGCCCAATGCCTTTTTTCCTTCTTGCCCAGGTCACCCCATATCCTATTTCCCTGCAGGCATCTAGTGCAAGCCAAACCCAAAACTCGTAACACACCCTCCATCCTTCAAATTCACAGAGTTCATAGCGACAACAACATTCCAGACCCCAATCCCTCTCAGCCGCGACCCGGAATCATCATCATCATCATCTCTCCATACACCATTCCCAAATACTGACCTGGAGATATTCAAAACACAACAGTGCACTGTCTCGAGGTTCTACGCATGGGCGCAATGTGCCGCGGCGACGTCTCCGTCATCACGCACCGGTGGAAGGAAGGGAGCATCAAGCCCAACGTCGAGCAGCGCGCGCCGCACCAGTGCGTCGACTGGGACGCCGTCACGGGGTTCGCGGCCGAGCGGACCGTGGATATATGGCAGGAAGGGTATATCCGGAACCCGAATACAGGTCAGTTCCCTTTTTCCTACTTCTTTTGTCCTTTTTTCTTACTTTTCACTTCGCCCTCTCTCCTCGTCTTTTTCCCTTCTGTCCCGTGGCAGATGAAGGGGAGCAGAGAGGGAAGGGCGGTTGCGGTTCTACTCACATGATCAAAACATTTACCCCATTTCCCGGCCTTAAATTCCGACAAGCACGAAGAGCACGAGATTTGGAAACGAAGGACAAGTCGGCGCTGACCACCATACCATTACCCCAAGCAGGTGTATACCCCTTTGCCCCGCCAGGCGGCAGCAGTTCATCACACCAGGAACACGAGCACATGCACAACGGCGGGACCATGTAGTAACAAGGGGGGAAGTGTCAACGCATAATGCTTTCTTGCTTGTGCTCGGCTAGATTGTCTACGAAATCGAGGTGTAGCGATCAAGAGAGTGAAAGCGAGTGGTAGCAAGATGATGATGCATTGCTATCAGGAGCCCACTAGCGATACGACTTGAGTGAACATGCTCACAAAGTCGTTGAATGGAAGTACACTTGTTAAAGGGTATCTTTTCGCACTGATTGTGATACGAAACTGCATATTCGTGTTATCCTGCAACATGATATTCACGTCCCTCCAATGTCCCAGTGAAGCGTGATACTATATCACTTTCTACGGCGCATCCGTAAGCGGAACATACCGCACCCCGTAAAGCTTCTTTTTTGTGATCGCCCCGTCTTCGTCCTTATCGACCGTCCAGATGTACTGGTGACCGAACTCGTCGTCCTCGACTGGGATGAACAGCCGGCCCGGACTGCGGAGCTGCCGGATCAATTCATCGTGTAGTTTCACCGCCGCCGCGCCGACGTGGATCGCGTCCCAGCCTTCTTGGCTCCCGTATTGATCCCCCTGCGGTGCACCTACCGCCACCGTTGTGGAAATCGAGGGTGCCTCGCTCTGCCCTGGCTCCGTCCACCCCTTCCGTCCGTCGCCCATGCGGAACCGCACCCGTCCACCGTCCAGCAGCGCCCTCCCCCCTGCGGACTTGCGCATGTTGCCCTCCCCGAGGTCCCGCAGCTCGCGGATATGTTCGACGCCGACAACCAGGCCATCCGGCCCGGCGAGCTCGGCGAGGATGTGCGTCAGGTACCCACTTCCGCTGCCAATATCGAGGACCCGCCGCGGGCGACCGGGGACGCCGGTGAGCTTCACCCCTTCTTCTCCCGCTGCCCCTTTCTCTCTCTCTTCTCCCGATTCTGCCTTTGCCCCAGGGGTCGTCCCATTCTCGCCGACCGGGAGGACCCAGTCCAGCAGGCTTTCGACGGCATTGGCGTGCATGTGCGGCGCGCTGATGGTCGCCCCGTGGCCGATCCCCTGCGGCCGGTCCTGGTACGCGGTCGCCGCCGACGGGCAGTAGTCGGCGCGGTCGACCCGCAGAAAGGCGTCCTTGACCACGCGCGACTTGAGCATGGCGTTGCGCCACAGGTTCTCGACCAAGTCGGCGTTTGTGGCTCCAGAGGAGCGCCAGGCGCCGTGCATCTTCCGCGTCTGGTAGGGCTTGGTGGTGAGACTGGAGTTGTAGAGGTGTAGTAGTGGTAATGCCGTGATGTTGTGGGCGAGGGCCTCGCCGTTGGGTGGTAGACAGATAGTGTGCTGCTGTTTTTGCCACCCTTTGACTGCGTGCCGTGCCACTGTTAAAGGTAGCCGCATGAAGGACTTCAGAGGTCAAGTCTGACAGGCGTTCCAGTGATGCGAAGAGATTCTGCTTCTGTTACTTTTGAAGTCTGATGTCTCGAGGCCGTGATATATCGACGGCGGGTGTGAATAGGTACAGGTGCGGGTGTGTCTTGCCTGGGAAGGCTGTGAAGTGTTGTTGGAGATCGGCCGTGTTTGCCAACCTTAGAGGTGATCGGATATATTTCGTTTGTCCCGGCAAAATCGTTGTCTAGACGTCCAGGTCACCTGTTGCATTTCATTATGAACAAAAAGAAAAAAAAACTAGAGCTGATCACGCACTCAGCCATACATACCAGATGGCTTCATATCAACGTAGACTCGATCATCGACATCGACCCTGGCAATGATCAGCTGTCAACGCCCCACCAACAACCCCCGCAATGCCAGTGACGATCTCGTCAATGCTACGTGTGGTGTGCTCGACGTCCAGCCGTGCCAAAACATCATTCCTGCTTCAAAAAACGGCTGTTAATGGTATCTCTTCAGAACAGTCTCCAGATCGAGCCTTTGGCAGGGGTGTAATTAGACGCGATTCAATGCGGCATGAACTTAGAGGCACCGGCAATTGGTCATCTCAGCATGCAAGAAATGTGGCCATACGTTGAAGCTCTCTACGGTGGATTCTTCCTTCGGGTCATGACCCGATGCTTCAAGGAAAATACTTAATTGCCGCTGACTAGCTGTACATTAGAGGTCGTAGTGCGTTGCGGCAGGACCTCTGCGTTGAAGAAAAAAAGAAATATCCCTCGGTGGTAGTATAGTAACTGAGAATCGCAATAAACAACCTAACGCCATGCTCTAGAGGTCCAAGAAGTGCGGCCTGTGGTTAAGTCAAAAACAAAGGCAAATGCACGAGCTCAAACAACCCGATCAGGGCTCTCCCCCGAAGCGATAATAGGAATACCGAGACCTCTGTCCGGGCTCTGTAGAACCAGCAGCTCGTGTCGGCGGGCCCTGATGTAGTCGCTGACCGCCCGGATGAGAATGAACCAGCCAACAATCATGAGTAAGTAGGCTACCCAGTCACTGCTGGTCAGTTCGTCCAGAATTGAGCCGCCCTCGCCCGCGCCGACCTTGTTGGGGTCAAAGTCATGGCTGTTGGGGTCTGGTGGCTGAGCGTACCCGTCGGATGGTGAGCCCTCCATACTGCCGCCGTCGCTGGTGGCGCTCTTCATATAGAAGCCGTACTGGATGAGAGTCACACCGAGACCCGCGCGTGACCCGTTCTTGGCGGCATGGGATGAGTGGAGGAGGTACGTGAGGAGGAATCCGACGAGCTGGAATGACATGCTGATCATGCCGTTCCAGATGAAGCTGAAGACCGAGCCAACGGGCATGCCGTCAATGTATACCTCATCGGGCCCACCGAGACCAGGCGCAAGGATTGTCGTCTCCCAGTAGGGCGGTGCTGAGTCGGCCGCTGCTTGCTCATATGTCTGCACAGAATTCTGTTAGCAAGTCGTTTGCTTATGAGGCGCACTGGTAGATCTAGGTTACACGTACCGGAGGCTGTTCTTCAACAATCTTCTCTGCTCCTCCCCTCTCAGGCCTGGCCGTCATGTTGGAGAAGACGCCGTCGGACTGAATACCACCACCGTAGACCCTGGAGCCACCGTTGGTGGTAGTTGCTTGTGACTGGGGAGCTGCAGGCGGTGCTGATGCGCCAGTCTGCACGGCGCTGTAGCCGTTTGATGTGGGAGGCGGCAGATCAAAGGTGGCCGACCGTGAGATGGGGAAGGAATTGCCGCGGACTAGGCGCTGCCTGTCGTCAGGCTCGTCGTCGCTGTCATCGCCATCGGCATCGAATGCGTCAGCGAGAGTCGAGTCGACGCCATCCTGTCGCCTCTCATGCGACGAGCTGCGCGAGCGGAATGATGGCGGGGGCGAGTCCGGAGTGCGCTGCGATGACAGGTTGCCGGACAGGCTGTTGGAGTTGTCGTCCTGGTTGCTGACCCGCTCGTATCGAGCCATGGCAGCGGGTGAGTGTTGGGCGGGCGACTGAGCCGACGTAAGGAGCGTGTGGAGGAGCGTCGGGGACGATCGTGAGGCGCAACGATGGATTGCAGGGCCGGACAGCAGAGTCGCTGCGTCGTGGTTGGAGTCGATGTGAGTGGAAAGGAAGGAGAGACGGATGCGGGAGGCAGCGAGTGGCGAGTTGGGGTCAGGGGACCACTTGAGCACCCCTGTGGGCGTGTCGTGCGACGCTGCAGCAGCCACCTGGGCACTGACTGGGGCGGCGCTTGGCGAGAGGGCGGACTGGGCAGATGTGCAAAGTATGTGCAGGCGAGGAAACGGAGAGCAATAGGGAGATGGAAGGTTGGCTGTCAACGATGCGACGTGGAGAAGGCTGATGGGATGAACAATCCTCCTCGCAATTACGCTGCCGAGGGCTTCGAGCGGCCTCCCACCGGCACGCCGGCAGCCATGCGTGCAGCCTGCAAGTGGCGCTTCTCGCGCCTTCTGGGGCTCCGAGCGCTGAGGTAAGCAAGTTCAGGCAGCATCCGCGCGGCGAGTCAGCGCCTACCGGGTAGGAACTGCGAGTCCTGATGGGCACAACCACAACGTTTCAGGCCACCGTCTGAGAAGCGCGGCTTGGTTTCACCCTTGATCTTTTTACCACCACTGAGGATACAGCCTCGGCACAGCCGGCACAGCCGCCAGCAACGAGGGCCCACGAACACATTCCCGCTTTGGGCGGTCTCAGTGATGGCTGTCACAATCTGACTGGTGGAGCAGCAGTTGTGTGCATTGGCGGGGCGGGCCGCGGGAAGGCCGCCCCGCCCCCGCCCCGCGCCCGAATTCTGCTCCGTCCTGTCTGGCCGAGCCTTCTTCACCCCGTCACAGCTTCTTTCTCGACCCTCTAACGTAAAACGCTGCCCAGGTGGCCTGCTTGTCTGTCAGGAGATGGCCCTGAGCCAAAGTCCCGACTTCAGAAACTGCGTTCTCGGCTTGGTTCGCGATCATGTCGAGACCTATCAAGCCCCTTCTTATGACTGCCTGCCTGTTCTCGCCGGGCCAAGATACATCAAGGTTATGATGCGGAATGACATCAGGCTTGGGTCAAAGTCTGAACCTGGGGCCACATGACAGACCTGGTGGAGCGCTACTTCGATTTGTCATATAGGAGACCAATCGCGGTGATGCTTGCGTAGCCACGCCTTGTGTGTAACGCATGCTCCTTAGATCTGCACCGCTTGTGCAGAGGCTTGTTGGAGAAAGCCCAGAAGATGCTATTACGGGGGTATTTTTCTGCTCTCAAAACTGGCTTACCCCAGCACGACATGTACATAAAGTAAATTACGCTCCCTGGCTGAAGCTGGACCTTGACACCCACGACTAAGAAGACTTGCAAAACCTCCCTTGCGAGACCAAGATTTCGGCGCCATGGGTTCTATACAAGCAACCACCACGGAAAGCCCAGATGTGATTGTTGTGGGCGCCGGCTTCAGCGGCCTCTATGCCCTGCACCGTTTCAAGGAACTCGGGCTCAAGACCCGGTGCTTCGAGGCCGGCAGCGACATTGGCGGCGTCTGGCACTGGAACAGGTTAGTCTTATCCAAAGATACGCAGAAGGAACTCGCTTTGGACTGACTCTTTGCCTAAAGATACCCCGGTGCCCGCGTCGATTCCGAGTTCCCCCTCTACCAGCTCAACATTCCAAAACTGTGGCCCAATTTCGAATTTGCCGAGCGTTATCCCGACCATAACGAGATCCGGCGGTACCTGAACCACGTTGCCGACACGTTGCAGCTGCGCGGGGCCATCGATTTCGATGCAAAAGTCACTTCTGCGACATGGTCCGAGACGGACCGGAAATGGACCGTCACTACCTCAGCCGGCCATCGTATCTCGGCAAAGTACCTCTTCTCTTGCACGGGGCTCCTACACAAGACAAATACCCCGCGATTCCCAGGCCTCGAGAACTACAAAGGCACTGTGCACCATTCGGGCGAGTGGCCCGCCGAGAACGCCATCGACCTCTCTGGGCAGCGCGTTTGCGTCGTCGGCGCCGGCGCCACAGGCGTGCAAATCGTCTCGACGCTTGGCAAGACGGCCGGCCACCTGACATCGCTGGTCCGGCGGCCGAGCTACTGCATGCCTATGTCTAACCGGACGCTCTCACCCGCAGAGGTGCGCGCGTGGAAGCCCATGTTGCCCAACATTCTAGGGTCCTCGCGGCAGACGGCTACGGGCTTTCTCATAACCCAGCCCACAGAAGCCATCTGGTCCGTCCCCGAGGCTGAGCGCGAGGCGTTCTACGAGTACCTCTGGCAGGCCGGCGGGTTCGCGTTCGCGCTGGGCAACTATGCGGAAGCGGCCGTCGATACCAAGGTTAACAAGATCGCTTATGACTTTTGGTGCAAAAAGACGCGCCTCCGAATCACAGACCCCCGGAAGCGCGACATCCTAGCGCCTCTAGAGCCGCCGTACCCGTTTATGACGAAGCGGACGCCGCTCGAACACGACTACTACGACGTGGTCAACCGGGAGAGCGTAGATGTTGTGGACATCAAGGCTACGCCGATCAAAGAGTTTACCGAGACCGGGGTGGTGTTTGAGGGCGGCGGGGGTTGCGAGTTTGAGCATCTGATCATGGCTACGGGTTTTGAGAGCTTCAGCGGATCGTGAGTCTACTCCCCTCTGTAAGTTCTGTCGATTAACGCTTGCTGCTAACGATGAGTATCAAAAATAAAGTTTGGCCCACATGGGCCTCCTTGACAAGCACGGCAGGAATATCAAGGACATCTGGGCCGACGCCGGCATCGAGACGTATATGGGCCTCGGCGTCCACGGGTTCCCCAACATGTTCATATGCTACACCCCGCAGGCACCGACCGCGTTCGCCAACGGGCCGACAATCATCGAGTGCCAGGTCGACTATGTCGTCGACGCCATCCGGCAGCTCGAGGCCGAGGGTGCCACGCGGATCGAGCCGACAAAGGCCGCGCAGGACGACTGGTGTGCCATGGTCGACGCCATGCCGCGCCACACGCTGTTCGCGCAGACCGAGTCCTGGTGGACGGGGAGCAACATCGAGGGGCGGAAAGCCCAGAATCTGACTTATATGGGTGGCATCCCGCTCTACGAGAAGCAGATCCGGGAGACGCTGGGCGGGGAATGGAAGGGGTTCAATGTTGAGAGGGGCTGACAACAGTTGTAGTTTTGGGTTGGGAAAAGAGTGCAATGCCATGTTGTACAATCCATGCTGGCGTGAGAAGTGAGAGGAGCCGTGCGCGCGGTGGCTTCGTTCAATTCACAGAAGAGGCGAGCCAGTGCAGCTCTGTTGTTGTTTGGCATGTCGCACAAGAGCGGCGACAACATCAATACAGGCCAACGGGTAAGCTGTCATTGCCGTTCAGTGATGGCTGGCTGCATGGACAAGGCGTATATCCGCAGCAGGAGCCCGCTGCAACGCGATGAGACCGGCCGCTCTTGCGAACGCTCGAACCGGAAGTTGAACAGGAAGATGATGCCCGTCGGGTTCAAGGTGCCTCTTTCGGAGGCTGTTGAGTTACACGCAAATCAGCCCCGATCAAAGGTGACACGAAGTTTACTGGCGATGGCTCGAATGCCCGTTTTCGTTTGACATAACTTATTCCCAGCTTTCAACTTTTTGCCTAACGAGCTCGTCCTCTCAAAATTGAGTGCGTCATCAGAGAGTGACCTAACTTATTTCGACTGCTACCAGCAAGCGTTACGTTGAACCTGCACCCACGCCAATGTCACAAGCGACAGCGAAAAGCACTGATTCTCTCACCCAGCCATGGCTTCGACATCATCCTCCTCCTCCACAGAGGTAGGACAGACCCAGGAGGCTCCTGACTGGGTCCTGCCCATCTACCCCGATAACAGCTGGGCAGCAAACGTCGACTTCCTGATCATGGTCATCCGCCGCGTCGATAAGACCGGCGGCCCTGATGTCCGCCAGCTGCAGGGATGTCTCGAGTGCTTCTCCGCGACCATCGAGCAAGACGCAACAGAATCCTTCACGACGACGGAACCCGCTACCGCCGCCACCGCCCACCCGTCCAGAGAAGCGATTCAAGCAGATAAGACGAGATTCAAACGCCGCTGGACGACACAGGGCAAGCCCTGCACCGAGCTGATCCGGAAGACGGTCGGGCTGGACGAGATTCCCGGCACGCAGATCGATTTGCTATTTGTGTTCCGCGCCGTGGTGCCGGCGGGCAGCTGGGCCTTTTATCTCGACAAAACGAGCGGCGTGGTATCGCCGTGCCTGAAGGACAACCAGGTTTGCACCGTACAGGTATCGTCGGCTATGAATGCGGTGACGTGCGCTCGGCTATATGAAGGTGAGTCGCCCCTGAGAACTCCCCCGCCTTGGCGTTTATATTGTGTTTGTGGAAGTTGGAGAACTGGGTTGATTCAGTTGACAGGGGGTACATATGTGAATTTGAGGGACATTATTCTCAAGAACAACGAGGAACGTAAGATATTCGCAGAGCAGCTCAAGGATTTCCAGTATCATGGGAAGCCGATAGGGCCGGCTAGGGGTGAGCCGGCGACGCAGATCCAGGTCTGGCCGAATATGTCTTGATAAAGAGTGCCATTGTAGCCAGCGTGTGGCAGACCCAGGCCTTCATTCTTCCGTGAGAAGTTGGTCTCCTCTCTTACCTTGCCTTCGTAGATACTACTCTCCGGAGCAGATTCAACGGCAGGAATGTTCCACTGACCAGTTACTGTCACTTGAACTATTAAGGCTAGCCAATATGCCCCTGGATCCCAAATCGGTTCAGAAGGGAACAAAAGTTTGCCGCAAACCTTGACAGACAAGATGGCACCAAGGCTACATTTTGTTTGCCCGTCCTCGACAAGGTCAATGATCCGAATCCTGATGCTTTGTTTGGGGGTTGGACGCCATGGGAATTGAGTCGGTTTTAGCAGCCAGTGCCTCCAGGTCTACACTCTAAGCCCAAATTTCGCTCTCCTTACGCGCAAGCATACAATTGATAAAAGTTGTCAATTGCTTTGAAAGATTGAAGAATTTGTTTCAATCTCTATGGATCATTTAAATCCTTATAACGTAGTTCCGTCTTTTGCCTAACGTGCGTCGTGCGAACCTGGTTGACCCAGTTGGTGCTTAATGCAAATCAACACTTCTGGACAAGTACGCGCGAATCACTGTAGCACCACATCGCTCTATTCTTGACGCCGTCCCCAAATGAAGAAAACCTCTTGATTATCCTGGGGATTTCGTGTAGACACCTGTGACCCCATTTGAGCGGTGGCAATGCACGTAGAGTTGGCGCTAGATTACCTGGTGGAAACAAACAGGTAGGCATCACCAAGTTTTTTAACAAAGAGAATTGTGACACAAACTGAACCAGAAAGAAACTGGCCTTGCACATAGCTCTAATTCATTTTTGCGACATGATCGGATATCAAGCCACGTTTAAGTTTCGTAAAGTGTGAAGACTCTTGAACACGGCCAGAACATTTCTCAAAATTCTGCCATTTTACTTGGATAGTACATATTTGAGGTGTTCACTCATAAAATTCCAGTCCCAAGTTTATTAAAGGCTTGAAATCATTTGTATTAAAGACAAGGAAAGAGTCCAAAATACATCACATTTCGCTTGTGACAGATTCCAGAACGTTTTCTTCACATGGCAGGGTCTTCCAAGCAGACTCCTACCACAGAGGAGCCCGAGATGCCGGAGGGCATCAGCCAGCGCTTCTGGACCTCTATGGTCAACTACAACAGTCCCATACCGGAAGGACCGTTCGACATTGTCTTCACAATCTCCACCAAGGACTATTGGGCGTACCACATCTCACCAAAGTACACCGGCTACATAACTCAGGTGGAGATGCAAGGCGTTCGTATACCTCCGGGTTTCCAAAGGTCGAAGAAGCTAGAGAAGGAAGGCAAGCGCATGACCATCTTCCCCGATCAGCAGTTTGAAAGATTCGGCTTCGTGGTGTTCCGCTTCTATTTCGAGCCTGGACTGTGGAAGTTCGAGGTGCCCAGTATGCAGCAGACGACGGAGATAAAGGTTGAGAAAAGCGGTTCTCTGCCAATGCCACGTAAGTTCGATCATCGTTGTCACGGACTGCTGTGCGGTTAACTAGGAATATCAGTGGCTGACAGGAGAGGGATCTTCCCCTGATGGTGAAACTAGCCAAGGAATGCAACCCGCTTCTGTATTCAATCCTCAAAAAGGACCCAAATTTTGCAGTAGACTTTAAGCAGCTCGATGTCACCCCAGCCTATCACCCAAAGCTACCAGCACTGGCCGAGACTAGTGAGGAAGATCCTGATAGTAGCTCTGATGGTGCTGTGGGAGCCCCATGCATCACATGTGGAAAATTGAGCACACGGGAAAGCACATCATAGAAAAGAAGTGTTTGAGGAGATATCTTGATCGAGGTGATGTCGCGGTCGCTAGCAAAGCAATGAATAGGCCACTAATAATAGCAGTATTTCGAATGCAGTGCAAGCTAGACGCAAGGCCGGTTCCGCGTTATTATGGTAATATAAGTAATGCCAATTTTCGATATTCCTGAACGCAGAGTTTAGTAGCGTCGAATTGTGGACATGAAACGGTAAATTGTCTCGAATTTCATTAGCCAAAGAGCTCTCCGCACAACATCATGTACGGGAAAATCCATGAAAAGTCTCCTGTCGGACAAATTGAGTAGCTCTTTTTCTACACATCTAGTGCATTTTATTAGCCTCTAATGAGTGATGGAACATGTGAGCCCTTAGTCTAAAATATATGACTAGCCACAAGGCCATCTACACACGTTACGACATACAGAACCGAGTCTGTTTGTATTCTTCTTGTTGTTTTCGTGGCTAGTCACTCAGCTCCAGTCTCTCCATCCACATCATTTATGTCTTAGTGTCGCTAGGATCTCGAAAATCAAGTTCAGCTGTGTAATACCTCATCATCTTATCTTATTGCCCCAGGGTGACTTCCGATTCCAGTGCTCATGCGAAGGTCCGGTTGAAAAAACGTTGCGCGAATGCTCCGTTAGCATTCTCAAGTGGTTGCAGTCGGTAGACGCGGAAGCCCGTGGACCGGCGCCGGAGCCGGCCCCACACTCACCGGAGCTTTCGGCCCCCACAATTCGACCGCATCATTCACTTTTTCAGCGGACCCCTTCGGCCAGGGCGCTCGCAAACCACCACAAGGACCCTCAAATCACAAGCATCACCACCTACGCCAACGCCAGCACGACGTCACGACACCTCAAGGCTGCAATTAGTCTGACGCAGACGATCCAAGTTCACCCGAACCGACAGGACCAGGTTACCAGCTTCGACGACTACTCCAACCGCTTGAGTCTCCCCCGCCGTGCCGCCATTGCGCCAAGCTCAGCTTGTTCCAAGCGTCGCAACATCGGCGCCCGCGTGCTCTTCCTCTCGCTTGATTCCGACTTTGAGGAATATCCAATTCACAATGTCTCGTCAGGCCATTGTAAGCCTTCTCTTCTCCTCCCACCTCACCCCAATCTAACACTACCCCATCGTCCATAAATCACGGGCTAACCATCCCCCCCATCGCAGAGCGGCCAGCGCCACATCCTCCGCGCCCTGGCGCAGTGG
This sequence comes from Microdochium nivale, assembly GCA_026745475.1. Lineage (NCBI taxonomy): Eukaryota > Fungi > Ascomycota > Sordariomycetes > Xylariales > Microdochiaceae > Microdochium > Microdochium nivale. The sequence goes on from JANTFD010000010.1 coordinate 538,431, forward strand.
CCCAAGGACACAGTCCGCCCGCAGATCCAGTTCCAGGACATAATCGCGAAGCGCTTCGAGTCACCCACGACAACCTCCTCCTCCTCCTCTCCTACCACAACTTCCTCATCATCATCATCATCAGCGTCATCAACGACGCCAAAGTCGTTCACGGAAGCAGCGGCCGGCACAACAACGACACCGCCGCCCTCGGCGACGCTAGCGAGGCAGCTCTCGGAGCAGGACCTCCTGCTCCAGGCGAATGCGCTGTACTCGCTACTCAACGACAGATATAAGCGCAAGGTACGATATTTAATACACCCTTTCCAACCTCTTCCGTCTCCTGCCCACGTCTTGGAAAGAAGCAATCCCCCCCTTGGAGTCCCCAAAGAGAAAAGCTCTCCGAGGACTTCTTCCCAAAGCTGACTGACTAAATTTGAAATTCTTGAAAACAGTATCCGTTGCAGCACGGCCTCCTCTCACCGCGCAGCAAGCCGACGCATTTCACCGACCTGGTGCGGGAGCTCGAGGAGGGGCCCAAGCGGTCCATGTTTGAGCGGCTCTTGGTGCGGATGAAGGGTCTCGTGCGGTATCAGTAGAGATCTCCAAGATTTCTTTTTTTCTTTCTACTCACAAGGCCACCCCTCCTCTGATGCGATACCCAGCAGTGGGTCGCGCTTTACTTTTGACCGACGAGGTGGATCGTAAGTGGACGAGCGGGGAAGGATGGAAGCGGTGTTACGATATTGTATGAATGCTCGTGTGTACAAGACCCTAAATTTTAGTTTGTCAAGGATGCTTAGATTGCGCGGTCGGATCGTGGACGCAACTGTGACGAGCGTGCGATCGAAGCCATCTGATGACTATGAATTAACGACAAGAACATTTCATGTGGTCAAGCTGAGATGGAAGGGCATAGTCTGGACCGTCTGACACCTATGAAACGGTTGACGAGAACGAGCTACGCCTACGTGCCTGATAGAATACTTTCAAAACAAGCAGCTCCATTTTTGGGTATACTACTCCATCCTTTTATATTTCATCTCAACCACTTGAAACACACATTCTTTATATGTATCTCCCCTCGGGATCCATTTTGTGGAACAGCTCTATGCTCTTTTCGTACATGGTAAATATGATACCGCCGCTCAGGATGAGCCGGACCAGCCTGGGCATCGCACCGCTCCAAAACGTCAGAACACCCTCCTGCTTGAAAATCATGGCTGCACACCGTAGGCTGCTGCCTCCGTACACCTCCCTCGCCTGCGGTGTCTGCATGCGCGTCTTGACCGTGTCAAGGGGCTGTGTTGTGTAGACTGTAATGGCGCCGGCAATGCTACCGATGCCAAACGTAGCCACCGTGCCGAGCTTCTCTCCAGGCGCCGTGTAGCTCTCGGCGAGCTGCTTCAGGCTTGTGTAGCTGCCAAATCGGACCGCGCTGTTTGCGCTCTGCCTCGCGGCGGTGGGCACGAGGCCCTGGAAGAATCCGCGGATACCGCGCTCACGAGCGATGATGGGGACGGCGTGCAGGAAGCCCCGAAGCCGGGGCTTGGCCGACTTGCGATCGTCAACTAGGGTTGTCTTGATCGACTCGGAAGGGGTGACAGCGAACAAGGACTCGGTAACACCGGCGCCAAAGCCCGCCAGCACGTTCTTGGGCCCACTGATCTTGCCGTCGGCGTCGGCGAGGAGGCGCTTGTATTGCTCGAACGAGACGAACCGGATTGCGGCCTTGAGTGAGTTGCCGACAATGGCGGTCGTGCAGCCGGCGTACCATTGGGCGCCGAGCGGGGGCCAGGGGAGCTTCTTGCCGTCGGCGAGGTTGCGGTTCAGTTGTGTCCTTGTTTTAGCAACTGCGAGGGGGGGCAAGTCTGGTTAGTCACCGTGGATGGTCTTCAGAGGCCAACGAGCACGCGAGTGGCATGCCGGAACAGAAGACAAGGCCGACTAACAATCGGCAGGGTATGTGATGGCAATCTCGACGCCGCCAGCCAGGGCTCCAGCCAAGATAGACCGCATGGCGCTGGGCTTGCCGGGTGCTGTGGAAGAGACATCCTGCCTGGAAGCGGCGGCGGGTGCGAGCGATGCTGCCGAAGCCGCCGACGGGGCACTCGGGGCCATGGTGGCGGAGCAGGAGACGGCTGGCGATGAATCGCAATACGAAGCGCCGTGTAGGGAATGGGCGCGTAGACTGTCGGTGTCGTCGTGTGCTGGCTGGCAGATGGGAAAAAGTGAGGGTCCGGCAGTCGGCACAGTACTGCACCCGATAGAGGTGACGATTGCATCACTGGTGCATGAAGAGCGATGGTCGGAGGCTGAGACAGGCACTGAGCAGGTGCAACCGGGGCCGATGGCGGGCGTGCCTTCCAGCTGCAGGCCTGGGCCATGAGCCTCATCAGCGTCCACCAGACAGACCATCAGCACAATCGTCAGCACCTTTGCAACGCGCGGTGAATGAAGCCTTCGACATGCACCGCGTCGGCAATTCTCAAATCTCGCCATGCTGGCCACGGCGGTCGTGGACGGATTGAGCTGGTGGGAAAGACCACCGCCAACCAAGGCACCGCCCCAGAGCTGACGCAGTGCCGTGGCCACTATCACGACAGCCTCCCGCCAGCGAGGCGGCGCTAATTAAAGCCCAAGGCAACCACTCCTGGCACTGTCAGGGTCACAGGCGAGCCAGGTGAGGCAAGACAGGCCCCCCGAGTGTCCCGGCACTCCGTCCGACTTGCAGCATGTGCCCTACTGCGTACACTTATGCAACCACGACGATCACAGTCCGCCACAGGCTCCCGCCCACTTGGCAGGGCCCGCGCCCCCCGTGACGTGTCAAGTCAGTCAGGCACAACCCTCTGGGATGTTCCATATATCTCGAATGACTGCCCAGTGATCGGCATCCTGTCTTGTCCGGCTGGCAGATATCTTGGCGTGTTGTCTGCTCTCGCATCTCTCTGCCAGAACCAACAACAAACACCTCCTTCCGCAGACGCAATCGCAATCGCAATCGCAGTCATAGTCACAAGTTGCTACCACACCGCGCAGGCGACAATCATTTAGCTGCTACGAAGGTCTCTATAGCCGCTCCTCGACCACGATTGACGACATCCATCTCGGCATATTTAGATCCTTATCCCGGCCTTGAACAGCATCCATCAACAACACAGGTCCAAATCTTGCTATTGTATGCGAGCCATATTGGACCTACAACACGCCCGCGCCTTCAAAAGACCCCTTTTTGGGCTGCCTCCCTGAACGTCCCCTCTCCTAAACTGCCGGCATCTCCCCCACATCGCCCCCTCCTTTCCCCATTCTTCACCACAGCCTTGAGACTTCACCGGCGCGGCCACCAATTTTATTGTCGACACCTCTCCTGCAGGGCGACGATACAAGGTCTAATCGACCGCGCCGTCTGTCAGGACATGGCAGAGCGCATCGAGGCTCGCTCCCTCGCCTCGCTCAACTTGTTGGCAGCTAATCCCCCGCAGTACCCCTCCGCCCCTGTAAGCCAGCGGCAGGACCCTGTGGTGCTCTACATCTCCCGTGTCCCTGGGTCTCGAGGTCAGTCTACCTTTGGAACTTACTGTTTCTTCAGCAAATTCGGCATATCCAACTGACCAAGGAGCAGACATCATCCTATCGACACAGAAGCCCCAGCTCAAGAATGTCACCGCCGATGACGTAGCACGGTCTTTGTACTATGTACACCTCAACTCGCCCGAGGACGACCTCCTTATCCCACTTGATCACCAGAATGGCTCTCAGTCTCCCAGGTCGAGTTCAGAAAGTCAGCCCATCAGGCGGAAGCCACTGGCGTCACAGGGTTCGAGTCAACCAGGCACGAACGCCGTTCAGCCTCAGGTAGCTGCACCCACCCAAGTGTACGAAGCTTATCACCCACCGAGCAACGGATCATGCCCGCCGCCAGCGCCGCCTCCACATCTTGATAATTCGCACATCTCCAACGAAAACTCCGCATCTCGGTCCTTCCAGCCACGTGCACGAAAACCAGTCCCTTTAGGCATCCCGCTCAATGCTGCATCGACAAGGCAGGCGCAAGTGTCTGAGGAGCCCAATCCAGCACTGCCGCCAAGAAACTATCTGACCTCGAGATCACCAAGTCCCAATTCCAGGCTCGTGCCTCCCCAGACCAGAAGCCGGCCCGCGTCGCCATCGAGGAAGAAGAAGCCTTTTCATCCGTTTTCCCTGACGCTGATCAGGCGAGATCCCACTCAAGGACAGCAGTGGAACGTGGGACAGGTAGCATCATATCAAATGGAAGATATCGAACATCCAGAGGAGGAGAGCCCGTCCGCGTACCCATCACCCTCAATCAGCATCCACCTTGAGACGTCCGGCTATGCAAAGTTCCGAGGGATGCCCACACGACCCAGTATGGGCACTGTCGATGTGCGCCATAGCTTCGACGGCCGACCAGATGACGCAGGCACTGCATTCTTAAGTACATCTTACAAGCAGCAGACGACTTCACTACAGGGAGGATTTGACCGAGAAGTCATGATGTCTTACACGCCATCCTTCAGTAGCAACATTAAACATATTTTTGGCGGCGGTCGTCCAGGCTCTAAGGGTGCGGACGATGCAGCGCCACCAGCGGTGCAACAGGTCATTCGGCCTGGCCACAGCAGAGCAGGCAGCGCTGGGTCCGTGTCGTTCTTTAGCGGCTTTAGCGGGTCCAAGCCCATCATCACCAAGGCGGCGGCGGGCCTTCGGCCACGCGGTTACGTCTTTATGAGTCCATGGGATGGTCGCTGCGAGTTTGTTACCGGGAATGCCGGGCGGAGCCTCCGGTGCAACCACATACTGCCTCAGATTGGCGGCGCCGCCGCATACAACCCACTCGTGGATGGCGATGATGGTGAAGCGGGGAATCGCTGGCCCGCACCCAATTTCCCCATCCCCGGCGGTGTCGTCGGCAACAGAAGGAACCAAAATGTCCGTGCCGTAAGCGAGCTGCGCTTCAACCTTCCTAGCAGCGAGCTGCTGAGTTCTAGGGATAAGCGAGACAGGGCGACGAGTCTCGAAGGTGGTGCAGCGCGCGCTCGCGATCAGTTACAGAGCCAGTTCAACAAGGTTGTTCAGAGCATAGAAAATCATGCCAATGGCCAGGGACCCTTTGGCCGGCATGACTCCGACGAGGACTTCTATGACGAGGATGGGCGCCTGAATCTCAGCCTAGGCCAGGAAAAGGCCGGAGGCGGCAACCGCGGCAAGCGAGCCAAGATGGGCAAGCTCATCATTGCCGAGGATGGGCTGAAGATGCTCGACCTGGTCGTGGCGGCGAACGTGGGTCTCTGGTGGGCATCTTGGGAGAAGTCGGCGTAAGGAATCAGACGAGGAGACGAGACCTAGTTCCGGGCAAGGATCCCACGAGCATCTGGCATGCACTGCGACATTTGACTAGAGGTCAACCGGCCTGGGACTGTCATACCCTAGGTATATGGCCATTAGACGATATACAGACGCGCAATCGTGCGTGGGAGGACATAATTGGTAATCTGTACGGGAAATGTCACGGCTGAGCCGTGACGCTTATAAATACATACACAGCTCATAATTCGATGCCGATACTCTCATCCTTCCACCGCTCATGACAAGCTCGTGCGGGCAAGACTGGGCCACCGTATCGGAGAGGTCGGCCCCCCGTCGCATCCTTGGGGGAGTGAGTCTCACGAATCGAGGGGTCGAGGCCGAGATGATCCATCTGCATTTAAAAGGCGAATGACATGTATGCGGGAACTGCTCTCTCCAAGATTTTTTTCTCGATTCTTCTGCAACAACTTAGATAAACCCCTATGTGCATCATCTGGGCCAGCAACGACAAGAATCATGCCTCAGGTGCCACCATCTATCGTCGGAATCTGGACTGGCGCTCGTTGATTCCGTGGTCAAACAATCAGGCTGTGCTCTGTCGTCGTGACTGTTAAATGACAGGCGTCCGCTTTCGCGAAAAGCAAGATGATTTTGGAGCACAAGGCCTAAAGAGGAACTCGTTGGATGCACATGCTCACAGGAAAATACGGAGGAGTGGGACGGATCTGAGCTTCAAGTTTGCTCGGTGGCTTTGACATATATGTACGTTTACTTTTCTTTCTTTTCCTGAATCCGTTCGTGGCGAAGCCATTCGCTTCGAATAGACGTGTCATCTCTCTCCCATGGCCTTGAATTTTCCGCCTACTTGGTCTCGTTGGCTGGGGTGACGGCAAATGTTGGCCGCACGTATCTGCGAAACAGAGAGAGAGGGCGCATGTTAGTCCACCACCACCAACGTCAAAGCCGAAAAATCAACATGGGGGCTACACAAGGCTGACGCCCCGAGCACTTATCGATCGGCACCACATTCATGTTCTCGAGAGAGGGCCCAGACGTACCTGTCAGAGTTGTAGACCTTCATGTTCTCGCCCATCAGCTCCTTCTCTCTCGCCTGGTCCGCCAGGTGTCTCCGCACCAGGTCGCGGTCCTCTTCGGCCTGTAGCATGGGGATCAGGTGGACGCGAGACCACATCTTTTCGCGCGCAAGCTCGCTGCGTTTCGAGGGAGTGGTGTTAGTATGTCAGGTTTTGCATTTGTGAATAGATTTTTCGGATATCTATGTGGCCGAACCGGCTTCGTCTTGAAAAATGCGGGTGTGAGAGAGATATCATACTTTTGCTCGCCGATGCCCTGGCTGAGCTTGTAGAAGCCGTAGATGCTGAGGGCGCCTATGCCGAGAAGCCAGGTTCCGGGCCGCAGACCGGGGGCGGGCAGGTTACGCTGCAGTATTGGAGTTCATGTTAGCATTGCTTTTCGGGCTGATGTATATCGTGACGCTATGACGCCCATGGTCTGTCTGCTTCCTCTCTTGTGTTGTTCCGTCGTGGCCGTACTCTATTGCAGTCGCTTTTGTTCCAACTGCCTCAGCACCAGCATTATGCATCGTGGCTCTGCTGTTCTTGTGTGAACTAGCCAGTCCCATCTGCCATGACTTGTCGGAAGCCTCGTGTGGCACCGTCCTGTGTGTCCCTATCGAATCGGCACTAGGATATCGAAGCGCTATCTCAGGCTGCGCATTGTGCATCTTGCACACTCGATCCGTTTGTCGCTAGAAGTGCCGCTTCCCCTCGATATTGAGATCACCCTCTGTATTGCTGGCGCGGCCGCAATCGTCGAACCGTGTATTCCTCGCTCTGCACAACCTCCTTCCCCCAGAGTTGTTGCCCACTGCTCCCCAAGCAGCTCAATTCGATCGATTCGAAGCGCGAACCCCCAATGGCCCCTTCCCTCCTCCCCGTTGGAACGACCAGACGTCGCGAAGCAGAACAATCGCAGCTACTAACCTTGTACTGCACAGGGCCGTAGCCGCCGATGGGGGGCATGTCCTGAGGCATCTTGGGCGGGCTGAGTTTCCTTCCAGCTTTCGTGAAGTTAAGGTGTTTCGTTTCTTTGGGCTTCTGAGCCGCCTCTTTCGTCGTCAGTTGGAGAGCGCTTGAGCGTCAAAATGGTCGTCGTCGTCGTCGGCGGGAGCTGGGGAGGTGTTGTTTCAATTGACGTCGCTGCGATTGGACGTGCAGTTCGTTCTTACCATTAAGCTCGGTCATTGGACAGTCGTCGTGAGAAAAGCGGGCCTTCATGAAGTGCACCTGCTGATTGCTTTTCAAGGCGGGCTTGACGGCTTTATTATGTCAGCAGTCCATCACTCGTAGTGCTCATTTACAAACTGACACTCAAGTTGGAAACTAATTTGCACCCTAGATGCGTTAGGATGGGTGGCTCGTCAAGTCGTGCCTTAACTCGTGTATATGAATATCATGAAATCTCGCTATACAATGCTCCAGCTCCAGTCGGTAGTACCAACAGAAAGGTAGTCTCTGCGCCATATATCCCGCTCTGGTTCCCTAAACTCCGAAAAACATGTAGGAAGGTAGACATTCCAATTCAAATTTGCGCCGGACGATGATGTCAAACGAGGGGTATCACATCCAATGAAGTGTAGCCAGCTGGCTGTCGGACAAGTTTTGCCGGAACAGCTCTCTCTTCGGTAGAGCGAGTCCTCACTCTTCCATGGCGGCGGCCAGCTCGGCTTCAAGCTCGGCTTCCAAGCCATCAATGTCGTCGTCGTCATCGTCATCCTCTGCAAATTGTGTGGGCGTTGTGGCTTCTTTGCCTACGTCACTAAATCTTGGGACAAGGTCGACTTCATCGTCGTCCCCGGTCGCCCCAGGTGTGGGTAGTCCGTTGCCCCCAGCGTCGTCCTCACCAGCATTGTGCACATTGCGGAGACCAGTTGTCCTTGTCTTGGCGAGCCGCTGCTTCTTTGCAAGCAGACTTTCCTCGTCGACATCGTCGTCGTCGTCGTACTTGCGCTTCTTGCCGGAGTCCTCGTCATTGTCGAAGCTACGGTCTACGCTCTCGACGTCAGAGTCATCCATGAAGGAGCCAAGCTCGTCCTCGAGCTCCTTCGTTATATCGGCCCACTCGCTCTTCTTGAGTGCGCCTGGGCTTTTCTCGCCATCCTCCAGGTCAGCTGGCATGACGTCTGACAAGTCTTGGTCCTCGGGCCGCTCATCTTCATCAAAGCCGGCGTCGCCGTCTTCATTTTCGTCGTCGTCATCGTCATCGTCAGCATCCTCGTCAGCGTCCTCGCCTTGCTCATCTTCAAAAAGTTGCTGGCCAGACTGGACGACTGTAATCCGAGTATTGCTTGGTGGCGTGACCGTGCCGCTGCCATTTCCGATTGAGGCCCGAGCAGCCGCCGCACGGTCTGCTGGATGCACATCAATAAGATAGGGCGTTTCGTCCAGCTTTTTCCACTGCGCAATTGAGTCGGCCAGCCAGTTCTGGTTGACAATCTTGATTGATGGAATACGCGCAGCTTGTTGCACTTTTTGTGTCCTTGGCCGAGAACTGCTGATGACGAGATGTGTGACGTCGTTGGTGATGCGTGATCTGATCTCCGTACCGAAACTCTCCGCCTGCAGGCCGATCTCAGTCCTGCGAACATCCGCCCCAAGAGGAACGAGTCCCGAGAGAACAATTTTAGTGCCTCTCAGGACTCGCGACTTCAAAAAGGTCAGAATCTTGCCCGCATCGGGGACCAGATCAGGTGCGATGTCGTCACCTCGGTGATTCGTAGCACGCGCATCGAGCTGTTCAAAGAACGACTGATGCAAGCTGGCCAGGTGCCTTTCGAGGTATACCAGCTCTTGATCGTCATCTCGTAGCAGGTTGTGTCGGTGATGGCCCAAGTGTGACGCGTCTCCGTTTATAATAGGCTTCGAATCGCCGTTGTTCATTGCAATCTCCTTCTCCTCCTTCTCGGCTTTCTCATCTTGCTTGTCCAGCTGCTTCTGCAGGTGTAAGAGCGGCCTGTCTGTGAGCTGCCTCTCCAGACTCCTCTCCTGTTCTTCGGCTTGCAGTTGTAAAATCAGCGTCTCGTCACTACTGGACACTACCGCATTCTCGTTCTTGCCGATGGGCTTTTTAGTCTCTGTACTCTCTGTACTCTCAAGCTTTGGCGGAGGTTTCGCGATTATTTCAGGTAGAGGTGTTGGCGCCAGAATATCTTCGCGTTTGGGCAGAAAACTGGAGTTGATGTCGCCAATGCCCTTGAAAAAGTCGTAAGGTGTGACTTTGATCAGGTTCGACCGGTTCTGCGGCCAGACATCCGCTCGGTCATCAATCACCACAACCATGTTTGTGCTGACCGGGAACAAACGCTGGAGACTCTTGGCTGTCATGCTGCCGTTCTCATCTCTGCTGATGACGCGATTTCCAAATAGCTTCTGGGTCGGATCAACAATCTTGGCGATGTTTAGAGCGTAGGCACGCGTGCCCATTGTGTAAACGTGCAGCTCGAAGAGTTCGGCAACGTGCTCGAGGAACTCAGTCAGCCCCGGGCGCATCTTGATGTAATACCAGCACCCGCTGGCAAGCCCTCGAGGGCCGTCGTCCAACTGAAAGCTCCTCACTTCCTTCACCGCCTCGTAGTTGGGGTTTTCTGGGTCGCGCTGCCACTCGCCAACTGTGGGCTCAATGCAGGCGTGGATAATGGTCTGATCAAGATCGACGACCAAGCTGAGCTTACGGTCTTGAAGCAGGCGCTTCTGCAGAGACATCTCCGCGCGGATAGCCTGGTCGGAGCTGACTGTGAGGGAGACATTGTCGTGAACCATTGCCACGGTCGCGCGTGACGTGTCGAGCTGTTCCGAAGCGTAGTTGGCTTCTTTCATGTCCTTGCCGCAGATGGCGCAGAGACCGGCATACTGAACTTCATGACTGCAGGCTTCTTCTATGGTGATGAGCTGCTGGTCGCTCTCGATGACGTCGCCCTGCTTGACGCGCCACCTGAGAATCTTTCCTTCGGCAGGGCTGTCCCAGTCTGCGTATCCGGTCTCGATGTCGACGCGATCCTGCTCGTATTCTTGTTGGACTACACGCTTGAACTTGTAGCTGTACTGTAGGACTGGCTCCTTCTTGGAGATGTCGTCGCCGACGTTCCTCAGGATCTTAGTGATGGTGATGGGGTAGGAGAGCGCAGCTCCTAGCTTGAGTGTTTTCCCCATGCTGGACCTCGAATTGGTTGCGCTGGGAATTTCATGCGCAATAAGACGGCTCCCTACGAGTGTCGGGCGCAATAGACGTTAGCACAAGCTAGACTGAAGCATGAGCGACTGAGGTACCCTGCTGATAGCGTCGCGACCGGGTGGGGGTTCAACGGAAAGCACCTGTAGCAGGCGCGGGCCGAGAAGATATGCTTGTGCTCGTGAGGTACACTCGAGACGTGATTGTTTGTCGGTACTCACTTTTCCAATTGCTATCAAGCTCGGGCGCTCTGCTTGTGATGCGGCGGCTGTGCGTAGAGTGGCAGAAGAAGCTGTCGCATGGCCACGCCAAGCAAGCTTGGATGTCGGCAAACAAGATGGGGTGTGAATTGGCAAGATTGGGGTCTTGTCGGTGCCGTGTGCAGGATGTCGTTGAGGTTCCAAGTGGTAAATAAAGCACGCCAGAGACTGTGTCCTGTATTCTATCGGAGGCGTTTGACGCGAGTCGGTTCGTGTTAGATGCGGGCTGAGGGGAGACAGCTCGTGGTGTGACCAGGGGCGCGGCGCAATGTACAGAGAGCTCGGGGGAGCTGTGAGCTTTAAAGGACGGGCCAGCCAATCAAGCGATGATGTGGGTGGTGCCTGGGCGTGCATGGTCCCCGACGTAATCGAGCAACACTCATTGTGGATCCCGAGAGTCGCAGTCTCGGAAAGGTACATGTACAAGGGGCTTGGGGGAGAGCAAGTACAGTTGCGGCGACTACAGGAGTAGGAATACTCGAACTCGCGCGAGCACAAGGTTCTCACTCCAAGGGGGCAATCAGACAAGGAGAGGAAGACCCGACTTCTTGACCTGGGTCTTCACATATTCGGAATTAAAACATAAATTTGCCATCAAGACCTTAATCGTGATTAATAAACGACCGTTCTGATTCCTACATGAGTGAGCTGATCTGGAGGGCCTCGACGCAACCAGCAAAGCTGTTGTCGAACGCCAACTTGGACCTGGCTGGTGGAGTGGCTCTCGTCATTCCCAGCGCCTGACTCCTTCCAGGCTCCACAGGCTCCAGATCGCGGGGCGAAGGTGCGACCCCGTCCCCTGATGGCTGCAAGCCCCGCACAATATCCAGAAACCATCATGTTTTCACCTGCGACTCACTCCGTGCCTAGAGCTCACCAATATCCTCCTCGCCGTCGAAAATGTCCACCACATAGAAGTCCTTGACCGTCACCTCGCCCTTCTGCACCTTGGCCCACACCTCGGGAGTGCACGATTCGGGCTTGAGCACGTAGCACCTCTGCTCCGGCCACGGCGGCGCCAGGTTGACGACATCCCACGTGTCCCGCGGGCCCGTCGTCCTGTACTTGTCCGACGTCGCCGCCGAGCCCGTCGCAATGTCGAGCCCAAAGGTGGCCCGCCGGAAGATCTCGTGCGCCGCCGCCGGCTGGTACCGCGGCACCTCGTGGCCTGCCTGGAACACCCGCGTGAAGCTGAAGTTGCCTAGTTGCCTCGTCATCCCCGCCCACCCGTGACCCGGCGTCTCGTCGTCGTCGTCGACGTGAAACTTCTGATACCCGGCCTCGGCGAACTCGTCCTGGCGTGAGTACGGCACCCCCAGCGACGCCATCTCGCCCCCAACCCAGTTGCATGCGTAGTCGCGGTCGCCGTACATCATGTGCACCTTGACGCCTGAGTCAAGCAGGTACGCGATGCCCTCGAGGAATCCGCCGTGGATGATGTCGCGCGTGGCCATAAAGTCCTGCGACACGACGGACGACGAGTGCGTGAAATTGACCGGCACGCCCAGGGCCCGGAGCACCGACTCCTGCGTAAGGTAACCCACCATAGTCGGCGCCGGGAATGGGTCGTAGTGTGGGTGTGCAATGTCGTACCAGCCTCTGGACTCATCTGGCGGCAGGCCGCCCTTATACGTCATCCACGGCGTGATGGCGCATTTCATAGCCTCCTCGCTGCAGATCTCGCTGATGTTTTTCCTGGCTGCGACGCCTGCCGCGGCAGCCGCCGAGACGATGCCGAGCGAGGCCAAGATCGGGTCACTGTCCCTGAGGGCGTCCGCGCATGCAGCCACCTTATCCCGGCAGCCTCCCGGCGCGACCCAGCCGGTCATCAGGTTCTGGTAGACCGTGTCATTGAAGAGCTGGATCCCATACGTGTTTCTGTGCGGGAAGCTGATGAAGCTCTCGACCTGGCGCACCATGTCGATCGCGCCATTAACGATGCCTAGCGTGTCGAGGCGCAGATAATGCGCGTCCTTCTCCTTGCCCTCACCGCTCCGGATCTTGTCGTTCTGCCGCTGGAAGAAGCTCATGAAACCCGGGCCGTAGTGGCCACCGTAGCTCTCAGCCCACAAGCTGATGCCGTTATCCGTAGGTTTGTAGTGCGGGAACTCGAAGAACCACGTCTGCATAAAGTGCCACAGCGCGTGGGCCGCGTGCGTCGTTCGGTGCGAGGTCTGCGTTGGGTCCCGGCTGCTAAATGTCCCTAGTCCCTTGCCACGGTTCAGGTCGTGCTCGGGCAGCTCCGACTCGGGCAAGTCCCGGGGTAGCTCCGTGTATATCGGGTCTGGGTCGTCCCAGCCCCCGACTTCGCTCTCCTCGGGAAAGCGCACGGAGAAGTTGGTCGGCACGTCGTACGAGAAGCCGACCTGCACGGGCTGGTCGAGGAACAGCATGTTGACCTCGTTGTTCCACGCCCACGGGTTGTGCACAGTGGTTCGGGAGTCCGGGCCGACGAAGCAGGGGCCGAGCTCCTCGAGCAGGCCCATCATCGAGGAGCCCCCCGGTCCTCCGTTGAGCCATATTGACAGCGGCGCGTTGGCTGGGTCCTTGCGGGACTCGAAGAACCAGAAAAACCTGATGTAGAGAGTCAGCTTGTCCACCAGTGTAGGCCAAAAGATAGAAACCCCAATGATTGCAAGGTAAGAGTGCGCTCACGTGTTGATGGGGTAGTCCTGCTTCTCCCCACCGCTGGTGCCGTCATCGAGGGTCCCTGGCGGGAGGTGGACGTAGCCCGAGTACGACTTGACTCCCGGTGTCGTCTCGCAGATATGAGGCTGGCCGAGAACAAATTGAAATGTTAGCACTCCACTGAAGCTCATATAAGCCGCCCCATCTACACACAGGCTAAGGGGGTGACATGATAATAACCGCACCTCTTTGAACGAAATTGTAATGTTCTCGTGGAACCTAGACTTGAGAAGCGTGATGCCCTCCCGCGGCGGGGGAAACTGTGCCGTCGCGAGCGAGGACAGCAGCAGTGACTGCAGTAGCAGCACCAGCTTGCTCCTCGGGAGCGAGGCCATTGCGGCGGTGCACGGAGTGGGAATGCTCAACTTTGACTCCCCTGTGAGGCTCGTTCTGGTGTTGCTGCACTCAGTGCTGGCTAGTTGCTGGAGCTCTCTCCAAGAAATGATGGATAGTGTGGTCTCTAAAATGGGAGCACCGGCATTTGAACTCGGTATCTAAATGTCCTGATAGCGATCTTTCATGCGAGGCGCCCGTGTACCTCGAGCGAGTCCACGGAAGAATTATTCTGATTACGCGTCTATCTCACCAGGCAACAGGCTTGCGCTTGCTAATCGCAGTGTGAGGCCAAGCAAGCTCACACCAACAGGACAGCCGAGCCCCAGGGGTGGCCTACAGCAAACATGATTTCGCCCGGCGATCGGAGACTTCGAGGCTTGTTTGATGGGGTCAACGCCGACCTTCCTCTTTCGAACTCCGACGCTGATTTGTGTGGGGGCGAGGCCGGCAAGGTCCTTGCGGCCGGTCAGCCGGTAGGGTCTGCTTCGGTAACGGTGCGGAGCTGTCGAACGTTTCTGAGTGCCCTGAGGCAGGAACCGGCATTGATTGCAGAATCGCACGTACGTTTTAGCAGTTAGTTTGTCCTATCAATTAGAATGGCTGAAAGATAGGGCAGTGTTGCGATCAGGAAAGGGGGGGCTACCCTATTCGAAACGAGCGTGGGCGATATTTCTCGGTGGGGCCACGTAAAATAAGATACAATGCATGCCTCGAAGCACGAAAGTTTTGAATAATGGAAGGCATATATTCTCGAATAAAATCTCATCGCCGACAGTATCTGGAGCGTTGAGCAAAAGGAGTATTGCGGTTTCCCCGACATATAGAAAAGCAAATTTCGGCATTTTAAATAATAAAAATAGAAAACCAGATTTTTTTAACAACGTCCACGTACACACGTCAGCCTCAAACATTGTGTTGCTAGACTCATAGATAGCAGACATGGAATCCAGAGAGTGGGAGGAAGGCCCAAAGTATTGCGCGATCGAAGCAAAAGGTCTTTTGTCTTTTACGACTTTTGAGGGTAATGTGATATAGAATCCATAAATCTAACGTAAACATGAATGTTTTGATTTCTTGACATATATCGCGATACCGACCTGGGGACGACAATTTCATTTCAAAACCGTTGAAGTGAATGCAAAACAGGTGTAAGGCTAAGCGGTTATGTTCGTGATGAAGTTAGGTACTGCTCTCTGTCTCCTATACTGATCACCGCTTTCTCAACAACAAAGGCCGAGGTTCCGAGGCTCCAGACAACTTTGCTCTACGCCATCACTTTCCAACAACTACAAATCCTTTTTGCCCCTGAAGAAGCCGCTTAGCTTGCCCATCATCTGCCCCAGGCCGCCTTTCTCGCTGCCCTCCACCAGGCCTCCCTGTATCCACCCGGGCAGCTTCCCCCTGATCCTCGGCGTGCCATACCTCCGGTCCACGAGCACAATCGAGGCATAGTCGCCCTTGTGCCTGATTGCGCGGCCGATACTCTGGTTGACGGCCCTCATGCACGCGTTCTCATAAAAATCGCGGGACGCCTGCTTCGACTTTGCTAGGGCTTCGCTCCTCGGCAATGGTATCGCGGCAGGACTTCCTTCAACGCCCATCGCAGCGGCGGCAGGAGTGGTGAGCCGCTTCAGCGTTGTCGACTCAATATACTCGATCCTCGCCTTCCAGTCTGGCGAGTTGATGTTCGGATACGGCAGGCCGACGATGACGACGCAGCGGCCCAGACGATCCGAGAAGTTGATGCCCTCGCTCATCTTGCCGCCGACTACGCTGAGGAGGAGCGCCCCATTTGTGGTCTTACTAGCTGAACCAGATGTGCTGCTGTTGTGATTTCTCGGCATGCTCGAGGAGGGTGGTGGTGGTGTCGACTCCCCTGCTGCACTGAGAATAGCCCTTGTATATTTCTCTAGAACCTCGTCACTCGAACCACCCTTCGGCTCGCTAAAAACCTCCTTCTTTGCCTGCAGGCGGTCCCAAATTGACTTTGGCTCTGCTGGCGTGCGGCTACTCCAGACGGCCACGACCTCGTCGAGGTAGCCGTAACTTGGGAAGAAGACGACCACGCCATCTGGGACGACTGTGCAGATGTTGAGGATCGCCAGGCCCAGCTCTCTGATCATGGCCTTGTCTCCTCTGCGCTGGAAGCTGAACTCGAACGGGATCCCGCTGCTGTCTGATGCGGGCTTCGTGGACGCCAAGGTCCATACGCAGAGGCTGGAAGACGGGATGACGTGCCCGCAGCTGAGCGTGGTAATTTTGGACGGGGCTAGGTCGGGGAACAGGTGTGCTGTGTAATCGTCGAACGGTGACATGGTGCCGCCTGCCAGGATCACTGCTCTGGCGCTGTTGGCTACGGACGAAAATGCGTGTGTAGGCGAGAGCAGGAGATAGGTCAGCTTGATGTCGCGGGAGTCTTTGTGGTAGAAGATCCTGCCCTCGGAGCTGGGGTTGTTGAGAGAGATCAGGAACGACACCAATGTGTGGAGGACTGGTGTTGAGCTAGTCTTTGTTGGTGTGCCGTCTGCCGACTCTTCCTGAGCTACGTAGCCTTCTACCTTGTAGGCAAGCTTGGATGTTTGCACATATTGTATCAGTTGGTACAGGTTGATTTGGTCGGCACCTTTCGTCTTAAGCAGTGCATTCGGGTCGACAATGCCTTGCTCACTCTGCACAAATTAGTTCCATCCCCGGATCTTGAAAATGAGATGACTGTGCGACTGGCTTACCTTGAGCTTGGTCGCCTCGTCCAGCCAAGCACTCAGCCCATCGACTACCCTCGCAAGCTGTGCAATCATGACCCGATTCTCGCCTTTTAGTCGTTTGCCAAACTTCTTGACATATGTTCCAAGCATCTGCCGTGCTCGCTTGAGCTCGGCGAGACTGACCTCGGCGGCATAGACATTCGAGACCGCGTCCATGATGTTGTGCGCCTCGTCAATAATGACCACGTTGCCTTCTAGCTTTATGCCGAGCGCTTCTCGAGCGGTTTGTTGCAGGAGAAGTGGATAGGGCAGCGTGATGATCTCCGCTCCGGGTATGGCGGTCCGCGAAGCATAGTACGGACATACCTGGAACTTCTTGCCGAGTGCAAAGAGGTCCTCAATGTCCGGTAGCGTAGCTAACACATTGTCCCTAAATTGGTGCGTGTTGCCGAGATTCTCAGCACTGGGGACAAAAGAGCATCTGTTCGAAGCTTTGGGCTGTTGCAGCTCCGAGCAGCGGTCGTTGATGGCCGCAAGGGAGCCTAGACGCGAGACAGACGGATTGATACAGAGACGTTGCCTGGAAGACAACGGAAGATGTTTCACACCTTCGAATTCTTCGTCGCCGGACGTCTTGTTGCGAATCGAGTCCGGCAAGGATGAAGGAAAAGATGCGCGTCGTAGTTCACCGACAAACTGCGTGAGCTGCGAATGCGTTCGCGACGTGTAATATATCTATGAGAGCACGTCAGAAGAAAGATGGGAAGAGTTGCTGACAATGAACCTTACTTTGATTTCGTTTGTGTCGGCGGCCTCCTCATTGTCTTGACCCTTGAGCGGGCCCATGCCCAACTTTGCCATCAGTGCTTGGGTCTCCTTGCTGAAGCCCGAGGGATTCGCTGCATCGTCTGCAGCAGCTGTGTTGTCGGCAAGCAGCCACTCGTCCTCATTTGCACGTTCAAGTTGTTGTCCGTCCATACCTTCTTGAACTTTCCTACGCTTGGCCCCGCGCAACTCAAATACTTTTTCTCTCGCACGAATGCTCTCGAGCCTCGCTTCTCTTTCGGTCCATGCGGATGTGAGCTCCTCTCGTTTTCTCTTGAGCATCTGTTGCACGATCCAGTCTGGCTCCTCACCGAAGCCTTTGGCAGCCTCTTCCACTGAAACATCGAAAGTCTCTCGCTTGTGGTTCCGTAGCCATGTCAGGGCGGCGCATATTAGCGACAAAGATTTGCCCTGGAACCACCGCCATTAGCACCTGGAGGCCGCACCGGAGAAAGATGCGTTAGAACTAACCGTTCCCGTCGGGCTTTCTAAGATGCCTACCTGCCCTTCGCCTTGCCTGAGGACATGGTAGGCTGTTGACATGAATTCTTGTTGGACATCATATGGCGTGTATGGATGGTGGAAGTCCTGATTACGCATCTCGTCCGTCATGTCCTCCATGTTAAAGCCTCGAGGAATGCCGCTTTACAAGCCAGAGATACGCTTGAAATTATCGCCAAATTCTTAGGCAAAGTCAACGTGCACCAGCAATGATTCAATCACGGCAAGGGGCCAGCCATTATGCTGAAGACGAGGAGCCTGTGAGCGTGTTCAGACTTGCTACGTTGACTCATACAGTCACTCTGGTGCTTCGAGACAAGTTGGTTAGGCAAATCTGCAACCTGGAGAAAGCCGTATGTGAAGATAACTGTCGCTTCCAAAAGTCGGCTTGTTTGACTGAAGACAACACTCGAGACGGTGATGATGTCCAAGTGTCGAATCAGGGAGGCCGTGGTGGATAAATAACTGCAGGTCTGATTGGTGACAGGCGGGTCTGCCTGATGGGGAGGCTTTCGCCCAAGTCAGTGTGGATCCTCACCCGCCACAAACTGTTAGCTGGGCACAGCACGAGATGGGGCGGTGCAAAGAAGTCAAAGGACGCTTTGACCACATACAAAGGAAGGGCTGGTCGTCCACACCACACAAAAAATTGATTTAGCGAAAAAGAGGGTGCACCTTAGCTGAGCCTACCAGTGAACTTTTCCCACCGGCTCTTGGACATCACGACAGGAGTAGTCATACTACACCAACAACCGCTACTCAACTAACCGCCACCATGCCTACCAGGTTCTCTAAGACGAGAAAGCAGTACGTTTCCACCGATGCGCCCTGCTGCCGCCGCCCGCGCCACTCACCCATGGAATCGCCCGTCGTCTGTTGCGTTTGCCCTCCGCCACAAGTTGTGCCTCGAAGAAACACGGAATTCAAGCGAACCCGAATCAATCACGGACAGTACTGGAAGGAAGGAGGATTAAATTGTTTTTGACCATGGCGACCGGCAACAACCTCTGCATGCTTCGACCATGCACTTTACAACCGCACTTCATCGACAACGCAATCGCAACAGACGCGGGGGAATCCATGAGAGAGAGAGGCCTTGCGCAATCGTGTCCATGAGCGACACGAGTTTCGCATGGCTAAGCTCGAGTACTGACATTCTCCTTTTCTAGCCGTGGCCACGTCTCGGCCGGTAACGGCCGTGTCGGCAAGCACCGCAAGCATCCCGGTGGTCGTGGTATGGCCGGTGGTCAGCACCACCACCGTACCAATCTCGACAAGTACCATCCTGGTTACTTCGGTAAGGTTGGTATGCGGTACTTCCACAAGCAGCAAGCTCACTTCTGGAAGCCCGTCCTCAACCTCGACAAGGTACGATTGTCTCTTTCGCGCCTGCGATTGTCCTGTCCTTGCGCTCCTACTCTCTAGTCATCTTGTCGGGCCTCCTGTTCGAGAATTGCCTCCAGAGGACAGACCCCACAGGATTGGGGGAACGCTGAATACTAGATCACAAGTTATGTCGCTCTTTATGCTGACAAATTCGCCCACAGCTCTGGTCTCTCGTCCCTGCTGAGACCCGCGAGGCTCACCTGAACGGCTCCAAGACCGACACCGTCCCCGTCATCGACCTCCTCCCCCTCGGCTACTCCAAGCTGCTCGGCAAGGGCAAGCTCCCCGAGATCCCTATCGTCGTCAAGGCGAGGTGGGTCAGCAAGCTGGCTGAGAAGAAGATCACCGAGGCTGGTGGTGTCATCCAGCTGGTTGCGTAAATGTGGAATAAAAAGAGAAATTACGGTTGGAATTTTCATCACTTGGGGCTTTACGGGAACGGAAATACCTGACGGGACTGGAGGGCCAGTCCCTCGTCACATATCACGACCGACCCCTTCATTACAGTGCGGAGTTACAATGAAGGAAAACCCGCGGGGTCGGCTCCGGCCTCTTGAGCATGGCATGGCATGATCGGTCTTACGAAATGGGAGTTCTGCTGAATACAAAAAATTATTTGAACAAACACATCTGTGCGTTGTTCTCGACCGTGACAATCAGAGTGAAATCAACGCTACGGTCCATCAACACCCTGGAGGTCAACGTCGCGGTCACTACAGTACGCCTAGACGCGGTTCGAAAAAACCGAGTAGGCGTTTATTCTAACGGGCCATTCTCTATCTTGATGGACAGCTGCGCCGCATTATGAAGTCATGCATGTTCATATGTTGAGGCGAGACCGGCGCCTTATAGAAGCGCTTGTGTTGGTCGTATTTGTGCCGCTTCGAGGAGCCCTTGTTCGGGCCAGTTGCGAACAGGCTGGCTGGGTAATGGCTGACATTCAACATGCGATCAAAAGTGTTCTAGTTAAACGAACACACCCGCATCGTTGCAAGACAGTAGCAATGGCAGTGAAGCGCAATGCTGCATCAAAAGCCTGGGTTCGCAGTCAAAGCACACGGCTGCGAGTAAACGCGACAGGTGTAACTACCCAATTCACAGATGGATTCTGCCATGGTAGCAGAGTCAAAGAGCCTGACAAGCAGGAGAGCTGGGGTTCGCAGCATGTGATTGACTTTGCTGACGACTGTACTCAGCCGCAATGTGTTTGAGAGGCTGTGGCTGCATGCCGACTTGGCTTTCGAACCACGCTGATTTGTGCAGCTGACCCGCCCAGGAACAGGTTGAAATAGCTTCATATTGATCCTCGTTACCCGAGCTTTCCATCCGAGGGCGGCTGAAGAAGTCGTGCTCTGCAGTGACAGTCAATCAGGTGATGGTTGTAGTGTCAGCAGATGTCCCACGACACAAGAGGTGGGTCACAGCGAATGCCCTTGACGGAATGCTCAACCTGGTCACCCGGGGCTCGCGACTGCGGAAGGCGTCTTGGCTGAGTTGGGGCGTGGTCTTCCCTAGAACTGGAACGTCATATGTCCTGTTTGACTCGCCATATCGATAAGGGGAGTATCCCCCCTGCACGATTGGTGAATGACTGTGAATCTTGGAAGGCCCGGCCGGTCCGCCCGGGTGCCTAGCAAGGCCTGGCTGGATTGGATGATAGCGAGACCGTGGAGAGCTGCAGTAATGCTGTCGTCGAAGCCGCCCGTCAGCCTGCGGGATGCGCGGAAAGAAGCACGCTGTGCACGCACGTGTGAAGAGTCAAGGAGCGCGCGTGGCCAATCACCACCCCACTTCGGATTGCATCACCAGGAAGCAAGCTGCTTATCTGGCGCCGAGGATAAGGCAGATCGGCAGTCTAACAAGCCTCCTTGCGCGCGCGCGCGCAGGTCGATGCCTACTTAGTGCAGTCCGCTGAGTTGCCAGTTGCCGTGTCTGCCACGGACCGTGCATTGTGGTGGCCAAGTCAACCGCTGAGGTTGCATCGCGTTCGAGCAATAGCTGCCAGAGCATCCCGAATCCGCAACTGTATCGCCCCTTCGACGCCGCCCCTTCGTCGACTTCGTGATACCTACGCTACCTTACTCCGCGCTAGACCCTTGCTTTCTATTGCCGCTGAGGATCTGGGGCCCCTGCTCTTGTATCCGCAAGTCCACCACGAATCTGCTCTGTCGTCCATATCCACGACCTGCGACTCATCACGCTGAGCTTCGAGTGCTCAGAGCAAAACCAAGACAGTTTGCCGTCCAAGCTGACACCGCGACTGCAGGCCTGGTACAGTGGGCATCCGACCTGACTCTTTGTCCAGGTGCTGCCTGGGGTCCAGTGCAGGCAACGGACCCGCAAAAAGCCGGGACTTAGCACATGAGCGTCCCGTCCTCGACAAGAGGTCACATTACGTCTGGCCCCGAGTACCCTGCCAGCCCCAGAGTAGTGACACGCTGAGAACGACCTTCGAGAGGCTCGCTGCCTATCCTGTCGCAATGGCACCTCCCGCCCCCGACGAAGAGAGCTCAACAAGGCGACGCGTGAGTAACAAGCTGCGCAAGACTCGCAAAGACGGACACCAGCCCACCATGGAGCTCCCCGAACGATTTCGAGACGATGGCGAAGACGCCGAGGAAGACGTGCGGCCCTCCAACCAAGGCGCACAGGTCTTCATGAACATGAACCAGTCTATATTTGGCCTCATCGCGGCAGCCGGTTCTACCGTTGACTTCAGCGACCGGTTCGACGGCCAGTCCAGTGACGAGGATGACGAGGACGGGGCCAATGACGGCCCGGCAGGCAGCAAGAATAACTCCGTGCCAGGCATGAGCACTGGGGGCGCCCACACAATAGTGCTACCAAAGCGGATCGATGACAACGACGAGAAAGACAAACAACATAGGAGGAGCCGCTCTGGGAATCTACTACGCTCACTGCCCCATTTACCAAAGCTTGCCACACGCTCTCTACGCAAGTCTTCCAAGCTCCGAAGCTCACAGCTATCGTCTGACAGCGGCGGAAAGCCGAACGCTTCACAAAACCAGGACTCCGGTGCCTTGTCACCGCCACTTGCGTCTCCCATAGATGAAGATGACAGGGACGGTGCACGACTGGCACCTGTCTTAAGTCGCATGCTGGAAGCCAAAGCCGAAATGTCCTCCAGACCCAGCTTCGATCTGGAGAGGCTTTCAGGCGACTTCCGCAGAGGAGATGACGGCCCAAGTGCATTGGCGCTCAAGCTGAAGGAGATATTCGAGTTTGAGCAGGCTGAGGAAGTCATACAAGGTACGCATCCCTCGTCTCTTCGACAAGCGCAAGTAGTGTATTAACTTTTGTTGATAAACAGAATACCCCTGCTGGCTACTTCAGAGCGTCCTCCTACAGGGTTACATGTACATCACGGACAAGCACATTTGCTTCTATGCGTATCTGCCAAAGAAAGCTGTAAGTCGAGAGATGCTACACCTTTGTTGAACCGAGCTCGATATTAATCGCAAAGCACAGCATGAGGTTGCAAAATCGGGATATCTGTCCAAGAGCGGCAAGCGGAATCCCAAGTTCACACGTCACTGGTTCCGGCTAAAGGGCGATGTCCTCGCGTATTACCGTGACGCATCTAACCTCTACTTTCCCGATGGCCAGATCGACCTGCGATATGCCATCTCCGCCAGCATTACGGACAAGGATAAAGAGTCCCTCCATTTTTCTGTCGTCACCCACCAGCGCACCTACAACTTCAAGGCCGATAGCGCGCCCAGTGCGAAAGAATGGGTCAAGAGCTTGCAGAGAGTAATCTTTAGATCACACAATGACGGCGACAGCGTCAAGATTTCATTGCCCCTCGAAAACGTGCTGGATATTGAAGACAGCCAGATGCTCGAATTCGCAGACACTTGCAAGATTAGGGTTATCGACAACGACGAGACGTATGCGATAGACGAGGTGAGAATCTTCCCGTGGCTCGACCCCCGAAATGTATTTACTAACCTTTAATTAGTATTTCTTCTCCTTCTTCAGCTTCGGGAAAGAGGCCATCGATGCACTAAAGGCAACAGTCGAGGCACCCACTGGAGGTGCGAGGTCGAGCAAGTTGAGGCTGCACACTGGCACCGGCTCTTTATCAGGCTCGCCACTTGCGACTTCCGCACCAAGGACTCGCTCAAACAGTCCTGCTCGAGGTGCAGAGCTCAAATCCCCGAAATTGCGCGACCATGTCAAGGCCACGTTAATACCGGTAGTGCCAACAGAATCATCGAATCCACGTGCTAGTGGTGACTTCACAAGAGGCAGTTTCGATGCGGCACGGCATATCGGCAGGAGAAGCATGGACGTGGATTCGGCGGCCCGAGAGCGGACAAAATCGAAAACGCACCAGACGCGTCGCAGCTTCAGTACCTCGAGATCGCTCAGCAGAAGCCGAAAACCGGACCAGTCTGCTCAAACAGACAAGCTGACCTCATCAGAATCTTACGTGCATTCTATAGAAGACCCAAGTGGAACTTCGGGCTTGATCGAGTCTTCCAATGAGTCACCATCTGGAAGTCAGATCCTGAGAGGCAGTGAGGTCTTTCATAGTCCGACATTACCTCGTCGCTCAGCATCAGGATCTCCAGCTCCTGGTCAATCAAGACCAACTCAAAAACATCCTCAGAAGCACATGGCAAACTCACCAAGCTTGCAAACGAAGCTGGGACCTGCTGCACTCCGCGCTGATGGTAGCAAGGCTGGCGAAGCGTCGGAAGACGAAGAACCGCAGTCGTTGCAGAACTTGGTCAAAATGGGAGCATATCCCCTGCAGCGCGCTGGGTTGTTTGCAAACTATCTCAACCAGACGAGCCGACGTATGAGCACTCTTTTAGCGACAGAGTCAATGGGCTACGTGGAGAAGGTTTCTGGCATGTGGAAGGGGGGTCGCAAGCACTACACCGAGCAGCCGGGGCTCAAGACCGAAGAAGAAGCAGAGTTTGATGACGACGAGGATCAAGTAGCTGGCGCTACAGAACGATTCCAGCAGCACTTTGCCCTGCCACCTACTGAGAAGCTGCAGGCGACTTATTTCGGATTCATCGTCCGCGTGCTTCCTCTTTACGGCAAGATCTATATTAGCGACCGAAATTTCTGTTTCAGAAGTCTGCTACCAGGCACTCGCACCAAGCTTATCCTCCCCCTCAAGGACATCGAGACAGTCGACAAGGAGAAGGGCTTCAGGTTTGGATATTCTGGACTGGTCGTCGTGATTCGAGGCCACGAAGAGCTCTTCTTCGAGTTCAATCAGGCTGAAGCCCGTGATGACTGTGCCGTCATTCTGCACCACAGCCTCGAAGCTGCTCGATACTTGCGAGACTCCGAGGTTATCAACGAGGAGGAGAAAGAGCAAGCAGAAGAGGCTATTGCGGAACGCGATGCTTTGAATGAAGCTCGCCTTCTACAGAACCCAGAGCACGAACTCAAGTTGCCGCAACCAACTGAGCTTGCGGATTCGTCGCCGACCATACTTTTCGACGATCCCAGGGCATCGTTTCTCAATTTCAAGCCAGCTGAGTCCATGAGGATCACTTGCCTCACAATTGGCTCGAGAGGCGACGTGCAGCCATATATTGCGCTCTGCAAAGGACTTCTTGCCGAAGGACACAAACCCCGCATTGCGACGCATGGGGAGTTTAAGACGTGGGTCGAGAGCCACGGGATCGAGTTCGCGCCAATCGGGGGTGATCCGAGCGAGCTCATGCAGCTCTGCATACAGAACGGAACATTCACCTGGGCCTTCATGCGCGAGGCCAGCTCGAGGTTTCGCGGCTGGCTTGATGAACTTCTCGCATCTGCCTGGGAAGCCTGCCAAGGGTCTGACCTGCTCATCGAGAGCCCGAGCGCCATGGCTGGCATTCACATTGCCGAGGCACTGGGCATTCCGTACTTCCGTGCCTTCACCATGCCATGGACGCGGACACGCGCGTACCCACACGCCTTTGTGATGCCCGAGCACAAGATGGGTGGCGCATACAACTACGTGACCTATGTCATGTTCGACAACGTCTTTTGGAAGGCAACTGCCTCGCAGGTCAA
Source organism: Microdochium nivale (assembly GCA_026745475.1). Lineage (NCBI taxonomy): Eukaryota > Fungi > Ascomycota > Sordariomycetes > Xylariales > Microdochiaceae > Microdochium > Microdochium nivale. The sequence goes on from JANTFD010000010.1 coordinate 563,737, forward strand.
TCGCTGGCGCAGAAATCTTCTCGGTCTGCCAAGCACCAACCTTGAAAAGATGCAGCCCAACAAGGTCCCGTTCTTGTACAACTTCTCTCCATCCGTCGTGGCACCTCCGCTGGACTACAGCGACTGGATTCGTGTGACAGGCTACTGGTTCCTGGATGAAGCTCGCACGTGGACGCCCCCTGACGACCTTCGCGAGTTCATTGAACAAGCGCGCAAAGACAACAAGAAACTGGTCTACGTTGGCTTTGGGTCAATCATCGTCCCTGACCCAGCCAAGATGACACAAGAAGTCATTGATGCTGTGCTTAAGGCCGACGTGCGCTGCGTGCTATCCAAAGGTTGGTCAGACCGGATGGACGACAACAAGACCAATGCTTCCCCAGAGGTGCCCCTCCCACCTGAGATCTTGCAGATCAAGAGCGCGCCTCACGACTGGCTGTTTGCGCAGATGGACGCAGCCGCACATCACGGAGGATCCGGCACTACCGGAGCAAGCCTGCGTGCGGGTATTCCAACTATTATTAGACCTTTCTTCGGCGATCAATTCTTTTTTGGAGATCGCCTGGAGGACCTTGGCGTCGGAATCTGCCTCAGAAAATGGGGAGCAAACTCTTTTGCCAGAGCTCTGTGGGAAGCGACGCACAGCGAACGCATGATTATCAAAGCCAAGGTCCTTGGCGAGTCCATTAGAAAGGTAAGCACGTTTTCCGGTTCCAGAGTCTCGTAACAGCCGCTTTGCGTGCTTCCTCATGTGGCCGTACTGACATTTTCTATGTAGGAAACTGGTGTCGAGACAGCGATTCAGTCCATCTACCGCGACCTTGAGTATTCGACGAGCTTGATAAAGTCGAAGGCGGGCAAGAATGCCGCCGCTAGTGCTGGTGGTGCTGATGGCAGCCAGGCGAGTGTGGATGGCACCCCTGGCGAGAACGAGGAAGACGAGGAGAGCTGGACCTTTGTAGGAGGGGGCGACGAAGCCGATTTCGACTTTGCTTACAAGAGAAGCAGCTCTCAGGGCGGTGCTTCATTAGAGCATGCATTTCTCGGGATGCTCGACTCCAGCCAGAGTAGTGCCGGCAGCAGAGCTCTTGGGTCAAGGGTCCTCGGAGCTGGCGGCTCCAACGTAGGCGTTCTGCGGTCGCCTGGCGGCGGCGGCGGTACAGTGCCCTCCCTGACTCATGGCAAAAGTTCCGGTGCGTCAAGGCTAGCGTCCTAGGATGACTCGAGCACGTATTGCGGCTTCTTGTTTACAGGCGTCTGCCGGGCTGTGGGTCTGTGGCCGGGCGCGATCACAAGGCAGACACTCTCTCAGTAACACAAAGGCGTGGAACAGCATGCGGAGGCGGCCTGGGTATTGACGACGATGAGCAATGTTGAGCAATGACCACGAGCACTTGACACACAGGACGACCTCATTCCTTGGTCCTGCATCTTGACGAACCTACCTCGGCGTACCGGCGTTGTTCCTTTTCTCCTCCATTCTTTTTGGCCTGGTAAAGCAGCGAGCGAATCACGAATTTTGCAGCATTGTTACTCGTCGTGATAGACATGATTTTCGAATTGGCTGGGAATGGATCAGCTTGGATTCAGCCCAGACGCACCTGGCAATACTCGAGAATACCTAATAAATTCGCTTTCTAGATTCGGTATCGTGGATTGGATAATATGTTTCTGGTTCAATTATAGAATTATGCGTGCTTGCCCGTTAGTCGTAGCATATGTTAGCTCGAGTTTCAAAAAACTCCTTGCAAATCTGTGTCCAGTTCATCAAGGAAGGACAAGCTGCCCGGTTGTGATGAGAGGAAGCCGCGGAAAATGAGAAAGTTTCCAACAACAGCGACGTTGCACGCACGCATGCATGTCTCATGTGTCTCCGACTCACCCCCGACATGCTCGCCGCAGAACGATGAGCTGGCTGGCCCTCGCGTCATTCATTGGGTCTAACGTGATGTGTGTAAAGACATTGACTGCAAGCGCGACTTGGCGACTACCACCTCTGCCTGAGACTTGCTGAAGCAGCAGAAACAGCAGCAAAAAACGACCTTACCCAAGGCAATGTGAGACAATACGCACCCCATCTCTCCCTCATGCTACGCACACATGCATGCGAGCCTCGCTCTGACGACTTGAAAGCTCGACAACGCGACAGCTCTTATGTCCTGTGGCGCCCCTCTCGCGTACCTACCTCTGGATGCATTTGTTCGAAGTTTGAAGGCCTTGGATGAAAACGCACCAGGCTGACACAATCACTGTCTCCGAGCTCACACAGATTTCATCTACAACTGCTCCCCAGGTTCGGTCTGGGCACATTGCGGACTATCAAGATTCAGGAGAAAACATCAGACTTCACTTTGCGTGGTCGCGGTAGCAGAAACCCTAAAAGGCACTAGCCCCGCGGATCATGGGGTTCCTCAACACCCGGACGCTGCTGGTAAGCTTATTTTTCCCACCGGATACTGATCTCAAAATCGCGAGTAATTGTCATGGACGAAAGTACGCACAGAAAAAGCTGACATGATGGAACACCGTAGCTGCCGCTCCTCGTGCTCCTCGCGCCGTGGTTCTGGGGCCGGCTCCAGATCATCCCGCTGTTCTGGCGGAACGCACCGGGCTCGATCCCGCGCCATAATGTGCTCGGCGGCGGCGGTGGTAGTGGTGGTGGCACGGGCAAGTATGAGATCAAGTTTGCCAACCAGTTGCGCAGCTGCGAGGATGTGATCCTGCTCGAGAAAGAGGGCATCGCCGTTATGGCCTGTGATCCAGGACGGGAGCGGCACAACACTGTCATGGTAAGTCTCATTTGCACGTTGGTTATCATGTAAAGTTTGGATAAGGCTGACCTTATGAGCAGGGCATCTTCCTCCTAGGACCTGTCACATCTGCAGACCTTTATGTCTACGACTACAAGTCCGCTTCGACGCCGGACTCAGATGCCCTGAGGCGCATCGAGCTCGTCGGATTCGACCAGGGCAAGATTGACTTTCACACGCTGGGCATGGGCCTCGACGAGGACACGGGCACGCTCTTTGTCGCAAACCACCGCAGGAACAACGGTCCCGCCATTGAGGTCTTCAAGCTGGACATCAGTGCCGCTACAGCAACGCACATCCGGACAGTCGAGCATCGTCTGATCCACGGACCAAACTCCATCGCCGTGGTTAGCGATACCGAGTTCTACGTTACTAATGATCACTACTTTCTCATCAAAGATTATCCCAAGCTGGCCATGCTCGAGACTTATCTCGCACCTCCGCTGGGCAGCGTCGTGCACGTGAAGCTCGCCAGTAGGAGTGGCGGCGATGAGGAAAAGGTCGAAGCCAGCGTTGTAGCGAGACTGCCCTATGCCAATGGCATCGAGTTCCTCAACACCACCACCATCGCCATAGCCAGCACCAGCAACGCCGCGGTATATCTGTACACCGTCGCCCCACAAAGCAGCGACGGCGGCGCCAAAGTTCACAAGCCCCCAAAATTATCTTACACCGGCACAAAGATCAGGCTTCCGTTCCTGCCTGACAACCTTTCCATCGCCTCTTCTCCTCGTCGCAAGACGCTACTCGTCGCGGGCCACCCACATGTGCCCTCGACGGTCAAGTACGCCAAGACGCGACACATCTGCAACGACCCCGTGGAGCTACAGGTGATGGCGACCGCAAAACAGAAGCGGTACTGCGAGGAAGATGCCACAGCGACTTCATGGGTGAGCGAGTGGGACCCAGCCACGGGCGAGCTGAGGCACCTCTACTCTGGCACCGAGTACCCGTCGAGCGCGACGGCCGCGAGGGACAATGCGAGGGGTGTTGGGATAGTTGCTGGCCTCTACGCAAAGGGGTTATTGGTGTGGCGGGATTGATAGCCATGGTGACGTGGAATTGTCTAGAATTAGGAGTGGCAGAGTTGGCAAAATGTGGTCAAAGTGGTGAGCTCGAGCATCACAGCCTCAAACGTCCCCGCTCGAAAAGTCGTGGTAATGGATTTTTCCAACCTGATTTGATGCATGAAGTGCGTGATGTTGCATATTCATAGGTGCATCCCATTGATCCAAGTGAATAGTGTTTAAGTCTCTTACTTCTCACATTTCATCTATTTTTGCAAGCAAGTCGTCGTCGCTATTCCCGGAAAAAAAAAAAAAAAAAAACTCCTAACCTCCTAATTATCCCCTCCCCTCTCGACTCTACACAGAGGTCTCTGAATACTAATGTCTAACTATCATTCACAGCGACCCCGCTGGCAAGCCGAGCGCATCCTCGCACCGCCGCAAACTCTCTGCCTGGGCAGCGGCGTACAGCTTGTCCGCGTCGAGTACGCTGCGGCCCATCGCGCGCTCGAGCCCGGCGACGTCGGCGACGGACTGTACCACCTGACCGGGCTGCTTCGACGGCGACGTCGCGGTAGTATGTGTCGGCGGGGAGTGCTGATTGTTCGTGCTGTTGCCGGAGGCGGCGTTGCCGGCAAGGTTGGACTGGAAGATGCCCGCGGCCGAGAAGGGCAGGAAGTCCTCGTACGTCAGCGGCGTGGCCTCGATCAGCCCGTCGGCGAGGAGCGTCTCGACGGTGGCGGCTTTTCCCTGAAAGGAAGCGCGGCTTTCGCTCGTGCCTGAGGCCGGCATGTACGTAAAGTACACGAGCGCCTCGGTCCGCAGCACGTCCCACGAGTCCGGGTACGCGTCGCCAAAGATGCGCACCGACGCCTCGTCCATGCGCTCGTGGTGCTGCCTCTGGTTCCTGGCCGTGCTGTTGGCGGCGGCGGCGGCAGCGGCGGCGGTCTCGTCGAGCAGGCGGTCGTACAGCTTCCGGCCCAGGGGCGTCACGGCGGCGCCGCGCTCCTCGATCTCGCCGAAGCGCGCCTTGTGCGTGCCCATCTTGTACGCCTTGGCGCCGCCGCCGCCACCGCCATTCACGTCGTCCAGGAGCGTCTCCTCGTTAATGGCGGCGCTGCTGCTGCTGCTGGTCGCGAGGCTCTGGGGGAACTGGATTTTCTCCTCGAGCGCGAGGAAGCTCGTCTGGCGAAGCAGGATGGGGCACTCGCGCCGGGGCGGGCCCTCGATGCGGTCCTTGATGGCGAGCCCGCCCTCGAGCATCCGGTCCTGCGCCGTCTCAATGTCGAGCGTCCGCGGCGTCAGGTGGTTGATGTGGCTGCTTTGGAAGCACGCAATATCGGCGAGGATCGGGTGCTCCGCCTTCAGCGTGGCGTACTCGGACTCTGTCGCGACGGCGGCGGCGCGCCACGAGAACGTCTTCATGGCCTCGGCGACAAACCTGGGCGCCTGGGCGTGCGTGAGCCGGCCCCGGCCGCTGGCGGTGGCGGCCGACTCGGCGGACTCGATAAGCGACCGGAGCTCCGGGGTGAAGATGTCACGGCGGGCGAGCAGCTCCAGCGCGAGGTCCCGGGCGCCGACGTCGACGAGGAGCTCCGGGCGAAGCAGCGTGGTAAAGACGCGAAACGGGTTCTTCCTGAGGGCCTCGGGGGTCGTGGGGCGGAACGCGGTGGCGTGCATGGGCAGACCGGCGACGCTCAGGTCGTAATACCCGACGGGCTCGAGGCCAATGATGGCAAAGAGGCGGGCGACGGTGTGCAGCTCCTCGGGCTTGCCGAGACGGATGGCGCCGTGGCGCTCAAGGTCGAGGCGCTCTGCCGCGACGTTGCCATGGCGCCGGAGGGCCTCGATCTTGGCCTCGGCAGAGGTGGCGAGGACGGTGGCGTTTGTGTCGTTGACGATGCGGATCAGGTCCCCGTACAACGGCACCTCGGCGCGGTACATGGCCGACATGGCCTGCGAGAAGAGCGTGCGCAGGTCGTCGGCGTCAACATACCCAGACGGGCAGGACGAGGCCGCGTCTGGTTTTGACGGGTCGACGACCTGCGTCTGGGATGTGCTTGATGAAGAAAGACACATGGTTTACGGTTTGTGTCTTTGTGTTGTGAGTATGTCAGGAGAAGGTCTGGGTTAGCAGACTCCGAGATACACCGTCTCGTGTAAGTGTGTTGGCGAGCGTGTCGAGATAGTCGGTGTCTGGTATCCTTGGAGTGGTCAATACCGCCACGCAGAGTTATGACACAGATGCTGTGTTGACGGAATGTTTTATTTGGCCGACGGAAACAAAGCCAATGTGAAGGGACCGAACGGGTCGTACACCTCCCGGCAGCACAGAGGCGTATATGTAAATGGTACTCTCTCACTCTCTCCGACGATACCCACCCGCGGGCCGCAGCCCGTAACACGCCTCGTAGCGGTCCATGTAGAGTGGAAAAGAGTTGCGGGCTTAGATAATCGACGCCGGTCTCGGAACCGCGTGGCAGGTGTGTAAGGGGGAGGGAGGGCAATCACCCAACCACGTGCACGGCCCGGGACTTGTCGTCGTCTGTCGTCGTTGCTCGTCATTCCCCTGTGCGGAGTAAGGAGTACGGAGTGCGGAGTAAGTGGCGGGTACAGCGTACAGTAGGTGCCGGAGTTGGAGAGAGCACCATCCGAGCTACCGCACACCCTCCTCCCACTTCCGAGTCGGCACCGCCGCGCCGGGCCCTGCCCTGCCCAGCCAAGGTCCGGTCCGTTGCGAGGCACCACATGACGACAACTCAAGTCACATTCTCATCGATCCACGAACAAGGCGCATCAGGGAAACAGGACGAGGGAACGGCAAAGAGAATATGAGGCCCTGTCCTGTGTGTCCCGGATCCACTCCTCCGCCCTGCACACCGCCGTTCCGCTCCGTGCACCTCCGTTCCGCCCCGTGTGTCTCCGATCCGATTCTCCGCTCCGCGCCCATCCTCTCTTTCTCCGAAATCCAGCGGTAAGCACGTCACATCTGCTAAAGAGCTTATTTGCTTTGCGTTGCCAAGCGTCTGTCTCTCTACGGCCTCTTCCTGGCTTTCCAATCTGCGAGTGGACACCAGCCAGCAAGTATGCATCGACACTAGAATTTAAGCAACATTTGGCTTGCCATCTGAGTGTAGGCTATCGCTCTTTACCTTTAAGAAGTCGGAAAGCACGGATGATGCTAGCTCGACCAGATCTCATAGAGTGTATAATATATCCGCTAACCTCAAGCAAGGACGCCCCAACTCCACAGTAGTATGCACGGCTATGTGTACAAGAATTATCCCAAAGTCGTTACTCATCTCTCGTGAGGGGCAAGAGGACCGACAACGACATTTGCTCACGCCGGCGCCTGCACAACCTTAAAGCCCTCGCTAATGACTTTGGTGATCTCCTCGTTCTTATGCTGCAGCTGGCCCAGCGCAAACGCGACATCGTTCCACTGCCGCTCCGTATCGCACCGCTGCAGGCGAGCCGACAGCTTGTCTGCCAGTTGCCGGGCGTGTTTGTCCTAGACAAGAATAATGCATGTTAGCAGGTTATTCAGCGCCACGAAACACGAAGGAACGGAAAGGATATAGCCACTCACCTTCTCCACAAAGCCAAGCAGGAACTTGATAATCCGCTTGAATGGCTCCTCCTCCATCTCGCCGGCAGACAACAAGCTGAACATGTCGACAAAATGGTTATAAACAGCATTGTCCTTGGTGCTCAGTTCAGTGAAGAACATGCGCGCCAGGTCGGCAATTCGCTTGTCCTCGTCCTCCAGGCACTTGGCCATCTCTCCGAGCTGACCCTTGACCTTGACTTGTCCGGCCAAGATCAGGAACGTCAGAGTCATCAGACAAGTCCGCTTCACCGAGAGCTCCGAGTCTGCCAGCCGGCGGTACAGGAAGTCCGTGTTCTCGTCAATCAGGTGGTTGAAGCACACGGCCATGTCGCCGAGAGCAATGACGACGTTGGAGCGCACCGTCGGATCGGGCGATTTCTCCATGATGGTAATCAGAAGTGGGAGGTGTGCCTCGCAGTACTCGCTACTCACACACATGAGCTTGGCAAGCGCCAATGTTGCAGCCGCTTGCAAACCCTTGTCCTTGTAGATGTCGCTACGAGAGCAGACTTCTGCAACCAAAGGTCCAAAACTGGACAGCAAAGACTGCGGGCCAAAGAGGAGCTCGCGCTCACGAATGTGCGCCATTGCTTCGGTAAAGTCATCTTCCGTAGTACCGCCAATCAGGTCCAGCTCGTCCGCTTCTTCCTCAGCAGCTGGGCCTGGGGTCTTGCCTTTACGGGTGCCAATAGAAGTTCTGCTCTCGTCTGCCTTGGCAGCCGCAGCCTCTTTTTCCTTCTCCTGTTTCCGGCGCTTGAAATCGAGCTCGCACAGTTCCAAGTGCACAATCTGCTTGATGGCCACATGCCCCACGATAAATAGTAGTTGTGAGAGCGCAATTGCCGACTTCTGCTTTGGCTTAACTGGAGCCTCTTCCAGGCCCTGTATTGTTTGTGTTGGGTTGTCCAAAGCTAGATTCTGCGTCATGCCTTGTGTCACCTGTGTCGAAGTGGTGATATCTGTGTCTCTCGAAGTTGGCCGAGAGACTGACTTCTGGCTGGCGAATACAGTCTTTGTCCGCCGGCGGATGATCTCTGAGCACAGAGTATCAGGGTGCTTGGCCAAAGCATAGATGGCGTTGATGGCTTGCTCGGCAACACCGAACCACTCCTTGCTGTCACTTTCAACCTCGGTGATAGCGGCTAGCTTGCGCAGCACCGCATGGTCGCTTGAGAGGCGGCTGAACTTGACATTTGACTCCTTTGCTTGCCGGCCGGTGGGGTTCAGTCTTCGCAGAGCTATGCAGGTAAACTTTGAGAGCTGCAGATCGGACCGCCCCAGAGATCCGAGGCCGATCTTGAGCATTGACTCCATTTCATCCACGACGATTTCCGGCGAGGCCGTCGCGAGCATGCCTATCACCATGATGGCACCTCTCCGCTGAGTGCGTGAGATTTCTCTTTTCTGGTAGCCATAGACCTCCCAGAGTTTACTAACAACACGATCCGAAATCATACCGCCCTTCATCATTGTAGCAAGAAGCTGCTCAAGACTAGTCAGCTCTGCAGGCGTGGTGCCCGAAGTCAGACTGATCATGTTGCGTGCAATATAGCTGGCTGCGTCACTTGGACTGAACAAGTCGGGCGCCTCAAAGAAGAGGCGCTTGTAGCAGTCGATGAGATGTGACTGCACGCCCTTGCCTTCGTCGCTGTTACCCTTGGTCCAGATAAGACGTAGCATGCGGCGGATGCCAACCATGCTGTCCTCCAGGTTGTAGGCATTAGCGATCTCGAGGTAGTCCATCGCCTCAATGACTTCGGACTTGTTCTTCGCGCCCAGAAGTTGGCAGACCGTGGCGTTGGAATCACCCAGTACCTGTATGAACTTGAGAGCATCGGTGTAGTAGCGCTTGGTCAAGGTCAACTTCTCGATCGCTTCGGAAGTGGCTGCATCATCCTGCGCTTTACGCACGATAGCAGCTTTCTCCGCCTCACTTAGATCCTGAGGCTGTTTTTGAGGCGATTCGATCCGTGTGGGCTCGTCCATCATGTTGACAGTTTCATTCGGATCCTTCTCTGCAAGCCCGGCCTCGCCGGCAGGTGGCTGAAGAGCGTTAAGTTCAGTATCGACCTTGTCCAGCCTCTCTTGCCAATCTTTGCGAGACAGCTGAGCACCGTGCAGTACCGTGAAAGGATGAGTCTTGACCAAGGAACCGAGGAGCTTCACGGCGTTTCGTCTGACGTAGCTGCTTTTGTCCTCCAGGCTTCTAGACGCCAGCTCCGCAGCCTTCTGTCGTCGTTTGGGAAATTTCTGTTCAAGATCGCACAGCTTGACAAATACTTGGATTGTTCGACTTCTGCAGTAAGGGTTGATATCAAGAAAGCGCTCCTCAAGCACGTCGAAGAAAGCATTGAGCTGGGATTTGTGGTTCTCACTGCGCTCTTCTTGATTGCTGAGGTGCGCAAGCATGTTGCCGCAGACTTCGATTAGGGCGCATCGCAGAGTGTATGACTATGCAACACATTAATCACGGCATGAAATTTGCTTCTGGAGACTACATACCTCGCTGTCGAGTTGCTTGGCAAGCATGGTCATTTGCTTGATCACCACCCTAGGCGCCAGCTCGGAGAGCTTGACAATAAAGGACGAGACAGACTTTGGTCCCTTGGTGTCGTTCGTGTTGAATTCTTTGTTGCTTATCTCCCGGAGAATCTCGTCCGCCAATTGGGGGTAATCGTACTGCTCGGCAAGGATGTGCAGGAACTCAGCCATGGGCTCGGAAAGGTGTTCGAAGTATGTGAGATTCTGCACAATATTGATTTGAGCGGCTGTTGAGCTAGTCAGCACGAGTTGAAGCGGCTCGAAATGCAGAAGCGTTAGACTCACCATAACCATGCCCGTGGTGCTTGACCGCAATGCATAGTAGCTTAAACGCATACATTCTTATCGATGTGGTCTTGACCCTCTGCTCACTCTCCAGAACCATGTACACCGGCCTTGTCAGAAGCCCAATGAACGTGTCGCGCTCGCTTGTAGTTAGGAAGATCTTGGACAGCTTGAGCTTCAAGACTTTTGCCATGACGTCTAGAGCTGCTTGCAATTGAGCCGCGCTATCCCAGTTTCCATCTTTGCCGGTAGCCTTGGCCTTTGCGCCTTTTCCCCTTGCCCGAGAAATTGGTGCAGAGGTGGTCTTCTCTGCTGCCTTGGCCTCCACGCAAGCGATGGTCCACTGCAGCAGGTAACCGTAAATTTCCAGCAGAGTCTTATGGTGCGCAATGATTTCTTGATCGTCCGGGTTCTCAAGGTCGTTGTTGACAGCATCTGCCTCGGCGGCGAGGCCACTCATGACGAGGTCAAAAATCTTGCTCACTGCATGCACGGGCAGGAACGCCGAGTATCTAAAGTGGGTGTAAGGTTAGCGAGTTGCCCTTGCTTAGCCCGAGTGTTGAATGTTGGCATCTGCTTACTTAAGTAAGAATTGGAGCGAATCGAAATATGTGCTGCGCATGATGGCATCTGGACTCTCGGCAAGCGCATCAACCAGCGGGTTGAGAACGGGATTTATGACAGCGATGTTGCTGAGGGCGTCCGGATCCGATTCGCAGTCGACCAGCGAGGGATCCGCCTCGGGTGTGGCTATCGCCCCCGGATCGCTCATGTAATACTTGAGCGCATCGTTGATGTCGAAGTTGATCGAGTCCATGACGGCCGTTGTAGGCTGTGCGCCTTAGTCAACGGTACCGGCTACGACGTGGTGTTGTGATGGGGTGCCGCAGACAGGCGGTGTCTGGTCGCTGCGTCGATGCGCTGCCTGTGGCACTTGTGCGAGATGTGGCTCGTTAGGGTATCAGCCTTGCCCACGACTGCTGTTGCTGTCGTCCGCTATGCCGTCGTCGCCTGGTGTAGTGTCGGTGTTGTTGATGCAGGCTGGGGATCTCGGAAAGAGGGGCGCTGCCCGCACAACCAAGGGCCTTCGGCGAGGGCCCGCGGTCTCCCCTCGGCAACGATTTGTTTTTGTTTGCTTTGGTGCAATGTAGGCCAGGCCTTGACGCGCAGGCGCTTATCACCCCACCACTAACACCGATAAGCAGCTCCAGCGACGCGTCAAGCGGCACCGCATCGCATCCCAAGCTAGTGGCCTGGGCTTGGTTGTCGAATTGACGCAGCAGGAGCGACTCCGGCAACTAGGAACTGGATCCCTGGTGCTTCTGGTTGGCATAGATCATCTAAGGACATTGCAACTTCCTCCATCGCCAAAATTCCACGCACGAACAACAATCACCCAAGACCGGCACTCCAGCACTCTCACCGCTAAGTGAATTGCCCGGCACCGCGTGCAGGCTGGAACGCACGTCACTGCCCTGCGAGATCAATTCTCGTCACTGTAGCCGCCGCGACTTTACGCACGTCTACTCTTCCCGACAGTTACTCGCATCACTGTAAACACCACCAATGGCCACTGTTGCAGACGGCAGGCCTCTGGCCAAGAGTTCATTCAAGATCCACGAAGATGCAGAGACATCCGACATAGATGAGGGTACCGAGGCGCGGCCTGTGCGGCGTCCCCAAGCCGACTACGGCGAGGCACAGGATGCGGCAGAAGACGACGACACCGAGGAGCTTGCTGGTGACGATGAGGAGGGCGAGTCATCGGACGACAACGAACCGGTTGACAACATGGTCCAGCACGACATGGAGAAGCTACAGGAGACCTTTCCCAGCTTCAAGAGCCACTATCGCCTCATCAAGAGGATAGGAGAGGGTGGGTTCCTGAAATCTCGCCCCCTTAGAAGAACATCAAAACTGATCCGGTTTGAAAATACCAGGCACTTTCTCGACAGTCTACAAGGCCGAAGATATTCGATACAACTACTACAACAATAAGTGGGACATCGACGCGCGGGAGAATCGGTGGACACCGCCGCCAAGGACAACTGCACACTCACAGTCAGATCCGACATCACAAGAGCGGCGAAAACCCAAATTTGTTGCCGTCAAGAAAATCTACGTCACATCCTCACCCAGCCGCATCTTCAACGAGCTCGAGCTATTGCACGACCTGCGTGACTCTCCGGCAGTGTGCCCTCTGATTACCGCGATGCGCGAGGGTGATCAAGTGCTGGCCGTCCTCCCGTATTTCCGACACCAGGACTTTCGCAAATACTACCCCAACATGACAGTCTTTGACTTGAGGCTGTATTTTCGCTCGCTCTTCACTGCCCTGGCTGCAGTGCACAAGCAGGATATTATTCACCGCGACATAAAACCCACCAACTTTCTGTATGATCCAGATAAGCGCCGTGGTGTGCTAGTCGACTTCGGTCTGGCGGAGCGTGAGGGCGTAGAGTCAAAGCCATGCCTATGCCACGAGGACTCTCAGGTTCGGAAACAGCGCATCAAGAACTCGACATCCGCGCAGGTTGGACCACAGCCTGGCTATCCTAAGAATGACACACGGCCATCACGGCGTGCCAACCGTGCCGGGACACGTGGTTTCCGCGCACCGGAAGTGCTATTCAAGTGCACAGAGCAGACAACCAAGATAGATATATGGTCTGCCGGCGTGATCCTTTTGACGATATTGTGCCGCCGCTTCCCTTTCTTCAATAGCGCTGATGACGTCGAGGCCATGATCGAGATAGCAACCATCTTTGGCACGAAGCGAATGAAGCAGGCTGGTGCGATTCACGGCTGTGTCTTCGAGACCAACATCCCCAGCGTCGGCGCACAGGGGTTCTCATTTGAGAAGATTATGCTCTGGAGCACATGCCGGAGTGATGGCAAGTCACAGAAGGGTAATGCTCTCACAGAGGATGAGAAAGAGGCCTTGGAGTTTCTATCTCGCTGCATGGACCTAGACCCCAACAAGCGCATCAGCGCCGATGAGGCCCTCCTTCATCCGTTTCTCAAGATAGACGACGGGGACGAGGACAGGCGAGGCTCAAGGGAAATAGATGAGGAAGACGTTCTTATGGTGTAGGGAATTGCATTACACAGCGGACTTTTCTGCATAGCGCTGGCGGGTTTGGGGTTGGTTTTCTCTGAGAGCCAGCATGGCATGGCGATATGGGAAACAGCCATGATGATTTCAGGCTAGACACGATTTTAGGTGAACAAATGGCACAGCTTTCTAACAAGCATGTAGGCGAGGCCGTTGAGCTAGCCTCGGTAATGCTAGCATGTGTTCCACTGTCACAGGGGTAGGCTTCCCCATCTGGGGATGCGAAGACGGGGTTTGCATCCACAATACGCCGGACTGACTCGTACATCATGCGATCCCCTCGTGAGCACTCATGGGTATAGGGTGCGTATTTGATACTTAGGTATGATCAGACGACATCACTGGAGAAGCAACTGGGTTTTTCCTCCTCCTTGACAACATCTATTGTTCAAGATATACAGAAACCCACACACACACACACACAACCGCCCCTCTTTCCCCAACAGCAGCAGCAGCAGCAGCAGGTCATGGCCCGCATCCCCTACCCTCCTCCGGGCCCGAAGCCCGCGGCCAACGACGGCAAGCCACGGCCGCCTCCGCTCAACGTGGCCAAGATCATGTCGCACAGCACGGGCACGGCGCCGCACTGGGCCGGGGTCGCCGTGTCGCACTACACAAGCCTCGCGCTCGAGGCCGGCTTGCGGGAGCTCGCGATCCTGCTGACGGCCGCCAAGCTCGGCAGCGTGTACGAGTTTACGCACCACGCGCACATGTCCGCCAATTTCGGCGTGACGACGGCGCAGCACAAGTGGATCTGGGGCGTCGCTGGCTGGGGGAGGGACAAGCCAGACGACAAGGCCAAGGACAAAGGGGCGGTGCTGGCGGGCGTGCAGGCTGCTGTCGACGAAGGACTGTTCACGGACAAGCAGGCGGTGCTGCTCGCGCTTGTGGAGAATATTGTCGAGACCAGGGATGTGGGCGAGGTGCTGTGGAAGAGAGCGAGGGCTTATTTTGGGGAGAGGGAGCTCGTCGATGTGTGCTCGGTCGTTGTGAGTTGTGACCTTTTTTCTTTTTCTTTTACACATTGGTCGTCACAAAAGCTGGTGGGTTTGTTGCTAACAAAGGTCTATCTCTCTCTCCCTGCAGGGATTTTACTTTACCAAGTCGAGGATCACGACAATGTTTGAGATTGAGCTGGAGGACAACGTGAAGCCAGTCCTCTGAAGATCGAAAGTGGAAAGACGACATGTGGCAAGGCTGGCCTGGCGGAGGTAACAGGGACGCCACGTGGGAAGGCTGCCTTCATGAGTATTTTACTCATCTGTAGAAAGCCGAACAATGATGATTGATTTTCAACATCAAATAGCCGGAATTTCAGATTGGCTCCTAGCCGTGCTCTAGTAAGCAGAAGCTGCTGCTTGAAAGTCTCTGAAAGAATCATAATTCCAAACAGTTAATGCAGACGCGCACACCTTAGCAAGATGATTACAAGCGTAGCGGCAGGCAACGATACAGGACTATGCGGAGGCTTTCCGCTACTGAATGTGCTGATCAATCATGATGCAATGCCCAGAGGCGTGAACTTTGGTCAAGGTTAGTCGCGCTCGGCGGTGCAGGTGCCAATAATGTGCCTCGGCAATGATAAGAAGCCCCCCCACATCGATCCTTTTCCTGGCGTCGCACTCGAGACCAGGGCAGCGGCGCCGTTCCGCGCCCACAGGGCAGCCACGAGCATGTCCAACATCTGACGGGGTTTCCTTCCTCCCCGGACATGAGATTGTGTCCATCCACTGCCTACGCTGCTGAGTCCAGAGAGCGCAGCACAACCTGACCAGACTGCAACAAAGCACTACCCCAGTACCAAACAACACAACCACAGCCCATCATGGTGAACTCGGAGCCGGCCAAGACCATTATCGAGCAGGTCGCTGTCAATGAAATAGCGCCCGGCTACTTCGAGACCAGCTGGCTGCCGGGACGCATGGGCAACCCGCTACCTATCGCCTACGGCGGCTGCACCCTTGGAGGAGCCACCCGCGCCGCCTACGAGACCGTCCCGGACACGCACTCCCTCTACTCCCTCATGGGCCATTACCACGGCCCGGCCTCGACGCTGCAGCCCCTCACCATCATTGTCCATAAGACGCGCGACACAAAGACCTTTGCGACTCGGCGCGTCGTGCTCACACAGCTCCAGGCCGACGGCAAGACGACGCGCACCGTTATGGAACTGCTTGCCGACTTCCAGGTCACCGAGCCCGCGGCGCTCGAGTACTCCCCCAAGACGGCACAGCCATACGCCGGTGTCGACGAGCAGCCTGTTGAGTACGGCGCTGGGTTTGACCCCAAGGCCGTGGCCGCCACGAAGCAGTTGTTTGCCATGAACCACCGGTTCTTCGAGTCGCGGGGGTGCCGCGAGGGCGTGGCGAGCCAGAACCTGCACGGCATGCTCAAGCACACGCGCACCACGCAGGACGCGCGCGACATGTCCTCCAAGACGTCGGCCGAGTGGATTCGCTCGCTGCACGACCTCGCGGCCTCGCGTGGCGACAGGGCAGCCGCCGTATCGTTCCTCATGGACGGCGCGCTGTCGTTCGTTCCGCTGACACACAACCACATGTTCTTCGACGACGTGGGCGCGTGCTCATCTCTCGACTTTGCGCTGCGATTCATGGTGCCCGACGTTGATTTGAACGAGTGGCATCTGCGGGAGAGGACGGCAGTCTCGGGGGCGTACGGCCGGACGTATGCCGAGGGCAGGCTATGGGACGCAAAGGGTCAGCTGGTCGCCTCGATGACACAGGCGTCCATCCTGCGGCCTAAACCTGTGCCAAAGGACAAGTCGGCGGCCAAGCTATAAAGTGGTCAAGTGTCGAGCTACACATCATTATGCTCCATAATATAGATTAGACTTTACGTGGCGTTGGTAAACCGCCGCGCCCGGTTTCTTTTGAAGCCCCTTTGGTTTTTTCTGGACGTTTTTGCTGTTTGTGATAACAAAGACGTCCGATGCCCTAAGCATTCCGGTTGAGCTCGTGTTATTCCTCAAAATACATCTCCCTGAAAAACCCCAACGACGATCCTTTTTAAGGTTCAATCAAGCATTGTGCGGAGAAGGTGCGGGGCAGCCGTTGTGCATACGATTCCTGCTAGTGTGTTGCTCTCCGATGGTCGGACCTCGACCACGATAAGCACCGGTCGGTCATTTTCAGCACCACGAAATTCTCCCCATCTCGCCATGTCAAGCAGTTAGAACCCGTGAATAATGAACGCATCAACCATTGACGACGGAAACACCGCAGCGGTGTCGGCAGGACTAGTGTTAATGCCACCATTACCGGTTCGGCCGTGGCGCGAGGTCGCTAAGGAGAAACGTCAACAACAGCAGGCGGCGACCGATCGGTGCCAGTTGTCACTGCAGGGAAAAGGGGACTTCGACCATGAGAAGATCACGGCCATCAGCGATGCAGCCGCTCTGGCGGCTACAATTTCCGCATCGACGTGGTCGGCCGTTGCCGTGACGGAAGCATATATCAGGAAGTAAGTCACTGAAGCATATTTGTGTATTTAGTCAGGCTGTGTATTCTCAGGGGCTAGCTGAGGCCTTTGGTAGGGATAAGATGGAAAACTGACGTTTAATTCTGTACTGTAGAGCTATTAAAGCACATGAACAAGTACGAACAGGACATTCTAGACGAGTAGTTAGTCTTCCTTCACTCTAATGAAGCCACTAACATGTGTTCCAGACCAACTGGTGAGGCTAACAGCTCAACAACGGGAACCGTCTCATTATGAGACCATGCTCATGTACCAGAAGTCTGGTGAATCAATATGGCAGGAGAGACCACGAAAATTAACAGCCCAGCAGCTTTACCGAAATCCTCTTTGACGACGCTATCGCACGGGCCCAGGAGCTAGATCGCCATCTGGCCGAGACCGGTCAGCCCGTAGGACCGTTCCATGGCGTGCCTATGACACTCAAGGACCAGTTCGATGTCGAGGGCCATGACACAACTCTGGGCTACGTTGGCCGTGCGTTCTCTCCAGCCCTGAGCGACAGCACCCTCGTCGCGATGCTCAAGACTATGGGAGCAGTAATCCTGGGCAAAACGAATATCCCGCAAAGCATTATGGTCAGTCAATGCCTCCCGCTTTTACTTTGACCCGGCGGGCCTCTCACGGTTGCTCGTTCTCACAACCGTGTCACTGACTTGATGCTGCATGTTCTTCATGCTTGTAGTGGTGTGAAACGGATAACCCGCTGTTCGGCCTTACTACGAATCCTCTCCACAAAGACTACACGCCTGGCGGATCGACGGGCGGCGAGGGTGCTCTACTCGCATGCCAGGGCAGCATGCTGGGTTGGGGTACCGACATTGGCGGGAGTGTCCGCATCCCGTCCCACATAAATGGCTTGTACGGGTTCAAGCCAAGCGTAGGTTGACCTCAGCACACTTGAAAACTAGTTAGCATCAGAGAATGGCGCGGCTCCGATGCCATTTCTGACACTTATTCCTTTCTTTAACCTCTAGAGCGCCAGACTTCCCTACAGAGGCGTTCAGGTGTCTACCGAAGGTCAGGAACACGTCCCATCTTCCATCGGCCCGTTGGCTCGAAGCCTCGGTACGATACACCTAGCCATAAAGACCCTCGTCGACGCAAGACCGTGGCAGCTCGATGCCCGCTGCGCGCCGATACCCTGGCGGCAAGACACTTACGACGAGATGCTCAACCGCCCGCTGGTGATCGGCGTGCTCATGGACGATGGCGTCGTTACGCCGCATCCCCCAGTCACACGCGTGCTGGAGTATGCGGTAGAGGTGTTGAAAGCTGCGGGACACATCGTTGTCGACTGGGATGCCACACTGCATGCAGAGGCCATCGAGGTCATGGTAAGTCTCTAAGCAAACTACTCCTTGAGCCCAGCAGCTGTGGGTGGCAGATTGAGATTATTCCTCTTCCATACTCGCATTCCAGTCAAGTCACTGATACTTGCCTGTGCTTACGTGCAGGACGCCTACTACACCGCAGACGGTTGCGAGGACATCCGCCGCGCTGTCGAGGCCGGCGGCGAGCCGTATATCCCACACGTCGAGCGCCTGCTCGAGCGCGGCGGCGCGATCTCCGTATTTGAGTACTGGCAGCTCAACAAGCGCAAGAAGGCCGTTCAGAACGCGTATCTCGACAAGTGGCAGGGCAAGCGAGTCCCCACCGGTCAGAATGGTAGGGAGACTGCGCCCGTGGACGTGCTTCTCATGCCGCCGATGCCACACGCCGCAATGCCGCACGGGGGCTGCCGGTGGGTTGGCTACACAAAAGTGTGGAACTTGCTGGACTACACGGCGCTGGTGGTCCCGGCTGGGAATATCGGCGCTGGTGATGTCCAAGAGTCTGGCGAGTATGCAAGGCCGGGTGAACGGAGGGAGCTTGATGATTGGAATCGGAAGCTGTGGAAGGAGAAAGGTGAGGAGATGGCCGGGCTCAAGTTTCCAATCGGGGTGCAAATTGTTGGCCAGAGACTGGAGGAGGAGAAGGTTCTCGCTGTCGGGAAGGTCTTGGATGATCTCCTTTGTGCCAAAAAGGCATGAGATACATGAGGCAATCTATAATTATTTTGTTCCCTTTCCACAGACTTTAGATTTACTAAGTATTCTTTCGTAAAGTATTTATGCCCTTCAAAGTTAAACAGTTCAAGCATTTCTGCGTTTTCTGGTACCGCCGCAGACCCTCAAATATAGGTTACAACACGAGTACAGCAACAACTGGTTCAAAATCAATAAGAGGATCTTTGGTTCTTGTGAGATTACGTCTACGTGGTAATTTTATTCACACGGCTCGAGTCCTAAGAAGTTCACTCATAAACACGTTTGGGCTTCCCGGCTTCAGGAAGCTTAAGCGCGACACGGTGTCCTGCGTGGAGAAGCATGCCCGGAATAGTTAGTGACACTGTTGGATCATGTTTGCTGCGATCCACGCTTTGTCGCAAGCAGCGAGCGTCAAAGCACAAACAAACGGCGAGGCCGCCGTTGGCTGCAGACATTCAAAAACGTTGTTGTGCCAGCGAACGCATAGTGGTCGGAACAAACTTGTATGACGCAACTGTGCAACCGCAACTGTTGTTCTCGTCCGGGGGATTGCCTTTGTTCACCACTGACTGTATCGATTAATGGTTTATGAATTCCCATGATGTTTTTTTCCGATCCCTTGCTGGGACATGCCATCCAGCTAGACAGGTTTTGTTGCGTTGTTGGATTTGCTGTGGTATGTATGACCGCCGTACATTACCAGTCATACCTTGACCACAATGATGCGAGCCTCTCCGCTCCAATCAGTCACAAGTGATGGCTTGTGGAATTCATAACAAAGAAGGCCTACAAAGGAATGTCGGATATGTCAATTACCATGGATGCCTTCTTGACTCAATAGTGTTTAATCGTGGCTAGCAGCAGTATTGGCCTCAACTGAATCACACTGATTGACATGTCTCAACCTGCATACCTACATTTTCACATTGGTGCAGCCAATTCCCTCTTTATAACACCCAAATCTGCCACTATGCTCACAACGTACCATCACACGTAGAGCTCATTGGAAGTTCCAGCCAGATTCTACTTCGCGACCCCTACTGACGTGTTCGCATACATGACTCCGCCCTCGTTGCTTGAAAATAGAAACCTGCCCTCTTACTCAAACGCTCTTCCGGATATGCCTGAACCAGAAGTCTTCAGCATGTTTGTTAGGGACGCAAAGTCGAATGTTCGAGATCCGCCAGTCTACATCGCCGGGCTGAGAGTATCTCAGAATGAACTGAACAATCATGATCGGGTTCGCGAACAACCTCAATGGTTCAAACTGGTAGGTTACACATTTTTCGTTCCTTTGCTTGGAAGAATTTCCAGAGAACTTGTAAGTTAGCAGTAACTTAGAAAACACCTTTCAACTTCCAACACTCGTGCATTCATCTATCATGCTGATGACAAACCTTCCTAAGGACGAGGACGAAAAAGAGCTCAGCAGCATTCAGTTCCGGCTTCGGGAATCACTAGCTCGGCAAATAGTGCAAAGCTGGCAGTCGGAGTCGCAGGCGGATGGAAAGATCGGGAGGGTCACAAAATTCGTCTACGCAAAAGTTGTCTGGGGTGGCCTTGCAGCCACCACCACTTCGTCACCGAAGCCGGCGGCGGGTCTGAACCTGCTCTCCCTCAACGATGTCGATCTTCTGGCGCACCTAAGGATGATGGAGAGGAGGTCTTGTGATTTGGTAATGGTGATGGCTCACGTATTCGAGACGAAGCCGGTGAAGCAGCACGTGGCGAACGGGCAGAGGGAGCATGGTCGTGGACCAATACATCACTGATGCTCGTTGGCCAGCGCCCCGATAACTTTTGACAGAAAGCAGGTCACTTAGAATCACCGATGACGGTAGAGACCGACTAGATGACTTTTCATGCCGTCTTGAGAATTTGGATTGGTAGAAAGACGAAAATAGGGATAGATGCTGTTACACACTCTTGCAAGCAGGGTGGCTTAGGACTCGTAGTGACTAAAGCCTGGATGGAACTGAATGGGATTCGCTGATCCTACTTGTCGTGATTAGGCTAGAGTCGGAAGTGAACCTTCAGTATGGGGATGGATTATATTTCAAACAGTGTTGAGCTTCGTTCGCCACGGAGGTTCGTGTCATTGCTGTGCTATATCGTGGCTGAAACTATTCGTACGTTCGTTTGAAGTATTTTGAAAACACCTTGGCAGAGAAGCAACGAGCACTGGTGTCTGGAAGATGTTCATCGTCCCCTTCTGAGATCGGTTGTTTGACCCAGTAGTGAACTTCAAACCTCTTTTGGTACAAACGTCAATGGGCCACCAGTGCTGTTGAAAGCGAAGACTAGGCGCGAGCCTATCAAAAGCTCTGCTGGGAGAATTTCAAAAACGTCCACGCATTTCAAGGCTCTTAACCATATATTCATGCCTAATCACATGTTGGAACTATCGCGGTGAGCTCCCTTTCAAGAGAGCTACCAAATCTGGTTTGAATTCGATTCGAAGTGACGTAGTCAGCATGATTGTTCATACCTAGCCGGGGCAGTCACCTAGCAGCGCTCTTTTCTGCTACCAGATATGGATACGTGGGTAAGACCCAGGCATTCTGACAACGAGGCACTCCACAGTGACCACGGGTCAGAACTCTGAGTGCGGTAGAGCGGGCGGCCTTGGGTCATAAATCAATGGCTAGGCATGCTTAACACTGTATTTATTTTATACAAGAACATGTATGTCTGAACTAGCTACCACGGTTTGAAGTCTAGACTCACCACAGAAATCAAAGAACCCTAGCAGAACAGTTAATCAAAACGATCAACCTACAAAGATCATCCAGAATCCGCCAAAACACAACAAACACTTTACAATTTTCTCCCAAGACGTTGATTTCAACATGTCCTCACACTACTGCTCATACGACTCTGACACTTACGAGTCCTACGAGGAGATCGTCCGGCACGAGGACACCTACCATCATCGCCCTTACTACCAGCCGTATTTCAGCCGCTACAGATCCACACCCTCACGCATTTACGTCGAGGCAGATATACCTTCGCGGTACATGGTCGTGATAGTCAGGTTCTGGAACCTGAATACTCAGGCCGAAACCGAAGAGACGCTGAGCATCCAATGCAACAAAGACGTAAGTCACAACGTTTACTCACAACCCCTGTTAGAGGTTCTTCGGACTAAGATGAACTGACTTCAGTCCTTTTCAGCGCCATGGAGATTACAAAAAGAGTCTCGTGTCCCAGCTTGAGAAGGCAATCACCAGACTCCCCACCCCGGGGAGGCGGGTGCGCTTCAGCAGGGACTTGATGATAACTTCTGTCATGATGCACTGTGATACAGCAAGGAGGGTTTACCAGAAGGAGACCCAGCTGATCACAGAGAGCCAGAATGGCGCCATGAGGCTCCTCACTGTGGCTCATCAGAGAAGAGCGCTTGACTACGTCGAAGTGATCTACACGGATGGACCGCTGTACTACTGAGACTCTGCTGGCTTTTGATGGGATTGTAGTTGACATAGATTCATGCCAGAGTTATAGAACAGGGGTCGTGTTTTCATGTTGCTAGAAAGGCAAAGGGTGTTGAGGCCAGTAGGATACGGAAACTTTTTCAACCTTCCGCACTTTTAAGCACAAATGCGTACCCGCCAGCAAAATCCGAGGACAATCTAAATGAAGACCATATTCACCATTCTCATACATAACCAAAGTGAGACATCAGAAGACAGCCATCTAACATAGCAACCGAGTTTCAAACACATCACTAGACTTCGAGGCTCGTGATATATTGTCATACGCTCGTACTCATTGAAAAATACCTCAATGACCACAAGGCCGCTAACGACGCAGGAAGGCCAGAATACGGAGCAAACATAGACTAAATGCTTATGAACTTCAATTGCATCAGATTCTTAGCACTCGGAACAAGTTTGTTCCGATTGACAGCGGCCGCATGGTACCTCCGCTTCCACCCACATTACATCGCGGCGTCGACAACGCCCATAATCACCGACAAGTGCCAAAACTCGGAGACAACAAAGCATTTTGTATACAAATAAATTGATGAAGAAGCTCAAATTGCTGCGTTTGCGCATTGTGCTGAGAGCGTTCAATTCTCTGTCATGAACTGCCACCTCGCCACCGTGTCAGCTTCACCTGGACGTGGAGTAGCAACTAAAGCAAGGACCCCCCTGCCCCCAACAGACCTGAGAATCAATGACGCCGAGAGTGTTATAAACCAGGTGCTCGGAAACGCCCAGGGAGGCGCTTTTGACGCGACCAGATTGCGACACTATGCCGAGTGGAATTTGAAGACCGAGGGACTTTAGTTTCACTTGTGCTGAACGACCTCAGCATCGACGCTCCCTTATTGCAACTTTAGAGTCAGTTTACATATTAGGTTTCATTTTTCCTTGCAGTAGGCGCAACAGCGGGCATCTCAAAGGTGCACTAGGAATGAGCAGACTCGGTAAAAACAACATGATTTTGAAGCAGTTTTTTGGTAGTCAGACACTACTTGGTGATCATCTTGAGGGGCAAGCAAACGAATAATGCTAAGTCCTGCAATAGAAGCAAATATATTCTGAGATATAGATTGAATAGAATACTGGACTAACTGCGTCGTGACAACAGAGGTAAGTGCAAACAATCAATTGCATCGTTTTCCCGTGTTTTGTCACAAAAGACTTGCCTCCGCGATGAATGCGCGCTGAAAGACGAGGCAAAATGTCACCAACTTCCTACGGCAGAGGAGGGGATACTCTTGTCTTCTTTGTTAAGCTGTTGCTCGAGATCACCAAGATTGATCATTCTTCCGTGACAGGGCACTCAGGCCACAAGTCTAGAGTGTCTCCATTCTCAAGGATATATAAGCCTTAGTCTGCCACCAACTTATCTTCGAGTACAGCATAGCCAGGAACCGAACTCACAAAACGACTGAATCACGAATCACAAAGATTCCATCGCTCAACTTGCATTGTAATCATCAGAATCTTCACCATGCCAAACGACGCGCACGTCCTGGTCAACTTCGTCCTCGCAGGCAGCAGGTGGAGGAAGACCCAGATTTCACACTTCCGGGTCCGCGACAATGTAAGTCAAGTCGTCGCCTTGAAGCTTTAAATCATAGTCCAAACGTACTGACAGCAACACACGCGCAGGGCCACGCCACAACACCCCATCATGATTTCAAAAAATCGCTGAACGAGGCTGTCGCACGAGCCTATGCTGTGCCTTGGGGCACCAAGATCATCTCTGCGAAGGTCCATTGGAACCCAGGCCAGCTCCAGCAAAAGCTTGAACCTTTGGATCTGCTTGAGCTGGACGAGGCTGAGGCATGGGATCAAATCATTGGTATCGCGAATCGTGGCGCTGGAGACCTTCTGGAGGTGACGTTCGAGAACAAGCAGTCTGAGTAGCGTAACGATGTGCATGGCAAAACCACTGTCAACCATTGGAGGTAGCAGAGACTGAGGCATGTTGACGCTATCATATGGTCTGAGAAGCTAGGAGGTCATTGTCACTGATGAAAGGATGGAATTCAGGCAGTTGTCAAAACCTGAATCTTCAGGTGCGGCCCAGTACGAGGTCCATCAGCTTAGCTCCTGCTCCAGAACCCACGGCTAATTTAAATGTCAACTCTCTCGGTTGGATTGCAGACGATCAAATCACTTCGTCTTCACCGACGTGGATGTCCAAGAGTCTTCTTGGGCGAATCTAACAGTTCCGCGTGGGCGTTTTTGCTCAGCACACTCATTGAACCTCGAATATATTTCGAGCACGCCAGGACTGCGCCACGAATCCAACATACCATTTTTTCTACCTATTACTTGGAGTCATGCCAGTAAATGATAAAATTGTTGTGGTTGGTAGATAGAGTATGGGGAGTTTGGACTCGCCAGGCTTGCATGACCATGAAGGAGCTGCCAAATGTGGAAACTCGCTTTTTGCAACAAAGGTTCATATCAAACAAACTCTAGAGCAATTGCGACACGGGATCGACCTTGAGCGCCGAGTATGAACTGCTAGACTCCTGCCAGCCACGAGTTACTGGTTTTAGCAAGATCAAGAAGATTGCATGCACGCCCCTAGACATCCACTTGCTGGAAGACTGAGACGGCTTGCTTGCGATCATGATGATGGGTTAGCGCAATTGATTTCATGAATTAACCGGAGGGCACGTTTCCAGATATCATGCATCAGTCCAGCTGTACGAGAGTGGCTCACGGGTCGAGGTGATGGGGAAGCTTTGGGAATGAAATAACATAATTGAATATAAGATAACTAGGCCTGAGGAGGTTATCTTTATCTTATTATTGAACTCTTAGATTTTTCGAGTTGTGTGCGCGGGAAAGTCAACGGAAATAAACTTTGCCGTGTCAGAATCGATGTATATTTTCCCTTGCAGGGCAAGACGGCTCTTGTGTCGGGCGTGTACAACCTATTAATCTGACACTGTAGGCCACCCTGACATCGGAATGCGACCAGATCGATCTGTGTACGTTTTGACTTCCGTGTTTGATAGAACCCAGGAAGGCTGTGTCCACGTCAGTGCTGTTCTCATCATACTGTGATTGTCGTTTGGCTCAACTGGCGCTGGACCTCTATTTGTGCCCCTGAACAAAATCTTTAGAAGTCTTTGGATATTCTCAGAATGAAAAAGTCATCGTGCTGCCGAACAGACAACCGGTGTATGGAAACTGAGGCTTTGGGAATTGACCGGAGTTTAAATTAAATACCCTCAAGATTGGAGGTGACAAACTCGACGGCGTGATTGCAGATCAGCAGAAGCGAACAGCCAGGTGTCATCAGCTGCTCTACAAACGAAGTTTCCCCTGGACTACAACGACGAAAAGAGAAGAAAGGACACAATACTACAAAGGCGTCCGCAGCAATCACGCAGTAAACCTGCCTGTTTGATAGGGTAAAGATTGAGCCAAGTAGTGAGACAGTGTGGTTTTCTAGATTGATTATATATTTTTGTTCTACATGTGATCTCTATTTCCTCTAGTCTCACGCAGCAATTGCAATTCGTTGAGACTAACGGAGAAAGGTTTCTATCTAAATCATACCACTGTCACCAATTTATTTTCCAAGCTATTGCCATGTCACAACAAGAGGCATAAATTCATGATAGGTATCACTTAAAGGATAGAATATGGTCTAAGTCCATGGTGGTTAGGCTCACATATGGAGGATATTTCAATCTTCATCATATTGAAACATGTTTACGACATGGACCAAGATACTTACCCAAACTTCATAGAACATGACGCATCCTACCGCGCGAGCTATGCTTGAATGGGGTGCAATGATAGTTCACGGGAACACTCACAACGTCCAGCTCAAATCCGCACGTATTGTTTGGCACAAGTGGGCGCACAATCACCGTCACGGCGTCACGGAACTACTCGAAATGACGAAAGACAACACCATGATGCAAATAATTAGCATGGCCAAACGCGGGGCGGAAGACTGGCTCAAGGTGGAAATCGAGCTGGTGTGAGACGGGCTTATTACGGCCTTGTCACGAAATAACAGCTGCATGATTTCGCAGGAGCGGCCATGGCATACACTATATTCTTAGAGGACCAGAATCTTGAAAGGACCAGGATGACCCGTGGACGCCGGGTAGATACAGTGTTTAAGAAAATACAGGCGCTCAACGATGACCTTATCAGCCGTTTCGCGTACCATACTTTAGTGGGACTAACGTAAACTAGCCATCAGTGAGTTCTGTGTCATGATGCCAGTTTTCTTTCTCCGGGACTGTTTTCTGTTAGTTGTGGCTGCATTGTATAACGTTAACGTGGAATCCTTCGATGCTCACCAGTGCAATCTGTGCGGTAATGCCGCGTCAAATACACGTGGTTTGGGGATGAATGAGGATCAGGATGAACGCGAATTGACGAGGTCTTGATTCAAAGATACCGACCTTTTCTCTTATATCTTCAGGAGGTTTGTGCCCTCCGTTCTCCTCATTCGCCATTACAATATTCTCCACCACAAGCCACGAACGCAAAAAGACACACTCTTGAAAAGCACATTTGGGAGAATATCTACCTACACATCCAACGCCCAGCATGCAGGTTGAGCACATCTTCGTCCTTGTGCGGTTCCGTCGGTATGCGCAAAGAACACACACGTCCCAGCTGGTCAACTTTACGATTATCGTGCACCCTGTGAGTCTCTTCCCTCAGAATAGGTATCCATGAAAGGTTTCCACACTAATCGCTTACGAAAAACGTGAAGGATGGTCAAATCTACTGCCCTGTTCCAATGCATCAAGTTTTGGAGAAAGCCGCGGCAACAATCCGCGGAGGTTCGGCCCACGCAGACATTGTATCTGCTCAGGTTCATTGGTCTCGTCAGAGCACGGAAGACCGACATAGAAGTCTAGAGCTTATAGGTATGGGGAAGGAGGACGCCTTGCTTCAGATCATCGGAATGGCAAGTCGCAACACTGGAGACTGGTTGGATGTCGTGTTTGAGGCACCTTGATCTAAATGCGGACAAGAAGGTGCCAGTCTTGACTGCATGCTGAACTAAATTGACATGGAGTTTAATTTGACCGCAGATGATCCCGTATCTTTAGAATCACTCCTGCAATTCACTTCACCTGTTCAATGGTTGACTATTGTAAAAACAAGGACCCTAGCGACAGCACAAATAGTGTGCGTCATGCAGAAGTCTTTCAGTTTCGTTTGCCAGCCGTTGGCACTTCGCACAACGAAACAATCTCTGATCTGGCACTGCAGTCACTGTGAGGCCGGAGACGAGGACTGAGCATTGATGCCCTGGAAAGTTGGGAATTACCAAAGGGCAGGCTAGGCATGAATATCACCAAAGGCAACAACTTCGCAAGTAATTCTACTAGAGCGAGAGGCACTATAATACCCTGTCGTTCGTCCTAGATGTGCGGCAAGTAAGATGGTCCTGTCTCTGCGTGCGCGTATCCATTCCAGCAACATCACACGCCCGCGCTGTCGCCACAAAGCTCGACCACACCAACTCCTGAACAACGTGAGCATATCTGGACATTCGGACACGAGACTGCAAACATGGAAGCATACAACCCCGGAGGAGGCAAGGAGCCGAAGATATCGCGCATTCTTGCCAAGTTCATGCTCGCCAATGGAAGCTGGCAAATGCCGCAGATGGTCGAGTTTCCGCTTGACCGCAATGTAGGCCCCCAACATGTGCAATTCTTTTAAACTTGGCCGGACCATTGCATAGCTGACCATCGCTATGCGTTTGATACAGGGTGCCCGCGAGACTGGCAGCGGCTCTGTCGCAGACCACCTAAATGAGGCAGTCAAGAGTGCCTTTGAAAGTCTGCGCCCGACACAAGTCACCTCGGCGACCCTCATTTGGTCCAAAGATGCCGAAGGGAAGAAGTCGAGACCGCCCTTGGAACTGTTTGAGTTGCTTGACAGGGATGCGTGGTGCCAGCTCGCCGGTATCGTGCAGCGGGGATCTGTCGATACTCTCAATGCGGAATTTGACTTCGTGGGCAAGATTGCGGGTGGCAGCAATGACACGAGCAAGTGGCAGGGTGAAGGCCACACATGGAGGGGGCATGACTAGCGATCTAGGGGGCAGTAAGCCTCTACGAGGTATCTCGACTCGGAGCATTGCCAACGACGAAGGACTGCACATAATCGGGAGGAAAAGCACCAAGCATGTTCGGATGTTGAGGAGCGGACAGGGCGGGAGGCTGTTGCTCAAGGAACCGCTTGATATAGAGAGCATGCAATGATTTCAAAGTGTATGGTCTGCCACATAGGGGGACCGTAACACCACAAACGCTGTCACCCAATGCCACCTTTTCATCGTGTCACCTTTGCCCTAAGTCGACGTGTCAGGCGCCAGGCTTATTTGCGGGACGACTTCGGAATTGGGTAGAGCTGAGGCTCCTCGGGGCCGCCCTGTGTCAGCATCAATAATAACTCCAGCCGTGATCTTAGCTCGCGAGGTGCTCCCTATTCGAGATGCAGGACGGCTGGGAAGGGCGCTAGCACCCACTACTCTGAAGATCCGGGATTTGCCGCCAATCGTGAAGAATCCGGCGTGGGTATCCCTGACAATTGGCAATCAATGCTGTCACGATTGGTACAAGTCAACAGGATGCCCAGCAGAGGAGGGTCCGGGGCCGGCAGCTCTCCCGTCAATCGAGAGCGATCGTAATGACGGACTTTGAGGCGGAGAGTCATCTGGGCAACGTGAGACTGCGATGGCCGAGACAACAAACGGCACCACCAATAACCATGGCGTCGGGGAGACAGAAGCATGAGAATGATACAACTCGGAAGCGATGCAGAGTTTTACGCAATGCCCGTCCCGTGGCCTGATTTAGGAAGTGCCAGTGTCCCAGCGGCGGGAAGGTGCGGCCAGACGGTCATCCCACACAGTGCACATCATGTGCCTGCCTTGGTGCGGACTGTGCACTCCATCTTGATGCCTACCTGGCCTCGCTGGCACACGGCCCAGCACACATAAACACACCAACACTGATGAATTTCGAGATAGTCACTAGCACGTCCCAAGAGCGAGCCTCGTTGGTCTACACCATGAGATCGTCTCTCTCGAGTACCGGTATTGGGACATGCGGCGCAGGCGACGACAACCTGGACCTGGCTCTTCTAATGGACACGGCAGGCATGCGAAGCTGCCCGGGTGTGGCTGCCTACGCGCATTGGCAGGATTCCCATCGATGACGTAGCAAAACGGTGATCGACACGTCCTGGGGCTTTGTTGTCATCGAGACGACAGCCACGCGATCGCGAGCCTGCCGGTCTTTTAGGGTTTCGAGGCTGGACGAGACCCCAGGAGACCCATCGGCCCGGGGCCCAGCATCCAACCTGGCCCCACCACTCTATCTTGGCCAGAACCCTGCGCTGCCAGCTCTGGCTCGGCTGGGTCCGCGATGGAACAGATCCTCCGCGTCGACCGAGCGCAGACTCGTCCGACTCCCCTTCCCCTGTGCTCGAGCTTCCCAAAGGACAGCAAAGTCCCGGGGTCGCATGGTGCCAGGGTCCTGCTTCTTGCATGAGGGTCATGCTCGGGGTCTTGAAATTATGCAGTCTCGTGAGCACTCGGAGGACATCCCGCGACCTTGTCTCACCTGGGTTCAGCCAAGCCTGGGGCACACAGCAATATGGCATGCTGAAGGCCGCCATCGAGCAGCCGCCAATCGTCCCAGTCCAGCCCGGTGCGTCTTGCCTAGCATCAACATGCGCCCGCCATCGAACTATGCCGACACTCTCCGAGGAGTAACACGGGATCGTACTGTCATGAATCGGTCGACCACATGGTGCCCGACCACACAAACAACCATGCGGCTCGTGAGCTTCTAGCGCCGTCGAGGCATCAGGGGATGTGGAATACAAATGCCAAGCTCGCCAGTTCAGTCCCGCCGCTCCCCTCACCCCGATCTAGAAAGAAGGTACAAAGTACTTGCATCTGTTGCGTTACAACCGCCACGCGGCTCCGTCTGCTGCTGAGCCGTGGGCCGCGCTCGGCCGTGACGTCCATACGGAAGTTCCGCGTGCTTCCACCTAGCTCCAACCGTCCCTGACCATGCATGGCTCATTTTTCTCTTTTCCTCTTCATTCTGATTCGGTTCATTGCGCACAATCCCGCGCTTTCTCACTGCCAGACTAGGGAACCTGAGTTACCTCGCATCACAAACCCTCCGGATGTTCGCATCGTGACCCATGCTCCAGCTCGGCAGCCAACCCGCCCAAGCTTTGCTGGAACTCTGGGCGCGCTTGCCACGATAATGACCACATCCCACGAGGCCGTTCGGGAGCGCGAGGCCCTCAAGTAAGTCATCGCTGTCACTTGCGCAATCTTGGCCTCGGCACCGTGTCGCAAAACTCGGAGGCCTCTACTGTGATTGAATTGTCTGCATTTCACAGCTAGTGAAAATGCAATGCTCGATTGCTTCGAATTAGGTACTGACTGGCCCGCTGCTGCTGCCTCCAGATATGACGGTGACTACGTGTCAAGATCAATAATCAACGTTCGTCATGCCAGGCATACCAACCCCGAAATCGAGGCCAGACTGCGTGGATCATCGCCTCTGCCTTCTGTCCTCTCAACCGCAACAGACGGCACTCTTACCTCGCTTGCACAACTAGCTGCGTTCCGCCTCAACTGCAAGCGCGCGCTCATTTCCCTGTATGATCGCAACTTTCAGTACATTATTGCCGAAGCCACCCAGGCTCTTCCGTTGCAGCCCGGAATACCCCGCCCGGATCTCTGGCTGTGTGGCACAGGCATCCCTCGAACCCATGGCATCTGCGAACACGTCCTTGTTGCCCCTCTGGGCGAGACTCTGCCAGTTTCAGTAGTGCCCGATCTCGCCGAAGACGGCAGGTTCTGCGACCGCCACTATATTCATAATGCACCCTTCAACCGCTTCTATGCCGGGGTTCCCATTCGAACGCACAAAGGTATCAACATTGGTGTGCTTTGCGTTTTTGACGAGAAGACCCGCAGTGGCCTCGACGACGAGTCGATTGACTTTCTTCGGGATCTGTCCCGAAACATTATGTCCTACCTCGAGGCGAGACGAGTTCGTGATGCTGCCTCGCGCCACGAGAAAATGGTACGAGGTCTTGGCAGTTTCGTGGAGGGCGATTCTCAGATATCCGGACTGGATCGCAAGCTAAACGGGAAAGCGAATTTCGAGACCGTTGGTTCGGACCTGGTAGATCCTGAAGAGTGCGGAGCTCTATATACAAGAAAGGAAGAAATCAGACTTCAGCTCAAAGAGCATGAGGCGGACCAACTCGGCAGCCCATTGCGTCAGGAGGACGCACGAGCAACGACGGAGTCCTTGGTAGAAGTTGCTGAACAGCCTGTTCGACCGATCGACCCTGCTTCGGTCCACAGCACGTCTGATTCTCCGTTGCACCAGAATCCTGCCACACTCACTCCAGCACTAAACATGACGGATGCACATGGCTCATCGCACTTCTCCGAGGTGAAGCTGGTATTCGCCAAAGCTGCCAACATTATAAGACAATCCATCGATGTTGACGGCGTGGTGTTCCTGGACGCCAGCATCAGCTCCTTTGGTGGCTTGGTTGATATGGACAGAGTCACTGCAGAAGCGAGCCTCGAATCGTTATCGTCACTGTCAAGCGGCGACGAAAGCATGGCCAATGCGAGTCTGCGCTCGGAGCGGCTTTACGGAAGCTCGTTCTGTAGTGTTCTCGGCTTTTCCACGACTGAGCAATCAAGTCTTAATCATGAGCCTCCCGATCCTGGTTACTCGCTAGTCAAGGAGAAATTCCTCCGCGCTCTTCTGCGTAGATTCCCCAAGGGACAGATCATGAACTTCGACTCTGAGGGCCTTATTCTCCCAAGCGATAATTCGTCGTCTGAGGATGACAATACTGCCGGATCCAAGTCCCTCGAGCGCGACTCTTCTGAGTCGTCAGCGAGCCATCATTCTCGCTCGCGACCCCGTCACACATGGGTTACTCAAGCCGGATTGTTGCTGAAAATATTTCCTGGTATCCGCAGCTTGGCTATCTTGCCAGTCTGGGATGCCTCAAGAGAAAGATGGTTTGCTGGCGGCTTCATCTTCACGCGTTCTTCCTCAAGGATTTTCACATCCGAGGTCGAACTAGGCTTTCTCAGAACATTCGGGAAAGCAATTCAAACGGAGCTCATCCAGATTGAGACAACCTTCAGTGAAAAGATCAAGTCTGACGCGCTTGGCAGTCTCAGTCACGAGCTCCGAAGTCCCCTACACGGTTAGTGATGTCCGATTATGCCACGAAGTATTATTGTTAACAGTGCTGCAGGGCTCCTTGGCGCGTGCGAGCTTTTGCATGACACGCGCATGTCGGCCTTCCAACGAGACATGGTTCGCATGGCGGAGACTAGTGGGCGAACCCTCTTGGACGTTATAGATCATGTGAGTCTTCCGCGCAGTTTCCACGCCTGCGACTTCGTTCACTAATTACCCTCAAGCTCCTTGACTACAGCAAGATATCGTCAATACGCGGAAATCAGGATCAGAGTCCTTCCCCATTATCACGGAAGCCGGCGCAAAACCTTGGCGCCTTTGATAGCAAGAACCAGCATCTCACTGCGGTAGACGTAGGTCTTATTGTTGAAGAAGTAATCGAAAGCGTATCAACAGGTCACAATTTCGAGAAGATCGCTGCTGCAGATATCCCCAAGAGGCAGTCAAACGAATCGCTTCGTGCTACGACCTCTAGCCCAGTCCCAGCAGACTCTCTGTCACGTCATCCGACAAAATGTTTTGCATCTGATGCCAATCAGGTCTCTGTGTATCTCGACATCGACCACGGTCCTTCATGGCACATGATGGCATACCCTGGAGCTATTCGACGAATCGTCATGAACATACTCGGCAACTCCCTGAAATTCACTTCGGACGGATTTATCTTTGTCAGCCTTAAACAGGAGTCATCCCCCAGATTCAAGCAAGGCAATGAAGTCGTGCTCACTGTAATCGATTCCGGCCGTGGAATTACAGAAGACTTCTTGCAGCACCAGTTGTTCAAGCCCTTCTCTCAGGAAGACAAGCTATCTCCTGGTACTGGCCTTGGGCTCAACGTTGTAAAGCAGATTGTCAACATGCTGCAGGGTAACATCACCGTCCTCAGCCAGCCGGGTCTCGGGACTAAGACGGTCGTGTCAATTCCATTAGCTCACGCACCTGAGCCAGATCTGGCCGCGGAGAGTTTCCTATCAGATATGGCTGTCCTGAAAGGTCAGCGCGTACAACTGACTGGATTTGACAATGCTTTGCATACTCACTTCCTTGCATCCCGCAGAATGGAAGAAAAGACCATCCTTTCACGACTGTGCCAGGATTGGTTCGGCATGACCGTTATAAAAGATCTAGACTGGCAATCGGGCGAAATCCCAGACATTATCATTGTCAACGAAACAAGTCTGGAACAAGTCGAGTTACATTCGAGTGGCAAGTTGAAATGTCCAGTACTCATTGTGTGCCACAACTCAATTGCTGCGCACGAAATCTCCTCCAGAACTGAGAAGTTTGGACATGGTACTAGATGCCATCACATAACGCAGCCGTAAGCTTGCCTCATCTTCACACTCACTTAAACTGAGCTGACTAGTTTCAGAATTGGCCCACGAAAGTTGGCCCAGGCCCTGATTTCCAGTATTGAGCAACAACAACGCTTCGCCCAGGCGATGAATGTCACAACGGAGCAGGATTTGCTGACACCAAACGCTTTACTCGAAACATCCGTGACGGGAATATTGGAGATGGTTGATAAACCAGAACTAGATCTCTCGAGCGAATGCGGTACTGTCGCGACAGCTTCATCTCAGGATGAGCACTCTACTTCACCGGAGTCCACGTACTCTGATGACGATGTGCCAACAGAAGTCAAGGCGCTGCCATCACCATCGCTAGCGGACCTTGCTAGTACAACCGAAGCCGAGAATAGAACCGCGGAATTAGCTGCACGGCTAAAGGACACTGATCTTAGACAACCCGAGTTGAGAGCAAGGGTTGTGATGCCGAACCCTGAAGAGTTCAATTTTCTTGTGGTAGACGACAACAAGATCAACGTTCAGGTAAGTTGCTTTTAAGCCTCACACTGTGAGCTAGTTTGCTAACAGGGAAGCAGATTCTCAGCAGCTTCCTGAAGAAACTGAAGAAGTCACACAGTACCGCAATGGATGGCCTCGAAGCGCTTGAAGCGTACACATCCTCATCTGTTAATTTTGACTATGTGTTCATGGGTATGACACGAATCCGCACTCTCGCAAGCTCCTTATACGTTCACGACTGACAGTTATAGATATCTCTATGCCACGTATGGACGGGCTTGAAGCTACGCGACGCATCAGGATGTTTGAGCGTGAGCACCCGGGACGAAAACCAGCCAAGATTGTTGCCTTGACGGGTCTCGTGTCCGAGGAGATTCAGAAGGAGGCGTTTGCGAGCGGTATCGACCTGTTCCTAACGAAGCCGGTCAAGCTGCAGCAGCTCAAAGATCTCATCGGTCAGCACAACATCGCCCCCAGAAAATAAGCCGATCGCGACGCACAAGCTTCGTGTGATCATGTACCCATCCAGCAACTTTCGAGTTCTACAACATCACTTCGGCTACCCAAAAGTGGCTTTTATTTCGTCCGCCATAGCAGTGTCGTCGAGGCTCCCCGGGAAATCTCCATACTTTCCTTTGTTTTCTTTTCCTTGCTGCTTATTTTCAGAGCTTTTTGCGACTCTTTCCGAGCGGGGCGTTACGGAGTTCGAAGCAGGGAGGGCGATGATCGAAACAGCATAACTTGGCGTGTGGAAGTACGTGATACCATTAAATCCGAGGGGGGCGCAATGAGATTGCTTCATTTTTGTTAGAGTTCGGACGTCCGTCTCCTTTGTGGACAATGGACGCGGTTAGGATGGAGTAGCCAAGGTACCGAGTGTCGTTGGGATCTTGGCGGAGGACCTGAGTTATGTGGCATGGTAGGGCCATAGTTGATGAATGCCCCATGTCGTGGTTGGACTAGTGGCCACAATACGAGGATATGGGACACTTGGTCGTGGGCGTAACTGCTGCTGCTGCTGGAAACGTACTAGACAACTAAACAATTTACAGCAAACTAAAGAAAAGAAAACTGCTGATTGAGAGCTGGTTGTCTGAATTGCACTCTCATTCACTGATATATCCCTGGCACAAGCGGCGTCAGACTCTTCCACCCGGCTGTCTTAATGTATGTGTACCTGTATTACTGTGACTGCTTCGGAAGGGATTTGTTTGTGGAATGCTGTCGTTAACAAGGCAGAGCGAGGAGCGACCGACGACTACAACAGCAACATCCTCCCCATGCCACACACGGCATGAACATTCGAGAGCACGCGACGACATGATCAAGACAATGGCTTTGTATTTTGTGATGGCTATGTAATTGTACAGGATGTTGTTACCTTTTGGTACAGAGTGGGAAAGGAGACATGGTAGTATTGGACTTGACTTGCGGATTCTATTTCCCCACGGCAAGACCATCTATCTATGCAGCAGGGGCGTTGCTAAAGTCGTCCTTGCGCTCGTTGATGGAAATGTCCACGGCGCGCTGCCAGTGCCGGATCCGGTCGCGCACCGACGTCTCGTACTCGGGCATGTTCATGATCGCGGCGGCAAAGCCGCTGCCCTCCTTCCTCCTAGAGTTGATCGTCGTCGAAGACGACGTATTGTCGGTGTCGACGGGGCTGGGAACGGCGGCGAGGCTGAGGTCGCGGGCCTCGCGGCTCACGGTGGCGAGGATGCTCGAGGTCTGCTCGTCAAAGTAGAGCCCGCAGTGACGCATCTCCTCGAGTAGGCCGAGCATGCCCGACAGGTCGCCCCTTCGACGCCAGTAGATGTCAAGCAACTCGTTGTAGAACGGGGTTGAGATGCCGAGCACGTACGACTCGAGACCGAGTTCCTTGATGCGCGGGAGGAGGTTGAAAACAAAGGGCGAGGGCCGCGCAAAGGCTGAGTCGAGCCGTCGCAGGGCAAGAAGCAGGTACGCTGGGTACAGCGGGCCGTATATATACAGGGACATGCGCTCCGAGGTGATGGACGGGTCTGAGGCGATGGAAGGGTCCGAAGCGATGGGCGGGTCTGAGGAGGAGGGCAGTGTCGTGTTGCCTTCGTCATCGAGGCTCGCGTCGTCAACAAGCGTGCTGAGTTCAGCGAGGTCGTCAGTCACCTCTTTGAGAGCGGCCGCCATGGTCTCAGCTTCTGCGGCTTTAGCTTTGGCTTTTCCCTTTGCCTTCCACTCTTTCGCTATCTTCTTTGCGCTCTTGGGACGCTTTGTTGGTGGGGGGGATTCGGGTGGTGTGATCGGAGCCAGTCCGAACCTGAAGGGGAACGTGAAGACCTCATTTTCCAGTACGGCCCAGAGCTCGTGGTCGGTCTGGGCCTGAGTAATGGCCCGCTCGACTCTTCGGCGCTCTGGCAGGCGCTTTGCCTCGACCTCAATCGTTCGCATGAACGAGTGCGCAGGGGCCTTCCAACCTTCATCTTCTTCCGACCCGATGATGGCAGTGTCCCCAGCTGCAACCCCTCCATCCTGCTCGTGCGGGTCGAATGCGTTGAGCGCCTTGCTCGCAGCGGCGCGCAGTTCAGGGGGGAACCTCAGAAGCGCCTTGCTGCGGTCTCTTGCCGCACCAGCAAGTAACGCCGGGGAGGCGACCGCAGATGATCTAGACTGGCCGACGTCGTAGGCGGCCTGCTGCATGATAAGCATGGCGGACCGCTGGGCGGTGGCGGGGGGCTCCTGGGCGTCGGCATCGTCTCGGACGGTGGGCTGCAGGCCGCGCGCGCGGATGTCGGCAAAGATGCGCTCGAAGACCTGGCGCTCGCTTGGGGTTATGGTCCCCCGCGGCGGGGATGGCTGCTCAGGCTGCTCGGACTGCTCGAGGGGGGCTCTTTTTGCCGACACCTCGTGGTCGAAAGGGATTTCGTTGGAGCCCTTGAGGCGAGCCGAGGATGTGCTCAAGGCGCGCAGTGATACAGCCGAACGGCCCCGCGGCGCGCGGAGGATCGTCCGGGTCATGTAGAGGAAAGGCATGCCGGAGACCAACATTGCGTCGCGGGTGAGTGAGAACCTGTCGGTTGTGGACGCCGAGACAGCTTCAAAGCTGAGGGACCCGACAAGAATTATGGTGGAGCAGAGACATGCATGGTGGTGTAGACTTATCGATAGCGCCAGGAACAGAGCTCCGGGGTTGCGGCGGTTCAGGCCCGCCGGGATGCTTGCCCGCAGGGTCGGGGCAGCGTGCTGACCGAGAAGCACTTTAGCAGCTGGCTTCGCGTCGCGTGTCTGTGCGGGTTGCCTAGACGCCACTTCGCCAACCCTCTGACGCGTTTGCGCCCAGCGTCAGTGACATCAGCATTTTCTTCTTCTTCTTCTTCACTTACACAACTCTTGTTGCCCACAAGCTGCGTGACACAGCCTCCTGGTACCCGCATCAATCTTTAAAATCACAGCCTTGCATCTCTCAGCTTTTGCTCATCAGGGCTCGCACCAATCTTTTTGCAGCATCTCATAGCCCTGGTCTGCAGCTATGGCGCCCGAACTCAGTGCCTTCGAGGCACGGCGGCGAGCCAATGTCGCCAATAACACCAAGCTGCTCAAGGAGACGGCCGAGATCGGTGCCAAAATGAAGAGAGCTGCTGCTCCTCCACCGCGAGCCGCTGCCGCACCGAAGAGGCGGAAGACCGCTGCGGAGCCTACACCACGCACCCGAATCATGCCAACTCGCCAAAGCCGGCGGCTGGCTGGTGGAGACGCCGGCGAGGGCATCAAAATCGAGGATATCCCTGCCGAGATCAAGGACAGAGAACCGAAGCGGACTCGCGTTGGTGGCGACATGAGCCTCGCATCTCTGCAGGTTGGCGGCAACCGGTGGTCCGACAGCGACGCATTGGCTAGTTTCAAGCAAGGTGCACAGCCGGGCGTGCGGACATTCAATAATGACGAAATAAAAGAGGAGGATTCTGATGAGAAGCTCTCTAGCCTGAGGAAAGACATGAGCGAGCTTGGCATCTACGAGGGATGGCTGCCCAACGGTCAGTAGCACGCTCGGAGGCTATGCGTAGGCACACAAGACGCTGACCCAAGAACAGATATCAAAATAACGCCAGAACGTATTTACGCCCTGACGTTCCATCCCATACAGGACAAGCCACTCGTGCTAGCAGGAGACAAGAAGGGCTCACTGGGTATTTTCGACGCCTCGCAACCACCACCAGAATACGATGAAGATGATGAGGACGCCAAGATCCCGCTACCTAAAGTTGCCGCGTTTGAGCTGCACACGAGGACAATTTCTTCCATCAAGGCCCCCACTTTCGATCATAACTCCGTCTTCACAAGCTCATACGACTCGTCAATTCGCTGTCTCGACCTGCCAACGCAAGTAAGCAGCCAATTGTGGCAACCTGACGACGACGGCACAGATCTGGGCATAAGCTGCATCGATGTTTCAGCAGAGTCCAAGGACATTATCCTCTTTTCCACGCTAGACGGATCCGTGGGAAGGATAGACCGAAGAGCCAAGGGAAAGACAGACATATGGGGATTGACCGACAACAAGATTGGAGGCTTCTCTATGCACCCATTACAGCCGCATCTTTTGGCCACTGCTTCTCTTGACCGAACATTGAAGATTTGGGATTTACGTAGGTGTAGCTCACCACTAGTAATCTCGTTCGCTACTGACAGTCACGACAGGCATGATGAAGGGTAAAGGGGACAGCGCTCACCCCACACTGCTCGGCGAGCACACATCCAGGCTCTCTGTCTCTCACGTATCATGGAGCCGAGGTGGCAAGCTAGCAACCTCTTCATACGACGATACCGTCAAGATCTATGATATGGACGATACCTCGAAATGGAAAGCCGGCCACCAAATCAAGGACAGCGCCATGGAGCCAGTGCACTCAATACGACATAACAACCAGACAGGCCGCTGGGTAACCATTCTTAAGCCGCAATGGCAGATCAACCCTGCCGATGGCGTGGAGAAGTTCGCCATTGCCAATATGAACCGCTTCGTGGACATCTTCGACGGCAACGGCAAGCAGCTGGCACAGCTCGAAGGAGATGGCATCACAGCGGTGCCCGCGGTGGCAGAATTTCACCCCCGACACAACTGGGTCGCTGCTGGCACGGGCAGCGGCAAGCTTTGTCTCTGGATGTAGAGGACGCTGTGGCGTGTGGGTTTGTTTTCAGCGATGGCGTTTGGCTAAACAACCTGGATTGGATATTCGATGTCCCAAATAGAGCTGTAACACAAGGAAGACCTAGAGATTCGAAGAGCAATGATCTTTAAGGCACAAGAAACAATAACTGTCGACGAGAACCTCGCCATCAAACGCGCTGTGAATACAGGCGGCGATAAGCGCCGCATACTTTCAACAAATTGAAGTCCTCCGCCCGGTTAGCTCAATCGGTAGAGCGTGAGACTCTTAATCTCAAGGCTGCGGGTTCGACCCCCGCATCGGGCTCAATTCCCGATGCGCTCCTGGTTGCAGCGAGCATGTCCATCTTTTGTTTTTGTTGAGCTTCTGTTCTCTCCGCTCTTGGCGGGAAGCTTTTGCCATTTCATTAATTTAATATTTTCCGCTCCGCTGTCCTAATTCCGCGCTCACTCTCTTGTTCTCGATTACTTGCTGTGCCCTTCATTCTCTCTCTCTGAATAAGTTGAGCAGCTTCGACTCTGCATTTCTCTTCAGTTCGGAAAGAGGCCCGGTAGAGTTCGTCGCATGTGAGAGAACTGCAGGGTCCAATGCAGGCAAGGGCGCGCGTGTCGTCAATGCATATGCACGAAACCCTTGAACGCTGCCCAATCATCTCCGGTTTCCACTTTCCTCTTCCGGCTTCCTGCTCTGTACCCTGTGTGAGCGTGGGCAGGGAGAGGAAGGATGATGATGCGCGCGCTTCACGCCCAGAAAGATGTCTTTTCGCTTCCTCTTCTTCCCTTTTTTTTTCCTTTATTGCTTTTCCTTGTTCTGCAGGGCCAATGGTGCACTTGGTCGCAATAACAGGGTGACTGTGTGCGGTATTTGGAGTCTCGAAGGACTGAGAGAGGTGGCTTCAGGCACCCTACTCTCTCTATCTATGGACTTTGCGCAAGGCTAGCTTATCCGCTTTTCAAGACAGTAAGGGAGCAAGTCCAAAGTAATCACTTTACATGTTAGGCTTGGGGGGTGCCAAGTTAGATGGGTCCCTTCGCCTGCATCGGCTCCCACCTCCGGGCCGGGTGATTATCGTTGTGGATTATGGTTGCGCAAGGTAGGACTTAGCTAAAGATGAATCGAGTCCGAGAAAGTGTTCCCACGCGAGCCAGTCTCCCAAAGTCCTCGCCTAGCACGGGGGACGCTCAAAGATGTATCTCAAATATGTTATCTGGTACCCCCGCGGTTGCAAAGTCACTCGTGCTTTCATGATTGACACATCTCCTGCCGTTGGTCCGGAACATGTGGTGCTGGAGTGCTTGCGACTAATGAGTACTATCATCACGGCAGCATTAGGCAGTCCTTCGGATGCGCGCGCGTTCGCGGGACGAATAGACTTATTTCGCCGAGTTGTACTGAGATGAGCCCTGTCTCTTTCTCACAAGTAAAGTCAAGCCGGCTATTTTTCTGTAATCATGCTGTAGCTATTGTGCAACAACCTTATGCATCTCCGGAACAAAACTCCTCGCCTGTTTAATGTTCACCTATGTGAAAGCTCGCACACATCCCCCTACCCATCTTGAAAACGAAAGAAAAAAAAGACCGTCACGCTGACAGCTCGTCGAGCCACGGTATCGACTCCTGCGCGCCCTTTCTCTGCACCGTCAGCGCGGCCGCGGCGTTGGCGACCCTGACGGCCCTCTCAATGTCAAAGTCCCCTCCCACCACCGCGAGCGCGTACGCGCCGACAAAGGTGTCGCCCGCGGCCGTCGTGTCCACGACGGTGACCTTTTCCGCCGGCACGAGCCCGGACTTTGCGCCGCCACTGCCACTGCTTCTGCTGCTGTAGTACACGCCCCTCCCGCCCAGCGTGACGAGCACATTCTGCGTGCCGTACCCGTGGAATAACCCCGCGACCCGCGCCAGACCCTCGGTGGTATCGAGTTCCGACTCGTCGCAGCCCGTGAGCAGCGCGGCCTCAGTCTCGTTGACGACCAGGTGTGTGACGCCCTTGTAGTGCTCGACGGGGATCTTGACCGCGGGCGCCGGGTTCAGCAGCACGGGGATCCCTTGCCGCTCGGCCGTCTTGAGGACCTGCAGGACCGTGGGCAGCGGGATCTCGAGCTGCATGATGACCAGGTCGGGTGTCGGATTCGGCAGGGACTTGGCAAAGAGCTCTGGGAGGACGGTGTGGTTGGCCTCGGGCGCGAGCAGGATCCTGTTCTGGCCCGTGCTCTCCTCGACTAGAATCGTCGCGACGCCCGTCTTCCGCCCGTCCTTGACCAGCACGCCCGACGTATCGATCCCAATGGCCCGCAGGCCCACGAGCATCTCGGTGCCGTAGGCGTCGCTGCCCACGGCGCCGACCATGCGCACGTCGGCGGTGCCGTCGCCCGGCGACGCCCCTCGGGAGCGCGACAGCTTGGCGCACGCGACGGCCTGGTTCGCGCCTTTCCCGCCTAGGCCGGTGTGGAAGGAGCTCGCTGTCAGCGTCTCGCCGCCGTCGGGCACGCGCGGGGTGTAGACGACCACGTCGACGTTGAGGGAGCCGATTGTCGTGATGATGGGTTTCCGGGACGCCATGGTGGGTTGTTGGCTGTTGTTTGTCGTCGCTGTGGCGTGTGTGTGCTGGTCTGTGTGTGGGAGGATGGTTTGGGTGGCTGCGAGGACGTGAGTTATCGCTTGTCAAGGTTTATCTTTTACAGGTTTGTTGTTTGGTTCAGTTTTGTCTTGAAGGGGGTTTCTGCGGTTTCGATGGACT
This sequence comes from Microdochium nivale, assembly GCA_026745475.1. Lineage (NCBI taxonomy): Eukaryota > Fungi > Ascomycota > Sordariomycetes > Xylariales > Microdochiaceae > Microdochium > Microdochium nivale. Next base: position 606,045 of record JANTFD010000010.1, read on the forward strand.
GTCGCGGGGTTCCCCGGCTTGCTGCGGCTGTCAAGCAAGTAACCTCAGAGGGATCTTACCCCGCTCCGCCGGCTTCCGGAGCTGATGCGCTTCCCCGCATGGCGGCCCCCAATTTTGAAGAAATTGGGGAACTTCCAGGGTCCACAGCGTGCGCTTCGGGATGGCCAACAGGATTTTGGTCGATATCCTTGCAACACATGCTTCGTCCGTGGTCTCGAGTTTGCGGTTTTTCTTGGGTGTACGGGATGTGAGAGGTGAAACTGTACATTCCCATGGATGGCCAACATAGATACCATAAATACTTGTGAATAATCGCCAAGTCGCATTTAACATCAATCTATATCTAAATTGGCAGTGTTGAAATCTGCTCTGCTCACATGAGTAATTGTGCCTCTTGATTTCACTCCGCCATCTACCGGCCGCACATCTTTTTCTCCAGCGCGCGCAGCGGCAGGTATAGCAGCCCCGTCACGACGAGGGCAAACTCGAAGCCGAGGTCGCCAGTGACCTTGGCGATGGGTCCGACCCACCAGTTCTGGGACATGCTTGGGATCACGAGGGCGAAGCTGAGCACGCCGGACATGAGGGCAGCGAGACCCCACGGCAGCCTCTTGGCGTCGTTCCATGCATCGTGATCGTAGCTGGCGTAGTTGCCGCGGCGGAAGACGACATGCTCAAGGATGACGACGGAACAGAACGACGCGGACCAGTACCCGATCAGGGCAATGAAGTTCTCGAGGCTCAGGAAGAAGTCTTCGGCGGCCTTTATGGCGACGGGGATCACAATGGCGGTGATGACGATCGAGTAGACGTACCGCGGGATCAGGACGAGCTGCGGAACCGAGATCTGGAAGTTGAGCGTGACGGCGTACATTGTGGCTGAGATATTGCCGAGGAGTGTCAGCGCCAGGATGACGACGACAAACTTGCCGAATCCACCAGCAGGGGACAGCATCGCAGCCAGCACGCCGCCGACGCCAGAGGTCTCGTAGCCGTCAGCCCACGCGGGTATGCTAGACTTGGCGTTGCCAATGGCGGCGCCTAGGGTCATGAGCGGGATCGCGGGGAGGAGGAGGCCGAGGTAGCCGTAGGTGAAGAGACGCCAGCTGTGGATGCTATGTGAGTTGGTGTGGCTTTGGGTGGTGGTGGAGGGTCGGCACTTACGTGGGAAACTCTGGGCTGAGGTAGGTGGTGAAGTCGGACGCGATAGCCGCATACGGGATCATGTAGGAAGCCACAATCATGCCAAAGGACAAGACACCTGCAGCCGTCGCGGGCTCTGAGGGCGCCTGGAGATACAAGCTCGAGCCGCCGCAGCCAGTCGCAATGACAATGGCAATCAGCGCCGGGATCCAGGCGTAGCGCTCGTACTGGTGGACGACGCGGTAGCCGCAGAAGGAGATGAGCATGGCGAGGACACCGCAAATGACGATACCCACAGCCGCGGACAGGCTGCCGCCGGTCGTGGCCGACAGGCACTGGCCTCCGATGACGAGTGTGATGACAATGAAGCCGACAAGGGTGGCGAGGTTGAAGAGAACGGGCACGGAGACGAGGTAACGGCCGTAGCTGTAGCGGGCCTGGACCATTTGACGCAGCCCTGTCTTGGGGCCCAACGTGCCCAGGTAGGCTGGAAGGGCGGCAGTGAGGAGACAGAAGAAGACAATGACGAGGGCGCTGTCGCGGAGACCGAGGCCAAAGACGGGGCCGAGCATGCCAAATGTGATGGGCAGCAGGTTGATGTTGAGGGTGGTCCAGAGGGTGAAGAAGCTCGAGTAGCGACGCGAGGTGCGCTCGTGGAGGGGCACTGGGAGGATGCCGCGGATTTCTACGGAGCTGGCTTTGAGGGCCTTATCGAGGGTCTCTGAAAAGCGCGAAGTGGGAGCGGTGGCATCGCCGCCGGTGGATGTCTTGCTGGTGACGCCCATGGCCTTCTCTGGGTCGGGGGCGGGGGCGGGCGACCCCTTACCGGAGGGCTGAGCAAAGAGCGCCATTACATGTGTAAAATTACCGAGGGAGGTGATGCCTTAAGGAAGGAGAGATACCTTGTGCAAGGAGTCGGCTACGAGAAGTAGTAGTCGAAAATACGGAGGTTGTCGCAAAGTGTCGCGGGGTGTCATAGCGCCGGCTCCGGAGGAAAAGATGAGCAAGATAAGGCTGAAAAGTGGGGGCAGTCGAGCTGGGCCACGCCAACCCGCCACTGGCCGAGCAGACTTTTTTACATCGGAGCTCCAGCACGATGTCACTCCGCGTCCAGAGTTGGCAGGGCGTCCCATCGGTCAAACATCGATAGTTCCGTGCAAGATTTCGTGCCTCTTCCGCTGTTAGACCACATCTTCTGGGACGCCGAGCATCCTTCAAAATGGTGCAAAAACTGTGCGTGGGTGTAGACTTGGTTTTGAGAGTTCAGGTTAACAAACAACGGATCGACCCCCATTTGCAGAAAGCAACCTGCACAGCTCACGCCATGTTCAAGCTCCCGTCGAGCAAGACTGAACCACGGAAGTGCGACACTGGCCATGTATCGCTGATGTGGCGACGCCGGGCGGCTGCACCTCTTTGGCAGCAAATCGTACGTGCAGATCCCCGAGGCGTGCAGTCTCGCCCGGGCCTGGTGGTGCGTGACTAGCGTCTTGGGAACCTGTGGAGAGCCGCCGCCAGGGGTGGTGTACCTTCCCGGGAGCGTGTGTACCGTTATCTTCTCCAGCAGGCGGCGCGTTTTGGTCAGCGGCTGGCCTGCGAGCTTGGCCAGGGCTGAAATGGGGAGGACGGCGAAGGCAGCCGAGTTCTCAAGACACGGAAGGCAGCAGCGGGATAGCGTCGGCATGAATAGATATTTTCCCATGTCCCCGCACTCGGAGCACTCTGGGGGCCCGACGAGGCGGTCGTAGATGGAGTCGATTGTGAAATTGGGTGCTAGACGCGTGCGCAAGAGCGCCACGAGCGGCTGTAGGGCGTGGGTAGCAAGGAGCGCGTATTTTGGCAGGGCCGTGGCGAGGGCGCGGGCGCGGCGGTTCACGCGACGGAAAGCGAAGAAGGACGCGAGGTCGAGGTTCGCGAGCACCATGAAGACGAGCTCTGGCGGGAGACTGTCGAGCAGGACGAGGCCAGCCTGTGGCACCGTCTTGAAAGGCGAGCGCAGGGACGCGACGACATCGTGTTTGCCTGAGGCGTCTAACCAGATGAGCATGCGCTCAAAGTCGCCGCGGTGAAAGGAACAAGCTCGCAGTATGGCGTCGCGGTTCTCGTTGGTGTCGGCCGTGATTGGGCCGCTGGCAGGAGGCACGGTCGGTGGAAGCTGCGAAGGGTCACTTGTGAAGGACATGTTGTGATGATGTGATGATGTGACACTGTGAAGATCTGTGATAGTGGTACCTTTGGCACATTTAGCGCTGGCGAGACGAGACTACAAAAGCGGAATGTGATTTGTGGCCGGGTTGTAAACAGTGTTCCACTGACACGCAGTTTCCGGCTCACGGCTAGCGCTTTCCAACGAGCACTACTACTATTCAAGCAGTGCACTTTATCTCAACTAGCCGTTTTCTACACCTCTACTACCTCTGTCACTTCTGCTACCTCTGCCTACGCGGTGGCGGATGCTAGCATGGAGGGAGGTGGGTAGACTGATACTAAGAAGCAGACTCTCATTCGTTTGAAGCATATTCCTGGAGCCACATCAGTTTAGAACAAGTTGCACGACCAGAACACTAATGCACCTCCCAGCCCATGAAATGGACCTTACTTTAACAACAGCGAATGTACGGTGGGCAAGTGCGACCATCCGGGCACCTTCATAAATACACTTCCGCGGGCACCCAGTGCCGGGATTCCTCTATGACTTCTGTAACACCGTTGCTATCGTCGAAATAAATACACGTTCTTTGGCCTTGCAGGCACACACTATTGCACACGACATGGCGACTGGGGGCCACAGGAGCAGCATCTCCCCGCTATTTCTTATCCCTCCCACGACTGAACAACATGTACTGCTAAATGCAAATACAATCACGCCTTCGGCCATCCGGCCTTGAGGTGCTCCACGGCATCCGCCTCGGTCACTACGTCGGCGTACTTGGCGTTGAGGTCGAACAGGTTCGAGTTCTGGATCTCGTCTAATTTGCAATGCGGCTGTTAGTATCTCCCCAAGTACAATAATAATAAGGCCGTTGGAGTATAATAAGAAAGACGTTGTCGAGAGACAACTTACCGCTGCGATCACCGCACGCCGAACCGACGACCTAAGTAAACACACAAACGACACGCCTTCTGTTAGCGTATGGAGAGAAAAAATGTACCCTTCGTTCACAAAAGCTCAAACTCGACCACGTCTTCACGCCAAAAGGATTAAACCAGCAAGGGAGACTCACCATCGGCCGGTACCCATACTGCATTGCATCCAGCGTGCTGGCCCGCACACACCCGCTGGTGCTGACACCGCACAGCACGACCGTGTCGGCCCCGAGGACAGCGAGATCGCTGCTCAGGCTCGTCCCAAAGAACGCGCTCGCGTACTTCTTCTTGACCACGAGATCCCCCCGCTCAGGCTCCAGCCCTTCCAGCCACCCGCCCAGCCCGCGCCCGTCGGCGACGTTGAACGCCGCGAGCGACTTGCTCTTCAGCCAGAAGAGCCCCGCGTCCGCCATCTCCGGGTGCGTGTACTCGACGGCCGTCCAGATCACGGGAACTCCCGAGGCCCGCGCGGCGGCGACGAGCCGGCGCATGACGGCCGGTGCTGCGGCCGAGGGTTCATGCGAGAGCGTCGACAAGGGGGACCCGGCGGTCCAGTAGGCACGGCAGACGTCCACCATGAGCAGCACGGGCTTGGCACCCCAGCCCATGACGTTACCGAAGCCCGAGGCCTTGTACTCGGCAATCATGGTGTCGGCCATTTTCTTTTTATGATTTGTCCCGTTGTGTGTGTGTGTGTGTGTGTGCCGTCGTGATGAGAGTCTGATGCGTGTGTTCTTCCGTAGATTCGAGGACTCTCGTATCTTGGCTCCGCAGATAAAGTCGTAAATTTATAGTCGCATCAGGGGTCGCAGGCGAGAGTGGCTGAGATAATGAATTCGCACAGTCATAGCCAAAAGAGAAGGAAAAAAAAGGGCTGCCGTATCTATAATCTCTGATTATGCTTTCACTTGTCGTCGTCGTGTTTGCAGCTCTTCGCTTGTTTGGGTATCTTTCACATAAGTGAGGCGCGGGGACGGCTATAATAGATAGTCTCTTCCCTCAATCGCCCGGCCCCACTCCATGTCGGCAATATGAGGCCGGCGCCGTGCATGCTGACGGCTGTGGTGGTCCGATCTCGGGTGGGGGCCCACCGCCGATCGGTTATCCCTCCGAAATCCTTTGGACCCCGCGTACGTCACACCAGAGGGGGAGCAAGGGTATCCTTGGACACATTACACACCTGGAAATAGCATGTGAGCGGGTGTTCTTATCATAACGGCGAGCCTGTATCGTGTCGTGTATCATTGTTTACTCTACATTTTCCACCCCAACTTCGTCCCACTCTAGACTCTTCCCAGTCCCATGTCTTGTGTCTAATCAATGCCCCGGGCGAAGATGCACGCGCCCGTTACCACGCCTCCCACTTCTGGCCGCCCATAGCGATCAGCCGGTTGAACAGCTCGTCCCGCAGCGGAATAGCCGTGACCCGCCAGAGGGTCCCCGTGCGGTCCTCAATCTCCAGACTGTCATTGACTTCTCTGCTCAGTGCCCAGCCGACGACAAGCTTGGCCTTCCAACCATAACCCCCGAGCTTCTTGATGCCCGCAATGTCTCCAATGGGGATGCTCCAGAGTGGATGCAGGTCCTCGCGGTCCACGGACCCGATCTTCTCAATCGTCACATCCGTGCTGAACGCTACGCATGGGATCGTGGCCTTGCTCGAGATGAAGACATGGCCCTTGTCGCCCTTGTACCGGCACATGAAGTCGACAGGGCCCGAAGTGAGGTCCTTGTAAGGCGATGGGATGACACCAAGCCTGTCCTTCGCGTGATGGGAGCCCGTCTTAGCCCGGACGTGGTCAGCTCCGATGACCGTCTTGACCGCACCCTTTGTCGTGTTCTTGAAGAAGTTGACAATCTTCGCACCCGTCTTCCCGTGCTTCTTCTCTTTGGCGGCGTCAATGTCGGAGCCGCCCGTCTCGTGCGCAACTGTCGGGTCGTGTGCCATGGCTTCCTCGAGCTCGGCGTCCGTTGCGTTGAGCGGGGGCTCGGCGCCCGTAGCCCGGAGCTCGCTGTCGGTGATCTCGGCGGGGCGGTCCGGGGGCGCCTCGGTGACACGTGGCGGTGGCGGTAGGGGCGCCTTGTTGGCCTCACCGATCCGGAGCAGCGTGAGCGTGAGCTGCGCGTTGGTCGGAACACCCTTGAGGGCCGTGTTGCGAAGCTCGAGGAGCTTTTGCCAGTTGGGGAATACCCTGTTCAGCAGTGCCAGCCCTCGCGAAATGACGGGGTCGCCGAAAAAGCCAAAGCCAACACCGAACGTCATGCCCTTGGTGAACATGTACGATGTGGTGAAGAGGGAGACGAGGAGGAGCGGGGCGACAATGCCGGCGAGCCTGACACGGGCGACGTCCTTGGGGAACGGTGGCGTGGGCGAGAGCGCGTTGGCGAATCGCTCCCAGGTATCCGCAATATCGGCGAGGGCACGCATCACGGGTCTCATCTTGGTCCACATGGCAGTTTCCATGGGCACCTTGGTCTTGTCCTTGGACGGGTGCGGCTGACCCCCCTCAGCGGCCTCCTTGGCATCTGCGGCCCCTATCGCAATGGACGTCGGGTCTGGCATGTCCTGCCCGGGGGCAGAATCATCCGCGTCGGGATCGCCTTGCGGGTGCTTGCCAGTCGCGCTGCTGAGCGCGACGCTGGCAAAAACGTTGAAGAAATTGGAGGCTTCCTTCTCAACGGCCTCGCCCTTGTGGTTCTCGGGAGCACCAGTGGCACTGTCGTGGCTGGCCAGAACGCCCGACTTTGGCTTCTGCACACCACCGGTCTTAGAGTCGACCAGGGCCAGTGGCGCAGGAGGAAAGAGATATTCTCTGGACGGCGGGTACACAATCAGGGTGATGGCAGTGGTCAGTAGCAATGGCGTGATGAGATCGAACACCCACGCGAGGGAGTAGGCAGCACAGAAGGCTGTGGTGCGGCGGGCTTCACGCCACGACCGGAGGCGGCTGATGTGCTTTACAAGGCCGAGGGCACCGATGACAACCGTCATGTAAAGGCGCTCAACGTTCGCGCGTAGCTTGTCCGGGCTGAACTCTTCTTCGTCGGCAATGTTGAGGTCGAGGTTGCCGGGGACGGAGGCAGGGACCTCCTTGATGTGGTAGATCTGCTTGTTGAAGCGGCGAGTGAGCAGCCAGAGCTCCTCGTTGTCGATGCCACCGACGAGGGGCGCGGCGATGTCCTCCTTGGGCTCGTTCCAGCCGAGATCAGCAACCTCGCCGTTGTGGGGGACCTGGGCGCGGCCCATGTGTTCGGGCTCCTCCATGGCGAGGGCGTGGGACAGGGTGGGCTTTTCGGCGAGGTGGGTGGCCTTGTCGTGCTGGAGGGGATCCGTGACGGGCTGAGTTGAGTGTGGAACGGGCAGGACTTGGGCAATGGTATCGACGAGGGACGAGGCAGGGTTTGTGTTTGTGTTGTCCTGTGTGACCTCAGGAGGGCCGGCAGAGTTTCTGCCTGGTAGTAAGGACGACATGACGGGGGAGCAGCTGGCTGTGGCAGACACAGCAGGGGGAACTTGATGGGATTCGAGAAAAGGGGAAAATATCTGGCTCTGGATCTGCAGGGCTCTGGAGTGGACAGGATCGGGCAGGGTTTAAACATCTGCGCGGCCGATGATGGGAAGGAGGACAGGACTTGGCAGCCGGATCAAGGCAGCTACAGAGAGCTCAACACTTTCAAGAAACATGACAGTGCACTACGCATCGGGCGGCGCCACAGCACTGCTAGTGCGCCTCGTGCCTGGCTTGCATCGCCGGCTCGAGAGCTACGCCCATAGCTGTGCTGTCAACTGCGTGCGCGAGCGGGAGATGTGCGGAGCTGAGACCGCATGACGTAGAGGAGGGAGCAGCACACTCGCAGGCGCGCAGGGGCGGAGAGGCTGCCCCGCGGCCCATAGGCGCTAGGCTGCGTCGAGCACCTGCCAGTGCACACTATCGCCGTTGTCACTCGGAGGCTGAAGCAGGAGGTCGCCATTGGGACAACTCGGACAACCACCGTGGGCGACATGCATCTTTTTGTCTCAGCAAATGATGCGTCTCGCGGATCGATCGAGGTGTGGCATGTATGATGCAGCATGTGATGTAACGTCTGAGACTCGAGCTAGCCCTCGACGGGCTACTGTCGCTCGTGTGACGCAGTCCTGCTTCACCAGCTGTGTCAGTGAAGACGGCACCAGACAGACTTACACAGCACAGGCCCAACCTTAGAATTCCTGAAGCCTCGACTTTCTCAAAAGTCTATGAGCAGGCATATATTTGTCCCTCATCAAGTCTTCAATCCGATACTGCCAACCTGTTTTTCCACGATAGGAAAGCTCTCCGCAACATTTTTTCGGCACTCCACTACCAAGCACAACTGCAGCTCCCCTATGACGCCATGTCCACATCACAACCCGATGTCGCCCATGTTGCCGAGCACTCCGGCTCAACGGCAGTTCAAAGAGAGCGTGGATGTCCGCGCCCAGTATAGGGGTAGATGGGGGATAAAAGCTGTTCATTTAGAAAGCCCAAACCAGTCTCAGCAAAATCAAGTTACAAACGACACCGCCTGCACGCCATCAGTCTTGACAATTGTTCAGACCATCAACAGTAACCCAACGCCCGAAATCACAAGAGCAACATCACTTTTTACCTCACAGCAAAACATTACAGCAGCAGAATGACGGACCTAGTCTTCCAGCTCTTGGGCACCTGCAACAACTACCCCTGGGGTAAAAAGGGCCGCGACTCGCTCGCCGCCCGGCTATGCGAGAAGACGCCCGGCACCGACTTTTCCATCAAGGATGACGAGTACTACTCAGAGATGTGGTTCGGCGACTACGACGACTTCCCCGCGCGCAAGCTCGAGACGGGTGAACCCCTCAAGGACGTCATCGCCGGGAACAAGGGCCGGCTGCTGGGCAAAAAGGTCGTCGAGCAGATGGACGGGCAGCTGCCGTTCCTGCCAAAGGTAAGAAAGGCATCATCTCATCTATACATCTTTCTCCCCATCCTCCAAAGCAGATATACTGACCAGACACGACGCAACAACCACGAACAGATCCTCTCCATCGCAAAAGCCCTGCCCCTCCAGATCCACCCAAACAAGGACCTCGCGAGCAAGCTGCACGCACAAGATCCCGAAAAGTTCACCGACCCCAACCACAAGCCCGAGATTGCCGTCGCGCTGTCCAAGTTCGAGCTCTTCGCGGGCTGGAAACCCCTGGCCGATATCGCCCCCTTGTTCGCCGCCGTGCCAGAGCTGCACCAATTTCTACCCAATGACATCCCCCCCTCCGAAACCAACAGCTGGACAGACGTCACGCTCCGCGAAGTCACCCGGGCCCTCCTCACCGCGTCCCCAGAGACGACGGAGAAGATCCAGTCCACCCTCCTCTCCTCGGGCGAACTGCTGCCGTCCTACATCCCCGCCCTCCTCCCGCGGCTGCAGTCCCAGTACTCCCCCACGGACGCGGGCACCCTGGTCGCCCTGCTGTGCATGAATTTCTTCACCTTTGACGCCGGCGAGGCCGTCTACATACCCGCCGACGGGATCCACGCGTACCTGTCGGGCGACATTGTCGAGTGCATGGCGCGCAGCAACAACGTCCTCAACGCCGGGTTCTGCCCCCGCGCCGACCGCGACGGGATAGACCTCTTCACCGACACGCTGACGTTTAAAAAGGCCCACAGCAGGGACGACGTGTACCTGCCCAGCAAGTCCGCCGCCGCTGCCGATGGTGGCGGCGAGGGCAAGAGCAGGCGCGGCAGGACGGTCGTGTACGCGCCGCCCATGAGCGAGTTTGACATGTACAAGACCGACCTGCGGGCCGGCGAAGACGAAGAGCTCGCGCCCAGCGAGGGCCCCGCCGTGGCAATCGTCACAAAGGGAAGCGGTACGCTCGTGGCCGACGGCCGCCAATTCGAGGTCAGCGAGGGCCACATCTTCTTCATCGCGCCCGGCGTCGACGCCACTTGGAAGGCGGCGGGCGGTAAGGACGGGGTGCTTCAGATTCACACTGCTGCCGTGTAGACTAGCAAATATTGCAGGGATTTGTCAAACTTGACTTCAATTTCGCCCAAAACGCCGTCATCTAGCTGTGCTATCTCCTGTGCTATGTACAGTCCTGGTCACCTTTTTCGAGTATTAAATCCAGCCCTGATGCCAAGTGTCCTGCCCAAGCTTTTCATTTCCCTGAAAATGTCTGATTCGAAATGTTCTTCTGGTGTATGCCGAAGTAGTAGTGCCTGCTTCGATCGTAGAAGGAAGGTCTCAAAGTCAACGGCCGCTACCGGCGGTGCTAACCCGGGACGCACTGTCGTTCTTTTTATTGGCGCCACTGGCCGCGACACCAGCGTAGCTCGTGCCCCAGATGCTCGCAGCTGTGCCAACACCGGAAGTCCTCTTCCGAGCCCTGATGGTACTGTCACGATCGCCATCTTCGTCCATGGCAAAGACAAACTCGCCTTCCTCCTCGCCGATCGGGGTCGTGTAGCGCGCGCTGGAGCTGATGGAAGAGCTGCTCACGTGCCGCTCGTTTGATCGGCCATTGGAGGGACGTGCCAAGTGCGAGTGCGGATGCAGCCTCGGGGACTCTCCGCCTGTGCCATCGATGCGCGTGCGCTGAAGCTGCTGGGCCAGAGCCCCCGCGCCCTCTGTGCTGCCAGACCGACCGTTGTGGAGATGGCTCATTGACGAGCTGAGACTTGGCTGCCGTAGTGGGCTGCCCACGTGCCCAAAGGCACCGGCGCTGGCCGCCGCAGCCTGTCTCCTCGCTTCCGGGTCCTCCATTTGTCGGTGGAAAGACGACGGGCCCCACCTGCCAGGACTGGAAGCGAGAGGGCTTCCAAATTTCAGTGCAGATCCTTCTCCAACCGGGGTGCTCAGGCCAGTCATGGCAGGCGATCGACTGTTAACCTCGTCCTCGGCAGCTCGGGACCCACGACGGGCTTTTTCTGCTGGTGTGAGAAGGTCTCTTAGGTTATCAGGCACGTAGTCCTCCTCGAAGAAAGAAAAATCGGGCTCCCAATCTCTGTCAATGTTGGAGCGGGGAGCAGAACTGCTGAGAAGTTTGGGCTTGGCGAAGCGGCTAGAGTGCATTTGGCGCCTGCCGAAGTACTCATCGGGGGTGTGGCTCGGCGGGGACGAGGGCGTAATTGTGGACGTGATCCGATCAGCGGCACCAAAGGCCGAGTGATGTAGAAGTGTCAGGGCATCCGTGGTCCGACCATCTCTTTGAACAATGAGCGAAGGCGAGGGTGACTCGATGCCGAACTGAGAAGGGACGGAAGACGGGAAGGGGCCGGCTGGATGCCGCGCAGCGTGGGAGACACCATTGGAGTCAAATGATGCTGGAAGCGGAGCGTCTAGCACTGACAGGCCTTTGGCAGCAGCAAAGGACGAGAGTCCCATTCCGAATCTAGATATATCGTCGTCTCTGGGCGAGCCGTATTGCGAATCCGTCCGAGAAAATGGCTCATCAATAGTCGGCACACCGCTGTCGATGCCCGAGTGTCCGTCGACGTCCTGATAACCATCCACAGAGCCGGGCGGAAAGCCATAAATATCTGCATAACTCGGGGCGGCATCCGCACGAAGGAAAGAGTGCGTCAAAGCACTCTGGTTGGAAGAGTTGTAGGCTGCAGGGTTGACTCGGTTGCCGAGATGGAGCGCGGGTGCAATCGAGATGCCATTCTTTCCATAGTTGATGCGTCTTCCATCGGCGAGGATATGAGCATTGGCACATTTGGGGCCGAACTTGCAATTGCCCTGTAGCACGTAGCACGGCGGTTAGTCTCCACCTTGCGAACTGAGACCTGGGGGCGGCTCAGAAGAAGGCCCGTGACATGGGCAGGCCGTCTTGTGACTGTGGCACCAGTGCAGATGGCAGAGTGCGGGGCGGAACAGAAGAGGACGTCGTAGCGGTCGGGAGCAGATCGACACAAAAAGGCGTGACGACGTTTAAACAATGCCGCAAAAGCGCAGGACGGCCAGACTCACCTTGGCGAAGTATTTGCAAACAGTCTCTGCGGCGTGGCCCAGGTCGTGGCTAAAGGGACAGGCGGAGCCTGCTTGGCACGCACCCTGGCGGAAGAACTTGCACGGGACATGAGAAGTGTCTGGGATCGGAGCATGTCTTGGTTAGCGGGATCGGTAGGAACACAGCGCGCAGTCCGGGAAATCTTGACGACGGGGGAACGGAAGACGCGAGGCGGCGGCTCTGGGCGAGATGGAGGTCGGGTCAGACTCACTGGGAGGGCTGCGTGGACCTTCGAAGCGCTCACGACCGCCTTGCTGCGAAGTGGTTGCGGCGGGGTTGGTGGCCTCTGCGGCAGCGATCTTGACGCTGCTGGAGCGGCCATGCCGGAACTCGGCCATGGCGGAGGGTTGAGACAACGTCAGACCGTGGCTGCTGCTCGGTTGGTGGGCAGCAGCGCGGTCGGAATGGCGGCGGTGGTTTGGGGAGAGGAGGGAAGAAGAGTGAGGGGCGGCGCCGGCCCGCGATGTCAGTAGCGCAGGCATTGGGCGTGAAAGCCGAGTGCAGGCTGGAGCCGGTGCAGCAGCAGGCGGGTGCTGGTGCTTATCGGGTGGTGCGATAAGCGGCGACGGGGCAGGCTTCCACTTCCACGGCTGGGGCAGCCAATTGTGGTTTCTGGCAGGCTCGAGGCGGGCTGAGAGTCAGGTGGTCTTGCTTGCTTTGGTGCCGAGTATGGCATGCCTCAACGACTTTGCATGGGCGTGTCTCTGAAAATCGAATGCGTACCATGCCCGGAAGGCAATGAACGTGAGAAGAAGGCCGAGGGCACGCTCTTGTAGTTCCTTTATTCTCCGCGGGAAGTGATGACAAGCAACAGTCGGAACATGGTGATCAGGTGTGCGGCTCCTGATGTGCCCCTGCAAGACCAGGCATAAATCTGAGGGTGTGGGCGGCGGTGCCGGACAAAAGCCCCCACGGCGCCTCTTGAAGGCGCGGCCAGGATTCGCATCCAGGATGGCGCAGTCCAACGCTACAAGCCGGTGTGTCGTTGCAGCCGGGTCATGGCCGTTCGCTCCGTCATGTGCCTCGGCCTTTGCGAACAACCAGGATGAGGCGGGCGCCAGGCCGACAATGCTGCCGCGTGCCAGTCTCGCGAGTGTGTGGAGCGACCTGTCAAGTGACCACCTTGGAGCTTTCTGCCCGCGGCAAGCACATTGTTTTCGTTTCGAAGGTCGAAACAGTATGCCGCCCGGCATATACGAGCACGGCAGCAGACCAATGTTTATCAAATGCGACCAAGGCGTGGCTTCGCGAGAGAGGTGTCATGATTCATTTCGGCCGTAGCGTGCCGGGCTGCATGTAGATATGCCGCCGCAGGAGGAGTCGATCTTGTGGGAAGAAGCATTAGACGACAACATCGAGCACCTTGAGCGCCTTCAAATAAAGCCCACCCTCCAACTTTGTGGTTTCGTCGCACCGCATGTGGCTCATACCAGCCACCGAAACACTTACACTTACACACAATCGTCATGGATGCTCACTGCTTACGGCTTACAGTACTGCTCGCAAATCTTCCAGGTTCTTGTCCACACTTGTCATCGCCTCCCTCCTCCCATGCGCTCCTCCCCGCATAAGCCCATGCAAGCCGCCGCCTGCGCACTGGCAAGGGTACCCCCGCCGACGCCTTGCACAACCCACTACCTTTTATGCAAGACGACATCGACTTTTAGAGGGTTACATTCGATTGGCGACAACGCCGGCTTCAATCGCAACAACAGCATGGCCGGAACGGGCGGCCTTGTCCATTATGTGATGGTAATTTTTTTCAGCATCATTAAAAAGGCAAGATCCCGTATATTGTTCCTCCATACTCAGTTACACCCTAGACGTCGGGCCTCGCCCAGAGTCGTTGCCGGCTGCATGGACCTCGGTCTACGGCTACCACAACCACTGGGACTGCCCATCTCACTACAGTGTCAAAACAAGATGGCGAAGCGGGACTCGTTGAGCATGTGAGAGCTATTCGTAGCTCAAAGTGTCCCGGATGTCTTGGCATGACCAGCGGAGTGTCACGCGGGCGAGGTTGCTCCGTACATCCCCACACACGAGTACTCCGTAGGTCACTGTAGATCAGCCGTCCGCTCCGCTCCTTTCATGGAGCTTCCTCCCGAAAGCACTAAGGGCGAACACATGTTTGCTTTGAAATATGAATCTCGATAGGTCTCTTCTGCAGTAATACCGAGCTTGAGACCGACTTGACCTCGATGCCATGGGAGGTTTCATGGGCTCTGCACAACCCTGCCTAGTCGACTCGGCAAGTGCACACCACACAATATTCCTATAGCATGCCTTGTCGTGCACATGCGCGATGATTGCCTCACACAACATCTTACCCCAAGATACAAACCAGCACAAGCCAAGAGTTCGCCGCTCCGGGGGTTCTCCGAAGGTCACAAGCATGGAGCAGTGGCCACACCATCGTAAGGCTGCACACACGAGCCAAAGCCAATCATTGTGCATAAATGACCCACACCCCATTTGTTAACTCATTCTATAGTCCTCCTCGGGGCCGGTTTGCATTTTTGGTGTCTGCTCAAGTCGAGTCTTTGCCATGTGAAGATCGAGAAGACTCGAAAAAGCATTTGCTGCTCACTATAGACAAATAAGTCGTGTTCGTTTTAGAGGAAAGTTCCTCGTCCACGGAAAGACGACAGTCTCAATAAGTCTCCAGGAGCTCGTGATTCGTGCCGGACTGCTATCGTTTGCAATTCCTCTCAAAAAATGCCTGTTTCCCATGCAATAAACAGCCGCGCTGTGCTATCTATAATTTAGATAGATCGTACGTTAGATATGTGCTGGAGTGCTGACTCATCAACCGGGTCCATGCCAAGCCGTGCGGGTCCCCGCATTGTGGTCTGCAGCTGCAACTCGGTGCGACGTCATTCCCCTTGAGCGCTCAGGCGTGACGCTGGAATGTGTCACCTATCGATGGCAGCACAGCGGGAGCCATTGCTGGTTCGTGCCTGGAGTCTGTGTGTGCAACAAGCTTGCCTGCATGCAGCGTCGTCGATGCCTGGGGGCTTGGCCTCTTGCGCTCGACCCCACCAACCACGCGCGAGTGTTACAGCTGCCACTCGATGCTCCTTGCAGCCTCCAACAACACCCGTCTGGTCCTCACCAAACTCTGACGACCTTGGCAGTTCCATCTCTCATTCTCTCATCACTCAATTGCGCCGTCCAGCCTCGCTTGCCCGTATTCGCCATCTACACCACTGCCGCTTCGTCCACTGCGCATTCGCCCGCACAACGCCCACCATGTCGCAGTCGCAAACGGGCCCAATGCTCATCAACCTCCCGCCTCCGGGCTCAAATCCAGACACTCCCAGCGAAATGCCGTACGTTCATCTATCATCAATTGAACCTGCCACTTTGCTGCCTCCTCCCATCAGCCATATCTAACGCGGCACTTCGCCTCCTTCTCCTAAGTGGCACTCCCACGAGCGCCACCACCTCGCTCTCGGCCCTCTCCACAACAGCCATCAAGGACGGCCACCGAGGTCATGCGCATCCTCTCCAGCCTTTTGGCGGTCGCGGCCATCACCACAACCCCTCCACAAACAGCCTCGAGGCCGAGCGTGCCGACCGTATCAGTCGTCTCGCCGGACTTGAGCGCGTCTCGACCCTGCGCCCTGAGCACCACCAGGGCGGCACAAACCATCAGACCACCCCGACCTCGACGGGTTTCCCCGCGCACCTGGGCCCCCATGGCGGCGCGCCCGCCTACTTTGACACCAACGGCCAGCCGACGGCCGCCAACAAGATGAGCACCGTCGGCTCTGCGTCCGCCACGAATAGTGTCGGTGGCCAGACGACGACAGAGGGCGGCGACTACCACTCAGAACTCGACACCAATACCGAGGTCGACGACGACTTTATGAGCAATCCCTCCAATTACCGTACCATGGACATTGACTCGGTGGCCGGTGCCAACTATCAGGATGAGGACATGACGAACCGGTCCGTTGGCGGATACGACGACCACATGAGCGATGACGGAACCGCCAGTCTCGTCGGTTTCGGAGAAGGCGCCAATAGCACTGTCAGCGGGCCAATCTATCAGCGTCGACCCTTGCCGGGTCAGACCTCTGTCGCCGCCGGCATTGTGTGGGGTTTGGAGAGGAGCAGCTCCGGCCTGAGCGAGGGTGCGATGCAGCGCCACCGAGAGTTTCGCGACACGCAGGGTGGGAGCAGTGAGACGCCGCTGAGCACTGCAGCAGCCGCGGAGAGCCGAGAGGCGCGGCGTACGGACGAGGACAATTTCGGCGACACCACTGCGCATGCGCCCCTCCCTGTGCTGCCAGGCCAGCCACGGACGAGTGCGCTGCGTGAGGGAGTTGGCGGTCCTGCCAGCCGGGAGAGTGCTGCAGAGCGGCTAATCCGCGAGCGCCTGGACGGCGGCGAGAGTAACGTAGGGGCACATGCCTTGAGCACACCACCGAGAGGTAGCGAGGATAAGCTTGGGCAGTTTTACTTTGAGAAGTGAGATGGACCTCGGTTGCTCCTTGGCTGAAGCGAGATACACATCAGCTACTCCACCTCGACCTGGTCTACACTTTGATTTAGGGGGAGCCGTCCCAGTCCCATCAACTTGATTCACTTCTCCTACACAAATCATGCTCTGTAAGCAGCGATGCTGTGTAGTCACTTGATTGTACGATTGTATGGGTAATTGCCGTTATTCTCAATCTTCCCGTCTATGTTCATTACTCTTCTATGTGGTAGTAAATTGGGTTTTCTGATAAAAAGTCCCCAGTGGACGGGCAGAAAAATGAGGCAATGACGCGCTAGAGAATAAATGCCAAACATGATTCTTTCCCCTTTCACAAATGCAACGAATAAACCCGGAACGATGCAAAATCCGACACAGGTGCGGCTTCTCACTCCCGTCTGGTACTAAGCGCACCGCCCTTTCCATCCTTTCCGACCAGGCTTTTTTTCGTGCCCCCCTTCTTACAGCTTCGCCTTGGCGTCGCGGGTCTTGAAGAGGACGTTCGAGTTGGGGTACGGGTCGATGGTGATGTCGTTGAGCGGGTTGACCTGGCTGGCACGGTGGAAGAGGTCCTCGTAGACCTTGCCGTCCTCGCGGCCGAGCGACGAGTCGAGCTGCCAGTCGGGGAACTTCCAGGCGTCGACGAGGCGGACGGCGTGGGGGCGGATCTCGTCAAGCAGGGCGAGGGTGCGCTTGGTGCGGGCGAGCTGGATCTGCCTGACGGTCGTGGCGCCGCTGGTGAAGAACTCGGAGGCGTGCTGCGCGAGGTGGGTGAGGGCGAAGAGCTGGAAGAGCTTGTGCATGAGGGCCACCGTCTCCGGGTCGAGCGACGACGTGGTCTCGCGGGACTGCAGGGCCTCGTGGAAGTTCTTGACCACCATGTACTGCGCGTAGGCGGTCGAGAGGCGCCAGAAGTCAACGAGCAGCGAGTTCCACGACTGCTTGTCCTCGTCGCGGTGGCGGAGCGCCTCGAACGTGAGGAACGCGACGCGCCAGCCGAACGCGTCGACGAGGTCCTGGTCCGAGTCGAGCACGTCAAAGGCGGCGCCAATGTCCTGCCGGCGCTTGAAGTTTGTAAAGGTCCGAGCGATGCCGTCGTTGTCGGGCGCCTTGCCCGCCAGCACGAGCCGCGCTGACTTGAGCAGATACCGCGCGACCTGCTGCGTGAGCATGTAGTTGTCGCCTTCCCACGTCACGGTGGGCAGGTAGTCGGCGTACCAGGAGCCGATTCCGGAGAAGGCCGAGTAGCCGTGGCCGCCGCAGGCGCGGCGGCACACCTCGAGGCCCTCGGCGGCGGTGGTCGAGGAGAAGGACTTGAGGGCGCACGAGACGGCGTGCAGGTCCGCGAGCATGTCGCTGCCCGCGTTGATCTCCTCGGGGCCCGGGGACCGCTTGGACGTGGCTGACTTGTCGGCCGATGCAGCGCCGTGTTTGGCCATACGCTCCTGGTTGGCGTTGTAGAGGTTGATCATGCTGCGGCCGGTAAAGTGCATGGCGTAGGACGCGGCGAGGAGCGGGAGGATGCGGAACTGGACCATGGTGTAGTCAAGGACCTGGTTCTCGCCGGCGGGGGCGCCCTTGGGGGTGTCGCGGTCCTGGAACTGGCGGCGGACGGCGCAGTAGCGTGTGGCAATGGTGACACCGCGGGCGAGGGTAGAGCCGGCCTGGAAAACAATGTTGCTGCGGATGTACGTCATGGTGCCGTATACGAGGGCCGGGTTAGACGGGCGGATGTACTTTGACGTGTTTGGGTCGACGCTGGAGAAGCGGCCGAGCAGGCTGATGTGGGGGATCTTGTGGTGGTTGAAGAGCAGGAAGCCGTTGTCCATGGTGTTGTAGCCAAACTTGGGGCCAATGTCGCCGACGTGGATGTTGTCGAGCGCCTCGTGGGTCTTGAGGTCACGGATTTGGACGACAAACGGGTGAGGGCCGTACGTCTTGTTGTCGATGATGAGCTGGGCGACGACAACGGCGTGGTTGGCAGCCTTGCCGAGCGAGCCGATCCACCACTTTGAGGCGGTGAGATGGGGCGAGTGCAGGGTAAAGGTCTTGTCGGTGGCGTTCCAGGTGGCTGTCGTCTCGAGGCCGCGGACGTTGGAGCCGTGGCCGAGCTCGGTCTGGGCGTAGCAGCCGATGATTTCGTAGTTGAGGGCGGGCTCGAGGAAGCGCTTCTTCTGCTCCGGGGTGGCCTGCTCCTCGAGGGTCTTGAGGAACATGGTGGCGTGCAGGCCGTAGGGGGTGGGCTCGCTGATGAGGTCGTTGGCCGTGACATAGTCATCGTCGGACCAGCCGTGCTTGACGCTGAGGCGGCGGAGGGCCTTTGCGCGGGCGAGAGCGGCCTCGAAGCGCTCTGTGCGGCCGCGGAAGTAGTTCTGAGACTTGTCAAAGGTGGGATCGGCCTGCAGGATGGCGAGGATCTTCTGCTTGCGGGCGAGGACGTCGTCGGTGAACATGAAGGTGGCGAGCTGGTCGATGTTGAGCGACGACTTTGCGCGCTCCTGCTTGAGCAACTCGGAGCCCTGGGGGCCCGAAGGCGTTAGGGCCTTGACCCAGTCTGGATTGGGGCGCGGCATGGCGGATGAGGATGGGGGGGTGATGTGTATGTGGTGGTTGATGGGTGGTGGTGGGAGATGGAAAGCAGAGAGGAAGGAGGAGGGAGGAGAGAAGGGGCTGCAGACGATGTCAAATCGTCATGAACTTGACACAGACCAGAGATGGCAGCGGCCGGCTAAGCACAGAGGCGCCGGCAATGCTCACCACGTGTGCCGAGGTTGCGGCTGGGGGCGGTGGAGCCAACACGGTGCCCATTCCGCACTGCTCTAGCAACTAGCAGAGTTGTCCCCGTGACGCCCACACTCGCGACGCTGCAAAGCGGCTGCGCGAACTGCTTCGAGGCGCGAAGCCCGGCGTGGCCCACCCAGCGCCCGGCCCGTGCTCGGAGAGGCCCACGGGGTGACGCCTAGATAGCAGCTCTGCAGTCTAGATCTCATCAAAGCGTTGCACTCCCGCCGGGGTCCCCGGACTGCAACCCTGACCCAAGCCACTGGCTACGCGGAGAGCGACATCGGCACCTGACTCGTGCATCCCACGCCTGTTTTTCACTGCCATGACAACAAACACCAAGAAGATCCTCAAAAGACCTTGGTACACTGCTACACCTGCAACACGCTGCCCCGCCTCCCCTTCCCCTTCAGAAACTGCCGGCAGTAAAGTCGTACACGTGCACCTTGTCCACCAAGCCCGCCAGTCCCTCCTTGAACGCAATGTGCGCCGGGTCCGTGTCGACGTAGTAGTCCCTATCCTCCTCGCTCGCAAACTCAAACACAAACGGGTGCGTCATGCCTTGCTTTATGCACACACACACACACACACATGTCCAGCCAACGTCAGCGAGGGACTAGCTAGCTTTGTAGATTGACTTGTTAACGAGATTCTCGGCTTACCTGCAGCCCTTCCTTGCTATTCTCCAGGCCTCCGCCGTGGACCTTTATGTACGTTGTCCCGCTCGTCGGGTGCACGCACTGCGTGCCCAGCGCCAGCATGCCGTCACATGCCTTTGAAAATGGTCCGGTGAGCAAACATTGAACTAGTGAGCCCATGAAATCCGTCGAGCTTCTACAAGGTGCTTGTGGTGCGGGGGAGGGGGGCGGATGTCATGTAGGTACGGTACGTACGGCCTGGACTTCGTCCTCGGGGGTAAGGGCGTTGAACTTGAAGACGACAATGTGGAAGACGGCCATGACGAATGCGAATGCGACTCGTTGCTGTGGTTTGCGTTGTGATTTGCGTGTGGAGCAATGTTGTGGTAGCTACCGTGATCGTTTTGCAGTGTGTAGAGCTTTGGATTTCGAGTGTGGTGCCGACATTGTCGTGATGCTGTGCTGCATTCCCAATTACCCCTCACTGATGACTAAAGTGCGTCACCATGATGCCGCATTCTACCACTTGTCAGGTCATCAATACTCGGACAGCTGTGAAAGGAGACTATAACGTGTCGTAAGCAGTAGCCTTCCCAGCGTGGAATAAGGGAATTGTTTTTCATTTCTCTGAACCGCCATAGGTCGGACGTGCTACTACATGGACTCCAGACTATGCGCAATTAGATGCTCAAACAGAGTTGATCGTTCATTTGAAACATGCACAGGAGCGGCAAGTGCAATCCTACTCTGGCTATTCCTGACTACTCCTCATACTGCACGCTGTTCAGCCCGATGACCGCTGGAGTCTTTTTTATCCGGGCATGTGTGCCCTAACCCGGTCCTATAGTTGACAGACTCCTCATAGTCAATTCGCAAGACCTCTACAGGAGCGGCGTCGATATCATGATGCCGATTCACAAAGGCAGCTGGCCCTTGAAGCATTGGTACTCCCAAGTTCCAACACACATTGTGCGACCCGTGAAACGGTCCCGCACAGCGCACCCCCGCCATGAGGACCCCAACCTTGACGACGCAGATGGGGTTACGGGCCGTCCAACCTCTTGTATGCACGAGTATGCGAAGAGCGTGAGTCCTAGCTCTACGTGTGAATCACATACAGCCCGGCGCTTCCGAAGTAGGGAGGTACTGCCGAAGAGTTCTTTACGTTATCCAACGTTGAGCAGATGTACAACTCGGACTCCGGTGTTCGGAAACAGAGCACGTAGCTTCGCTCTCGTGACTCACCACCAGCAGATAATTGAAAAGTCTAGTCGCATCTCATACAATCAAGGCTAATGACCAAAACCTCCATTCTGCATCCTTAGCCAGCATCATCCGAGCATCTCTCAAAGCACCTCTCGAGAGGACTAGAATTCTTTAGATCGCGTTTGGCAAGCAAGCAGTACACCAATCGACAACATCTCCCGCTCTCTCATCACCACGCCATGACGACGTTGTTCCCAACCACGCCCCTAGGGCCAGCCCTCGCCGACCCGTCACCAGCCCGCGCACCAACGCGCGACACAGTCCTGCACGGCAGCTACGTCACCCTGGAGCCGCTTGACGCCGACAGGCACGCGGCCAGCCTGCACACGGCCCTCTGCGAGCTCCCGGGTCGCATCGCCGGCGGAGCGGCGGCGGCGGCGGCGTGGCCCGGGTGGGCGTACCTGCCCGTGGGCCCATTTGCTAGCGAGGCCGACTTTACGCGGCAGGTGGTCGCATACAGCGGGAGCAGAGACCCGTTCTTCTATGCGGTGGTGACGAGGCGGGATATCGTCGCAACGAGCCCCACTGCCATCGGGCCGGATGCTCAAGGAAACGCAGCCAATACTACGACGACGACGGTGACTGCTCCCGCGGGCTCGGCGGTCGGCTGGATCTCATTTCTCAACGTCGAGACGGCCCACCAGAGCATCGAGATTGGGCATATCTGTTTCTCGCCTGCCCTGCAGCGCACAGCGGCGTCCACGGAGGCGTTTTACCTGATGATGCGGCACGCATTCGACGACCTGGGGAGCCGCCGCGTCGAGTGGAAGTGCGACAGCCTGAACCAGCCGAGTATGCGGGCGGCGGAGCGGCTGGGGTTCGAGTTTGAAGGCGTGTTCCGGAAGC
The DNA here is from genome assembly GCA_026745475.1 of Microdochium nivale. NCBI lineage: Eukaryota > Fungi > Ascomycota > Sordariomycetes > Xylariales > Microdochiaceae > Microdochium > Microdochium nivale. Next base: position 628,309 of record JANTFD010000010.1, read on the forward strand.
ACCGGATCGTGAGGGGGCGGAATCGGGATACTGCGTGGTACTCGGTTGTGGATGATGAGTGGTTGGGAGGTCAAGATGGGAGGAAGGCTGGGTTGAAGGCCGGGTTCAAGGCATGGTTGAAAGATGATAATTTCGAGAGAGGCAAACGGCAGAAGAGGACTTTGGAGCAGGTACGTGCTGATCTGGCGGAGGTTTCTCCTCCGTAACAGTACTGTTAAGTGATGGCGCTACAAAATAATGGCGCAAACCAGGCTATTCGGAGAGAGCGGCACTTGCTCTCCGCTAAGCGGCGATAGGTAGAAATAAGGCGTCCACGTTTGGCCGCTCTTCTTGGATCCAGGCAGGAGGCAGTGGCTTGGTGAAGTGGGTTCACTCGGCTCGCTTTTTGAACCACGTACTTTCAAATTTGCGGCGCGAGGTTAGCTCAGAATTCGCAGAGTCATATAAGGACCACGTGGTGATAGGGAATTTATCTCGCTCTTTCTGGACCTACGCGTTATAAGGGCTAGCTTTGGCCATATACGTGCGAGCATACAGGAGCACTGCAAAAGTCTAGAAATTGCGACCAGGAAATTCGGATTAGGGAATTTAGTGCCCGAAGGGTTGTTGAGGCGCGAATACTACAAGATGACTTGCATAGTCTCTCAGTATATTCAAGTAAAGTTTAGAATCCCTCAAACAGGGCTCAAGGCTCAAGGATCACATTTTAGATCGAATTCATGTCGGATTAACTTATAGTAACACAGTCAAAATGACAAATAATTGAAAGACGTGGCTATATGTAACGACGGGAATACAAATTTGGGCACGTCTTGTACTTTTACATCTCGAGCTGGACCTGATGAGTGGAGGTGAAATTCAATGACAAAATACCGGTACGTGTAGATAACACCGAAATTTATGACAAGTGTGCGTTTACTTAGGCGCTGACGCGAGCTGATCAACAAATTGAGTACAGGGGGTTTCGAATTCATCTTGAACTCGGTTACTGCAATCATCGGATGCTTTGAGGATCTGTTTGCGAGGAATTGACATACTTAATCCTTGTTCATATGAGTCTTAAAGCTAGTCTCAATTTTTTTTAACTTCACGGTGAAATGTTCGGCCCCCGCATCCAGAGCCTCCTTGTTGAATGCTGTCATAGTTTGGGCGCAAGATACATGGAGCAGTGTGGGACATGCCTTTCCTTCTCAGTTGAACCCGTCGTATAGAATTCTATGATTTGCAGTTTGCCTGAACTTCCCTGTCAGAGAGAGGGGCGATTGTTGTGTATATTCGGAATATCTACTTCTTTTGTTCCAGACTGCAATCAATGGGTTGCGACAGATAATCGACTTACTGCTCGGCGACATAACACTTTTCCTACAACCGAAGGCTTTAGCAAACAGACACATGACTCATCACAGCGATTGAGTGTCTTAACAACCCAATACCCGACAAGCAGTTTTTCTGGTTTCCTGGGCGACCAACGCACGCACAGAAAACACCCCAGGCGGAATCATTAGACCGACGTTCTCGCGCAATAAAATCGACGATCTGGCGCCCTACTGCCACTTTTCATTCGTGACTCATGATCCTAGCATCTCCTTGCACCCTCACCCCTCACACAGACATGGCACATCGCGACAATGCCTTCCAAGATTGCCGACTCGGTTCCCAACACGACACCCGTTGCCCCGGGGCTCAAGAGGAAGCATATCGAGCTCGTCGTCTTCCACTCGCGCCATGCTACCACTATCGAGCGGTTCTGGCGCTCGCTCAGCCACACCGAACGCCTTGCCGCCGTCACCTCTGAGAATCTGGATGAGCCAATCATGGCTCACGCCCTGGACTCGTCCAAGCGTTACAGAAAAGAACTCCTCAGCATTCTGGCTCGCGACTGGAACGTCCGAGACATCGTGGAGGCTGGATCCGACCATCTTTTGCAAATGTTCGATAGACGCGTTGCCGGCACACTGTTCAAACAAGCCGCCACGATACCAGGTTTCGAATCAAGTTCCACTCTCTCAATGGACAGCACAGACCTCGCCTTCGTCATCGTTTGCCTTGCGGATGAGCAAGAGTACAAGCCCGGATGCAAGGACAGGTTCTTGGCTGATGAACGAAATATGCTACTGGAAGACAAGGCCTGGTACGGCGATGGCAGGATCTTGGCGCGAGGGATCGCACCGAACGCGAAGGGCTGGCATCCCAGCGAACATCTCGTACTCCGCTGGCCGGTCGCACGTCTCATCCTGCTGCGGCAAGAATACATCGTCACGCGACTCACGACCCTGATGCAGCATCTCGTCAAACTCGAAGCCTGGATCCGCACACACAAGGTGCCGAGCTCGCTCTGGGCTCGCGAAGGCCGGCGCGTCAGGCCGATGCAGGTATTTGATGAGACCGAGGGGACAAAGAGGACGGTCGCCGGGCTCGTCGAGACCAGCGGCAGGCTCGCAAGGGCCACCGAGGCTCAGCTGCACTCTACCATGCGAAATCCTTATTCCCTGAGGTGTGCTACCATGGGCTCATGGAACAAGCAGTACCAATACCTTGCAACGGAGCCGCCATGCCGACCGGAAGAAGAAGCCCGAATCTCGAGTACGGCCTTTCACGCACTAGGACTCATGTCAAACGAGCTGCAGTACTAGAAGTACATGAACTCGATGCTTCGTCTTTACCAACGCGCCAGCAACATCAAAGTCCGGGATGCAATCTCGCACGAAGTCAAGCTAGTCGCGAAGCGATTCGTGGGGACCGCGGTCCGCAACTTGTTTGATCAGCTTGCCGGCGGGCTCGCCCTTAACTATTGCAAGTATGTTGACTCCATACCCGAGTGTGGTATGCCAGACTCGACCAGCTTTCAACACTCCACGAACGACTTTCTGCTCTTCCTCATCGGCCTCGCCATTCCGCACAGCCCACTGGAAGAGATCGTGGCCGGCCTGGAAACTATCGACGTCATGCTCGAGGAGGAGCCCGGCCTGTTCAGTGTCCTCGGATACTCGGAGAACGTTGCCCTTTGCACTCTTGCTCGGTTCGCGGGATTTTACAGCTCCGCCCTCGAGACGGTACCAGGCCCATCGGTCGACATGGAGACGTCTTGCCTCTGGACCGATTCTTTCATAGAGTTCCGGATGTCAGAGCCCACAGAGGACATGTCTGCAGCTTCGGATGAGGCATGGGATAACTTTGTCGAAGTCACTTCCTCGGTGTGCCAATCACACATCTATGAAGTAGATCACGCACAATGGAATGAAGGATGGGTCAGAGACGAGCAAAGGCTTTATGAGGAGGCAATGATTGCTCCAGTGGCAAAGAAATGCCTCGAGCATTTTGAGGCTCTCGTCGCCTCTTACGAAACCAGTCCTCGGCCACACGCCACATCATACTGCGCCAAGTCGAATGCTAGCCACGAAGCCCCCCCAAAGACGCCTGAGGCTTCACCAACGATAGCCAAGACAAAAGTCAAAGTCAAGACCCGCCCCACGCGACCGGGCAGCACGGCAGCACATGGCCATGGCCACGAAAACAAGGCGGCTGCGGTGCAAAGGTCGGACAGCGAACAGCTCGCGGCGTCAACGGAACCGACACTGAAGCAACGCTTCACCGTCAAGCCGCAGACCGCCGCCACGCTCACGGCCATCTTTTCAAAGGGTCAGGGCCGGGTCGACGTCAACTGGACAGCCTTCACGTCCGCAATGACGGACCTGGGGTTCGCCGTGATTCCCACAAAGGGCGCGCTGGTCACGTTTGCGCCCGACGTGGAGACGATGCCCGGCACGCGGGGGTTTGGCCTGCACCGACCTCACAACGGCGTCCTGGAGGGCTTCCGCCTGATGAACACGGCGAGGCGCCTGACCAAGCGCTACGGCTGGACGGTGGAGACGTTCGAGTCTACAAAGGAGGCTGCGTTGTGAATTTGTCCCGAACACCCAGAATAGAATAGGGTTTGAGGATTTGGATTGACGCGGCTGCGGAGGGCGCGGAGAATACCTGCCTGACTATGCCGCGAAGATTAGACTGGCGCTCGTCGGTGTTTCATGTACGTCAATGTAGTGGGGCGGGCACAGCGCATGAACAACGTGCACATCTGATTGAGCCAAGGACGAGGCTTGGTTCACATTATGCTCGGAGTAAGGTTTGGATTGAAATGATGTCAACAGTTGATCAGCAGGCGTTTTCGATGGCATCATAATCGCATTTCCAGGCGCACCACTCAGTAAGGTGGAGTTGCACTTTTGCAAACTGTTTCAGATTGATCAACTGAAGAATATGTGCTGGCTTTGCACCAGGAGCATGACAGGCTAGCATTTGCCACGAGGAACTAAAAAATCAAGTTGCACCAGAATGACTATCAGGCAAGCTTGCGCTGTGCAGTGTGGCTCAATCTTGAGAATACGTGCCCTTTGACACAAAGCCCAATTCGTCCGTCCCATTCAATGCAAATCAGATTGTTTCACCACCGCCGGCAGCCAAGGCTGAGATGCCCCCTTCCCCCCTCCTCATGCCCACAACCCGCAAAACGAATTTGATTTTAATCGAAAACATACTCGCTGTCGAGCCTGGGCCATCAAATCTCTGTAAAGGAGACCGCCAAGATGTGGCAATTGTTCCGCAGGCAGACTGAACACTCTACCGATCCGATGCCACCACCACACCATGTTTTGACAGGCCGTTCGTTTCGACAGCAGTGACGCAAATGCAAGGCGGCATGCATGCACTGGCACGGCTCTTCATTTCCCGCGATCAATCTGGAAGAAGAGACATGTGCCGCGATGGCGTTTGCGGGGAGACATTGGCAAACTCTTGAATCGGCCGGGGGAGAAGGGTTACACTGCATGCTGCCGTGCAACGTTGGGGTAGGGAGCCGCCGACCTGCAGCAACATATAGAGCAGACGTCTGCCACATACGGGTCGGGAACCTCCGCTCTGTAAAGGCGATTGGTGGATCTGGAGAAGCGCTGGCGGGATCCCGTCCAGTCGGGGTGCTGGTGCCGGTTGGGATTATGGGCCCGCTCGACCTGCTGTTGCACTTGATCGACGAGACCCCTGGAGGTACTTCCTGTGCCAAAATTAGTATGTGGAACTGGTCATTTTAGTTATGCAGAGGGGCGATGTAAATCGTGATGTATCTTTCTAACTTACCTAAGCATAGCTGCTCACCGCCTTTGAAGTAGTAAGGTAGTGTTATACTTAACGGTATAGTAGTATCCGCCGTACTATACTCTTCTTGGCGGAAATCGACAGCTTCGGCATTTTGGTATCCGTGCGTAGCAAGTGCGACAAGGGTGAAGTGCAACGGATGTTGCATTTCTAAAAATCCGTTGCGATTTCGAGTTGTTACACTTATTGCCTTCTTCGGCTAAGATCTTCACCTATAAGTGGGAGCAAGGGGGAGGTACAAAGGGATTCTGCCGTTCTGAAATCCCTTAGTTATGCACACAAGTACCAGTTTATGAAGCTGACGATCCCTTCTGCTAACAGCATAGTGTGGTGGATTCTATGGTTTATGCATGCCAAGAGTACAAACCCACGGACCATCGTCTAAGTGCAACAGCAGGTCGAGCGGGCCCTATACCACAGCATTTCTGTGCAGTCGGCAAACCCTTGTTTGACAGGTATAATTATCAGATATATTGGCCTTTCATCCCTCATCTTCCCCTCCTTGCCCCTGCCTGCCCCCCCTGGGCCCTATCTTGGAGTGCATGACACACCTTGACTCGTGGCCATGCCCGCGTGGACTTGTGGTCTGCGGTGAGAGAAGCGGGAGTGCCTGACGGAGGGCTTGTCTCGAGCCTGTCGTCCCAGCCCGGAACGAGACAGCAGGGGTCCGTGCAACTCTAAATGCCGTCGGCTGGGCAGGGGTCTCTAACAGACTACGAGGCTCGGCACGGAAGCAGGTAGAGTATATGGCTGAACCCCCTGCCGACTTGTGTGCCCCCCGTTCGCGTGACAGCTGCCGGCTGCGATTCGTGGACGTAGTTTTTCCTCCCCTCTTTATTCTCGCCGTTTCTACAAGCAGACGATCGAGGACACGCATTGGCTGACTTGGCTGGCGGGCTTGAAACATGTTCCCTGCTCTGGGCTCAGAAACACGCCAACGGACTTGTAAGGAAAGATCGATAGTATAAAGCGCCGTATCTACCTGCGCATGAAGATTGCCTGTTGACCCCAAGAAGACATCTTCTCACGTCTAGATCAATCACTCGCTCCCCTCGACTCGAGACCGACTACCACTCCTCCGGCAAAACACGCTTCCACTATATCCAGCTCACTCACCATGCACGGCCTCGCCTACCTCGCCGCCGCCGCCGCGGTCCTCGCTCCGTCGGCCGTCCAGGCTAGCCCGGTTGTCGCCGGCCGCGCTGCCGCCGCCGCGTGCACCAGCCCCAACTACGCCGTCGTCGGCTACGCCGCGGGCACCACCGGCGGTGGCAGCGGCAGCGGCACGACGGTAACGTCCTGCGCGGCGCTGACCACGGCCGCCAAGGCCGGCGGCGTGATCAAGGTGTCTGGCACTCTCTCGGGCTGCGGCATTGTCGACCTCAAGAGCAGCACCACCGTCACTGGTGTTGGCGCCAACTCTGGTATGTGTTTCTGAGCACGCGGTTCTGAACAGTCGAAAGGAGTGTCTGCATCAGCATGGGAGGATGGAAACTCTGTTTGTTTGTTGTGAGCAGGCTGGCTGACTATGCAATTTGCCAAACAGGTCTCACGAACGGTGGCTTCCGCGTCAAGGGTGGCAGCAACGTCATCATCCGCAACCTGAAGCTCAAGAACTCGCCCGAGGGCAAGGATCTGATTGAGATCCAGAAGTCGACCAAGGTGTGGGTTGATCATCTCGATGTAAGTGGAAAATAGTCCCTGAACCTTTTCTGGAACTTGTAACGGAAGAAATCGAGTTGGTAGGAGCTAGAACGCAAAACGCTGACATGTGAGACGGACAACAATAGCTTTCCAACAACGGCATCACGGGCGACAAGGACTTCAACGACGGCCTCCTGGATATTTCGCACGGCAGCGACTTCGTCACCGTGTCCTACACAAAGTTCCACGACCACGTAAGTCTCTCTGCTCCTCTCTCGCTCCCGCCCGACTCCACGACCACACTTACTCATCGCCTTTTTTGCAACCCGAACACAGTGGAAGGGCTCCCTGATCGGACACAGCGACAAGAACGCGGCCGAGGACACGGGCAAGCTGCACGTGACGTACCACCACAACCTCTTCACCAACGTCAACTCGCGGCTGCCCTCGGTGCGGTTCGGCACGGTGCACTTGTACAGCTCGTGCTACGAGGGCAACCCGACGTCGGGCGTCAACTCGCGCATGGGCGCGCAGGTGCTCGTCGAGCACAGCGCCTTTGCCAACACCAAGCTCGCCATCGTGACGGACCTCGACAGCGACCTGAACGGCTTCGCCGTCAGCCGCGACAACGTCTTCTCGGGCACCACGACCACGCGCATCACGAACCCGGGCAGCCTGAACAGCGTGCCGTACTCTTATACGTGAGTTATCCGTCCTCCCCTTTTTTTCTTTTCCGTTCTTCCCTTTTCTTCTCATCGTCTCACCTGGGCACGGTGATGTTTGTGCGGGGAATTGTAAAGCTAACGTGATGATTTCTATCAGGCCCGACGCTGCCTCGTGTGTGTGCAGCATGGTCAAGTCGCTTGCCGGCACTGGCATTGTTGCCTAAGCGGATTTAGTCGTGGGAAGATTGACTGTCGGTATCGGTGGGCTCGCGGGAGGAGCAGAACAAAACTTTCTCTGTACATAATATCGTATCGTGCCTTAGTTCACACGTGGACGCAAGCCTGCAATTGCAAATGCACATGGCCGAAACCGGCAAGCACAAGTCTTGCCTTGCTACGCATCTCCATTTTCGTCTCGTGATTGAGCACATGTTGAGCACATGTTGAGCACAGGTGGTTTATGACGGGCGGGATGTGCCGTGTGGAGGTGGGTGGGTGGAGACGCGTTGTCCTGCAAGGTCTAGATCGTTGACGTAGGTAGCTGTACTGTCAGCAGACGGAGCAGGAGCAGGAGGCAGTGTGCTGCTGCAAGCGGGCGTGCCGAATGCCGCATTGCCCGATCCGGGTGGGGCCCGCAATCTTGCCAAGCTGCACACTGCGCTGCCGGGGCACCGGGGCTGGCCCGCCCGGCACTGCACTGCCGTAGGGAGGCAGGCGAGGGCAGGATGCAGCATGCTGGATGGACTTGTGCAGCAGGGCGTCGCTGCCACTGCCGTTGCCATTCCAGGCTGAAGAGCACAGTCTTGTGCCTGCCCAGCCATGCAGGCCCCACCCGTGCGTGCACACGGAGGTGCACACATAATGATAGCGTAGCTTCGAGTCTAGCGCGTCAATGGCGCTCATTTTGCTTGACCCCCCCAATGGCGATCGAGCACCGGCACTCCATTCCGCACGCCGTCGCTCCTCCCACGCCAGCTCGACTTCTCTGACCTTCTCCTTCCTCACCCACCAGCCGCCCGCGGCACCCTCCACGACAAGGCAGCAGCAGCTCGAAGCCCTCTTCGCCAACAACATTGCCAGCTTTTCGTCAGCTTCCCCAGGGCCACCATCGTACAGCGCCGTCCATTGTCGCACCGTCCTCCCCGTCTCGTCGCATATCGTCACACATCGTCACGCACCGTCACACGCGAGACGCCGCAATCGCAATGGCAGCCCAAGGCCAGAGCGGCGGCTACTACAACGCGCCAAACAACTTTGGCTACAGTAATATCAACGACAACAATGGCCCCAGCAACAATTACCAGCAGCCTCAGCAGAACCAGTACCAGCCTCCGCCTCCACCCAGCTACGGCCAGCAGCCTCCAGAGCAGTACGCCATGCCCCAGTACCAGCAGCAACAGGGTCCTCCCCCTCCCCAGCAGCAGGCGCCCTACAACAACAACACCGAGGCAGGCTACAGCAACGGCTACGGCGCCGGTGGCGAGAAGCACAGCTTTGACCAGGCCTTCAAGATCGAGAAGCCAAAGTGGAACGACCTTTGGGCTGGCATTCTGGTGCGTTTGGCCCCTGCTGATTGTGGTTTGCGATCTCGAGGCTGACACTCTGATTAAATAGTTTTTGCTCTTCGTGGCTGGCTTTGTTGTCGTCTCGGCTCTTTCTCTTCAAGGATACTGTACGTGTGCTCCTCTACCACTGCCGGCTCGGGCCGCCAATGTGCCTTGCTAACTCGAGTTCAGCTTCGAACCGCGGCTCCACAGGAAATGGCATCTATGGCGGCAACAACACCGTCGGCCTCAATACCAACACCATCATTCTTTTGTAAGTCCAGCGGAACCATTGCTCTTGGAGAGACACTTGCTGATATACCCCCGCTAGTGCATTCGTACTTGTCGTTGCAGCAGTGCTTAGCTACCTTTATGTCTGGATCGCCCGCCTCTTTCCCAAGCAGTTCATCTGGGTCACTGGTATCCTGAAGTGAGTACTCATCACCCCATTCTGATTTGGCTTTGCTGGCCTTTCAACTGACCACATCGTGATTAGTATCGTCTTCGGCCTGGTCACCGCCATCTACATGTTGTACCGCAAGAACTACGCGGGCGGCATCGTCTTCCTCATCTTCGTCGTCTTCCTCGCCTTTTGCTTCTACACCTGGATCCCGCGCATCCCGTTCAGTGCTCTCATGCTTAAGACCTCCATCACCGTCGCCAAAAGCTACGGCCACGTTTACCTTGTCAGCGCCCTCGGCGGTCTCGTCGCGGTCGCCCTCGCGGCATGGTTCTCCATCACCTTCGTCTCGGTCTACACGAAATATCAACCAGGACAGGCAGCCTGCCGTGCCAATGGCGCAGCTTGCTCGGACGCCAAGGTAATCGGTCTGTTGGTCTTTATCACGTTCACCATGTATTGGATCTCTGAGTGGCTCAAGAACACGATCCATGTTGCCATCTCGGGCGTGTACGGCGCCTGGTACTTCCACCCACAGAACCCGCCCAAGGGCGCCACCCGTGGCGCACTCAAGCGAGCTCTCACCTACAGCTTTGGCTCCATCAGTCTCGGCTCGTTGCTCGTCGCCATTGTCAACTTCCTGCGCCAGGTCTGCTCCATCGCCCAGCGTAATGAAGCTGCTGAGGGTGACATTATCAGCAGCATTCTTTTCTGCTGCTTGGGCTGTCTCTTGGGCATATTGCAGTGGGCTGTTGAGTTCCTCAACCGATACGCTTTCTCTTACATCGCCCTTTACGGAAAGTCTTACTTTGCGGCTGCCAAGGACACATGGACGATGATCAAGGACCGCGGCATTGATGCTCTCGTCAACGAGTGCCTCATCGGACCTGTGTAAGTTGCCTCTCGAGCTCTGCCATGTGGAACAACTTTGCTGACCACACCTCTAGCCTCACCTTTGGTGCTACTTTCGTGGCTTATGCTTGCGCTCTGTTTGCCTACCTGTATCTGCTCTTCACCAACCCGGGATACAACTCGAACGGCAGCTACACCGCCGTGATTGTCGCATTTGCTTTCTTGTAAGTTCAAAGATCCGTGCTCCATGACAGGCCCACGCTAATAGCTTTTTCTTTTTTCTTTTCCCTTAGGATCGGCCTTCAGATCTGCCACGTCTTCACGACACCCATCAGCTCTGGTATCGACACCATTTTCGTCGCGGCGGCATGGGACCCGCAGGTCCTATACGCCCAACATCCCGAGCTGTACCAAGCGATGGTCCAAGTGTATCCCCAGGTCGCGCAAGCCATTCATGCTTAGATGAGGCGTCATGCCAGACACACCATATGGGAAAAGCCACAAAGAGCCGTGGCGTCGCCCAACAGTCTCCCTTGCAGACTCAATTCTCATACAAGTAACACGCAGACAATATGTCACTTGATACCCTTTAGTCCGTTTCCAAAACACCTATATAATTCATCATTGAAGGCTGGGCTCCTTCCAGTTCGCAAGCAGTCAGAGTAGTTAGTTCATAATCAACAGTATAATTCCGTGTTCCATAGCTGCGTTGTCGCCTGTGCTCGATCATCAGGGGATCGCGATTACTGCAAATACCCCGATAGCAGCGCCGTAACACACAGCGCTGACGAAGTAAGGGATGCCGAGCGCGCCACCACCGATTGAGATGCCGCGCACCCACAGGGCGGCCATCAGTGGCGCGCCGAGCAGCGAGCCGAGCGTCTTGACCATCATGACGACGGCGAAGAGCTGGGTCTCGGCTGTGCTGCCGCCGCTCTGCATCGGCCCATTGGACACTCTTATTCCAACGTGCTCAGCATCGTACTGCGATTGCCTCGCTCCCGTCGCATCATCATCATCCCACCCTCCATCTAGACTTCCACGCGACGATTCTTCACATGCAGAGGAAGTCGCAGGGGCCGAGGCGCTAGTGGCAGCGGCAGCATTGGTATCGCCGAGATTCGGCACGAAGAACGGCGATTTGAGCAGCGACAGCGTGAAGACGGGCAGCGCGGAGCCCAGCGCGTACACGCCCAACGCGGGCAGCAGCATCGCCGCCGTGCTCGCGCCGGCGATGAGCAGCGCGCCGAGGAGCGACACCGCGAGGCAGATCCTGGCGTGGGCGATGTTTGTCCTGGTCTCACTGGCGGCCGCGTCTGTTGTCCTTGCGCGGAGACTGGCTTCGTCGCCGCCACCGCCGCCGCCGTCGCGCGTGTCTGTTGTTTCATCACTGTTGTTGCTGTGGCGGGTGTTGTTGTTGTTGTTGTTGTTGTCGATAATGATGATGGGGGTTTGCGGGATGCGTTGTGGCTTCTGCCGCCGCCCGAGCACGCGCGGCACGATGAAGACGAGCAGGACAAAGTTCACCACGGCCTTGCCGGACAGCAGGTACCCGACTGAAACGAGGCGCCAGCCGTGGCGCTTGGAGATGTACTGCGGGAGCAGCTTTGTGTCGGAGCTGGCGAGCGACGTGAGGAGGAAGCTGGAGAGCAGGAGTGGAAGGTTTCTACCGCTGCCGCTACCGCTGCCGCTACCGCTGCCGCTGCCTTGTTGGGAGGTATGGTTTCGATGATTGTTGTTGTTGTTGTTGTCGAAAGCCGAGGTGTGTTGGAACGTGGTGTGGAGCATTGTCTTGACATGCGTCTTTGTCCGCACCCACTGGGTCTGCAGTAGGTGTAAATAGGATGAGGACGACAACGACGACGACAACAACAATGATGTGCCGGGGCCGGAAGTACTACCCCCTGCGGCTTTGAGCAGTGGTGACGAGGGGAGGAAGGGCTCTCGCTCGCCGGTGTCGCCTGTGCGATGGCGGAATGAAGACGTGGCCGCCACCGGTAGTGCTGTGCCCGGCAGCAGCGCTATCTTCGGGACGGCCAGCAAAAGCAGGCATATCCCAATGACAAACGGCAGCCACAGAGTGGTGCCCATCGTGGCGCTCGCAAGGCCCGGGCCAAGCAGGTTGGTGACATAGGTGATGGAGCTCATGTAGCCGAACAAAGTTGCTCTGCGGGTGTCAAGAGGTCAGCATGCTGCTTTTATTTTATACAGGGAGAGACATGACTTAGAAGTACTCAGGTTTCCCAGCGGCGCGGGGGAAGATACGCGAAAGTTTGGGAGTGTCTTTGAGCTCTGACAGCTCGCGGTTGCACATACCGGGAGACATAGTCGTCCGTGGACCCGGCGGCGAGACTGTAGGTGATGGAGCTAAACACGCAGTCGCCGCCCAGCAAGGACAGAAACGGCGCCGCGACGACCGCCGAGATGGGCAGCGTCTCGCCGAACCCTAGGCCGATGACGGGTGCCCACACTAGCATGAAAATCCGGGGTGCGAGATTCAGCCACAGCACCGCTCTTTGGCCGAGAGCCTCGGCAACGAAGCCTAGTGGGATGGCCATGATGAAGTCTGACACAGCACAGTTGTGAGCAAGCTTAACGGGGAATTGAAAAAAAAAATGAAAGAAAGGTACAGCACAGGCCACCTACCACCCACTATCCACGCAGTATCTATTGCGCCGAGGATCCAGGCAAGCTGTTGCTGGACGGCGTCTACCTTGCACAGGCTCTCGTCGATGTCGCGGGAGTCCCTGCCTCTGCTGCCTCTGATGCTGCTGTCACCGGGCTGATTATCACGATAAAAGTCATCGCAGAGACGCCGCTCGACGAGCCGGGTCAGCGGGAGCTGGTAGAGGCTCGTGGCGAGCTGTACGAGCAGGAGCAGTGCGAGCAACGCGGCTCTAGAGGCGGTGCGCGGGCGGCTTCGCGGCGGCAGCGGTGACACCGCATGGTGCTTGTGAGACGAGCCGGCGGGGCCGGGGCCGGGGCCGTTCATCGCGCGTATATTCGAAGAGGCTTTGTAGCACTGCTGGGGAAAATGAAGACAAAGTCGCTCTGAATTGTAGGCAGTGAGGACAAGGGTTCGTTCCAGAGATAAGAGAACGGCTCCGATGCCTGCGGGTGGTGATTGGTCCGTGTGTTTGTTTACCTCCACTTAACGCTGTAGGGGCTTGGAATTGCTCGGTTCTATACTTTTATTAACAGTGAACTGCAAATTTCTGCTGTTTAGGTCACCCTCATGATTTTGGACCGGAAATTTAGAGAAAGCGTCTCATACAAGGGAAAGAGGACCGTCGGCATAGCATTCATAGAGAATATGACAATTAGCTGTGATCCAGCTGCTCGTTATGTAATTTGCGAATATGTAGACCTCCAAGATTTCACCGAGGAAAAGGGATACACTGTTTAGTCTGAGTTTACAGAGACTTTACTCAAAGGCTAAATGTTGCATGGCGAGATTTAGGGCAGGTTTGAATTGCAGAACAACATGTCGTGTTCTCAAGTGTGTGGTTATAGGCACGATTTTATATATAGTAGTAAGTTCACCATATTGATCGCACAAATTCCCTGCACAGTCCAATGAGGCTCTTCTCCGTGGCTGAATTGTAGAGGCTGGACTCAATTTCTAGATTACTCTGAAGACTGGGGCTATTGCTGTGTCTATAGTCATCTTTGAAACTAGCTGCGAACTTGCCCGCGCATTTAGTGGGCCTTTGAGTCTGTGCATTTGTCAATCACTGATAGACACTCTCGTGGTTACTACTTCAGGTCAGCACGACAAAGGTTTATGTCAACAACATAGTAATCCAGTATTGACTTCCACTGCCTCGTCTTGCACAATCTACCGAGCTTGAGGCATTTACAACTACCCCCTAGCAACCTACTAAGATGCGCTCCTACTTCCTGCCTCAGCGAAAGTAATGGTCTAGGCCGAGAAAAAGCTAAGCTGTTACAGACCGACAGAGAATTGGATGGTTTGGCTTTAGTGGACATGGCGGCATCTGACAATTTGAATCTCACCAACGTGTTTGATGTCTTACAGGAACTGCCTGGTCACAAGCGCTCATCACAACCAGCCAGGGTCTCAGCGGCTGGGGTCCCATCGATGATCGAGAGAGGCGAGGCATGGGTCCCGGGCTGTAGATTTCTGATCTTATTCTGCCGCAATGGCAACGGAGGGCAGCCCAACCACATTAGCCTGCGTTCGTGCAAGGTCCCATATTTGGGGAGACGGCAGACAAGTTGAAGAAAGACAAGCCGGAATTCGACGCGTCAGACTTGTAGAAGAGCTAGTAGTTTGAGGCCATCGAGGCATTAACTTCACGCGTACGAGTCATCCAATCATGTATACTTCTCCTTCAATACTCTGCTTACTGTCAACACACAGTATTTGCTAGTAAAACTTGATCTTGCTAGTCCTACCTAATTGCGCAATACTGCCATTGGTTCACGCTTAACCGCAAATTATGCCTTGGAAATGGGTCGGAACAATTTCTCGACAATGTTTTGATCTCAAAAACCAAACATGTTGTCGTCCTCGACAAAGCCCCAATCTGAATCGCGATCGAGTTAGCAAGGTCCTTCATATGCCGCGGCAGCAGAATATCACAGCAGGCGTAGCGCCTCGACTTTCAACAAGTGACGGCTTACCTCTTAGTGCAGGCATTGCAGCCTTCTGGATCATTGCTGGCGGCCCGCACAAGAACACCACGCTGTCCTTTGCCGGCTCGAACAATGCCCTCTTGATGATCTCCGCGTCCACATGGCCCGTCTCGCCATTCCACATCTCTTGATCTGCTGGGTGACTCAGGACATGCGTGATCTTAAGCTGCCCGCCAGAGTTTTTCTCGAAATCGGCAAGATCCTTGCGCAGCAGGATATCGCTCTCAGTCTTATTGGCATCGACGACGCGGAGTTCAGTCTGATCTTTATCCTTGCCGCTGCGGCTTCTGTCAAGCAAGATCCGCGCGATAAGAGCGTACCCGGGGGTGATTCCCGAGCCTCCAAGCACGAGCGAGACACGCTTGAAGTGCCGCTCGTGACCCTCGATGAAGAAATTGCCATTGCCGCGGTACTCGATTTCTCCAGTAGGACCCTTGAGCTCAACCTCGCTGCCCAGGGCCAGGCAGTCGAGGATATTGCTCAACGCACCGCCAGGCTGTGTTTCGTCAGGGAAGTACGTCTTGACGGTTAGGTCGAATGCGCCCTGGCCGTCTGACAGGCTGGCTTGGCCCGAATCTGAGCCACCATTGTCGCTGGTATAAGGCAGCAAGGGCTTTGTCGGGGTGTAGCTCCGGATGAGCATCTTGTCCTCGAGATGGAAGCCGATCTGGACGTGCTGGCATGTACCGAGGCCGAGCACTGGCTGGCCTTCTGGTAGCGAGAAGGTGTACCGTCGAGTGTCATGTGAAATTTCCTCGCGGTGTACTAGCTTCACTGGCACCCAGCGGTGTTTCTTGAGTGAGATATGATCATCCTTTGATGATGCGTCTTGGGCAGCGTCTTTGGCTGCTTGCTCTGCCGTGTGTTTGACAAAGGTAGCGGCTTTGTCGGTCAAGGTGCCAATTGCACACTCTGCGAGTTGTCAGTATCTCAAGCGAGAAGAAGAACTGGCCACAAGTGCATGAACAGAAGATGATCATCAAACCCACCTTTGAGCTTTTGATACGCATAGTCGTCGTGGATACTTGCAAACTCGTCTGTCGTCTGCTGGTGCACCTTTCCTGCATGTCCGACAATGGCCGCCTTGCCGCCCGGGTGCCAATCGAGCACGCTCGTCGAGTCGTAGACCTTGCCGTCGATGACGAGCCAACAGTCATCCGCCGAGTCGTGCTTCTCGACCTCCTCGCGCGTGAATTGCTTCTGTGGCGTGCCGGCCTCCTGTTTTAGCGTGGCGATCTGGTTCTCCACACTCGGCTTCATCCAGCCGCCCTTGCCCGTGCCAGGCTCGACGGGATGCTGGCACAGTATGGTGGCGACGTCCTTTCTGTTGTCATCGCCGCTCTCGCCGCTCTCTGAAATCTCAAGAGCGACCTTGTACCAGCAGTTGTTCATCATGCCCATTATGTTCCAAGACGGTGTCTCGGGCTGCGTGTTCTTGAACACGTTGAAGCACCGCACCGCGATCGACGGTGCACGCACGAGGTACGTCACCTCGACATCGATGTGCCAGTGGATCCACGCCCAGTACCTGTTACCGTGGCGGATCGGCCTCTCGGGAAACTCGCGGATGCAGTAAAGCCATGTCTTGCCCTCGTCGAGCGACACCTCGACCCGCTGCACCTTGTGCCCGCCGCCATCGTACGCATAGCCCGCTATACGGTAGGTGCTGCCGTGTCTGGCGGACGTCAGCGGGATTCGCTCGCCCTGTGCAGGCTTGACGATGACCGAGTTGAGGTTCTGCTCGTTGCACGCCGTGTCTGGGTGCCGGAACAGCGTCTCGGCAAACTCGCCGTCCTTGGACGTCACAAAGGCCGGCAGCACACGGTTGTCCCAGATGTGGTAGTACGACTCATTCTCCTTCTTCGTGATCCAGATGCGGCTGAGCCACTTGATGCACCGCCCACCAACATACCCCGGAATCATGAGCCGGACAGGATACCCGTGATCGGGCGGAAGCGGCACGTTGTTCATCTCGTACGCCAAAATGACATCGTTGCTCGGGTCGATTGCGTAGTCGTAAGGGATGCTTGTGGCATATTTGCCCTCGCTGGGGTTGTCGGCGCCTTCAAAGTTGACCCAATACCGCGTCTCGCTGTCGGCGAGCAGTTCCTCTTCATTGGCACCTGCTGAGGTCAGAACATCCCTCAGCAGCGCGCCCTTCCAGTATGCGCAGCTCACGCCCCCAGCGCCCCAGTTGAACCCTTTGCTGCGCCGGATCATGTTGAGCTCCTTCCTGCGGTTTCCGTCGCAGGCGAGCGCGATGGGAATGTTGATCGTGGGGTAGTCGTTTTTGAGCTCGTCCATGGACAGCTTCAGCTTGCCGTCGTTGACGTCCAGCGTGTGTGACTCCCACATGAGCCGCGGCACAGCGCCATGGTTGCGCACATAGTGTAGCTCATTGGGAGTGATGATGCCGGCATCAAAGAGCTCACTCAGTGGCGCCTCTGCGTTCAAGGGGTGCTTGCCGGTGAGCCGGATCAAAGTATCGTCCCTTGGGATCCAGTTGTCGGGGGTAAACTGGTCCTTCTCGTCGATGTCGACGCTGGTAGGGTGGTGTTTCTGCGGTGACTCGTGCTGACCGTTACTTTGCTCGAGCTTGGAGATGTAGTCCTTCTCATGCTGGAGGGTACGAACTAGTGAAATCTCTTGTGGCGTGTACTTGTCTGTGAGGCTTTTCTTGTTGTTTTTTCCGCTGCTCTGAATGGTCTCGGATCCGGCTTCGCTTCCGTCACTGCGGCGGTATGCAGGGTGGTGCTTACTACCGCGGCCCTCGCGTTCGTGTTCTTGTTTACTCGTCCCCATGTCTTTTACGCCCTTCTCCTCCGAGCCTTTCTTGTCCTGCTCTTGCTCTTTTTTCTTGGCCAGGTTTGCCGGCCATGCCTCTTGGTTCTTGACCCAATCCTCGGTGGTGTTGAGAACAAACCTCCAGCCGGTGGGCCTGTTCTCCGGATGTTCCAGGTGAAAGTCCTGCCACCGTGTCAGTCCAGTATTCCATAAGTAGCATGTCCGAGCTTTGAAAAGGGCACCCACTCTCTGACTTTCCATCACATCTCTGAAGTTGACCAGGTCGCCGTGCTTGGCGTGCTCCTGGAGTTCTTCGACCCGCTCACGAGCCACATTGATCTCAGCTTGGTACTCGTCGCTACCGTGCGTGATGCCGGCCACGCGATTTTGGGTGTCCTTGAAGCCGACGCGGTGGGGGTGTGTTGCGTCCCAGTGCGGCTCATTGTGAATCTCCTCGGTGGTAGAGCCCGGGTGCTCGCGGACCTTTACGGTCCAGGGAATCTGCGGCATCGTGATACCAGATGAAGTTGGTAGGGGCAATTTCACTGAGGCAGCTCTGCGAAAGACTACGAGTCGATAGTATACGAGAACAACAATCTCTTGGTGAAACGGGACACTTCTCACAACCTTGTTGTGTTCGCCCTAGCCTGACAGCTGACAGTTTCGTCCGGAAATGTTGAATTCAAGCTAGGTAATGATGACGTCAAGCTGAAACTAATGCACCACTGCCGTCCTGGCTAACCTAATTGAGGCTTGTTATGTCTTGGCTGTCAGGAATGGCTAGTTTAGACCTGAGCTAGACAATGCTTGTCATACCTTATGCAATGGGCATGACTTAGGTGTGTGGAGATGTATGATTATGAAGGTATCTAGAAGTACTGTACATGGAATGACCTGTGTGAGGTGGAGATGTGGCGTCCAGGGTGTGCCTGGTGCACGGGCCACATGATAATCTCCCCCTAAACAAACAGGAAAAGCTGCGTCCTCGTAGCGTACATGAAGCTTAAAGTGTGAGCAGATCTCTTCTAGATCCTGAAGTGTTAGTGTTTTTACCGCTTTGGGATTTATATGAGGTGTGCGCTCCCGCATTTGCCGGAGGACGTCGGGAAACCTAGTGGGCGAAACCGATGTTAGGAGCTTACAAGATAAATGTACGGTTAGGGCTGCTTATAGTAGTATGATCCTGTACTCTTAGCGAAAGCGTGAAGTTAGGGTTTCTACGCTCTCTCCGAGCTTGTGTAGTAGTAACTATACGTTATACTCGTGACCTAGGCCTTTGAAGTGGGCGAGGTATAGGGGGCCTAATTTGGTGATCTTCTTGCTGATGACGTTCTCGATCTCGTGATCTAAGGCTCTAATTAGGCTAGGGTAAGGTAATTAGCGGCCGAAGACGTCGAAGGTATTAGGCTCGAGGTGATCGATAGATACGACGTCGTAGATCTTAACGTCTTTGCCGAAGTTAAGGCGGTAAGCTAGAGGGCCGACGCGTTTAATAACTCTATATAGGCTACTATACTTTTATATTATCTTACTAATCGCTAAGGGCACTAAGTATCCTTTATATAGTCGTAGAAGGACTCTATCGCCGACATTAAAGTACTTAGGCTAGCGTCTCTTATCGTAATAGTACTTTATAGTTATAGAGGCGAGTACGATAGTATCTAAGGTCGCGATACGGGCGGCGGGCGTAGTACCTAGGGGGGTTTAATGAGAGGTATCCGTAAATAGCTGAGCTGTATTATTAGGATGAAATCCTAGGATGTATACGTTCGGAGGTACTCTAGTCGTACTATTACGCGCGTAGTTATATTCGAATTAGAGCTATAGGAGTACCTAAGGCTACTTTATAGGATCCTCTATCGTATAGATATAGTATCTTAGTACTAACTAGATAGTCTAAACTATAATCTCTATTTAACTATTACTCTAAGGGTAATAGGTAGTCGAATATATAAGCTTTATACCTAGGCCTTTCTAGACGGTAAACTAAAGGCTAGATAGGAACTTAGGGTTACGGTCTAAAATTATCCCTTTAGGGATACCCTAGTTCGTAATAAATAGACGGTTTAATAGGGCTTAGCCCTAGTCCTTCGCTTTCTAGGTTTTAACGCCGGGGATTAGGCTAACCTACTTACTAAACTTATCGACGACGACTATAACGACCTTAAGGTTATCTTTAGTTAGGGGTAAAGCTATTATAAAGTTAATAGTAACCGTGTAGTAAGGGTAAGGAGGGGTAATGATAAGCTATAAGGAGCTATAGGGCTTGTAACGGCGGGTTATAAGTAGCTTATATTTAGGGTAACTAGCGACGTACTTCTTAAGCTCCTTAACTCTATTACGGATGTAGAATTAGGTTATAAGGTCCATTATACGGGATAGACTATAGTAGTTCCTAGTGTATATTAAGTCGAAGATGTCTTTAATGTAGGTACGAGGAATATATATACGGTCTTATATACCTAGGGTTATAATGAAGGTAATACCGTTAGACAAATAGAATTATAACTTAACTTGATTCTTAACGGGTAGAGAGTCGTTATACTTAATAGTAGCGATAGTCTTCTACTAGTATAGGTCTTCTAAGTAACCTAATGTTAGACGACGTTTAAAGTCTAGGTCTAATTAGATAATAGCTTAGCTAGGCATCTTAGCTTCGCTAATAGGGATGTTTATGTCGATAACTTTAGCTTCGTCTAGTATGTTCATTAGTAGTAGGGTTATACTTTAGTAGACCTAGTGAACGGCCTAGTGTTCCTCACGGTCGTCCGGGAGGACGTTAAGACCGCTAGGGAGGTTAGGGTTATCCTCCTCTATTTTCTATCGAGGTAGACGGCTTAGAGCGTCTAGAATGATATATACCTTGCCGGGCTTATAGAGAACTCTAGTGTCGAACATACTAATGTATTTAAGAGCTCTAACTATACGCTTATTAGTATTAGAGCTAGCGGTCGTGTTAACTATATCGCCTTTCTTAGATAGTCTAAGGATAGCCTTATGATCTATGAAGATCACTACCGGTAAGGCGTCCGTGCTATTTAGCTAGTAGGTACATTTCTTAAGGTACTAGATAAAGCTAACGAGCTCTATTTCGGTTAGCTAGTAATTAAGCTTAGCCGTAGTTAGGGGCCTAGATAGGAATACGATAGTGTTAATAGTAGATCTATTAGGATACTTAACGACGAGGTCGTTCTTAGAGATCTTAGGGAGCTCTTCATCCTTAACGTAATAGACTTCGATACTAATACCGTTAGTAGAGACGTCGAAGTTAGCGAAGAGTTAACGCTAAGGGTTAAAGAAGGCTAGCTTAAAGTTAGCTAGGAGGGTAGTCTTAATAGCTTTAAAAGCTAAGTTCTCCTCGTTAGAAGGGGTCTCGAAGACAATCTTAGTAGCTAGAGACTTACGGTTACCTAGCTACTTCTAGTTAGGAGGGGTCTTTATATATACGAGCAGCTTAGTCTTACGCTACTATAGGGGTCTAACTAGAATGCTATAGTTAGGGCAGTGGCGTCTTAGCTAGCTAGTGAGGCTAATGAAAATCTCAAGTTCGCGGAGATCCTTAGGGAAGGTTAGCTTCTTAATAGCATTAAGCTTCTTAGCTATAGTAGTGAGGCTAAAGGCGTCGACTATACGTCTAAGTAGCTAGATGTTAGGAAAGCTGATAAAGCTTTTAGAGCCGCTAATCGATATGTTAACGTTAATTAGGACTATAAAGACTTTACGTAGATCCTAGAGGTACTCCTCGAATGTTATACTAGGGATAACGATGTCGTCGTAGTAGGCCTTAGCCTTAGTGTAGTATAGTAAACCGTTAATCTAACGCTACACGTAGGTATTATAGTTCTTGAATCCTATAAGGGCATATATAAAGGTATACTAACCTTTATAAGTCGAGATCGTAAAGTACTACTAGGAGTCTAGGTGTACTCGCTATTAGTAGTAGAAGGCTATAGCGTTAAGCACCGTAATGTACTTCGCTAAAGCCGTGTACTCTATAATCTAGTCCTATGTCGTGACTAGGTAGGAGTCGGTGAGGGCGGTACGATTGAGGGGTCTAATATCGACGACTATACGGGTCTTAAGCTTAGCATCGATAGTACGGTAGACGACAAACATAGGGAAGCTAAATAGCACGAAGTTACGCGTCTTATAAGCCTTGCTGTTAGTAACGTAACTAGCTATAAGGTTAGAGACTACCTTCTTACCTTAAGGCTATAGAGGGTACACTCGATAGTGCTTTAGGATCATATCTTCCTAGCCTAGCTTAAGATGAACCTTAAGCTAGTCGTCCTTAGGGATATCTACGAAGCTAGTGTCGATAAAGATTTATTTAAACTCGTTAATAAGGTTATATATAGTATGTACTTACTTAGGATTACCGTTATAAATAGTAACGCCGTTACGATACTTAATATATAGAGTATCTATCTAGTATAAGGCGATAACTTCGTTAGGTTTAACATAGTAGATAGTAAGCTCGGCTGCCGCTATAGCTTCACTATTAATAACCTAAGTAATACGATAGTTAGGGTCGAGGGAGATAAGGTATCTAAGGAGGGAGTTATCCTTAATAATAATAGGCTTATTACTTATATTACGAATAGGGATATACTCGACGTTAACGTCTATAAGTAACGTAAAGGCACTATCGAAGGTAGGTTCAAATAATATATCTTATCTATCTTACTTTACTATATAGTATACGGGGATATAAGATGTTAAGCGTAGAGGTATCTTAAACTAACCTATAGCTTAAACCTTAATACGTTAAGGTCGGCCCTTAGGTACCTAGTCGATAGGGATAGTGACATCGTAGGTGCTAATAGTAACTATAGCGTTACTAGTAGCGATGTCAAAACGTTTAGGGATTATAGTGTTAGTACCGATAAGTATATTAGCTACTAAGTCTTCAATGATAGTAACCTCGCGTGTGATCTTAGCTAAAGCTAGAGCGCCTCCGTAAGTACCCTTAAAGAGTATAGGCATAATAACATAGTCGGTGGACTAATATATTACTAGGCCGATACCTTATAAGGTAATAGGGGTCGCGCGCTTACGGATCTCGAGTTAAGGGTAATACTTCGTAAGAAACTCACGGTTAACTATAGCCTTAGAGTAACTAGTGTCTACATAGATATCGTAAGATACCTTAGGTCGTAAAGGGTTAGGGACGATGTTAATCTTTATATAGCTATAGCTCCTAAATTAGTAGCTAAGGCCGATGTTACGTAGTAAGTTAACAGTAGAGGTTTTAATCTAAATTAGTATTATAGCGCTAGTAGATTAATAAGCTAACTCGAAGTGTAAGACATTATAAGTAGTCTTAGGGTTAGTAGAGTACTCCGCACGTTTATACTTATGAAGCTTATTACGGCTCGGGAATGTTATATCGCATACGTTATATAAGTACTAAGTTTAGTACGAAGAGTAAGCGATCGTACCGAAGTAGGCATCGTCGTGATAAGCGTTATAATCTTAAAGGTCTTCATTACTATAGTTAGGTTAATTATTATTATAGTTATCGGGGTACTAGTTCTTATCCTAGTAATGTTCTTTATATAAGGTGTTAGGCTCCTAAGGTGTATCATCTATATAATAAATAGGAGCTACACGCTACTACTAATTATTAGGTCTCTATGATCTAAAGGCTCCGTTACCGGAAGTGTTTAGTAACCTCCGACTCTTAGGTACTAGGTTACGCTATAGCTAGCTCTAGGGCTAAGCGTTTATAGGCTAGGTGCTTATAGGTTAATTCTCATTACTCTAAGTCTAGCGGTTACGGGGCTAGTACTAATTCCTAAAGCCTTAAGATTAATAACCGCCGCGAGGGTTATATAGCTAGCGGTTAGGGTATATAGTAGATAGCCTCTATAGGTTAGATTAACCTCTACCTTAGGATTACTTACGCTATAATTACTAGTTAGTGCGGTTATAAGGTATAATAGTCCTATTAGATTAACTAGTCTAACTAATTATTATATTAACTAAGTACCGTAAGGTCTTAGTCGTATACCCGGGTATACGGTAGGGGTCGGTATTACCTTTACCCTTAACTCGGGCGGCTTCGCGAAGGGAGGTCTTAGAGTCGCGGATGTTCTTAAAGAAGTCTTTACGATTACTATTAGCGGATAGGCGAGCGATCTCGTACTTAACGTCGTAGTCGAATAATTAGTAAGCTACCTTAATCTAGGTACGTTCATTATAGTTAAGTACTTTAGTATTATTTATAACTACCTAGACGTATACTAAGATGTTACGTCTATTTACGACGTCTAAGAGGATAAACCTATAACGCTAGAGCCTTAAGAACACTTTAGAGTAACTTAGCTTAAAGCGTTCGATAAGCTTCTCGTAAATCGTAGCGATGTTAACCTATTAGAGTATAGTACGTTCTAGGTCTAATAAGCTTTAGGAGTACTATATTAGGGTAGGACCTTAGAGGTATAACGACTAAACCTTCTTAATAGTATCGTCTCCGTAGACGGAGGCTATATACTTAAGGCGGTTAATAAAGATATATACGTTATTATACTTTTAAACCGTACCCTCTAATACGATACTATAACCGGAGTCGGTAAGGGAAGGGTCGAAGTAACCGACATCTAATGTCTTAATAGGGGCTATTCTAATAGAGGGTATATTTATTAGGCCGCTCGATAAGATCTAGATCTAATCGGTAGCTATCTATATTCTATACTCTTAAAAGTTCGCTCTAAATATAGCGTCGAGGTCTACTCTACTAAACTAAGTAATAGGTTAGGTCGGGTCTATTAGGTTCTAAGTACCTAGGTTTAGAGAGCTTCCGGTTCTAGTGTTTTAGGTTCTAGTCGTAGGGTTAGCATTATCGCTAGGAGGAGGGTTATTAGCGGACATCTTACGCTATCCTTAAGGGGTTACGCCGCGTCCGACTTCTATTAAGAAGCTAAAGTCTTCTATGCGGCTAGTGAGGTTACCGAAGTTAAGCGGGCTAATTCTTAGGCGCTACTATGATTCTAAGATAAGGCCTCTAAGGCTAGGTAGATAGTCTATTAGGGTAGTAGGCTCTTGATCTTTAAGATCGAGTCTAAGTGCTAGGGGCTTTCTAGACGGGGTGTCGTTATCGTCTAATTTAGAGTCGCCTAAGAGGATTTCTAGGGTTAGTTAACGGTATACTACGAAGTAGTTATTCTCGTCGTAAGTATTACGTAGCTATCTAAACTTATATAGAGTAGTCTTTAATGTATTCTTACGCTTAACCTAGACGATAGGAAAGTCGTCCTCGTTCGCTAAGGCCTTAAAGCTACTATCTAGAGTAAGCTCTCGTGCGAAGTTAAGGTTACCTTAGCTAATTACTTTAGACTATACGTAATTCGTACTTCTAAAGCGTTAGATGTACCTCGCAATAAGTAAGTCCTCGGCTTCGTAACTAGGCCGAAGTATAAGGTCTAGTTACCTAGGGCTACGACGATGTCGCGGATAAAGTGGGGTGAGGCCGATGTAAGGGGAAGGTGAATAAGGTTAAGATTTTTTTGGGGAAAGTCGTCGCGATTACGATGTCGTGGACGTCCTCTAGTAGCTATGAGGCTCACCGTAATGTTAGGCTCTATGGGAGGGAGGGTTTGGGGTGGGTTGAGGGTAGAGGGCATAAAATTTATAGTGGGTGAGGTGAGGTCTTATTTGCGCTATTACGCCGATGAAATTGACGATTAAGGTATCGTCAACGTTAATGAGGTACTTCCGTGCCGAAGGAAGTACTACCAGGTTGTCATACCTTATGTAATGGGCATAACTTAGGTGTGTAGAGATGTATGATTATGAAGGTATCTAGAAGTACTGTACATGGAATGACCTGTGTGAGGTGGAGATGTGGCGTCCAGGGTGTGCCTGGTGCACGGGCCACATGACAATGCTTGTTGCGCGACTCGCGAGGGACTCCTCCGGGGTGTGATTGTGGGGTCTGCCTAGCGTAGTTTATAGCTGGGATTCGGGACCTACATCATTGACCGTAGTTGCAGTCGTCCCCAAGTTATACTTGACCATGGGAGGCTATAATCGCCGCATGCTAGATTGAGTCTTATGTTTGTCGTCTTGTTTACTGGAAATTAGATACCAGGATATTTTAGCAGTGTACAAACGGGACCATTCATGCTCTCCCTACCTTGTGTCCGAAGATGCAATTAGATCTAGTGACCACCGCTTAGCTTTAGCAGCTAGACCTTTGGCCGACCAGTCATCAAGATTGTTTCGCAATCCCACAGCTACTGGAGGCTATATTTCCCCCATGCGGAAGCTTCCGCTGTCCCTTCCAGCTGCCCTGATGACCTGACTCTCGGCGTGTATTGCTATCAACTACAAGACGTGCTCCGACTTGGCCTTCGTCGAGATGTTCCATACCCACATGCCCGAGCCACGTCAATGGAAGCTTGGCATCACATATGCCCTTCCCTCCAGCCACCATTTCTCGAGCACGTCGCTCGACTTCGGCGGCATATTCGACCATACGATAAACCCCAAACATCCCAAGCACGACAAGGGCGAGTGTGCTCTGCATTTCAAGTACTGCATAGCTCCCATTGAGCGGCTTTACCAAGATTTACTGCGAAATCGAGGACAGAGATGTCGGCTAAGCCCACACACTCTGCCAAGGCGAAAATGTCAGGTCGAATCCGCTAGCGATGGCGGCATCATACGGAGGCAGCGAGCGTTACTGACTGGCTCGCGAAATATGCAGAGACACCAACCAAGATCCAAAACGGCCTAGAAACAGAAAGTGTCTCCCTGATGCTGCCGAGTTGCGTCGTCATGTTGGCAAGACTTCTTCGCCGGACAGATGTTCAGGGTGACGGTAGCAGTTTAACTAGTGATGCTAACAATGAGGACACGGATGATGTTCAGTGCATTCATGAAACTCCCAAGTGACTGGGATTGGGATGGGCACCACGGGCACCTCGACATTGAAGGCGACGGAGCCTATTGCTGCTCTCCAGAGCAATCGACTGGGCATCTGCGCTCGTATTATCCTTATCCTGCGTACCGTGCCCGTCGCCATCTTGGACCTGCCGAGGGGCGAAGAAATACAGGGACTCGGCCCCGCACGGGGACTCCTCCACGTGTGCCCCGTTCCGCCCTGCATTTCTCCAACGGCCCCTTATTTCCCCGCACCAGAGTTACCGAGCCGAACCGGCCTTCGATTTCATCTTGCACGGCATGCGCTTGGGTTCGTTTCTTCGGCTCCTAGGATAAGGCGTGGCGTGGCGCAGGGCGCTGTTAGTGTATGGCTGTACACTCTGGAGTAAATACCAGGGTTGGCCTGAGTCCCAGTGCTTGCGGATAAAAGACCAGCCAGCCCTCTGGTCGACCTACTGATGGACGTCACCCAGCAAAAACCGACGACTACTTCCAGTTCCTATCTGAAATTCCTTACTCGGACGCACAATCTCAAATAAAACTATCCGGACTTGTCCACCATGGTCGCCAACTCAGATTCGGCGAAGGCAACCTACGCCGCACCGGCTGCGCCAGCCACCACTCCCGCCAAGACACCGAAGCCTCTCGAGGCCAAGCCTTCTGGTCACAACCGACTCTTTACCCATCCCGATCAGTCATTTGGTGACTGGAGAGACGACCTCCTCCGTGATGGCTATGCGGTAGTCAAAGGTGCGGTGCCCCGCGAGAGGGCGGACCAGTACGCCGATCAGATGCACAGCTGGCTTGAGAATTTGTAAATCCTAGCACTTTACCTTGCTCCTACCACTTCACTTCCCATTGCTAACTTCGAGAACCAGCCGCGGCGGGATGGGTTACAAGCGTGACGACCCTTCAACCATTAAGCACGAAAACCTGCCTATCATCAATGAGAAGGGCATGGTCAACGGCTACGGCATCTCGCACGAAGACTTCACCTGGGCAGTCCGGCAAGAGCCCGGCGTTGTTGATGCCTTCCAGAAGGTGTATGATACGGAGGACCTTATCGTTTCGTTTGATATTGTCAACATGGCGTTCCCCAACCGCACCGACATGGCCAGCAACAACCCCTGGCCTCATCAGGACCAGAACCGCACCAAGCATGGCTTCCGCTGCATGCAGGGTATCGTCAATATCCTCCCCAACGGCCCAAAAGACGGCGGCCTGATCGCCTGCAAGGGCGCGCATCTGCTGAGCACACAGTTCCACGAGGACTTTGAGGACGAGCCCAACCGCATCTGGGCCTGGACGCCCGAATGGTACGGCATTACGGCAGAGGGCATGGATTGGTTGAAGAACAAGGGCTGCGAGTGGGTCAAGATATGTGCCGAGCCTGGCGACCTGATCCTGTGGGATAGCCGGACGCCGCACTACAACCTCACACCAGAGGGCACCAACCCGCGCTTCTGTTTCTATACTTGCTATATGCCCGCGGCCGAGGCGACCCAGGAGGACCTTATCCGGAAGAAGGGTGCTTTTGAGACCCTGCAGAGCACCACCCACTGGCCCAACGCGCTGCACGTGGGCGGTGGACTCCCGGTGCTCCGTAATGGGGAGCCAGACCCGTACAACATCAACCAGCCCCGGCAGAGGCCTGAACTGAACGAGACGGGCTTCAAACTGACAGGAATTCCGTACATCAAGGCTTAGTAGCTCACAATAGCCAGATTGCTTAACATAGCTTTGATAGTTTTACATGCCAAACAAAACATGGGCGAGGCGTGGAAAATAGTTACAAGTATTGACAAGTTGAAACTGTCAAGATCGTGGCGAACTGCAGTGCAACGTCATCGTGCTGTCGATGGTTATGCCGTACCAAGGTACTTGCGGCGCTCAGAGGCCATATCTTGCATTTTTATTAGGAGAAACGACTACTGGAACGAGGAATGGTGTCCTCGGAAATCCTGCGACAAGGTCAAGCCCGCCATTGAAAGACCGACAAAGCAACATCACCAGTGTCAACGCACAACAGAGTCGGGGAGTCCACGTGTCCTCATTGACAACCAATGGCATATTCTATGTCGGATCACTGGTATAAATACTTTGAGAAGTCGGCCCAGTCGCATCCGATCTCATCCGGCAGCCCTGGTAACCACGACAGCTCCAGGTCATCCTGCTGTAGAGAGCCTCCGCCTGTTACATCCGTCACTGGCGACAGATGTGTCCCTCCACCCGTGCCACCGCTGCTCGAATCAGGTCTGAAATCCCCTCCTACGTGCGATGCCTGCAGCCCCAGAGAAATGGGACTGGCATCATTGTGGCTTGCAGTGCCAAAAGGGGAGTGCTGAGGGTAATGCTCGCTGGAAGGCGTGACCGCGCTGTTTGCTGTAGACTGAGAAGCCGACGAATGGTCGAATGAAAGGCGATCATAAGGTGGTGGCGGCGCGTCTCCATTCTTCCGGCTCGTGGCTGTGCTTGGGTTCGCCAATGTCGCCGACGTAGCCAGGATCTGCTTGACGAATGTCTGCACCTTGTCCAGCAAGCCTGCAACGTCGTCGCGGCTCTCGCCGGGTTTGACGTCGGCTAGCACGAAGTGAGCAGCGTCTTGCATAAGCTAGGCCGAGTGATTGATTTTTGTCAGTGCGCAGTAGCAAATGGTATTGCGAAGAGCCCGTCGACATACCTCGTAGTCTGCCTTGACTACCCGTGCGGTCGGTCTCCTGATCGAGTGAACGGCAAGAATGAGTAGGGCGTGCAGGGAAGCCGCGTATGCGGGCAAGAGCGGTGTCTGGCCGTGCTCCTCGAGTTCAGTGAGTAGGCGAATGATACGGCGCGCGGAGTTTGCCACAATCGACTGTCCGTTACGCATGACCGCCCACCAGGGTTCGTCCGCGACGAAGGCGATGGTTTCGCGCAGAGAGTTCGAGCTGAGCAGAAGGCTGTTGCGTGTCATGGTGATGACGCTACAAGTCCCGACATTGTCAGTCTTGTCAAGAATTCAGCACTGAGGTGGGTGGAAAAGCAACAAACTCACGCAAGATTATACTGTATGGCAATGAATGTGGCCACGACAAAGTTGTCCGCGTTACATAAGAGATCCGAAGTCGGTCTGAGGTTCTGCGGTACTGTCTCTGACCAGGCCATGAGCATCATAGTGCACTCACCGATGGTGCGTACCTTTTCGTTAATGGCTGACTCGGGAATCTCGCTCTGTGGGCGGTCCTCCTTGGCGCGTATCTGCACGCACTTTTTGTTCACGTCACTCAGTAGCATGCTCAGCTGGAGCACTGTCTTTGACACCTCGTGGGATGGGCCGTCATGGGCCAGCGTGACGGGGGAGTCGCACTCATCCTCCTCGATCGACGAAGCCCGCCCGAGCTCGAATGAAAGGAGCTTCTCGTAGCAGTAGATGGCGAGCCAAACGCGCTGACGGGACTCTTTACTTCCCAGCAGACCAGATCTTCCGGACGGGCTGGCGGCACCGGAGCGATGAAGACTGACGGACCGCGCGACTGAAACGCAGAGATCAAGTATGGCAGT
Organism: Microdochium nivale; assembly: GCA_026745475.1. Taxonomy (NCBI): domain Eukaryota; kingdom Fungi; phylum Ascomycota; class Sordariomycetes; order Xylariales; family Microdochiaceae; genus Microdochium; species Microdochium nivale. Next base: position 658,428 of record JANTFD010000010.1, read on the forward strand.
TGCCGACGATATGTCGTCTGTGTATCGCAGGCAGAGAGACAGCAGGAAGAGCGCCTGAATGGCCTCGAGCGAGCCCGGCCCAACGAGCTGGCCCAGGCACTGTCTAGCCAGCGCCAAGCAGTCTGTGAGGAAGCCATGCCATGTGCTGACAGGTCCCAAGCTGACAGCCCCTGCGGCGATGATGAGGTATGCTCGGAGCAGGGAGAAAAAACCCTGCGACTGGCTATAGACGGCGGGGCCGCACGAAGAGAGAAGCTCCACGTCGTGGCGCGCGTGATCTGGGTCCACGATGGGGAAAACGACATTGAGGTCGCGCAGGTATCGGTCAAGCAACCGCTTGCACGCGTCTGGCGTGGGCATCGAGTGCAACACCGTGTTCAAGGGCAGGGCTGTGGTCAGCTCGGCCGGCTTGGCCCGAGTGGCCCGGAAGCGGCGGCGATAACCAAGGCGGTACGCGGCAAGATCGAGCCACTCGGTCAGCATGTCGAAGCTGCTGACACTGTTGAAGCTGAAGCGCAGCGGCAGGGCACCGGTCCACTTGGGGCCCGTGCCGCCGTCGTCCGGGTTCTGCTCGTCGCCAGCCTGCGCTGTATCGTGCTGCGGCCGCTGCCGCAAGACATGGGAAGGGCGCATCGACGGCGGCAGCGGACGCGGCGACTTGGCCGCCACCACTTGGGCGGCGACATTGTGGTGGCCGCCGGACGGAGTCGGGGAAGCGCTGGGCCCCCCTGGCTGGCCCGCCTCCCGCCGCTCGACCAGGCGATCGGGTCTGCGGAGATCTCGGGTGACGCACAGGATGCCGGCATCGGTGCAGGCCCGGCAGGCCGGCTTGCCCTCGTCACAGCGCGTCTTGCGGCTGCGACAATAGCTGCAGGCAAAGTTGAGGCGCCGGCGCTTGGCCCGGGGCGGCACGGCCTCGCTGCCCTCTGGTGCGGGGCCGAGGCTACCGCTGTCTGCAATGCTGTCGCGGCGGCCCAGATGCGACATTGGAGGCCGGAGCGTGTGCCTGGACTGTGTGTGGTGCTCGAGGTGCAGGCCGGGACGCAGCAGGTTCCTGTCTGGGACGTGCCAATGGCCCGGTAACTCAGCACAGAGCGAAGCGAAGCGAGGCGGGCCTGGCGAGTGCCGAGAGCCCCCGGGTTTATAAACGAGCCTCCTCCACATTCCGCCCCGTCTCCCCCACAGCCTGGGGCCCCGGCCATCGGCAACTTTTTGAGGTCCAGCCCCGCGCTCTGCCAGTCCGGGGGCAACGCGGCACTGGGGGAGTGTGGGGGACCCTGGCGAGACAGGAAGCTGGACATTGTCAGCTTCTATATCTGTGGGCTTCTCGCTCCATGTGCTTGTGCACCTCCACCTTTCACAGCTGCATCTCCGCCGTAGCTATAGTAGTGGCAGCGCGTAGCAACCATCTTTTTCTTCTTCTCCCGTCATCTCCAACTATGGACAAGGCCGAGAATATCCACGTTGAGCAGAGCTTGGCATCTCACGATGTCGAGTCTCAGGACGGCGGCATGGGCAAGACCCAGACAACGGGCACCACTCGCCTCTACAAGGACGGCGATGTTATCCTGGTCCCAACCCCAACCATGGACACTCGCGGTAGGTTTCCGCCGGCTGGCTCTGGAGACCATAGACACCGTGATACTAACAGACCGTGGTCTCTCCTCTGCAGACCCGCTGAACTATGCCCCTTGGAAGAAGTGGGCCATTCTCATCCTCGTCTCGGCTTACAGTTCGACGGCTGTCATCCTCAGCTCCGGCATGGGCGCCTTTATCACCCTCATCAAGGCCAGCTATCCTGGCCAAGAGCTCGAGACCAACGATCTCATGACCTACCCAACCCTCTTCATGGGCATTGGCAACCTCATCTCGATGCCCCTTGCCCTCGCCATGGGCCGCCGCCCCGTTTTCCTCGCCTCACTCATCATCCTTACTTTCGCTGGTCTTTGGTGTGCCGTCTCGACCAGCCTCACCAGCCATATTGCCGGCCGCAACATCATGTCTCTTGCCGCGGGCCAGAGCGAGGCTCTCTCACCCATGATGATCCAGGAGATGTTCTTCCTCCATGAGCGCTCCCGCAAGCTCACCTGGTTCATCTTCATCCAAAATGTCACCGTCGGCGCCTTCTTCATCTCCACGCAGTTTCTCGTGAGCGAGTACGGCTGGCGCTGGTGGTACGGGCTCTTCACAATCATCAACGGCGTCGCCATTGTCCTCGCCTTCCTCTTCTGCGCCGAGACGGCATACGACCGGCCCGACTCGGAGATGGTAGGCGAAGCCTCTACGTTCGAGCAGCAGTGTGCCTCTAAGATCGGCACTGAGAGCCCCAATGCCATAACCGAGTCCGAGCACAAGGCGCGCCTACGGACGATGGCCGGCCGCAAGTGGACCGATGGCCTCGGGTTTATCAAGCAGAACCCAGACTTCAAGCTTATCCTGCCTTTTTACTGGCGTACGCTGCAAGGTCTGCTCATCTGGCCTGTTACTTGGGTTTTCCTCCTTAACGGCGCGTTCCTGGGCCTCTACGTCTTCCACGCCTCGACCTTCGCCCCCGTCCTCATAATGCCTCCGTATCTCTTCTCGTTCGTCAATCTTGCCTTCGTCCAGGGCGCACAAATTCTTGTCTGCCTCATCTTCCTGCCCGCGATCGGCTATGGTGGCGACTGGCTCATCAAGACACTCGTCAAGCGTAATAACAACCTCTTCAAGCCCGAGTTTCGCCTGTTCCTCATGGCCATCCCGGCCGTCGTGGGCGTCATCTGTGCCGTGCTCTACGGCCAGGCCGCAAGCGCAACAGATACGAGCGTCTGGAACTGGGCCACCATCGCCGTGTCGTACAACGGGGGGTTCTTCGCATTCCTGGGCGCTAATATTGTCGGCATCACTTACACTATCGACGCGTTCCCCACACGTGCTGGCCCACTGCTCGTGCTCATCTGTGCGGGTCGCGGTATCGTGTCGTTTGGTCTGAGCTACGCCACGCTCCCCGCAGTCGCTGCCATGGGTTACAACGGCATCATGAATGTCTTTGCCATCATCTGTGGCGTGTTTTCTCTTGGCGCGATACCAGTTTACATCTTCGGTCCCCGTGCGCGCGTCTGGGCAAACAAGAAGTTCAAGATCACAGAGACTGCAAACAGCGAAGAATAGGCTGGGGAACGCTCGACATGTACTAAGGAGTTTAGGTCTCGGGAGAAAGGGCGTAGCATGTCACGATCCGACCTTTGGGGTCAACCGTGGGTCGGGCTTCGGGGGTTGCTGTCCTGGGAAATAGGTAAAGCTTAGACAATACTACTCTTCGAATGTCGTTGTTCTCTTGGGGGTTGTGTCTCTTGGAGGAGATATCACTCTCAATCAATTGAGTGACTGGTTCAAGTGAATGGTGAGAATGATACTTAGATTGATCGCTGAAGTACAAAGGAATAGCTGACTACCTAGGGAATCTCCCTATCCTTATATACCTTTGTCCTTCCTCGTGGTTTGGATCATGGGATAATCCCAATATCCAATGATCCCGTTTGCTGACATAAGGGGATGATTACATAAGAAGCTTGGGGTGTCCGACTCACGTGCTGAACCTGCCCTTGTCCCTGGCCCGATTCTGCGACCTGTTGGTTGGGTCGTCACATGGCAGTAGTGCATCTTGGAAACCAGAAGGCCGAAACAGTCTGCCGTGACATCTTGTTCTGCACGGCGACATTTTCAAATAACTAAATAATGTTCTTTTTTAGTAAACTTGCCTGGTGCCAACATTGAAGCCTCGCAGCTGTAAACAATTGTGGTCGTGCTGAGGTTCGCTTATTCGAATAATGATTTGGGCCACTCGGCTGGAGCCTTCAAGGCGCTCACGTTTGGAAGAAACGCGCGCCCGCATTTCAGGGAAGACACGACTGCAACTTGGGCATAAAGCAATCGGATGACTCGTTCGGCACAATTTGGGCGGTTGGCCAGCTGGCGCCGTCGCGAGTATGGGGCGACGCCATGCCGGTGGGGGAGAGTTGCCGATGACCTCCGGATGCCGAACCAGGTCGTCTCCGCGGTCCCTCCAATTCGGCAACTACACTATCTTCTCCGCCTTCTCCGCCTTCCCCGCTCCTCCACTTTCCCCGACTCTATCTTCGGGGCACGGATCCCCGCCCATCCCCCGGTTTCTCGCCATGTCTATAGCACGTTGCATCTGCAGCACATTGCGGGGAACGCATTCACGGCAAACACTCTCTCCTTTCCTTGGCCTTGAAATCGCCCTCGAAGCTCAGCAGTCCCGACACAGGCACTCTGCCATGGCGAATTGCGACATCGACGTTGCCATTATCGGCGGGGGCCCGGCCGGCATGGCCACGGCCCTCGCGGCCATCAAGGCTGGCCTTACGGCACGCATATACGAGCGCTACTCACACGCCCGGCCGGCCGGCAATATCCTCAATCTTTGGCCGCCGCCGCTCCACGCTCTTGGTTGTATGGGCGTCGACGTCGAGGACATCGGGGCCCCCTGCCATACGACCTTCCGCAGCAGCACAGGCGCCGTCCGCGCTGACGTCAAAATGCCTGACAACGCAGACGGCTTCGTGGGCCTGCTGCGGCCCGACCTGTATGAGCGCATGCTCGAAGCCCTGCCGACCGGCACCGTCGAGTTCAACCGCAATGTGACCACCATTGACGACAACGGTGACCACGTCCATCTCACCTTCGCTGATGGCTCTTCTGTAACGTCGGGTGTGCTCATTGGCGCTGACGGCATCGACTCGTTCGTCCGAAAGCACCTTTGGGGTGACCACCCGAAGCGCAACCACGACTTGGCCATTATTGGCGGCTTCACCTTCGAGGCAGCCGAGGGTGCCGAGCTCAACGAGTGTGTCATTATGCACGACCGCCGCGTTCAGGGCACGTACTCGACCATCCTGAGCAAGGGCCGCAAGGGCCATCAGTGGTGGGTGCTCGAGGCCTGGCCCGATGCCAAAGAGGCCCCTGCGGACTTGCGAGCCCACGCCCTCGAAAAGGCCCGCGGCTTCTCAGGGCCACTGGCGCAGCTCATCGAGAACACACCGGAGGCCAACCTACAGCGCTGGTCGATCCGCGACCGGGTGCCTCTGACGCGGTGGGCCAAGGGGCGCATTAGCCTTGCGGGCGACGCCGCCCATGCCACCTCCCCCTACGCCGCGTACGGCGCCGGCATGTCCATCTGCGACGGCTACTTCATTGGCCAGAAGCTGCATGGCGTCGACCTGGCCGATACATCAGCCGTCGAGGCTGCTCTCGCCGCGTACGAGAAGTGCCAGCTTCAGCACACGACCGCGCAGGTCAACCAGGCATATTTCCTCGGCAGGCTTTTCCATCACACGCCGTTCCCGCTGACGCTCCTGCGCGACACGGTGCTCGACTGGACGCCGTTCCTACAGAAGGTCGCGGGCGACACGAACCCGAGAGACATTATGGCGCAGCTCGATGTTATGGGTAAGGGCATTGTGGTATGAGATGGGCGGATGGAGATCGTTCTCCGTCAAGGAGTTTGCAGCTTTTGCTTTTGTACCGGATCAAAATTTAAACCATGTTTAGCAAGCCAATAAGACAATTTGGACGACGACATGGTTTCCCCTACTTTTGCTGTGGCCCTGCTCAGACTGTTTATCACCAGCGTTTACGACGGTTTAAACGCTGCCGCTTTTGTTAAAACCACCAACTGATGAGGTAAGGCTGACCAAATGTATGATCGTCCACCCCCTCCCCTCCTCCCATCCCGCCTGAGTTGCTCGAACTTTCAGAAAAAATGAGCAGACATTGCAAACAGAAGTAGCATCGCACATTGCCAGCTTTATCCATTCTCACCGCAAATTCCCAGGCAAGCCAAGTCCGTCGAATACACCCTTCTCGGCCATGTTGTAGATGTCGCTCGGCCAGCCACCTTGCAAGTGCCAAGCCCGAAGCTGATATCCATGTCGTCATTCTCGCGCGGCTGGCGGTGGGTGGACCTGGACTTGCTGGACTCGCTGAACGTCCGCCTCGGGGCGTCGTCCTGTCCCTCTGGGATGGCGAATGCTACTACCCCACGGCCGACATTGGCGGCCGCTGGTTCCAGGTCGCCGGCTGCAAGTGCGTACGCGTGCAAACGGGAGTCGCCGCCTTGGTGTTCGCATCGTCCTGTCCAGTACGAAATTCATTTGCTGACGAGCCCTGCTGCGACAGACTACACCGGCGAGATCGCCATTGTCCAAGCGTCAAACTTCTCTACCCTGTTCGTGCTCAGCCGCGAGCAGCATCTCGACGAGACCGTGCTTGATGTGAGTCGCACCCGCCAGACCATGCCCTCAATCTGCCCCGACATAGTGAGGCTAACATTGCGACTCCGCGCAGGCATGGATCGAGCGTGCCGGTAGACTCGGCTCCAACCTGGATGAGGTCATCAAGACCGATCAGTCCAACTGTGCTTTCGTATAGGCACAATGGACAGCAGGCGCAACACGTTGCCAGACCGTTGAGCAGGAACTCTCCCAGGCAGCAGCCGAGTATAAGTTTTATTCAGCCTCGCTACGCCACATGCGTGTTGCCCAGACAAGGCTTTTTCCCGATCGAGTTATACATATTCATAGATATATGTCTAAGTATTATAATAGCGCTGTCCTTCGCAGAACGGTGATGAGGTTGGGTCAGGAGGAGCAAGAGTTATTTATGAACGTCCATAAATCAGATAACCATAACGAATAGCTCTACAGCGCAATAGCAAGAATGTTAACGCTCGCAAGTGTCTCGCTATTCTCTACGCCGACAGCTACCTCTTGAAAATCCACTACCTTCTAGAGAAATATACTCGCCCTATCGTACCCTCCTACCTATCACCTATACTATCATACGTTTGTTAATAACCGCGCCTATTCTGTCGCACCCTTAGGATCTATAAGTTGAGTTTCAATAAGCTACGAAATGTGAGGTTCGAGTTACTAACACTTTACACGATTCTTATAGCTCCCTCGCGGGTAGTCCTGCGATATTCTATGTAGAAATACCTACTTCTATCTCGCTATGTCACCTACTAACGAGAGCTAGGCTCGTGCATAGAACTATACGAGTGTAAATGTCTCGTAGATATCTTGTTGCACGGTCACGGCCACTATTAAGTAGTCTCGGAGCGTTTCTAGGTCATCGTCTAGACCGTCGTAGTCGTCTTTGTCTTCGTCTGCGTCTTTATCTTCGTCGTCGTTATATTTCCTAATCTTATATTAATAATAGCCTCGCAGTACCTATTTAGGTACTCCCTACGGGTTGAAGAGGCTTATAAGAGAGAGCAAGTCTACCGCTTACCGCCGCTCCTTCTTGATCTATTCTAACGTAATCTACTACGTTACTGAGACCGAGTTTACCGCTATCCTATTACGCCGAAGATCACCTAGATCTCGATCTAGTAGGCTTTCCTTCTTTTTCTTACCCTTTCGAAACTATTTAAGGTATAACGAGTACGAGACTTTTAGCGATCGTCGGATAATATACGCGGCTGCTTACGTGATTACGAGAGGTATATACTCGAGCGCCTAAGCTAGGGCGCCGGCTACCTCGTCTTCGTATTTATCTTAAAGCTTCTTCTAAAGTAATTACGTTACTTAGTTCTCGTCTATTCGCTATACGAAGAAGACACCCCGGTTATCTACTAGTCGTTCGGCCGCATCCCTATTCCGTGATGTAACAAGGATCCTACTATTCTCGCTCTAGGGTAGGAGCGACGCTAATAGCCGTTACTTCGAAATAGTTACCTCAGGCCGGTTATGAATACCTAGAAAGAATACTTCGATATTATCCGCGTTATCTAGTATCATTAGCTAGTGTCTATTCTCCGTGTTGAACAACCAGTTATACACTAGCTACAACACATCGACCTGAAGATCATGGCGCCGTGGTAACTCCAGTCGGTCTGCGATGCCGCGATACGCCTCCTCAAATCGCGCTTGGGTGTCGGCGTGCACCTAGAGCACGTACGTATTCGGCGACCTCTGTCGGGTTCAGTGGCCGAAAATCCAAGTGAGGCTGGATTATCGCCGTGTGTTATGGACAAATGCCGACGATTAAAACATGCTATACGTTATAATATTGGAACTTGCTCTAGAAAGGACCTCGTCAATGCATTGTCGCGCTGACCTGCTCGGATTCCTGTCTGGCCCCTGCCCAGCCTGAACATCATGTGTTAAGCTTCCCGTCCCTGCATTTGGCATGGATTCTGAAGCAGCAGCCACCCTGCGCCACTTTGAGGTGCCGCTAAACAGCGCGGGGAAGACTGGACATTTGCAAATCACAATGAAGATCTAAAACTCCACAGTTACTCTACGCTATATCGAGTGAAAACCAGGACTCTCTTTCCCTCTGAGTGGCCGACGCGCAAATTAGTGGCTTCGAGGGAACATCGATCTTGAATTTGCAATTATCTATTAGCACATTGTGATATGTTATCTTAGTGCTGCTGCATGCTGGCCAGGAAGCAGATGAACCCGCATGTAGGATTTGAGGGCTAAGAAGGGTCGCGGTTGTGATTAAACCTGAAGCGAGATCCGCAAACTTGGGCAAATTCAACCACCACCGCCACCACCACCAGTTCGTCCCACCTTTAATTAGACGGTCTCCTTGGGCTCCCCGCAACCCTGTGGTCTTCCAGAACCAGCGCCAGGTTGTCCGGTGATCGCAGCCGTAGGCGGCGTGACCGCAGCAGCAGAAATAGCAGAAGCTGAGCCCTGTTGTGCCTCGTCGAGCTCCCAGAACCGCGACGTCTTGTCCTTGCCTGTAATTTTGCTGGTGATGTCGAACGGGTCGAGCAGCGTCAGGATAAAGTTGCGGTCCTGCTTGTATCCGGGGCCCATGATCTCGGTGACGCCGTCGCGGGCGAGGTAGACCTTTGTGGCTGGACGTTCATCACATGTCAGCGATGTCTTTTCATTTCCTTATTTCACACACACGGGAAGTGACCGGGGTGGTGGGCAGAGGGGGCTAGTTATCGCGAGCTTCAAACTCACACTTTGGCAGCCACCTTCGCGGGTGCCGGACGTTGAAGAGCACCATGTTGCACAGCATGAGGCTCGCCTCGAAGACGTAAAAGAAGGCCTCGTAGCGCACAATGGGGTTCACGGCAGCCGGGTCCGCAATGACAGCCTCCCAGTCGATATGCTCCGTCTCGAAAAACTCTGCCGTGCGGAAGAGGCAGCGGGCCAGGATCAGCGCGTTGCTCGCGTACAGGTTGATCATGGCCTGGTTGACGTTGTGGCTATTGATGCCGTGGCGGCGGCAGGTGACGTAAAAGTACGTGGCGAGGGTGATAAACAGGGTGATGACGGCGAGCTGGATGATGAGGGCGGAGCGGAGAAGGTTGTATCCTATAGCCTGCTGCTCGCGAGTGAGGGACTGGTTGGCCATGTACGAGGCGCCCCAGCCGCTGATGGCCTCAACGACGACGGAGAGGAAGGCGAAAGTGGAGAGGACGCGGCCCGGGTGGATCGGGGAGTGATAGGGGATGTAGTAGAGGATGCGACCGAGGAGATAGAAATTGGCGAGCTCATTGAGGGGGCTTTTTGTCGTGTGAGTGAGTGTGTTTGACCAGTGCGAGGTTTCAACTTTGTGCTAGCGGGGAGGTAGACTCACGGCGCGGCAAACGTCAGACAAATGCTGATGATGTACTTGATCAGGTCGGAGTAGTCCCAAGCGCCGAGACACCTGAAGATGAAGCCAACCGTGTACAGCAGGCCGCAGAAGACAAAGAGACCGGTCAATCGCCACGATTTGTAGTGACTGCATAATCTAAAGGTTAGATAGCCATACCAGAATTGCTGAGATTACAAGATCGACAAGATAATATATACTAAGACTGGTATGCATGGCATAGACCGCTTGCTGCAAAGGCAATGGTGTAGAAGATGGCGGCGCCCTTGTTCGGGGCAAAGTACCAGATGCTGCCGGGAGTCCAGTCGCCGTGGGCCATGATGTCGTCGTCGGATTGTCTGGAGCTTAATGAGCTGGAGTTGTTCAAGTTGGAAATATTAATATCAAGTGAGACTTCTTCTTCGTCTTGTTCTGATGCTCAAGCAAGGCAGACGGCCTGGTTCTTATACTAATGCCATCGTTCTCAGCTCTGCCAGTGCCCACCAAACTTATTTACCTAAGACAGCCTTACGTCGTCTAGAGCTGACGAAAATGCAATTAAATATGCCGTGGCTCAGAAGTCTAACGCGCTTGATCACCATCACACACACCAGATGAGGTCAGGCAGAAGGCATCGCCCCACACCCACTGCACGTTTTGGGCTATGCCACGCCGTCCTCGACGAATCGCATCGCTCGACAGAATACGATGCGCTTGTTGTTCGCGAGAAAACACGATTGGTTGCGCGCCTCTCATATGAGACCCACTCCATATTTTGCAACGGGCCCAGCCGCATCGAGCCTGCTTCCCAAAGACGCCTTGTTGCTTTGACCTGCAGCAATTGGCAGGTGTCCGAGGGAAAGACGGAGAGAGGCTCTACAGGATCTGCATGACTAGACACAAGACTTCGCCACGATCCCACTTGGAGCAGCATGCGAGATACACGGTTACATCCACTCACTGCCCGCCCAGATCAGATTGTGCACAGCATAGCTTCAAAAAAGCACCACCGATTTTTTTCAAGTTGATCAATCTCCATCTTGTCAAAGAAATCGTCCAATCTTACTATTATTACAGCCGCGAGCCTCGCTCCTCCGTCGTCGTAAACCTCGTGTTCTGTCGTCCAGAGAAAACAATCCTCCAACAATTAATACTACTACAATTACAATCATACAATGATACAATATCTTACAAATAGTTCCCCATGTCACAAAACAGATAGTGAAGCAAAGACATCTAGTCTACTTCACAACTCCTGCTCGTCGCGGCGTCGTCGTCCCAGTGGGCAATGGACTGCCGCCGCCCGGAGCTGCGCCCAAAACTGCAATCGTCGTCATCATCATCCCAGTCATCGTCGGAGTAGTCCCACTGCACCGGAATCTTCTCGCCGTCCTCATTGAAGCCAAATACGAGTCCGCGCCACTCCCCAGCAATTATCTTGCGGGCTACCCTGAGGATAAGTTGTACCAGATGGCTTGGTGGGCTTAGGAGCATCTCAAAGGTTTTGGAGAAGACAAACCCTGGGAGACGCTTCATCACTACCATCCGATCCTGCCGAGACTTTCTTGGCGTGAACAAGTTGGCCGGTGGCGGCAGCGGCGATAGGGCCCTGCGGCTGACCGAGAGGTTGCTCTTCCGCAGGCGGTGCCTGACCTGAGGTCCTTGGTCTGTGGCGCCTGCAGATAAATTGTCCGTAGGTAGAACGCTAACAGACTCTTGCTCCGCTGGCTCGTCGACCAGGTCGATCGGTGATCGAGGAAAAGGCGACGCTGAGCGTGATCTGGAGGTGCCTCTTGCCGAACTCGGTGCATATCTCGCGGCACCTGGGGTCACTGTTGACACTGATCCGTCTCTCAATGGTATATCGAGGCCCTTCAGCACGATGTTCTCATGTGGAGGGGGGAACCTGTCCGGAGAACCTCCGTGGGACATGGGCGGCGAGGGTGGTAATGTCGCATCTTTGGGCTGCCACGACTCGACCGCGCGGAATGAACTCGCCGGGTCTACGGACGAAGTCGCGCCCGAAGCCTTTGCGCGACTTTTGGGTAGTGGTGTTGGAGACACAGTTTTCTTGCCCTTCGCGGTCGATATCTGCTTGGTGGAAGTTGTGGCCACTGCGAGGTGTGGAGGAGCGGTGTACGATCGTCCCGCGAGCATCCGGCTCATCCTCTTTTTGTTCAGGTTGACAGGCGCAACGTAGCCAGACCCTTCGTAGGCAGAAGCCTCTTCGTTATGTCCGACCTCGCCTACCGCCTTCTTCTTTCCTGCAGAGCGCGGAGGCGTCGTCTCAAGACCGCGCTCATCCGTTGCGAATAAGTCGTCATTCGGCCCGCCTGGCGATCCTGCGTCATCTTCCAAGGAAGTATTAGGTCGCCTCCAAGGCTTGGTGCCCTCCATAGTCTTGTGTTGCGCACTGGCGCGTTTCCACTTCATATATTCCGCAATCGTGACTTCCAAGCCATCGACAGTTTTCCTAACATGAGATGGATGCTCGATGCTGAATCGATGCAAGTCTTCCGGATCGATAGCTTGCGACTCGTCGTCGTCCTCTTCTATGGGCCGGCGTGTGCGTGTGCTCTCGTACCACTGGAACGGTCGCTGCTCCCCACGGTCTCGAGAATTCGGAGTGACCTGCCGAGCGCCCGTGAGGTTTATGGGCGATACTGCGGGCGGTGGAGAATCTAGAAAGGCTGTCGACACTAGATATTTCCCCTCTGCGGTCCACGCCCTCTTTCTGATGGGCGTAGACGGGCGCTCTGGCAGTGCAACCGTAAAGTTCCGTTTGAAGGGACATTCGGTCTGTTCGAATTGCAGGGTCTCGGCCAAGATATTTCTGAACAGCAATGCCTGAGCCTCGTCGTCGTCGTCCTCTATGGGTAGCTCGATCCTCCAGTATTGCGGCCGCCTGATCTGCAGTACAAATCTGCTGTTGTCTTCTGTCATGCGCCAGCACTGGCTCTTGGGCAAGATAGGCTGCAGTGCGGAGCCGCAGCTTAGAAAGGCGACGCTGCCGGGTGCCTTGTAGATGCGGAAGGGCCCTATGGCAATTGTTCTTTCCGTGCTCGAGGATGGAGGCAGCGTGCCCGGTCGAGGGTCCGCGGTGGACGGAGAACCAGAACCGACTGACACACGCTGGTCTGTGGTGAAAGCAACGATTTTGACCGAAGGGTGGCTGTACAGGGTCTCGACGACATCGTCTTGGAGTGGAGATTTGGCCGGGACGGAGGAAGTGCTCGAGCGTCGGGGCATGAGGGGAGTGGTCGCGCTGCGACGAGGCGGTGAGAAAGGCGCATCGGCCCCGGGGTGTTCTGGGGCGGTCATCTCAGGGGCGGCTGGCCGGGATGAGTACGGGAAGGTCGTGAGACTGGCCGCGATGGCCTCGGTGTGCGCATGGCGGGCCGCAGCGGCTCGTGCTTTTCAAGGGCTGACCGGTCGGTCGGTACGGAGATCTGGAGAAGACGGCAGCCTGGCCAGTCAGATTGGCGCCGGAGAGCAAGCGCGAGGTGGGGGAGATATCGCAGCTGGTGGCTGCTCTGTTGTTATTGTCTACGAGTCGAGGTTTGGAGAGAGCTGGTTGGCGAGCAGGACGGGAGATGTGCACTTGCACTCACTTGCAGGCTCGCGCGGCGCCAACCTCTCTAGGTGGATCCCTCCAAGCACATTCGCCTGCAGGCGTGCAGATGACCCGGAAACCGCCAGCAAATCACACGCGCAGCAGCCGCTCCGGACAGCCGCAGCTCGACTTTCACATTCACAGCTGCTATTCAATCCAGACTTGTCATACGCCCGCGCAACTTTCGACCCGTGTTTACGCCACTCGTGCTCGGGCAGAGTCTAATACTCCCGAGTCCTCACGAGGCGCAAACCTTGGCCTGCAGTTGTCCTCTTGTCCGCCGCGATTGTCGCGGAATACGCGACGCAGGAACGTGAATGGCATGCAAGGGCGCCGTTGGAAGCCAGGGCGCGCTTCCAGAACTGGCTGCGCAACGCGACTGGAATGTTGTGTACAGAGTAGTGCTAGTGCTAGCCCGGGAGATTGACAATGGACCTCGGGAGGCTCCACTTGACGACGTCCAGGCACGGAGCAATCCGTACCCGCCCGTACCTCTCCGTGCTCCGTATCGATAACGCTGACGTGGAGTCTGACGTGGAAACCGGGGTGTCGTCATCGCCCGCACCGTTCCTGATCTACACCAACCCAACCTAGAGGCAGCCTTTGCCGTCCTCCAAACAGCATCAACCCAAGAGCCTTCAGCAGCACGATACAGCCCAGCATCGTCCCCTCGGAGCAGTCCAAACCAGCCATGTCTGACATACGAGTGCCCAAGCTTGACGAGGCCGACAAGGAAAAGCTGAAGCAGGCCTTTGACGTTTCCCACTTCGACTTCAACGCCATACTGCGGGGTGCCCAGCTCACCCTGGTTGGAGGTAATATCCCATCAACAAGCCTCCAGAGTCTCGGCCCGTGCTAACATTGACTCCTCTGCTTCCCTTGCAGCCCATAGAGCACTGCAGAACCCCGCCCTCTTCAACAACACACACTACAAACAGGCAGGCATTGCCGTGGCGGCCGGGCTAGCCATCCGCCTCCTTATAGCGCTGCCGGTACGTGCCCAAGCCCAAGGGGAGACCCTTCAGAAAACCACCTAGCCAACGCTGACCTCTTCCAGATCTACGCCCTGAAGCTTACCTTGCTCTTCGTCTCCCTTTTCTACGACCTCGGCCAGACGACATGGGATGACAGCCTGATCCGCGGCCTGGACCTTGTCGCCAACCAGGTTCTCCAGGTCCCGCTCTTCCTCATGACGCTCATGCGCTACGTCACTCCAACCCTCGACAACATGTTCATGGAGTCACTCCGCTGGGTCGACCAGACGTACGTCGAGAAACACAAGCACGAGAGCCCAGACGGCCTGCGCGACATGTTCTACCCGAACCTCCGCCAGTACAAGCAAAAGGACGGCAGCACGCACTCGACGAGCACCGCTGAGTCAATCAGCATGATGCTGTACCGCTACGGGCGGCGTGCGGGCATCTCACTCGCCGTCTTTGCCCTATCTTACGTGCCCTACATCGGCCGGCTCGTGCTCCCTGCGTGCAGTTTTTACACTTTCAACAAGGCCGTCGGTCTCGGCCCGGCCTGCGTCATCTTCGGCGCGGGTGTCTTCCTCCCACGCCACACACTTGTGCGTTTCCTCCAGACCTACTTTTCATCGCGCGGCCTCATGCGCGAGCTCCTCGAGCCGTACTTCGCGCGCGTGCACTTCACCAAGCAGCAGAAGAAGAACTGGTTCCGCAGCCGAGAGGGCCTGCTCTTTGGCTTCGGCGTCGGCTTCTACACGCTACTCCAGGTGCCCCTCCTAGGCGTGCTCATCTATGGCATCGCAGAGGCCTCGACGGCCTACCTCATTACCAAGATCACCGACCCGCCACCAGCGTCCAATGCCCCGTCTTCGGAGATGGCGAGGTACCTCGACAACCAGCAGGCCTGGCGCAACAAGCACGAGCTTGTCAACGCATCGCTGGGCGCGCTCGACTCGATCCGCCGCGAGCAGCCTCCATCGTATGAGGAAGCTACCAAGGCGGACGCCGCAGGTGTTGCTACGGCTAGTGGGAGCAGCGTTTCGAGAAACGGGTTGTAGGCAGCGCGGCTCACTAAACACGAAAGTTGTGGTCAGTTACATCAACGAAGCAGCCGTTGTTGCTCTGCATGCGTGCTACGGCGGCTACTAAAGGGACAGCCCGACTGACAGGAGGTGGAAGATGTCAGGTGGAAGTCAATGGCCTTGTACGAGGGATGGCCAGCGCAAGTGCTCGCAATAAAGAGAAGAAATCACGCCATCATCAAGGAATCCATGACACTTTTTACGTTCAACATGTATTGACGCCTGATCTATATCCGTCTTTTGAATCCATTTTTGAACGCTCCGTCGCGCATGTAGCTCCAGCGAGTGGTGAACAGTGACAAAGTCCAGTGACAACCCGTGTATCCAGAAACGCCGTGGTATATACCCTGTGTGCCGAGAAACAAAGAAAAAGCTTCCGAGTGAGCGAAGGAAGCGCAGAGCTGCCGAGCGAAGGCAAAAAAAAAAGAAAGAGAAAAGAAAACCGCTTGGTAGTGTATAGGGACTGGTTTTTGTTTTGTGTGCTTTTTTTCATTCGTCTGGCGTCGCGCACCGCGCGCGCAACTACCAGCACCGCCAACTCGACCAGAACCTCCTCTTGCCGAGGTGCTGGTTGTCGCCGACGCGCGGGCCCCTCTGGCCGACGCCCCTCTTCTCCATGTCGTCGTCGCGCTCGCTGCCGATGGGCGTGAGGGGCTTGGTCATGCCGCGGCGGCCCATGTTGTCTGCGCTGTCGACGACGCCCATGTCGGCGAGCCTGCGGGCCTCTACAACCCTGCGGACGATGAGGGCAAACGTCTCCTCAATGTTGACCTCCATGCGGGCGCTCGTCTCCATGAAGCCGCAGCCGCGCTTGTGCGCCCAGTCGAGCCCCTGCGAGGCGGCGACCTTGCGCGCGTCCTGCAGGTCGCACTTGTTGCCCGCGACGATCTTTACGGGCGGCACGGTGCGCGCGCCGCTCCCCGTCCCGGAGGCGAGGCCAGCGCGGTGCGCCCGCGAGGCGTTGTCGAGGCGGGTCTCGGACTCCATGTCGATCAGGTCGTTGAAGTAGCTCAGCTGGTCGAGGCTCGACTCCGAGGTGATGTCGTAGACCATGAGGAAGGCGTCGGCGCCGAGGTTGGACGAGGCCCACATGCCGCGGTACTCCTCCTGGCCGGCCGTGTCGGTCAGGGCGAGGTGGTAGGTGGTGCCGTCGATCTTGCGCGTGATGCTGTAGCTGTCCTCTATGGTCGGGTCGTACTCGCATGTCCACTGCGAGCGGACGAGGCGCAGGGTTATGGAGGATTTTCCGCATCCCCCGTCGCCGCAGATTGTGATGGAGATGGGCACGGGGGGTTGTCCATTTTGCTGCATGGCGGCGGCTGTGGTTGTTGTTTCGGCCCGGGTTCGAAACGTCGAGGGCAAGCAAGGATGGGTGTTCGTGGTGTCGTCGGCGTGCGTGCGATGGCGGGTTTGAGCAGAGGTGTGCAAATGTTTTAGGGAATGTGTGCAATCAAGTATTGGGGCGAGGGAAGGACGAATGAGTTGGGCATCAACGGCGAAAGTCTAGAGCGAGATCTACAATCGGGGGAGCCGGGAGCTTTAAGAGCAGGCGCTAGAGTTGGCTAGAGTAGAGGAGACGACGCCGGTACGGAGGAGCAGGTGGGCGCGATGGGAAGGCCCACAAGGGGCGTGCGAGCGTGGGTGTGGGAGGGGGCTTGGTGGCGCTGTGGAGCTGTGGAGCTGTGGAGCTGCGGAGTGAGGGCATTGCGCGGCACTTTACTAGGCGAGGCTGCCTGCAAAATATTTCGCGCATTTGTACCGAAGATTTGCACTTAATGCGCGAAATATTTTGCAGGCAGCCTCGCTAGGTACGCTATCGTCAGTCACCACCTTGCAACCTCGCAACCTCGCAGCGCACTTGCAGGGCACTTGCAGCAAGCACACCGCAGCGGGGCCAGCTGGCGCAGGAACAGACGACGCGATGGATGCCCAGCCCGCCGCTGCCGCTGCGGAACCCAGCCGGCCGGTAAGGCGCCACACGAGGCAGAGGCTCGAGGCACGAGGCACAAGGGCACGAGGTCCAAGGCACGAGGTTCAAGGCACGAGGCCCGACGACTGACGATCTTTGTCGTCGCCATGGACGGCATGGCACCGACCGAGCCACTTGCTTTTTTCGACCGCGCACGGCACGTTGTGATTGCCAGCAGTGGACTGTGCACAGCCACCACTTGCACGCCCAGCTTCACCAGCCTGTTGCAACAAGACAACACGAATCACGCCCAACTCTAACCACCCGAGGCCTGTCTGCACCAAGTGATGGGATGCGCCTCCTTGCCACTCGCCTCGAATCACCTGCCCGACACCAGGACGGCCCTCTGCTCCGCACCCCATACCTGTCCGGTCTCCCAGTCCCCGCAGGGCAACCCTTCCCGATGGCCACGCTTTTAACCTTCCCGCCCCGACCACGACCGGTAAAGGCCAAAGTCGCTCGCGCCATCCGCGGCTGCAGCGCGTGGCGCAACGGCGGGGAAAAGTCAACAGCGAGCCGGCAACAAAGCCATTGTGCCGCATGGAGTACTCCGTACCGCGTATTCTTCGACAAGCCTTCATTTCTTGCTGCGCGGCGACCACGGCTGGTCTGCCTGTGGAGCTCGCCATTTCCGGCGCTCTGGCCTGTCAAGGTTGTATCTCGCACATGGCTACAGCCGGGGCTGCTTCCGGCCCATGTCCCATCCCAGCTCGATAATCAACGTTCCGCCCACCCCCATTATTACTGAAAGGTGCTCAGGCGGGCGGGGGCACGCGGGGGTCATCGCCGGGCACTGTACGGAAAACAAGTTTCAAGTCTGCGCTTCTCGTTCCGCCCATGGACCTGGATTCCCAGCTCTCCATCACAGGGCTCACCAGCCCGCAAAACCACAGCTGTCACGGTCCGACGATTCGAAACCAGGCCAGCCAATGAATTTCATTCCAGCGGCAGCCACACTGAGCAAAAATCTTAATGGTGGTGCGGTGTGATTGCAGCTGCGGACAGGCACCTATATCCCTGATCCGTCCTACAGGGGTCCCATGGACGAGTGACGAGCGTGCCCTCGCGACTGCTTGCTTTCTTCACGATCGGCAACGGGATGCCCAGGCTGGCACGTTGCAACGTTGATCACACAGACATGACACAATCATCTAGGTGTCTGGGTACACAGTTGCTGCCTACTGTCTTCAGATGGTGACAATCGCAAACTTTCAGGGCAGAGGATGGGTGCCTCTTCGAAACGTATCCCGGAGGAACAACTCACAGCGCTGCTCGTCGATCAAGGTGCTGTCCAAGGACATCGCAGCGCAGAAGTGGAATGGAAGCGAAGAGGAACATCGATCACGAGCGACGTAAGGCATCATTGCAAAGTGCCAAGTTGAGAACCTACGCAACCCAGCGGTTCACATGCCCATCGCCCACGGCTGCAAATGCTTTGAGACGTCCAAATCTACGAAACGCCTTATCCAATCATCTACCACTACAATGCACGGTCTTCTGACATCACCAGAGCTGAAAATAAGCCAACAGAACCCACGCGACCAAACTTTAACGTTTCGCTTGACAACCTGCCACAACCCGACCCCTGAACGCTCACAGCTCAAAGCTACTTTCCCGCGAAGCCGGCTTGCTGTATTGTATCGAAAAACATGAACCTTATATGGCATCTGAGCGCCCGTTTCCTTCCTGGCTTTCACGAGTTCCATATTAGTCGGATTCTTGTCCGTCTTCTCTATGATTTTTGATTTCTTGCCAATGTCGGCTGTCTTCGCAACGTTATCACTGAATAACTCAGATCGAAGTTCGCCCAGGCATTCTCCTGTAACGACTTCTGCTGTCTTAACAAGTTTGTTGACTGCTTCCTCAACTTCATTAGCATGACATGCACAATGACAAGATTTACCCAGTGTAGGCAAACCACGAGCCAAATACTGTGGACAACCAAAGGCCAAGCCTGGCAGTCTCTCACCTCTTTCCAGCGAGCCCTTCTCCTCCATCTCAGCTGCGAACGAGAAAACATTCTTTCACAGGCACGAAATCAGCGTCTTGATGATGCAGACCTTGCAGTTGAAGAAGACTTCCTTGTCCCGCACATCAGGGCTGCTAATGACTTCCTGGGCCACTGCCTTGACATGCTCGGCTCTTATGGTCTTGCCCTTGGTGATCTCATACAGCACGATCAAGTTCTTGTCCCTGGTCGGAAATAGCTAGGCGCTCCCGTCTTCTCGCCGTAGTGCCGCGTCTCGAGTCTCCATTCGCTCCTGCTGATGTCGAAACCCGGCGCGGCGCGTTCTACTTCTGTCCAGGGGACGTTGTTGGCCGAGATGTGATGGCAAGCGCCGTCTGGCTTGTCCTGAGACAGGACGAGGAAGACGTGCTGGGATGGCAGCCTTGTTGTCAGCATTGGTATTTCTTTCCATGCAAATATTCTGCACGTGAGACTTTTTACAGCAAGGTGAGTCTCACATAGTCACCGTGCCCGTCTATCTCATCTCGAAGACTGACCGCGAGAGACAGCGTGTGCGGCTCGATCCTGCCGATCCGGACCAACTCGGTACAGTCGAGCGACATAGGTTCTCTGCCTTTTTGTTAGTCGAATCCGGCTTTCGGCGTTGACTTGTAATTAGGGACTAGTTAACTAATGTCCATGGGTAAAGCTGGACGGACGTCTTGCTGGCCAGATACGCCCAACCTCAATATCGAGACGCATTTATTTGATCGTCCAGACCACCTGAACGGAGAGTCGCAGATCTATGCACATGGCCAACATGCTCACCAACAAACGGTTCTTCTGTCAGGGTATCTTTGCCTTTAGGTCATGCCAAGGATCTGCTCGACGTTGCTCAGTAGCCCGATTGTTCCGTACCAAAGTCACCACCAGACCAACTTCAGCAACGAGCAAAAAGGCACTAGAATATCCAGGCGGGGGCGACCTCGAGAATTCGGTCTCTTTAGGAGCTACGGAAGACGGAAGGAAAAATCTCCTTCGAGTAGTACATGCTTGTCTCTGTGACACCCGCTCCCTGTGCACATGTCTGCAATCTTTTCTCGTTACGCCCCGTGTCTTTGTTTCGCGTCCTAGACGCGAAAGGACCATGTGTTACCGCGGCCAATATATTTGTCTCCTTCTTCAGCGATAGCATGTTGACCGCTCTTACCCACAAACTGCAAGTTTTGTGCTCTTGCTGTGTTGGAGCCGTGGAGACTCGGACCAAGAACTCTCGGCATCATCCCTAGGCTGAGCTCACCAGAATCGCAACTCGGTCACCGCTCGCGCTTCCGACACCAGGGAAAGCCTGTTAATCTGGCGCGGCGACTCGGCAGACTTGAAGCTCTCGAGACGTTATGCGTTAGGTGCCCAACATCTACAATCTCCACAAGCAGAAGCAGCGCACATGGGCAGATTTCGGGCCATAAATCTCCTGCAGGCCCTCCAGCTCACTCCCGGTGATTGCCCCCAGCAGTATCACTCATGGGCTCTCTGAGTGACACACAGATTGATCAGAGAGCCTTATTACTGTATCTTCACTCGCTTCACCACCGCGAACTTTCTTACTTGGACCAAAACATTGTGGTACGTTTTTGTGTGTGTTTTTTATTTCAGCTTTCTAAAGCCTGGTGTAGCTCGTCTATAGCTAGTGGAGGAGATTATGCACATCTATGAGTCTGGAACGGAGAGAATATGAAGCAATACGATGACAAAACAAACAAACCTCGAACCCCAGCAATAAAGAAACGCCTTCCCCGGCCCAGCACGAGAGACAAGTATCAAACAATGTCACCCACTCACCCAACTAACTCCTCGTCGAGATGTAGTAGGGCAAACCCCTCAAGCTCAATACCACCACCTGCGCCTCTTTTATTCAAACCCGCCTGGTCTGTAGAGAACCAGCTCAAAACAGACCGACCGGCTGACCGACTAGAAACCCACCACCACGCCACCTCCATCATCATAACCAGGCGCCCAAGATAGCAACGACCACGCCCGCCGCAAGCTTAATGTCGATCTTGCCAAACACGCCCGCGGCAGCGTCCTCTCTTGTCGCGGCGCGGCCCCGCACGCCGCGCGAGTACGATTCGGCCGCCGCGGACGTGGGCACGAGGAGTGGGATCACCGAGGCCGTGATGGTGCTCTCGGCGGCATTAACTCCCGCGCTCGCGTCGGTGTAAGCAAAGTTGTTGACCGCGCCGTCTGCCGCCGCGACGGATGCAACGTCGACAATGTTTGCGGGGAGGGCGGAGACAGAGAATTGGGCAGGCGCGAGGCCGGTGGCGGGGATGCCGGTGTCGGTGTCTGCGTTTGCGTTCCAGATCGTCGTACGACTCGGGCTGGGCGCGGCGGCCTGTGTTGATAGTGCGTATGTAAAGGGCAAGACGGTGGGCGGGCCGGCGCCGTTGCCAACGTCGGTGAGGGTCGAGAGGCTGCCGGCCACCACGGCAGCCGCCACGGGAAGAACGGCAACGCCGGCATCGACGCCGCCGGCGCACTTTGTGCAGGCCGCTGCCGCAGCCGGGGTGGGATATATGATGATTGTCGCTGTGGGTACTGTGGCCGCCGCCACCGGCAGCTGCGCAGGGACCGTGGCATAGGAGCCGTCGGCCTGCTGCGCGAGGCAGATCCGGGTGACGAACACGGCCGTGCTGGTGGTGATCTGGCCGACTGTGCACCCGGTGTGCACCGCCGCGCACGAGGTGATGGTGTACGTTACCGGGCGCGTGATTATGCTTGTAAAAGTTGTCGTGGGGCTGGCGCCGGCGCCGGGCGCGCGGGTCACAGAGGAGGAGGAGGAGGAGAGGAGAGAAGTGCCGGTCCGTGTCGAGGAGACGGGGATGGGTAGCACAGAGACGCTGGCAATCGTTGAGGTCGAAGTGGCAGACGAAGTCGAGCTCCGGGTCGTGCTCGCGAGGGAGGTCGCTGTCGAGGTCGTTGAACTCGAGGTCGGACTCGGAAGTGGCACCGCCGGCCCGCAGGCGCCCACAATGGCCGCAGCGGCATCGGCACCCTCGGGCACAGCGACGAGGCTCGAGTCGCCGCCCCCGCAGCTCCGATACGGCGCCATGTACAGCGCAGCATTGTCCTGGTCGAAGACGACGTACGCGCCCCGGAGGAAGCTCGCGCCCAGGATGCTCAGGTTCAGCGACGAGCTCCACGCGGCGCCCAGCCGGCACGTGCCGCCCGACACCCAGATGAAGTCTGCGTACGAGACGGCAATGGTCGCGAATCCGCCGAACCCAAACGTCACGCTGCCGGACCGCTGCTCACGGTAGCTGCAGGGCACCGTGTACCCGCCGCTGCCGTCGTACTGGGCGCCCGGGAACCGGGCGGCGAGCGACTCGACGACGCTGCGCGGCAGGATGGTCAGGGTCGTCCCGCTGTCGACGACGACGCTGATGGGGAACTGCGCATTGGCCTGCCGCGTCACGGGCTGCGAGCCGCCCGAAGCCGGGTTGTTGCTGAGTGAGGTGAGCTGGATCGAGTAGTATCTGTTCAATGTCATGATGTGAGTCGCTGTGATCTTTCGCGGCATGATGGGAAGAATAGGTGTGAGATTTCTGTGCAACTCCAGAGACGTACACTTGTGTCGGGTCAGTCGGGACCTTCCGCAGGTTGCCCGCAAACTTGTTCCTGTCGAGGCCACCAAAGACAATCTCGCCAGTGTACTGAACTGTTGCAAGCAAAATCTGGGTTAGTCGTTCCGTCACTCCTTATCCCCTACCAAATCGGGAGATTTTGACTCACTAGGATTGGACGCGGGCGCCTGTGGGCCCAGCTCCAGGCTGAAGAGCCTGCTCTCCGTGAAGCCCTGGTCCCTAAGCGAGTCGACGATGACGGGGTACTTGATGTAGTTCCCGGCCCGGCCCTGGCCGAGGCCCATGATACCGAACCAGACCTTGTCAGACTGTTTGGCGACGCCGAACTGCTGCTCCGTGATGGTGGTGCCAGCTAAATGTGACCAAACAGTCCGATCAGCTTGCTGCCGCTGCAGTCGAGACAACATCGGACACAGGACGGAGATAGTAAATAGCTTACGAATCAGACTGATGCTGTCCTTGTAGTACTCGCCGCTCGCGGACCCGCCGCCGTACCTGATCGAGAACTCGTTGCCGAGCGGCTTAGCGCTCGGCGAGTCGGAGGCGTTGTACCGCCCAAATGAGCCGCACAGGTCCGGCACGTCCGACTTTGCGCAGTCCGGGTTGACAAAGAGCTCAAAGGAGCCCGTGTCAAGGAGCACGTCGACGACCTGGGAATCGCCGCCACGGGAGTCGGGGAAGCGGACTAGCAGGTGGTCGTACGGGCGTCGTCAGTTCTTTCTCTTCTCGATGTGGTGCTAGGAATGGGGAACAGAGCGGGCTTGAACTTACTCTGGGCGAGATAGGCCGCGCTGTAGACGCTCAGGACGTCGTTGCCAAAGTACCGTCGCGCGATGCTCCCGCTGACCGGACCCTTGCCGAGCTCGACATGGCGGAGGGGCAGGGCGAGGACGCCGCTGGGCCGTGCTGTCGTCGTTCCTGTGGGAGTGGCGGGCGGCGAGGACTCTGTCGTCGAGACATTGGGGACCGGTCGTGTCGATGCGGGCTCTGTTAGTGATGTCGCTGCCGTCGATGATGAAACGGAACTGTTGCTGTTATTCGTGTCGAGCAGGTCTCTCCCGATGACCGCCGGGCTGGCGGAGACTCCAGCAAGGCTGCCGCTTAGGGAAAGAATGGAGACTGCGAGGGTCTTGACGGCCTTTGTAAGCGTAGCGTGCCGCGAGGACTGCGGGGCGGAGAGTGACGGCAGCATTGTTAAGGAATGTGTTTGTCCGTGCCTGTTCTCGATGCCCGAAAGAACAAGGCCAGGAATGAGAACGGAATGAAAGAATGAGTACAATGTAATCTTTCTCTCGGGACTGCGAATCGCGGGAGAGTCACGTCGCGGAAGAGATCAGAAGAGCGAGTGTCTGAAGGAATGTGTGTAGCCCGGTGTGGAGATGCCAGAGAGAGGTCAAGAATGCCAGACGTATTGGGAGGTTGCGGATTGTGAAATATTATATTCCCCCCGATCCTCCCATCGTCATTTGCCGTGGCTGGCGGGCCTCGTCGTGAACCTCGCCCGTATGTCACTATTGATTTTCATCTGGGACCTCCTCGCCGTCGCCAAGCGCGGCGGGCAGAGTCGTCGCCTGCCCTCCTGATGAAGGGATCGCATTATTTCCGACCAAAGGGGGAGGAAAGGAATGCGGACGGTCTATTGGCATGGCAAAGGGGACTCGGCTCCCCCACCGCGTGGGAGAAAGCCGGTAGGAGTGGTAGAAGAGAGACATTCTGCTGTGCACCACCACGTGGGAGCGACCGAACTTGCACGCCCGAATTGGGCGGGAAAAGGGTCCAAGACTCAAAAGGGATTGATGAAGGGGCGGCGAGAGGGTTGTAGCAGGTAGGTAGGGATTGTCGATAGAAGGGGTTGTCATTCCAGTCAACTCCCTGTGCAGGGGTGGGCGAGAGAACAATGGGGCAACTTTGCAGGAGGAATAAAATACTTGGTGCGCCCTAAGCTCCTTGAGACATTGATCATGCGCTGTCTTTTAAGTATTCTTCTGCCCCTGTGGGCAGCTTGCCGCCCCCCTTCGTGAAGCAGCATCACTAGATGTCCGTCCGTGGAGGTAATGGGAATATTTGGAATTTGAGAAATTGATAAAAACTAAGAGATTTGTCTGTGCCTGCCGACAAGTTTGCGCAGCCGTCCGGGAAGTTGAGTGAGTTGATACAAAAAGATCATTTGATGCAACACCGTATTAGGCCTTTCCGCATCTAGAGTTAAATTCATTCGAGAACCTCGCTGTTTGGTAAACGTCAAAGAAAGCGTTCCAATCTTGCTGGGCGACTATTCAAGAATGTCTCTGGTTCTACAGTAACGGCTTCGCTCTATTGGTGGGGATCTCCGCCAGTTTAAGGGACACAGCATTTAAGTTACGTGGTTGAATGTAGAGTTCATCGCTATGTTCTTCGACTCCAGGAAAAAAAAAGAAAAAAAAGAGCAAGTTAAATGCCATTTGTCGGGAAGTTCTCGAATGCCGTAACAGAATTGACTGCTAAGTGATTCATAACTTACTATCATAATTTACTATCATAATTGTTGTGTTTATTTTTAATAATCGCGGTCGAATTATTCACTGAGTGCAGATCATATCGTGATGTTCTTAAACAAATTGATGATAGCGGTATAAAAGTTATGGTACCTCAGGATTCTTCCTCCTCATTACTCTCCGCCTCTTCATTCGAGTCCACCCAGTCCCGCCACCGCTTGTACTCCGGATACCGCAACTCCTCCTTCTTGCCCTGATACCGGACCACCTTGAGCTTCACGTCCCGCCAGCTGTCTTTCCGCCCCGCCCAGCCCGCCTTCCTCATGAGGCTGACGAGCGTTTCCTCCTTTGTCCATCCTTGCTCGGACGCAATGTCAGGGAGGTATGTCGACCCATACCGGCGCCCGCGGTCTGTGAAGCTGATGCGCAGGCCGTGCTTGCCGACCTCCCAGTCCATGGGGTCGCCCTCCTTGCAGTCCTCGAAATCCGTGAGCAGCGTGACGCACACCTCGAGCGATGGCAGCTCATGCGCGGTGATTGGGTCGAACCGTGTGTCCTGCACCGCCGAGATGATGGCGTACGACGAAAGCCCTTCGTCGAGGTCCTGGCTCTCAAAGGTCCCAATACAGCCGCGCAGTGAGGTGTTGCCGGATCGTGGCGAGACCGTGTTCCACGTGACGAACAAGGGCGACTCGGTGATCAGCGGCGCGGCGGTAGTGTTTTTAGTCTGCTGTAGGGAGCTGGTAGAAGTTCCGGGCGTGTCGGTGGCGAGCGATATGGTGGACCCGGACGCCGAGGAGGAAGAGCTGCCGTCACCGCCGGCTAGGGAGGTGTCTGCAACCACGCGGCGAAGGGCGGGCGTTGTCTTGGGGGTGGTGGTGGTCGAGGATGATCCATAGGCGCTGGCACTGTTGTTGTACTCTAGCCAGGACTGCTCGATCTCGTCGAGAGACAGGGGCTCGCGATCCTTGAGGTGGGCCTCCAGTGTCTCGAAGCAGTACAGGCAGTGCACCGCGGAAGCCATCTTGAGTCGCTGTCTTTGCAAGTCTTCTTGATTGGTATCGAGAAATGGTCTATGTGATGGCACACCCGGATGTGAATGAAGTGATTTCAAAGCACGTAGTACCTGGCAGCTGTGAGGTGATGTCACCCACGGCGGTAGGTGTAGACTTGGTGAGGCCAAATACAGGAAGGACGCCGCACAAAGGAGAGCAAAAGTGGATGCGAATACAGGAAGGAGCCGAGTTGGGTGTTCTGCGGTGGTCCGGACCAGAGGAAGAGCACAGGAGGAGAGGAGTCGTCGTTAGAAGGGAGCGGCCGCGACTTCCCTTGATGACTCGATGGGATGGATGTCCGCGGGCCAGCCCTGGCGGAGCCCCCCGCCTTGCGTCACAGGGATGCGCCGCGGCACCTTATCACCCCGCATCGCCTGCGGGGGCCGCCCAGAGCGCCCACCCGCGATAGCGTCATGCAGGGCAGCTCATTAATCGCAAGTGCATCACAAGCGTAAACCTGAGGGTGTGGTGGTTGTTGCTCGTGGCGTCGAGTGTTCTCGCCTCTATTTTCAGCCAATGTAGGATCTGGTTTTCGCGACTGCCCTCGAATATGTCTGCAGCCTTTCAAGGCATAGTGTTGTGCGCGTGAAGTAGTGTACACTGCAAGGCCCATGGGAGACTCATGGCGACTTCCCGTGACCGAGTTTGTTCTGCTCCGGCCTGACCCAGAAACTGTCGAGAGCACGTTCTCTTTAAGTCTCGAGTGTCCATTTTTGCTTGTACGTGAAGACAAGAAGTCATCCCTAAGGCATATGGGACCGTGTTTACCGAGCCGATGCCCAGCGTCACAGAGTCGCGACAACGTGCGAGCTCTCATGGCCCTTTGACGCAAAAGTAGAAGCGCGGAGGGCAATCTCGGCTCCGCCTCATCCCCCAGCGAGCACCTCCCCAGCCCACGGCTGCCCAGTGAGGTCCTCATAGTACTGCGTCCCCATGCCTGCTTGCGCCCTGGCCTCGACATTGAACGGGCCCTTGACCGCGCCCCGGAAGTGCTCCTGCACGTTACTCCTAAACACCTCGACCGGGTCCGTCCCTTCCTGCTCACAGATCCAGCTCAGCCAGCGGTGGCCCGTTGTGACGTGCGTAATCTCGTCGCTATGGATAACCTCGAGCACCTCGACGCTCTCCCCGTCGCCGGCCCGGTGGAATTTGTCTATCGTCAGCGGATTGACGTCGAGCCCCCGCGCCTCGTGCACGAGCGCGATGACGCTGATGCGCGCCCGTAGGTCGTGCGAGGTCCGCACCGCCGACTCCCACAAGCCGTGATGCACGGGAAGCGCGCCGAAGCGGCTACCGAGCTCCTCGAGCCGAGCGCGTAGCAGGGAGAAATGCTTGGCCTCGTCGTTGGCGACTTTCAGCCAATCGTAGTAGAATGTGCGGGGCAGGAGCCGCGACTGCGGCTGCGTCGATGATGTAGAGGTCCCCCCAGTGGAAGAGGCGATGGTCTCGAAAGTCGCGAAACGCACGCATATGTCGATGGCGAGGTCGATGGCCCACTGCTCAATGTTGGCCAGCGCGTGCAGCATGGCGATCCTGCTTCGGACGCTGCCTCCGCGGCCTGCCCGAGGCATCTTGGACGGCGCGACCTGGCTGAGGGTGTCCTCGCGCGGCGGCTCGTCGGGCGGCCGGACGGTGCCTGCGCCGAGCTGCATCGGGCTGGCAGACTGCTCTCGGGTCGCAAACCGGGAGAAGAGGTGCGTGGTGAGCTCGATCTTGAGCTCCGGGTCCGTCGTGTTGAGGATGTGTACGCACCAATCGCTCAGTGTCGCATCGTCGTCGAGATAGCGCGGGGGCGCGGCGAGGGCGTCAACCCTCGAACCGTGCTTGAACTTGACCTTTTCGCTGACGGGCTCCATCGCGGAGAGCGTCAGTCCGGGAGTACTGGCCACGTGCAGGATGACCCGCCCACCCGAGACTTCGACGGGAAAGGTACACGCCTTGACACCATAGCTCGACTCGCCCGTCTCGACATTGAAGTCGTACGCATGCCACGGGCACGAGGCAATGTATGCCGAGTCCTCGATGTCAATGTGCGCTTCCGTCATAGGCCCGCCAGCATGCGGGCACTCAGCCTCCATGGCGTAGTAGGACCATACATCATCCGCCGGCTGTGCGCCCGTGTCGGACAGGGCGGGCAGGGCCGGGTCCGATGGCCGGCTGTTGATGCGCGGCAGGCGAAACACGACCAGGCGCTTGCCCGAGGACAGGGTGACTGCGTAGCGTGAGTGGTCGAGAGACGCAGCGACGCCGAGGTCGATGGTGGACATCATCCTGAGCCCTGGGCGCCGTGAAAGCGGTGAGGGCAGATGAAGGCTGTGCTGACCGGGTCCTTCTGGAAACAAGGAGCAGGCCGATGCTGGCCAGGCCCGCTGGCAGCGGTCGTTTCGGAAGCTGGATATAGAAGTCGAAGATCGAGGCTGGCCTGAAAGCTTGGTCGAAATGTGGCTCGTGCTCGATACAAAACTTGGTGCAGTGGCGGGTGGGTGTCGGCAAAGTGCCAGCCACGACGACAGCGGCAGGGTGTGTGTCTGTCTTGGCAGTGCACGCTGCAGTGTCATTCTCTTCAATGTCTCGAGGGCTATTCCATATCACAGCTCGCAACAAGGTGCCAACATGAGCTGACTAGGTGTGATTAGGCATTACAGGATTCCAGGGCCTTTTGTGCCAGGGGTGAAATCAGACCATGTTTTGCCAGGCTGAAAAGGGTCAATTTCCGGACACCCCATTTTCGGACCCGTCCAATCCGACCAGCTGGTCCGTACCAGCAGCCTCCGTCCGTCCTCTGGGTCAGAGCTGGCCTGATGATGAGCGCCTTCCCAAACACGGGCGTTAGACATCCCGAAACAAAGTTCCCTTCTGTCTTCCTTGAGGTGCCTACAGCGCAAGGCAGGCAGACCTCAGGCCACTCGCCCAAGCCACCCCCGGCCGCCACCTCCGTGTACCGTCTCAAGTCGCGTGTCAGACCCCGGCCCCGTGAACCCCGGGTCCCGCCTGCGCCCACCGGGTGCCTGCCAAGTCTCCTCCTGAGTCCCCCCCCCGCTGCGTTTGAGCCTCACGCACTCCTCCCAGCGAGCTTCTATGCATTGATCGTCGTCTGTACTACTCCGTAGGCGCCGTTGGGGCTCGGCCCAGCCCATTTCAGCAACAGACGACTGCGGCCCTCGTCATCATCAAGGAGCGCTTCGTCTCGTCTCAGGTCCTCCAGGGCTTCCCTCCTATCGTATTCCCCAGAGCGTAGCATTGGTCAGGGGCCTGGCCCAGCTCGAGCCTCCAGATGCTTGTCAGCAACCTAAGCACCCCTGTCTCAGCAGAGTCCATATAAGCATTCCTCTTGACTCACTGTTGTGTACTTGGTCCCTCTTTCTCTCCTCGTGCTACAGTTACTGCGTCTCTGTCGTTCCGGTCTATACCTTCTCTAAAACATTCTTCTCTGTAAACCTTTCCAACAAAACCTATTCCCTCGTCGTCGCCGGCCGACTCACTTCAAGAACAACATCCTCGTTTCGTCCCAAACACCAGACAATCCGCCAAAATGCAGTTCTCCGTCGCCACTCTCTTCACCCTCCTGGCCGCCGTTGCCGTTGCCCAGCCCAGTGAGTTTGCTCCAGAAGCCAACAAGAACCGCGGAATGCCCAAGTGCTTAGAACTGACCGTTTTTGTTCCGATGTAGTCACTCCCCAGATGGCTGTCCGCTCAGTCATCAACCGCCGACAGGCAGTTTCCGCAGAGGTCGCCTCCATGACCGACGCAGATGGCAACGTCGTTGCCTACAACGCAGCTGGCGTCAAGTTCCCCATGAAGGACGCTGGCAACTGAGCTGCTTATGCTATAACCATGCACAAGGCGGCCCGATAGTGAACGGAAACTCGGGTGCGGAGGGGATCTGTTCCATGTGCTGTGCATATGGGATGGCGACCTCCGCTGCCTGCGTTTCTTTCCACTCCGGGCTTGCACACGGTATTTGTCGGAACGAAGAGCCAACCGACAACATAACGATGAACCCTCGCCATCAATGCACCAATCAAAGTACACAAGTTGGTGGAATATGGAGGGATAATACAGGATATGTGGCCAATCGCATCACATCTTTAGGGGCGGATAGGTTTCAAGGGGGGTCCTTTCTTTTTGCCAGGTCTCAAGTCGGTCGGGGCGTTCTGCCGATTGTCGATTTGGGATCTGTTTACATCATGATACCAAAAAAGAGACAAAACTTACAGGGAAAGACGACTTCTTGCTTGCGACTGTTTAGTGCACGTGTGAGTGAGTTGGCTTGGATTGTCGTGTCAGATTCCAAGTGTGTCCACGGCACCCCCCAAAAGGCATGGTCTTGTTGGGTCTATGCATCAGCTAGTATGTATTGGCCCGTGAAACTTTAGGTTGTCATTGCGAAGCGTGGATTGACTCCAGTCAGACCTTGTAGCTTTTGCGAGTGCCAGCCGTGATATGGGTTGCGAACATCATGAGCACAGGACCCTCGAGTTCGTAGCGAGTCTTTGACGATGCCAATGCCGAGTCCCCGGGCGGCTGGATTTGGCAACTTGAGGGACACTTCGGGACCGATTCGCGACTGTCATTGGCTGTGCTGGATTGTTCTATGGCATTCGGGGACCATGACGCTGCATGGGTGTCTTGTAGGTGTCCACTTCTTCATTTCCTTAACTGGTTGTCTAGCTCTAGCACGGCGTAGCTTGTCAGGCACAGCCTCCTACCCACGTGGAGCCCGCAAGTGTTTGGTTATTCTTGGCCGGCAGGTCTGCTTGAGCGCGGCCGAGGCGGTGAAGCGCGTGCTACGGCGAGGAGCTTGCATGTTGGTGTTGGTGTTGTGTTTCCGTGCCGCAAGGCTGAGTGGGCATGCACTGAGCAGCTTTTGTTTGCTCGAGAGCGTGCCCTGCCACAGCCGGCTTGCATCTCGAAGGCACCATGTGGCGTGGTATGCATCTGCAGCGCCTGAGAAGCAGCCGAAAGGAACAGCTTGCAACGTGCAAGGCCGGTGTCGACGGGGAGGATGTTGTCGAGATGCACGGGTGGAGGGGAAATTGCCCCCAGGGTGGTGATCCTTCAGCCGCTGCTCCAGTGGCCAGGCAGGCCCCACTTGAGTACGGTGCCTGCCAGCTGGACCGCCCGCCTCGCCCGGCGCACCACCCGCAGCATTGTCTTATTGCATTGCCACGACACCGACTTCAACAGCATCGTCCAGTGCTCTGTGCACTCTCTTCTCCCGCTTCTCTTTTCCCAAGGCCCGGCCCCGCCCCGTTGCCCACCATGGCCCCTGCTGGCCTCGACATAAAGCCATCATGCTTCCCTCTCTGCCCAAGCCCCCCTCGCTTGCCTCTGCTGCACGGGCTTTCGCCAACGGCCATTGTCACCACAACCGCAACGGGATAGCCCACTACGATACAGTCTGCTCCCGGCCGAGCGAGATCGATAACCCTCCTTCCTGACATCTGCAGTTCTGTCGAGGCCCACTACCCCAACAGCCAACGCCCACGATGACGGGTAACCACCGCCTCATCTCACACTTCACCAGAGCGAAATGGAAGTCTCGGATACTCTGGCCCTGCTGGGCCGTCCAAGCCGTCCTACTTCTCGCCCTCATGGGTCTCTTCTCTTACAGGCTGTCCAGCACCCTCTCCGAGTCGCGCCTAGACCAGAAGATCCAAGGCGCAGTCCCTGTGGTTACTCTCGTGTAAGTCTCCACCCACTTAGCCTCCCATGACGAAATGGGACTGACACTTTTACAATCATAGGTGGGAGGTGGCACACATTGGCTTCGCTCTTATATGCTTCCTCATCACGCTCATTTCCATAGCACGCTTCGTTGCCGAGGCTCTCACGCCAGCCGCGATGCTCTGGTCCAACCTCATTAGCCTCGTCCTTGCTGTGGCCATCCTCGCACTAGACATCTTCGTCCACGTCCATCGTGTCGATCACAGATTCTCCATCACCGGTCTGGTGCTTGACTCTATCTTGCTGTAGGCACCCCGCCCACCGTCGCCTAGACCACGCCGACAAAGGCAAACAATGCTGACCATCTCTACTCGCTTGTAGGCTGTCCGCAGTCGTCCTATCCGCCTACTCGATAGTAGCCTACCGGTGCATCAGCAAATATGAAGACTACCATTCACCATACAACGTCCAAAGCTACGGCCACGACAAACACCAGGATACCTCATACGCTCCGGCTCAACAATACGATCCGACGACGGATCCTTCGAGCTCGGGCGGCCGAGTTCGCTCTTTGTCGGCGCTTTCAGCTGGGTCCAGACATATGTCATTCGGAGCACGCAGAGAATCCATATCCTCGGTGCAGCCAGTACATGACACGTCACGTCGTGCGAGTTACGACCACAAGCGAGACACTCAGTTCGATGAGTATCGAGCCCGGCGGACAAGTGGAGGTGGGTTCAGTCGAGAGGAGGTCGATCACGCACTCAGCAGAGAGTTTGGCTGGAACGATGGACATAGGTACAGCGGCCTGAGCTTGGGCTCGGTCAACGCAGCTCATCAAGCAGACAGGCCACGAGGTGATTCGAACCCGGGCGCTCTCCAACGGCATGGTAGCTTCGAGGTCACGATGGAGACGCCGGCCAGTAACTTCGTCGCATCCTCTGCTCAAGTGCCCGTCATGTCAAGAGCACACAGCCTCGTGTGCGTGCCCGAACATCCTGGGGAGGACGTCAGCGTGGCCAACAGCCTCAACAGCAGACACTCTTCATACGCTACAAGGCACAGCTACGGCGGCGTCAGCAGGGTGAGCGAAGATCACGAGCGACTGCTAGACCCGTACGCGAGGCCCGTCTCACCATTGAACTAGGGTTCTTGGTGCCACACGTCCACGCGAAGAGGATAGGGGGCTGGAAGTTACTTTCTTCATACCAATGCGGATGAGGATGAATCATATGCGGCTAGTTGTCTGAAAGCGAGGAGGGCTGCAGACAAAGGTGGTTCCAGGAGCGTGTGTAGTGAAATGCTCGATAAATGATACCCTTTTGCTTCGTAACAGGATCGTTGTGTTTTACATAAATCCGATTTTAGCGCACGACGATAAGGCCATCAGTGGTTTGGCAGATTTACACGTCACGCCTCAGTACGGCGGCGCGTCTGGATATTTTCTCACGATCACTACTTAGTTAGCGAATTGTGTTTTCAATCGATTTGCCATATGAGTAAGCACAAGAACAAAGTGAACAATTAGTATCAAGGAATGAAATCATCACATTTATGTCTATCTGCCTAGAGGGGAGGAATTGCCGTCTCAAGTACCCTCAGGAGGTTCCACGAAAGTGGATCAAATCATCGTTATCCTCATTCTATTGGCACGCAGTTCGTTGAGCACCACTTTGGTGCATTTCTTAAACCACTCGTCTAGGCATGTTTTTGTGCAATCGCCACTGCTGTCCTTAGACGTACCACATGGTGGTGTTGATGTGCGCGACCGATTCGGGGCGAGCGTCCTGGCTGTGCATGAGCAAAAGGGGCAATACCTCGATTTGATCGCTGCCGTAGATCTCCGAATCTGTCTTGCCGACAGGGAAGCCCTGCTTGCCAGACACCATCTCGCGCTGGCTCGAAGCCAAGTTCTCGTGGCTGGTCGCCCGTTCAGCAGCCAGGTGAGAGTAGTACACAGCCGGATGGATGGAGACAGGCGTAGTGCTACGGCAGTACTGGTAGCACTGATGATAAATCATTTTTTGGAGCTTTGCAGGCTCAACCTTGGCTTCATCGTAGATGACAATGTAGTGCACCGGACGAGCTGTTCCCTGGATGGCAACATGACTGCAAAGGTAGAAGTCATAGTGATGGGGGTGCGTTGCGGTGTGCTCAACGACTGTGCCTGGCAGCGGGTTGTTGTTGCGATCCGCCGCGTTCTTGTCGCCCTTCTTGGGAAAAAAGCGGATGTGGTGGCGCTTCGTCGCAATAATGACAGTGACCAGTGGCTCGGCCATCTTCTCATTCTTGAAGAGCCGCTTGACCTCCTTGACTTCACGGTCAATCACCTGCTGGAATTGGCCATCAGAGACGCCGTCGCGGAAGTAATAGATGTGCTTAGGGGCGCATCCATTGATCTTGACCCAATGTCGTAGCAACTTGGCCAAGTTGCCGTGGATCAGGGCTGGCTGGATGATCTCAACGCGGTGACCATTGGTTTCACAAGCAGCAGCGTAGCGCATGGCGTGCTTGTCCATAGACATTGTCATGGCTGCCATCGAGGCCGTGCTGCTGCCGGGACTCGCATGCGAGACGTCGGCACCGATGATCATAGTAGGCATCTGAAAGAATGGGGGTGTCGTTGGCTGGGGGCCAGCAATCTTGCAGGTCGCGCCACCTAGCTTACTGTTCACCTTCATAACAACGTTGCTGGCGTACTGAGCCTGATTCTTCTTCACGTGCATACCCTGGAGGCACTGTGAAACAACACAGTACCGGCAGTCCATGGACTTCTTGATGCGGTTGTAGACAAGCTGGTTCTTATCGCTCAAGACGAAGAATATCATCTGCGGGGTGGCCTTGTTCGCATTGCCAGTCGAGATGTAGGCACGTTCGCAGATTTTGCTGTAGTTGCCATAGGAAAAGGGAATGACATCAAGGAATGGTGCTTTTGCAATGTTTCCGCCGTGGCCACGGTACACTTGTACAAATTGCTTTGCGAAGGCCTCGAGCTCATGCTTCTGGCAAGAATTGCCGACGGCAAACATGCCCCATGAGCTGAGCGGGATTTTGTTGGCCTCTAGCAACTTCTTGCCGCGAAGATCCCATCGCCCACTCATGCCAGGATCAATTGCAGCGTTGCCGAAGGTGATCTTGGGATTCTGAATGAGCCTTGCCTGGGTGGTGGCCATAGCTGGACTGACCTCGATGTCGAATGCTCGTAGCACCGGATCCTGGGGCCAGTTCAACTGCTTGACGCCTGCCATAATGTCCTCCGCTCGCTTGTCAGGCCGGGTGACGGCAATCTTGATCATTTGCGCAGTCTGTACCATAATAAGATGTCAATGATTTGCATAGATTTAAGGGGAAATCTGAGACTTACCTGGTCGGGATCCAGCTTTGGCGCGTAGCGCTGATTCGGTGCGACATTGCATACCTCCATCGGGTACTTGTCGCCTTGCATAGTCTCGATGAGCGGCAGCTCTGGGTATCTCAAACGAATCTTGTACTTCTCGAAGAAGTAGTCGTAGACTGAGATCTGCTCGGTACCGCCGTTTGCGGTTTGTCGGTCGAATCTATAGTTCTTGGCATGAGTACCTTGGGTGCTATTTTGCTGGTTCCAAACGAGGCGCTTGATGGTAAACTGCTTAGGATCCTGCTGGTTTCCACGGTGCTGGACACTGATCTTTACTCTTTGAAGTCGGCGAAGGAGAGTAAACGGCTCGGAAGGGTTGAGCTGTCCAGGACCCTCCATGACTGGCTTGAGCTCTCGCTGAAGTGCGTTGGCGTCCCCTAATCCAAGTCAGCAAAGTAGTGGTCAGAAAATGGCGAAAAGTGCTGAAACTTACAACTGCTCCACTCGCGCTTGTGAGAGTTGATCATGCGCTGCACCAACTCAATCAAGGTAAGTCCTCCGATGAATGCCGTGTTAGTGATGTCGACATTGAGCGCAAGGCCACTGCCGCCGACTGCGTTGCACAGGCGGAAGGCGGAGTAGGTTCCTTTCATCACCTCGAGGTAGTTGCCGAGTCGGAAGCGCTGGCCGCCCAAAGCGTAGAACTGACGCTTGATGAGCAGTAGGTGCTCCGACGGGGTCTGTCGTAAAGCATGGTCGAGGAAGTCTATGTGTCAAGAATAAAAAGTGGTTAGGCTGAAGTGCGAAATGGGATCTAGGTTGGGGGCGTGGCACACTTACTCATGCATTCCAGGACAGTGTTGTCGAACGCGACTTTCTGCTCGACGTAAGCCTTGAGATATTCTAGTCGAATGGTTTTTGTTTCCAAGATGCGAACTTGGAACCTGTAGGGCGTTTTACCAGGCTCGCGGCTGTTCTCTTGGTCCAGGTCAACGTCGAAGCGCTGCTCGCCACGGGGGATCGCACCAGACGACCTATAGGAACCGTGTCAGTCCGGGGTCTCAAATCAAACAAGGTGGCGTGGCTATGACCTACCAAGCTAGATTTTTGCCATCAAACAGCCACTGGCCTCCATGTGCCTTTTTGAAAGCAGTGAGCTGTTTTGAGGACCAAAGCTGCTTAAGAATGTTGCGTTTTTGGCCGTCATTGGTCGGCTCCGGCTTGAAGGCGAAGTCGTACTGCTTGATATCGTTGCGTGGCCAACGAGCAATGGGAAAGATGTTCAGCTGGATCTGGATGTTCTTGACTG
This sequence comes from Microdochium nivale, assembly GCA_026745475.1. Taxonomy (NCBI): domain Eukaryota; kingdom Fungi; phylum Ascomycota; class Sordariomycetes; order Xylariales; family Microdochiaceae; genus Microdochium; species Microdochium nivale. The sequence continues at coordinate 695,103 of JANTFD010000010.1, forward strand.
TGGGGTCCTTGTTGTAACCAGGACGGGCGGCGAACTTGGTCTCTGACTTGCTTGTCTGCATGCGATGTGAGTGATTTACACCCAGAGGAATTTTGCAGTTACCCTGACTTACCATAGTGTAGGCTTCGATGGGCAGGTCGATACGCTTGCCAATTCGCTCCGCGACAGTCATCTCCTTCTTGTCACCACGTGCGGGATCGAAACCCAAGGCAGGAGGGAATCCCGGCTGAGCTCGGCTAGGTGAGGCAGTGCGCGAGCCAGCATGAGATCCAGGCTGGCCGCCAGCAAGCTGGGCAACGCCTTCCATAGTCTGGGGACGGCTTCCGGAGGCAGACATGGTTGCCTACGTTACTGGAGTGTCAATGAAGTTATTTCTCGTTCAAAAGGCTTAAAATCCGAAGCGACAGAGAAACCAAGAGCATGTGGCAGAAATGATCGAGATGTGAGGTGTTTGTGGTCGCGGCGAAGAAGTTGCTCTAGGTCGTGTGTCTACGGAAAAGGGATATTAAAGATGCAGGTACGACTTACGTCCGTGGTCACAGGTGACTGCTATTTGCCGTTTGGGTAAGGTTGAGTCGATGACTTTAGAGAAAACTGTACGTGGCAAAGAGTAAGTTTTGGTGTGCTGGAAGTATCTAAGATGAGGTTGAAGCAGTGTTCCAAGGACGAGGGGGGCTTGGATTGCCGAGCGAGGAATACAATGTGGCTGAAGTGTGTGTGCAGTGCTGCGAGAGGCCCGCGGGAAACCGGTGCCCCACGTGGTGGAGTGATGTGAGGAACGCGGTGCAAGAGAGTGTGCGGGAGATGCTTGGGTAGAGGTGGCAAATACGGAATAGGTCGTGCATGAAGTATGTAGCATTTGACTGACTGGAATAGTGTTGGAAGGAAGCTGTTGCAAGTTGGAGAGTGCTGTGTTGCGGGAGGAGGTTGAGTGCGGTGGAAGATGCAGCTCCGTTTGCCGTGGCGGATTGCGGGAAGAATGTTATTACACGAGTGGTGCAAAGGCCTTGAGATGCAAGAAATGGGAAATAGTGCGGGAAGGTGCAGGTGAGTTTTGCCAGGTGTGGAACGATGTACATATGCAGTCGCCGGGGTAACAAACGCGAAGATGGAGGATGCGCCTATGCCAAGAAGGAACCAGGAAGGAGCGAGGAGATATGCCACTCACGTTACGAGGACGAGGATCAGACGATCAGATGATCAGATCAAGCGGATTGATGTCAAGGGCTGAAGCTTTGAGAATATGTACTCGAAGTGTGACTACCTGGCGCTGTTGCTAGCGAGTCTGATTGTGAAGCGGGTTGGGAGGTAGTTGTTGGTGGCAGCGAGGCTCGAAGATACGCAGGTCCTTGAAGTTGTCTATGCGTTTGTTGGTGTTGGCAGAATGATGAGGAATGTGCTTAAGTAGTTGAAGCGGCTATGCACGTACGTGAAGTGCCTGAGGCAGTTGAGTCTTGAGTTGTAGTGCCTCAGTTATTTTGAAGGAAAGAAGTCGCGAGGCAACAGCTTGCTCAATACGAGGCCCACTATCGGTGGAAATGTTGCTGCGCGAGGGCTGAATGCTGGAGTGGTTGGAGAGATAGACGGAGTCTAGTTGGCTGCCGTATGGAGGAGGTGAGTGAGTCAAGCTTGACGTGGGCAGGGATGGGCCGTGTGAGAATTGACTTTAATAGTGAAGCTGAGAGAATTGTCTTGGGGGGTGACAAATTGTAGATGTCAATTCACGAGTAGTGGAAGGGTGGTTATGCCAGGAGCTCTTGCCCGGGCGATGAAGAAAGCGTGGTGTGTACTTGAATTGAGGTTGTTCTTGTTCATGGGAACGGCAATACGAGTACAGGATGTGTGAAGAACGGGAGGAGACGATGTGAGGCAAACAGTCACTCACTTCGATCCTGGGATGCAGGTCAAGAATTAAACCCAAAGGGGAGGAAGGAAGGACAAGTGGAGGTGTGCCCGTCTATATGATGTTGGTGTGCGACAGTATTCAGTATCACACGAACGAGACAGAGAACGTGAGCAAGCTTTGTCGTTTAGATCCAGAAGGTTCTGGGTACGAAAGGATCAAGTAGGAATTTGGACAAACACAGAAGTCAATGAGTTCGTTATGATGGGAGGGCTTAGCAAAACAAGAAGATCACCAAATTCGCAACTCACAATCCTGTCAAAAGAAGAAGGCACGCCACTAACTAATATGCAAAATAGTAGGAAACATGTGTCATATGATCAGCTACGTTCTCCTAGATTCAAGTACATGCATACCAGACAAACGATCCCGTGAAGCGTGCTCGCCCCGGAAAGATCTGGTTCGAATTTCCATGACGATCTTATGCTCCAGTCATTGTTTTCGCCGTTTGCATAAAAACTTGTAGCAAAGGTCATGATCATCCGTGGCGACACTGTTCACTATTGCACTAGTGGAACAAGGCATGGAAATGGTTCTCCGTATTTATTGATACAACTATTATCTGAGCACCAATATGGATCCACGGCTATCATCATGGCCTCGTCCGCAATCCAACGCGCATTAATATTTTCTTAGCCCTCGTCGTTGAACAATGGATACATCATCTCTGATCCAAGCTACCAGAACATGCCGCCTTCGCTCCAACATACCTCCCAAGGACCAATTATTGCCATCCACCGCCATACTGCTGCGGAGGCTGCCCGTAGGGATTGGGAGGCTGCTGTCCATAGGCAGCGCCCTGCCAGTACTGCGCGTTCGGCAGAGGCTGCGTCTGGTTGGCTGGATTGAAAAGGCTGGGACCAGGCGCCTGGTAGGCGGCACTGGCTTGCGCAGCCTCGTACTCGCCGCTCGACCCGGGGCGAAGAGGCGAGTTCCTGTACGGCGCAGAGATTTGAGCACCGCGAGCACCACCAAAGGGGCTGATAGGCCGACCAGATGCTGATGCGGGAACTGGTGACTCTCGGTTCTGCTGGGCATAGGCGGGATACTCGCTCGAGGCTTGCCTAGTGTGCGCGCGCGAGGTCGACTCCGTCCGGGCGTTGCGTGCTTGCATGGACTGCCAGTCGCGGTAGTCAGGCACGGCGGTATTGGCAATCAACCGGACCATGCCGTCGGGGCTAAAGCGCGGTGCAGTGAACGTTGAGGCTGGCGGAATCAAGCTGAGGAGGAAGGTGATGTCGCGCGGGATGGGGAGTGGTGTGGCAGCTTGGGAGGAAGCGCCACCTTGAGCACGTCTCTGCTGGTCTAAGCGGCGCCCGGCTGCACCCTTGAGCGGCGAGACACCTCGCGCCATCTTTCGCGGCGGATTGTACTCCTCCTCGTCGGCTTGGTAGGGACGTTTGGGGGAGTGGGTAGGCTGGAGAAATTGAGGCCGGGGACTCGGCTCATTGTAAGCGACAGGAGCAGGACTGTCGGGGATAGAGGCAATAGGCTGCTCCACAGATTGCATGATGAGAGCCTTTGGGCGCATCTGCGCGCCCGGTGAGACGATGACGCGTGTCGAGATTGGGTTGAACCTCTCAGTGGAAAACCGTGCCGCGAAATGAGAGAGGCTTGGGTCGAATGGGAAAAGCTCTGTCATTTCCTGCTCGAGCTGCTTAATTTGGGCGAGCTCGCCAAACTTCGCCTCGTAGCTGTGAAAGTATGTGTAGAGAGGTTTGAGCTTAGCAAGCATCTCGGGGCTGTCCTTGGCTTTGTCCTTGAACCTCTTGACCGTCTGCGAGAAGACAACCCGGGCGTTGGTGAAGTCGTGTCTCGCATGCAGATGCTTGAGGTACTCCACGATGAAGCGCTCCTCCTCTGGGAAAAGCTTAGCGCCACGTTCGAAGATCTTCGTAGCGACCGGGTCCTGGTAAATATCCCATTCCATGTTCGCAATCGCGACATAGACGTCACTCGTAAGACGGCCCCTGGAGCGGGACTCGGTGAAAATTGCGCGAATGCCAGCTGTGGGCTTGCCTGTGGCGGTCTTGCCTTGGCCCTGGATACGCCGAAAAGCACGCGCGAGTGCGATCCACAGGTACGAGATCTGCTGCGAAATGAGCTGAATTTGGGCGGCGAACCCAGCTTGGAGCGCCTTGATCCGTTCTTGCCGTACTGACGGGCCTGGCACGTCTTCGTTTATTTCGCCTTCGTCTTCCTCGGCTCCCAACGTCGGGTCTTCACGAGCCCTGGTAATTGCCAGTGTTTCTCGATCTTTGAGCTTCTTGATCATCTCGTATAAAGTATCGAAAGCCTGATCGTATGGCGCGCGAACTGCCTGGGCCAGCGCAGCCTTTCCTTCGTCGCCTTCCGAGACTTGGTGTGTTGACTCTATGCGATCGGCATGCTTCAATGCGAGCAGTGGACTCTCGGTGTTGGCTGTGACACCGTCCACCAGAAACTGAGTTCCAGCATCGCCTTTGTCATCAGTCAAATTCTGCTCAAAGCACCATTCTGCTGCCTCCACCCACAGCTCGGGCCAGAAACGCAGAGCCATCAACGCCTGCTTGTAGACATGCTGGATGCGCTGTTGATACGTTGCCGGGTCGTCTTGCTGGAGCACGAGAGGATCATCCTTTTCCCATGCGATCCACGCTTTCCAAAGGGCGATTTGTTCCTGATACTCGGCATCTCCGTCGAAGCCAGGTGCCGGAGGGAGACGCGGCACAGTCGCCCTTTGCAGACCTCTTGTCAAGTTCTCCAGGTGGGTGTTGGCGGTTCTTGCCGTCATGTATGACGGAGATCGCTCCTGTAAGAATTTTTGACCCTGAGAAACGTTAGTTGCCTGTCTTGGGTTTGTAGGTTGCTCAAATCGTGCTTACTGCTGTCTTATTCAATCCGAGTTCGAACTGGTTGTATTCTTTCCACAGAGCGTTAAGGTTGGGCATTGGTACACAAATGGCTCGCTGGTAGGCCTTGCGCAGGATGTCCATCTTTTGCTGATCTTGCCAGCTCGAACCTCCTACCTGTCCAGGGCCACTCTTCAGGAACTGGATGTAATCGGACCATATCTGTCCAGCGTCTCGGTCTTGGCCTATGTGTTTCAGCACGAACTCATACGAGGTGCTCACGACTTGCCGAGCCTGGCCTGTCGGGTCGTTCAGGTCGTGTCGCCGGCGGATGTAGTTAAGGTATGCTGTCCAGAGGTCTACATGCGGTACTGACAGTAGAGTCCTGCCGAAAATTGCTTCTGCCTGCTGGAAGTTGTCCAGGCTGAGTTCCATGGCAAGGTATTCAAGCCACATCTCTGCCGCTTGTGGAAAGACCACAAAGAAGCGCTCGTACACCTCCCGCGCGTCCTCGATCTTGTTGCGACGGCGCTGTTCTTGGATTAACGATCTCCAGGCGTCCACGTCTCCCCTCGGATCTTCCTTGACTCGGTCTTCAAGGAGGCCAATTGTGTCACTGTGCAGGCGCCCGGACATGGCAGGCGCTGTTCCGGCACTAGATTGAGCGCTTGGTAGAACGTTGATGGACGCGGCTGGCTTTTGGGACAGCGCCGACGCAGGCGAGGGCTCTCTCGTGAGTGATGTCGCAGCGGCGAGCGGCTGAGGAGCTGGGGTAGAATCATCTTCGTCCTCGTCGTCAGAGGATCCGACAATGAAACCTCCAGCTGTCTTTGGCTTCTTAGCTGGACGAGCGTCAGAGGTAGCTGTGCTAGCTGCATTTCGGGCGGGCGCATCGGGGAGATTGGTATCATTAGTTGGAGCAAAGGCAGGATCGTAGGAAGCAGACTCGGGATCATATTCTCCACCACCGTCTTCCTCTTCGTCCTCATCTTCTTCTTCTTCTTCTTCGTCTTCGTCATTAGAGGCAGAATCACTGGGGGAAGATTCGGCAGGCTTGGAAGCAGGATCATAAGCAGTGGCAGCATCATGTTCGCTATGCTCAATATTCTGATGTTCAGCGTCTCCACCCCATTCTCCTGTCGCCCAGTCCTGCTGAGCAGTCGCTGACTCGTCCGGCCCAGGACTGTCCATCACGGCCGCTAGCGGTAGATGATGCACGAGACGATGTCGCGTGGGGCGAGCTGAGGTCCGTTTGCGAAAAGCTTCGGACGGAATGTGAGGAATGGTCGTCGTCCGCAAGTATGCAAGTCGTCGTTTGAGTCCCGCGTGGGATCGGAATTGGGGTCTAGGCTGTTGAAATTCACTATGCGACGCGTACGCGTGTGTGGCGGCGGTCGGCTGTGCGCGCGCACCTACGTTCCAAGATTTGCGCGAGGTCGCTGTTCAATCTGGTCGGCAGCGGCGCGGCTGCGACGTTGTTGACTGAACAGTGTTGTCGCAGGAAAACGATGGAGATGATTGACCGGGCCCGAGTGCGCAGTGCAATGAGCCAAGTGCGATGGCCGATAAGGCGCGATATTGCTGTGCTGACTACCTGGACAAACGAAGACAGAGTCGTCGAGAGCTTTCTGGGACGAAAGTTTCGCTCTGCACGCAAGCTTGGGATCTCAAAGTGCTTGAGCTGCCTGCCAAGCACTTTGCTGACAAAGATGTGGGGCACCGGCTACTGTGCGATGTTCAAGTCCAAGTTCAACAAATCGTGGATACAGAGGGGCAAGCATGCGATAGGTCAAGCAAACCTTGGAAGCATAGCAGGGCATACACGAAAGGCCCTCAGCATCGTCAATAGAACATTTATCGGCTGTGCTGTAGTTGACCAAGAGATGCCAATCCAAGAACGTGAGGAGTCTGAAGAATTACCAGGTCTGGCGGTCAGCGCGTCGATCAACCAACCATCTGCGAATTTAATCATCAAGAGACGTAATTCGTGGTGCTCGGTAGGTAGCTAATTGGAGGAATGAATGCCAGTCGCTTGGCGTCTTGTGCTTGCTATGGCTAGTTTGCCATTGTAGTCCCTGTGTAGTTCGGTGATCTTAGCGTGCGTGCCTGTGAAGATAACTAATATTAGCTGGGTGACTGGAAACCACTTTACGCGCTTTCGCTCCAAGTCGTGGTCGCGTCTGGCAAGTACGCGTCGTCTTGCAGCAGCAGCACGCATTCGGCTGCAGCGACAAGGGGCTCGATCTGAGGCTGATCTGATGCCATGGATTGGCTGCCGGAACTCGCACTCCCCACCACCATGGCTGATGGGGAAGGAAGGAGCCCCTGCCAGCATGGCTCGCATGCTCGTGGGTCTCGTTGCTGGCGGGCTAGCCTAGCTAGCCCGGCCCAGCCCACCTTGTGCCTGAGTGCCTGCTCGTTGTGCGTGCTTGTGCCTGCAAGTGTGTATCACGACCAACGGGGCCCAGATGTCAACAATCTCGCCCGCCCACTCGCCCTCGCCGCCTTTTTCTATACAACAACCTCGCCGACTGCACACACCTCCTACCGCCCTTCTCTCACCTCACCGACCCAGTCGTCTGCTGTCCACGGAAACACTTCTCAAGCCGAATCCATCCAGCTGCGAGTTACACAGCATCCCCTCATCTCTTCCTAATTACACCGCTACACCCCCACCACCACAGCCACAACCGACTCCCGTGAGCCCATCCCTCAACATGTCGGTCGTTTCCCTCCTCGGCGTCATCTTCAAGAACAATCCGGCCAGATTGGCCGACAAGTACGAGCTCGAAATCACATTCGAGTGCCTTGAGCAGCTCGAGAAGGGTTCGTGACCCCGCCTCCGCAAAGCACAAGCTCCTACCGAGACCTGTCTCAGAGGCTCGTGTCTTGTGCCGAACATGCCAGCTGTCCCCTGCGAGGCACATAAAGCTTGCTGACAACTCGTGTGTGAACTGCTAGATCTTGAGTGGAAGCTCATCTACGTCGGTTCCGCCACCTCGTGAGTCTCTCTGCACAGCTTCTACGCCGCTTCACGCCCGAGTACTGGCGGCTAACCCAGACACAGCACGCAATACGACCAAGAGCTCGATTCGTTGCTCGTCGGTCCCATCCCCGTTGGTGTCAACAAGTTCGTCTTCGAGGCTGACCCCCCCAACACAACAAACATCCCCAGCAATGAAGTCCTTGGCGTCACCGTCGTTCTCTTGACCTGCGCCTACGACGGCCGTGAGTTCATCCGCGTTGGATACTATGTCAACAATGAGTACGATAGCGCGGAGCTCACCGCCGACCCGCCGGCGCAGCCCATACTCGAGAGAATCCGGCGCAACATCCTTGCCGAAAAGCCCAGGGTTACACGCTTTGCGATTAAGTGGTAAGATCTCCGCTATCAGCCTCTGCATGTGACACGACACAATTGCTAACACATTTTACGCTGATAGGGACTCTGAAGCTTCCGCCCCGGCCGAGTTCCCCCCTGAGCAGCCCGAAGCCGATCTCCAGGCCGATGAAGAGGAGTACGGTGCTGAGGAGGCTGAGGAGGAGGCTGAGGAGGAGGCAGCCGCTGCCGAGGAAGAGAGCGCAGCCGCCGCTAACGCTGACGGTGATGCTGACATGGCTGGTACCGCCGATGCTACCGCTGCCGAAGATGACGAGGCTACTGACGACGGCAGCGTCGACCTTGAGGATGAGAGTGAGGACGAGCTTGCTGAGGAGGAGGAATTTGAAGGCGAAGGCGAAGGCGAAGGCGAGGCTGCTGACGGCGACGATGCTATGGAGGTCGACGATAAACCTGCCGCTGCTGGTCCTTCCGCCAGCAAGCAACAAGTCGCGGCCAACTAAGCAGTCAACCCACCGTAAAGCAATGAGGTCAAGACGCATGCGCCCGCGTTGAATTGCGGCGGCAACGCCCTGGTCGGTATTGGCCGAGAAGAAAAGAGTATACGTGTCTGATGGTTCCAACGATGAAACGAGGGGCACGGCGAACATTTTTCAAGGGGGGGAGGCACATGTTATTATCACGGCGCGTGCATGGTCATAGATTTTACATATCAGGAGGTTTCAGGAAAATAAACCTCCAGGATACGTCAATGCGATGATCTTGAAATATTATCTTGATCGTAGTTGTCTTGGATTTGGTCCTCCGCAAATGCCTTATTTTTTTTCTTTTTTTCTTTTTTTTCTTTTGCGCGTCTTTGCTTGGACCAGCGAGTGGCACAGTCTCACGGCCGGAGTGTCGGCTTGGTAGTGACGTTTTCAAAGCGGAATAAGGTCCTAACTTGTAGTAATGATGTAGCAATACACGGCAGCCGGTGTATAGGTCATCTACAGAAATCATGGTCTTCGCTGATGCTTGACAGGATACTGCATGCTTGTCTCCTGTGCTCGCATGGCGAGGTCGAGTGCCATCTCCAGCCTCTCGAACCTCTGCTCGTCTTTACTTGGACCCTTGCCAGGCTCCACCTCGTCTTCATCCGCGAACATGACGGGGTCGAGGGCCTGCAGCGCCCCAATCCGATCGAGGACATTGTCCTCGATAACCTTGACCTGCTCGGACACGTCGCGGCCCTCGGCGCTGCGGTTCAGCCACGGCGAGACCGACTGGCTCGGGGGCCTGATCCGAGTGTTGCTGGCGATATTACCCAGAGACATCCACTGGAACTCATTGATTATATAGTCAAAAGAGATGGCCGAGTACGAGGGCTGGATGGCCATCTCGAACGTGGTCTTGAGGTCGTCCGTGCTTGTGATCCACAGCTGTCCCATTGCGCTCGGGCTGGGTCGGACTTCGCCACTAGCCGTCTTGTCCGTCCGCCGTGTGTCTCCGTGCGCGGCACCGGCTGGCAGTCCTGCGTGTGGCAGTGATGTCAATCTTGATGGCGTAGGCCTCGTCTGAACCGCACTGGGGTGTTCGACCAGCAGCAGCACAGTGCTGTACGTTTTGTGCCGGAAGCGCATAATAGAGTACTCAGCGCCCGGCTCGCTCACGAGGCACAAGGACGTGCGTCTCGTGCCCTGGTGCTGCACGACATCGACCTGGGTCGGAGGAAAGTAGTCGGCCAGGTAATAGCCGTTCGAGTACAGCACGTGGCAGTCGATCCACCAGACCGCGTTGGACTGCACATTTCTGGCCCGGGTGCCGTCTTGCAAGTAGATCGACAGACGCCCAGCTTCTTTCTCAACAATCTCGGGCACGAGGAATGGCATCGCAGCACGAGCTCTCCTTGCCAGTGGAGCGGTATTTACACCGCCGCGATCCTCCAGCTGCAGCGGCAACGCTACACGATATCTGCCGCGAGGGGACCATTCATAGCAATCAAGTAGTGCCAAGCCGAGGGCTGGTGTGACATCCCCCATCTTGGCCTCCACTTTCCTGATTTTGTTGGTACTGTGTAAAGAAATGAATAGTAAATCAATGTGCAAGCCCAGATTTGTAAGAAAGTAGTGCTGGCCTTGACGGAGAGTCCTGTTGGCTGAGCTCCAGCCGTCAAAGGCACATGGGTGAGGTGCAAGTAGGGGAGGCGCTTCATTGACGTCACCTGTCAGGGAAAGCAGTCGAGAAAGCGGGCTGGCGTACAGACCCCAGGCGAGTAGAGTGTGGTCATAAGTGCTTCGGATGATCTCCTGTTGCAGGCGAAGGAAGGCTTTGTGGCCTTCGCCATAGAGAAGTGGCATGTTTATGCCTAGCAGTCCCAGTAGGCAGTATGCCATATCCTCTTTTCTGGACGTTTGGCGGTCCGAAGCCCAGGAGAGTCTTTCGGCAACGCTTGCATCCTCGAGTCGCTTCGGAAAGACGAGGAAAACCCGACGAATGGAAGTGATGCTTTCAAGGACATCCGAGAAGCCCTCCTTGGTGCCAATTTTCGACCACGTCCGGTCTAGGAATACAACCTCGCTTGGAGCCAAGAGCTCTTGGAGGGTCCAGCCTCGAGAAAACCATCTGCTTTGGCGAAGGGATTCCAAGACGTCCTTGCTATACGAATCCTGGAAGACCCTGGTCCATTGCACATCTGAGAGGAACGCAAAACAGACTTGCGCACCCTGATACCACGCAAACATGGAGTTGATTGCTTCCGACAGCTCGGCACTGCTGGACTTATCAATACATATGGTGTCTATCCATGCCCAGTCCAGTCGGAACTGCTGAGCTACTCTGCAGCAGCCTTCGATCTTGGCGAAGCCAGGCTTTCTTTGAGCCTCCTCCAGCCCTTTCAGCAGATCCTGGTGCACGAACTCGTTCTCCCCCCACGTGTGGGAGAGGATTGCGTAGGGCGGGATGCTGTCATCGAGGAAGTCCTTGAGCTGGTACGTCTTGGTGTTGATGAGCCGCATTTCTGGATCTGGAGGTTGGTCATGGCCATCAGCACAGCAGCCGGCTTGTGCGAGAGACGAATCCGGGTTTCACGGAATTCCTGGGTTGTTCGTTGCAATATTCGCGAGGGTCTTCGAAATTAACCCGCTCAAGTGCTTTGTGCTAATGAAGACGAAAGAAGCGCAGACGTCGCTGCTTGATGCGGCTGATGACATGTATCCTTCCGTAGTCAAGGTCAGTGGGCGGGGCACGCCGAGTGGCTGGCACTGGCGACCAACCCAAGCTGCTGACAGTACGGCGCCGCCGAGTCGTGAGCCTGAATCTCCATGCCGAACCTCATTGCTTACTTCGGTAAGAAGGTGTCGTTCTCTAGCAAGTCGTCGATGTTGCGCGAACATGTGAACGGCGTCCCCGCGGTTAGGAACGCGGTCGCTCCGAAAGCGAAGGAAGCCGACCGGTTAGCTTCATACAGGCGGCATTCACGGCGGAATTCACGGCCAGGATCGGCTCAGGGTTCCGGGCAGCCGTGGAGGCGAGGGAGGATAGGGTCGCTAGCAGTGTCAAGCGCCGGCTTAGGGGTCTGCATGGCTGGCCTCCCTGAGACGCAGTTGAACTCGCCCAACACAACTTTGATCTGTGGGTGCAGGTGGCTGATGCGGATGCTTGCCGGGGCTGTCCAGGTGATGTTTTGAAGCGAGTCGAGCTGGCTGCTCTGACATTGGCGGCAGGCACAACGCAGCACCTGAAAGTGTGCACTTGCAAATGTGCGCCCATAGAACGACAACATCCACAACTTCCCCAGCTCGTAGCAATTGGAAGTCGCCGAACCAACCAACCTGACATTGCTAATTGTTGCGTCCGCCGGGGCAAACAATGCTTGGCCCGGTGCGCACGACTGGGCGCGCAGAGATTGTGATCCCCGCAACTGCTAGACACGCCGAGACGGCCATCTTGGCCCATCTTGGCCCAGCTTGGCGTCAACATCGTCGTCTTGGTCAAGACTTGTTGCACCCTCAAGCACACGCCAAGAGCACGGGTGGCAGCCCTAATCCGCCATGACCCACCTCGACTCTGCCGAGTTGTTTATTTCCGAGAGGCGCCTCCCGCTGTCACACGAGCATGCTGAGCATGCCCATTGCCTCATCCGCCGAGTCCTTCTTGGCTACTTGGCGTGCAGCAAAACCACCCACTTGCGCGTGACGTCGTTCTTCGCGGCTGCCCTCCTCGGGCAAGATCGGCCTCGGGCAGCCTGCACCCAGGTTGCACCCAGGTGAGCCAAAGGTAATGGAAACACCCCGTCCGAGGAACTGCTCCGTCGCCACGCCTGGGTCGTCCCTGCTCCAACGGCGACATGATTCGACCGCCAGCTGCCTCGGGGTATAAAGACATCCAAGCACCCCAAGCCCGGGACGTTGCCTGAGTGGAGAGAGGGCGTTCCAGCATACCCATCCTAAGAAGCTTGCCATTTTTTTTTACCAGCATCCATATACTGGCATTCCGAGTGGCCATGTCTTCCGGTGCCGGTCTCGAAGCTGTAGAGGCTGCCCGAGGCAATGCCGTCAGCCTCGACAATCGCGTCCACGGCGAGCCTCTGAAGAGTGACGTTCACGCGCCTGTAGACAACGAGAAGACCTCGAGCGAGTCTCTGTCGGGCAATGGCTCGTCTGTCCTCCGGGGGCCAAACGGCGAGGAGTACCCCACCGCAGAGGAGCTTTCGACTCTGGAGCGCGTCAAGGGGCCCATCACTTGGATCATCTACACGATTGCCTTCATCGAGCTGTGCGAGCGTTTTGCTTACTATGGCACAACCGCTGTCTGTGAGTGCTGTCCGAACCCGACAGATTTCCTGTTCATCATAGTTTCACTGCTGACAACAAGTCCAAAGTCGTCAACTTTATCTCGCTGCCGATGCCAGACGGGTCGACCACCGGCGCAGCAGGAACCGACGGGCAAGCCGGTGCTCTGGGTTTCGGCCAGCAGGCTTCCACCGGCCTGACTCTATTCAACTCATTCTGGGCTTACCTCATGCCACTCTTCGGTAAGTCTTTTTGCGGATCCCTCTGCAAGCACTCACAGCTAATGCTAGCCAGGTGGTTACGTTGCGGATTCCTACTGGGGCAAGTACAAGACCATCCACATTGCCATCGCGGTCGCAATGTTAGGACACATCATTATCATCGTCTCCGCCCTGCCTTCGGTCATGACAAACCCCAACGCCGCTCTTGGCTGCTTTTGTGTCGGTTTGATCTTCTTCGGAATCGGCGTGGGATTCTTCAAGGCCAACATTTCGCCCATGATTGCAGAGCAGTACGAAGCAACTCAGCCGCGTCCCACTGTCAAGACCCTCGCAGACGGCAGACGCGTCATTGTTGACCCTGTCCTCACCATCTCCGTCATCTATATGCGCTACTACTTCTTCATCAATGTGGGAGCTGTAGTCGGACAAGTATCGATGGTCTACGCAGAAAAATACGTCGGCTTCTGGCTGGCCTACACACTCCCGACGATCCTCTTCGTCATCTGCCCGATGGTCCTGATTGGATTCAAGTCAAAGTACGTGCGCACGCCTCCGACTGGATCCGTCCTCGGCAAGGCGTCTGGGCTCTTTTTCCTTGCGGTCAAGAAGAGCAACGGCAAGATCCGCAGCGGACAAGGCTTCTGGGACAAAGTGAAGCCTAGCAACATCCCAGAGAACGAGCGTCCAGAGTGGATGACGTTTGACGACACCTGGGTCGAGGAGGTCCGTCGCGGGTTTAAAGCTTGTCTCGTCTTTGTCTGGCTCCCGATCTGGTGGCTCGCTTACAACCAGCTCAACAACAACCTCATCTCGCAGGCCGCATCGATGCGCCTGGGTGGTGTCCCCAACGACATCATCACCAACCTCAACCCGATTACTCTCCTCATCTCCATTCCAATCTGTGACAAGTTCTTGTATCCGGCACTGCGCAAGGCTGGATACCAGCTCACGCCTATCAAGAAGATGACTACAGGCTTTTTCCTGGGTAGCCTCTCCATGATCGTGGCAGCGATTATCCAGCACTACATCTACATGATGTCACCATGTCGCGAGGCCTCTGGGTATGGCTACATAAAGCACTGTGATGACCCTCCGGACTTGAGCGTCTGGATTCAGACTCCTGCGTATGTTCTCATCGCATTTTCCGAGATTGCCGCTTCCATCACCGGCCTTGAGTACGCATTCACAAAGGCCCCGAAGAATATGCGTGGCATGGTCACGTCCATCTTCTGGTTTAGTCAGGCTTCTAGCGCAGCTATCTCGCAGGCTTTCGTCGGCCTGGCCAGGGACCCTCTGTTGGTTTGGCTGTACATGACAGTTGCCGTCATATCCTTCATTGTAAGTCTTGCAACTCGCGTTGATACATCACCTGACGTTACTAATATTCGACACAGGGCGGCGTTGGTTTCTGGTTCACATTCCGCGAGCTGGACAAGGAGGAGGAGAAGCTCAATGCCCTTCCGGATAGCGTCTTCAAGGGAAGCCGCAACAAGGATATGGACATTGCCACGGCTGAGGCCGCGCAGAACGAGCAGGAGAGAACCAGGCATGCACAGGGTCTGGACAAATAGTGATGTTGTTAAAAGCGGGTGCGCCGGATACTGTCAACTACACTTTGCTGGTACATGGAAAGTGCACTGAACAATTTTGATCCATGCATGTCCTGTGCGAAGTCTCGTCATGCTTTGATCCTACAGAGTGCACCTATCAATATTTACGCCTGTCAGCATCATGGATCTTATGTGATTTTTATTCGTGATTATTATTATGCTCACGCCTCAGCCCTCGTCTCTTGCAAGGTATGCTGCTCTGTGTCCATTGTGATTAGCCAACCGTGGGCAACATTAAGATCCAATGCCTCGGCATGCATGAAAGGGGACCGGAGCAAAACAAAGAAAGAAAAGTGAGCTCGAAATACGGGAACAACTCCTATGGACCTGTTGGCTAGAGAAGCCCGGTCCACAGAAAGCTCTCAATCATCCTCCACTGGGAAATTATTCTGTGGTCTCTCTCCTATCCTTTTGCCAGAGACGGCGGGCCACCCTCAAGGCCTGCTTAAAGAGCTTGCAAGACGCCCGGGCGGCGTGTGTGGCAATGCCGATGTGGTGTGCCTGCCGGATATGAAACGGTACTCTCCTATCCCGTTGTGTTCCGCTCGAAGGCGCGTTGGCGACTAACCATCGCTGTCGAGGTGGGCAGCCTTGGGAAACAATAAGATGGTGAATGTGCGTGAATACCGAAGTCGTCTCGCGCTGAGAGAAAAAGCGCCTCTCAGCGGTAATGCTGGACAATTGGCTTTTTTTTTTTTTTTTTTTTGGCTGCTGTGAATGTGTGATGCCAGTCGCTGGTGTGTGTGAGTGTGTGTGTGAGGCTTCGATCGTCGAAGATGGAGTTGATGGAGGAGACACAGATTCCCGGTAACCCCCGAGCTCGCATCAAGGACATCCGACCGGGGACGATCTTTACACCTTGAAGTCCTTTGCAGACGCGCATCTTTTGCTATGCGGATCAGACCTGGACTGTCACCTAAATCGCGGCTCAGTACCTCTTGACCTCCTTTCCCTTCCCGTTGCCCTTGTTACCAACCCCATCACCATTGCCGTAATATTCATCATACTCATCATCCTCAGTCTGGGCATGGTGGAGACGAGCACCACCACCACGTCCGCCGACACTGCCAGCACGTCTGTCGCTGCCGCTGTCGCTGGCACGACCGCTGCCTCTACCACGAACAGGAGTTGCGAGCCCGCCGTTGTTGTTGCCGAACCACTCGCCCGCCTCGATGAGGCTCGCGCTGCCGCCGGGGGCGTTCCTGTTGGACGCGATGACGCCGTGGCCCCCACGGTACGGGTTCCGGTCGGCGTACCCGCCCGGGTGAGTCGAGGCGGGCGCCGCAGGAGTGGGCGCGGCGCCGGTCATGCGGGGAGGCGTGGTCGAGTAGGAGAAGTCGCGGACGCTTCTGCTGCTCGGGGCGTGCGCCGCCGACGGGAGGAAGTCGTGGCTGGCGTTGATCGCGACAGGGAGGACGTTTGCAGAGAAGCCACGGGAGTGTCCGGGGTGGTTGTAAGCGTGAGCGTGGCTGTCAGGTTGGCCGACGGTCTGATGACCAGCGGAGCCGCCAGCGTGGGCACTTGCGTTTTCATAGTTGCTCAAGGTCCCGCTAGCACCGCGGTAAATGGCGGAAGTGCTGCCGCGAGGCGTGGCCGTGGTCGTGGAGTACAAGGATGACGAAGACGGGGAGGGAGGCGACGACGACCGGTTGGATCCCGTGGCGTATGCGGCGTACGAAGGGTGCGAGATCCCGCAGTCGGCGAGGCTCTGGAGGACGCCCTGCCGGTCAGCGGCGAGCCTGGCCTTCTTGGCTTCCTGGTCGTTGTTGTCTTCGCCAGCCTGCTCGGCGCGCTGGTAGGAGCCGAACGAGTCTGAGTCTCGAGCGATGGGGATTCGGGGATTAGGTCGGGGACCGTGGGGCCGCGCTGCTTGGTGATGTTGAGGGGGCGGTGGCGCTGGGCGAGGAGTCGATATACTCAACGTTGTCGTTGATCTTGACCCGTGGCGCTGCAGACGAGGGGTTTGCGAACGGGTGATCAGAAGTGCGGTTGGTTGGGAGCCGGCGCGTGTTCACTGAAGCTTCAACCATTTTGACCGTGGGACGGCTGCTCACGCGCTCGCGGTGGACGGCTGGTTGAGGCCGACCGCTGTCCTGATACATGGCGCTGCTGCTAGAGGCTGCGGCGCGGGCCTGCTGCTGCTCGATGCTGGGAGTTGCCACGTCGAGCGAGGCACTGCGAGAGCGGAGAGCATCGAAGCCGTGCTCGTCTTGGTGGTGGAAAGTCGGGGTGTGGCGTGCAGAGTTGGTTCGCACGGATCCAAGCTCAATGTCAGACTCGTTGGGAATGGATGATCGGAGTGACGGACGCAACGAGGTTTCAAGGAATCGGCGGTCTGTCAGGCGAGGCGGCGGCGAGGTTGTTCTCTCGCGACTGCGAATGGTGCCACTGACAACGCTAGAAGTGTTATGAAATCGCGGTTAGTCGTGGCTCTTGGTATGAGGAACCTGAAGAGGATGTCTTTCAAGCTGGGTCAAAATATCAGAACATACCTGGGCCTCATTGGCGATGGGGGCCTTGACAGAGAGCGGTGGCCAGGGGGGCTGCCACTACGGCTTCGCTGTCGGCGTTGCCGAAGCTTCTTGTTCCATTTATTTGGGAGCCGAAAGCACATATTATCGTTTCTGGCAGCTGACCAAATTTGTGGTATTGTTGTGTTGGTGCTCTTCGTGTGTGGTAGGGTCAATTCTCGTCTTGTGCCTTTAGCAAAGCGCGGTCAATGGCAGGTTGAGTGTAGTGTTGGGTGTATAGCAGAGCGAGGCTTAGTGCAAAGTCAACGGTAAAAGTCAAGTGTGGTGTTGTCGGCAACAGAAGGGTGCTCGCGTTGCTACGGTGAGGTGTAAGAAGCATTTATATGGTTGGGTCTCCTGCAGTCAGAGTGTATAAGCCTAGATATGCCTAAGGACGGGAAATTGCCTGCCTCCGATACTCGCTCCCCGCGACGCCCCCTCGTGTTTACGGGCTAAAACGCGTGCTCCGGAACATTATTCTCAAGACTGCCGGGTCGTTTGTGATATCTCAAAGACTAGAGGGGAGCGTTTGGCAGAGTCAATGGGAAAGAGGCAGAGTGGACTGTATCAGACATACTTTGGTGTGAATAATCTGTTCAAGAGAAGCGTTTCCTCCTAGTGGTCATGATAATGCCTTTATGCCGGAGAGATATCCAGCCAGTTAAATTGTCATGCGAAGCTCAGGAACCATCTATGTATCAAATATTGGAGAGTAAGTCCAGTTCTCTCATTGGGATGGTCAATTGCTCGGAATTACTGCCCTCTAGGAGGGGGGGTGGCAACTGCAGCATCTATTACCATTGGTCCTACATAACCGACATCTTAGTGTGCTTCCTCTCAAACCTCGTACTCGGCCATATTTGCATTGTCTGCTTCATCAAAATGAATTCTTTTTGTGCGTCTCAAGCGATGTCTCTCGCTGGGGCGCTCTACTGCGAGATCTTTTGAGAGCTTTGGATAATTGCTGCTCCGATGGGCTTGGAGTCTCTGCGGCCTCGAGATCCCCTATCACGCGTTCAGGCATTGCTTTGTCGATACGAACGGTTGGCTCGCGTGACGGTAATCTGAACCCGGCTGACAACGCTAGCTATTTAATTTCTCCGCCGTGACCCGTGTTGACTGCTCGGTCGCTAGAACGACCGGGACAATGTTTTAGTCGCTCATTCAGGTAAGGCAGGCTGGGCAGTTACTCGCTGTGTGGTAACGGCACTGTGTTCCGGCACAAGTGGTTTCGCGGCGTTCAGTGGGTTTTTAACGGTGTCTACATTTGTGTTGAAGCTTTTGTCGGCGTGGATTTCTACTCTTTCTGCATTTTCTGGTTGTCCGAATCAATTCAATGCGTCTCTAGTTGCTGGGAAGATGAAAGAATAGCATTGACCGGCTTCTTGGATAGTGGGAAGTCGATTGCGTATCATACAGCAATTACAAAGTCCAACTCTCTTTCCTGTTGATGCTAGCAGGTCTTGTTTGTTTGGTGACCTCACGTGAACCGTGAAACCCTGGAACTGATTGCTTAGGAACTTTGTTTTCTAAATCACACGGAGAATATGAAATTAT
The DNA here is from genome assembly GCA_026745475.1 of Microdochium nivale. Lineage (NCBI taxonomy): Eukaryota > Fungi > Ascomycota > Sordariomycetes > Xylariales > Microdochiaceae > Microdochium > Microdochium nivale. The sequence goes on from JANTFD010000010.1 coordinate 713,844, forward strand.
GAGGCGTACATATGCTGGTTTATGAACATAGCTAATTTTCGAAAGTCTGAGTGAGACTCGAAGGCTGTCAAGTGAACTCAATCCACAAGATAGTGACCTTTGCTGACACCAAATCCCTTCGAGGGATGTGAAATCTCCGAGTGTCAGAGTTTGGACGTGCGCGCTGCCAATCACCAACAGTATCAGCAGCGGAAGTGCACCAGTTTCGAATTCCAAGGCGCGTGAAAGGCGTAGGTTTTCCTGTAACCCAGGTCGCTGAGACCATGCTTTACGCTCACATAGATCTTGAGCATGTTAGGATATTGTTTGAGCTGAAGAATCATGGGAGTGAGTGTAAGGCTCTGAGAGACAGATTCTGTTCCGCTGAAGAATGATGCTCCTCAAGACTATCTGCCCCAAATACTGAAAAGGTCGAGTCATTTGTTCGCAAACTCATTTTTTCGAAATTGGTAAAATTCCTGCGGAGCTTTATTCTTTTATACAGAGATTTTGAGCGATGCTCAGAACGGCCATTTTCTTTTCAGTCGCCTAATTGCGCCTCTCGTTGTGGTATTGTGGTGGCTTTGAAGGTTGCAACTACTTGCTCGCCACCCATAGAGTGGCCTCATTCCTGGCGATTCTTTATTGCGAATTGCGACTGGTCCCTGTTGGAGAGAAATAGACAAGATCAGCTTTAATCCGTATTGCGGCGTGTTGACTGTTCGTCGGCAGGGAAGCCGCGAGGGTGGGATGGGGTTGGATTTCGCGGAGCTATGCTACTTGCGTCGCAGGGACGGCACTCCGCTGTGCGTTATTGGTTTTCCTATTCGTTGTGCTATTTCGGGTATCAGGACATGCGTACACGTAGGGATCTATAATGCGTGTTCTGTTAAAACACATCTTTCCTCGTTATTTTGGTAGTGGGTGGGACGTGGAAATGGGGGATTTGGTCATCGATGAAATCTTTGTTCAGGTGGAAAAGAGCTGAAATAGAGATATTTGGTTTTCTTTCGCGATGAAGAAGATGTGCCAGTTCCGCAGATATATAATTATTATTATGATATTGCAGAGCATAGCCTACCCTGTTCCCTGTTTCTTACGTTGGCAGTTCTGGCCCGTGGTGTCGCTCTGCGTGAAAAGAATGTTGAATTGTAGGCTGGCCCCCTGATAAGGAGCAATCAACCTAGAACCAGCAAACCAAAAGGGACAAAAGATCTACTATCCGGCACGCTGACTTGAAAGAATGACAAAAGATCATCAAATTATTATTATGCTGCCATATCTGGGTCTATGCTGCGCTTTGAAATGTATCCTCGGTGCAAATAAGGCTAAGTTCACTATGAAGTGGCGATGCAGGAGCACGCTTTTGCGTGTTAGATATTTCATATTATTATACGTAGTGCATCACTCAACGCGTGTACGACTGGAGAACTATTGTTTGCCAGATCTTTTGTGCCGAAAATATGGAATTGTTCCAGGGCGACAAATCGGGTTCACAACTTGATTAACGACGTAAAGACATCTGCGAAGAGGTCACCAGAACCACGACACAGGTGAATTCCGACATAATTTCTGTTTTGTTTTCCCCTTTGAACCGTGACCTGGATTCAACTATTTCACTATAGCAAACGTATGAGTTGTTTGATCGCCGGGCTTGTCATCTTGACTGGTTTACTCCCCTAGATCATTGCCCAGCCGTGAGAGCTTTGCCGGGAAGATGAAGGAAGGAAACGACGTTGGGCAATAACAACGTGCAGCCACATATCTGAGTTGCGAAACACATTAGTTGGCCATGTAGGAGACTCTACTCTTCCTAGAGCCTCTCATTCGGGCTTGCTTGCACCGTAGACCCAAGCTTTCTATGAGCGCCGGTCTTTTGCCGAAACACGTAGTTCATCTGCGCGACTTTGCATTATGTGTCTCGAAAAACAGGATTAACGATTCATCCAGGAGAAGCGTGTAGCGATTTTTCGGAGATGGGAAGACTTTGTTCAATGGCCCTTGCTCAGTCTTTGTCTAGCCCCCTGTCCGTCCCACAGAGATCGTGTTATTAGGTATGACAAAGGCTTGTGCTCGGCCGATATGTCACGTAGGTGACATGATGGAGAGACTGCTCTTGTATCGTGGTGAAGTTTGGTGGATTGTAGGTACTTGCGTGCCTGGGATTGCATGCAACGTGAAACAATGAATTTGTGCAGCTGAACTTAAGCCCATGCTTGGTGCCAACCCTGACGAGCCAGCTGGCTCCGAGTTGCCAGGTCACTCAACGCATCAGGGACGTGCTCGCGCCACCAACGACTGCCATGCTGGCATGATCGACAGCTCGCATGCTGATACTGTACGCGTGTGAGTGTGGAGAAAAGCTGGGCACGTCAAGCAGGGGCTCGGCCACATCTTGCTTGCCTTGGCATTGTGCGGTCAAAGACGATCGAATATGTCGGCGCGGGGATGGGCTATGAAGTCGTTTGCTAGGATGTACTATGTGGCTGTCTTGGAGGGTTTTGGATCGTACAGAGCCGAGTGAGAAAGCTGGCTGAGGCCGGTGGGCGGTGGGCGGAAGGTTGGGACGAGGACGAGGAAGGAACGGACAGGCGCATTTCGACATTGACATTGTTGAAGAGCAGCCCCACTGCGCGAGCAGGCTGGTAAGTAGTCCTGAGCGGGCCATCTCTCGCTCCCAGCATGCCTGCCCCCAGCATGCCTCCAACACTGAATCATCGTCCATCTCGAAAGCCAATAACACGACTCGGGATACTCAGGGCGAGACCGACAAGTCATCGTATGCGAGCTCCGGGCGGACATGCAATCTCGAGTCTCAGCCTCCCCTGACCAGCATCGCTACACCACCCCGGTCACCACCTGCATGCTGCATGCTGCACGCAGGACCGGGGAGTCACGACACACACACACGCCAACTGCACGTCGAGCTACCAGTCACATCGCCATTCCGCACCTGGAACCGGCTCGATAGGTCAAAGTCTGCCCACGGCCCGAGCTAGCAGTCTACAGCACCCAGTCGCCCGCCTCCTTTCTCTGCGACGCTTCCGTGCCACGCCTCCACGCCTCCTCGTCCCTCCCCATCCTACCTGAGCTGAACCCGGCCTGCATTGCTTGCCACTCTGCCACCTTTTCACCTGGCTTCGACAGCGACGACTCTGCGTCCAAGTCTAGATGGACCACCCCGGCCTCGATTGCAGCGAGGATAAACCTAACGCCCTAGATCACAAGCCGGTTCTCGAAGCCTCTACCTCTGACTCGCCAACCGCCTTCGAGGCGCAGTATGAGGTACCCTATTTCCCATTTGGCGGCCCAATTAGTCTTGGAACCACTTACTGACCGCCCGCAGGCAGAGTGGAATGACGATGTCGACTCGGCCCTGGGAGAGGACGGCGAGGAGGATGATGACGAGTACGTGCAACGCCACGATCATCGTGTTCGCACGTCTGAGAGACTTACATGCAACCCTGGTGCTGATTAAAAAACAAAACCCGATGCAGCTCATCGTCGACCGCCTCTCTATCCGACAGCATTTGGCAGTATCGTCGCATCAACGGCAGGACATACCACAACGAGCGGCATGGCACGTTCTACTGCTGCCCCAACGACGCGCGCTCAAATGATGCCCAGGATCTTAGGTATTGGCAGAATTGATGAGAACGGCCTCTTTTCTGTACCAGCGCGACTAACAACTATCCTAGCCACCAGACATTCCTGCTCCTACTCGAAAATAAGCTGTTTCTAGCGCCCTTGCAAAAGGACAAAGTAAGGGTAAGCCAAATAATCCTGAAGCTGGGGTATCTTTGTGCCTCCCACCTCGTTGAATCTGCAGCATACAGGCTGACGGCTTGGTTCTTGGACTGCACCAGCGAGTTTTGGACCTTTGTACAGGAACCGGTAAGTTTTCGTCCGCGATGCTACATGAATCACCCTTCTGACACACACTGTGAGACAGGAATGTGGGCCAAGTGAGTAATTGCCGAGCTTTATTTTTCTTCTTTCTCGTGCCTTTCGGTGATACTTAGCCGTTCCTGTAGCGACTTCGCCGACGAGTTCCCCGCCGCAGAGGTGATTGGCACCGACATATCGCCCATTCAGCCCCTATGGACGGCGCCGAACTGCCGCTTCGAGATGGAGGACGTAGAGAGCATGTGGACATACCCGCATGGCTCATTTGACTATATTCACATGCGCACGCTGTGCGGCGCCGTACAGGACTGGCGAAAGTTGTTCGCCCAGGCGTACGATACGCTGGCGCCAGGAGGATGGGTTGAGAGCTATGAGACAGAGGCCGTGTTCATGAGCGACACGTACGACATCCCAGACGACTCGCCGCTGACGACATGGAGCAGCTACTTCGACGAGGCGGGCAGGAAGATCAACCGCTCCTTCAGAGTGTTGCAGGACGACGTGCAGCTCGATGGGATCAAGGCCGCAGGCTTCAAGGACATACATGTCGTATCATTGAAGGTGCGTTCTTGGGGGTCGAGACAAGCAGCTTATTTCTGCCATCGACTCGCATATACTGACAAATTATCTTCACTCAGTCGCCCCTTGGACCGTGGTCGTCTGAGCCGAGACTCAAAAAGTCCGGTATATATGCGTATCTCGCCCTGGAGCAAGACCTGGAAGGTAGGTCGAGACTGTGGCACAGAAAAAGCCGTCCGAGTCAAGTTTCTGGCCACGGCTATCAACCCCCCGCAAGCTGACATGTATGCCCACCTCGGCGGGTAATTCAGGGTATATCGCCTTCGTCTGGACAACGCTTCTCCACAAGTCGCTCGACGAGCTGCATGTCTACCTGGCACGGTTTCGCAAAGCGATACGAGCCGACAAGCTGCACGCATATCTGCCCCAAAGGATAGTGTATGCACAGAAGCCGCTTGACGCCGGATGATGAAGGGCTGGCCGCCACAGCACAAAAAGAGAGCACGGCACTGGAATTTATGGGCATCCTATATTTACAACCGACCACAGCGGCGGGAGTAGCATGATCGCCTTTAGAGACAGCTTGCACTCGGTCTGCTAGAGACTAGACCAGTTTAATAACTATGAAAAAAAAAAAGACATACTACTTGGGCCTCGCCCGCAATAAGCAAGATACACTAGCTAGGTGAGCTAATACGACGATACGATGTTCTAGGAAATCATAATCCCATCAAGTCGGCTGGCGTGCATCGTACTCAGCGATGCCTACGCTCGATCTTAGATGGTAAGGTCATCTTGAGCATGACCTTGCCCATGAACACCACCACCTCCACTGCTTCCGGCGCCGCCACCAAGAATCCTCGTAGTCGGCGCAGGTGGTTGTCTGCTCGGTAGCCACGTTGCGGGAGACATGTGCTGTGATGACGCATGCCTGGGGTGCGACGCCGATATCATAGTAGACAAAGACTTGGTAGATAGTTCGGTGGCGACGGTACTACTCGTATAATTTATACTGCTGGCAGGTGTGATGGCGCTCACCGTCCCCTGGCCCAGTGTGGGGGTTGACAGCTCCGTCCACGAAGCAGAAGAGTTTGTGTATAGTGGCTTCGGCGTCGGTACGACAGTCCCCGGGAACGGGGTGGGAAGGATCAAGCTCGTCGCGTTGACATGTATGCTCGCGGTGCCGTTCCCGGCTCCTGCCGTGGGGGAGCTCCAGGAGGATGCGGTACTGTTTGGAAAAGAAGTCGAGTTTGCCCCGGCCATGGACGTTGCGGGTGGGATGAAGCACGTGGTGGTGAGATTATGCGACACACAGACGGATGTCAGTGGAATAGGCAGGATTGTGCCTGTGGGAGTCCCATGGGTGGATTGAGTTGTCGAGGTCGGACACCACCAGTGCGAAGTCGTCAGGCATGGGTCTGGAGGCACCGAGTGAGTGAAGCTGTGGGTATGGCTGTAGGAGTCGCTCGCGCTCTCACTGCCAGACTGGGACGTGCTCTGACACCAGGTCGCCGAGAAGACATCGCACAGGTCCAGGGTCGTTTGCCAGGGCGGTGGGCCAGACGAAGCTGGAGGATAAGGATAGTCATGGGTCCGGGTCGTGCTCGGCTCCCAGGGCGTCGGCCACTCGTCGGTGACAGTTGCTTCGTCCGAGTGCCACGATGTGCTGATTCCGCGGACATATGTCACGACAGTTGTGGCCGTCTGGCACTTGCTGAAGCCGGGGTCATCGTTGTCGAACTGGCATTCCTCGACCTCATATGTTTCTGTAGAGAAGAGAGGGATTGTCGTGAAGGAGGGTGGCTGGGCGCCGCCTCCTCCTCCTCCATGATTGTGTGGCGTAGTCTTCGGCGATGGGTGTCTTGTGGTGACATGGCCGGCCTGTAGCTTTATGATCTTGGTAGTTGAGCGGACTACGGATACGAAAGTTGTGTCCTGGATCTGTTCGGCCCAGTGGGCTTGGTCTTTTGCGAGAGAGCACTGTGCCAACATTAAGCCAGCAAGACCTACGAAGGACACCAATCGGTAGCCGAACATTGCGACGCTCTAATAGGAGGCACGTGAGATCTAAACCCGTGTGGATACTGCAAAGTGGCTCTCCTGAACAGCACTGTCTGGAGTAGCATCGCCATTGTGGATAATGTCTGTCTTTTGTATCTTAAGCTTGAGCACAGACATGAGTTACAAGTTTCCATCAAGCGGATGAAGCGATGTGTCGAGTCTGACAGACGGGCTATTGTCTCAGGTAGACGGCTTCAAGGCCTCTGCCCGAGTGCACCGCACCAGTCAAGTCGAGGAGAGCTGATATGTGTTAAGGGCACCAGAGTGAATCTGAGGGCAGGCCGACGGGCCGAGCAGCGTCGCACTGTCATACACGCACGCAATCGGATGGAAAGGCGAGGCGTATCTTCCGCACATCTCTAAAGGGAATTTCCATGCTGCTGCCACATTTTAGAGCGGTGCGGTGCTCACCAATGTTTCGGCGTCTTTGTTGAAAGGGCGGAAGCGGAGAAGCCATTTGGTGAAGCGCATGAGGTAGCATCTTTGCTGATAAAGACGGACTTACTCCGAACCATGCCGACAAGGAGCCAGCCAGGGTCGATTAGCCGAGCGTGGGGTATCACCTGTGATCTGGACGTCGGCTGGAGCCGTGGCTGCGCGACGGTGCCGGAGCGGGTGCCAGCGTTGGACGGGGAATCGGGGATGCAGGCCAGATCTGGCAGGCCACAGACCACCAGGGGGCCCCCGCAGGTGTGTGTACTCGGTACCTGCATTGAATGCTGTCTGTTCCAGAGCTTGTCTTGCGGATTGCACAGGCAGGCATTAGTGATATGCAAAGGTGCAGATGCATAAGTGAACGGAACACCTTCAAGCACAGCGACAACCTCGGCCCAGGTGCCCGCCCCACTACAATCATGACATCAGCCATCAGCACCGCGGGCCCCACCTCGGCCTTCACATGTCAGACCCGACTTGCAGGCACTGCAGCTGCAGCTGCACCATCATGGCCACATGACCTCTGCTGGTGCCATTCCCATTGTCGCAAGAAGCTGGTTCTTGCTCTGGAAACTAACGATGACCATACGCGAGCACTATGACTGCGGACATCCGGCAATCGAGACCTTTGTACACGCCAAACTGGCATAACGACACGCCGTAAACAACCAGGGGGTGGACGTGTGGGCCTCTGAGTCGCGCGTCCAAAGGAGAGCTGGCCAGGACTGCCGGACAGCAAATCCACCGTCCTGTAGATGCTTAAGAGCCGCCCCATGGGGAAAGCCGACATGATGTCGAGGCGTCGAGGTGTTGCGGTGTCGCGGTGTCGCGGCATGTGACAGTCCCCGTGCTCGCTCACCTACCCCGGGCCTGCACCCACTCGTATCCACCTCGCCTCGCTCTTGCCGAGCCTGCCCTCCACGCGTGCCTTCCCCAGACTCGCAGCCGCCCTATCGCGTCTTGCTCAATTCAAAGCCCCCGCGGAGCCCGACTTTTTTCTTCCTCTCGTCGCAGCCCCTATAAACCTTCCCTCTCACCCCTTCCTACCAGTTTCGTCGCCATCCTCTGATGCCTCATTTCTTGCATATCTCTCCAAACTTTTCACACACACCAGCCGCAGCTATGGCCAAGACTTTCACAAAGGGTGACGTCGCCGCCCACAACAAGGGCGACGACCTCTACATCATCGTCGACGACGACGTCTACGACCTCACAAAGTTCCAGGAAGACCATCCGGGCGGCAAGAAAATCCTCACTCGCGTCGCTGGTAAGGACGCTACAAAGCAGTTCTGGAAATACCACAACCAGAGCATCCTCAACAAGTACAAGCCAACCCTACTCGTCGGCTCCCTCGACTCAAAGCCAAAGGATGCCGCCCCCGCCGCTGCCGCCCCCGAGGTCAAGCCCTCTCCCGTCTACGCCGCCCCTGAGCCGGCCAAGAAGATCGCAAAATCGCACGACAAGTCCGAGCCCCTGAGCCCCTTTGGCGATCTTATTCCCTATGCCGACCCCAGCTGGTACCAGAGCGTAAGTCCGCACGACTCCCAAGACTCCATGGCTGTTTGTCAACCAGAGATTCTGACCAGTCCCCTCTAGTACCACTCTCCCTACTTCAACGAGACACACGCCGCGCTCCGTGCCGAGGTCCGCGAATGGGTCGAGACGGCGATTGAGCCCAACGTCACTGAGTGGGACGAAAAGAAGGAGGTGCCCAACGAGATCTTCCTCGAGGCTGGCCGCCGCGGCTACCTCGCCGGCCTGCTGGGCGTCAAGTATCCGACCCAGTACACCAACGGCAACAACGTTAAGTCTGTATCGCCTGAGGACTGGGACCTGTTCCACGAGATGATCATCACCGACGAACTATCGCGCGTCGGCTCTGGCGGCTTCGTCTGGAACATGATTGGCGGCTACGGCATCGGCTGCCCGCCCGCTATCAAGTTCGCTAAGAAGGAGGTCAAGGACCGCATCATGCCCGGCCTCATTTCTGGTGAGAAGCGCATCTGCTTAGCCATTACCGAGCCCGACGCTGGCAGTGACGTTGCCAACCTGACCTGCGAGGCTAAGCTCAGCGAGGACGGCAAGCATTACATTGTCAACGGCGAGAAGAAGTGGATTACCAACGGCATTTGGTGCGACTACTTCACAACGGCCGTCCGGACGGGCGGCGAGGGCATGGGCGGCGTCTCGCTGCTCCTCATCGAGCGCAGCTTTGGCGGTGTGAGCACGCGCCGCATGGACTGCCAAGGTGTGTGGTCAAGCGGAACTACATACGTTACCTTTGAGGACGTCAAGGTCCCCGTCGAGAATGTCATTGGCAAAGTCAACCAGGGCTTCAAGGTCATCATGACCAACTTCAACCACGAACGCATCGGCATCATCATCCAGTCCCTGCGCTTCGCGCGCGTGTGCTACGAGGAGTCGGTCAAGTATGCCAACAAGCGCCAGACGTTTGGCAAGAAGCTCATCGACCACCCGGTAATCCGGATGAAGCTGGCGCACATGGCGCGCCAAACCGAGGCATCTTACAACTGGCTTGAGAACCTCATCTACCAGTGCGAGAAGATGGGCGAGCAGGAGGCTATGCTCCGGCTGGGCGGCGCCATTGCGGGCCTGAAGGCGCAGAGCACGCTGACGTTTGAGTTCTGCGCGCGCGAGGCGTCGCAAATCTTTGGCGGTCTGAGCTATTCACGCGGTGGCCAAGGCGCCAAGGTCGAACGGCTGTACCGCGATGTGCGCGCATACGCGATTCCCGGCGGCTCCGAGGAGATTATGTTGGACCTGAGCATGCGGCAGGGCCTCAAGGTCGGGCAGGCGACTGGCATGAAGCTGTAGAATGTTCATCGCCAAGTTCCAATGACTGAGGGTGTTGTTGTGTGAGCTGGTTTGTTTTCCTAACTGCTTTACTCTATATCTGTTGCAGCATAGTGGCGTTTAGGGACCTACGAGTCTATATAGGACAATACATTTCGTATAATGCAAGCACAGCTCTACTATACAGTTGCGTCACTCTAGCGATGGAAAACTCGGCGGTGGAGCCCTACCAAGAGCGTCGCCGATGTGCTGCCCAGTTGGACGATGAGGTTGCTCTTGGTTGTTTGGCTTGTCCACGCCCTAGGGTTTGCACCTGCCGTGGTCTACTTGTATGCGAGCCTTGGAGATGAGTGGCATCCTTTGCTCTTTGTCGCCTGCATTTGCGCTCCCGGGCGGACTTACAATACACAAGTTCGTAACAACCGTGTTCCTGGGCCGTAAAAAAAAAAATGATATTTTTCTTGAGTCTTATTATCTCGGTACCTTTTCAACCCCATTGTTACCAAATGCCGAAGTGCAATTTTATGCAAACGTCTGCACAAATTCTGAGTTGAAGCGATTCGAGTCCAGTGTGTGTGGAAGGGGGGGTGGAGCGCCGGATCTAGTTAGATCCCACCTCAGTTCATACCTGCAATTGCAGTAGACGACAGCCTAGAAACGCGGTTGTAGGCAGGTACCTTTCGTCTTGCGGCACAACGCCTGCCAAAAATACAGGGGGCGACACACTGCTTCAATCACAGCACTTGCAATCTCACTGCCGCTGTGATGGGGGTTTTTCAAGGCGAGAAAAGACAGATGGTGTGCTACAATGTCGATGCCGTTTCCCCACGGTCTTCTTCTAGAGGAACAGCCATGGCGGCGTGGAGGATCCGCTTGGCGACTTGCGGCCCATTCCCTCGCCTTCGGCCCGGAAGGGGCATCCCGTGGCCAGGGGGGGGGTGCGGTAATTGAATCCCTGCATTTCATGGCAGAAGCCGCATCCGCTTTTACACAACGACGTTGCAGCCTGCCAGGCAATCAGTCCACGACCAAGAGAGGCCTGCTTTACGCCAAATTATCTCACTCTCTGAACACGCTCCTCTTGTGAGTGCTCTGTCTTTTCATTTTTCTCCTCCAGATCATCCCCCGCGTGTGTAGCACATCTTTCATCTGACTCAGATGGGGTAGGACTAGATGCCAGGGAGCTGAGGTTCCAGGTCGCCAAAGTACGACAATGGGCTCACCGGATGCGTCTCGTGCTGCGCGCACCTGCATGGGTGATTGGTACCTATCTAGCAGACAGATCTCCGAGTCCAGACCGCAGCCCGGGCGAGACGGATCCGTTAATCAAGGTTTGGGAGCCGGTTGTTGTCTAAGATTACAAGTTGCATTGGGCCGAGGCCGTCTAGCCGTAAAGCAGCCCTCAGCCGGCACTACCTAATGTGGAAGCGGACGATGCTGCGGCGTGGTCGACAGCCAGTCAGCTCACGGCAGTACTACTTGTTGGTGCAGGGCCGCCATCTTATACGCAGCCCAAGGGGCCTCGCGGTCTCCGGCGCTGAGTACCATGGCGACGCTGAACCCAGATGTCTAACTTTCGTAGCGGCTTCTCGCCTTCTGTCCTCGTTCCAAGTCTTGGACGCGCTGGCCTCTTGGCTCTTTGTCCAGCCGTTCCTTCCTTGTGGGCACGGTTGTGTTTCTTCCATCCACCAACTACCACCTCGGTCGTTTACGGGTCTTCTCGTTGCTTATTCTCTTTCTCTCTTCCTCCCTGTCTCCCACTCGCTCTTTCGTTTCCATTTGCTCCAGTTCGCACCGAAATTGCTTGCTGCCATCTTCTTGTCACTCCTTGGAACAGCACGGTCCTGGTTATCGTGCAAGATGACCATGCTGTCCCCATTCAGCTTCGGGGGCCCTTTGAAGAGGCCACTCAGGGATACGATTCTTGGTCTCTGGGCTGTCATTGCATTTTCACTTCTTTATGTCGCTTACTCAAGATATGGAGACGACCTCCCCGAGCGAATCTCGTCTCACATCACCACCATCAGCACTTACGCATGCGGCTCAAACACTTACCCATTAGACAACAGCACGCCCTCCTATAATGAACCAGCAGACGACTCATCAGGCCAAGAGTCACTTTCAGGATACGGGGGCTTATCCAAGTGGGTGGGACAAGGCCAAACAGTCCAAGACGTCCCGGAAGGACCCCTAATCCCCAAGAAGATCTGGCAGAACATGTTTTCGCACCTCATCAACCCGGACGAGCTCAAGGAGACGCCCTCCTGGCTCGCTTTGAACCCTGACTACGCCTACAAGCTGGTGGGCATGCCGGGTGCCGACCAGATCCTCGAAAAGTACTACTCTGACCGCGACGACGTGGTGACCACGTTCCACAAGCTGCGCAACACGGGCCTCAGGTCCGACCTCCTGCGTTACATGCTCCTCTTCAACGAGGGTGGCGTGTACACCGACATTGACACGGTCGCCCTCAAGCCCATCGACAAGTGGGTGCCCGAAAAGTACAGGGACCAGGTCCGCGTCCTCGTCGGGCTCGAGTTTGACCAGCTCGACGGCGTGGGCTGGGTCGACATACCCCATGAGCTCCAGTTCTGCCAGTGGTCCATCGCGGCTGCTCCTGGCCACCGGGTCATGGCCAAGATGCTCGACCACGGCATCCGGAGGCTTCAAGAGGTCGTCAGGGAGCACAACACGACGCTCGAGGACCTCAAGCCCACCAGCATGGATGTCCTGACGAGCACGGGACCGGCGGCGTGGACCGACGTGGTCTTCACAGAGCTCCAGGCCATAGAGCCTGAGCTGACGACGCTGCGCAATCTGTCCGGCATGACGGGGCCCCGGATCTTTGGCGACATCATGATCCTCCCCATCGATGCCTTTGGGGTGGGCCAGCCGCACTCCAACAGCACAAACGACGGCACGATCCCGAAGGCCGCGCTCGCAAAGCACTTGTTTAGGGGAAGCTGGCGTGGCTCGAACCATGTCCCAGACGCCGATAGTGATGAAGACATCGAAGACAACGTCGAGAACAGCAAGGGCGAGAAGATCAGCAATGATCCTAGCACGGAGAGCGCGGAGGAGGATGAGAAACCCGAGGAGGCCAAGGAGGGAGTGGAGAAACCGAACGAGAAGCCAAAGAACGAGGAAAAGCCAGAAAAGGAAGAGAAACCCGGACAGGAGGGGAAGCCCAAGGCCCCGGAAGTTCAAAATCGGCGTCAAATGCGGCGATCTCGCTAAAAGTCGCGAGCCGTAAAGGCTTCGACAACTAGACTCTCGGGACAAGAGAATAATAGACGGCCGCGACACCTAGTCAGGATCGAGCTCGGTTCATAGGAAACACTGTACATTGACAACGTGCCTAAGTGGCCATGTCTTAAAATTGCCTTTCGGCGATCCGCACGGGGAATATTCTGGGGGTGTATTTACCAGAGCTGTCTTGTCCAAGTAGGAGTACTGGACGTTATTTTGTTCTCCTTGATCAATTTTAGAGTTCTTACGGAATACGAATAACAGAGCGAGACGATCCCCGTGTATCGGTTCTTTTGCACGATGTGCAGTAACTATTGATGATAGCTTGGTTGTTAGTCCAAAGTGTTGTTGAGCTTCACAGATAGAGGCGAAGTCACTGATGGATGGTCTGCACTCCAAGCTGCCTCCTGCGCTTTTTTGCTCTACCGCATTTGCCCATAGGCATCTATCAAACAACCCCAGCCAGTCTAATCTATACATAACATCGCGCCTTCTATCTAATACGTACCACGTTTCGTCAACGAGAGGATTACAGTTTCTTTCTAGCTCCCGTCTAGATCCAAGCCGAGACTTTCATTATTTTCAACCTTTCAGTTCCATCATCGTCCCCTTGATTCCAGCGACCTCGTCGTCGGTGAGCTCGATGCCCAGCAGCTCCCGCAGCGCGTCGACGCGCTCCGCCTCGGTCCGGCACGTCCTGATGACGGTCGTCTTGCCGCCCAGGTTCTCCTTGACCTCGGCATTGACGAGCATCCTCTTGCCGTAGATTCCCCCGCTCCCTTTGCAATCGGCACCGTCGTCCCGCCGTAGAAACCGTACGACGAGCACGCTCGAGGCCAGGAAGCACCGCGGGTCCCGGCTCGTGTAGACGTTCATGACGTCGAGGTCCTGCGGGAGGAACTCGGCCTCGGTAAAGGCGAAACACGTGTTCCACCCACCTCCTTCCTGCGCTGCGGCGGCGGGGTCGTTGCGGTACTCGTAGAGCCACAGCTTCTCGCCGCTCAGCATGCCCGGGATGGACCCGCGGACGAGGCGGACCTGCTGCGCCCCGATGCTGTTGTGGCTGACTGTCCCCTCTGGCCGAGGGTCCAGCAGGAGCGGCTTCGTCGACAGGTCTCCGCCGTAGGCGACGTCGGCCATGTATCTGGAGCCGTCGGGGAACTGTACTATGTTGACTGTGTGCATCCTACATGCAGATTTCTCATAGGTCAGTATCGAGATGGGAGATTTCAGAGTTGATGAGACGTTGTGAAAAACCCAGTAGAAAAGGGCAATACTCACCACCCGGTAAAGTCTCCGCTCGGCACGCCGTTGACCCTGACCCGGGCCCTCGCGCCCACGACCCAGGCGTGGAATCCCAGGGCACGCAGGACGTGGTTGAACAGCAGCGTGCCCTCGAGGCAGTAGCCCCCGCGGCCCCTGCTCTCTCTGCCGATACCGGTGCCGACGCATTTGTCGTACAGGTGCCGCACGTCAAGGGAGATGACCTTGTCCCGCGAGTAGTGCATGCCCAGGTTCTCGTAGGGCACGGCGCAGATCTGGTGCTCGAGCAGGGCCGCGAGGAAGGGTAGGGTGGGCTTGCGCTCGGCCGCGGCTGATGGCAGGCCAATGTGCGCGAGGTAGGCCTCGACCTGGTCCTGCGAGAGCACAGAGGTCGGCGGCGCTGTGGCGGGGGTGGGCGCCGCCATGGCTGAGCGGGCTTGTGAGGGGATTGTGAGTCTTGAGTGAGGCTGGGCGTGGGAGAGCCAGGCATATCCTCCACGGACGATCACTTTGGAACTAAAAACCGGCAAGCGTTCTCGCAAGTTTCCAGACGGTCAGAGGTCAGCGAGAACAAGCCACAATGCACTCGGATGGAAGGCCTGAAGAGAACAGGGATTGGCAGAGTTCGGCGTGCCTGAGGACCCCTAACATACATCCCCACCCGCTCGCGTTAGCCTGGCACGGAGGGCAGTTACATCACATCATACATGCTTCTCTTCCAGACAAGTGCCTCTTTTTTTTTTTCATGTTATTCCCTACATCGCCATCATGCCTTAAACATCCACCCGCCGCCCGCCTTCCTCATCTTGACCGTCCTCGCCGCGACTATGAACCCGGTCCCGACGAGCAGGTCCGCGCCCGCAAAGCACTGCGCGCCGACGTAGCTCTGCCCGGGAGTAGCCGTGATGATGGCCCCGGCGATCGGGTTCCCCGTCAGCACCGCGAAGCTCACAATCGTGAAGACCATGCCCATCCGCGTCCCCTGCTTGCGCGGCGGGTCCGCCGTCAGCGAGCTCAGCCCGGCGGGGAAGAGCGACTGGATCGCGCCCCCGAAGATGCCATAGAACGCCGACCACGCGTACAGCTGCGCCGGCGTCTCGACCGCGCCGGACCAGATGAACATGAGCACGCCCGACACGAGGCACGCGGGGGCCAGCAGGTTCAGCGGTCCCAGCCGGTCGGCAAAGTAGTTGGGCAGCATCCGGCCCAGGAGCCCGACTCCGTTGAGCACGAGGAGCAGGTTGAGCGCGTCCGTGTACGAGAGCGCGGGCGTCACCCACGTCGTGCTGTACGAGACGAGGTAGTAAAAGGCAAAGTACAGGCCCCAGAAGTTCTAACAACATACATTCCAAAAGTTAGTCGGCACGTCGAGATCCACAAATTACCATTGTGATAAGGCGGCGAGAGGAGGGAGACACCCACAAAAAACATGCCCACGGCATAAAAGGTGTATCCTAGATCCTTGAAGGACTCCCAATCCACCAGTGCGCCCGTCCGCCGCGGCGGCAGGCGCGACTTCATGAGTAGGTTGGCGGGCAGCAGCGTCGCGAACGCGACTAGCCCGATGGCGCGTATCGTCCAGGCGAAGCCGATCATGGGTAGCAGCTGCCTCGCCATGGCCGGGAAGACGAGTCCTCCCGTGACGGAGCCGGACGCGACAATGCCGATGGCGAGCGATCGTTTGCCGGAGAAGTAGCTCGAGACCGTGGCTAGTGTCGGCGCAAAGATGCAGCCCGCGCCCAGACCCATGCACACGCCCTGAGAGAGGACCAGGTGCCAGTACTGCGTCGCGACCGATGTCGTCATGAAGCCCAGCGTGATGAAGAATGTGCCGAGCATAATCAGCGGCTTGAAAAGCCCGGCGTCACTCAGCCGGCCTGCGAATATGCCCAGGAAGAAGAGCAGGAAGACCTCGAGGGACCCAATCCACGAGACATCGGACGGCGAGCGACCCAGCGACTCAACGTACTGCAAATCGCTCAAATTTTAGTACCCGGACACTGACTGCTGAAGGGTTCGAGACTTACATATCGCTGAAAGACGCCGAACGAGTTGATAAATCCCCACGTGTTCATCACAACCAAGTGTCCGCAGATACCTGTTTCCCGCACACCCGGATTAGCTCTACTTCTCCACAGACGATAAGGCCTCAGCCCACGCACTGCACTGGCTACAACGTACACGCAAGCCACGCCGCCCGCCCGCCGTTGGGCGCGGGCCCCGGGTTGGGCCCAGCGTTGGTCGATATCCGGCTCAGCACACGGCCCAGCGTGCCCACGACGCCGCCGGCATCCGGGTCGAGCAGTTGAGGCGGCTCTAATTCTTCTTCTTCGTCTCTTATGTGGCCAAGATCCTCCTCGGGCTTTCTCCTGTTAGTATCGTCACTGCGATCCGACGACTCTGGGTCGATCATTGTCGTTTTTCCTTCACTTCTACCCTATATCTTTAGTCCTCCTTTTGGTCGTTTGCCGAGAGGGTTGCTTGAATCGATGAACGGTCAGGACTGACGTCGATTGTCACCTTTTTGGTCCTTAAATCGGCCCCCAGAGGAGTGTCCCAGGCTTCAGGATCTCCGATTGTCCCGGCGTGTGCGTGCGTCCGCCGTGCTGCAGGCAAAGACAAGATGGTCACTTCGTTTAGGAAAATGAATGACGGGTGACGTCATGTAAGAGCTGCATCGGCAATGTCTGATGAACCCAAGGTTGACTTTGCACGCTTGATACTAGGTTTGACAAACCACTAAGTGAACCACGCGAAGTGTGCTCTTGAAGTTGTTCCTTTTGGAGAAACTTTTAAAGAAAGCCAAGCCCTCAATTGGAAGGTGAAATTAAAACGGTCTCAACGACAAGGGGATGGGACTTGACCCCCGCAAGTGGAGGCAATTACCAATGAGTAATGGTGTAGACGTGGACGCCGAGCCGGTAGGCGTCCTCGCAGTATCCGCCGGTACCGGTAATAAAAGCATCGCCATCATTCCCATCCCCGAATTGTAATGCGGAGTACTTACCGCTGACCACTGGGGCAGGGGCAGGGGGAGGCTAGTTGATGGCGCGCCGACCCTCGGCCTGGCTTGCGCCAACAAAATGTTGTATGTGTGCTTCACTCATGCTTATCGGCAACACTACCCCGTAGCTCGCACCACAACGGAAATTTACTCCGAAGTCGCCTTCACCCTGGATCACCAGTCTGGAGAAAAACCCGGAGTCTCCACAGCTGGAGTTAAGACCAACAACATGATCGGAGTTAGTGTCTTGGGAAGCTCTATTAACTTGGCTCGAGACTCCAAGGTTTATAAATGCCTAGTCACCTACTTCAAATTGCGAACAAATGCCGATTGCCATTTTGAAAATGCCATGAGTTCATCTGGCTATGCGGCACTCAACTGCCTCAAACTGAGAGATGGACTTGCGGCACATGTCGTTTAAAGGGCGTGCTTGCTTCCTCATTACGTAACTAATCATTGCGCGGGTCAATTATCATCCTCGCGCACGCTCACAAACTGGGGCGCACATGTCAGACACACATCGATCACAAACAACTGATCACGCACGATTAGAACAGGTTCACCACTGTTGAGCAGCAATTATCTATGTTATTTTCTGCATCTGTCGCGTCATCTAATAGCATATCAACGGAACAAATCCACCAAAATTATTGACCATGGGTCCCACACCGGATTAGTCTTGTGCCAACACGGCAACAGCGCGAAATGCGTCCTCCCCATATGTTGAGCAAAAATGTACAAATGAAAGCAAAGTCGTTGAGATCAGTGCAGCCTGAAGGTTGACTGCCGATAGTTAGGATGGACAAGTAGAACCGTCAGTCTCGCACGACAAGGTGGATCAATGGCGGTGTGCCATCCAGTCGCGTCTTCTGATGCTGTCCCGGATAGCCGAGCGGCAGAGGGAGCTCTCACAGCTGTTGTCAGACCATCCGAGCATGAGTTTATCCGACCACCACGTTGCTGGAAGACCATCGGCCTCCGCAATGACCGTGATGGAAGTCAATCTGCGCAGAGTAGACATCACGACAGGCTGGAGTTGGCAAGATTCAATATCCTTGCAGCCCTCGATGTGGAAGGTCTCTGAAGCCACTTCCGTCTCGAGCCCTGTCTCCTGATCGTATCGCGAACCAGTCACCTTAAAGTGACAGCCACCGTGGAAAGAAGAGCAGCCGAGGTTCGCGCCGTAAAAGTCGAACGAGAAGCAAGAGCTGACAGTCTGTGGTCCGACACTAATCATGGCTTCACCGGAATCTGTGGCGCGAGTCAAGTCTGGGTGGAATTGCAAAACCGGGCTAACCGGCGATGCAGATTGTGCGGAGGAGGCCTTGATGCTGAACGAACGCGAAAACCAGAGTCGGTGGTACGGGCTCAGCATTGGGATGTTTTGGCCGGGGGAGTTTTCACCGGAAAGCGGGACATCGTGGAACTAAACCCTTGTCAGAACGGCCTAGCATGTGTATGGAACACGAAGATTTGAACCTACATCGAATGAGAAAGCACCAACGTCGGCTTCACTGCCACAGGCGGTATCCCTCTCGGAGAAGTCATCACCTCCAGATCCTGTAAGCATGCCGTCAGTATCTCTCTGGGCCAGAGCGGTCGGTGAGGCAGGTTCGACCACGTCGAGAGTCGACGACGGCGTGGGCTGAGCACACCAGGTGAAAGCCTGCGATGAGACCGTGGCGACGACCATGGACACACACGTTTCGGGGTTAATGCTCTCGCGGGGTGGAAGAGGGGGTCGCGACGTGGATGCGAGTCGGGTTGTCAACGTACTTGGCTGAGCTGCGGTGAGTGGATCTGCCACTGCGGCGGTCGTAGTGTGAGCAGTGGTCGAGGAAGTCATGTTCCAACCGCCAGACGGAACCGCTGAGAGCGTTGGAAAGGCCGAGACTGTAGGAAGAAGAGACACGGAATTGGCGGTGGTCGCTCCAGGAAGAACTGCGGATGTTCCAGCGCCAGATTCGGTGCATGAAGTTGAAATGCCTGGAGTTGGAACAGTGGGAGCTCCATTACCAGCTGGACCAGATGAGACTGGGGCTAGATGAAAAGAACACAGCAAAGTCAGTGGCATGTTATTGGGTCTAGATATCTGACAATCATGCAAAGCTTCAGCAGGAAATGGGGAAATACGCACCAACTGGGACTGCACTGGTAGTAGGGTTCAGGACTGCCGGGTTAGATGCTGTTGAGATTTCAGCTGGAGCAGTCAAAGCAGTAGAGACAGGCCACAATGTTGTTGCGCTGGGCAATTGCGCTGGTGAAGAGAGCCCCTGGCCACCAGGTGTGACGGTTGGTTGAGTTCCAGGCAAAACAGTGGGCAAGCTGCCGCCATATACGCCTGACAGGAGATCAGAAGGTCCAGGGACACCCGGGGGGTTGGGAATATTGCTACCGTTTTCGCCAGTAGGAATGGTACCGGAAGGTTGGGGTCCGATGGTTGGCTGCGGTCCACTGTCGGGCTGTGTGGGTGTAACCGGCAATGAGCCTGGAGATGTTGGCTGGCCTCCTTCTCCAGGAAAGATTCCGGAGAGAGACGAAGTACCGATTGGAGAATTAGGAAGAGGAACTATTGAGTGAGATGCTCCGTAGCCGCCTGGTACAGGGAAGGTTGTGGCGTCAGAACCGGACGGCGGAAGAGTGGCAGATGGCACCGAATCAGGACCAGTAACTCCAGCGGAGGGCGCTGTGGGTGAGCCGGCAGGTCCAGTGGGAAGACCTCCAGGCGGGACCAACGTGTTAGCGTTGGGGTCAGAGAATGTGGGAGCGGCGCTGCCGCCAGGTGGAACGGGCAGAGAACCACTTGACTGGGGACCAGTGGGTGGGAAGAAGGAAGTGCCTGGTGTTCCTGGGTTCGGAAGGCTAGGAGTTGGAAACGTGGTGCCTGAGACACCAGGGCTCGGGAGCGTGGTGAAACCGCTTGGGGGAGGATTGGCAGGGCCAGACGGAATGGGCTGACCGGGAATGCCACCACCTCCAGTTGGGAGCTGACCGAAAGGACCAGTTGGGATAGGTTGGCCGGCAGTAGGGAGACTGGGAACACCAGGGTTGATGTCACTGTTCGTAGGAACGGGACTTCCAGGGAACTGGGTCGATGCTCCGGGTATGGTAGCTGGGACTTGACTAGCAGTTAGTGGAAAAAGATATTTTAGACTGCCCTGAGAATTGAGACTTACGAGTGGCACCGGTTGAGCACGGCGATGTGCTGAGTCCATTTCCAGGCACACTAAACTGTCCTGGCTGTCCAGGGGAAGAGGCGCCTGGAATCAGAGGAGGCTCTGGTGGGCTGGTGGCTCCAGCAGGTGAGCTTGGAACATTAGGCGGTGGTGTCACCGGGACGGATGGCAAAGGGGAAAGACCACTTGGGAAAGGGAAACCTGGCTGGCTGTTGACGCCTCCGGGTTCCCCAGGTTGACCCGGGAATGGGACACCGGGAGTGGATGGTGAAGATGAAACTGCAGTAGGGAGATTGCCTCCGGGCACTCCAGGTTCTCCGGGGAAGGGAGCACCAGGAGAGGTTGATGGTGCTGGCACGCCGGTGGGTAGAGTACCATCAGTTGCTGTCCACGAGAAGTTTGGTGGGAAGCCTTGGCCTCCTGGCTGGCCTGGAGCCAAAGTGCCAGGATTGATGGTAGTTGCACCTGATGAGCATGGCGTAGTGGCCTGGCCAATTCCAGATCCTTGACCGCTCGGGGTAGGGATTGTGCCACTTAGAACGGGAATCGTGCCAACAGGGACAGACGGCTGAGGAGTTGGGATGCCTTGGCCTCCGGGCTGGCCAGTGACGGGACCTGGTCCAAGTTGCGGAGACGGGAAACCGCTGGCACCTGGGAAGCCTGGTGCAGACGGAACGCCATCATTGCCGGCAGGATCAGAAGCCAGCGGAGTTGCATTAGTTGTGCAAGTAGAAGTCTGGCCACTAGCTTCAGGGCTACTAGGATTGACAGGACCAGCAGAGGGAAAGGGAGCAAATGGGATGCTGTTTCCTGGAGCATTGGGACCTTGTGAACCCGACTGAACGGGACCTGTGGGAATCCCTCCAGTGGGAATTGGAAAAGGGAAGCCAGAATTTCCAGCTGGAACGGTGACTGTTAGTGTTCCGGACAAAGTGGGCGTAAGAGTACCAGGAATGCCCTCTCCACTGGGGCCTCCACCGTTGGCTGGCGGACTGGGAATGGTTGGGATAGTCGAGATGATGGGAGTGAAAGGAACCCCTCCAGGGGTGATGCTGACATCGGGGCCTCCAGGCTGCACACTGGTGGATGGGATTGATGGGATTGTCGAGACGACTGGTGTAAATGACAAGCCACTGCCATCGCTGGGGAGACTGGCTGGCAGAGTCGCAGATGCTGCTGGTCCTTGAGGTTCCCCATTGCCTCCAGGAAGGGGGAAGGGGAAACCAGCAGGTGATGTCATGGTGAGCGTTGTGCAAGGAGTAGATCCGGGAGCACCTGCGGTGGGAACAAGTTCGGTGCCAGTGTCTGGCTGCGCAGATGACAGACCCTGACCGAACGGACCATTGGGGTTGGGCAGTGGTGTCAACGAAGGTCCTGGGATGGCAGTGGGATCTACGGCGCTGGTTGAGAGTGGTTGAGGAGTGTTATCGCCATAGGGCTCGCCTGGGATGGGCTGGCCGGGCGTGACGAAAATAGTGGTAGGCTGTGGTGATGCTTGACCTCCAGGCCCAGTTGTTGCAGGGCTACTGGGAACATCGGGTGCACCAGGAGTCCATGGTGGCATGCTGTTGCTGGCGACAGGTAGACCACTTGAATCCGTTGGTTGACCGACAGTGATGAAGATGGTGGGAGGTTGAGATGGGCCCTGAGAGAAGCCCGGATCACTGGGACTGCCTGGGAGCTGTGTTGGCACTCCTGGGGCAGTTGGGCCGGAGGGCACACCGCTTGGCCAACCTGGAAGATTCGAACCAGAACCAGGAGTAGTGAGTGTGAAAGTAGGATTGGTGGTTGGCCATTGGGGGCCGCCAGGAAGAGTGTTGCAAAGAGATGTGACAGTCCGAGGAGGGGACCAGGGAGCGGGGCCGCTGATTTCACCTTCGCCGGGACCTGGAGCGAAAGAAACCGTAACAGGAATGGTGACAGGAACAGAGACCGTGACAGGGATAGAAACCGTCGAGAGAACCGTGGAGACCACCGTAGGCAGGGCCGAAGGAGTGACAGAGACAAAGACAGTGGTTGGCTGCGGCAATGGGCAAGTGCCGGCGGCTGACGAGACAAAGCTTGAGAATGGATTCTGCGAAGGCCAAGGTTGAGGGATACCAGTCGGGAAAGGGCCGCCAGAGGCATTCGGATCCGTGGGGAAGGGTATACCAGGGCTCACGCCACCGGCGCCAGGGCTGCCGGGAGAATTAAAGTCGGTGGGAAAGGGTACACCGGGGCTGACACCGCCGAAACCAGGAACACCAGAAGGTGAAGGAGGAGCCGTGACAAAGACAGTAGACTGTGGGCCGGGAGGTGGAACACCTTGGCCACCAGGAGCGCCAGGGGCGTTGGATGGAGGACCGTATTGGCCATTGGCATCAGGACCAGAAGCCGACGGAGGAAGTGTATTTCCCGAGGTTGGAAAGCCAGGAGCAGGCTGGACGGGCCCAGAGCCGGTGTCGCCAGGAATGGAAGAGGGGACTCCGGGCAATGGACCTTGAGGATCGGGCTGGCCGGGGCTGTTGGAGCCGGGAGCTGGTGCGGGAGTGGGGATACCAGAGGGGAGGCCACCGAGCGTGGGCTGTCCTGAGCCAGGGTTGACTCCGGGAAGAGAGGCAGGGCCGGATCCCGGGCTTGGGTGAACGTGAGTGTCAGAAGTGGTGTCGTGAAGTAATATGGTGTATTGGGAAGATAGGCTGAGACTGAGAAAACGAGAAGACTTACATTGAACCATACTGCTCTTGAGCGGTGGCTGGTCCAACCAGGCTTGCGGCCCCGAGGACACCAAGGATGGTGCGGCCTCGCATGGCTGATTTTGTGTGTCAAGGGCGGAAAGCCGAGTCGACAATGTGGAAGGGGATGTTGCAGAGAGAGTGACTGGAGTGAGGGGGGTGGAATGAGTGTATGTGCTGCCGACGGCAAGATATGGTTGCCTTCAGATTGGAAGAGACAGTGGTAGTAAAGAAGGTTGAAGTGGGAGAGGTGAGGGAGATGAAGGTGGGAGAGATGAATTTGAGAAAAGGAGACGAGATCAGACAGGAAGGGGATGGAAGAAAATGGTTGTGGACAGGCAGAAACTGCTCACCTCGTGCCTGCCTCAGCGGTCTTGAGGAAGGAGCAGATGGCTCTTGCAACGCCAGAGTCGCGTCATAGCAGGCCAATAGACGCGTCTTGTGCAAACGAAAATCGGCAGAATCAAATGGCAGTCCCAAGACGGGCAGGTGCGGACTGATACCTGAACAGGCAGCAAAATCAGACTGGGGACAGGTCGCCAGAGAACGTGGCCAGATATGATCGTGGAAGATGCAATGGATGACGGCTACGAGAACTCAAAGGATAGCAGACCGTCAGATCAATATGCAGATGAACAGTGGTAATCTTGATATATGTGATGTCGTGACATGTCTGTTCTGCAGCATCACAGAGTGGGCGTTCAACCAAAGCTGCCCAGACGGCATCAGTCTTCTACAATCTCAGATGTCGCCGCCCGGGCGGTTCGAGCATGTACAATCCGGAGATCAAGTTGGCAGTGACTGCAGAGATATATTTCTCGGGCTGTGAAGTACATTTTGGTCAAATCTACGACGAAGTCCCAGATCGAGTCGAGGACAGCCCTTGTGACGGCGAAGTGAAAGGTCGGTAATAAAGTATTTCAAACTTGAATTTGGAGCGGGCTTTGGCCTAAGTTAACATAACTGGAGAGCTTTCTATTGCGTCATTTGGCCGCACCGTCTCTCGACCCGGTTGATGAGCCGCAACGTTTCCTGCATGTACTTAACCCTCTGCACACCTACCAGCATCACTGGTATGTTCCTAGGGGTCGGTAGACGGGGTTGGCTGCCGTCTAGCTTCTGAAATCATGGTATTAAGGTATTGCCAGAATTACTACTGGGACTAATACAGTGCGCAGTATCCCGCATGAGTCACCAGACATCAGTCAATTTTAGCACGATGGCGATCGGAGCAAGATTGTAATTATCTACGCTGTTCTTGATGGCTACAGTCCAGCACGCTCAGACAGGGTTGTCCACATAAGGAGGCGGAGCCTCGTCCGGATCATGATCGTCCTGCAGTGCTTGCTGCTGGGGCGCCTGTTCGTGCTCGTGCTCGCTCTGATAAATGCCCCGCTCCTGGTCCTCGAGCTTTGCTGTCCAGAGCGCGGCGCCCGTGGTCGAAGTCAGGAGGAAGAAAAACGAGAAGACGGGAATCAGCTCCAGCAGCATCGCCACGGTGCCAAACCAAATATACTCCCAGTTCCTGCTCTTAATCTCCTGCTTACGTTCCTTTCTCGACAGGCCACGGAGCTGGAACCACCGGTACTGGGAAAACGTGCCCAGCCTCGCGCCAGTGATGATGATGAAGGCTGGGGTGCCAAAGTATGGAATCAGGTTGAGAGGTAGGCAGAAGATCAGCTCGACGATCTGGACGAGGCTCCAGGGTTGATAGACTGCGGGGGACGTCGGCTTGCCCAACATTTTGACCGAATTTGGAGCGTCCGGGAAGAGGAGGCGGTGCGGCGCAATGAGCTCGATGTGGCCGAGGTCAATGAGGGTTGCCTGAGTAAAGGCCCTGTCAGCATTTGATCCATAACGGACACAGTATTTCATGACTTCGCAAAATTTTGGTCGAAGAGCTGTGCGCGATTAGACTTACATCAAAGACGTCCACCCGACACTCATCCACGAAGAAGCCCTCAAATAGGCCCTGAATGATGACTAGTCCCTCACCCAGCACAAGCACGAGCGCGTTAACCCAGGCGCCCCAGCCGTGGAAGAGGGCTAGGAACGCATACTGGGGCAGGAATGCGAACGTGAAGAGTATCGTGTAGATTAGGAGCGAGGTGAGGCCGAGAGGCAGGAGTCTGCTCAAGAAGAGCGGATAGTAGGCCGGATGACGTAGGAAGTAGTAGATGCCATGAAGGGGGTATGACGCCGCGGTTAAGGCTCGCGAGAGGTAGCCATAGGGTCGGCCGCCGATGCGCTGCAAACGCTGGCTGATTTGATCGCGCGACTCCATGCTGTCTGGCGGAAGCCGTGGGGAGAAGGTGGCGGTGCCAAAGACAATTGTGATGGTGTAAAAGGTGTCGCAAGTGGGCGAGGCTCAAGGATGACGAGGTTGCAAAGTGGGCGGGTGACCAAAGCTTGAAGCGGCAGGCAACCAAGTCCATATGCCAGGGGTGCAAAGTGGGCCACTCGGCAAGGATCCAGAGATCCATGAACGCTATCAGCGCATGTCGATCTGCCCAGATGGTGGCCCGGAGCGCTAACCTCTCCTCAAGACGGCAACACATCCCATCTTCCGCCCCCAAGAGCATCACACATCCTCGAACTTTGTAATTCACATTCGAGGGCACCGCCCAGGTCTTGCCTCCGAACTAGAAATAAAGCACATCTATACGGCTAATGTTCAAAGCCTTGTGCTCGATTGAATCATCATTCTACACATGGTGCATGCTACCTAGCGATGACCTCACAAACCACTCTATTCTTACGCTACCAAAGCTGCAAGTGCCTCCTTTCGTGCAGTTGCTTACAACTTGTCGACGAGCTTCTCGGCGGCGTTCGTGATGTTGGTTCCCCAGGTGATGGGCTTGCACTAAGCTTGGAGTCAGTAAATTGTTTTTTACATGCGCATCAGAAGTGCCAAAATGAATCACGAGCAAACCTACCTGGAGGTAGAGAACACCATCTTCGACAACACATTCGCAGTATGAGCTGTCCTTGAGGGAGTCGACGATGCGGAGGCACACCTCGTTCTTGTCGACAGCCTCCTTGAAGCCCTCCTGGAGCATGTCGTCGTCCTCAAACTTCTGCCACCCGAGCTGGCTGACCAGGCCGTCAAAGTACTCGCGGGCTAGATAGCCAATTGAACTCTGCCAGTCGTCACGAAGCTCGGTCTTCTTGACCTTGCTCTCGGCGAGCAGGCTCGCAAAGATGGCGTCAAAGTTGGGGTTCAGCTTTATGTCTGGGTTGGCCAGGATCTCGGCAATCTTCTTCTGGATGTCGCCGATCTTGGTGTCGTACTCCTGACGAATGTTTGTTCGCGCAGCGTAGCTCAGCTTGCTATCGGAGCTCTCCGCCGCGGGCGCCTCATTGAGGGCCTTTTGCAGCACGTCGCGTTCGAGGCAGTAGCTGATGTTTACGCCAAGATTGCTGGGCGCAAACAGCATCCGGAGCTGACCCTCGTGTACATCCACGCCGCAGTAAGACCAGCGCTTGTTCTCGTCAAGGTCGAGGCCGAGGCTATGCTTGTGGGCAATGGCATTGAGCTCCTTGATGCCTTCCTCGCCATAATTTTCCTCGAAATACTTGAGCTGCGAGATCGCGCCCTCGACGTAGCTGTACCCGGGCCTTGTTAGTCTTTAGGACTTTCTCCGGCTTATGCGCAATGGCAAAGAAGTGTAACGTCTCACCCAGTAATGCAAGAACCGAGGGAGTCCTTGGCATAACCGTCCCCAGCGTAGGCATAGACCTGCTTTGGGTCGATATCTACGGTCCAGGGCACTGTCAAGATGTCGGAAAGCTGCTTCTCTAGATCGGCTTTCTTGTTTTCCCACTCGTCTCTGACTGCATACATTGTCAGTGTTTGATGCCCAGAAAAAGAAATTTAGGCTGGACACGTACGGTTCTTGCGAACAGCAAGAGAGAGCTTCTCTACAGGAGGGAGTTTAGACATTGTGTGTGAATTGTTTGTCAAGGTGAAGGTCGGAGGGAAACGAAATTTAAGTCAGAATGTTTCAGGGTCGAAATTGGCTTTTCAGAGGAAGTTGTGGATGTGAATTGGAGCGGATTTTGGGCAACACTGGGACGATCGGCCTGACTTATATATTCCATCAGCTCTGTTGACGTCGTGCAATTTTGTGGAGGACCCCTATCTCTGCCTGGCGGTGACAGAGAGCTCGCGTCTAGCTGTCCAGGCTGCAGCTTGTGGCTGAACTTCCTAAGGACGGATTTTGAGACCATCACCATTAGCGATTAGTGCCTGCAGCCACGGATTCCAACCTCGCAGAGGGCCACAGCCCCAGAACCAACACACAAGATAGTCCCACATTTCCCGGAAGTAACGCCGGCATGTTGCTGTAGGGACCTGTCAACCTTGTGGTCGACCACTCAGCCTCAATGGTGCACCCCAGTCTGCGGCTGTAAACTGTGAATGGCACCCTGTCGGCCTTACGCACGCCTTTGCGCCACAGGGATTGAGTAGCTTGTTTGAGAGCACATATTAGATACACTTACTCCGTAATGTGTACATAGAGTACGTAATTTCATGTATGTTTTTGACAATATTCGGCAGGGGTCCTTGCTCCCATTTTCCGCGATGACCTCGAGCTTTATCATGCTAGAGTAGCCGACAGCGTTCCATGCCCTTGCCGGTTATGATGAGGCAACACCTCCCGTCGTGACTTTTGAACGCGCTCTCTAGCGGCATGATGGAGAGAACGCCGATCGAATCATCTCAACTCTCTTAGCTGCCGTGCATGCCGGCCACCATGATGCAAACACGGATGCAGGAGTGCACTGATTCTGGATAACTTTGGAAAGTCAAATTGGCCAGCGCCGGTCTCCAAGACTGATTGGATTAATGTCTTTGTCTTCTGAACAACGTGCTGCAAGGATGATTGAGCAAACTGATGATGTCGCCACAACCCCCATTGTCAACGTGCGCGGGCGACACGGCTTGAGACCCCTGAGTCAGCAACTAAAACGCCGCAGTGCCCCACAGCACGACACTAACTGGCTGCCGGCACGTACAGCTGAACTGAGCGTGCAGCTGTCCCGCGCCCAGCATTTCAGCTCGTCCTCCTTAGAGGATGGCCTCTCGCTCAGTACCTGGTGGTACATGGGTCTGGGCGACGCCTTGCAGAGTGCCTTGCAAGTAGTGTCAGGACGATCTTGCTCAAGGGCCAAGCTCCCTTACGGGTCCAATTCTGGCACTTAGGCCTACGAGAACACCTAGTCATTCCCAACAACACCACAGAACTTGCGTGAGTTTAGCCTCAAGTTTGGAAATCATTCTCCCAACAAATCAAAGTGAACAACGAAACAATGGTCAAGCTGTAAGTCCCCTAGGCGAGACGAAACCGTAAGCAACAAGCTGAGCCAAAGCTAACACACTTGCAGACCACTCAAGTTTCAAGTCGGAGTTCGCGACAATTGGGACAGTGCAGACTGTGCTGTGCAGAAGCAGCTTAAGCAGTTGCGAGATGTGATCGGGAAAGATATCGCGGTCGAACCAGAATGGCAGCTGCTACTGGCAGAGTTGGACAACGCGTACGAAGACAAGGCTGCACTTGTTTTGGATGCCGCCTCCTGTGTCATCGGATGGGCGCAGAGCCTCGAGGCTATCGCAGAGGATGAGAACTACAGCGATTGGGCTGAAGAGCTTCTGGACAAGATCGAGCATTGCATCCGACTACATCTTGAGGTACGTTGTCCTCGAAAATTGCTGCACCGTGATGAGCTCGGCTTGAGACTGACGTGCGGATTCGAAGGTCGGGAAAGAAAGCGAACCAGTCTTGAAGTGGTCTGATGAGCGCAAGTCGTTCATTATTGAGCTGCCCAAGCCCCCTATCCCGAGTCCCTATTTGCTAGAATCGATGTTCAAGGAGAAGTTGGTGAGCTGCTTCAAAGAAGAGACAGCACCTACGTCGCTGGCCCAGCGATCCGCGGCCGCGACTAGCGATGATTGGGCGGGCGTAATTGTTGATCGCCAGACTGGTCGGCCAGCGGTAGTCGAGCCGGACATTGCACCCAGCAAGCTCGCGTCAGCACCCGGCAAGGCAGTCTACGATGCCCTGCCAGACTTTGCGACCATCCTTCGCCCAGATGAGTTGATGCTCAAGCCTCCATACCACTTGACTGTCACGAGCTCCAATGCTCGGTTAGTCGAAGTCCAGTGTAGTCACAGTCCGACGTTGCAATTTCTGGCGGATTATCTCAAGAAATGGTGCAAGGTCAATAACCAGGATAGTCGGAAGGTTTGTCCCTAAGTCGGGCTCTTCACCTCGTGCGTAACTTTGCTAACTCACTTGTTTCTTGCGACACACTACAGCCTCCAAGTGTGGAGATCAAGCTCTACCAGTCTGCATTTGGGCTCAATCTCAACTACGACCGGCTGACATTGGAAAGCGAGGGCCGGTGGAATCTTTACACGGCGACTCCGATGCTGGTCTTGTCCTTGGTCGAAAGCTCCCTTGGATATCAATCTGTGAGGGCTGAAGAGGGTCGATGGGTGTACAGGCGGGATGTAGAGCTCAGAAAGTGCCGATGATGTACACACGCACAGAGCGGCCATCAATTTGAAAGGTGACAAAAAATCGAGTGCGCTGGCACATCAGTCCAAACTCGTGGCAACAGCCGATTAGTGCAGGGATTCTGAGGCGGGGATATTGAGCAACGAAATTGTTCTGATAGAGAGGCAACCCAAGTGTCTCGTACATGCTTTGCGTTGCCATCAAGCCAGCCAGCCCTGGAATGGAAGGAGTGTTGGTGCGGTGGTGGAGCAGGCAAACACAACGATCGTGCTTCAAGCTTTGGGGTTGGGGCGTCGGGCTGGGCTGCAGGCTGCCCAATCAGAGCTCGTGAAACAATAGGTGCGGAGGCCCTGCCATTTGGACCTCCAATGTCGTTTCAATGTCCTCGACACGACCGGCTCCTATTCCTTGGATCGGAGCAATGAAATAGATCTCATGGTCATCACAGATGTCATGGGAACTGCACCAACTTGGACATGAGCAGTGTTAGTGGAAACTGAATTGTTTAATTCATGCGCGTAATTCGTCGGGGGCCAGCATGTCTGGAAGCGCATGGATTCTCTCGGGCTCTTTCCCTTTCCCTAAGGATGTATGTTGCAATTCTGGAGTTCTCCAAGATATGAGCAGTCTGATTGCCGACACGTAGCTGCCCCTTTTGTAATTTTGGAGCTGCTGGCGACCTTCTCTTTTCCAGTCCGGAGTAAAGTTACCTCCAGCTGTCAGCACCACCCCGTCAGTCTCTTGTAAGCACACGTTACCTGGGTTTGTCAGCGTTCGCACATCATCCTAGGAGTTTGGACTTGCACACCGTGCTCATCTCAAGCTACTACAACGCAGTCATGTCGCCCCGCCAAATCATCAGCTGCCTCCTCTCGGGCCTCGTGGCCTTCACCGGCGCGCAGTCTCTCATCAAACATGTTCCGAACTGCGGCGCTCCATGCCTGAGCGACAGCATCACCGCCTCCACCAATTGTGCGGCAGACGATAATACGTGCGTCTGCAA
This sequence comes from Microdochium nivale, assembly GCA_026745475.1. Taxonomy (NCBI): domain Eukaryota; kingdom Fungi; phylum Ascomycota; class Sordariomycetes; order Xylariales; family Microdochiaceae; genus Microdochium; species Microdochium nivale. The sequence goes on from JANTFD010000010.1 coordinate 744,488, forward strand.
TTCGGTCTACACCCTCAAGCGCAACAGCGAGGTCTGCCTCCGTGATAAGTGCGACGGTGCCCAATATGGTAAGCTGAAGTCGACCGTTCGCTGCGAGATTTGAGAACTTGGGCGTTTCTGACTTGCCACCCTACACGTAACCAAGGCCAGTTTATGACCAGCTTCGACTCGTTCTGCCGTGACGTTGGCCCGGGCGCTTCACCTTCCGGCACAATTTCAACCATGGAGCCGCCAACGGGAACCACCATCTCAGACACTTCCTTCTCAGGAGCACCTAGCAACAGTGTGAGCTTGTCCACAACCGAGTCTGGCTCCACATCCGTTGAGCCATCAGTTTCGACTCCTGGTACCGGCTCGTCTGCTATCACTCTTTGGCCGCCTACTGCCGCCACGACTACGACTCATACCTCTGTCGGCACGACAAGCCGATCCGCATCCACAACGGCAAACGAACAGGAAGGCACTCAGACGGGTGCACCCACACAGAGTCCCATATCCGCAGGCACTCACTATCGCGCTAGCTCTGCTGCTGCAGTAGGCGGCCTCTTAGCCGCAGCTTTCTTCGGTTTCTAGATTGCGCGTTCGCCGTGGACAGACAGAGAGGAAGACGTGGTTACTCCTCGAGCGTGTGGGCATGAAATTTCGCAAGGCTTGCGATTGACGTAGAATTTTTTAGTAGTACTACCGATAATCTGGTGTTGCCAATTATCCACCAAAAGTCGTCTCTTGGCACACGTTCCACGATATGCCATTGAACGTGTTGATATCAGCCTATTATTAATTAAATACAAAACACGAAAAAAAAAAACGTTTCATCAATTCAACCTGAATAATAGGATATCAGCGGACACTCTCCAAGATACATTTTTTCTCGTCTAACTAGTTACTTTGAAAATATCCAGATGGGACGTTTTAGCCGGCATGTCTTTCCCTGCCGGATGATGCAGTTACTTCCCTACTCAGAGGTGAGAAACCCCCAGCAAATTATCCACATAACATGGCTTGCAGCCATGATCTGAGCCTGGGGTCGTCGCCATGTCGCAAAATTAATATGGATAAACATCCCGCGTCTGCAAGATCGGAAACATGGAGCCAATCGGGTACGAGATCGAGACAGCCGAGAATCGTGTCCCCGGGTAGTGCACTCCATTGTCTGGTTGTATCCCGAATATTGACCTCCTTAGGTGAGGTGATCCATGCTTGTCCTGCAGGTAGCGTCACACAGAGACGTATCATATCTTTCCCCATGTGCGGACCATGCCTAGCGGCTCGGGGATCGGCTGGAGCTATGAGTGTCCTCACGCACCATCTCGCATGACAACCCTGCGGTTAATCGTGGCAGCACTTTAGTATCTACAAGCGTACAACTCTGGACTTGAGCCGGTAATCTATTTTCAACACTGTTCCTCAGGCTAGCTTCAAAGGGCGGAGGCAAAGTACATCTGATATTTTGCAAGTTTCTCAGCCTCTAAGATGTGGGGACGGTCACGGTAGTTCGAGTGATACTTGCGTGGCAACAAGGCTGTCGCTCATCTAGGAATTAAGCAAGAGCCTTGCACAGCGAGCCAGCGAGCATGAATATTCACATGTATCACTTATTGTCGACTTCTCCATGATACGTTGAACGGCGCAGTCAAGTTCCTAGTTCCTGCTCCCTGTGACAGTCACTGTTCCTGTAAAGACTCACATTTTGAGCCCATTGTACCGAAGGATACCAAACACGGTCGCCTTCCTCATTGCCGTCGTTGTCGCCGTCGCGTGATACGCCAAGAATAACTTCTCCCATATACTGTATTTAGCCAAAAGGGAAGAACCGAAGAATGCCCATTATGCAGCTCGGGACTCTTTCATACCATACAAGTAAATTTTCAAACTTTCCATCTTGCATACGATATGCGCGCACCGCGTCACAGGGGCGACTTTCATGCAGGCCCGCCTGGTCCGCGTACGGGTTTAGCCTAGACGTACCAGATGTATAAGTGCGATTGATTATACTAAACTTCATGTCCCTGGCATAAAGTACGCGAGTGTATCTGACGCAACCCCCTCCCCTCCCTGGTTGGCTGCTGCCAACCTTAATATGGATGATTTCGATGGTGTAACTCGAGCCAATCGGGATGAAACTTGTTTCCTTGCCGGCGGATTTCCAGGGAGAGAGCGGGCAATATTCTCGCGGGAAAACGAAGAGAAAGATGGGCAAGGGGCACGGCGATGAGAGAGAAGAGACGAAGCTTATTATTTTCTCCGATATTGGATGCCCGGTAGACTGGCCATGCAAATAAAACTAGAGGGATACGAGAAAGACGTTTTGTCGTCCGGTTTGCCGACGGCAGGAAAAGCCAAGGAAGGCCCTAGCATCATGACTCGTTCTCGCTTGCCGGCTGAATACCAAAGTGGACAAAAGCTCTCGTGTGCTAAAGTCGTATCCGGCTAAGACGCACCCCAGAAAACCCGGCTGGCAGAGGCGCATATGCGGGGTGTTGCATTCAGAAGGAAGAGCGGGAAAAATGTGTAGTGCGATGTAGCGTATGTACTCAAGTGCAGACAAGGAGGTACGCATGCCCCAATGGAGCCGCTTTCATCAGTAACAGCATCTCTGAACCTCTCGCACTTCTAGAGATCGAAAGGGTTTCTGCCACATACTGGCGATATATACAGGTAGGTACCGATCAAATAACAATAACGGTCATTGGACAGCAAGAAAAAGAAAAGAAGAAAAAAAAAAAAACTAGCCAAAATGACGCAGCGCCCGCACATGCGGCGGTGGGCACTTACACCCGGAGAGCAAGAGCCTTGGAAGCACTTCTGGCAGGGGGGTTCTACAATCTACATGGCACAACGTGCATACCCTACCTAGTGTAGTTAGCGTACTATTATAGGCGTGTGCGCCAACGCATCCGCCGTGTCAATGCCATCATGCATGCACACATCACACACCAATCTCGGTAGCGAAAACAATGCCCCGTTGTTCCGAACTTGATATTTGGGCGCTGCGCTCTGCCGGCAGGGTGTGGGAACCCCCGGCTCCGGAAAATCCCCACGAGGCTTTCCGGCAGTCACGACTAGCGGCGTGCGTGCCCGGGAGGCGAGTGTCGACCATTCGGGGCGTCACCTTCCGCTTTCTGTCTCGTTTCCGCGCCCCCTCCACCCTCCTCCCTCTCCCCTAGTACGCCCCTATACGTCCCGCTTCGGCGGCGAGGCTTCCCAGTCTTTAAACGGCGCGCTTGCACCTTGTCCATCATGTGAATGCGCCGTTTAAACCTTGGTTAGCCTCGGGCGGGAACAGTGATGAGGCGAGAGAGATCCAGGCGAGGCGGCGAGCAGAATAGACCGGACGTCTGACCACCACCATTGCTCCATCAAAACCGTCCGGCAAATTTTGCTCGCCACTTTGACAGGCTCAATAAGCTTGAGAGTCTCTGCGAAACATATGGAATTGCAAGGGCTGGCGGAGGCGTGTCTCGTCACGGGGTTGAGTCTACCATTCTCGCCTCCACAGTCTAGGGGGGTGGACGGAGGTAATATTATTGGTAGTTTCAAGATTTATGGAGAACTACTCCTCGTCCACCCTGGTGTACTCCGTCCGCTCGGAAAACAGCAAAGCTGAAAGCTAGCTTGACGGGGAAACAGAAACGGAGCAGAGCACAGCGGCAACATCAGCAAGGCCCTGCGTGCTGTTTTCTTCCCCGGTGAAAACACGCTTCTTGAGAAACTGCCCGGTGCCGTCCGTTGTGAGAGGTAGCCGAGGATCAAGTTTCTCGCCCTTCGCCTTGACCGAGTGAGGTCGTAGTCTAGGCTGACACCTTTTTCATGGTCATAACAAATCAACCAGGGCCTGCCCATAACTGGCCTATATACAAGTGCCGCGACCAGTTACATGAAAGATGTGATGGTCAGTGCTGGGCCAACGTCTGATTACAGTGGAAGCAGACGATCCGAGAATTCCTCAATCTGGCAATGGGTTCCCCACAGGGACCCAAGCCGCCGTTGTCATGTCACTTTTTGGTCCAGAGTCCTCCTTTCTTTGTCACATTCCAAGACCCACTGCTGCTCCTGGTCGATGTGCCGGGTTGAATATACCCGCGACAAACACCCGACCAATAGGGCGTACTCACGGTAGATGATTGACATCGAAGTGTAGATCGCGCCCTGACATCGCAGGGTGCGTGTCGAGGGGACAGGCTGTGTCTGATCTGTATATAAAGAGCCCTTCGGCAACCTCCTTCTCAAATCTAGAGTCGATCACCACGGCAGTCAAAGCATCCAACCAACCAGCTTCACACTCTGAACACCAGTCAACTTTCCGTCTCGCCAATCCCATCTTCTCCAAAGATAGTCAATATGGTCTCCTTCACTTCGCTCTTCACCGTGGCCACGGTCGCCCTCGGCGCCGTCGCCGAGAACTTGGTCGGCTACCACAACGGCTTCTACTACTCGTTCTGGAGCGACGACCAGGGCCAGGTCAGATACAGCAACGGCAACGGCGGCCAGTACAGTGTCAACTGGTCCGGCAACGGCAACTGGGTTGGTGGCAAGGGCTGGTTGCCCGGTACTTCCAGGTGAGAATACCTTGTGGAAACACTCCCGATTTATGATACGAAGTTCCTCGCTAATAAACCGTCCACCACCTTAGAACCATCAGGTACACCGCCGACTACAGGCCCAACGGCAACAGCTACCTCGCCGTCTACGGCTGGACCCGCAACCCGCTGATTGAGTACTACGTCGTCGAGAACTTTGGCACCTACAACCCCTCGAGCGGCGCCACCCGCGTCGGCAGCGTCACCTGCGACGGTGGCGTTTACGGCCTCTTCCGCAGCCGCCGCACCAACGCCCCCTCCATCGACGGCAACGGAAAGAACTTCGACCAGTTCTGGTCCGTCCGCGAGTCCAAGCGCAGCGGCGGCACCGTCTCCATGGGCTGCCACTTCAACGCATGGAACGCGGCCGGCATGAGACTCGGAACTGAGCACAACTACCAGATCGTCGCCACCGAGGGCTACTTCTCCAGCGGCTCCGCCACCGTCACCGTCCAGGGCCCCTAGATTCGTCTCGAGGGTTGAGCGACAAGATAAAGGTGTCTGTCTCAGAGTCCCTTCCTGGCTGCAGACCGGCAGAGACGATTTGAGTCGGATTCGAGATCCTTGTCTTGTGTGGCATTCGATCATGTCGACATGGCATATCTCCTGTTTTGTTGCTCCCGCTCGCTTGCGATTCAACGTGGCGGATGGTGGCGCGATAAGCAAGAGGTGCTAGCAGGACTTTCATTCTTATTGTAGATAATTCTTTTAAGGGGGGGACGAGTACGTATATCTCCAAGAGCTTTCAAGCTCGCCTTGGTACAAAAATTGGATAGGATTTTCGCGAATTGGTCGTTCCGGCGTCACATGAAATCTGATAGTGATATGTGATGCTGCTTCTTGAGCTTTCTAGCTCGCACTGCGCTGTGAGAACTTTCGCCAGATCGCTTGGAAGAGCTGCCAGCGCGATCATATAATTGATTACGTTCCTGATCCGGACGCGATAGCGGTGTTTGTTCCCTCGTGCGCTCGGCTCTGGGTACGAATGCGGCTTGCACAAAAGTGCAGTGACGCAAAGACATGTTCTTCCGCTGAAACGCGTTCAATCCTTTCTTGGCGTCAACGGACTGCACGCAAACCAAAGGCCGCGGTGGTAATGGTAGAGGTCCAACGTGAGGCTGTGGCAAGGGGATGCTCAGGCCTGCGTCGATGAAATCAGCGTCTTGGCGGAGCTGGCCGATACGTGAGAACGACAATTGACCCCAGAGATCACTCATGTGCTCGCGCCTCGCCCATTGGGATGGTAACTCAGTATCGGTCGAAGTGTCAGCAGTCATTTCTATGCCGCAGCTGACTACAGTAGATGTCAGCATCTGGGTCGCATGGACTTGGCGTTGAATCAAGGTCTCTGCCGACTCGGTCCTACGTGGATCGTTGTCTCCATCGAAGCATTTGTAGGTACGTGCAATGGCTTCTAGCAAGCCTTCTGACCAGACTTTACGTTTTGAAGTCCAAGATGGAGGAATACCGAGATTCTTAGGCCAGTCATCCCATTTCCCAGCAACATCGTAGATGGCCAGAGAGGGAAACTTGTCCAGATATTGGAGCGATCGGAAAGTGGTAAAATCTTCGCCCCAGATACGAAGCACGCGCAGCACAGGGAACGGGTTCTTCGCGCTCGCCCACTCTCTGATCACGGCATCGGTCACACGCGGGAACGCTGTGACATTATTGGGGACACTGATAGGCTGAACAATCTCCAGGATGCCGAGGTTGATCATCTTGACGAGGGCGATGATGTCCCGGATGGTGCAGTCGATGCCTTCGGATAGTTGCAGATGCGTGATGAACTCAATAGTTAGCGATGTTGCGGGCTCGAGGATCTTCAACAACGATTGCGGTGAGTTTTGAGTGAAGTGTGTTCGAATGCACCACATGCCCAATTCGGGTCCATCCCCGTCTGTGTATCCCCAATTGTTGATTAGGGATTGTACGAACAGACCCCAGTAGCGGACGTCTGAAAGGGTCCTGTTGAGCGATCAGGCTGTAAGCACTTTCTGCAGCCAATTCGAAGAGCAGTCAACGACTCACCAGTCGCGATCCTTCTTTACGAGCTTCCACAGCTCGATTAGCAACGGCGATGGAACATGGCCCAGGTGGCGACCATCAAGTTCTGAGATGTTGGCAGCGACGACCTTCAGGGCCAAGGAAGTCAAAGTCGGGACGGTCATGGTGGCACTGCTCACCCACGCTCGCATCGACGAGCACTTAGGCGAAGTGACCACCTTAGACGTCGTGCGCATGAAGTCACCGCGATCAGCTCCCAACTCAGGTTCAGCTCATCCGGCCAGAAAGTTCACGGACTGGAAGAAATGGATGGAATGTAGCTGATAGCCGCTGGAGCCGCCGTTTCGTTGCAGCAATTGGAAGTTGCTAAGGGCCGGTTGGCGCGCTGCAGATGTGCGACTCCACAAGGGGTTGTCTCTCCAGTTCCTGCGCAACAACAAGCGGTCACAACTCGCGCCCAGGGCCTGGCGAATGTAATCATTGAATTGGTACGCAAGCGAGTAAATCCCGTATCACTTGATAAGTCCAGGACCTGTCTGACTAACGTGAGCCTCTAACAAACAACGCATCAGCTCCAGACTAGCCACAGTCGTCCGTTCACATCCCCCATACCAATTGCTCCTGCAGAAATTAAGCGGTAGTCGAAGTTTGAAATATCCAAAAAGTCGTTGGTCTACATTTCCTCATGATTTATGTACAATTTTGCGCCCGACCCTCCAATTCCTTTCTAGATTATAACATGGGCTTGAGGTCCTCAGCAACGTGGAATGGCGCTTCCGTCTTGCTCTTGATCTCCTCCACAGTGACGCCGTCCGCAATCTCAATGAGTGTCAGGCCGTGAGCGAAGTCGACATCGAAGACACCCTGTGTAGGTAACTGTTAGCGTTCCTGCCGTCGTGATGCAGTCAAGTACAGGTTCATTAGACTTACGAGCTCGGTAATAATTCTGGACACACAGGCGCGGCCAGTCAGGGGGAATGCGCACTGCTTGACGATCTTGGCGTTGCCCTTCTTGTCGGTGTGCTCCATGGTGACGACGACCTTGGTCTTGCTGGGGTTGGAAACGAGATCCATGGCACCACCGAAGCCCTTGATCTTGCCGGGCAGCATCCAGTTGGCGAGATCACCGCTGGCGCTGACCTGCATAGCGCCAAGGATGGTCAGGTTGATGCGACCGCTGCGGATCATGCCGAAGCTCTCCTCGCTGCCGAAGATGGACGCGCCAGGGTTCAGCGTGACGGTCTCCTTGCCGGCGTTGATCAGGTCGGCGTCCTCGAAGCCCTTCTTGGGGTAAGGGCCGAGACCGAGAATGCCGTTCTCGGACTGGAGCTGCACCTCGACCTCGGGGCCGACGAAGCTGGGAGCGAGCATGGGCATGCCGATGCCCAGGTTGGCGTACATGCCGTTCTTGAACTCCTTGGCGGCTCTGCGCACGATGCGCTCGCGCTTGGCGGCAGTCTCGCCACTGCCGAGAGCCTTCTTGGCATCCGGGTCGTTCTCGTCCTTGGCCCAGGTGAACTTCTCAATGCCCTTCTCGGTGGTGCTCTGAATGACTCTCTTGACGTAGATGCCGGGCAGGTGGACAGCCTCCGGGGGGATCTCGCCAATCTCGACGATGTGTTCCGCCTCGACAATGGTCATCTTGGCGTTGCGGCCCATGGCGCCGTTGAAGTTGTTGGCGGCCAGGCGGAATTGGCAGTTTCCGAGCTTGTCGGCCTTGTAAGCCTTGACAAACGCGTAGTCGCCGTCAATGGCCTCCTCAAGCAGGTATGGCTTGCCGTTGAAGACCTTGACATCCTTGGGATACGAAAACTGATCGGGCGAGCCATCGGCCTTGTTCTTGAGGGGCAGATCGCCGGTCTGGACGACGGTGCCAAACGCGGCAGGCGTGTAGAAGGCCGGAATACCCTTGCCGCCAGAGGCACAGCGCTCGGCCAGGGTTCCTTGCGGGGTGAGCTCGAGCTCTATCTCGCCAGTCAGGTACATGGTCTCAAAGGTCTTGTTCTCGCCAATGTAGCTCGCGACCATCTTCTTGATTTGCTTGGTCTTGAGCAGCTGGCCGAGGCCAGAGTTGTCTGTGCCTGCATTGTTGGAGACAGCCGTGAGGCCCTTGATCTCTGGCTTCTTGATGACCTCGTTGATGAGGGTATCGGGCACACCGCAAAGACCAAATCCTCCGCAAAGCAGGGTGGTGTCGGGCTTCATGTCCTTGAGAGCTTCTGAGGCAGAGGGGAAGACCTTGTTGATCTCTGCGCGGCGGCCCGTCGCCGAGAAGGCTCTGGCGAAGATTCGGGCATGCTACAGGTAAGACGGGCCATCAGCATGTGGGCAAATGCGACAATGATCCAGGGATTTGGCCGGGCGAACTTACGTTGGGGCCGTAGCGGGAGTAGGCCCGCAGGGTCCTCATACAGACGGCGGCAGAAGGCATTTTGGCAGGATTATCTCTGGTTCACGGACTATCGTGATGGTAGTGATCCGGGTGGAGGGTGGATTTGAGACAGGATGTCCTCGTCGTGGGGTAACTCGGAACGGAGACGGCGGCAGCGGCTAGAAGCGGCGCAAATGGGTATCACAAAACAGGTCCACGAACAGGGAGAAAGGAGACGAGAGAAACGAAGAGCCAAAAACCGACCAAGGCCGCGAACAGAGGCAGCTGAGGGGAACGAGGCAGATATAGTATTCGCTCCGGAGGGATCACAGGGAGATCAATTGGCCTGTGGGTTAGCCTCCGCAAGGCCGACGCTCGGCCCCAGGTTTCACGGTGAAGCTACACAGTGTACCTTAGCTAGCAGGGCTCGGCCGACAGACTGGCTGCATTGCGCACAAGGAGTGGTCGCGACGGCGCGTGGGCGGCGGGATAAGAATTGACCCGGCCAGCTGCTCTTGGCCGTGGGCGGAAATGCGCGGAAATGCAAGGTGCGCGGGCAGCAGATGGCAGTTTAGCCATTTGACATTTCCAGATACGCATCTACGCCTTCACTCCGACTGCACCATGTCGCAACGGTGATGCCTCTCTTGATGGCAGCCTTCCAGCCCTTGCCAGGCCTCGCTCCCTGTTTCTTTCCGGTGCCGGTGCCGCCTCTGCTTCCGAGCCCGCTGCGAAGAGCCGCGCTCTAATGCCGATTGGCGAGGTCCTTAAGCCCAAGCCAGCTCCGGCTGTCATGTCCACCCCACTGTCCACACGACCCGATCTGTCCCGGCACCCGATGGTCTGCTGAGCAATCCCGACAGAGTCCTGTGTATCTCAGGGTGATGCATCATAATGCTCGGCGAGACCCGCAAGTACATGTTCTGACATCCTACTAGTTTTTGTTTTGTTTTCGTAATGGCATGCAGACAACATGCAATGCATCAACACCGTGTTGCGACAGATGTCGGCTGCGGAGCTGTTCGGGTCAATGAATCGACGGTCGCAACAGCGATAGCGGAACCAATTGGGGGCGGGGGGCTGACAGGGCACCCTTATCGATAATCAAAAAAATACAGGAAGATGCAGAGCTTGGTGCTAGACATTGGTCGCGATCCAGCGGAATAACAGTTCCAAAGTTCCGAGAACACACTCGAAGCAACAAACCGGCGCGCGCTCGAGGCCCCGTTGTCAACATTTACCATGGAGCAAACCAGCGCCAAGCGACGCAAGCTCGACCATGCCGCCGGCGGATTCAGCCTCGAAAATGCGACAGGCTCCGGCATGGGCGCCGCTGGCGCAACAGCCTTCATCATGGAGACGGAGGAGCTTCTCAAGGAGATCAGAGTCGACTACTCAAACACGCTACCTGGCGCCGAAGACAAGCTGCGGAAGTTCAAGGAGGCTATAGAGGTTCTCCAACCGCACGAACCAGTCCCGATCCACGATGCGGCAACTAAGCTGGAAAGGTCGAACAAGACGGTCGTTCCATTTCCCGACCCAAAACCTGCCAAAGACTCCATGTACAAGGTGGCTTTCGATAAACCGGCCCAGGTCAACGTAGTTGGAAGCTATGCGCTCAAGACCATGGTGAAGACGCAGCATGATCCCACCATCGACATGATTGTCGCCATGCCCGCGTCCATCTTCCAAGACAAGGACTACCTGAATATGCGATATTTCTACAAGCGAGCGTACTATGTCGCATACCTCGCAGCTGGAATCACATCCAAACTGTCCGAGACAGCCGATTTCATATACGAACATTTGAATGGCAACCCTCTGCTGCCTGTCTTGCGCGTCAATGTCAAGGGCAAGATCCCTTACTCGATTCGCATCATCACAACAGCTCCAGAAGGCTTATTTCCCCCCAAAAAACTCGGCGCGACAAACTCTTGCCTGCGGCAGAGCGATAGCAAGGACGCCAAAGATTCGAAATCGGCGTCCCCTTTCTACAACTCGACGCTCAAGGCCGAGGCTTTGTACTCTCCATATCTTCGCCTTCTCCACAAAGCCTCAAAATCCTCCGCTGCTTTTGTCGATGCCTGTTTGTTGGGACGCACATGGCTGCATCAAAGGGGTTTCGGTGGATCTCTCCTGGATGGAGGATTCGGGCACTTTGAGTGGGCGAGCTTGGTTGCGTTGCTGTTGCAAGGTGGTGGCCGTAAGGGAGAAGCAGTTCTCTCTGCGTCTCTGCATAGCACACAGCTCTTCAAGGCAACACTCCAGTATCTTGCTACTGCCAACTTCCTCAAGAAGCCGGTTGTCATTGGTGGCGACTCTCTTGACATCGACGCAATTCGCCAGAGTGGCCCAATCGTCTATGATGGTGCTCGCAACATGAATATCCTCTACAAGATGACTCCGTGGTCTGCAACTATGCTTGTTGAGCAGGCTAAATGGTCCTTAGAGGCAATCAACAGCAGCCCACGCGACCACTTCGATCCACTGTTCATCACAAAAGTCAATCAACCTTTGCAGATGTTCGATATTCTCCTGCGTGTCACTCTCCCCGCTACAAAGGAACTGATCCCCCGCACAAGCGACTGCAAGGGTATTTTGATTGACTACAGTGAGAAGGTCTACCAGATTTTGAAGCGAGCTCTTGGAGAACGTGCAACACAGGTTCACATCGAGATGAGTAAGGTTACGCACGGCTGGTCGACCTCCAGCTCAGCGCCAAAACACAAGAATCGGAGTCTTCTTATCGGCATCTCAATCGATCCAACGAAAGCCTCCCAGGTGCGCGAGTTCGGACCCCCGCACGAGGAGAAGAAAGATGCAGCCAAATTTCGAGATTTCTGGGGGGAAAAGGCGGAACTGTGGCAGTTTCCCGACGGCAATATTGTCGAGAGTTTGGACTGGACGGAGTTTGGTCATCTTGGCTACGTTGGTATCTCCGAAGCCATTATTCGGTACATTCTCAAGTCGCGGCTCCAAGTAGACCAAAGCAATGTCGTCTTCTGTGCTGAGGAATTCAACAACATCGTCAACTTTGCACCCTCGGACAAGACCTCGTACACGGCTGCGCGACAAGCCTTTGAAACATTGGAGCGCGATATTCGAGGCCTACAGGACTTGCCCCTTCATGTCAAGCAGATCGCGGCGATTGCGCCAGAGTTGCGACAAGTATCTCTCCGCGTGCCCGAAAGTGACCCGCGGAAGCTAGCACAGCCAATGGGCGTGGTCATTTCGTTCGAGGCATCGGGCAAGTGGCCAGAGAATCTGGCTGCGATTCAGCGCGCAAAGGTTGCGTTCTTGGCGAAGATCGGAAGCTCTCTCGAAGAATCGAACGAGGCAATCAAGACTCATCTAGGACTGGAGGATGCTCAAATGGATGTAGAGAATCTGGCATTCCTAGATATTGTGTATGAAAGCGGAATTGCCTTCCGCCTGCGCGTGCAGAGCGACCTGGAAGACACGCTGCTGGAGCGTAAAACGAGGGATAAGACTCTAGAGCGACACGAGCGCACGGAAGCCTCTGAGCTTCTGGCTGCTGCGAAACTCAAGTACACAATCCTGCCGCTGCACAACCAGATGGTCAGCACTTACTGTACCAGACTAGCTGCCTTGTCGCCTGCGATACGGCTCGTCAAGCAGTGGTTCAGCTCCCACAAGCTGGCTTGCCACTTTAGTGAGGAACTCATCGAGCTCTTCACCCTGCAAGCGTTCCTTCGACCGCACCCCTGGAAGATGCCTTCGAGCGCCACGACGGGCTTCTTGCGCACGCTTTACCTTCTCTCACGATGGGACTGGCGCGACGATCCTTTAATCGTAGACTCGGCCGAGTCCTTGTCGGCGATTCAAAAGGCAGAGATCAACACCCGCTTCGAGGCCTGGCGCAAGATTGATTCCAACATGAACCGCACTACCCTCTTCGTTGCGACATCACAGGACACCAGCGGCACAGCCTACACTGCAAGCAGGCCGTCAAAGGTTGTTGCAGCGCGCATGACCAGTCTGGCCCGCTCGGCGTGCAAGCTTGTCAAAGAACGCGCTGCCGACATCGACGCGCGGTCACTGTTCCAGACATCCTTGCGCGACTACGACATTGTCATCCACCTGTCCCCGAAAACCATTCGCTCCCTTCAGCGGCCCGAGGGCGCCAGGACGTCGGTGTTCAAGAACCTCGACTCGCTCACCGCCGCGGCGAAGGCGAGCGCCCTCCCGCTCCTCGACTCGCCCGCGCGCAGCCTGCTCGACCAGCTGAACGCCACCTTTTCCGGCCCACTGCTGTTCTTCCATGGCGGCACGGACGAGGACACTGTCATCGCCGCCCTGTGGAACCCGCAGCTGCACGCGCGCTCGTTCAGCGTGCATATGCCCTGCTCTTTCAAGCCGGTTAGCAGCGGCGACGGTGAGCAGCAGCTGTACGATGTTGACAAGCAGGCCATCACTGCCGAGATCGCTAGGATAGGCGGAGATATGATTGAGCGGATAGAGTTGAAAGGCAGTTAGCTAGGCCAGATAATAGTTAGGAAATGAAGCGAAAACAATAATAATGCACAATAACAGTTTAAATTTGTGTGCCTTCGTGCGCTTGCCAATATTCGTTGACAACCGATTATGGTCGCTATCGCTGCTTTTTTTTGTTAAGAATTTACTTAAACCACACAACAATACTCGTAGCAAGCGGTGCGGGCTTCTGGGAGTCGGTGGCGTAAAGCCAGGCGTCGTCTAAAAAAGCGCCGCAGAGGAATGCCAATACGCAAAGGGCTCACTACGAGGATGAAAAACTAACAGAACTACACGTGCACACACGCCCAATGTGACTGTGCGCGCCAGAGACATTGTGCAGACAATATGAAGCGCAGGTCCAACCCCGAGACGTGGTGGGGATCATCAAGTAGTTGAGGGTCTCACTCGGCATGGGCTGACTGGCGATGGAAAGAGCCTGCCAGGCCAGTTTGACAGAGGAGAAAACAAAGGACAAGAGGCTTTTGATATTTATTGCTACTAAGCGAGCTAGAACACCGAGGTAAATTCTGGATGAAATCTGCTACCTCGAAGCAAGTCTGTTCTACGAACGAAGGGCACGCTTTTCTCGCGATGGGGGATCTCGAGAAGTGATCGATGGTTGTGATTAAACTAGGCGTAAGTGTTCATCTCCATGGGAGTTTGAATTGTCTTATGGTCACTTAAATTTGTCTGCTGCGGTATTCTACCACCGTATCTAGTGCTCACATGGCGCTGGCCTTGGCCCGGCGAAGACCGATCTTGGGCGCTCTGGTCACTGACAGAACTTGCCATTCATGCGTGGCCTTGGATATCACCAAGTTGCTGGGCGGCAGGATTGTGAAGTGAGATGTTCGAATGCAGATGTAACTCGAAACGCTTCATGCTACAACATCCGGCATCTTACCTCTAGCTAACACATGCAGAACGACGTTGGCTTGCCATGGGAGCCCTTGGCTTTGTGCTGACTGCATATTACCCCAAGAGCCTCGATATCCAACTCGTACCACCTTACACGAGTGAGAATGGCAATTATGACGACGATCGCGACGCCGATCAGTCACTCGATCTGCCCTAATTCAGCAATTTTTACGACATCACCCTTTTTGTCGGTGGATGCGTATCCATCCGTCTCGGTAAGCAATCCCGACAACGCCGAACAGGAGTCGTGTGTAGAGTACGCACCCGCATCCTGCCTCTGATTACTACCTAGGCAATCTAATATAGCAAAGAATTTGCATCAAGGCCTCCATACCACTTCCCGTAGTTTTGAGTCTGAGCGCGACCTAGCTCAGAGAAATCTCAAGACGATACCGTATCTTGTGTCAAGAATTAATTGAAACCACAGCTTCGGCCGCGAAGTTCGATACAGGGCTCTCTCATGGCCATGAACAGATAGCCATCGATATAATCAAAGAACCGCATCAGTGGGCAGTAAATAAGGCCAATTCTGCTCATACACAGAAGAAGACCAAAAGGTTTCCCATACACAGCAGACCCATGTTTGTGCTGACTCGGCCTTCATCAGTGAATGTAACTTCATGTAGAGGCCATCCAAAACAGGAAAGAAAACATATACTTGGCAGAGCTTATACTTGGCAGAGTTGCGTAGCAGTGTGTGCTACTTGATTGAGTCATATGTCATGGGATAGGAGACCAAGACATGTGGTGCTTTCAAGGTCAACCGAGCCTCGCCGAGGTCTGAACGAGCCATGATGTCTCTGGTACGGTCCCACAAACACTGCAACGTCATGGCGTGCATCATCATGCACATGCTTATCTTATGGTACTTAATGGCTTTGCACACCTCCGAGTGACTCTAGAATGCAGGCTGTCTCCATTCTTCCGCGCCCTACTTCATAGCCTACTTCCGGCCTCGCTTCCAACTTTACTCCGCTCAACATCGCGCGCCTTTCGAAACTTCACGTCTTAGTAACAAGCTTGATGGAATCGATTTAATTTGCGCAACTCTACTTTGCGTATGCTTCAAGGACTCGTTTTCGTAATGCCTGGTTTCTGTATTAAATAATAGCTACGTTTTCGAATAAATAAATAATCGAAAACGGGCTGCTGATATTGTCTCGCTCTCTGCTCACATTGCTCAATCGCCACCAACCTTCTAATCTCAACAGACGAACTGGACACCATAATGATGCCTTTTTCATCGCCAATCGAGAAACTTCCCACTGAATTGCTCATGGACATCTTTGATTCCATAGACGCTCCTCTTCCATCTACATCATGGCTGTATGAGCAGCCACACACATGCATGCTAGGAATGATCGATCCCCTTTGTACAGTTGCAAAATGCACGGGTCGGTCTTCTGCAACAACTCTCAAGGCCATCTCATGCGTAAGCAAATCTTGGCGAGCAATCATATTGCCCAAGGTCTTTCAGGTGGTGGCTTGGAGACCTCGGGCAATTTTCGACAATCTCTTGCTGGCTGAGTTGACTGCCCTGCTTGACTTTCTGGCCTCGAATGGGCTCAACCACCACGTCCAGAGTTTCACGTTTCTGATTCGCAATCCTGACCATGAGTCAGGATATCCAAAGACGGCATACTGCTGGCCGTGGCATCTGGAACCTCCAACAACATGGGCGGTGAATTTGCTTTGGGATCGGCTATTCTCAGCCCTTGCGCCTACACGCATGACTCTTGTTGCGCCGCCAAGAGTACTGGCCACTTTGCTCAACTGCAGCCCGCAGCACGACTGCAAGCAGACATTCGAAATTCCTTATCAAATACTCTCCGTGTCAAGACCAGAAACCCGTAGCAAGCCCGTGCTATTTGGGCAAGATCAAACGAGGCAGTTGCATACATTCGACATGGCTCACAGACCCGGCAAATCCGCCCGACCCCCTTCGCAGGACTGTGCAGCTTCACACCACCCTACCGAAATCGACCTGCCATCATCACCTCCGGTCTGCAGGCTGTTTGCACAGCAGCAGCGCCCCTGGACATCTATCCTTCTCAACGAGGGCTCATTCATACCGGCATATCGAGCATATGAATTTTACGACGAGAAGCCGTTTTCTCTCGTCCCATCGCTTATCGGTGGTACGGCCGATCGCAGCAGCCATCCGCAATCATTGCCGCCGCCACAGCAGTTGCTACCACTTATTGTCTCCGAGCTTCACTACATTGCCATCTTCCCATTTGCCTCACACATCAAGAAGCTGGTCGCCAACCTCCCCGCCAACATCGAGCGGCTGTTTATGCAAGTCGTCCCCAGTGCCACCAACAACCTGCTCAAGTATGAGCATCCGTCTCTTAAACACGTCAACAGAGCGGACCTGTGGCTCGAGCGCGACGATTCATACCGCCATTTGTTCGCAAGGATGACGGAGACGAGGGCAGCAACAGCAGTGCCTCTCGTCGAAGAGTCCGACTTTCCTACTACTATTGCGTTTTCTGCCATCTCAGCGTCATCAATGACGTCACCACCATCACTGTCCTCATCACCACTTCTTGGGGCACATGCGTCATCACACACGGCAATCGGTGTGATGCGGAGTGACGGAAATGATAAAAAAACAAAAACGATGGCCTGGCAATATGGCAATGGGCTTCAAGTGTGCAAGATTGAGGACCAGGCAGATCAAAAGGGCTTCTCGGATCTGGCAGATCAAGTATTTCCATTAGCTAACAGGCAGGCGCATACTAATGGTGGTGATGCCGAGGATCTGGGATATCGGGTAACGTGGACGCGGAAAGAGGATGGGATTTTCATCAAGAACGATGGTGATGACTTGGAACTTGCCCGTCACATTGTACATCAGGTAGAAAGCTACTCTAGCTTGAATTCGGACTTTCCGGCCCTACTAATTCTTTCTGCGCGCCACCAAAATTAGGTGCCACCCTAGAAGTCATGCTAGGCACCTCCTGACCACGACGCGACTTTGCTATATAGCGGTAATAACGTTAATCTCACGATAATTTATAGTGTTTTGGGCCTCTCCGTAGTACTCGCGATGACGTACTCGGTAGCCCGCCGCCTAACCTCCCTAGAGAGGGTTCAAATACGCGTTATTCTCTCATAAGGGGCCTTAATAATAGAGGCTACCCGGAGCCTCGATTACTCTATCGAGATAGCACGACGATACCGTCGCGACTTTATAAGGACTAGCGAGCTACTTAATCGGCCGTCGTACGACGTCCCGCGTAACCGAGAGAAGATCTCTCTAGAAGCGATAACTATAGGTACCCGACGTAAGGAGCTACTAACGACGATACTAACGACGATGCTAATCTATAGGGCCTTCTCGAAGAGCTCGAAATCTATAATAATCTCTTCCTCGACGAGATATAGTAGTTCCTCGCCGAAGAGTTTAATACCTTTATCGATATCTCTACTATTTCGAAGCGACTTAAAGCTACTAATTAGACTAATAAAGCTATTAAGACGAAGGCCCTCGAGGTATATACACCGTAGCGGTTACTATATATATATAATACCTACGATCTATTATTAAATTAATTTATCTTCGTCGACGAGTCGGGGGTTAATAAGAGGGATAGACGTCGTCGTCGTAGATAGGTACCTCTAAGCTACTCTCCGTACTAGTCGAAGCTCCTTAAAAGAGGCTAGCGATTTAATATCTTACCCGTATTAACGATTAACGGCTTTATTACGAGTACTATTTATATAGGGTCGACGGATCTTATAGGGTTTATAGACTAGTTATTAAACGAGGTGTTACTACTAATAAGGCTATTCCCGGAGCTATAGTCTATTCTTATAATAGATAATACTTTATTCTACTACTTAACGGAGATCTACGACGTATATATATTAGCGGGAGTGAAGCTTTAATATCTACTACCGTACTCGCTTAACTTTAACCCTATTAAGGCTACCTTCGGGTATCTTAAGAAGTATATACGACGGTAAGCTAGGTAGCGAGATACCGAGTTCTATAGCCCGGAGGACTTCGGCCTCTTCCTCTAAGAATACGTTAATAATATAGGCTAACATATAAGTTAAATTAGAGGCTTCTTTAAAGCCGTATATATAGGGAAGGACCTAGAGTAGTTATATATAGAGATATAGAGAGATATTAAAGGACCTATTAAAGGTCTTATATATAAGGGAGAACGGATATCCCGTAAGGGATATTACGTAATATAAGTTACGCTATATCGTACTATAGTAACCTAACGCTAATTCCGATAGCCTTATACCCGAGTATTATCGCTATAGAAGTTATCTTCGAATTAAATAAATTATAGTTATATATCGAGATCGTAAGTATCGTAGAGAGGAGGGAGGGCAGGGTCGTTACCGTCGTCGTCGGGAGGTTAGCTAGTTACTATATATCGCGATAGTTAGTTAGCGGGCTATAAAGGAGAGGGAGGGGGGGTCGTACTTATATCGTCGTCGTTATCGCCGTCGGTCGAGTAATCTACTTCCTACTTTAAGAGCCTCTTTACCTTACTTCGTACTACTACTCTATATAAGGGATTTATACTATTTAAGGAGTACTAGTCGATAGAGAGGTTAAGTATCCGATTAATCGTATAACCGCTACGCTTTAGAGCCCGGAATAGGGCCTTAACTACGTCGCGTAGGATTAACTCCTTCGCCTCGAGAATACTCCGAAGAGCTATCATTAAGCTAGTAAAGCTACTAGGATAGGGGAGTCGTAGTAGTAACGAGCTCTACGGTAGTAGGAGTAGCGGAGAGGAGTAGCGTAAAGGTAGGTTATATAGTACCGAAGAAGCCTCGCTTAAAGCTATCGTCTCGACTATTAGCGCCCTCGGAATAGCTTTAAGAGGAGCCTACTATTAGGGTCTAGCGAGCTATCGGATATCCTCTAAATTAAGAGCGTACCCTCTAATGTTAACGACGAGGCTATTAGTATTATTATTCTACCTATTACTACCCTTATAGTGTGACAGTGTAGGGCAGTCAAGTCTAATCGGGACTAGCGTGACACGGCTATGTCCGTTTAAGATCACGTACTTAAGTAAGTACTACGTTCAGATAGTTAGTTAGACATGTAATTCCACCGCGACGACTTCACTTTTCCGATTTTGCCATTGACGTGTAGAATCATCCTATTTGATAGTATTATTTTAACTCATTTGCGACGATCATTTGATCCCTTTTAAGACAATTGCCGAAATAAGCATTCTTAGCTAGTGATAATGTGAGCGCTCGCCGCTAAAACCCTAGATTCTACTTCGACCTTTAGGTGCTAGCGGCACCTTCGATAAAAGACTTATATTTATATAGTCCCTAAGAGTTATAATAGTCTTCGGAATACGATAATTAGTTAATCCCTTAATTAACAAGCACGAATTTCGATAGTAAGTATAGCTTATAGCCTCCGGCTTAAGCTATAGTACGGCTTAACCCTCCGCTTCTTATATTACGATAATCCTCATAATTAGGTGCGGTAACACCGTAATACCTAGTAAAGTTAGTAGTTTAGTTTAGTTGTTTTTAGCCTAATTATCTAAAGCTATCTTACCCCGGTTCATTTAGCGATAAAGATAGGACTCTTCTTAAAGGAGACCGAAGTTAACGACAAAGACACGATGTACTAGTAATCTAGTATCACCTTAGCGTAGTATATATAAAGATACGAAGAATACGGGAACCGCATAATCGGGGAATCGTAGAGACCCTCGAAAAAGTAGCGGAAGATGTTTCCCTAAGAGCGGTATAACGGTACCTAACCTAGAGGTTATAACGCTAGCGAGCGATAGATCTATACTATAAACACGGTAGTTAAGAGAGTGAGGTTAACGGACCTTAACACTACGAGAAGGCACTATATAATTAGAGGATTACACGGGCTATAATAAGATCGACAGATACTATATAAGGTAGTAAATCCATTAGCTTTAGACCTCGAGATTATATTAGAACCTATAGTTTCTGAGCCGTCCTAAGTTAGAGTCTATATAGTAAGGACGTGTACCCTTCTCTATACCGTCTTTATAATACTCGTGACGGTAATAACGGTTACTACCCGTATAATCATCCGTATAATTATCCGTATAGTTATCTACGCTATCCGGTAGGTGTATGCGGAGTATAGCTCGTTTAATATTCCTAGCGGGGGATATAAGGGATATAAGGAAGGTATACCTAAGAATAAAACACTTAACTAAGACGACTAGATACTAGGAGATTAGACCCTAGATAGTAGAGCCTCTTCGAGAAGCTTATCCTACCGAAGTTCCTCGTATCGCCGCCTAGTATTATTAACCGTACCTACATCCCGACCTAAACGCCTTAAGATCGGTCACCCCTAAACTAACGACCTTCCTACTATATAAGACGCATTAACTTAGTTAGCTATACCTAATTATAGTAACCCGGATAGAGGACGACCGCTATCTACGGAAGACCCCCTTATAGTAGTCGTCTCCCCTCCTTCTAGTAATATCTCGGTGTCCTAGCGATATATCCTTATAGAGATAATCCCGGACCCCGAAGCGTACCCCGGCGCTTATAAGTTCGATAGTAAAGGTGCTACGGCTTAGATCGAGAAGATCGAAGAGATCTTTAGACGTAAGAGGCTAAGAGACGCTAATATCTTAGCCGAGATCAAGTACTAGACTAGCACTCTAGACGATAAGAAGCGTATCGAAGCGGTCACACGTAGATGTAAGGATTGGTTAACTACGCGTAAGGAATTACTTAATCTCTTTAAGATCTTCGACCCTAGATAGAAGGAACGACCGATAGATCGCCTCCGGGTCCTCGAAGGCGGACCGATCGTTATATCCCCCTCGAGCGTTAGCGAGTACGTACTTAACTATATATCGGCTACTACGAAGATCATCGAGCATGAAGGTACTATGCCCGAGCCCGACTCTACTAGATTTACTTTAGGGTTCTTTAGTCGGATTAATATAATAGTAATTAACAGTACGCTTTAATAGTCGGAAGGAAAGAAATAGAGATAGAGTAATTATAGCGATCTCCCCTATAAGGATGCTATGCCTTTGATCACGAAGTAGGCTTCACTAAAGTAGGAGCTCGAGGACTATAACACTCGTACTACACTAATTTCCTTCGAATCACCTACGGTACACCTAGACCTCCTACGATACTAAGCACGACTAGTTAATTAGGTTATCCCTCGTAAAGGGTTACGTACCGTCTAAACACCGACGACCGAGATATCGATAGATACTCTCGAAACCTAGCTACGTAACCTAGTCCTCGCCGTTTAAACGACTAACTCGGAAGTATAAGCGCTTAAACTACTACCTCGAGTCTAGTACACGGGTGTAACTAATTAGCCCTTAGTTAGCGTAATAACGGTTACTAACTAGAATACCACTCGCTTCTAAGGCTAGTTATTAGCTAACGCTACTTATTACTTATGTTAGAAAACTAGCTACTATAGTAGTATATACGACATTACGGATCGGTATAATCGTACCGGTATTACTTATTATAACCGCGCGTAGAAGACCTACTACCTTAGGTTATCGTAAGGATCATCCCCCTATAAGTAGATTACGATTCCTTAGTTTATTCTAACGGATGCCCGACAGAAAGGCGTATTAGCTATAGTAGCTATTAATCACTAGATTATACGAGAGGTATAAGTACCGAACGATTTCAAGCGCACCCTACTTACTATTAATAAAGAGCTAAAAGATATACCTCTAACTAGGGAAGAATCAGTAGCTTATAAGTCCGCTCTATCACCTAGAGTTATAGATATAACTACCGGAGTCTTAACCCTTCGAGTAGATACCGACGATTAGGAGCTTACTAAGGCTATATCGTACTCCTTTACCTCACTAGTTCCTACGGAAGGACTAGACTACGACGAGATTTACTATAGCGAAGTCGTCGAGGATCCTTAAATTAATGCTTTCCGCGCAAACGGAGAGCCCCTAGTAAAACGATAGAGAGAAGACGACTCTAGAGACGAAGAAGAGCTTCCTCGTAATTAGTCGAAACCTATATCGACTAACCACGGTAAGGAAAAACCGCGGTAGTTAGCCGCTAATACGCTTAACTAGAGAATCTCGTAGTACCTTAATAAAAAGCTCGACTTTACTATCTAGGATACTATCTAGATAATCCCTTAGTTCGAGGAACGCTTAATCGAAAACATCCGTATACGTAAGGAAAGTATAGGCATCCCGACGTAGAAAGTTCTACGAGTACTAGTTCCTCCGTAACTAGTAGTCTAGCCGACTATTTAGCCCTTAGTTAGTAACCTCTAGATTACCCTAACGCCTATCCGACCTTCTATTCTCTTAAATACTATACCGAACGGTATAATTAGACTATTATTTAAAATCACTATACGAATAGGGCAAGGTGGAGGGGAGCAAGACATCGTTAGTATCATCGATTACGGTACCGAGACCTTAGTACTATCTACCGACTACGTACTTAAAAATCAGCTACCTATGTCGAGGACTAATACGATATACTAAACATATAGTAAAGGTTAGGTAGGAAAGCGTAACTTTGAAGGGATCGTCTAATTAGCTCGGATCTAGCTTACCGGAAAGTCCATAACCCTACCCGGACTGTTTGTTACACTAAGTAGTAAGGCCGGTTACGACCTACTCTTCGGGTAAGACTTTATCGAGTATATACGAATGGACACGTACTAGGAGAACGGTTAGGTAAAAGCTACTATAACGTTCGGAAGTATACGGATTATCGTTCCTCTACGTTAGAGTACCGGGATCTCTAAAAACTATAGTTAGTAAGAACCGTCGGGAAAAGACGTACCGCTATAGTAGAGGTCGTAGTAGCGGACCCACCTTAAGACCCCGTTACTTTAATACCCTAAGTTTTCTTAGTTATAGTTAGAGATACGCTATAGGAGTTCTCGTACGAGGAAATATCTAATCTTAGCCTCGAGGAAGGGGATAGAGTCCTTAGAGGTATCTCCGACGACGAATTTCTTACGATGTAGTCGTCTATTACGAACACGGAGTCGTATAAACTAGAAGGACCGACTATATTAATAAACACTATATATAAACTAAAATAGCGTAAGGTACTCCTAGTTAGTAACATAGGACCTAATACGTTAAAACCTCCTAGTAAACTCCACTAGAAGGATAAGGCCCTACTAGAAATCTATAGTTAAATCGAAGGCCTAGAACTCTCATCTCGTGAAGGACCTTACTAAAATATACATCTACGATTCGTAAAGACACTACGTCATACTCGCCTTATAAAGGAGCGGCTTACTAAGATTAGGGAAGACCTCGTCGTATTAGAGCTTACCGACTAAGAGGAGGAGATCTTAATTAAAATCCTCACACGCCGAGAAATAGTACTTACCTAGGACTAGGACGAGGTCGGCATAATCCGTTCGGAGATCTCACTAGACTACGTAATTAGAACTATCCCTTATAAAGTATAGTAAGCTAAAGGTATCCCGATTCCCGCTACCCTTAAGCCTAGAGTTTACGATAAGCTTAAGAAGCGTATCGGTCGTCGTATCTTAGAAGAAGGCTACGGCTCCTACTATAACGCCTAGTTCATTATCGAGAAAAAGGACGGCGGGCTTCGACTAATTAACTCCGTAATAAAGCTAAACGGTAAGACTATTAGGGATACCTTCCTTCCTCGTATAGGTAATAGCTTCGCCGAGTAGTTCGTAATAAATAAAGTAGTCTTACTCTTCGACTTTTTCTCCGGCTATAACTAAATCTAGTTAGTAGAGGAATCCCGAGATCTTATAACTTTCACGACAGAGATCGGTCTCTAGCGTATAATAACGCTTCCCTAAGGTGCGACTAATAGCGTAGCGTAATTCCTCCGCGTAGTCTCTAGAATTTTCTTCGGACTTATACTAGATACCTACGACGTCTTCTTCGATAACGTAGCCGTTAAAGGCCCTAACACTACTTACGGGGATGAAATGATCTTCCTAAGCGTACGTAAATATATGCTCGAACACCTCGAAAACATTAACGTAACCTTACTTACGTTTAAGTTAGCTAGAGCCTTAGCATCTATACTTAAGCTTTAACTATACTAACACTTAGCTACGATCGTCGGTTACGTTTATAACACTAGAGGGAGACTTCCTAGTTAAGGTAAAGTCGACAAGATTATTAGATAGCTAGCTTACGAAAATGTTAATTATGTTTAGATCTTCCTTAGGATCTACGTTTTCTTCCGCGTATAGGTCGAATACTTCGCGATTATCGCCCTACCTATAACCCGCTTACTTCGTAAGGATATACCCTTCACCTAGGGTCGTAAGGAATAGTAGGCTATAGATTAGTTAAAAAAGATTCTTTTATCGCCTCCCCTACTAATTACTATCGACTACTTACCCGAGTTAGGCCGTATAATCCTCTATGTTAACGCCTCGTTACTTAGTTAGGGTTATGTTTTATATTAACTAATTATAGAAAAGCTAAAGCTAGCGAGGTATAAATCCGGCGCCTAGAAAGGAGCTTAGCTAAAATATGATACGACTAAACTCGAGTACCTTATACTAATTATGTCTCTTCGACGACTTCGGAACTACCTCTACGGTATTCGCTTTCTCCTATAGATAGATGTAAAAGTCCTTATTATATAGCTTAATAATAGATTTTTAAGCCTTCCCGGTGTAATACTAATAAGGTAGATCTCGTACATTAAAATGTTTAACTTCGAAATCTAATACATCCCGGGTAAGAAGAACACGGTAGTAGACTTATTATCGAGAATACTATATGATTAGCTTAATGCGCGTAACGAAGAGGAGGAGGAAGACGCTAACGCGTTTATTAACGCTACGCTACTTAACCTAATCGCACATAAATACGAGGAGCACCTTAGACGTAGATATAAGGAAACCTAATTATAACCCGTTCTTATACCGGAAGCGTCCTAGGATAAGTCCTCGTAGGAGATCGCCCGATTCCTAATAACCGGAGAGCTCCCGAACGACCTCCTATCCGATAAACCTAAGAGTTAGTATAAGGCTCGACTAAAGTTTAAGACGAAGGTACTTAAATTCTAGGTTATAGGCCACGTCCTTTAGCGGCGACTAGAAGGTATACACGAGATCCGCCGCGTTATTATATGTCTTCTAGAGAAACGGACTATAATTAGAGAAACGTATAGCGACCTAGGCTATAGGGGTCGCGACTCTATTTACTAACGTATTACTACCGAGTACTAGTGGAATAATATATATAGAGATATCTAAGAGGCACTTAAAGCCTACCTACGTTACTAGCTTACTTTAGATACGAAGAAGATCGATCTATACCTATCGTCGTAGCCTAATAACGTCCTTACTATATAGGTCCTAGACGTATAGTATATGCCGGACGATAATAGTTATAAAGGCATTATCGAAGTACGATACGCCCTAAGTAGTTACTTAGAAGCCTAGGTAATCCGGCGTGCGACTTTATAAGAGATTAAGTAATTCCTATAACGAAGAATCTTCTAGTAGTATAGTACGCCTCTTCTAATTAAGTGCGACGGAGGACCCGAGAATAAAGGAGTAGTCCCCGACGCCTACGTATAACTAGGTGTTAAGCTAGATGTTAGACTAGCATACTATCCTTAGCGATAAGGACTCGTCGAGTTAGGACATGTCCCGATCGCTAAAGGCCTCATGAAGGTAACTAATAGGACAGGTAAGGGCTAGTTAAAACTCCTCGGTCTTATTACGTAGGCTAACCGTACGTTAACTCGATAGTACGGCGTGAGCCCCTACGAATTCATCTATAATAGGAGGCTAGTACTACTAATCGAGATTAGTCTCCCTAGCTAGCGGGTTATTAGCTAGGAAAGGAACCGGGGTCGTAAAGATATAATCGTCGACCGAGTCTAAATACTCGAACGACGCTAAGTAGATATCTAGAAGGTTATATTAATCCTCCGTACTAAGCGTCGAGAAGTAGCCGATCGATTAGACGTAAAAAGGGAACATATAATTAGGTTAGAGCTATTATCTAACGGTGACCTAGTTCTCCTCTATGATACCCCGCGCTTAATCGATAAGTCGCGCTCTAC
Source organism: Microdochium nivale (assembly GCA_026745475.1). Taxonomy (NCBI): domain Eukaryota; kingdom Fungi; phylum Ascomycota; class Sordariomycetes; order Xylariales; family Microdochiaceae; genus Microdochium; species Microdochium nivale. The sequence goes on from JANTFD010000010.1 coordinate 770,912, forward strand.
TAAATTAACATACCGATAGAGTAGCCCCTACTTCGTTAGAGACTTATAGTCTAGAAAAAACTCGTATAGACTAGAAGATCTTAACGGTATAGCGTTAATAGGACTGTTCCCGAGCTATCGGCTAAAACACTTTATTAAGGATAGTGAAGGATACTAGGAGCTAGTAGACGGCGCTAACGACGAGTAGATAAATGGAATAGTATCCTCCCTAGAGCTCGAGACTAGTATGATTGCTAAGCTTCAAGACGATTAGCTAGAAGCTACCTCGGGCGAGGACTAGACGTTCGTTTTAGATAGAGTTCCTCAGACAAACATTAGGATCGAGCTACCCTAGGTACTAGGAAGAGAGGCCTACGCCCTTATCGACGACGATATACTAGAAGACCTTTAATACGACGATTTTTCTTAACACTTCCCTTATATTCAGAGCTATATAATTAGCTAATTCCTTATATACGTTTATAGAAGTCTATATTTGTTAAATTTCTAACTATTTCATAGAGAAAAGAGAATAACAATTATTATAATTAATTCATTCGTAGACTTAACGTTACTATATAACCTATGCTAGACTTATATACCCTCCCCTCTTAGATTATTCTTATTTCCCTTATTAGAAACACTAAGATCATTCCGTACCTAGTATTTATTCTCCCTATTCTACCTTAGAGGTAGCCTTCTATTAACGGTTCATCTTATCTTAAAGAAGCTTAGTGGAATCCTCCCTAGATACGACGTATATAATACTACATTCTACTAAGTTATCGTTAGTCGCAAAGTCTCCGCTAGCGCGCGTAAAGGCGAGATTAGATCGAACCTAATACGAGTAGTCGGATTTGAGCGAAGCCGTACAATTTCCGTATAAGTAGTTACCGTCGATACCGCTAATAATAGATCTACAGCTAAAGAAAGGAGCTATACTAGTCGTTCCCGTACTTCCTATGTTATATGCTAGCTTGTCGTAAGAGCTATAAGGAACCGCGTTATTATAACTAAACGCCTAGATGAAGAACCCTAAAAGCCGGCGCTCGTCTCTAACGAACTAGTAGAAGTAGAGTCTAAGCGGACCCCCGTTAAAGGCATTTAGAATAAGAGCCTAACGTTCCTCCTTCTATACTAATCCGATTAACGTAAAGGTCGCTATCTTCTACTAATTAGTGCTACGGGAGGCGAATAGCTTCTACTAGCTTATTAGTACCTATCCGACGTACTTACCCTTCCTAACTCCTCTAAGATAGTGAAAGCTTAGGTTAGCGGCGACGTAAACGTAAGCTACGGAGATAGGCTTCTTTTCGTTACCGTACCTACTTACTTTATCCTAATTAATAAGCTACGAGAAGAACTCGTTCTTCTTAGCTCTTTCCGGAAGCTCTAAGGAATAGTACTCGTAATTTAAGAACGGAGGAGGTACGAAAGTACTACTTACGAGAATCGACGGCGCACGAGACGTAGCGCGAGGACTTAGAGACGGTTAATCGCTACTATCCTAACCTCCAGGACGAAGAGGATAGTTAGAGTACACGGAGGCCGAACGAGATCGGTACGAAAGAACGATACTAGCATTACTAGGGCTATTTTCGCGATCGCTTCGACTACCGCTAGGGCTATTAAAGTCTACTATTATATCGTTATAGTTAATGTAGTAGTTACCTCGATGGTTAAATGTAAGGAAAAGGCGGAAATCGGTAGCGTACTTATCCGTAGAAAATTCTACTAGTAGAGGATACGTTACGATTAACGTAAGTATAGTATCTCGGTTAAATAATTCCGTAGTAGGAAGGTATAACATATATTACGGGTAGTTACTAACCTTTAAATAATCGTGAAATAGTATACTTACCGAAGATTAGATAATTCCTCTCGTTATAACTAACTCACGGCGCCTTATCGAGTGATTCCTTAAGTTACTAACCTTTACTTATACGCGATTAATTCTCTAGATAACCTACATAAGAACGCTATAACACCTACTCGCCTCGACTACCTTTTCCTCCTACATCTTACCTCCTATAATTAGACGATTATAGTTATAGTAACTATACGGCATACACTCCTAGTAACTCCTACGAGGGAACGCGTTAACGTAATAGGCTAGTTACCTAGTGAGGCTTTCGTTATAAGGGTTAAAGCCGGAACTACGAAACTTTTAATTCTAACTATACTAAGAGAGGTTTACGATATATTCCTCGCTAATATCTTTAACGGATTACCCTAGGCCTTAACCTACGTCTCTCGAAACCCCGTTCTAACGTTTAGTTTCTCGTATATCTTAAAGATTCCTAGTCTTATAAAGGATCCTAGTACCTCCGACCCCTACGAGATCTTTCGTAACCGCGTCGCTAAGGTAGACTTTACGTCGTACTCGACCGACGTAGGACTAGTACTCTTCTTACTATTTAAAACACGGTTAACCTATACCTAGGTTAACGATTAGTAGGTCGCTATAGCCGTACGCCTTACCGCTATAAACATTCCTAGCGACATTATCTACACGCTAGACTAGATCCTATACCTAAGTAGCGAGAGACCCTTCTATATCCCCGGCTTAATGATCGCGGTTATTAAAGAGTAAAACCCTCGTACGGTTATACTCGCGTAGTACGCTAACGATCACTAGGTACTCTTCCTCCTATATCGAACGGCGAAGTCGCTCTACGTATTCGACACTATTCCGAAAAAGTCGTTAGACTTCGCGAGCGGCTAGATCGGCTACCTCCTTCGGGAACTAGATGCTACTAATCTCGGTACGTTCGAGAGAGCTTAGCTTATAAAGGTTAGTAGGTAATAGGATACCTAGTCTTACGGCTTCTAGGTCGTAGAGATTACGCGATATATCTACTAGGACTACGAAGCTCTTAGTAAGATGATCCGTCGTCCCCTCTAAAAACTATATTACGACGACCTTTCGGAGGCTATAAATATAATCTCCCTTAGCATTAGTATAAATGTCGTCTTTAAGCGGGAGCTACGGAGCGGGCCTAACGTCGTCGACTAAGATATACTATAAGATAACGACAAAGTCGCCTAGTAGCTAAGTAATCCCCTAACGAAGCTTAGAATCTATAATAGTAGTCGACCGTAGCTACGCTAGCGATTAGCTTCCGGGGTAGTATCTATTAACACTAAGATTACGGAAGGCGGTCTAGCGAACGATAGCCTACGATAATACTCTCTAGTCTAGTCGGAACCGTCTAATCCGCTACTACCGACTCCTTTAGGGTTTACTAGTAAGTAATTAAAGGGTCTAAAGGACATCGAGGGCCTATATAACGTTACTCTACTAAGGTAGAAACGACCGCCGCTACCTACGTACTTATACCTAAGGCCGACACGGCCGGATTAGGTCCTTAACTTCCATACGGTACTAAATCTATTAGGCCGATCACGCTTCGAACAATTCTCGCGAGATAATACGATACTACTATATAGGTGCCGCCGATAGACGATTTAGGAGCTCTACGAGACTCCCTAACCTTCGTACCCTACTATATAGAGAGGTTAGGAGGACTTCGAGCAACGGCTCTAGGCGTCGCACGCCTTAAGAATGCCCCCTCCGCCGTAGCGGTTATCCCGTAATTAGCGTATAGAGAGGCGCTAGGGAAGAGGTAATTAAGAGGTTCCGAGTTATTCGTATAGAATAACTTATGTAGAGTAAAGACCTTTCAGGTAAAAGATTTTGCTCTGGGGGTTAACTATAATAGTATAGGGTAGTTAAGTCTAATCGGGACTAGCGTAACACGGCTATGTCCGTTTAAGATCACGTACTTAAGTAAGCACTACGTTTAGATAGTTAGTTAGATATATAATTCCACTACGACGACTTCACTTTTCCGATTTTACTATTAACGTATAGAATCATCCTATTTAACAGTATCATTTTAACTTATTTACGACGATTATTTAATCCCTTTTAAGATAATTACCGAAATAAGCATTCTTAGCTAGTGATAATGTAAGCGCTCACCGCTAAAACCCTAGATTCCACTTCGACCTTTAGGTGCTAGCGGCACCTTCGACAAAAGACTTACATTTACATAGTCCCTAAGAGTTATAATAGTCTTCGGAATACGATAATCAGTTAATCCCTTAATTAACAAGCACGAATTTCGATAGTAAGCATAGCTTGTAGCCTCCGGCTCAAGCTATAGTGCGGCTTAACCCTCCGCTTCTCACATTACGACAATCCTCACAATTAGGTGCGGTAACACCGTAATACCTAGCAAAGTTAGTAGTTTAGTTTAGTTGTTTTTAGCCTAATCATCCAAAGCTATCTTGCCCCGGTTCAATAGCGGTAGTGTTTATTACTACTTTTACCGTCGCCTATACGAGCTTCTTCGACTTACTCCTCGCTATTACTCTACCGCTTCTAAAGTTCATTATATATCTTAATAGGCGGACTATTATATAGAGCCTACCTATTACTAATATCTCTTACCTACCTCGTAGCGTTCTAGATGCTAATCTAGTAGTAATAGGTACCGTTTTCGATCTAGTAGAAGAGGGGCTCGGAATCTCTATTATACTTACGATTACTATAAGTCTACTACTTCGGGCACTAGAGCTACCTTAATAGCTCTTAAATTAAGTAATCCTACTCTACGTTAACTATAGCTATACCCTCTCCTAGTATTAAGTAATACTTCGTTTTAGACTTCTTTAAGGCGGTGGTTCGGTCGGTAGCTATCGACATCGGGGTGTTAGGTATAGCTAGAGTCGAGTATCGTAATAGGCCTCTCTTCGACGGGGTCTCGATCGACTACGAGATACGTAGAGGGCGGCCTATAAGTAGTCCAAAAGGCCGTAGTCGTAGAGTTAAGCTTATACTTCTTAGAGTAGTAGAGGTACCTAAAGAGGTAGCCCGGAAGCGATAGCTTACTCGTATAATTACGGGTTTATTAGTACTATAGATATATTTAATAGCGTTAAGTACGTTATTTACCTTTAGGTCTAGACCTAGTAGTAATCCTAGTATAGGCTAAACTATCGCGGAATAGCTAATTTATAGCTTTAAAATATAAGAGGCTACGATAACCTTACCGCTAGTAAAGGCGATACTATATATACTATAAGCTTTATCCTATATATCTTCTATAAAGCGAGAGAGTTATATAGTATACCTTATCTAGCTCCCTCCTAGCCTATCCCTCTAAAATAGGTGTTTAAGGGTGTAAGGGATAAACACTAGGGTAGGTTAGGTAGTAAGAATAGCGGCGTAAGAAGTCGTATATTTATAAGACTAATTCTTAAGGAGGGAAAAGTCCTCCTCCTCTTCCTCCTTACGATCCGGCACCGATATAGTACCGTATCGATAACGCGATAGTATAGAGCCTAGTCTTATACTAGTGCGGTACTATAAGGCGGACACGGCTCCGCTACATAGTCGGGCTAGTACCGTATCGGGGTCGCGCTACTAATCCTAATGTAGTCCTTATAATTACGCCCCCCTTCTAATACGTATATCCCTATACGCTAGTATCGCTAAGGTCGTCGTCGATAGCCTTATAGTCGCTTATACGACTAAGCCTCTAGGTCCTATAGAGCTACGTTCTAGCTAGCCCCGTAACCGTACTACCTAATATATATCCGAGGGGGTACCGTATCGGGGCCGTCCCGATAGCTCCTTAGGAGTCACTTACTAGCTCCTCACTTTCTACCTACTACTATATAACCGCCTTAGTTACCCGGCGCGTACCTTACGTAGGTTACCCTCTATACTCTCCTACGCTCCTCTCTCTCCCTCTTCCTCTTTACCTTTTCTATTAAGGGTACCGTATCGTATATTCTTCGTACTCTTATTATCCTCGTTACGCTATCTTCGCGCTATTACTTCGGTACCCCTTTTCTATATTTACTTATAAATACTCCGTCTCGCTAACGCTTCGCTACTATACCGCCCTCGTCCGCTATAGGGAGCTCGCCCTATACGACTTATATCCTTATACCCGAGTAGTATATAAAGTACTTCCGCCGTACTATTATCTACTACGTCCCCGAGTCCTCTAACGACGTAGTTAACGTTACGTTATCGATTCGGTATATCCTTACTAACGCTACGTTAGTAAAGTACTAGGGATACGTTAGTTAGTACGATAACTATACGCCCCCTTAGTCTAGTATACTAGGTAATACTAAGTAGCTTCGCGATACTATCGACTATATTAATTCGTACGTCTTAGAGTAGTTCGATGTTCCCTCCGAGTACGCCTATAACGACGATAGTACCTAGGACGCTATCGTATCGGCCTTACTTTAGCTCTATACTATATTCGAAGTAGCGGAGAAGGCCGCCCGTACTTAGATCGTTCGGGGTATGTTAAAGTACCTTAAGGTTAGTAGCTCTTCGCCCTTATCTCGCTTATTCCTAGCTAACGATCCGTTACTCTTCTAGGAGAGTACCTAGGCTAAGGCTACTCGTACCCGCTAGGCTATACTAGTATCTCTTTACGGCCCCCTCTTACCTCATATAGGTACCGTCCCGGTGTTACTTCGTAGACTTCTTACTAACGTTTCTAGACTAACCTAGCCTCCTCTACGCGTTACGAGGCCTTAAAGCCTCGCCTAATAGAGGGCGACCGCGAGTTTAGTACCTAGTTAGCTACGGTTCGGTAGTAGTACTACGTCGTACGGGAGAAAGCTAGCGACGGCTTTAGCGACGACGTTCCTACTAGCTAGACCCTTTCTAAGAAGGACCTATTCCTAGCGGAGCTTCCTAAGTACGTCGAGATCGTATAAGCGTCTCTTCGTCGCTATCTCGGTACTACCTCGACGGGTTTATATAGGTTATTAGGGGAAGGTAGCTACGTATCGTCGTTAGTCTAGTAGTACCGCGGTAGGTACTTACCTACGTTACGGTATAGTTTTAGCTATTCGTTAAGTAGATAGTCGCGCCCAAATAATAACTTATTCTCTACTCTATAAGTAGTATTCTACTAGTAATACCTATCTATCGTATAGGTTAGTAGCGCTATCTTCGCTACCGCTTCGGTACCTTCTCGGAACGCTTATGAAATTCTTAAATTAGTTATACGGTATTAGCTACATCTTCTACCGGGATCTATTAGTTATATTCTAATAGCTAGCCTACCTATTTAACGAGGTATTACTCTTCGCCTTAGTAGACTCGGTAGGATATAATCGTCTCTACCTCGTATTCCGTGTCGTCTTCTTCGAGGTTAGGGATCGGTAGCTTATCAGTACCGTCTCGTCCCGTTCGGACCCTTTATAGTTCTAAAACGCTAACTAGGAAGACGTTATATAGTCTAGAGAGTTACGATAGGAGGCTTAGTTAATATACTAACGACCCGACTAGGGAGAGGACCCGGAATAGCCCGATAAACTTAGGTACGAGCTTTAGGCTAATACCTTTAAGCTTAAGGTTCTTCGTAGATAGTCCTATAAGGTCGTTACGGTTAAATAACTAAGGTTTATATTTCTTATTATAGTATTTCGCCTACGATTCGGTAGCGTATAGCTAGTGTTTCCTAGCTACTTCGCGAAGCTACTCGAGTTTCTCGATTCTCTCTTTTACGCCTATAACTATCCTCCCCTTTATAGCCTCGTCCTCGAGGTCTCCTTCTATACGTAGGTTATAGCCTATAAGTATTATAAACGGCGTTATTTACGTTAATACGTTCCGTATATTATTATAGGCGTACTCTACGACCTTTAAGAGTCGTGGCTAGTTCGTTTATAATTCGGTATAGTAACACCGTAAGTACGTCTCGATAGACTAGTTAGCGCGTTCTATCTATCCGTCCGTCTATAGGTAGAACGTAGTAGATAGTCGTCTCTTCGTCTTTAGGTGGGCGTAGAAGGCTCCCTAGAACTCGCTAGTAAAGACGCTTCCCCGGTCCGAAACGATACCGTTTAGGGCCCCTTTCGATAGGAATATATCGTTATAAAGTAGCTCCGCGAGCTCGCTTAAAGTGATTATCGTAGATACTAGGATATAATAGTTTATTTTCGTAAACTTATCGATAATAACGAGGATCGAGTCTACTTCGGTATAGTTAAAGTACGTGTTCGGTAGCCCTATAATAAAATCTATTATTAATTCTTTATATAGGCGTTAGGGAAGCGGTAGCGATTCGAGCTTACTATATAGTCGATACCTAGGGGCTTTACTACCCTAGTAGACCTCGTAAGTTGATACTTACTTTACTACGTTACTACCTATGTTTTTCTAATAGAATATTCTCTTAAGTAGGTCTAGGGTCCTTCTCGTCCCGAAGTATCCTAATAAGGGGTCGTTATAGTAGCGAACTATTAACTCGTCCCGGATACTTTAATCCTTAGGGACGTAAATGAGATTTTACCTACGGATCGTACCTACGGCGTCTTAGGACTATATCGGGTCTACCTCTAGATCGTCTCGATCGAGGCTTTCGTATACTCTCTTCGCCTTAGGGTCTCTAGCCTAGGCCTTACGGATTAGCTCCTCTAGAGCTAGCGCGGCCGAGTTAGTATAGATATCTTCTTCTATTACTATAACTCGGGCGACTCGGTATAGAATCGACTATAGGAGGAGGCCGGATTAAGTACGGTTCATTTCGTCCTACTAGCTCTATAACTCTAGGACTCGGACTTCTATAATGTTAGCCTCTTAGGTATAACTTACCGTCGTATCCTAATATGTTAACTACGTAAGCTTTACTTAGAGGGACGGAATATAGGGGCGCTCTTACGCCGCTTCGGCCTCGAATGCTAGCCGTCTCGACGGCGTATCGGTGGGGTTAGACTTCCTAGGCTAATATATAATCTTAAAGTTATATAGAGCTAGTAGTATATACTATCTCGCCTAGCGGCCGTTAGGCTTTAGGGTCCGTATAAAGGCTTAGAGGTTCTAATAGTCCGATAGGACTTCCACTACCGAATCGGTACCTTATAGGTAGTATCTCTAGTACTTAAAGCTCTTAACGATTACTAATATCTCTTAGTTAGGGGTCCTATATCGAGTTTCCTCGTCCTTAAACTTCCTAGAGTAAAAAGCGATAGGGTACTAGCGGCCTTCGTCGCTCTATTACGATAGGATTCCTAATAACGCGAACGTAGAGGTATCGGTTTCTAGCCGAATCGGTCTTAAGGGGTCGAAGTATCAGAGGAGTAGTACCTCGGTGAACCTCTTATAGAGGTCGAGGAAAGCCCTCGTTTCGGCCTCGTTTAGTACTATACTCCCTAGCTTCTTCCTATTAACGCTACCTTTTAGGAGGTCCGTAAGGGGGCGGGTTACCCCGGCGTAGCCTTAGATAAATCTCCGGTAGAAGTTATAGAAGCCGAGGAATACTTAGATCTCTCTATATATCTTTAGGATTTCCTAGGTCGATATAGTCTCGACTCGGGACCGATCTATAGCTACTCCGTCCTTAGAGAGGATGAACCCGAGGAATTCGACCTTAGCTTAGAAGAAGTCGCACTTAGAGACTTTAGCGTATAGTTCCACTTATCGGAGGCGCTCGAGGACCTACCGGATATATACCGTATAGGTATCTCTATCCTTAGAGAAGATAAGGATATCGTCTAGGTAGACGATATAGAAGTTATCTACTAAGCCCCAGAGAGCCGTATTAATATAGTACTAGAAAGTCGCAGGCGTATTAGTTAGGCCGAAAGATATAACTAGGTACTCGTAATAGCCGTATTAGGTACGAAACGCGGTCTTCTACTCGTCGCCCTCCTTAATATAGATATAGTAGTAGGCGTCCTTAATATCGATCTTAGAGAAGAATCGTACCCCTTAGACCCGGTCTATAATCTCCGAAATAAGGGGTAAAGCGTACCGATTCTTTACTATAACGTAGTTAAGACCTCGGTAGTCGACGTAGAGGCGGAGGGTACCGTCCTTCTTAGGGACGAAAAGGATTAGGGTACCCGCTAAGCTCTTTAAGGCCCGAATTCGACCTAGCTTTAGGTTCTCTATAATATAATCGCGTAGTACCTTTAGCTCGTTCTAGGTAAGGGGGTAGATAAGCCCGTACGGTACCGTTTCGCCCTTAATTAGGTCGATAGTATAGTCCGTTCCCTTAGTATAAGGGAGGGTACTAGCCTTAGTATAGTCGAAGACGTCTACGAAGTCTTAGAACTCCGCGGGGATAGTCCGGATTTCGAATTATAGTTCTATTTCTTCGTTAGGGAGTAGGAGGTCTTCTCCGACGTTATCCTTAAATACGATAGCGTATACGAACGTAACCTTCTTAGCCGCTTTTCGGAACTAACGCGCGTTAAGGAGTTCGTACTTAGGGGCCTAGAACTACTACTAATCCGTACTATAATTAAGCGTAATTCGGTATTAAGTTAACTATAGTCTACCTAGGAGTAATAGGCTTCCTTTAAGGTTAGAGTCGCGGTCTATAGCTACGTAGGGTACCTAAAAAGCCCGGTGTATACCTCGGGAGTCGATTACCTCGACGGGGACCTAGAAGACTCTATAGCTTAGGGTAACGGTGTCCCTAACTACGCGGAGGCGGGGTAGCGTAAGCTTCGCGGGTTATAATCGTAGCTACTTCGCTAGGTTATAGCTAATATAGTCGATCTCCGTATACGAATCGAGGTTAGCGTAGGTATTTACCGTAGTTAAACCGTTACCGATCCGTACTCTAGTATAGAAACGACTAGTTACCCGTATAGGGGGTTAAGGCTTAGTAGGCGCAGGTGTACCTACTAAGCTTAGGCTTTTCCCCGACCTCTTCCCTAGCTACTATTACGCGAGCTCTAGGAGGAGTCCCGTTACTATTACACCTCCGATACGCCGGCTTTTTAGCCCTAATCTCGGGTTAGGTATTAGGGGGCGAGGTGCTACTCGCTATTATAAAGGAAGTATTTAAGGACTTAGCCGGTAGTACGGCTAGTAAGGTTACGGCTAGGTCCCTAGGTTTAAGGGGTCTCGTTTTAGGGGCGAGTCGGTACTTAGTCGTTATTCCTTTAGGGCCGGTCCGCTTCTCGATCGTCGTCTTAGCGCCGGCGTAGGACCTTAGAGCGTTTAGGGGATCGCTTACGCTTTAGCGTACTTAGAGTTAGCTTCTATACTTCCTACTTAATCTAGGCTTAGGTAACGATTTAGGCCCGAGTCGTAAGCTTATCGCTACCGAATCTAGCTAGGTAGCTACGGAAATCGGGTCGTAGCTTTATATAAAAACGGAGGACTCGTTATTACTCTATTTAAGGGTCGAGCTACCTCTTAAGGGATACTAGGAATACATCGAAATCGCGAGGACTCTAATCTTAGCGTTATTCCGTATTTTTAAGTAACTACCCTACTACGAACTCTTAGTTTTCGGTACCTTCTAGGAGGGTTTTCGTTTACGCTTTAAACCTTTCCTAATCTCCGTATACTTCTTCCTCGTCTTATTCGGTAGGGAGTTTAGCGATATATCGTTACTACCTCGTACGGTATTCGGAGTTTATACGGTCGAGCGTATATAGAATCCTTTTACTATCTTCTCCTAGAGTCTACGGGGCTTAGCGAAAGGCGAGATCGAGCTCGAGGAACTATTTATCACGCTTACGGAAGGTCTAACTAGTCTTAAACGTTAGGACGTTTTCGGATTTTAGGTCCTTAGAGAGGATGCGGGGGCGATCTAGTAGGGATTTGAGACCTCGTTACTAGAGGACCGTATTAAATTATTACGTTAGGACTAGGTTATTTTAGACCTCGTTAAGGAGTTCCCTAAGGCGGCGTTTCTTCTACTATACCTCCTTAAGGGCCGCGATCCGCTAGTTAAGTTCTTAGGCTTTATCTCGGAGCCGTATTATCTCCGTTTTAGCCTCGGTTTACGTAAGGAACGCGTTAGCTTCGTCTAGCGGGGGGATACTACTCGTTCCGAGTTCGGGTTCTCGCGTATCGAGCCCGGGTAGTCGCGTCGGAGGCGACGCTTCTTCGGGATCGATTCGGGAGCGTTACGTACTAACTATTCTCTACTAGGTAACCTAAGTAGAAGAATTAGAATTATAAGGGATAAATACTAGGGTAGGTTAGGTAGTAAGAATAGTAGCGTAAGAAGTCGTATATTTATAAGACTAATTCTTAAGGAGGGAAAAGTCCTCCTCCTCTTCCTCCTTACGATCCGGCACTAATATAGTACCGTATCGATAACGCGATAGTGTAGAGCCTAGTCTTACACTAGTACGGTACTATAAGGCGGACACGGCTCCGCTATATAGTCGGGCTAGTGCTATATCGGGGTCGCGCTACTAATCCTAATGTAGTCCTTACAAAGGGCTTCTTCGAGGTTATATTAGGTAGCGATTATAGCTCTCTTAATAATAGGAGTAGGTTTATCTCGATATATAATCCTATCCTTTTTAATAATAAAGCTTACCTCGATAGTAATGTTAATACCTTCTAGCTCTACGAAGGGGTCCGACGACGGGATTACGGCCGTAGGTAGACTTAACTATATTACTACCGGGCTCGACGGCGGTAGTACTAGAGATAATATAGGTATAAGTGCCTATAGGCTACTTATAAGGGCATTACCGCTACTAGAGGGGCTATTTTACGTCGTTAAGTCGTCGATTCTATTAGTCGTCGACTCTACTAAAGGACCCTTATCGGATAACGCGGTTACTACTATTATATATACTCCTCGTAGCCGGATTTTAACGGGCTTTTTAGGTATCTTTTTAGTAAGTGGTACCTTTACCTTATTTACTACTTTACTACTTCGTAGAGTAGCGTTCTCTCGCCCTTTTTTAGTACGGGCGTAAGATGCCTAGCCTAGCCCGGTAGGAGAGGTTATCGTTAAAGGGCGCTTTCTCGGAGGTATCTCTCGCGGCGAGATAATCATCTATTAGTTAGCTATCTCGTCGATACGTATACGGCCGGAGGAGCGTAGTCGACGGCCCTCTATCGACTAACGGGCTCGAGGAGGGCCGTCGCGGTAGAGGATAGATCGTAGTAACGCGGCCGAGAGGCGCGGTAGTAGTAAGGGAGGAGGTACGGGCGTACTACGTAGCGACGATAACGGGCTTAACGGTACTATATATATACCTACCGAGCTCGATAGCATCGTAAAACACTATAAATTATCGTAAGATTAACGTTATTACCGCTATATAGTAAAGTCGCGTCGTAGTTAGGAGGTGCCTAGCATAACTTCTAGGGTGGCACCTAATTTTAGTAGCGCGTAGAAAGAATTAGTGGGGCCGGAAAGTCCGAATTCAAGCCAGAGTAGGGTGGCACCTAATTTTAGTGGCGCGCAGAAAGAATTAGTGGGGCCGGAAAGTCCGAATTCAAGCCAGAGTAGAAAATTGGGTCGTTGCTTGCAAACCCTGTTTTCTAATGATTCGAAATCATTAACTCAAATTAGGCACGTTCAGATGAGCGGAATTGTTTCTAAGGGATATTAACAGATGACATTGTTGTGATATTACACACGAAGGAGCGAATCGAACAGCAATTTAAGAAGCTCATGCTTATCCTAGCTAGACAGAAGAAATAAAGAAAGAACTAAAGAAGGGTACTAGCTACACACGTATGTACTGGCAAGCCACCCACTTCCTTCCTGCTTAGCAATATCACAGGAGCAATTAATCGAATCATCCAATTCGTCCAATATGAGCGGAACCTTCAGCCTGGCCCTGTCATGAGCATAAACCGAAAATATTCATTGCCAAGTACAGGCAAAAGTGCACTCTTCTGGCCGCCAGCCTAGTTCCCACCACCAGGTGACACAGCTGAGGTCGAGGCTGTCATTGGCTCTCCGTCAGTGGCCGGGTCTTCCGCCCACCCTTCCCGCTCGTCCTTGGGCATCTTGACGAAGATTACGTCAAGAACCAGTCCTACGAAGGCGACGGCGGCTGCGAAATACAGTGCGGCTCGAAAGCCGGCAACTCGGGGGTCCACCGCTTCGGTACCGTGCCCGGTTCTGGCAACCACTTGGGTTTCGACGATGGCCGCCAGACCAAGGCCGAGGCTTGTGCCATACAAGTTGAGCGTGCCAATGAGGCTGCTGGCGATACCCTGCTGCCGGCGACTGACACTGTTGCTCGCAATGACCTGGGCAGCCACGTACACAAAGTCGGGACAGAAACCCGAGAGGACCATGGCAGGGAATATCTGCGCCCAGTATGTCTGCCGGACGGGCATGGTGGCGAGCAAGATACTGGCCGTGAGTGCGGCGCCGACGCCGATGGCCATGATCCACTGCGCAGCGACCCGCGGCATGAGCCAGGCCGCGACGAAGACGGCGAGCAGCGAGGCGAGGCCAAAGGGCACAAAGTTTATGCCCGTCTCGAGCACCGAGGCGCTCCGCAGCTCCTGCTGCCACAGCACCGAGTACCACAGTGCCACGCCGAAGCTCATGTAACTGAAGAGCACGACCCAAACCAGGGCGGAAAAGGAGGCCGCCTTGAATATGCCCAGGGGCATGACGGGGTCCTTGGCGAATCGCATCTCCCACACGACGAATGCGATAAACATGATGCCCGTGACGGTCAGGCAAGCAATTGCAAAGACACTAGACCACCCTGCGGAAGGAGCTTGGCTTTATTTTATGTTTCGGAAAGTCAGTTTAGCCCGCAGTGTGCCGCGCGTGGGTAAAGACACGAAGTGGAGGGGGACTGAGACTAACTTGCAAACAATATTGAACAACAGGAGACTACCCACACCCAGTAGTCCGCCAACATAGTCGAGCTTGCCCTTGCTATCGACTGGAACCTCTCTAGGAGCGATGAAAGCCAGCCAAGCTAGTACAACAGCGGTACTTGCCGCGCTATTTGTAAGAAGAAAATTGCACATATTAGATCATGATCTCAAATACACATGTGGAGATGTGTGTATCAATGCGCCTTGCAGTCTTATGTATCTGCACTTACATGAGAATAAACAACCACTTCCAACCCGGGCCTTGGATGAAGACGCCGGTCAGAAGCGCGCCAATCATGCCGCCGAGGGGCGGGGAGGCAGCAAAGAAGCCGAGGAACAGATTACGCGTCTTGCCCGGAGGGATCATGGTGGTGATCATGGAGACGGCGTTCGGCATGAACAGGCCGCCCCCAATTCCCGTCAGCGCGCGAGCCGCGATGAAGGAGTCATAGGTCCTAGAGAAGGCGTTGACCAGAGAGAAGACGGCAAAGAGTAGACCCCCAAGAAGCACCAGCCGCTTGTGGCCATAGATCTCCCCGAGGCGGCCGGTGATCAGGACAAAGGCGCTTTGTGTGAGCCTGGGATCAGGGAATAAGAATATGGTTTAGTAAACGAAGCTCTTGTCTCGGTGTCACTTTAGAAAGAGTGTGGGAAAAGGTGCCATTTACGGATAAGCAGCAGGCATCCAATTAGCTTCTCCGGAACCAATGGTTTTGCCTAGATCATGCGTTATGGTGAGACCACCCGCGAAAGTAATGAAGTTTGAGATAAACTTTTATGGAAGAGCTTTTTAGCATTTGAAAAGTAGACTGTTGACAACATGACGCCTGGGACTTACCTGTATGGTGTTGGCGGCGACTAGAAGTGACGTGATGAGTAGACTCGAAGTCATGCTAAGAGGCGCCACGACCTCGAAGACACGGTCTGTATTGCGAGAGGGAGGCTCCATGCTGAGAGGAGATGACGACGGGGAAGCAGATCTAGCGCGAGAGGATGATATGAGAAGAGTCACTACCTAATGTTACGTCTAGTATAAGATGGCGCGGGAAAAATGCAGGCGATGAAAGCACAAGGGACTTGTCAACAGATGTGATGTTTGTTGGTAACGATTGTTCAATGATGCCCCCTCTCCAATCCACAAAACCACTCGGCCACAAGTTGTGCCAACAATTCGAAGTTTGCCCCGATCACTAATTGTATGACATCTTGGCAATGTACACTACACTGGACATGAGTAAGCTTACTCCGACAGAAACCCTGGCAGAGATCGTCATATTTCCAACCACTGCCGGGAACTACCGAAAACTCCGACAACCAACATGCCCCTGCCTATTTTTGACACCCCTGTGAGCGGGAACTCCGCCACATGCAGGTATGGCGTGGCCCAACATGTGATTGCATGATGAACTCAAGATTACAATCCCTGCCTCCCGGCCCCCGGCATGCCATCCCGGGTATCCTAGTGTCCACTCAGCTTCCTCAGAATCGCCATGCCCTCTTTGCGCGACAGGATCAGGTTCAGGATGGCGCCGCTCGCCGTAAGTATCATGGACACGCAGTTGTTTTCTTCCTTGCGGACGCCCACCTCGGCCTTGCGGATGCAACTCGCCTGGATGGCACAGTCCAGCTCCGGGCCCAGTACGTCCAGCAGAGCACCTCGCCTCACGCTCTTGAGTATCAGATCCGACCCCCACGTCGTGACCGCGATACTGCCCTTGTCTTGAGCTGTCACCCCCACGGTTCTGGCCTGTCCTCCGCATTCTTCTAGATAAACCTCCGGCATGTCGTGCGAAAATGCCTGTGTCTTGACGCCAAAGAGGGCCCACGCGAGCGGGCCGACGGCCCAGTCCTGCAGGTCCAGGCTCACTAGGCACTCGCCCGTCGACTTGTTGCTGTCTGGAGTGAACGCAAAGGCGACCGCCGCGCGGTAGTGGCAGAGTTTGCTGTTGTTATGATGATGGTGGTAGTGGTGGTGGTTTTTGTAGTCGCTGCTAACCGAGCACTGCTGCTTATTCGAATCCCCCCTCTCTGATATCCGCCGCACGCACGCGCCAAGCTTTGCACCAAACACCCGGACGAAATTTTCCATGGATGGGTATTCGTGATCGTTTAGTGCTGCAAGCCGAGCCTTGTCGTCGTGGATGTTGTTGTTGTAACGACTAATGTCATCATAGTTGTTCTCAAGTTCGCCATCGTCATCCTCGCCATAATGAACGTCCTCGCGAGCGCTATCATTGTGGGCGTGAGGGCGTCCCCGGCCTGTTCTGGAAGAATCTGACATGACCGCAGACTTGTCATGGCTCTGTATGTGCGAATCGTTAAGACTCGCTGGAACGCCGTGCTCTCTCGCGAGTTGGTGAATGATGGAGCAGCTGATTAGCTTCTCCTGTCGATCTCGCTCAAGCAAGTCGATAAGCTGGGCCCGGTCCGCCTTACGCATCGTGGTGACGTTGTGCTGGCCCAGCTCGCAGGCACAGAGGAGGACGCCATGAGGGCCACAGCGGGCGTGAACATGATACAGGAATACTCTGTACTGCTGTTTCTTTGGCGATGCCTGGGGTTCTTGCAAGACGGCACTGGCCTCGAGGACCCGCCGGCGCTGGCAAGGCATCAAAGAAGCCCTGATACGCAAGTCGTGGGCGGCGTAGATGAGTTTCTGATAAGCCTCATCGCTCCGCATGGGCTTTCTGGAAGGACGCTGTCTCTGCTCTTGATCCATAAGTCGATATCGGGGTTCTAGTCTTTGGAAGAAAATGATCATAAACAAGAGCAGTTCGAAGATTCGTGGCTGTCGTCGTCATTGCCACCCTTGACTGACCTGGATTGGAAAGGTATAATTTGAAGGGAATTGAATAGGACACCACTGAACAATTTACTTTCCGACTGTGCCTTGCGTTTCTGATAGCTGTTTTTCGAGGCTTCACGACATCGGATGGTTGCATTTGTATTGGGTTAATGCAACAAGAACTGTTTCCGAGGTTCACTAAACATGCATAAACAGGAACTCATACCAACATCAACCTTAAATTTGTGGCTTACAACCTAGCAATGCAGAGTGTGGCAGGATGAACGTCACACTGCATCGGTAATCTGGCCTTACTAATCCAGATAGGCTGTAACACCGGCAATACGGCTTCCTGGTCGAATAACCACAAAGCAAGCAGTTGAAAAAGTATTTCTCCACTACTCCTTTGGATGCGTAAACTTACAGTATCTAGGTCACGTTATAATTACTTTGACTACTTTGATTACTTTGATAAATATGGCTGAACTCTCCTTCACAGATCACAGTTTGGTGCAACCACTTGCACATCTCTCTGTCTCTCTGTCTCTCTCACCTGAAGTTTATTCTGTATTACAACGCACAAATCCCCAATTAATCGCCAGAGATATCTCGACACGTCATGACATGCAAGCAGAGCCGAGAATCAGACAAAAGCCCTAGTGAGCACGCAGGCCCATCCCACTGCAATGGGTACTCTGCGTATCAAAGTTCAGTAGGGAAAGTACTTTGGCAGCGGGTCGGCCCGTTATCTAGAGTGTGTCGATCTAGTGAAGCACAGTGATGGGTGTGCATGTGAGAAGTGCCTTTACTCGGGTGTTGTACCCTGTACATGAGGCATGACGTATCCTCTGAACCCCAGCACTAATCTTGATGGCGACATGAAACTCGTTTAAGTAACGGTAGTCATCTTGTCTATCAACAGGCTTGTCTGTCTTTCTGTCTAATCTGCCTTAGAGCCGGCAAACCGACCGCACGACTGCTATCTACTTTTCAACGTTACACGCGAGCGACCCTGGGACTGTTACACTGCGTACTCAGCAAATGCTGCACGTAAGACCCTTAGGGCTACTACTCTGCAATGCAGTCGAGCTCGAGTGTCAGCAGCCTGTCGACAGAGCTTACCACCCGGACACTGCTCAGATCATACACGACCCAGTCGGGACCTGCAGCACGCACCGTTATGATGTCATGGCTTGTCACAAGCCCGACGACGGTGCAGCCTGCGGCCTTGCCTGCTCGGATGCCTGCCGGGCTGTCCTCGAAGACAACAGACAGTGCTGCCACCGACGCCGTGGCTGGCTGCCCCCGGCCCAGCTCGGCGCGTGCCAGCTCGTAGCCGGCCGGGTCAGGCTTGCCGAGCGAGACTGACTCAGCAGTTACCAGAGTCTGGGGCACCGGCAGGCTAAACCTGTCCAGCCAGCCTCTCGCCAGCGGTGCCGAGCCCGAAGTCACAATAGCCCAGCGCGCATTGGCCTCGATGGAGTGCTGCAGGAGCTCGCTTGCCCCCGGTACTAATTTGGCGCTCTCTCCGTGGTCTCTGGGGATGCTAGCTTCCATTTCTTGCACATCTGGTGCGAAGCCCTGGCGTATCAGACAAGTGTTCTTTGTGCTTTGAATGATGGACAGGAGGGGGCTGAGGGTGCATACCTTTCCAGTTAGCTCGTTCCGGGCAGAACATTTCCAGCGTGTCGATAGTCCTACGACCATGCGCAGCTTGTAGAAGAGTGACTGGGTCAACTGCTATCTCCCGTCCGAACCTGTTGAGACTTGTCAGCCAGACATACTAATTCAGTCTCTTGCTGCTTGTTGCAGTGGCAAGGAACACACAGACACCCATTAATCCATGGACGAGAAGATGGTCTTGGCTTACGCAGTCCAGTGCTTATTCACAGCTTCGGTGGAGTCCACCAGGGTTCCGTCCAGGTCAAAGAGCAGCATTTCGGCCTTAATAAACTGTCGTGTGGTGTGACTCGTTAACGCCATGATGCTTTTTGGAGTGATAGAGAAAGGGGTCGGAGGCGTGTGGAGTCTCTTTTCCAGTAGATTATCTTGCGTGAGCGAGCCAGGAAAATGACAATTTCTTCAACCGACGTCGGGCTTTAAATCGTTGTCCAGCGAATAAGCTAAGTCCGCGCTCAGCTCGCGCGGCACGAGGATCGGAACATGTGGACACATGATATTGGCAACTATTCACTCACTGCCGAAAGGAGAAGGTAGAGTTGAGAATTAAGCGGCATCATGAGTAATACGCAGTGGTTTGGGAAGCATTTGTGAAAGCAATGGGATGTCGTTTACCTAATCGCATGTGGATGCAGGTCATCAGTACGCTGTCCACGGCGAAACTGGCCGGTGCTCCTCCACCGGACGAGCCGCAAGGTTGCAATCTCGTCATCTGCCCGCACCTGCATCATCGGAAAACAGGGTTTTACGACTAAGACCGTCCAGGAGAAGTCCGGTATTATGAACCCCAACGCTTCACGTGTGTGCCAAAGGCCGACGAGGTTCGAATGTATAGGAGACAAGAGATCGGCATGAAGCAAGATGGGAAGTCGATTTGGAAGACATGTTTCAAAATACAGAATGATGCAGACATTAGGTTGGCAAAACAGATTCTGCCTTTCAAGCTGGGTTCTTCTGACAGTTGAGCAATAACTACCGCTATGGACGTAATGATGCTTCAAATATCATGATATAAGGCAAAAGCCCTACTCGAGAACATGAAAATCCTGCAAGGCAATACGACTCATTCTGACGACAAACTATACTGGCCAGGCTCATTTTGCTTTCTTGCTGCCCCCTAACCACGCCAGAAAGCTCCGTTCATCGTCATTCTTTGCTCAAATCCACATCATGTCAAACACAAACAACTATGGCTGCACTGCAGGGGACGACCTGGGAGTTCATGACTGGAGCGACGAGCATGGAAACTACGGCTTCGAGCTGCGAAGTCGAATCGAGTCTAAGACTACAATGGTGCAATCACGGCACATCTTCGACTACCCATGTCCTCACCCACAGGCACCTGCAAGTCTATCAAGTTACCTCGGTGGTAGCGCTGACCGTAAGGCCCGGAGGGTCTGTGTAGTTGTGGACCAGCAACTATGCAAGGAACGCATCGCTGAAATCCACGCGTATCTAGCCTGGTGCAAGGCAGAAAAGCTCGTCCAAGATTTCTCAGTCACGGAGCTCGCAGTTCCGTCGCTGACAGCCAAGACCCTCGACAAGGTCTACAGCGTCGTTCAAGCAGCGGAGCACTTGGCTCTAAGGCGCCGTGATTTCTTTCTGGCCGTTGGTGGCGCCTTCGTCGCCGACATTGTCGGTTTCGCGGCGGGCACCTACCGACGTGCGACTCCCTGGATCTGGGTCGCCACGGGCGCATCCGGCTCCGCACGCTGGGCAGCCCACGACTTTACGTTTCCCCTTTACTACAACAGCACTGCCGATAGCACTGACGAAAAGACGTCTTGTGGCGCTGCAACAGCCCAGCTCAGCTTGTCCCAGGCCCCGGTGGCTTGTTTCCTTGATCTTGACACCTTGGACGACAGTGGGATACTGCCTGGCGACCACGTCGACGGCCATGTGTATGAGCACGTGGCGTCGGAAGACGTGAGGTATCATGTGTCGTCGGTATCGGAGCTCTTTGCCCACGACAACAGGGTGCTTATCGACGGCTACTGCCAACCGAGCCTGCCAGAAGAGTCCAAAAGGAAGGTGTTGATGGTGGTAGAGGCGAACCTGGGCACGCGGACGCTGGGCGCGGTGCGGTCCTACTTCGAGCGCCATGCTGACAGCGTGGCGAGCTTCCGGCTGCTGAGCTCGCACGCGTCGGGCATGGACAAGGACATGGTGAGCGTGCAGCGGGTGCTCGACGCGGCCATCAGCATGGACATGAGCATGACAGATCTCCTTGTCGTGGTCGGCGGGGGCACTCTGATGGACATTGTGGGGTTTGCGGCGGCCATGTACCGCGGGGGCACGCCGTACTTGCGCATCCCGACGACGCTGGTGGGCATGATCGACGCCGGCGTAGGCGTCAAGGTCGGCGTCAACTTTGGCTCCCACAAGAACTTCATCGGCCGCTACTACGCGCCCGTCGCCTGCCTCAACGATGCGGCCACCTTCCTGCCCTCGCTGCCCCCGCGTGAGTATGCCTGCGGCCTGGCCGAGGCACTCAAGATGGCCTGCATCAAGAGCCCGCGCCTCTTCGGCCTCATCGAGTCGTACCAGCAGACGCTCGAGCTCAACGCCTACACCCACGAGGTCGTCCTGCTCGCCATTCGCACCATGCTCGAAGAGCTACAGCCCAACATCTACGAGCACAGCCTCATCCGCCTCGTCGACTTTGGCCATGAGTTTGGCCACATCATCGAGTCCCTCGCCCTCTTCCAGATCCCCCACGGCGAGTGTGTCGCCATCGGCATGGCCATCTCGTCCTATCTCGCCCATCTGACTGGCAGCCTCGCTCGCCGCGAGCTGGAACGCATCCTCGACTGCATTACAAGCCTAGGCCTGCCTATCTGGACGCTGGAGAGCAACTGTTGCGACGCAAGCGTGCTATGGGATCGCATCAGTGCCGAGGGCATCGAGCACAAGGACGGCATGCTGCACCTGGCGATCCCTGTCATCATCGGGCAGGGCGGCTTCCTCGACGAGATTACTGACATCGACGCGAGCATGCTGGCTCGGGCCATGCAGGGCTTGCAGCACTACTCGGCAGATCACGCCCTGCTTTCTGAATCTGCTAGCGACAGCGGGGAATCCGAGGGCGTCGGATCGACGGTGCTGACGTCGTTGGCAGAAACACCCTTCTCTGGCCACGCACAGGAATCGGCATCTGCTGGTAGCCAGGAGTCTCTGCCTAGCGGCATCAAGGATGAGATAGACGGGTCGCGTCTGACGGCGGCTGTGCTGGGTGCCTCCGGGGACATTGGCGCTGCGCTGGTCCAGTATCTGCTCGACCACGGCGCCAAGGTCTTCTGTACCGTTCGAACACGCCCCGGAGTGACTGGTAAGGACGGCTCTGGCCACACTCGCATCGAGCGGCTCCGGACCCCAGACCATCCCAACCTGCACGTGCTCGTGGGATATCCGCTAGACAAGGCCATCCTCGAGTCCATCATCCTCGAAGCCGATGTCATTTATAATATGGCTGCAGTCGTCTCGTTGAGCTCAACCCCTGCAGATCAAGCACAGGTAATCGGCCTGAACGGCTTTGGACAAGGTGTTGTGACTTACATGGTCAAGGCTCTGTGCCGGCAGGATGAAGTCAAGATTGTGTATCCCTCGTCTCAGCGCGTCCATCTCACCCTCGGACATGCAGATATCGACGCCTGGGTCCGATTAGCGGAGGTTGCGTTTGCTGAGTGGGCGCAGACTTCATTGCTTCCAATGATCCAGGACAGCGGCAAGGGGGTCCCGTCACAAAACAACAACAATTTTGACATGGCCACCGCTCTCGAGAGTCTAGCCACCGATTTCATCGCCGCCAACCCGCTGCCCCGCTCCGTTGCCAACATCTACGAGCTTTCGAAGCGGCTTGGCGAGCAGCTCGTTGCCCTCTCGGCACGCCACGTCCTCGTCCGCATCTCGGGCGTGTACAGCCCCTCTTTCACGCGAGGGTTCGCAGCCCGGGCCGCACGCCCGCGTAACAAGAAGAGCTTCGAGTCGGTGGAGCTTAGGGACTTTATCTATATCGACGACCTGAACAAAATCCTCCTAAAATCTGTCTTCCACCAGCCACCACCATCTTTCAAAGACGACGCTGCCGCTTTTGACGCGGCCTCGGGAGAGCCCATCGATCTCCGCAAGGTCTGGCGCATGGCTCGTGAACTCACTGGGGACGGCGCGCAAGTAGTCTTTAGCACTCCCGGTAGCGGCGACGAGCAACCGGAAGCTATCAAACTCGACACGCGATTCGCCAAGAAGCTCCTCGGGCGCGACTTTACGTCCTTTGAGCAAGGGTTCCAGACCACCGTTGATGGCCGGGTAAGGGCCCGCACCGCCGAGGAACTGTCGCGTTTCCACTTGACACGGAAAGACCAGGCGCCCTTTCGAAAGTTATCTTCTACTTCATCGTTGGCACTGTCATCGTCGACATCTACGTCAGCGTCGTTGCCTGTGGTACTCGATGGGCGTATAATGTCGGTCAGGCTTCGCCATACGCCAGAAAATGGGTTCTGCTTGGATTTCAACCCTGCCGCCATCGCCACGGAGGGATGTGTTCCCACTACTGCTGCTCCTAGAATATACCAAGCTATTAAGAAGTCGCTGGATGCGTGGTATACAAACCTGCCTCTGGAGAGGCGGGAGGAAATGGCCACCTACCTGCAGCGGGCAAATGGACTATGTGTCCGCCCACGACCCCTCGCCTCCCATGCCGCAGAGTTTTTCATCGAGGGAAACAGGCAAGAGGGACACCGAGCGGTCCTCAACATCGACCAAGACTTGGTGAATAGCATTGGCAGCACGGATAGCCTTACGCCGGACACTCTCGACGTAGTCGACGATATAGTCAACCAGGCCGGCCACCATCTCGTCGCTTTCGTCTCTCGCGGATGCCTCCCCGCGCCCTCGCGCTGGGAGCACGAGCATGAAGAGCGGACAGCCCGCTCATGGAAGAAGCTGCTGCGACCCTGGGCTAGCCCGCCTATCATTGTCCTCGATGTAGGCTCTACTTTTCTCCGCACGGCCGTCTACGGTGTCGACGGCCAGCTCGTCGGCGAGCCCACCCGCGTCTATAGTCCCAGCCGCCGGTCTTTCCCCGGGGCATCGCTCGTGGAGCTGCAGACTAGACTCGTCGACACGATAGCTCAAGAAATCAGGAGCTTCGTAGGCTCAGCTGGCAGCCACCATCAGTACCACCCAGGGAGAACCAGCGGCCCCCTGCGGCACGCCGCCATAGGATTCGGCGCCGTCATTGACGCGCAGGGTATCATACGCGATGCAAGCATCTTCTGGGGCGAGCCGGGCCACGGATATGACCTGCGCGGCGCTCTCACGGCTCGCCTGCCAGACATTGACCTGACCATCATCAACGACGTCTCGGCCGCCGCGTGGCGGTACCATGAGGAAGAGCGCTTCTGCCTCATCACGGCGAGCTCTGGGCTTGCCAACAAAGTCTTTGATAAGTCGCTGTGGGACGGCCTGGTTCTCGACGCGGCCGGCCTCGGCGGAGAGATGGGCCACGTGGTTATGGAGCCGAGGCTCGTAGACGAGGTCGTGGCGTACGCACAGCACGAGGCGGCACGGTGTGCTGACGAGTTCAGCCATTCGAGGCTCGCAGCTCCTGATGCTGCGGCGGGCGACCCCGGACGCATCACTGCCCGCGTACTTGGCCGGGCTGCCGTGCTTGGCGATGGCTTCGCCAACAGGCTGCTCGACGACAAGCAGGTACCGTGCTGCGCCTGTGGCACCCTGGCCGACTTGTGTGCATACGCTTCAGGCCGGGGCGCTCTCGAGCGAGCCCGCAAGTATCACCACGCCGCCATAGGCACCAAGGCGGCTGCTGCCGCCTCGGAAACCGTCGTGATGACTGATTCGTGGCTCCAGCGCGCGATCCAGGACAACCACCCCATTGCGAGCAGGGTCCTGGACGAGGCCGCGTATCCCTTGGCCCTGAGGGTTTTGCAGATGGCGGCCGACCTGGGCCTCGACAAGTTCATCCTGGTGGGCGGATTTGCGCTCAAGACGGCCCGAGCCCACTTGCTCCCAGCGGTCCAGAGACATCTGGTCCGGCTGTGTACATACGCGGCCTTCTTCAACGGGTGGTCACCTGAGCGCGTCAAGGGCCTAGTGAGGCTGGGCGTGGACGACGACAACGACGTCCTCCTGGGCCTGGGCCACTACGTGCACTACGTCAAGCTGCGGCGCTACCGCGCCGTCGTCAAGCCTGTGGGCGAGCGCGACACGCTCGCAATAGTGTCGAGGGAGATGCCGCGCGTGGGCGAGCACGAGATTTTGGCCAGGGTTGTCTACGCTGGGGTGTGCTCGACCGATATGCAGGTCCTGCGTGGTGAGCGCGGGCTCGAGCCAGTCGTCCTGGGACATGAGGGTGTCTGTGAGGTGGTCGAGGTCGGGCGCGGTGTCAAAGGGCTGACCAGAGGTCAGCTCATGGTGTTGCTGCCCAACAATCCACTGGACGACTCAGAGAAGCTGGGGCACAATCGCGAGGGCCTGCTCCAGGAGTATATCAAGTTTGGCCAGGAGTTTGTGGACAGGGGCCAGGTGCTCCCCTTGTCGTCCAGGTCGTCAGTGTGTCCGACCATGACACTCGTCGAGCCACTGAGCTGTGTCGTGGCTGCGCAGCAACTCATCACACCAGCCCACCTGGCAGACCGCAACGTCCTCATCGTGGGCGCGGGCACGCTAGGTCTGCTGTTCGCCAGCCTGAGTGCCAAGCAGAACGCCCGCAACGTCTTCCTCGCCAGCCGTTCGGCTGAGTCTCTCGAGTTCGCCGTGGCCAGGGGCATTGTCCCACGCAAGAACGTGCTCGCGGTTGGGGCACACAACGGAGCCGGCCAGTGGGCAGAGAGCATCAAGGGACTTGGCGATGGCCGGGGTATCGACACCGTCATCGTCTGCGTCTCGCTCGGCCAGGGTCGTCGCGTCGCTCAGGACGCGCTGTCGTACGTCAACGATGGCGGCAGGATCCACCTCTTTGGAGGCTTCTGCTCGGGCGACGTCTTGGATCTCACTCCTGGGGTTGCTGGAGACCAGTGTGAGATCTGGCCGATCCGTACGCAGTGGGAGACCAAGACCGTCCTGACCGGACCCTGCGAGAACAAGAAGACGGTCACGCTCTCGGGGAACCGTGGGAGCCGGCAGGACCATGTCGACAAGGCGGCCCGGCTACTCGAGCAGGACGGGCCGTCGTTTGGCCGGGTCATCTCACACTCGATCCTGCTCGACGCCGTGCCCGAGGCGCTGCGGGAGTTGTCGGCGACGGGCACGGTGGGCGGGGTGGCAGCCAAGAGGGTGATTGTGAACATGGCCGGGCCGCGGGCCAGCGCGGGCGTGCAGACCCCTGCCGAGCTCGCGATGCAGTCGCTTGGCGAGGCCGTCGCGTGTGGCGCTCGCGATGCAGTGCCGGCGGGCAATGCGTTCCGCGACCTTGGGTTTGACGGCAGGCAGCTGGTGCTGGGCTGGACTGCGGCGCCGGCGTGGCAGCAGGTGCGCGAGTCGGTCGCCGAGATGCTGCAGCTCCGCGCCGTGGCCCGGCAGCCGGAACACTACATCTGGGTCGGCACCGGGCCCTGGGCTTTCTGGATCGACCTGCTCAACAGCACACCGCCGCTGCCCGGCTGCACGCCCGTCGTCTTTCACAGCCTCTCGAGCCTCGACCCGCAGGCGCTGAAGCAGGTGCTCGACCGCGTAGATGGCCTGCACAAGGTTGTCTGCATTGGCACGACCCAGTCCGGCACAACCATCGAGACGGTCGCTCTCATGAACACCCTGCGCGAGCGCTTCGAGTCGGCCAGCCTCGACTACCGTAACCACTTTGTCTGGCTCACTGACCGGGCCCAGTCGGTCGAGGACGTGGGCAGTGGCGAGGCTGTAATCCGGAGCATCGCCACGCACGACTGGTCTGGCGTCGACATGATCCCGCTAACACTCAACAACCAGCTGCCCATCAACGCTCTCTTCGCCGTCCCCCATTCATCCCTCGTCCTACTTTCCATCACACTCAGGTTCGGCCGCGAGAGTCCCATCAGCAATCTGCACCATCTGTATCAGGAATACACCGGTGCAAGACACGATGTCGTCGCACGTCTCCTCAATGCCACCGCGCCCTTACACGACACTGGTGCTGCTACTGGCGACCTGCACATTGTCCTCCCCGACTGCGGTAAAGCTGCCCTCAACGCAGAAAGTCTGATATCACAGCTATTCCAGCAAGCTCTGGGATCCAAGGATGTCAACTTCCACCCTCGCGTCAGAGTCACGTCTGGCTCTGAATCCAGCAGCCATCTCCCCCCCAGCTTCAGCACCATATCCCTCCCTTCCGTCCTTCCCGAAGCGTCACCTACAGCCACGGCCCTCCTCATCATGAACGCCCTCAACTTTTTGTGTGCCATGATCGCCAGCAACCGAGGCATCCAATTCGTCACACATCCCGCCGTTGACCTGTACAAGAAGCGCGCACGTGAGCTCATGTCGACCGCCACCAACTCCCTCCCTTCTTCGCCTCCACTCGGTACTACTTCGCCCAGTAGCACAAAGGCCATGGCTGTCACCGCAGATCTTGCAAAGACTATTGCAACGACCCTGCTCTCGTACCTCGATGCAGACATTGCCTTTCTTGACATCATCCACTACGGCCACAGCCAGTGATGCCTAGCGGACATGGTGCACAATATTCTAGGCGGGGGCGTCCGCAACGCCAACCTCTGCGAGGTCCGGATCATCCCGGGCGAGAGCTGGAACCACTCCGAGTTCACCACCGCCGCTGCCGCTGCCGCTGCCACCGCTGCAGATACCCTGCGCGTCTTCATCATCCCGCCACCATTGGCGGACACCACCACCACCACAGCTGCGTGCTCGATCCCAGGCATCTCGGACGAGACGTTGCGCGAAAACATGCGGCTTCAAACTGCCATGGGCCTAGCCACCGTGCAGGTGCTAGAGGAGATGGAAGAGGCGAATGGCAAAGGGCGGCGAGTGCTACACTTCTATGGGCCGCAGTGTCCTGAGAGTTAAGCTGGTATTGAGTTATTGATATAGGGGCTAGCCATTTTTAGACAGTCATGAGAGATGGTGCAAAGAGACAAAGAGAGAGGGGCAGGGAGAAGTTTCCTTTTTCTTATTCTTATACGAGTCAGATCGGGCAGCAATAACAGCGTGTTAGACGACAAGGTTTATTCCCTTCTTTCTGATAGCATTCCTTTTTAGTCCCAGCTGGACTAAGTTGAGTGGCGAGTGACATGATTTCCTTAATAATTCATATGTGCCTTTTCAGCAATAGAAGCCTTGATAACGATGATTGTGAAGACCTGCAGACGAGTTCTGTGAAATGTGCCGCCCCTTCAAGGTTCAGACCCGTATGGTCGTCTATATGATTGGCGAAACCGACGGCATGTCATATCACACGCACCAGATGCAGCAATGCGGCGGTATCGGAGGAGAGAGCACGGAACGAGGCGTCCTTTGTCGAATGTTAGACTCAAGTTAGTCTCAATTAGCACGGTAGGGTCGTCGCAAAAGTCATCGCACACTCTACCAAGCCTTTGGTATTTACGCCGGCTTTAAATTATATTGGACTCGTCATTCCTTTCGAATCTAGGCAAGTCCACCCTTCCATGTCGTAATACTAATCACGATGCTTTCAAGAGCTACGTGGGCACAACGGCACCCATCCTGGCATTTAGATAAACGGCAAGCAAGAGCCCCATGGCGTCAGCGTGCATACGCAGGGAACTGTCCCAGACGATCGTAGTGGTTTGCGCCGTAGGGATGACGATCATCCCGCATTAGTGGCTTTGTTTCTAACATATCGGGGGGGTTTTTAGGATCAGGCTTATGAAAAGGTTGCTTTACGAGGTCCCGACAGTGCGGGTACCCGACGGCCGTCCGGGCGTTGGGCTTTCGGATGCTTTCTCCCTACGGCGCGAGGAACAATCGAAGCGACCCGCCATGCCTAGAACGATTTTTTGTTCGATTCAGAGCCCTTGTTGAAGTCGTTCTTATTATGTCTGATCAGCTTCCAGGCGTCAGCCATTAATCACTCCATCACTTCTAGTACCTCTAATTATGGGTATTGCTCTGGGTTCTAGTGGACGGTCTTTTTCGAGACCTTGCACAGGGCCTTGATCAGTCCTCGACGTATACAAAGTAGTCTGCCGGCTCTTGTCAAATCTCGATCTGATCTGTTCGGGGACACAAGATTTATTGGGGTACGGTCAATGCTCTGGTGAATAGAAGTTGCAAGAGTCTAGTGCTTCTCAAGCGGCCGACTCATCCGCCAAGTCGCCTGGCGTTTTTGGGAAACGCTTGGGCAAAGCTTGGGCGAAGCTTATTTACTGCACCTCCTCATGCGGCTGTGGGTTTTCGGGACACTACGCTGCCGATCACTCTACAGCTAACACTCAATAGTACTGCAGTAGTCGTCAGCTACAGGCGTCCGACTTCGCGCCCGACCGTTCGTACGCTACTGTACCTTTCGTCTCCATAGCGTAGATTTGGGGGGCAAAACATCAACGCTAAGAGTAGTCGTTGCTACTCCTGTTGACGACGTCGCGACGGCGTCTGCTGTATTTGGCGGGTCGCCTTTGTTCATCCACAGAAAAGCTGGAGATATGTATGCTTTAGTCTCATAGGCTATCAGCGACTAGGGCTTATTGTCTCCAGTACAGCTTTGCCGAGTTTGTCCGCCTCCGACGTCAATCAGCTTCTCGGTCCGTAAAGGAGTCCAAAGAGGGGTCCAATCAAAGGTTCACAGATGGGGAGAAGAGTTGCGCGATGTTCTGCTCTTCGTGATGGCTCTCGCCCATGAGCAATGCATTTCATCGGGGTTATGACGAGCGTGGCTGCTCTTGCTGCAGTCTCCGGCTGGAGAGCAGTCAGTCTAGAGTGATAGCTTCAACAAGAGTTTTCATGGAGGCATGACGGCGACAGCAGCCGACCATACCGCAGCCCCAAATCCTGAGCACTTACGACGAGTTTGTAAGTCAGTAGAGACAACTTCATGTATAAGAGTCTCATGGTCTCCCCATGTTCTGCCTAGAATCCTCTTCACATCAGCACAGCATCAACAAAGATCAACAACACTTACCCCTGACAATCAACCCTTCAACCCTTGGAGCCTCGGCTTCAGCCTTGATCCTACTGCCCTCTCAACTCAAACATTACCATCTTGAGCAATCGCCCCTTACATGTTCTGATCCATATCCACTTTATCATCCCCAAAGCCAGCCAACTCAACCTCGAACAAGAATGGCTCCCTTCGCCAACATCCTCATGAGCACCGTCGCCGCCCTCTCCCTCACCGCCATCGCCATCCCCGTCCCAGTCGTGATCCTGGACTCCCGCCAGCTCGCCGGCGAGGGCAACTTGCTCGACTCGCTCTTCACCAGCACCGACAACGGCATCGGCTACGGCGGCAAGAACGCCGAGGACAACCTCGCTGAGTTCCTCGGCGGTACCTCCCAGCAGGGCAGCGGCGGCGGCGGCTCCGGCGGTGGCGCCCCTGCTCCTCCTCCGCCGCCGCCGCCGCCGCACCACCGTCGCCGCATAAGCATCGAAAGACGCCAGGGCGACAAGCTCGCCAACGGCGCCGCCAATGTCCTCAACGCCTTGCATCTGACCGGCGCGGCCGACCTGGTCCAGACCGACGGCGACAATGTCGACGGCCAGCTCACCGACAACGCCACCACTCTCGGTGCCCAGATTGGCGCCGACGAGGAGGACGTTCTCGAGCGTCTCGGCGACATGGTGCCTAACCACAACCCTGCCGCGGGCGCCACTCTGCCCGCCCTCCCCGCGGCCGGCCACTGAAGAGGAACAAGTCTCGACTCGCTTCTCGAGGTTTTCTTCGCTTTGGAGTGCGAAACGCATTTGTAGGAAAGAGGTCCGTCTGTGTACTTCGGAAACCCCCTTTTTTTTCTTTGATGGTTGAATTGGATCGTTAGTATTTTATTTGTTTGTTCCCCGTGCGGTGTTTGCGGTTAGTGATGCGGCAAAAATATAAAAAGGACGATCAGTTTCCCAAGAACTCGAAACAAGAACAAAAGCCAAAGAAATACTTGCAAGACTGAAGCAAGTCTAGGTGAAGAGGAAACCAACACACACATTACACAAAAAACAATAGAGGAAAATCAGGCAGCACATAAATGTGGTTCTTATACGAAAGGCCGCGATACTTACACATATAGCGACTAGCCAGCGAAATGCAGCATTTATTTTGCTTTATTCAAATACCTTTTCCCACCACCCATCTCACTAATGGTTTGCAAATGATGTTGACTATTGAAAGCCGAAACGTGTCAAGCTACAGCAATCCGCCTTATTCGATCATTCGATTATAACACAGCTTCCCATGTTCTTCAGTCCTAGACTGTTCGTCGTCCAAAGTAGGGAGAGATCATCCATATATACAAGGAAAGTGTGGATCTTGGCTGGTGCCTATCGACGAATATCTGTGCGCAAGAAAACATACCTCATAGTACAGTACAGATCAACAAAGCCAGAGCCTCTATAAACGACTCTACTTGGCTCACAGCATATACACTTCCGAGGAAAAACTCGCCCGCCTCGCGCGGCGGGAACTGGAAGAAGACGGAGGAAATCACAGCAGTGATCCTAAGTGGGCTTCGTGCAACCTGTATGGGTAATCAAGTGCAGAGGAATTATTTATGTGCTGCGGCATCCACGTTGCCCTTTTGCGCATTTAGCCCATGCGATGACATGGGCCTGAGCGTGGTAGCCGGGCCAAAGGATTATAACAAAAGACCACGCTGCACCATGGAAAGATGTGGCTGCAGAATAGGCGAAGTGTCTTGTTCAGCAACAAGGTGATGATTATAAAGGGCCCCGTTACTCGAAGCAGTAGTTTTAGAATGGTTCTTTAGTACGTGTACAAGCAGTGGGTTTGTCGTCCGGGTATCAACATGGTATCCAAAAATGTGCAACGCTACTCTACAGTTACGTCTAGTCTTCTGGGAAGACCTCTCGCAGATTGGACACAAAGGCACCTGCTGCACGATCCCACCTCTTGAAAAACTTACCAGCCATGGGCATTAGATCACGAATCTCCCGAGGCAGGGCTTCCGGCCCACAGCCTTGCAGTTCGACCGCCTCGATGTTCTCCTCGGCAATGACGTGATGATCCGACCCGTCGGTGCCAACCCTGATAGTATCATGAGTATCAGTACAAGGACTTTATGGCAAAGGGAATCGGTATATATGATGAATATCCGAGTCGGAACTCACATGCAACGATAGAAAGGCTGGAAGGTCGCCTCATTCAGGGCACTACCCTGCCACGACTGCTGTGGCCGGTATGAACCTTCCACTGACCACCCGATTATCAATCCATGGTAGTCATAGCGACGGTGCTTGAATACCTGACCGACACGGAATCGCACCCGATGAGATTGCTTGAGATCGGATCGTCGTCGCGGCGGGTTCCGGGAGGCATCCATTTCTTTGATCTCCCTGATCTGATCACGTACGCGCCTCGAGGGAAGCTCCCACGACTGCTGACGTCGAGTCGGCGCCGCAAAAGTGTCGTACATGGGGCATACGTACTTCTCAATCAGCCATGAATCTTCAGGGAAGTATTCGTAAAAGTATGTCAATAGGTCTCTGACATCCTGCTGCCAGTCCCATCTGACGTCTTCGTTGTCCGGAAGGACAGGAACCATCATGATGCTTGCCCAGATCATGCTATATAGTGCTGGCTGAAGATTGCGGGCCCAGTCTCCGCGATTCAGCTCAATGAAGGGGATCCGCTGCGGGAGTGGTAGTTCGATAGTTCGAAAACTTGTGAATGAGGCGCGTATGCTTTGTGCCACACGCATCACGACAAGATCGGTTGCGGTTGGACTAAGCAGGCTTTCCAGTGACGAACTGTTCCCGAAACGTGACAAGAAGTCTAGTATTTGCGGCAATGGAACCTCTGCATCGCTTTCGAATGGGTCAAGGAACATCTTGTCGCGTGGTCTGCCCACCTCACTCGACAATGGAAATCCGTCCAGATCTACATCGTGCGGTGCCAGAACGACCACGTGAACCTGACTGGGCAGTGCACAGACATGAGCTTCCACATCGAACCTGGATGCTAAACTTGAATAAATGGCAGCTGAAATGATAGGTAAGGACGGGTGCCGCTCGTCACGGAGAGCTCTACCGATAAGGCAGTTTCTCAGGTGCCGGTACGTTCTCTCCGAGTCGTCGAGACCAGTCATGTTGTTGCTATATAGCCATTTGGCCAGTGCAACAGCACGCGGTCTCGTCGCGAGCTGGGAAATGTTGGGCTGTTCACTGCGAATCTGCTGCGCAATGGAGTCAAGCATGCCTGATATCTATGTCAGATAAGGTCATAGTTAGTGGCGTAATTGATCCAGAATAGAGGTAGGGACATGTCTTGCCTCATCTAGGTCACCCTCGTCGTCGTGCAGCATGAACATATCGAACGACCCAAGAGCACGTTCTAGCTGCATGCCGGCGTTCCAATTGGCGGCGTCCGAGGCGCTATGGAGGATGGTGGAAGCGGCATGGTCTTGGTACTTTGCCCACTCTTCTATGGCGAGGCTCCTGTGGATGCTATCAAGAATGGTGCAAGAGTAGAAGCGGCGAGCAAGGACATCGTGAGCATCGTCGCCTATCTTGCACTGCGTCAAGAGGAAGTCCTTGGCGTCGTAACCGTACTGACAGATGTCCTCTGACTTTTGCAGCCGGCAGACACGAGAGCTCACGATGCCGTCGACGAGTCTGCGGACATGATCGTTGCGCCGCAGCCGCACCATGAAGAGTCGCTTCCAATCGACACTATGGACCGGGGCTCGGAGACTGCGCCTAAAATCATGCTCAGCATGCCAGTACTTGTAGTTTTTGACACAATAATGTTTCCAGAGGAGGGGCTCCTGGGAGACTCTGTGGAGACGGCGCGAGGTCAGGGCAACGCTGGAGAGTGTGGCGTGAGCAGGGACATGGTGGAGGATGAGCTGGATGATCTCGTCGGGCAAGCCATCAAGAGTATGCGCCATGGCGCGTGATCGGCGGGGGCAACTGTGGCCAGCAGGGTCGTCGACGCGACTAGAGATCCGGATCTGAGGTGAGGGAAAGCCGACATGTGATGTGGGGGTTCGGAAGTTGCGACGGAGCCCGAGATCAGGGCAAGCACACAGAAGGCGGGAAGAGTGAGACGCCAGGAAGCAGCGAAAGCATAGCTGTGGTGAAGTGACCGAGACGTGACCCTACGGAGCAGGGAGTAGAGCTGGTCATGATGCTATGCTCAAGCCCGGCGCAACTCTGACGTCGCCGTCGAGCGCGGCCGCGGTTTTTTAGCAGGCGCAACGCGGGCTCCACCGGAAATCCGGGCTATCACACCAAGCCCCATTCGGAAAGCCGCGGGGCAGTCCGGCGCGGTGCGAGGGCTTCTGTAATTGGCCAGAGCTCTAGAGTAAACATTGCGACTGGGGTGTTCCCGCACGACGCGCCTCGGATCCGCGACCACCCACCTCTTTTGCATGCCGTGATGTCTCCGGTGCTACCCAGCTTCACCCTCTCACAGTTCTGAGCAGCGTGTCTTTCTCCCGTCTACACGAAACTTTTTTTTAGCCGCCGACCCTGCATTGTTTTTACCACGATACCCAAACACACATTCGGCACATGCACCTCGACCGCGTGCTTACTACTATCACCCCCACGCGATTTTCACCTCTGACTGGTCTTGCACAGTCTCACATTACAGACGCCCTGTGAGCGGCGCGTCCTTCGCAATGGACACACCAAGGACGAATCTAGGCGATGCGACCTTCTTGGGGCGCCCTCCGCCAGACTTCGACATGACCCAGGAGCCATCATTCCAGTCGCCTGGCAAGGACAACAACCTGCTACAGCAGCTCCGCAATGGACGCGGCCCCAGTCTGCGGACGCCCCGAGGCAGTCGCGCTCCTCTCGGAAACAAGCAAAATCACCTCCCAGCAGGCTTGGGTGGCGCGGAATTCACGCCATTGCTCAAGTCTGCCACACGGAACAGTCGGCGCGGCGGCAAGGAGAATACACACACTCTGGCTACACCGGCTCTCGGAAGGTCCGGCGAAGATATGGATGTCACCCACGTACCCATAGAGTCTTCCCTCTATGGCCCGTCCAGATCATACGTGGAGCGGACACCGGCTCCCCAAGCAGACGAAGACACCTCGGCATCTACGCCGCTGGTCATGCCGCAACGCCGCGGCGGAGATAAGGGCCCGCTGCACGATGGCAACCAGCTATCTCTACGCGAACAGGAGAATGTTATTGACAGGATCGAGAAGGAGAACTTTGGTCTTAAACTCAAGATCCACTTCCTGGAAGAGGCTCTGCGCAAAGCAGGCCCCGGGTTCAGCGAGGCCGCGCTAAGAGAGAACACCGAGCTCAAGGTCGACAAGGTCACAATGCAACGTGATTTGCAAAAATTCAAGAAGCAGCTGGCGGGTGCAGAAAGGGATCTCGAAACTTATCAACAACAAATAATAGACGTCCAAGCAAAAGCCAAGAAGAAGTATGCAAACGAAGACCAACGCCAAGAAATAGAGCAGCTCCAGCGGTCCCTAGAGGACAAAGAGGCCGACATTGACGATCTCCGACGACAATTGGAACGCGGAAGCCAGCAGAATGGCAAGCTGGAACAATACCAAGATGACATTGCGGACCTAGAGGCGGACCTCCGGGCCAAGGACCGAGAAATCAACGACCGCGAAGACGAACTTGAGGAGGCCAAGCAGAAACTCGAAGAGGCTGAAGAGAGACGGAAAGAAGCTCAA
Source organism: Microdochium nivale (assembly GCA_026745475.1). Lineage (NCBI taxonomy): Eukaryota > Fungi > Ascomycota > Sordariomycetes > Xylariales > Microdochiaceae > Microdochium > Microdochium nivale. Next base: position 806,742 of record JANTFD010000010.1, read on the forward strand.
GCGCGAATTGCTCAGCTTGAGGAACGAGAAAGTCGACCAAATGCCGACCAGGGCAAGATTGAGGAGCTGCAGGAACGGATTCGCGATCTGGAACTAGATCTCCGCGAGAAGGAAAACGAGGCCAACGAACGCGATGAAGAACTAAACGACCTGGAAACGAAACTAGATGAGGCGGAGCAAAAGTCCAAGGCTGCAGAGGAAAGACTCGCTGCCACGGAAAAGGGCGGTCAAGCAAGTGAGGCGCTCGCCGAGGCCAAGGAAACGATCGAAGACCTGGAGTCGACAATTCGCAAGCTAGAGAGAGAGAACGACGACCTGCAAGAGCGTTGCCAAGAGGCATCCTCGGACAAAAACCGTGCAGAGGCCGATCTGGAGGAGTTGCACGAGGAGATGGCCAACAAATCTGTCGTCACAAAAGGCTTCTCTCGCCAAGTAGAGGAGAAGAGTGTGCGTCTTCAGGCTGATCTCATTAAAGCCGAGGACAGGATCATGATGTTTGAGAAGCAAATTGCAGAGTCGAACACTGTCCGTACGCAGTTGCAAGCACGAGTCGAGCAGCTCATGCAGCAGCAGGGCTTGTGGGAGACTGAAAAGAGGTCTCTTATCTCCGCAAAGGACGTGGCACAGAATGATCTCAAAGCGCGCACAGACGAGAAAAATCTACTGCAGTTGCGTGTCGATGCTCTGAGCGACGAGTCCGCCTCTTTGCAGCGAGACGTGGCGCGTTTGCAAAGGCGCACCGAGGACTTGGAGGACAGTTTGGAACAGGAGAGGGACCACGCATTGCAGCTAGAGCGCGACACCAGAAGCAAGCACAAAGCCGAGGTCGATCGCCTCAATGACGACATCGCGGATCTGAAGGATGAGGTACAACATCTTCGACAAGACTCTTCTGGAGACAAGGCTTCATCTTTAGAACGCGAAGTTGTGAGGCTACAAAGCCGTATCAAGGAGCTGGACACCACTTTGGATCGCGAACGGACATCGGCACGCACCCAAGAAGCCTCTACGAATGACGAGGCCGCGTCTCTCCGCCGCGAAGTAACACATCTTCAACAACGCATCAATAAACTGGAAAGCGACCTCGACCTTGAGCGCTCCACCGGACGAACACATCAAACGAAGCCGAGCGACAACAACGATGCCTCTCAGCGCGAAGTGGTCCGCCTCCAGGGACAGATCAGAGATCTGGAACTAACTCTAGACCAAGAGAAGAGTCGCGGACGGAAGATAGAACAAGAAGTCCGAAGTCAGCTCAAGTCTGAGATAGACCGATTGCATGGAGAAATATCCACCCTGCAAGCTGAAATCAGGACTAAAGACAATGAGTTCGATAATGCTATGGAGAAGTGGGAAAGCGAAAAGCGCAGTCTCGATGCGCAACGCGACCGCGTCGAGGAGAAGGCTATTGGCCTCCAGCGGACCATCGACCGCCTACGCGACTCAGAAGGCACACTTTCCAACAAGGAGATGAGGCTTCAAGGTGCTCTCACGAGCGAAGCAGACCGCCACCAGATCGAAGTGGACGCCCTGAATCACCAGGTTGAAGCGCTTCGAGCCGAACTGGAGAACCGGCAGGCCGCTTTGACCTCCATGCGCAGTGAGATGGCCGGACTTCGGACCGAGCTGCGCAAGAGTCAGACAAACAGCCAGGCACAATCGGAGAAGCTCGAAGCACTAGAAGACGAGGTTGAGGTTCTACAGGCAACTCTCGATGAGGAGTCTGAAGACGCCGCCAATAGATTGCGTGTAGCCGACCAGATGTGCCTCGACTTGCAGCGGCAGCTTGATCAGCTCCGAAAAGATCAGTTTCAGGGGGCCAGCCGAACCCAGCATGTCGACGACGCAAACCGCTTATCCGAGAGCCTTAGGCAAGAACTCGTGGAGGCCCGGGAAGAGCTCAAGGCTGCGACAATACAAACGAGTCAGCTGCGGCAGCAGCTTGAACGCTTCAAGCAGACTGCGTCTCAAAAAACGGAGCAGAACTCTGCCCAGGCCACGCGCGAGTCGGAAAGGCTCCAGAAACAACTTGAGCGGGCGAACCGCACGGTGGAAAAGTCGACGAGGATCTGCGAGGACCTACGTCAGCAGCTCGACCAGGCGAACGCAGACATCTCATGGTTGACGCCGGTATGCAAGGAGCTCCGCGCGAAGCTCGACCATGCTCGGGTTGAGCGCAACGACTACCGCGCGGCGGCAGAGAAGCTTTCGCAAGACTGCGAGCGCCTGAAAGACGGCGCCAAGCAGGCAATCGCGTGGATACAGGCGAAGAACGACGAGCCGCAGGTCACCACTGTCTTTGAGCCATCGCCGCCGGCCAGCGACGGCAGCGTCATCAAGCGCGGGGCCCTGGCGCAGTTCCGGTACGGCGACGTGATCATGGACGTCGTGGACCAGCAGGACCACGAGGCCGTGATCCGCGCGGCGGACGCCGCGTCGCGCAAGCACGCACAGGAGCTGCGCGGCGTGGCGGTCCAGATGCAGTGGATGCAGGCCCGGTGGGAGCGCGAGGTGCAGCTCCGCAACGACGCGGCGTTTGCCAAGAAGTACATCTCCCTGCAGCTGGAAATTGCTCAGGCTTGGTAAGTTTCTCTGATCCTCCCCTCACTTACCGTGACATGGCAGCCTATGTGCCTTTAAGAAATACGAGTAGCTAACATATTGTGTGTTCCACCCCTGTAGCAACAAGGCCGATCTTCGCATTCTCAATCAGATTCATAAGCAGCTGGGTATCAAGTCACCCGAGGCCCTGCTGACTCACAGGAAACATCAGGAGCCGCGAAGTCTGGCTGCTGGGAAGAACAATCACAGCAACAGCAGGGCCAGCAACAATATTCGGGTCTTTGCGTGCCTGCTACGCGCTGTCGCGCGCATGCGCATCAGCGCGCGCGAGTGGGGCAAGCAAGAGCAGACGCGGCTCAAGCTTGTCGGGGCGCTCGAGGAGCACAACAAGCGGCGGAAGAAGACGGTGGCGGCGGCGACGACGACAAAAGCTGTAGATGTGGTATAGTCAGGTCGTTCTCTTCTTTTTTCGAGTCAATCTGCGAAGGTCGCAGGTTGTGATTGTTTCTCTGCGAGCTCATTAAGGGAAAATACGGGCAGATAGGGAAGGGGTCCGGTCGAGACAGGCAGCATTGGGTTTTGGCGTTTCTGGGGGTTCTAGGCCGGCGCGCTTGCTGGGGCAGCGCGAAAGCGATTTCTTTTTGTTTTATCTCCCGGTTGTTGGTTTGTTATAGGGGTTCAGATTGACATGCAACACCAGTCACGTCTTGCTTCCGCTCCACTCAGTGACAGTTCTCGAGGTTGACGTCTTGTGGTCTGCGGCATGAATCATGTGCCTGGAGAATGGCCGGCGAGTATAGTGGATCAGGACGGTGTACGTGTACGCATAAGAGTAATCTGTGGTGCAAGGGGGAGAGCAACCAGTGGCAGGTACACTCACGAGAAAAAGAAAGTGACGAACTACTCTGAATTTGACCTGTCGAGAAAGTAGTCTTTGCTTCTTTAGAAATCCAAGATTATTTATATTGTGATGTATCTCGTGCAATCGCTGAAATGACTAACCTAACTACCACGGATCACATGTGAGTTACTGATGGATTACCAACGGTGCGACCCTTAATTTTACACGCCCACAAATCGAATGCAAGCACTATCAAGCATACGCATTACTGAGGTTACACTGTTCCAAAAGGCCTTGCTCAGAGGCCAGTCTGAGGTCGTTGTCACAAGAAGAAGAGTAGGTCCGTGTCTGGAAGAGGCAGTTAGTAAGACTTGTTCATAGCCTGTAATACAAAGCACAAGTATGGTACTTACTCAAAGGGTGGCTGCACGAGAGCTGAGGCTTTTGCGAATATCGTGGCTCAAGCTCGTCTCGAATGCCATTGAGAAGTTGAACATAGCTCTGTTGTGGGTTTTTCTTTAGCGTAGTGATGAAAGCCCACGACATCGCGCCAGTTGACTGGGAAGCAATCGTGGCATCGGCCCTATGACGAGAGGTTAGCTCCGAGTACCACAAGATCGATACGTCCTTGATGAATGGATCTAGGTCTGTGCTCGTCATTTTAGAGCTCTTGGCCTTACGCGCGACTGAAGACGGCTTCATGTGTCCAACGTAACCCATTGCCCTAGAGACAAAGTCACAGCAACTCGTTGCTGCGCCTTGCTCTAGAGCGTAAGAGATGGACTATTCGAAATGAAGCAAAACGCAAAAGCGTACACATGCGCCAAGCACCTAGCTCGCCTGGTCTTCGCAGACGTGATAGCCTCATACCCACCAAGCCGTCTATCATTCCAAAATGCCCAAATGGCCGTTGAAAATCGAAAGCAATAAGAGAAAGACGTTACTCCCGTGCAAAAAATGAAAAGGGACGCGCCAATTGCCGACCCCACTCAGAATAACAGCAAGCAAGACTGAAAAGTAGACAGCCGTTCGTGGGTAAGGGTATCAATGACATTAAACAGAAAGAAAAGGGATCACCCACGATGTCTGATCGTCTTTGCTGCCGGAGAGCATGATGACGTCTGCGGCAGACGTTTTGGTGGCCACAGAACGATTGTAAGCATCCTCGCCATTTGTGGCATGTTTGAAGAAGCCGTAGGCATTCTTCATTACACCCCCAAGATCGCCGCCCTTGTACGACCGGATTGCACCAAGCAGGCCGCGACCAGCCTCCTTTGCCAAGTCGGGCTCCTTGAGTATACCTTGGGTCGAGTAAATGTAGGGTAGATCCAGAGCAGTACCTGAATGGCAAGAGTCAAAGATCGCTGTGAGCCTGACCCCGGCTTGCAACGGCCTCACCATGATGCGGTGCATTTCATCGTCGGTGACGTGCCCGGTCTGACGGAAGTCGACGGGATAGATGACTTCATCGTAGCCATCGGACTCGTCGCCGTCAAGGTCTTTAGTCTGGCCTCCGTGGCCCGAGTAGTGGAAGAAGAGAGAATCATTGGGTCTTGCCTCTTTGACAAGCCAGTGCATGGCACGGAGTATGTTTTGCTTCGTAGGCTGGCTCATTGGATTCTGCTGGTCGTCTGTAAGGATGACCATATCCTCACGCTTGTAGTTGAAGTGCTCCACGAGGTATGCCGACATATTCCGCACGTCATTGATGCAACCTCTGAGTTGACCTCGCTGGCCAAAATAGTTGATGCCGATCAGGAGTGCCCTCCGCCGGCCGGTACACGTGCTGTACTTGAACTGATAGTTTTGAGGCGCGCCATGCCCAAAAGACTGGGGTCCGGTTGGTGGAGGCCTTGGTGCATTGGCATTGCCATGCGTCCACGAGTTCGAATTGGCCGTTGGCATCGCTGGTCAAGCTGAAATATTAGCCTCGTGCTTAGTCCTTCGGAATGAAAATGCGGTCGACGTACGAGGTGGGCGGCCGTACTGGCCTTGCGGTGCGTGGTTGACGGGACTCTGCTGTGCAGGCTGTAGAGGTTGTTGAGGCCGCGGAGGCTGCGGAGGAGGCACATCCTGAACATTTGGATGAAGTGGTCAGCCATCTTTACCAAGCACTAACGAGGTCAATCGCCAATTGCAAGCCATGTAGAGTCAACATTCAGCTGAGAACAAGTACCTGATTGTAGCCTCCATTGAAATTCTGGGGAGGAGCTTGCTGATTGTAGCCGAATGACTGTTGGCCATTATTCTGGACAGGATAGCCGTTATTGTAGTTCTGGGGCGGGGGCGGCCTACAAACGTTAGCGAAAACCGGACAGAAGACGAGTTCAAGCCGCCGTGCTAGACTCACTGTTGATAGAAGTTGTCCTGGTATTGTTGTTGCGGTTGGCCGGCGTAGCCGCCTGGGTAACCGTACGACATGCTGTAGAATGCGTATATTGATATATAACAGAAGCGCAAAGGGTGCTGCTGCTACGACGCTTGCTCGGAAAATGGGACGCTATCTCTTGACACCACCGACTTCTGGGCGGGTTTCGGGGTATTGAATTACGTTCTGCCAGCCGGGTGCGCCGAAGGGATTTTTGTTGGCCTTGGTTGTTCTTCTTGATACTGGGTGGGAGAAGAGAAGCTTCAGGCTCGAGACGATGTGGGACCCAGGTGCTTGGCTGTGGTCGGAGAGGAACGTTGGCGGAGACTTTATACAGGCGTTGCGCGAGGGCGGTTGAGAGGAGGCAGACAATCGCCGACGGCGGCCGGGGTAGAGATGGTGAGAAGAACCGGCGTGGTGGCGGGAGCCGTTGTAGCTTGTGACAGGCGGGAAGAGCGTCACGTCGAGGATGGCGGGAGAAGGAAAGGAAGGGCCGGCCGGTCAGGCCCGTCCGGTCACTGAGCTGCAGCACAACCCTGGAGAGCTGGGCGCTGGTGGTGGGGTTGGCGCCGGAGCTGGAGCTAGGTACAGCGTAGACTACACAGTCTGGAAGCTTTGGAGCTGTCGGGGCGCGTTGGCGGTGGGCGCAGGCTGTCGTCGCGCCGCGGGCACACCTGCGGATGATGGTGGAGGCTAGTGTGTGTACGGAGTATTGCGTGCTGTGGTGGGTGCGGCCGCTGGGGTGTGCGGGAAGGAGGAAGGTACTTTCTGCTGCTATCTGCCATGGGATGCTCACCACATGCATCGTCGCGCCCTCATCCCCACGCCTCCCCCATGCTCGCACCCACGCCCATCACGCCTGCCAGGGCCGCCACTTTGGCACCAGACAGGACCCTTGGCAAGACAGCCCGAGCCGCCTGTCGAGGCTCGGGTTGAGACCGCAAGCCCAAGGGTCCTCAACACTCGACTCCCCGACTCCCCGACCCAGCCCCAGGCCAATATTCGTACTCGACCCGCATCGCCCACCAGCAGATGACAGGCATGCCTCTTTCACAAACAGCTGTCTCGGTCTCTCGTGCCGACTCGGTTCCGCAGCGTCGACAGGGCGCTTTTCTGTGCTCGCTGCTGTAATGTACGCCAGCCTTGTCTGCAATGCGAGCTTGCCCTTCTCTGCTCGTCGCAACCCCTCCATCAACCCAAAGTGGCCAGCCATCAAAAGCCCAATGCGAGGGTGGCCAGCCTTTACGCCTCGCATATGTCCAATTACGGCGCGCTGCACTGCCTACGTTCCTCCCAAAACGATTGCTCGCTTGCATCTCACCTTTGCACAGCGGTCCTGGCTGGGCCATGGTGCACCAGAGTCGGAGCTTCCAGGTTCCTTCACTCGTCGAACCTTCCTTTCGCCTTGGTGCCCATGCTGCCTCTGGTCGCACACGTGGATAGTTCGCTTTCAGTATTTCAATGCCATCTACCTTGCACGTACCAACCACATTTACTTACCTTGGTTTTGAAATCGGCCCTCCGCGCGGTACTAAGACGGCATATTTGAGTCCCCTAGAACTCAGAAAGTTCATGCTATTAGCTGTTGATCAGATTGCCCGCCGAGTAGGTTCATACCTCAAGCCACCCTCCAAGGCGTTTGGGGGCACAGTCGTCGCAAGAAATGCAGCCACCATGCACGCGGCCCCTAGAGGCGCCGTTCGCGGATCTTTTCGCCCTCTACGGAACTCGCTCTATTGGAACATCAAAGGACTTGGCACAAACGGCAGCTTAACCCGGTCCACTTCGTAAGGAAACTCGAGTCTAGTGCCTCGCCTTGTCACGCACGACGAGACTATGGACCTGCGCTCCGGCAAATCACCTAAATCCGAAAGCCGGCTTGTGAATCACAGGAATTGCTCCAATTGCGCATGGCGCGGCGAGCGCTGTCAATCAGATAGGTCTCTTTCATGGCGACCTACCAGCACACAATGACAGCCCAGTGGCCCTTGTCAGAGCGAATGCCTAATGCATGCCTTCACCTCGCCCCAAGAGAAATTTGTGGTCAGTCTAACCAACCATGACCAGATGGTCTCACGTCTTAGGCGCTCCTGGTCGTCGGGGCGGTGTATTCAATAGACAAGGTGATGTTGTCATTGCACCGCCATGGGAGACATTTCCGACACGCATGACAAGACGTCTGCGCCTGTTGTCCGAGTCCATACAGGTTCAAGATGAGAACAATCGTTCTGGGATGCTTGTCGCAAATGAAATTGCTGCCCGAGGCGCGTTGATTCCTACTGCGTACATACCTACCAACCGTGGAACGCTACACACAACGTTTTGTGCCGTGTGGGGAGCCACGAGCCCACGACGGAGAAGCAATATCTGCACGTCAGGGCAGGGGTTGGCCAGAAAGGGCATCGCTCACGGCGATTCCGACGTCGTGGCTGACCTGAAGCTGCCTGCATAGAGCCAATCACCTGCACGCCTGTTGACTACTCCATGTCAACAAGTTCTTGTCAAGTTGTGCTGAGCAGACTCGCTCTTGGCTGACTGACTGACTGACAGCCAGCGGCTACAGGGACGTCTCCATCCACTCAGACAAGGCTCAGACTCGTGTGCTCCGTGTATCACCTCGATTGGAGAAGAAGCATCTGCAACTTATTCGAAGTGGTCCGCACTGGATTTCGTTGTTCACATCCGCACGGCCTCTAACCGCCTCGCGAAGACCATGTGTTACTTCCATCTGCCGAGACGGACGAGTTGATGCCCTGATCAAGCTCGCCCGCTAGCCGCGCAGGAGAATCGGGGTCTGGTTGCCAGATGGCCAAGCCACTACGACCTCTGTCACTTATGTCAAGCATGCAGCACGCAGCATGCAACGAGCACATTGTATCCGCAGCCGTTCTGTGGAGGACCGAGCACAAAAGCTTATCCATACGTTCCATAAATCGAGACACATTGCTGGAGAGCTGTGGCCTATGGCCGCTGACCCTCGACGAGACATCCCAGTCGGGATTTTGCTCCGGCGTGGCTTGTGGGCGGCAGAGGTGAGTAAAACATGGAGGAGCTGCTGCCCCATCACAATTGACGCTCGTCGATGCTGCATGGGTGCCACATGTCTTCGAGCAAGACAATTCCCATATCAAGCATAGCGCGAAGTACCATGGGAAATCCGGCACCGGCCTTGTCCTCATGAACTTTCCCATCAGAGCCCACCACAACGCCATGCACCATACCCTCGCGGCATGATGTTAGACTAACGCTGTTCTTGCTGACCAGTGTGGTCCAGGCTCGAGACTTCCGCAGCCGCAAGAATCGTGAGGCTGGAAACGGCTTTTCTGGGTGGCGCACGCAGCTCGTCGCTCGTGAAAATCGAAGACTGGGTTGTTTATGTGCTCCGGCCTGCGCCGGGCGATACTCCAACAAGAACGGAGCATGACATGCAATACTGCTGCTCGCTCTGCTGCTCTGCGCCTCACGGCCAGTCCGCGTCTGACCCCAACTCGCTACATGCACTCAGCCTCGACTGGCGCCAGCTGCCATGAAGGTGGCCTTCGACGTCACTTGACCTTCGTGTCAGCGTCGTGCTGGATCCAGCCAGAACGAGGTGTTCAAACTCCAGCAGCCACTGACGAGCAACTCTTGAGCAAGTGGCGGCTTGCATGTAGCTGGACCATGCGCGATACTCCGCTGCTATTAGCACTGCCTAGCACCGTTCCGTTCTCGACCATTGTCTGCACGCCTGGTGCGCCAAGAGCTTCACGGGCTTGCAGGGCGCGAGGAAAAGCTCCAGTTGCCCCCACTTCTCACCCACTTGTAGCATCTTTTTTGGGGGCCGTGAACGACCCCAGGGTTCCCCCTTCCTCGAAGCCACGCGGACGGCGAGCTTCTTTCCCGCGTAGCTTAAAAGAGCTACATGACTATAACACAGCCCCCCGAGACCCCAGACCTAAGTCCTCCTTTGAGCGCCTGCGGCCGATGCCGAACTCGCCTCGCTTGTGCTGCACTGCAAGGACAGAGCACCGCGCGGCAGGGCTTGCGGCTGTGGTCCGCTTGCATCAGCGTGACGTTTCTTCCGACCCTGCAACACATGTGGTCTGTGGGCGATCTCGATGAGGCTGAGCTGATGCTTGTTTTATTTTGTGTGTGTGTGTATCTTCTTCTCCCTCCCCTGCGCCATCAGCAATAGGTCATCGCCACGGCTCAAAGGCCAAGCAATGTCTTGTCGCGCCAGCTCGCTAGAAAAGACAATCTCCCACCCCGACTACTATGGCTTTTTCTTCTTGTCTCATTCCGGGGTGGAGGCGGGCGATGGGGGAATGCTCTTCAAAGGGTATGTATTTATTTGTCTTGAGACATGACATAAAGTGCTTTTCCTTGTTTGGCTTGGCTTCAGCAGGACCGAGGACCGGGTATCTAAGCTCTCTGTCCCTCCCTCCCCCGTCCCCAACGGCAGGCTGGTCGGGCCTAGCCGATCTTCCGATGATGTTTTCAGAGGGCTTGCTGGTAAATGAGGACACACTCATCCACCAGGATCTCGAATATTACTCGTTTGAGGATGCCAAAGGCGTCAAGGTTGAGAAGGTGTGACGCAAAAGCGGAACCGCTAATGCCGACAGCATTAACGCCTATTATTGCTACAGAAGGCCAACCCCAGAACAAATAATGGTGAAACACACCGGGGATGGTCCTGACTATCGATCTAGCATGTAAATTTCAAAGCTCAACACATCGAATATGGCCAATCATGACTACAGAGAACAGCGTGTGCAAGTCTTTTTTTTTTTTTTGTAAGTTGCGGGGACGAGCGACGAGAAAATATCAAAAACATTGAAAAAAAAATGTCTGGATATTTTCAAGGGAAAGGAGGAGCCTCCCTTCCCTTCCCTCCCATCTCTGTATTTATGTTTTTATAAGCCTAACGCCCGAGTGGATGTATATTTCTATGACAACAAGGGAGGAGGAGCGGATGTGCCTGCCTTTTTCCTCCAAGATGTTACCTCTGTCTTTGCGGGCCGAGGTGATATACGTAAACACACACACCACACACCGTCATAGGGTGACATATTGTTTACCGTAGATTGGCCAAAGGTTTACCCTGGAATGACGAAAACTAACATTTTTTATGTGTATGTGCCATCTTACATGTGTCTCATTGTTGCCGAAAGGAAGGAAACAGCAAGCTAGCACACACACGTCTACACATATACATTACTGTCTCGGCGTGAATCACGTCTGCCTTTATTGGTGTTGTCATCATTGCTCCACTGTTCGTGGCATAAGATGAATTAACCAAGAAGAATAAGAGGAGCCAAAAAACAAAATATGGTCAGAGATTCGCTGAATAATGTCTAGGCATCTCTCATCACTACGTCGCGGGCATTATCGTTACTATCGTCAGCGATGCCGGAGCGAGCAGCCGCGGCCGCCGTGGCTCCGCCGCGGTGTGTCTTGTCGTTTTCCCGCATGAGCCACATCATGACGCCCCAGAGCAGCCTCATGGCCTCGAGCCGGTCGTCGACGAGGAACAGGTCATACCACTTGCTGCGCCATACCTCGAGCCTTTGGCCCCCGCAACCCTGCGTCCCCGATCCCGGCCCAGGCTGCTGCTGCCCCGCGAGGTGAGTGGCAAAATTGTCGCCCTCGAACACGGCGAGGAGCCCCAGCGGCACCCGCACCCGCAACACCGAGAAGTGGTGGAACACGCTGCTCAGCAGGAAGACGTCATCGTAGTCGGCACCGGGCACGCTCCCTACGGCCTCATACCGCGTCTTCTTATCCCAGTTGGATGCCGGCTTGCGGACCATACGGTAGTTGTCGTACGTGCTGAGCCCCTTGCGGGCTCTCTTGTTGTTGTTGTGATTGGGGTTACTACTCGATGGACGGCCTCGGTCTGGGTGTGGTGATTTCGTTGTTGTCGAGGGCGAAGATGATGTCTGCGGAAGGGACGAGATGGAAGGGCTTTGTTTTGTGCCGCCGCCGTCGTCTCCTCCGCCGTTTCCAGCATCGCGATGCTGCGCGGTATCGTCATTCTCAACCTCGCGGCCAATCGGCCCCCCCTGCCCGCCGCCCCAACGCTTCTCCGTGGCCCACCACTTGCCCTCGCCGAGCCGCTGCTCCGTCTTGCCCTCGCGCGCGCGTAGCTGTGCCGTGACCAGGGCGGCAATGAGCTCCCTCCCTAGGTCGAGCCTGTGCTCTAGGGGCTCCGCAAAGGACGTGGCGTTGCGGACCGACACCGCGGCCACGGGTCCCTCGACGATTCCGGCCCGCGCGGCGTCACGCGTGATCGGCATGCGGAAGAGGAAGCTGCAGTTGGAGGAGAAATGGGACTTTACTGGTTCTTTGCGCGGGTGCCTCTTGAGGTTTGGAGAAGCAATCTCCTTGTCGCTACCCGATTCCGTTTGCTTGTTAGAACCTGCGTTGGTGCCGGGGGGCGAGGAACCGCTCTTTTGAGGAGCACCAGGAGTCCGGAGGTACAATCTTGGCTCAACCCGGGACGATAAGAGGTTGCAGCCGAACTCGTAGGCAACGAGCTTAACGAAGGCACCCACCAAGTCGAGCCGAAAGGACGCCGGCATCTGCGAGCCGGGAGCCGTACGGAAGACGACCTGCTCAGCTGTGGGCTCGTCCTGCCCGCCCTCTTCGCCACCACCAGCACTTTGAGGCTTCCGCTCCGGCTCCGCAGTCGCGGCAGTGAGAGTGTGTGCCGCCTCGTCAGTTTCGTGCGAGGCGTGTCTCAGGGACTCCGGCAGCGACGTGTCGTCCCAATAGGCGGCCATGAGGTCCATCTGCTTAAAGAACTCATAGCTTCCCCCAAGCCGGGCGGCCGGCTTGCCAGGCTGGGGCTTGATGCGGCGGAGAGTCCGGAACGCGGCCTGGTTGTCGGCGGACAGCTCCCTGCGCCTGTCGGCGTAGATCCTGGCGTCGGGAGACTTGTTGCCGTTGGACAGGGGCTTCTGGAAGGTCTTGTTGGCGTCCTGGGCGCGCTCAGGCGTCATACCGTCCCATCCGGTGGACTGCGGCAGCAGAGAGGGGTCCGGGACGATGTCTTCTGGCAGGACATTGTGATGGACATGAACTCCGAGGGCCCTGTAGTAGGCATCGCTGACCTGGGGCGGGCGGTGGAGGGTCTGCAGGAAGGCGACGAGCGACGCGGCAGGCACTGGGTGCTTGTGCTTGTCGACGCCGTCGTGGTTGTCGCCGAATTGAGGGTGGTAGTCGGGTAGGACAACGTCCGTGGGCGGCGGGACATCCTTTGGGGGAACGCCGACTGTAGCCGACTGCACTGATGGGAGTGTGCGTGTCGTGAGTCAGCATACATGAGGGGTATCGTGGGCAGGGCGGACTCGAGACGTACCTAGGCTAGTGAGAGTGCTGAACATGGCGGCGAGGCAGGCAGGGCAGGCAGGGCAGGCAGGAAGGAGCGACTGGTTCTAGTGCTGGCGCTGGAAGTCGTCCCGAGTTAGCCTCGTGTACGGAGTTCAACCCGTCGACGTAGATGGAAGGCGGCGATGGAGTAGTGAGCGGTGCGAGTGCAGTGCAGACAAGCAACCCCGCTCGAGGCCCCAGGCCGGCACATGCACGACGCCAACTTGGGCGTGCCTGCAAATGCTCCGGCTTGGCCAAGCGGTGCCATTTTCTCCGCAGCTCCAGATGTCGTTGGGTGACAGGGAAACACTTGGGTGGGTGAGTGGGTGAGTGGGTGAGTGGGTTGTGTGTTGAATGTGGTGATGGTGTCGACGGCGTGTCGAGCCTCCGTCTTTCGTTTCAGGCCGTGCTTGGCGCCGTCTGAATGACTGGCAGGCAGGCTGACTGGGTGACCATCTGATGGACAGCATGAGCCGTCCTGGGTCGTTGGGCCATCTGCACGTTGCTCGGAGTGTTCTAAAAAGACGGTCCTGGTGATGCAGCACGCTGACGGGCACGCTGACGGGCTTGCATCCTCACGGAGCAGCGTCTGTTGTATTCGGCCTGTTCTATTTTGTGTGTCTGTCCTCGGAATAGCAACGTGGTATGCGCATTGACCGGCGGGCGCAGGGAGAGGCGGCGCGGGCTGCTTCACAAGTGTCGCAGGACCGGGGTGGCGTTGCGCCGGCGCGGGCTGCCAAGACTGCGCTCAATGGGCATGCAAGCCCTCAGCGTGCCATGCATGATGGATTGAGCAGCGGCCGCGATGCCTCCTCCTTCCCTTCTGCGCCTTCTGTGCCCTCTCTGTGCCACCGCCCCTCGCATCTGTCCTGTGACACCTCACCAGCCGGTCCTGTGTGAGCAAACATCCCTTCTTAGCGCCCTCTATTTGTCGTTTCTTTCTCCCTGCGCACCGGCTGCCTTCTCTTCGCTTGCCCGTCTTTGATCATTCCTCGATTCGCAACCAGCACAGCTCATGGTGCTGCAATAACCTCGCCTGGCCGACACGGCCTTCCGCTTCTCTTCGCCCTCACCAACTTGACCAACCGCCCGGGGCTGGTATCCCGGGGCATGAACAGCCGCAGCAACAAACAGCTTTCTATCATCAAGACGACCTCACTTGCTTCCGCACTTCCCTTCTCCGCGACTGGACTCGCCTGCCTCCATGGCCACCAACCTGCCCCTTGGGGCCTTCCTCACCACGATAGGAGGCAAGAAATGCACCGCCGTGCCCTTCCGCGCCGCCAATGTCACAGTCACTACCTCGTCGCTCCTGACCACGACCTTGGTCTCGTCCACGACAACAACGGCAAGCCTGCAGGTGACTGCCGCCCCGGACCAACCTGCTCAGCAGCCACCAGTCCAGAATCAGCCCGTTCTGGAACAACCTGCTCAGACCTCGACAGAGACCACTGAAACCCAACAACTGCCAGCAAGCAGCGCCCCGGCTGCTGCTCCTACCGAGGTCCAACCTCCTGTCGCTGCACCTGCTCCCACTCAGGCGGAGCCTACGTCGACAACCTCGGCGGCCGAAACAACAGCAGCGACCACCACTTCGGCGCTACAGGACACCACCGCTCCTACTGCGGCCCCGACGACCTCGACGACCTCGACGACCTCGACGACAACTCCACCAGTGGATACTCAGGTCTCTGTGCCCACGACGACAGCAGCACTTCCTACGACGACAGAAGGACTTCCCACAACGACAGAAGCACTTCCCACGACGCCAGCAGTAGTTCCCACGACGCCTGTGGTAGCTCCCTCAGCTTCTGCGCAAGATCCTCCGCCAGCACAGGATGTCGTCGAGCCGACGACTGCCATCGCCACCACTCCTCAGGCACCCCAGCCCGTCACCAGCGTGCAGGAGCCAACATTAACTCCCCTGCCATCCACCGAGGCGACCGCCCCCGCTATTGCGCCCATCGCAACCCCGGGTGAGGCCACGAGCACCACTGTGGCGGAGCTTCCGACCACACCAGTAGCCGGAAATCCCGCTCCGACGACACCTATTAGTGCTCCCTCGGCGGACGTACCAGCTGACACTCAACCGCAACCGACGGACCCGCAACCGGTTGCAGGCACGACAGGCGCAGCAGTGAGTACTGATGGTATCTTACAATCTGCTGTGACGACTTCGACGACACTGGCAGGCGCTCCTGTCCTTGCTGGGCCTGTACCAACCCAAGCCTCGGACGTGTTTGACCCGGTCCCTTCGAGCGACGAGTCGGGCGGCGTTGTTGTGGTACCAACTCAGCCTGCATCGCCTGGACCATCCACCATCCCAACGATTGCAGACACGAAGCCACAGGAGACCGCCCTCCCTTCTCTGAGCTCTGGCAGTGGCATGGGCCCCCAGGCTACAGCTGCTGTAGCGGGCAGTGTGGCTGGCACTGTTGTGCTCATTGGCATACTTGCATTCCTGTTCTGCTGGCGTAGAAGAAAGAGGAGGAACAGCAGCGGTAGCCCAAGTTCGCCCAACTCTGCAGAGCGCGGGGTCCGCGAGAAGGAACCGTACGTCATCACGCGGTCATCGATCGGTCCTACACCAAACAGTCAGAAGTTCAAGGCTTCACTCAGCTACAAGTACAAGGAGGCATGCTTGCAGGTAGTGGAGCTGGGCGTGAGGGCAGCAGAGACTATAGGCTTGCGCAAGAGAACAGATGTCGATCTTGACAGAGGCCCCTCTCAGTACGGACCTCTGATGACAGGGGCCCACAGCCGCTCAAACTCGGGCGCTGACGCTCTACCCGTGGCTAATGTGCCCCCGAAACGGGAATATCCAGACTGGTGGGACCGACTGACACAAGATGACGGTCAGAACTGGACACTCAAGCCTGGGCAGGACATCAACCGAGCGAGTTCAAATGTCATGGGCGCAGATCCTACTGCGGCAAGGAATCTGCCACCACCTATCCCTCCCCGAAGGGGCCCTGTGCTCGATGGTGGCCCAACCCCGACACGGACAAACAGCACCGGACAAGCGCCCGGACGAGCCGCGCCTACCGCGAGACTACCTCAGCCTCGCCTAGCGGCTCCATCTGACCATTTCATGAGCAACATGGGGCTCAACTTCGAGGCCGCCGACCCGTTCTCGGACGTCAACTCGATGTCGCACGTCTCAGCCATGGTGATGCCTCTTTCGACCCCGACTGAGAGTAATCCATTCTCAGATACCAACGCACTGCCGACGCAACCTCAGGCGAAAGGCCCACGCAATCACATCCAGGGTGTCCAGCATGCTCGGCGCGAGAGCCACAATTCCGTGATGAGGCGACAGCAGGCGGACAGCGTGTACAGGGAATCGACAATAAGTCAAGAGTCCTTCCAGACGCGGCGCAACAGGGTCCGCTCTGATCCATTCGACCTCGACCGACCAGACCTGCGTGCAGCTATACCGAGCAATACCGCCAGCGTCGCCAACAATCCCCCGCAACCCGATGCGCCTCGGCAAGCTCATATGCGGACGCACAGCACGTCATCGTCCAAGTACAGTGTTTCCGACTCTGGATTTAGCGATCCCGGGCCCGACGTTGGACCCGGGGTTGCTCGCAAGCGGAGTGATGGCAGCCAAAGGAGTGTTGGCCGCGCCATGTGATTTTCGATTGTTCACTGTAGGATTGTTTGGAGGGCGTGGCCCCCTTGTTACAAATTTGCTTTCGTTCCTCATCCCCACCACATTCACTCTCAGCGTACATAAAGCATGCAAGTACAAAAGACGCGCATTCGGGGTTGAGGCTTGTTTTCGATCATTATATTCTAGGTAATCTACACACTCATTTCTTTCTGGAGCATGGCGGGAGATGCAGAGATACCCCCCACAAACTTTACAAGAGGAGGAAGTAAACATTAGGGACGCGGCAGGTGAGCAGCAAGGGAAAGGGAGGAAAGTGGCAAGTACTTACCTATGTCGACCTGAGGCGGCACAAACGTCTTTGAGGGGCGCTCAGTTTTCCTGTTTCACCGCAAGACCTCTGTCTTGTATGGTGGGGGCAAGGTGGACGTGAGCCCTCAGCCACTCCTTGTACATCTACGTATATATAACAGCTAGCCAATATTTTACGTACATAAATAGTTACAGCCATGGTCTGTTCTGCTTATGTTCGTTGACGTTGACAACAAGTGAGGGTATGTGAGCGAGTACGCTCGCCTGCTCGGAGAAGAGCTGACGCGGGCTTCTGGTCTAGAATGCCCGACACAGTCCCAGCACGACAGGGAACAACCGGGTTTGTGTGTGTGTGTGTGTATGTGAGGAGGAGGGGGGAACAGGTCTGGTCATGGACACTTGGGGGAAACGGGGCCGGGTTGGTGATTGTTGTTACTCTTCTCTTTGCTGTTCACGTCCTGATCCTCTTTTTATTTCCAGGTATCCAAAGGTTGAGAGGCTGGGGGGCCTAGAAACTCCAGAGATGGTACAGCATATATACCTTGCTTACGCCTGTAGTTTTCCATCTAGACTTGCCCAATTTCCCCCGGATGTCCAGACCCGCAGCTCATCAGCCGTTGGCCGAGCCTCTGTGAGACCACCGATTGGGAGACACCAGGTCTTACCCTGATATCTCAATGTGCGGCAAGGAAAGCCCCCTCCAAGTCCAGTCATCCTAGCAGAAACACAGAACCGAAGGAAAACGAATGGGTATTATACGTACAGTTGATTTATTGCACCTCGGCGCCTGCGGAAGTCGGTTACACTCACCGCTGCAATCAGCGGAGAGCAGAGAAGCTCTTTACTGAAGACTTTGCCAACCTTGGATAATAAGCACAACACCACACAATATCTCACTTCGTTTCACGTGGCCTTGCCACATCACCTCTTTTGCAACCTTTGTGCGAACGAATTGTCACCGCGTAACAGTGACCCACGGCTGAGGAGAACCTGCTGCCTTGTCTTTTCTTGGGTGAGTTATACCTTAATACCTTACACAAGTGATGCTTAACCGAAGGTGCCTTGCGCGAGCCGAGAAGGCTGCCGCGCTTGTTTTTCCACAGTCCAGCCATAGGGTGGGGCCAGCGTTGTGTTGGTAAATTTACTCATGGCTATCAAAACGTGGACCCTGTCAACATGGTGGCTGGATCACGGCTGGCCGAGTGATAGTAGAGAAAGTTCAGACTTGGATCAGAGTCTAGTGTAGTTAGTGAATGAGCGTGAGCTTGGCTTCTTCCATTAGCCGTCTTTCCCACAGCCCATCTGCTACATCTGAACCTCTGAATCTCTGGATATCTGGATATCTGGATATCTGGACATCTGGACATCTGGGCATCTGGACCTATGAGCACTAGGCTAACTTGACGAGTTCACGGCAACAAGTTTCATGAGACCACTGCAAATAGATCCATAGCTTCAGGATTATGTACAAGAAGTAGAAGATGCGAGCCTGAGAGCTGTGTCAGTACAACCCCATTTCACTAGAGCAGTCCGCAAAAAGATAACCATTACGATACTCCTATGAGTTCATCACCATGCTCACACGGAGCAAAAAGATTGGATGCCTCCACGCGGAATCGAACCGCGGATCTTCGCATGTGCATCGTGATCACGTGATACGAGTGCGACTTTTGATTGGTCAGCATGAAGGTGTTAAGTGGGGCGAGAGTTACGAGTTTTGACATACCGCATTACCCCTGTGCCATAGAGGCCATTCCAGTTGTTGGCATGACGGGCGCTTATTAGAAACTATAGCAGCAGCTCTGTACCCCAGTAATGTTCCAAGCAACGGCCACTCTCACGCATTGCACTGATGCACATGGTCGATGTGAAGACAGCGTATATGAATCATTTGGATAAACGCCCAACTCCGGCTAGTTTTGTGTACAAAGAAAACGTTGAACTGCCCTGGTGCAACCTCCTGATCCCAGCTCCCTTATATCTCCACCGATCGTCAATTATGATACACGCCGTTATATCTACCTCTATCGCGGAAGCTCGCCTCAAACGGACAACCCATTCTAGCTGGAGGCTACGGTGCTGAAGTAGTAGTTCTCCCATAGGTACTCGTAGTCCTCGACAATGGTCCCAACGAAGCTGGGCATGCGGGACCGCACTCCTGTGACGAGTCCCTTTGTGACATTCTGGTAGAAGGCACCGCGCATGAGCCACCAGGCGCTGCCCCAGTACCTCTTGCCCCACTCCTCCTGCTCGAGCGTGGTGGTGCGCAGGCTGCGGGTGTCGCGCAGCTGGCGCGCCGCGTACTCGACGGTGAGGCCGATGATCCAGGGCGTCCAAGACTTCTTGTCCCTGCTGCGCGAGAGCGCAATGGCGTAGATGAGGGGCGCGAGGATGTGTAGGCTCTCTGCGGCCTGGCCCGACGCCGACAAGCTGTTAAGCAGCTTGGCGGCGGGCTTGATGTCGTCGGCCCGGAGCACACGCGCTTGCAGGTACGTGCCAATATCGCTCGGGTTGGGGAGGCTGGGGAGGCTGCTCCGTGTGCGGGGCATCTTCCACTCCCGCTCGTGGGGGGGCTTGACGTGGCCGTTGCCGTTCATGTGCCGGAGCAGCGCGAGGTTGTCGTCATCGTCCTCGCCCATAAGCTCGCGCAGGGCCGCGCCATCATCGCCGGCGGCAGCATCCTCGCCCTCCTTGTTCGGCACGATGGGCTCGCGCTCGGGCAGCGCGGGGCTCATGATGGGCCGGGAGTGCGTGATGCGCATCAGTAGCAGGCGGCAGACGGCCTTGATGACCTCGAGAACGATGACGACCCGCCAGCGAATCTTTTGGCCCCGCCGCGCGGCGGCCATCTCCCAGAGCAGCTCCGTGTACTGGACGACCTGCAGCAGCAGGGCCACGCGACGGTAGACGCCGCTCTTGGCGGTCCAGAACTGCGTGTAGCGCGCGTGCGGTGTGGGCGCAGGCCGGTCGGCGGCCGACACCGTATTCTTGGCGGCGGCGCGCCGGAGCACGGCATCATGGTATAGGGTGAGCAGCTGGACGCCCGAGTGGACCGTCTCGGAGGCGATCTCTGCATCGCGGAAGCGGCCAGGGATGATGTACATGAGAGACCGTAGGCCGGTCTCAATCTGCGAGACCTGGCCTTGGTTCTTGGTGATGAAGTCGCTGTACATGTGCAGCCATCGCGGCGGGAGTGTGAGTACTTTTGTGACGGGGTTGCCCTGCGTCGACGGGCTGGCGGCGGGGGTGGGAGGTCGCGTCGGTCGCGACGGTGCGCTCTGCACCACATTGGTCGACTGGGCCATTGAATTCAGAAGCGCGCTGTGCGCATGCAGACCTCTGACTTGAAATCTAGCACTGAGAAATGGATCGGTGCTGGCGCATGTCGGGGGACTGGTTGATGGATGTCGAGGTGGTGGCCAGAGTTGGGTCGCGTCAGAAGTGTGGTTGGTTGGATGAGTCGATGACAAGGGGAGATTGGGACGGGGTCTTGCTGGTGTCGCCCGGTCCCTGGTGAGCCTGCTTGCCTCGGCTCGCTGAAGCGGCCCTGCAGTTGCCTGCAGTTGCTTTCCCCAGACACTGCCGTGTAGCGGGCCCGGCTGCGTAGCTCGTGGCAACGTGTGGGGGGGATGTTTAGCCGTCCAGCGTGCCGGGCGAGCTGGCTGTTACGTGAACAAAACCAAAGCCCGCCGCTTCACCCCGAAAATAAATCAATGGTCCATGCAATCAGGTCACCATGGAGCAAAACTGAGAGCCTGTCATGCAAAACAATCTTGGATGGCTACAATCTTGGATGAAGGCATTTGGTTGTCGGTTGGCTCAATGCCTCCAACCAGCAGCCAGTAGAGCGGCCGCTTCAGATTGCGACTTCCCCTACATCACATTCACTACCACAGCCCATCCATCTCAGCCATTGCTGCCTCCTCGTCCGCATCTGCCCCGTCAGCCACTGTGCTACCAGCTACCGGTTTCCTGGCGTTGTCTGCACCAGCGGGCCCTTGTGCTTCCGACTCTGCCATCATTGCATCAAGATCATCCTCCTCCGCGTCGGCTCTTTGCGGATTGTTCTTTGGTGCCTGTCTCACTGGCAACGAACCAGAAGTCTCGGCCTCCGCCATGAGTGCATCCAGATCGTCGTCATCCTCCGGCATGGATGTCCTTGCTGGTGCAGATGTCCCGCCGCCTCCGTTTCCAAATAGTGATGTCGAGCTCGTTCTCTGTGCCTCTTCCTCCGCCATAAAAGCGTCCAAGTCGTCGTCGTCATCTTCCAGCCCGAGGCCCATATTGCGAGTTCGTGCCCTCAGTGCCGCATTTGCGGCCTTTGGTGTGGCTCCATACAGATCTTCATCTTCATCCGGTATATCAGCTTCTGCTGGCGTCTTTGGCCGCTCGCTGCCTCGGTTCTTGAATATTGGTGCCACCCGTGCCGGGAACATTGTTGCTTCTCTTTGCTCGTCTTCAACTCCGCCATTGTTGCCGCCAAATAAGTCATCCTCTTCTGCTCGGGAAGCCCGAGGCTTGCCCTCATTGATCCACTCTACACGCTTCGCTTGCAAGAACTTCTTGTGTCCGGCCTTCTCTACCATGCTAAGAGCATCGATGAATCTGGCTTTTGGGAACAAGTCATCCAGCCACAGCTGGTAGAATGAGAGCAGCCGCGCAGCATCAGAGAACTGGAACAGGTAGGTCTCGTGGTTAGCCCTTCCTAGCACTTGCTGTCTACCAATGTTGACATTGCATACCTCGTGGCCCTTGCCCTTGAACTTTAAATCGCCAGCTTTTCTCCGTAGCCTTGGAATTCCTTTTTCAGACAGTAACCTAAGCATCACAAATAGGTTAGTTAGGAGACGTTGTGGATATGCGCTCGACCCAGATCTTAGCCGTACCTGGTCTCGTCAAGCTTCACGTTCGGCACGCGGGCCTTCTTGGCGACCGCAACTTCTTCGTCGAGGCCCAGGCCATCGACGTCTTTCCGTTTCTTGGAAGTTGTGTTTTTCTGGTTGTCCTCGCCCTCCGATGCGAACGGGTCGTCGTCCACATCGTAGTTATCTATGTCGAGATTTGCTGCGGGAGGTGAGGACCTGCGTCCTGCCAGAAATGACGACATTATGTTCTGTGTCGATGAGAAATGCTGATCTGTGAAAGCCAAGATTGTAGAAGCTCACATGTGCGAGACGCGTCGAGGGGCTCGGAGACGCGCTCGAACAATTAAACACCAAGAAAGGTTTAGCGGCTTCATCCTCCGAAGCTCGACGTAATCCTGGTGTGCCGGGTAGTTATCCCCGCACTTGCTTAGGTACAAGCGGATTTGCCGCACAAGAACTGCTTACCTAATCCACAACCAATCCGCAGCCCGCGATTTCAATCAGGTGAAGTTAACGACTTCGCAATACTCGACCGCAGAGCCCGAAGAACGACCAAGCTGTTGCGCAGCCCAATCGTGTGTGTGAAAATGGCCGCCCCTCAGCAAACATACATTCCGAGCAAGACGCTCAAGACTGATTACCCTGTGAGTAGCTGCGGTCGCAATTGGCCCTTTGTGATCACACTGGGAGAGGCGGGCATTGAAGGCTAACGCAAGCTCTTTTCTACGACAACAGCTCATCGACAACGACCCGTACGTACTCCGGACCTCGAAATTAGACGTGATACGACATCGGGAGATATTCCCGCTTGGCAGCTTGGTTGACTAACCGTGCCGTCAATATAGCCACTTCAAGAGAGTTCTCGGATATGCCAGGACGTCCGACTATATCCACGGCATAGGCGCCGCGGCTGCCGGCCCGGGCGCATTATGGATGATGGAGCGTGTCTCCCCTTCACACGTTGGTAAGGGGGGTTTCGCCCAGGCCATGCGCCTGACCGGTGTTGTTGGCAGCATCGGTGGCTTCCTTTACTTCTACCAACGATCGATACGTACGTTCACCCCGAGCATAGACTGAGGAGCCGCAGAGCACGTCATTTGCCATTTTAACCCCTTCCCTAACCCTGGAGTCGTTGGGGATTTCGTCCCAGGGTGCCGTTTTCACCATTGGAGGAGTTAGAACTGACTCTGGCTAACTTTACATAGTGCGATTCTACGGCATGAGCGAGAACGCCCGCGAGATCGACCTGGACATGAAGGAGATGGTTGCCAAGGTCAAGGCCGGCGAGCCGCTGTACGGCGTCAGCCAGCTGACCCCGCACATGCAGGGCGTCGCGGCGCGGCAGTCGCGGTACTCTGCACTCTTCATGGCCGTCATGCCGTGGTTCAACTTTGTCAACCACAACCAGCACGGCGTCGACACGGCAAAGTACTATCGCCAGGCCGAGCGGGAGCTCGAGACGGAGCGCCTGAGCAACGGTGCCGTCCAGGCTTGAGCAGGCCGCCGAGGAGGCTGAGGGGCGACGAGTGGTTCAGCGGATGAGAAAGGCGGTAGCCTGGTGGCCTTGGTCGGCCCGGAAAATGTGTACATATGTCGCAAGGACTACCAGCGTCGCGGGCTAGGTGCCCAAATTTGATATGGACCTTGAGGTCGGAAATACAATACTCGTTTCAAACACGTCAGGCCATGAAACAGCATGACAGACTCCCATCTACTTCCGACTCTACGGGAGCAGGTTGGCACAGATATGACGGCTTTGGAGTGCACCTTGACAGGTCAGATTGGCAGATAAAGCTTTACGGAGTCCTTGGCAGCATAAAGAGGCATGTTTTGAACGTTGAACCCCCATGTATATTTGCGAAGATGGGGATACATCGACAGCAAAACCTGCCACTGAAAACAGCCAAGGTGAGCCATCCACTAAGCGACGCACACTGGGAGCTCCGAAAGCTTCTTGGCGAAGGCGGCTGATCGTCGCCAGAGGTGGCACCGACAGGGTGCTTTCTGCAAACGATGTGTGACAGTGATAGCACAAGCCCCGCTCGGGGTCTATACATTGCACTTGGCGCTGTATGTGATCTCACGCGATCACCTACATTGTGCCGTCATTTTTTTGGTAGTAGGTATGTAGGGTGGGAATATTACAGCTACAAGAGTGCCAGATACCTATCAGGCACCTCTTGCGCGCCTCTCGGGGATTATGACGACCGAGTGGGCCCACCGGCTCGGGGCCGAAGGGATGGCTTATGATGAGGAGGCAGGCTGACTTGGGATGTCAGAGTGTGACGATAAGTAAAGTATCTAATAATAGCTACGCTCAGGTCTCTCGGGTATAAAGACGAATGCACGGAATTTGGGCAATCCAGATGTTTGCTTGGTGCCTACATCGCTAAAGATCCTTCGGAAACCCACGACAACACCCTACGAACGGTGCATGCGCTGCAAACTGAACCAGTTCACGCACTTACACGCAGCTTGCGGAAGGCTGCAGAATTGATCACGCCCACAGCCATTGACGACATTAATCATTGAGAGCGATTTCTGCAGAAAGGACAGGACCCAAAATCAGTGCTGCGCTTGTCGCTTTGAAGCCGCCTTTCCCCTGCAATCTTCCCCACAAACCCGATCCCGCCAATGTCGAAGTCCGCCGGCATACTCGCCGGTGCGGGAGTCGCCGCCGGAGCATACCTTGCATTCGTGGCCGGATCAACAGCGACAGGCGCGCCCGCCAAGGCCTTTGGTTCGGGACCAGCGTTCCTGCTGCTCAAGCTGCAGAGCTCAGAGTCTGTCAACCACAACACAAAAAAGCTCCGGTTCGAGCTGCCGACGCCAGAGACGACCAGCGGCCTCGGCTTGACGTGTAAGTCGTCTTCCAACACGCTTCCTGGTACCGTTGGCCGCAGACGCTGATCCTCGGTTGATAACAACAGCTGCGCTTCTCACCTATTCATGGCCTCAGGGGAGCACGTTCCCAGTCATCAGGCCATACACGCCTGTTAGCTCAGCCGGTGAGTAAACCCCTAGACACTGCTATCGCGCATTTACGCGCGGGTGTGCTGCAATCCATCGCACAGCGGCTGACACTGCCCTTGGGTGCAAAAGACGAGCCCGGCGTGCTCGACTTGCTAGTCAAAAAATACCCCAACGGCAAGCAGAGCTCGCACCTGCACAGCCTGCAACCCGGCGACAGCCTGCGGTTTGTGGCGCCCATCCCGGGGTACAAGTGGCAGGCCAACAAGTACCGCGAGATCACCATGATTGCCGGCGGGGCGGGCATCACACCCATGTACCAGCTCGCGCGAGGCATCCTGGACAACCCGGCCGACTCGACCCGGATCCGGCTGCTGGTGGGCGTCAACACGGACGCCGACGTGCTGCTCCGGGACGAGTTTGACGCGTGGGAGGAGCGGCACCCGGGTCGGTTCCGGGCCGTGTACACGGTCAGCAACCCGGAGGCCGGCAGCGGGCTGCGCAAGGGGTACGTCGATCGGGCCCTGGTCGAGCAGGAGGGCGCCGAGCCCGGCGCCGAGGGGGGCACGCATGTCTTTGTCTGCGGCCCGCCCGCGATGGAGGCGTCGCTGTGTGGGAGGCAGGGCATCCTTGCGCAGCTGGGCTACAAGAAGAGCCAGATCCACAAGTTCTAGACTACGACAGCTACGGAGTAGTACGGAGTAGAGAGTACGGGGCGTCACCTGCAAACACTAACAATGACTGATTGCTGCTCAACAGGGCGTGCCTGGCGTAGCATGGGTGGGCGTGTGGTGAACTGTACCTAATTAACACTAGTCGGAGGTCGGGCGCGTTGCGCCCTCTCAACCTCCTAGTCGCCCAAATTAGTCAGCGTCGTTCCGCTAGTACCCCGTGCATAAGTCCCTAGCTAACTTCGACGACTCTCGCTACTTCATTAGCTACTTTGACGGCTATTTTAATAGCTATTTAGGATACTTTAAATAGCTACTTTAACTATTATTTAGGCTATTTTAGGATACTTAAACGGCTACTTCGAGGTCTACTTCGACGTCTATTTTAGGTTACTTTAGGTTACTTTAGGTTACTTTAGGTTACTTTAGGTTACTTCGACGGCTAATTCGACGTCTACTTCGATGGCTACTTTAACGTTCACTTCGACGTATACTTTAGGTTACTACGACATCCACTTCGACAGCCACTTCGACGGTCACTTCGGGTCATTTCGGGTCACTTCGACGGCCACTTCGTGTCACACGCAGCAGGTGGGCAACTACTACGCTAATGACTAAAAGGTCGGAATGCCGTACTTCGCTAAGTACGACACTGCCCACTACCCTGCCCTATATAGCCACGTGTGACACTTCGACGTCCACTTCGACGTCCACTTCGATAGCCACTTCGACGGCCACTTCGATAGCCACTTCGACGGTCACTTAGCGTACGTCAGCATTCGTCAGCATTCGTCATATTTCGTTTAGACGCGATATCTTATGCCGATCAGACCCTACATAGTTATAATTAAACCAATTAAGAGGTGAACATTCCGTATTAAGGTTTTCCCTGGCCCACTCTACACAGCTACTGACAAAAACACTTAATTGAGGCTGGTATTCAGGTTCCTTCTCGTACAAAATCGGCCTGGACAGTACATCGGAGCGGTACTGTGGCGCAGATTGGATATGATTATATAGAAGAGCTGTTTGAACATGACGCGGCTGGGCATGGGCCCGGCAATGTACTTTTGCGACAGTCACAGAAGGGTCGAAAGGGGAGCGGTCATGTTGTGGTTCCTGCGTCAAGGACACGCTAGCCCGGGGGCAGTGCAAAAAGGCATCCGCGGCCTCCGCAGTCCAGTGAGCATCACCCCACATCACCCATTCCTCCTGTCTGTCTTGCTCCTCCACCCTCACCACGATGCATGCCGTCGTTTCATGGCAAGCGGCCGCTGCGCCATGACTAAGTCAGCCTGATAGCCCCGGCACAGCCAATCATCACATAACATCCAAGCGTTGGCCTCATCATCTCATGCCGGCTTGCGTGCGCCCCTTGTACTGAGCTCAAGGCAGCCGCCCTCAGGTACAGAGGAGTGCTTGTACCTTTATTTCTTTTCTTTTCCAGGGGCTTGGGCAAGCCATGTTTCTTGACTGCAGGTCGACACCAACTACAACGACAACGGCGACTTCGGCTTCTCTTACATAAAAGACCCATGTCAGCTCCGAGAATAAAAGTTCTCGATATTTAGTCCAGCGCGCCATGGACTACCCGTCCGTTATGGACGACAACGACTCATACCATGGAGGGTCTCTGGGTATCGGAGTGCGCAGGGCGGTACGTCCAATATCATGTTCACGGCATGCCCTACAGAGCTGCTACATAGATCTAGATGGACTAACTGCTGCATTGTCTGTGAGGTTATAGTGCGACCAATGCCGACTGAGAAAAGTATGTATCATGAGTGTTCATATGGCTTTCACAATTACTCCGTTTCCCCACGTGTCGCCAACGCTGCAGGATGCTGATTCGGTCGTAGATAAAATGTGACAAGGAGTCTCCTTGCGCCAACTGCCGGATCGCCCGCCGGATATGTAGCTCCACCGGACTCGGGCAGAAGCCCAAAGAGGCCAGGCAGCGCGTGCTCATCTCGAGTCAATAGTAAGTACATCTATATTTGTTGTCATCGCCGGACGCTTGTCCGGCCCGCCAAGAAACCCTCGGCATCGAGTCTTCGCTGACTTTTCACTGCGCTGCTCGCACTTAGTGAGCGTAAGATTGATATGATAGAGGAGCGGCTAGGCGGGATAGAAGATCTCCTAAGAAGCCTATCCAGTGCTTCTTTGTCAAGGCCTAGCCCAGCTTCACCCCAGACACGTGGCGGGCGATCATCCTCTCACCTATCCTCTTCACCGTCAAGTCGGCGACATGGCGCTCATGAAACAAGCGGAGCTACGTCGTCTCATGGCAAGAGCCCGGCCGGGCCTGGGCAGTCGACGGGCTTGGGCGAAGACGCCGTGAGCACGGTCTTTGACCCTCAAGATGCATCCAACTTTGAGGGGGCCTCGTCAACAGCCGCGCACGCCGCCTTTGCCTCAATATTCCTCGAGAATGAAGTGCAAAAGACGAGCATGCTGCACGACGGCAGCGCTAGTGGGGCCAAGATGGACATTGCTCTTGCGTCCTTGCGGCAGATTGTCAGCATGCAGCAGAACCGTCGGGGAGGGCTCTCAGCATCTTTTGACAACTTTGGTGGTGAGAATGGAAGTGGCGAGGCTGGTTCTGGTAACCTGGACGAGAAGCACTTGCACAAAATGAATCTGCGAGACCTACCGCTACCGCCAATGGCGCTCGTGGTGGAGAAGCTCAAGGAGCTGAAGAGTGAGTCCTAGCAACATGAGCTTCACAGCGGCAGCCTTATCCCAAATACTAACAAGTCCTCACTCGACCTAGATACTCCAGCGCCGCCCATGCTCACCGTCGTCTCGGCCTTTATTGATGCCGAAACATTCACAGACCGGTGCAGGCGGGTCTACTTCAGCACAGAAGAACCAACAGAGTCTGCTTTTGTGTTGGTTAACTCCGGGCTAATCACCTTATTCTTTGAGGCTTCTCTAGAGGTCGGCGACTCTGATCCTGTCAGGCGCGCAGAGTACGAAGCCTGTACGGCAATGTGCCAGAACAACCTTGAGGTCGCTCTTGCCCAGATGCCATTGATGATGCCGGCGACACTCGAAAACGCCGAGGCACTGCTTAACGGTGCTACCTTCAGTGTCGAGGTCTCTCGGCCGTCCCTGGCATGGCTACTAACGAGCCGTGCAGTGCACATGTGCAGAGCCCTGGGGCTTCACGACGTGTCGTCGATGGCTAGTGACACGCCTGATGTGCGCAACCACAAGACAATCCTGTTCTGGAGTGCCTACTTACTGGACAGAGGACTGTCACTCCGCCTAGGTCGTGCGAGCATGCTGCAGGACTTTGATATCAACCTGCCTCGGACACTCGACCACATCGATGGGCCCTTCCCAGCAAAGGAGATATTTACCATGTGGCTACGACACGGCTTATGTCAGGGCCAAATATATGAGCGGCTCTACTCACCCGGCGCACTACGGCAATCGGAATCGTCTCGGATCGAGCACGTTCGCGCACTGGCTGCCGAGCAACAAGAGCTCATGGCGCACATGTATGCTGTGGGAGCAGAACTGTCGCGGCGATGTGAGGCCGACACCTCTGGCGACCCCCAGAGCCGCATCTTCCAACAAATCCTGCGGAGTGACGAAATTGGGTATTACTCGACGCTGGCCCTGATCTATCGCGCTTTACCTCCGGCGCCAGGGGCCCGCAGCAAGACTTTTGCCGACGAATGTGGCGAGGCGGCATACGCTGCGATACGCGTTCACCTAGATGTAGTTGCGCTCATGAAGGGACAAAACTCAATGCTGATTGCCCATCTTCATTGGTAAGTCCCCGCGGAGACTTGATTCTCCTTCAAATGGGTTTGGCTGACACTTTAGAAACAGGACCGTGCTGTATACTCCGTTCATCCCGTTCATCGTCATATTCTGTCTTCTCATAGAAACTTGTTCGGACCCTGTAGCATCTTACGACGTCTCCGCAGACCTGCAGCTCATGTCTGACTTTGTCAACTCCCTCGAGGCAGCGATAGACTTCTCGCCCTCGGTCAGCAGGCTCTACCGTCTTTGCCAGGTGCTGCACAATGTCGCATCGCTGTACGTGGGGAGCAAGGTACAGCAGTCACTGCTCTTGCAGCAGCAGCAGCAACAACAACAACAACAACTACAACAGACACATGATAACAATTTCATGCGCAGCGATGAAGGCACGTCGCCGCAGGGCGTCGGGCAAGGCGCCAGCCGCGCCGCCGACTTAGGTGGTTTGCCACTCGACGTGCGCGAATTCGACATGTATCTAAGCCAGCTCGGTTTCATGCCAGGACAGTATCAGCAGCCACAGGTACAGCAACAACAAGGGGCCAGTGGTACGATGCCAGGGGCGGGCCAGCTAGACGCCACAATGGTCCGCGGCAGCGGCGACGGCAGGGGCAGTGGCGGGATGGAGGGCATGGTTCAATCATCATCATCGGGAGCCAATGGCAGCGGCAGCGTCCCACTGCAGCAACAACAAGCCCTGCAACAGCAACAACGAACACTTGCGACGACCACAAACCAGCTTGGCGACTGGTTCTCGGGCAACAATTACATGCTCGGCCTGCTCGAGGAGGACCTGTCTGGGATACACACTTTCGACTGGACACCGTGAGCGCTGTCGCAGAACCCCCTCGGCAGCGGGTAGCATATAGATCTATGGTGTTTGCCCGAGGGAAAGCCGTGTCCGGAAATATCTAATGGGCTACCTGTTTTCATACATGCATTATGTACACGTGGACGCTTTGTCACGCGTTTAGCGAAGCGATGAGGGAATCAATTTTCGAGCATGGGCGTCACATACGATGCGGCTCATCCATTTCTACGATTCTGCGCATGTGCGTGTAATGGCTGGAGAGAGTGTATGGGTCTGTTTCTACTTTTCCATCCCCAAAACCCAAGTATGCTCCGTGTCATGCAGGACATATAAACAATGGCCGGCGAGCAGGATATTGAAATGGTCAAATATTGCACTTCTTTGGGAACAAAAATTTCTCTCTGCCTGTTACTTCAATGACAGACAACCCAGCTACAAATCGTGTATTCTTCTCAGATCGTTGCTCGGATATGCATCTTCACACATGAAGCTCGTACGTCTTCCCCTGCATCTCTCAAGGCTCACGGTATGTCATGCTGGGGAAACTGACCAAGCACTTCTGCGGAACCGCAGCTACAAATGTAGTCCAGTCTCTCAATCACGCATCAAGTCCATCTAATTCCAAGAGTGCTTGGAGAAGAGCCACATCACTGATCCGCAATTCTTAACAGCTCTTCACGTCCAGGATTGATCCCTTCCTCACTCATGCAATATTTTGTATAACACGAGACAAGACCCTTTGGCTACATGTACAGACTTGCCACGGCCGTAATGTCGCGCTTGATCATCTCCTGCGCCGTCTGCATCTTCTGGTATAGCTCCGGGTCGCCAATGATGCGCGCGGCATTCTTGACCTCGCGGCACGTCTCATCGAGACGCGTGATGCAGCGGACAATGGTGCCCTCAAGTACGTCGGTGAGGTCGGTGATGTTTTTGAAGCTCATGCCCCGGGCCCACTCGTAAACGACCTCCATGAGGCCGAAGCGCGGGCGCGAAACAAAGTCGTTGCTGTCCTCGGTGCTCTGGATGACCTGATGCTCCGTCTGCACGCCGTTGACCTTTTCGCTGATTTCGATGATGGTCTTCATCCCGCGCTCCAGACTGCCCGTCAGGTTGGGCACCGTGTCCGTCTTCTCCTGGAAGACAAATACCGAGAGCAGCGCTGCGATCTCGGCGGGCTCGTAGTCGGCCAGCACATTGTCAAGGATCAGCTCTGTTAGGACGAGCTCGTCAGCCGAGTGAATCTCGCAGGCTACCTTGCCCTTGAGCAGGATCCGCGTGTCCGTGTCGATGAAGGAGAGGTCCTTTAGAACCTGGATGCGCTGCTCGTAGTCTGGTAGGAGCTGCAGATTCTGGTCGGAAAGAGCCTGGCGCAGAGAGGAGATGTTCTCCTTGATCAGCCATTGATCGTGGCACATTGCGTACTGAAGTCAGTCATTATTAGCAATTCGGTACGCTGGTCGGTTGCAACGAGAGGGGCGAATAATGGGCACATACGTGTTTGAGGAAGTGCGCGCAGGGTGTCGTGGCAGTTTCCATGGCAATCTTCAGCTCGGTGCGGCGCTTCTCCATGATCTCCTGCAAAGGCAGACTCTTGATCTTGGCAAAGTCCATCTCCTTCCACATTTCAGCTTCCCAGCCTGTCTTGCAGATGCCCAACATGCGCTCCTTAGCCTTCTGGTAGTCTTCCCCGCCGCGGAAGAACTCAGGCACGATGCCGTGCACGATCGTACTGGTTAGGCATTCAACATCGCTGAGCGGTACATGGACCGCCTTGCCCATCATCTGCTTCTTCACCTTTGGCAGGGCTGTCAGCAGCGGACGGAGATTGTCCAGGAATGGTAGCAGATCACCCGAGTCTCGTGTCTCGCGGCCACACTTAATCTCAAAGACGTGCACTGTTGGTTGACCGGCTAGGGCCTTGGTGCTCACACCCTCCGTGAGCAAGATGCCCGGTGTTCGCACACCGTCCTTGTTCCACGTAATCAAGCGTCCCTGGGAGAACATCTTCTTGCCGATAGGTATGCCCAGTAGACCCTTGTATAGTTGCTGCGTAAGCTGCTTGTAATTCATCGCGGCCTGGTGGCATTGGTCGATAGACGGGTCGCAGATCTCGCACGGCTCGCGCTTGATCTTGGCCAGATCAGCTTCCGAGATCTTGACTGCCTTCTCGTGTTCCGGGAGAAGCTGCTGAGTGGCGTGTTCCGAGAAACTTCGCTTAATCATCTCTTCAATTTTCAACGCTTCAACTCTCAGCAGGTTGAGAATCATGTTGTACGTCAGCCTGAACTGAGACTTCAGTTTGCTAGGCGGGTCTAGGATCATCTTCTGAAGTTCAGTGACGGGTGGCGCTTCGTCCGTGTTCCCGGGAGGGACGAGAATGACATAACCGACAGTATCGAGACCGCGACGGCCAGCACGCCCAGCCATCTGCGTATACTCGCCAGGCAGGAGGTTGCGAAAGGAGTGTCCGTCATGTTTCCTGAACCCAGAGAAGACGACAGTCTTGGTAGGTAAGTTGAGACCCATAGCAAAGGTCTCGGTCGCAAAGAGCACTTTGACCAGTGTCTGTGCAAACAGAATCTCGACAATTTCCTTGACAATGGGTAACAGGCCACCATGGTGCACCGCAATACCGCGCGCGAGCAGTTCCCTCAGACGAATAATCTGCGGCAGAATTCGATCCTCGGGCCGCAGGCGTGCCACAGATTTCTCGATTATCATGTGAATGTGGCTCTTCTCCTGTGCGGTCGTGAAATCCTGATTGCTCAGAGCATCGGCATTCTCCTCGCAGCGCTTTTTGGAGAAGACAAAGATACAGGCCGGCAGCAGGGTAGACTTCTTGAGAAACTGTACCAGGTGCACCCACAAGTTTTTGTCCTGGGCAGCTGATGAAAAACCACCCGCGCGACCGCCGCGACCCATGTGGCCAGGCGCATGGCTAGCTCTTGGTGGCCCTCCTCTCCCACGCTGCTGTCCTCCGCCACGCTGTCCGCCTCGTTGCGGTCCACCACGCTGAGGTCCGCCGCGCTGATTACCGCGCTGGTTGTTGCCTCCCCGTCCTGAAGCAGCTGCGGCTGGTGGTGGTGGCGGAAGCACTTTGTCTTTGCCCCTCAAGGCTTGGTCGGCCTCCTTCCATCCCTTCTCGAGGAACTTTTTGTTGTTATCAACAATCTTGTGAATATTTTTCCCAGCCCATAGATAGTGCTCGAGCGGAACTGGTCTCTTTAGGGTAGAAATAACGTAGATGTCTTTTTGCTTCGTCCTTCCAACCCAGGAGGCGAACTCGTGCGTGTTGGGTACAGTGGCCGAGAGGAGGATCAACGACACGTGCTCTGGCAACATGATGATGACCTCTTCCCATACGACTCCACGTTCCAGGTCGTTGACATAGTGTACTTCGTCAAAGATGACGAACTCGACATCTCTGATCAAGTCGGCACCACGATAGAGCATACTCCGTAAGATCTCGGTTGTCATGATCAGACAGCTGGCCTCTGGGTTGATTTGCACATCGCCTGTCAGGATGCCCACCTCATCAAACTCTTGCCTGAAGTCTCGGAACTTTTGGTTGCTCAGTGCCTTAATAGGCGAGGTGTAAATGGCCTTTGTCATGTGCCGAGCTGCGAGAGCAATTGCGTATTCTGCGACCACGGTCTTTCCAGCCGATGTATGAGCTGCAACGAATACAGAGTCGCCGTTCTCAAGGTGGTAAATAGCCTCCTTCTGGAACGTGTCCAGCTCGAAGGGCCATTCTCTAGCCATCTCGGGCACGAGCTCGTGAAAGTTGGTGATGTCCTTGTTAATATCCACCATGTGCGCCCACTCCTTACCAGCCTTCCTCGCGCTAGATGCTGCAAGATTGCCGTGCGGCTCGAGGGCCGGAAATTCGTTAGGCAAAAGTGCATCAATGTCCTCGACATCCTCCTCGTCAGAGCCTGGCTCATCCCCGCGGTGGCCCTCGTGATCGTTGAATTCTTCTGTTTGCGGAGCGTCCTCCGGCTCCTGGTCCAGCTCCGCCTCGATATCCTTGGCCGCCTTTTCGTTAATCTTTGCCTTCTTCTTGCTGAAGTCAATGCCGCGCTGCAGCCCCGGGGCGATAGATAGCAGTCCTCCTTCGACGCCGAGCTTGATTACACGCTCGAGCTTGTTGCTCGAGCCATTTGCTCCAGACGAGTCTAACCCCTGGCGCATCATCTGGTCCTCCATGGCAGCCGTGGCCTCCACGCTTTCGAGGCCGCCAGGCGCGAAAGGGAAGAACCCGGCAGCGCCACGGACAAAGTCCGCACGGCCGCCAGGCTTGCGTAAGAGAGACGTCGAGTTCTTGGCCGTGGCGCTGTTGGCGGGGATCGTGACATTTTTATAACCCGTGACCCTCCCCTCGAGACCTTGTCTCTGGAATCGTGTGACGGTTCGGGACTGCGTGGGAGCAATGCGGAAGAGCTCGGTGAGGTCGGTCGGGCAGTCCCATCGTTGCTGCAGGCGGTTGAGCCACTCGGTCGAGAACTTGTTGGACGGTGTCAAAAAGCGCTCTTCGAGGTCGGCCTTGATCGCGGCAGGATCTTGCTTGAGCTTCTTCCGTGGGCCCTGCTGAAACAGCAGGCTGTCGACCTCGAAGTCTTGCTGCTGCTCATCGCTTTGCATGTGAAGCTGCTGCATAGCTTCCACGAGATCTGTGGAAGCCATGTTGCGTGACGTTGGTGCTGGAAAGGCTTAGGAAGTTGCTCGCATGATTGGAAACAGGGGATTTTGAAAGGGTGCTAGGTCTGAAGAGCGAGACGCAATACTGGGAAATGATTGCTCGTGCCTGTGTCGTGAGCAGCTGGTGGTGATCGACTTGTCATTGAGGGTCCATCCGCTCGGAGGTTTCTATCCCGCAGTACAGCATGCCCAAGTGAACCCCACCACAACGTCACCACCACAAGCTCCAGTTTGTTAGATCAACAATGTTTATATGTAATTGCCCCATATTCCTCAGAAATCATCGGAAATTTAAGCCCTCGTTCTGTATCATTGAGGATCTCAATCGTATTGCTGAGTACGACTGCCTACCTTACTCAAAGTAAAGAAAACGACCAACCACTAGTACAATCTACCCACCTACCCTGGGCGTCGGCAATTCGTTTATCGCCTGTCAGCAGACAACTCATGTTCATAAACTCCTTCATATACAATGCTGAAAGGGTAAGAAATACCATCCGAGGCGGCACTGCAAGTAAACGGGGCCCACAAACAAACTCGTGGTGTTTCTCTTGCGTGTCACGAAGATGAGCATATAAATTCAATATAGCATTGGCAACGACGAAAATGAATTCAGTCTGGTGCAAGATATGCTGGGCAAAAACCCCAAACGCCGAACAGTACTCCAAAGCTCCCTCAAAGACTGCTCCACTTCGCCCAACTTGAGCTAAAGGCGAAGGTTGTGCTCCCTCGTAAGCCACGAGCATCGCTAATGCGACCAGAATGACTGCGGAAAAAGTCAATAGAGCCTAAGTATAAACCAATCTGGTATTATAACGCTCAAGCTCTCAGCGCACGCAGACGTTGCTGAAGGGCGTCCTCCTCTTCCGCGGTAGGCTCGTTTGCCTGGGCAGAAACGGGCTCGGCTGTGCTCGGCTGCGCCGCATTGAGCTCCCGGTTCAGTTCGACGCCGGCATCGTCGGCGAGCTTGCCAAGGAGCTCATGGACAGCGTCCTCGGAGACCTGTTGTGATGTCGTCTGGCTGATGGCGTCCTGGTAGATTCCGTTGTTCATGGCGTACTCTTCGTTCTGTGTCTTGAACTGCTCCAGCGTGAGAAGTGTCTGTCATGCGAATTAGCCTTTACTGCCCACGACTCAGGGGGCTAACAAGGTTGCACGCACCCTCTCTGGATTTGTGCTCCGCTGTGCAACGTTCATGACCCTAGACGACTGGGCCATCATGTGCGTCATGCGGTTCATCGCG
The DNA here is from genome assembly GCA_026745475.1 of Microdochium nivale. Classification (NCBI taxonomy): domain Eukaryota; kingdom Fungi; phylum Ascomycota; class Sordariomycetes; order Xylariales; family Microdochiaceae; genus Microdochium; species Microdochium nivale. The sequence continues at coordinate 842,826 of JANTFD010000010.1, forward strand.
TTATTGGCCTGGATCTGCGAGGCGCTGAGCTCCGCCATGTCGGCCATCTGGTCCATCTGCTGCGCGAGCGCCTGCTTTGAGAGCAGCATCTTTGCCTTTTGGTACGCCTTTGCCGTCTCGCCCTTCTTCAGCAGATCCTGAATCTGCTTCTTGAGCAGAGGGTCCTGCTTGGCAGCCTTTTGCGCCTCGCGGCGTGCCTGCTTCGCCTGGAACTGTAGTCACAGAACTCGACCGGTCAGCGCTTGGGCTACCTTTGATGGATATTTCGCGTCGTGGGCCGGTGTCATTGCATGCATTGAGCACTGCATGAGGGTAAGGCGCGCACGCGCGTGTGTGTAGAGAGTGTTAGCGCGAGAAAAGACATACGCGAGCTTGAAACTCGACCTGCATATCGCGAGCCTGCTGGCGGTTCGACATTTTGGAGAGGATTGAGGCGTTTCTCGGGACGGTTCGTGGATGACGAGCAGGGAGCCAGCTGGTAGAAGTAGCGTCGGGGTGGCTGTAGGGTGTTCGCAAGTCGAGTATTTGCGATCGGGCGTGTTCGACAAATCTGCGACGAACAACGTGGACGGTAGGGCTGGTGAAAGGGACTGTCGATTCGAGATAGGATACTTGCGCAAGGATCCAGGTGGTCTTCATGGAACAGCCGCTGTCGGTGCTGTAGTCCTGGCGCAGTCGAGGTCTAGGCGCATCTAGGCTTCCCGCCAACTGAATTGCGGGACCGCACCCAATGACGCAGTTTGGCCGAGGCCCCACGCCGGACACCCCGCGCTCAAGCCACAGTTTGGGACGATCTGCTATCCGCAAACGTGGCTGACGTGTCCAGTATGTGGCTGCCTGTTAAACAAGTTCCAGGTTCTAGATTCTATGACACCAACACTCTTATTGCTACCCGCTGAAGCATGGGAGACTACAATAATAATTTGAAAGATTTTAAATGCAACAATAAAAAAACCATTGCCTCCATCGGATACTCGTAGCAACAATGACGAAACTCAACGTACAGTCCTTTCCGCGACCGCCGTTGCTGGAACGAACTGCGCGCCACTTGATCGTCAAGTGGAAAGGCGAGGTCATCGCTGACACAAAGGAGGCTTTCTGGGTCCTCGAGACTCACCACCCGCCAAGTATGAGCAGCATTGTTTCCTACTCCTCTCATTTCCTTCCCAACGAAGGAGTTTCCGTGCTGCACAAAGTGCCGTTTTATTCATCTCGCAATTACATTGTAAATAACCATGAGGATTGCAACGACCTGACTTGTTAAACTACAGCATACTACCTGCCACCTGCGAGCATCAAGGTCCCACTGACCCAGACACCTCGGTCTTCCTACTGCGAGTGGAAAGGGAAAGCCACATACTACTCCCTCAGCCTCGGCGGCGAGACCGTGGCAAACCGAATTTGGTCATACAACTCGCCGACGAGTTCCTTTGCGCCCCTCAAGGGCTATCTCTCGTTCTACGCCGGGCCCTGGGACTGCTATGTGGACGGTGAGAAGGTCGAGCCACAGCCTGGCGACTTCTACGGCGGCTGGGTCACCAGTGACATTGGCGGGATCGTCAAGGGCAGAATGGGCAATTTCGATCCTGTATGAGCTGGTTGCGAGGGCACAGTCTATCCGGCCTGTCTCTTGCCTTGAGTAGATTTTGGACACCTGATGAGCAACGTTCGTACTGGCAACTGGCTGTCTGCGACCACGACTCATCAGTGGTTGAGCTTCAGTCTGTAATTTACACAATGAGCAAGGCTCAAATTTTCGGTTTATTATTGAAATGCCAATGATGCCTTTGAATCCGCTTTGATATCTAGTCCCGTTCTAAAATTATCAAATTGTACAGTGACAGAAATACCAGAGTTCTGTCTACTCACTTACCGGGGATCGTCACGTCGTACCAATTTCGTTTGTCAGTGGACTTGGCGCGCAACGAAATATCGATGTCAGCAAGCCGTCCTCGACTACCTAGTCCAGGGAAACTACCCGACGAGGTGCAAAAGCTAACCACCGACCTTGGGGCAATATTATGGCAGCATTCCTTCGCATGTCGTCATGCCCCGTCTGCATCTCATGTCAGCTTTGCCAGGCCTAGTGGGCACCCCTTTGGCGAAGGGCACCGTTTTTAGCACCAGCAAGGAACCCGCTCCTCCATGCTGATCATCGACATGCTACGTTCTCTGTGGAGGATTGAGGGTCTGCATGTAAGACCAAGATCGTGCCGACTCGGTGCTACAATGTAGCAGAGAGATAGGGATCGATCGATAACTTCCCTGCGCGGCGATTTCCCTCCCACAGGGACGGCATCCGGCATGTCACCTAGCATGCGTTACGTTCTCGCTGCTTGATCCCTAGGCTGCCTATCTGCACGACTGCAAGCTGCCATGAGCAGGCTGCACCTGTAGGATCGCCTATGGGAACCATTGTGACATACGAGCCCTGGTCTGAGAGCATGCCATCTGGCAGAGTGTTACTTGCCTACTCGGTCGTGTGAGATGCGATCGTGCTATGATACTATGGCACTATAGGTGGCCTGGCAGCATCACATGTCTAGCAAGAACCCGCGGCCAGAGACCAAACTCTATCATCTTAGACAAAGGTAGTTGACGCGATGAAGGCACCTCAATGCAGGCGCACATGAACCACAATGCAGCAGGGCCAAGCATAAAAATGACACCTCCCTTTAGTATGAATAGTGTAGCACTGCAGAAGCTCATGGAGTGCAATGCGGTGCTCGATATTACTGCCGCTGAATAATTTCGCCCCCCCCCCCCAGATTCTGTATCGCGGGCCGAACCTCGACTTCTTGGAGATGGGAAGGCGAACTTCCTATCTAAGGAGGAGGTCCCTTTCCTCTTCCCCCAATCAAACTGCCAATTTCGCCTGCAGCCGCACGTACCTTTTTCCTGCGACGATATTCACAGCAGACTTGGCAGGGTCGCATGCAGGGGTGCGCTTCCCAGGGCCGTCGGTGCGGGGAGAAGGGGGCGAATAAGCCAGCAGCCGGTGGGGACAGCTTCTAGCGGCTTCTTCCTCTTCATGATTACACTAGAGCTCTAGCGCACGCTTACATGTGCCCAGACGGAGAAGGAGGGGAGGCGGCCGATGGAACCTTAAGGTCTTGGGCCCGTCCGCCTTCGAGTAGCACCGTCCCGTTTCAGGGCACTTCCGAAAGGGGGTTCTTTCTCCATCGCACGGTTGCAACCGACCGACCTGGACCGAGATTCTTGAGCCCCCTCCCCGGATTTCTCCAGGCATGTTGCATCGCGGGGGATTGCCGCCGGAGTATTGTCTCGAGAGCACCTCGAGCGAAATTGTTTCTTGTCTATGGACATCTCACTGATAGTACAGCATGTAGCCAGCCAGCCATGCCGATTTGGCACATGCTGCATTGACTGGCGAGTGCAGGGTTGGTGGCAGTCCTAATGCTTCCGGCCCGCACTTTCGACGACATTTCTAAGTGACAATTTACTCTGAATGCTTCGCCGTCCGTGCCGGGTCTCCCTTGTTAAGGAATTAAAGTGGTTCGCTCGAGAAATATCTCCCATGACTGGCTGGCTCATGTGTGTGTCTTGCACGGAGGAGACAAAAGGCGGTACTTGGAGAATAATTTCTTGCGAGCCGGGAGTCAATTATTTGATGCTTGAACATCATCCTTTCCTGTGCAGGTGTCGTGTACTTGATAGAATCATGTTCTCTTGGCTTTAAGCGCCGCAGTGGGATAACCCACTGCAGTGCGGCACGTACAAAATGAACAAGTGTGAAAGGGCCGCAACGTCGCGTTGTCAGACTCGAATCACGGACCTCACGTTCTTGCGGCTGGGCCTGCCAGTCGCCCTGGCCGGCGCCGGGGTCGTCGACAGCCATGCGGAGCCCGTCTCGAGTTTCTGCGCGTGTACTACAACACGCCGTGGGTGCATGGCGGCAAAGGACCAGATGTGCAACTGGAGCTCGGGGGGCAACTTCGGAAATGATGGGAATGTGTTGTTGGTGATGTAGGTGAACGCCATGGGGCTAGACTGCAGCAGAGAGGTGCTGGTTGTTGATTGTTGGTCGTCGAACGTTGGTCCCTTACTACACTACGCTGAGTATGTGGCCATGTCGTGATTCTTGGCAGGGGTTTGTCAAGCATAAGAACAAGAAGCTCCTTTGTCGACCCCGGCATTTGCAAGCGCCTGTGAAGTGTGGGGGCTGGTCTAGATCACCACGTTCTTTACAGAACCATGGCATTGTCACATTCTTGCGGCAATGTTGTTTTCTACCAGGCACGGCTCCACAACCATCGTGACAAGCGCCTACATGCTTCACGGTCATTTACACGGACCTTACGATGGGCAATCAGTGCTGGTGTGGCACCTTCCTCGACGGCAAGAGCGTGCCTGTGGCCCAGTGCGACACGCCGTGCACAGGCAACAAGACCATCTCCTGCGGCGGCAAGAATGCTTTCGACATCTACAAGCCCGTCACTACTCCGTACGGAACCAAGGGACCAACCCTGCCCTTTTCGTCCACTTGTCCAGTCCCGCCCCAAGGGATGCATGCCACGCATGTGAGTCTCAGCAAGGGGCTTGAATGACTCGCACAGCTTGCCTTATTACTGGCAAGCCACAATGCAATTGACTGTCTTACACACTTCTCGAGACTATTGATTTTTTTGGTTCTCAGTGGCAGTCTCGCCTTGACGGAGGGGCATGCCTTGATAGTGCTGGGAAATTCCAGTTGTGGAAAAGAAATACCTCGTGGAGGCCCACGAAATAGATGGAGCAATAGCTCCAATGGATATTGCCTACGAGCCTTGGAATTGATGGGGAAGGTTGCTAAATGGATACGCTCACTCGGGCGGTCGGGCGACCGGGCAGTGCTCCCAAGCCCTGTGGTCTCAACACTTGGCCGACGGAACTCTATGGAAGGAAGCACATTGCTTCTGTGGAGTTTGGCGACTCGATGCACAGCACTAGCTCCTCCGTTCGACTTCGACCAGCCGCGTGCGCACTTGCAAGCTCAGAGCATTGCTGTGATGTGAGTCTCGTTTGTGCTCCGGTTTCGACACCGGTCACAACTCCATGGGAGCTTGTCTAGAGCGGGCTAAGACACCATTTAGACACCATAAAGATGCGCATCTGCTATAACGAGGCCGATAGTTCCGATCAATGCCTTGACAAGAACTCGGTCTATTGACAATGCCATTGTGCTGGGCAGCATAGACCTCACTCGAGACACCAGCACGCTTTCTTGCTAAACTCTCCAACGGCACTGTCCTGGGTTTCAAGATTGGAATAATAAGTCCGTCGGGTTCTAGGACGTCTCTCGAGCGCGGGCTGCCCCAGCGGGCTGGTTACGAAGGAGCTGACGGAAGCCTGGTTGCAGCCACCACCCTCGGATCTCCCGGCAACCCATACACGACCGTTGCCTGTTGTCAAGGAGACGCACGAGCACACAGTTGCAAGAAATAAACAAGCGCTTCGACTTTCAATGTGGATGCTTCGCTATGTTGTTGGATGCCAATGACGCACATAAATGTGTGCAATGGTTGATACTCTGTAATTGACGGCTTGTTGCTGCTTGGTAGAAGGTAGTTGAAGGATCCAGAAACCCCACCACACTACTGTGTGGCATCGTCATGGTCACGATCCTTCGATGCTGGGATCATGTTGCAAAAGCAGACAAGCAAACAAGCAGACAAGCCTGTCATGGCGTGAATTCTATTGTCGGCTAGCAGCTGGCATCTCGCGTTTGTAACCTTGCTGTAAACCGTATCCCAAGCTTGCCTGTCTGTGCCGTATTTCAACCAAGTCCGTGCCCACAAGGGTTTGTAGTTAGCAGTGGGGGCCGATAGCGGTGCTCGTGCTGCACCAAAACACGATCTACGCAGCCGAGTTTCGTCTAAGAGGGCTCGAGGGCCTCGAACGCTTCAGGGGTTGAAACACAAATTGCGCAACCTGCCAATCTGGAGTGGCTTCCGCAATGTCGCGTTGTTCAACACAGGTAATCTTGCCCGTCCTTCCGCTTTAGGCTGTTATGCAGTAGGTATCTATGCAGTGTGCATTGCCACTTTGAAGTCCTGGATGCCTATTTTGTGCTGCGCATGACGCTTTAAATAGAGATGGATTGGAGCATTTTTGTCGTCCCGGTTTGCGATCTTCAGAATTTCGTCATTGGGATTTTCGGTAATTCTTGTGTGCCTTTGTCGTACTCAGTATATGCTTGGTCTCTTTGTTGAGCAACCAGACCGGGTCGCTGCTAAAATTAACCCACCACGGAAGCTGAGAAGCGGGCTTCCGGAGTGGCCCCAGCTTCGTATACGACAGCCGGATCGCCCCAGATTCGAGCAGACAGTCGAGCCCGGATGCAACCCATAATTTCGCCACCAGAACCTTCGTGGCCATGAAACATGGTGTGTCCTGACACAGCGGCGATGCTCCTCCGCCCGGAGCTGGATGTAATCGCACCTGTACGGAGTACCGCACGGAGGACCATGCCGGCAGACTGCGCGGAAAGGGCGATCTCAGAAGCACGGAGGTGTTGCAAGTTGTGCCTGTTCTGGAAAGCGGGCGGCGGCATGCCATCCGCTGGCAACGGGACTTGCGGGATCTCGTGCGGTTGGGGTGCTGGCAGGGAGGCAAGGGGTGAGACTCGGCGCCCCTCAACTAACGTTACTCTGCTGATAGCGATGCGCTCCTGTGGCTGACCCTGAGGAGAATGGCTCGGACGGGGTGCATATCGTGCAGCTGAGGCATCAGGAAGCCACCAATGGGAGGAGTGCATCCCGCACACACACAGCTGTTGGGGAGAGACTGCCGAGAGAGGCTGATGATTCTCCGGGGAGAAGGGGCCGATGATTGACACCTCTCCTTCGTCCGTCTTCCGTCTTCCATGCGAGCAACAATGACATTGGGAGGCGGCGGGGCCATGGCTGGCACATTCTTATGCTCGACTGGCTGTCGTCAGCGCTGTCGTACAGGATGGCTCCTGCGTGTCTGACATTACGTGCTGACCGCCATCAAAGGGCGTCCCCAACAAGTGCACCCGCAGCGCCCAGTGACGCGAGCAGCAGGACGAGTTGGCACTGTTGGCAGTGCGGCAGTGGGATCCGCCCCTGATGAAGCTGGCGTGCGTGGCAGGCGAGGTGTGAGTGGACTCGTGTGGACGGGGCGAGGGCGGAGGCTCGGAGGGCGCTGAGTGGACGGGCTGGAGCCTGAGGGAGGGAGGACCGGGTCGGCCACCCCTGCTGCTCCGCCCGCCGCAGGACCCGCCAGGGAACACTGATGGTTGAACCTTCCTTGGCTGACACAAGCCCGAAAGGGGCGGGAGAGCAGGCAGCCTGACATCTCAGGCACCCGCCCCGTCTCTTGCGGACAGCGTGTCCTGAACATAAAGAGGCCCCTCGCTCCTGCGCACCGCCCAGCCAGCGCACCCGACCACGGCAGACCACGGCAGACCAGACCACAGACAGTCAACTGCACAGCCCGGCGCGAAGCAGGCACCAGGCTATTTACATAGCTCCTCCAGCCAACTCTGGACACTTGGCCTTTCACCCTGCCGAGCAACTCGCTGCCTGCCCCGACCCACTCTCAGTCTAGGTTGACTCATGACGGAGACAGTCATGCGTTGGTGATAGCATCCAGCGCCTGTTATTTGTATTGAGGCCTTGGGACAGCTCCTCTACACACGGCACACCACCACACACCACTCCAACTCACATCCACAATGGCGGCCTCAGAAACCCAGCAGTCTACGACGCCTCTCGTCAAGTTTGAGGCCTCGCCTGTCGAGTCCCTCCTTTCCATCCCCGGCGACATCTACCCGTCGTTGTTTGACGACAGCACTCTCGACGGCTCCAGCACCATGGACCCACTCGAGTGCGTTCTGACTCCCGCCTCTTCCATGGAAATGGACGAGATGGATGAGTCCACACCGGCCCCTGAAACCTCAGAGAAGAAACCTGTCAAGAAGCGGAAATCTTGGGGACAAGTCCTCCCAGAGCCCAAGACAAATCTGCCCCCCAGGTAAGTTTCTCTAACATAAAGCAAATGCATCGGGTTGTGCACAAAGACAGAATACTAACAACAACACAGGAAACGTGCCAAGACCGATGACGAGAAGGAGCAGCGACGTGTTGAGCGTGTTCTCCGGAACCGCCGCGCTGCCCAATCTTCGCGAGAGCGGAAGCGTCAAGAAGTCGAGGCCTTGGAAGAAAGGTGCAAGGAGCTGGAAGAGGCGCTCCGCGAGAGGAACAACACTGTTGACCTCTTGATGGACGAGATGCAGCGCCTACGGGGACAACCCGGGCGCAGCTCCTCCCCCCTCAACGCGTACCATAACCAGCCCTCCCCCCTTTCTCTGTCCAAGCCCCTATTTAGCTCCAATGGAGCAGAGCAGATGGATGACTTCATCCTGATGCCCGAGTCCAACGGCACCGTCAACCCTGCGTCACTCTCTCCCGAGATGACCCCGGTGCCCGAAACTACCCCCGAGAACAACTCGACAGCGGCGACGTCAGCCATTGACGCGGCCACCGCTCCCGAGGCTACCTCCACCGACGTGACACAACATCCAGCCGCGGTGTTGTGCGACCTGCAGTGTCAGTCGGTGAAGGTTCCTCAGGAGTGGTCGGCATCGCGACAGGTGCTCTCGCCAGCGCTGTCTCTCTTTCTGCAGCTCCAAATGCTGCTGACAGCCTCCTCGGTGATGCTTTCGGTCTATCGGCGTCCATTGACCTTGATAGCTGGAGCACTCAAGAACAATTTAGCCCTTCCAGCGACCCCCTCAATTTTGAGTACAATCATATGGCTGGTGACGCGGCCCCCCAATTCCCCGACTTCGACTTCGAGCAGTTCCTCAGCGACGACGTCAGCGGTGCCCCAGGCACGACCGCAGGCAACGACGCGGTCACCCAAGAGCCCGAATCTACCTTCGGCTTCTTCGACTCTGAGAGTCAAATCCCTTCAGAGACTTTTAACCAGCAGCCCCTTCCTGGCGCGTCCTCTCTTGGATGCGACGATGGGGTTATTGCGGTTGGTGTCTGAGGGGCGCGATGATCAGATCGAGGAGCTGGCAGATGGATCCCCGGGTATCAAGGGTGATCGTAGCCGTGGCCCACGAACGTGGCCAGATGGCACCAGCTTACCGTCGCAAGAGCTATTGCTCACTTTGATGTGGGCGATAAAAGTTCAGGAACGACAATCAGCACAGGAGAACTACCACTCCTCGCACAGTTCCCGATCAGGGTCAAGCGTCTCTCAACATATGAGAACACCAAATGAAAACATTACTGTACAAATCAAATCTTTAAAAAGGGCACGGTCTACAAAAGACCATGGGGCGGGACCACGGTTGAGGTTTGGGAGTTCCGGGGTACGGCGTTGACGCGCGGGTCTCCAATGACCTCTACGATAATCAGGCAAATGCATCGGGAAAATACACTTTGATGATGACGATGACAATTTTACTTTACTGCTCAACATGTGAAAGCCTGTTCTTCTCCCCATGCCACTATCGTCTAAATGCTACACTGGAAATTGGAGTATCAATGCCATGCTACGTGAATTTTCTAAATCGTGCGCATCCTGATTTCAAAGTGACCTTGAGGTGTGCCGCAGCTGGCGCCGGCTGTAAGCAGTATCCAACGCTACACCCGAGCAATCTCCACCAGATTTCAGTAACTGAGCGTGCAACACTTTTCTGATGAGTCCAAGCATAGTGTTGATACCCAGCCGCGAAGAGGCAGCAGGGTCTTTTCGTGTCGCCTCAGGGTGTGATGTGCTCCGTAGGCGCAGTTCCCACCCACCACGATGCTGGCGAGTCCATGACGCTCGTCATCACAACATCGCCGACGCCCAGCGCTCCCTCCACTGAGCTCCTGTCCGCCATTGTCGCGTCCTTTAAGGCACACTGCCCAGACCTGCTCCGATGCCGCGTCATTGTCGTTCTGGACACGTTTGACCGCGTAGCGCCGCAGGCCCGCCTCAAGAAGGGCCAGGTCACCGAGCAGGGCGCCAGGGACGTTGACGACTACAAGAGCAATGTCAAGAAGTTAATTCTGGAGCGATGGTGCCCGCCACCATCGCCATCGTCATCACCCGACGCAGCGACCGCGACGATCCACTCGCTCTTGAGCAGCACCCACGACGCCGAGTTTGGGTACGACGCCGACGAGGCGAACCACATCCCGATACTGGCAACGTCCACGCCCGGCGGCGGCCGCGTCACGTTCCTCGAGCCGGAGAGGCGGCTGGGCTTCGGCCTTGCCGTGCGCTCGGCGCTGCGCCTCGCCAGGACCCCGTACGTCTGGGTGCAGCAGCACGACTGGAACCTGGTCGCGAACATACCGCTGGCGGGTATCCTCGAGGTCATGAGGCGGCATGACGGCGACGGCGAGCGCGGCGGGGCCGGCCCGGTCAAGTATGTCTGCCTGCCGTCGGTCCGGATGCTGGGGTACGCTACGTCCGGCCACGTCATCAACTTTCCGGCGCTGAAGAGCCTGACCTCGTCTTTGCGGCGGGACTTTGACGTGCTCGGAGACGCGGAAGTGGTTGCAGATGAAGCGCGGACTACTTCCTCTTTTTCGTCTCCGCCGACGACGATACCCCTGACGCCCATGTTCTTCTGGCACGACAAGCCGCACATTGCCTCCACGGCGCACTACCTCTCGCGCGTCTTCCCCACGCGCCTCGCCATCCCGCGCGGCGCCTTCATCGAGGACACGATCGGTCAGCGGGCCCGCGGGCAGATGAAGGAGGGCCAGTGGGCGCGGTGGGCGTGCTGGCTGTACTACCCGGGCGACGGGCAGACGCTGTGCCTGCGGCACCTCAAGGGGCGGACCTGGCGCGGCGCCGAGGGGGAGATCGAGAACAGGTCCCGCCACCGGGAGCGCAACACCGCCCAGGCCAGGGCGACGACGACGACGACGACGATGACGGCAGCTGCCCTGGAAGAGGAGGAGGGGGGGCAGCAGCACGAGGGCAGCGAGCAAGGTTGAAGAGCCATGAGTACCAAGGGGGACATGCAGCACGAGTATCAAGAGTTATTCATCTGACATCATGGTGCCGGCACAAGTTGAGCTCTTTCCCAGAGTGTCCCCTGCGGGTTTTGAGACTGCCATTGTCTGCTCAGTGAGCGCCACCTGGCCTGCAGCCTGGTGTCAGTAGCACGCGAGAAGGCATTTGACAAAAGGCCTTTCAGTATTAAGCTGAACGTCGGTATGCGACTTAGTGTGTAGAGCGGACTATACGTGTCGCTCTCTCTTGCCCGATTGTGACGCGTCAGAAGGTATTGTAACAAAAGGCATATCGTGCGCGGCAAGCAGTGTCTACTCGAGATGAGGCGTCTGTCATTGTTATCTACTCGCGCCCGATATGGCGCCGCCGACCACGTGAACGCTCCATGAGCGCCATTTAGGTGTAACCCATAGCGCAGGATCATATGCTAGCTGTCGCTCGATTTTCGGAATGTAGGGGCTTCAAGTTGGAAACTACAAAGGGACCCAAAGCTATGATTAAAGCCGGTGGAACGTAGATTGCATCTTGGATATATAACAACATTGCTAAAGATTGCGCGGAACAGGGCAATTTGTATTGCCAGAAAGGAATGGATGGACAAGATTCAACTCTATAAGCGCAATTAGAGAAGTTTGCAAGAGAAGAAAGAAAAGCCATGCAGACTCGTGACAAGCTGATAGATTCAACCAAAAGAAAATGAAAGCAACATGGGATGCCGAGAGATGTATCCTAAACGACCGACACCCCACACAACGCGCCACATTTTCCTCCTACTCATATTCACCAAACTCGCCCGCGCCATATGGGTTCCACTCCTGGCCCGGGTATGACGTGGCGCTCATTATCAGCAGGTCCTCCGCGTTGTCATTGACGGCTGGGAGCTCGTAAGCCTCCTCGACAACCTGCTTCTCCTCGGCTTCGCGGCCTTGGTCATGTCCATTGCTGCTAGTAGCGTTCCTGAGCGCAAGGTTCTCATCAGAGACGCTTGCGGCGGCACCGGCGGCACCGAGCACTCCGACAGAGCCACCTGCAGCGGCGGCTGTTGCAAGCTTATTGTTCTTATCACGCTTGAGCGTAGGGGACTCGACTTGGTGACGCTGGCGCACAGGGGACTGAACTGGCTGTTGGGCAGCTTGATCAAGCCCTGGTGGCTTGACGCGCGGAGTGGCATCATAGTAGTCGTCCGCATCTGTTTTGTGTCCGTTGGCCCGGGCAACATTGATGTTCATGTTTGGGTTGCCGTTCGCAACGGCAGGATGCTGGTCCTGCACTGGAGTCTGAGGACCATTGGTACTAACGGGTTGCTGGCCATGGTGCTGTTGTTGCTGTTGTTGCTGTTGCAAATTCATGGCGCGGGCCGCAAGCAGGTTTGAGTGGCCGTGCTGCGGCTGCACCGCGTGGTTGGACTGGTCAGGGCTCGCAGAGGACCTTCTGGTCTGTTCCGACGCCTCAATGCTCTTGGAGGACATCAGACGAATGTCACTCAAGCGATGCTGTGCTGGTGGTGGTACTCGCCGCGGCTGTTCCACTTCCTCGTTTGGAGGCGAGACATTTGGCGGAGGTGGATTTGGCAGCCTGTCAGTTGCGGGGTTGATCGGCGAGAATGCAGAAGTTGAAGCCGAAGCGGGTAAAGGCACGTTCTGTTCTTGCATTATGTTATTTGGCGCAGTGTTAATTCTGTGAGCAGCCATGGGATCGTGCTGAGTACGACTTTGGAAGTTGTCTTCCGGCATGGGCGGAGAGACGGCGTAGTTATCCCCAACCGGTGGAGAGGCGGTGTCCATGGCGGGAGGCGAGATATTGCCAGCTACAGGAGCAGCGACCTGCGGTGCGATGGTAGGACTTTCGTCATATCGGCCTGGCTCCGAAGCAAGCACTCCTTCAGACCGTTGAGCAGGCGGCGCGCCTCGGTATTGGGCTGGGGTAGGATTCCGGGATATTTGCTCGATTTGCGGATTCTGGCTCACTTGAGCAGGAGGCGGACCTTGCTGTGAATGCACCGAAGCCGCATCTGTATCGCGGAGCCCGTCCCGCTCGACTGACTGGCTCACTTGCGGTGTTTGGAGTCCAATGGGAGCAGATTTTGAGCTGCTCTGAGACGGTGGCGTATTCGCGGTTGGTGGTTGTCCGAGGTTGGTCGGATGCATTGGCTGATGCGGCTGCTGCTGGGGTGGCGGACCAGTTATACCACCAGGCGGATCAGCCACCTGTCCAGGTCCAGGTATTACTTGCGGTTGCTGCTGTGGTGGCCCGTATTGCGAATTCCACTGCTGAGGGCCAGGGCCGCTGTACTGCCGACCTAGGCTGTACGTGCTTGGTGCCATCATATTTGGCTGACCGTATCCATGAACAGTCTCATAACCGCGCGGAATAGGAACAGGAGCATACTGCTGTTCGCCGGGAGCAAACGATGGCGTCCTTTGCTGACTGGTGGCCCACTGGTTCGGTCCTGGCTGTTGAGGCTGGCCGCGGCCACCTTGAGCTTGCTGGAAACCCTGTGGTGGTCCTGGAGGCACTTGTTGCGGCATCTGGCCACGGCCTGCATGTACCAGAGGGGGAGGCTGACCGCGACCTCCGGACATCTGAGGCTGGCCTTGGAACGGCCCTGGTGGAGGACCCTGTCCTCTACCACCCTGCGATTGTGGCGGAAACTGACCGCGGCCGCCCTGCATCTGCATTTGAGGGGAAACTTGACCACGACCCTGGCTTGGTGGGCCATTAAACTGCTGCTGCTGCATTGACACAGGTTGATCTCCTTGTTTTGCGACTCGTCTAAATGCACCAAGTAGTTTCGAACTCGTCTTTTCCTTCTTGTCTGGAGGTTGTCCCGAGGCAAATTGCTGGGCGGGAGTAGGGCTCTTCTCCTTCTTACCAAAGAGCTTCGACATGGTGCCCGAAGTATCATGTTGAGATGGCGCAGGGCTACCAGTGTGCTGCGGATGCTGGCCCATAAACTGTTGCTGTGGGTGACCTGGGGCTCCGAGAGGCCGTGGTTGTGTCTGGGGTAGACCTTGATTCATGTTTCCTGGTTGCTGAGATGGAAGAATGTTGGTAGGCACATGCTGGTCCGCGACTGCATTTGATGCAGTCTCGACTTCGGAAGGACGTGATGACGCTTGACTGGGTGCATGACTAAGAGCGCTAGGAGCACTGGGTGACGGCGGCTGAGGGTTTGGAGTCTGTGATGGTGTTGGCATTGACGGCTGCCGTCTAAGCCCGGGCGCATTGTGCTCGGCGAATTGTGGCTTTGAAGGAGCGGGCGAGCTTGCTTCCTGGGACACCCGACCCTGATCACGAGGATCGAAGGCGTCGCCATCAGTGCTGGAACCCCCAGGTCTAGAGACAGCGCTGTTAGAATGTGTCACGGTCGAGACCGTGTAAGCTGATGCACCGGATGACCGGTCAGGCCCGGATGGGCCAGAGCCGACCGGCTTCCGCACCGGTGTTCCAGGGACACCGATAACACTAAGACGTTCCCTTGAAGGACGCAGCGAGATTCGTTGAGCTGTACGAATCTGCGCAGACTCAAGGGGGTCATCCCGCTGATGAGCAGCCGCCGGGGTGACTGGGTTGGAACCCAACGGGTTTTGTCGGGCAAATTCTCCACTTGGCCGCACGGTAGTCTGAGAGTTTTGCTGGGAAGGCAGACTCGGCCGATCATCTGTAACTTGCCCTGGTTGTGGACTAGGCGTGTTGCGTTGTATGGGAAGGCCAATGCTCGACTGCGATGTTTGCCGCATTCCAAGCTGAAGTTGCCCGGGACTGGGATGCGGCTGGCCACGACCCATCCCACCTTGGATAGTTTGCGCACCAATTCCGGCCGGCCGCTGCTGCACTTGACCAAATGGAGGTTGTCCAGGTGGTCCGGATAATTGCTGCCCAGGCAGTGGCTTTGACCCTAGCTGAGAGGGGGGTCGTTGCTGAGAAGGAGGACGTTCCTGACCAGGAAAATGTGGAGAGTCGCGTCCTTGTTGAGCGGCTTGCTGGCTCGAATTGCTCGCCTGCGGCTCGGAATCACCGCCCTTCAGCCTATTGAGTAGACCACCAAGTAGACCGCTGGCTTTGCGGGGCTGGACTGTGTTTGGTGCCGCGATCGTTGTTGCAACCCCCCACGGCGGTGCAGAGGCAGTAGAACCTCCAGTAGGGGGACGGATCACACCACCTGGACCTCCCACCGAACCTGGAGGACCAAACTGTCCAGGTGGCCCAGAGATCCCCGGTGATCCTTGAGGACGATACTGCCCCTGCGAGTTCTGTGGTGGCTGCTGCCCTAGACGCAACTGCTGTCCAGGTGAGCCTTGAAGGTCTGCGGACGGTGGTCCAAAATTTTCGCTAGGCTGCCTCAGTATACTCTTGAGAGCGCCCTGTTGACCCGAGTGTTGCTGAGAAAGTGGTGCTTGTGACATGGGTTGTTGGACAGTGAGTCCAGAACCATGCTGTGGGTTTTGGGGCCGGCTTTGTACAGCGCCCTGAGGGTGAGTAACCATTGGACT
Organism: Microdochium nivale; assembly: GCA_026745475.1. Classification (NCBI taxonomy): domain Eukaryota; kingdom Fungi; phylum Ascomycota; class Sordariomycetes; order Xylariales; family Microdochiaceae; genus Microdochium; species Microdochium nivale. The sequence continues at coordinate 858,308 of JANTFD010000010.1, forward strand.
TTGAGGACGTCCCTGGTGGGCAGTTGTGAACTGGTTCGACTGGGGACTGCCCGGCTGGCCTTGCTGGCCACCTTGAGACTGGAATCCCTGTTGGAAGTTTGGCGGTGCATGTTGCTGAGGGATCGTTGGCTGTGGTCCCATGGATTGGCCTTGGGGCTGTATCGGCCCAGCTCCAGAGAACTGTCGATTGTGAGTAGCTTGCGCCCCGCCTTGTCCGGGCCCTGTGTTCTGCGTCTGCAGCGGCCCCGGCCCGGAAAACTGTTGCTGCTGAGGAGGAAGCAAACCATATGGCTGGGGCCCAGTATTCTGAGGCTGTAACGGACCAGGTCCTGAGAACTGCCGATACTGATGGCCTTGGTTACCATGTTGTTGTTGTCCCGTGATCTGCGGCTGTAAAGGTCCAGGTCCTGAGAACTGCCGTTGCTGAGGAGCCTGGTCGCTGTTCTGCTCGGGACCGGTGTTCTGAGGTTGCATGGGTCTTGGGCTAGAGAACTGTTGCTGTTGAAGATTCGGCACTTGACCAGCTTGGAAGCCCTGAGACGGTCCCTCCTGAATACCAGGCGGTCCTCTGAACCCTTGGACGCCGGGCGAAGGTCCTTGACTTGGTGGAAGTTGTTGGCCAGATTGTAGGCTCTGTATGGATTGCTGCTGGCCTTGAGGCCCAGCGAAGGTTTGTGAACCCTGAGGACCTTGACCTGGCATACCTTGCATGCCAGAACTGGCTTGTTGCTGCTGGGAACCCGACGGGACTCGCACACCAGGAGGCAACTGGGACCCCTGCGCAGGTTGACCTTGTGGTGCAAACTGACCATTGGGAGGCCCAGTAAAACCTTGCCCTTGCTCAGGGCCAGGACCAACCGGGGAATGCCCAGGTCTGACTGACTGGTCATGCTCTTTCGAGCCTGACCCTTTGAGCCTGTCTACGAAACCGGAAAGGCGTTTCTTACCGGATGTCGGTGGCACCTGACCGGATAAAGTCTCGCTTGTAGCAGTACGCATGAGGCTTAGACTCGACTTCGGCTTCGCCTGAGGTTGAACGTCGCCCCCACCCGGAGCGAATGTTCGTCGATGTTCGAGTGATGGTGCGTCGGCCTGCTGCTGCTGCTGTTGTTGTTGCATGGGTGTCCGGACCGGTCCGCCCATTTGGTCGAGTGCTGCTGTACTGCGTCGCGCTAGATTGCCGAAGAATCCCTTCTTCTCCTTGCTGTCCTCGCGATCTGTGCTGACAATAGATGCTGTGTCGCCTCCAACGACGTGCACAGACGACTTGTCATCGGCAACCGACGCAGATCGCCCACGACTGAATTTGCTGAAAAGACCGGAGGATAAGTTGCGCGTATGGTTACGATCATGTTCTGGTACTTCGTTTGTCGACGTCCGGGAGAGGCCGGCCTTGTGCGGATCGAACTGTTGCTGCTGCTGCTGCTGTTGTTGTAGCTGCTGTTGTTGTAGCTGCTGTTGCGCTTGTCCCTGCGCCCCAAATTGTTCATGCGGTCCTGGCGGTCCCTGCTGTCCGAGCTGGCCAGGCTGTCCAGACTCTTGGAACAAAGTAGGCCACCGCACAGCCGAGATAGGTGGCATTCCCGTGTTATTGCGACGCTGAGGTAGGCCGGCACCGACAGGAGCCTGGGGTAGCGGCTCGGTCTCTTTGTCGTAGGCAAAGTGGCTGGGCTGCGGCAGAAGAGGGCTCTTGTTGCGGTTTGTCTGATGGAGAGGTTCGGAAAGAGTAGATTCTTCCAACTTCCAGCCAGGAGGGAGCCTATGAACAGGGTTGCCTCCAGTTTGAGGTGGGAACGACTGTCCTGGCATGCCTGGTGGTCCCTGGCCGAACTGCGGCCCTGCAGCTCCTGGGCCCCCACGACCAAAGCCAAACTGCTGTGGCGGCTGCGGTCCTCCGGGGCCACCGTAGCCGCGACCAGCCATGAAGCCATAGGGTCCAGCTCCAGAGTCAATGCCGGGACCACCAGGCTGCTGGCCATTCATGTACTGCTGAGGGGGGGCTTGCTGCATGAATTGTTGTGGTTGGTGTTGCGGGTGCTGCTGAAACTGCTGCTGCTGAGATTGCTGCTGCTGAAATTGTTGCTGCTGGCCTTTAGGAATGTCTACAGAGGGGTTCGTGTTCTGCCCATTGGGAATCTGGGAAGTCATGCTTTGTGCGACAGGAGGCACGGGGGGAACGTCCTTATCGAAGGAAGCGACCGAGTTGTCGTCACCTTCGCCTTTGCCGAGCAGGCCGTCGAAAGTCGACGCTCGACGGATCAGGGGAAGACCTACGAAGGAGGACTGGCGTTCAGGCGAGGCAGGCTGCCAGTCGCCGAGGTCGTTGGGCCGGCCTTCAGCGCTTGCCATGGCGTGGGCACGGTTTCTAATGTGTGGTGTGGCCTTTGGACAAGACTGGTCGCGGGGGGTTGTTGGTGCTCGAAGAGGTGTGCAGTGTGGGAGACTCAATGCTCGCTTTGGAGGCTGATTCGTCGCGACCGACTAGAGCATTATGCGACAGGTTGCGATGGGTTGCGACTGATGTATGGGCCCCGTGGCTCCAGCGGATGATCGAGCTGCGCGGATAGTGTCAGCGTCGCTGGATCGCGAAGCTTTGCTACAAAGTGGGCTGGTTCAGCTTCGGAGGGGCGGGCGAGTAATTCGAATCTGGGAGGTCGAGCTCAACACGGACAATGCTGAGCGGGAGCGGAATCCGTCCTGGCTCTGTGATTGCGCTTGGGAAACGACGAGACTGAAATCTGCCAGAAGGCAAGGTTTCCTGAGGACAATGTCTGATGGGCGGACAACGCTGGGAGAGGTGGTAGCAGCTACCGATCAGCTCTAGCTCTTGCCTGGGGGTTGGGGCTGAGCAACAGCTCTAAAGGATAGACCCGCAAAGCTGGGTACAGGGGGGAAGAGAGGTCCAAGACTGCTTACCAGATGCCAATGGCAAAATGTAATCGGCAATTGCCTGCTGGTACGGACAGCAGAGGCAGGATGAGGCAGGGTCGCCAGTGAGTGCTTATGACGGCGATGGGGAGCCTTGCCGAACAGGCGAAATTGCAGCTCGTTGGACTTTGAGGCCGCGACTTCGCGAGGCAGAAAGCGGAGACGGGACGGACTGGTGGCGCCGATCGCATGCCGCCTGCAGTCACTTTTGATGCTGACGGGAGACGTGCCCTGGTCCAGCCTCGGGGAGCTTGGCTCACTCACGGCAGCTGCAGGCACGCAATTGCAATTGACGCCAACATGGCCCACGGAGGGGGGGGCTGAGCGAGCATGCAGCTAGACGCAGGTCTGGGGGCCAAGCCGTTGAACTGGTCTATTGTGAGGAGCCGAGATTGAGGTTGTGGATAATGTTGATTGATGATGAGATTGGGGCATTGCATGTGGCATTACCACAGAATTGAAAATGATAAAGAGTTACTCGAGGTGATCGCGACTGTCATCTACAAGTGTATGTATCTAGAGCTGAAGGGTTTGAAATGTCTCAGGAACGTGGCTGGTAGGAGCCTGGAGCAGCAGCCGCCCTGCAAGAGGCTCGATTTCGCGACATGGCACTATAAAGCAAGTACAGAGTACGGAGTGCCAGATGACCATCCGATGGTTTCAAAACGCCGAGCGAGCACGAAGACCGGGGACATGTCAGCAAGGAAATTAATAATAGCTGGCCCCACCACCACCTGCACGGGAGGAGGTGCAATAATGGAACACCAGAGAGCACCACCACTTTCGGGCACCTCGCGAAGACCTCTTTCTTCCTTTCCAGCAGTGTCGTGCTGGGTGTTCCGCCCACACGCCAACCGTACTGCGTAGATTGTCTTATTGTGGAGCGATCAGGTTCGGGACTCGTCGACATTGATGCTGCTTGACCAGGTCAGTTTATGGCTGTGGGGAGCGGGGGCTGGCTGGCTCGGCTGGCTGGCTTGGCCCACTTTAGTGCATGCAAGTGGATGCACCAGCCATTTCTAGGGCTGGCTGGCTGGCTGGCTGGGTTGATGCCAAAATTAGAAATTGGCAGCAGCTCGCTCCGCATGGTTCCTGCCTGGAAAGAGACCGCTTCCCTGCCCGTTTAGGGCCGGTGTATTGTTCCTGGCTAATCGCCAACAGTGTTACGCAGTACGGTGCCATAATATTCAGCTATTGACAGCTGTCGAGGGAAACGAGGCATCTTCAAGTTGATCAATCATCACTCATGCTATGTGTACACTATGCAAAAGAAGGATATCAAGGCGACACGGAGGTCCGGCGCTCGCCTACTGGTTGACCTTTTCACGCAGCTTCGTCTTGCTCTTGCTGAAGAACTTCATACCCGTCTTCACGCCCTTGTTGCCCAGCACGCCTGCTGCCTGGAGCAGCTCTTTGCCCTTGGTGCCCACCTGGCCTCCCGTGTTGAACCCGCTGGCGCCTGGTTGACCTTGTCCCTGGCTTGTGCTTGGCGCCTGGCCCACAATGTTGCTCGTGCCTGATCGCGAAGGAGGTGGTATGACGAGGTTGGGATTGCTTGCGTTTAGATACTGCTGATAGTATGGCTGCTGGGGAGCCACGGCAGCCGCGGCGGATGGAGCATCATTACCAGCCTGGACTTGGTCGGCGTTCGTGCCGCCCTCTTGCCCATGCATGTAGTGAAGCCACTCTGAGAGACCGGTGTCCATGTGGAAAAATTGCAAGCGGGTGTCGTCGAATTTTTGTATCCTGTGCTGGGGTAGCCCGATGCTAAGAATCTCACGGAATGGCATGATTCTCGCACCGATGTTGCTTGCAGAGTCATGTGCCGTATCGGCTGCCTCTGGAACGGCTTCGGCCTCCCCTGCTGGCAGAACTGATTCAGATACTAATTTCGACGCCATGCTAGGCTCTCCAGCCGAGAATCCAGGCTGAACGAGCACCTTATCCTCGACAGGCATCAGACCATCTTCTATCGGCACAGCACTTCTTTCCGCTGACACAGGCGAGGGCTGGACGATCGACCCGGTATCCGCATCGTTGTCAGCGCCGATGCTCAATTGAGACACTTGATGCGTAATAGTAGAAGTTGCTGGCTGTAGCTGTGGCAATGCGGGTTCCGGACTGACGGCAACTTCCCTCAGTGGAGCACTAGCGACCGCCTCCGGCCTGCTGGCGTCTGTATAATCCGGCTTCGCCTGCTGCCGGTCGCTGCTCGATCCGAAAGAGACAGCCGTTGAAGTTGGCGCCTCCACTGGACTCAGTAAAACCCGCTCAGGGCCTGCATCGAAAGAAAAGCGTCTATCTCGGTTTTCCGTGCTGGGCTGTGCCTCAGCAGTCTTCTTGGGACTGAGTGGCCGAATCTCGGGCATATTCGAGTTGTGATGGGGAACTGCTGACCGTGCAGTGGGCTGCTCCGCGCCCGCATGCTCTTCTGGTGTTTGCACATCCGTCTTGAGCGCTCGCCCAGTTTCCTGCAGAGTCTTGTCTTCCTGGAAACCGTAGTAATCGTCGTAGATACCCGATAAAGATCTATCATCGTGTCGCTGATCGAGCGCGTTCGTCGTGGTAGAAGTGGTAGCGCCAAGGCGGCGTGCACCAGTAGAAGCGTCCACGGCGGGGCTGAGAGACCTCAGGATTTCATCTGACAGCTTGTCACTCTCCTTAAGAGGCGATGCTGTTGCGACAGAGCTGAGCGTCGACTTTCTAGGCCCTGCTAGCGACGGAGGGAATATTGGTGGCGCGCCTTCGCTGCGAGAGGAAATGGGCGCGGCGGCAGAGTATGGGCCGCTGGGGCTCTCTGCTGCGCTCGATTGCAGATGCGACATGGTTATTGGGAAATCTTGGTAGACAGAGGAAGCAGGAGCAACAGTGTTGGGCGACGGCTTTTCCTGCGTCGGGCCCGACGTGCTCTTGAGAGAATTTGGTGTCTGTAGAGGCGGCAGAGACTGTGGCGTGGGGTGATGGCCAAGTTCTTGTGGGTGGCTGCTACTAGTTATACCGAACTTGCGCTCGGCACCTGTGTTGGAATATTGGACTGAGGGCGCGGTTGCGGTTGGTGGATCCTTTCTCTGGTTCGAAGCGTGCGCATAATCGGTAGCTGCAGTGGGCTCATCCTGTGCTCTATCGGTCCCAATAACAGATTCCTCCGGAGTCTCCAATGGCGTTGCCATGGTAGAATCGACATTGGTAGTCTCAGAAACCCACCCACCAGGCAACGACGGCCTCGTCAAATGGCCATGTGGCGTCTTTTTCGTCGATCCTGCGTCTGTGGGAGCCGTGCTGAATTCCGTCGCACCGACCTGTGAGGCATTCGCTTCGTTAACAAGCACCTGTCTTTCTTGAGATTCCGTAATTGGCGCAAAAGCCGTTGCCTTGCGAGTTGAGGCATCCTTCATATTGGACGAAAAGAAGTCGTCTCCAAACATCGACATCCGTGATACCTCAGGCAGCTGCGGACTAGTCGATTTTGGCCCATTCAGCCGTAGTTCCTCGCCAACGCTATTGGCGGATGATTTAATAGGAGAGGTGTTTGCAGATTGCTCCTTCTCAGCCACTGTGGCTAGGGAGGGCCTGTCTCCAAAGGAAGCAGGCTCCGCATGTTCTTCTCTGTCAAAGCTGGCCTTGCGCCGCTGCTCATCTGAAGCACGGTAAAGTTCGGGCGAGGCGGTGTCGCTTCCCCTACCAGCGATACCTTCCAGGCTTGGCTGGTTGGAGTCCACAAGCACGTGTTCTTTGTCCTGCTCTAGGCTCATGCGCTTGTAGATGTCTGATGGTCTCACGAACTTCCGCTTGTTTTCTGTGGGTGGCGGAGACCCTGCTTGGACTGGCGCGTTTGTGTGGATCGCTGAAGCATCGGGTGTCTGTCCGCCGGCGCTGTAATCAGGTTGGATATTGACTTGAGGCGTAAGGTTGCCCTGTGACACATTGCCTGCACCGACAATACTGCTCTTGCGAGGAGGAAAGGCGGTACTCGCTGGGCCTGAGCTTTGTGGCTCTTGAGCATACACAGGAAGTGCCTGAGTATTGGACACAAATGAAGGTTGTGCATCGGACGGGCCTTCCATGGAGTACACAGGCTGAATATGGTCTTGCGGAATGAATGACTCGTTCATGTGAACAGAGGCATTCTGGCCTGTAGACGGCTCACCAAAACTGCGGCGGCCATACGCATCAGTTGAGTCGATGTGGCGACCCTGCAGTGGCTGCGAAACGGCTCGCAGAGTGGAGGGAAGTCCGCCGGTAGGTGCCTTCTTCAATGGCAGCGGCTTCGGCTCCTCTAGGTCTTCGTCGTCGTCGTAATCGTTTCCCCAGTCGTCTCCGTCATAGTTGTTCTGACGAGCTTCCACCCATTTTCTCGTCTTCGTTCGGTTGACATTTGCCTTGTATGCAGTGGGAGTCGTGGCCGAAGGTCTAGCGTAGACCCGACGATGTTAGCTAGTTGGCTGCAAAGACAAATGTGCTGAATGTCGGAGTACTAAAGTAGCAGCGACTTACGGCTGCGAGAAGGGGCTGCTCGTCCTCACGATGTTGTTGTACGACCCGCCGTCCATAGCGACGCTGTTGAAACTTTAATGTTGACTCGCAGTAGTTCCGACGCAGCCGGTAGGTCGCAAAAGGACTCCGTGGCTTTTGGCGACCGCGTCAAGAAGCGGAAATGGCACCACTGTATGCTTGTCGACAATCGCGGGCTTGCGACGATGCGGAGTGCACTGCGGAATTCGGCGGCGTCTTTGGACAATAATGATACGAGCCGCAAGGGCGCTGAGTCGCAATCGTTGCGCGTCAGGTACAAGATACGACGAGATGGGCTTCGAATTCGGAGGGTTTGAGGTTGGCGTTGGTTGAAGAGGGGAATCCGTAAGGAGAGGACAGATGGTGATGGCCTGTCACTGCAGGAGCCGGCCGGGGATGTGGTGATTGACACCAAACTAACCGTGGGTGGTTGTGCTGGTGGCGGAGCAGGAATTGGGCGCCAGCCATGCAGATCTGTCATTGCAGAGGGCGAGCAGGTGGAGTGCCGGCGCGGGTATGACGACGTGCCACTCTAACAAAAGCCGCTGCGCAACACACTTCATCCAGAACCTGCGCAAACCACTGGCAGGTTGCCATTTCCAACCCTGGAGCTACGTGCATTATGAGATGAAAGTTGTCTGCACTGCACTGTCCAAAATACGCGATGAAGCCTTGGTTTGTGCAAAGATGTGACAACAAGGACCACGATCGATCACCGATAGTCTTGGAGTCTTTATCTGAATGCTCAACAACTTTACATGGACAACGCCGCGATCTATAAGCATACGTACATCAAGTGATGAGTTGCTGGTCAATCCAATATTCCAACGGCAGTTGCAGCAGCCTGTCCCATCCCTAGCAGCTCCACATCAATTTCCATAAAGCTTGCGATGCAGTCCATCTTCAGGGCAGCGCCGTAACGCTCAACAATAGGGGACAACTTTATAAAATATTGTGCAACACCATGCCAGGGACGGGTCGAACCAGGCTCGCGAAGGTCGGCACGCCGCCCGTTTCATGGCGTTGCGCGTGTCTCACTCCTCTAGAAAGTCTTGCTGACGGAACACATACCTGCGACACCACGGAGTACATGCACGCTACTGACTCGGGCCACGGGTATTTTTCATTCTCTTGTCGCTGTATAGTACCAACTGCGCAGACTCAAAATCACTTCGCCTTACTCCTAGCGTATGCGCCCCGGCACGTTTTCCCCTTCTCCTCACAGTTGACCTTGGAGCCAAGCTCTATCGAGGCCCTATCGTGTCCCTAGCTCTCCTTGTTTGGGTTTTTGCCTTCGGAACTGTTCGAGCCAAAGAACTTGGCCGTCATCGAGTCCGGCAGGGCGTCTCCGGTGCCAGTCATGCCCTCGCCGAGGCCGCCGGGGCCGTTGAGAAGTTGTCGGCAGCAGAGTGGAGGTCCGTGGCGCCGAGGCGGTCGGCATTGTCTTCGAGCTGGCTCGGGTTGGGCACGGACGGGACGACCCTTGGCTTGGCGGCATCCTCCGGGACTTGACGCAGGGGTTCAGTATCAGTTGATCTCTAGTCTAGCAGGCCATTCTTCAATTGTGCATGACCTCCTGCCTTTGGTGCCGTCCTTTACCATATCGAACAGGTTGTCGCTATCCGAAAGCATCGTGCATGTAGCTTTGCCACTACGCCAACACGTGCTGCGCCTGGGAGTTTGAAGTGTGTGTCGTATGGTGGCGTTGGTGATGGCGAGAACCATCACTGAAGTGCACTGCTACCGTTTATCACGCTCTTTATCAGACTGGCCAGTTGTGTTTTACTGGTGTGTGGTGTAGACCGTGGCTCACGTAACCGCAGAGTGATCTTCTGCTTTGCTCACAGCTAAATGACCTCGTAAAGGCTCTGACATTGCGTTGCAGAGATCGCGACCTCCAAAGATTGGAATCACATAGATAAAATAGATGGGTATGGCGAGTGTAAAGAGCAACGGCTAGAATGGAACTATACAATAGGGAATGAAACCACGTACGCCTGGGGCAATTCATTTCGACAACCGGAATGAGGCTTGCTCGACGAAACCAACAATACTGGGTGATCCAGTAGCGAAAAGAGTGCAGGATCACGTTCGAGAAGACCGATGGTTTGAAGACCAAAGCTGCAAAATCCATATTCTCATCTTGCTATACTACGTAATTCGTGTCTTGAAATAGAAGAGAAACGAACAATCGAGATCACAGTAGCCGAGTCCCACCTCAACGTCGGCGGCTCGCCCATGTAAGTGCCACGTTCTGCGTTTGGCTGCTTCGGCTCAAGGCAGGCATTCATGTCGGCGCATGTGCCTGTCTTGCCCCACACTCCAAGATCCTGACACGCAACCCTCCTTCACAGTGCGCGCATTCTGGCTCTGCTTGCACTGCTTGCGGCCAGGTTTCGCATCGTGGATCGTCAAGCGTCAACCTCCTTGCCAGATCCCAACAACCCGTATTACATCGTTGGCCATCTCGCTGTCGCACCCTGCGCCATCACGCGTTCTACACTAGCACTCGTGACTCATCGCTCCTTACAGCAGAAACAGCCCGCCTTTAACAACCAAACGCCGTTAGCCATCCCCATCTCAGCCGCGCGCAGCCTCGACAGACTTCTCAACACACCCTCGGTGCCGCGTTTCAACTCGTCCATCCGTTCCCGTTCGCTTCCCAAGTCCAGACTGGAAGATTGATCTCGCCTAGAACACGGAACGCGACTTCTTTCGGTCCACGATCACCGCCGCGTGGGCTCATTACATACGCGCCAGCCAACGCTGACGCTGACGCCGACGCAATGGTGATGACCAACATGCAGGACCGAACGGCAGAGTTCCGCTCTGTCGTAAAACAGGCGCAGAAGCGTCAGGCTTCTGCCAAGGTCGGGTCTCGACGGAACCTCCTCACAGACTCGCAGAAGGCTGCCGCAGATGGAACACAGAGCGCCCCGAGACGATCCGACTTCGCGCGGAGGGCTGCAGAAATCGGCAGAGGCATTGCCGGGACTATGGGCAAGCTGGAGAAGCTGGCGCTTTTATGCAGAAAAAAGACACTCTTTGACGACAAGCCGATTGAGATCAATGAGTTGACGTTCATCGTCAAGCAAGGTGTGTAGCGCCGGCAATGATGACCAGCGCATGGTTCTTCTTGGGGATGACTGCTTACAGAATTGCCTCATAGATCTTTCTTCGCTGAACCAGCAGATTTCCGGACTTCAGCAACTTACGCGTCAGCAACAATCTAAGGGCGAGGAAGGAGAGCACAATAAGGTGTGTTGATACTGCGGCACGATATTCCATAACGTTGTTGCGACTATACGAGACTAACCATGATGTGGTCCTTAGAATGTGGTCTTGATGCTGCAGGGGAAACTGAGCGACGTTGGTGCCAACTTCAAAGATGTTCTTGAAGTCCGAACCAAGAATATTCAGGCATCCAGATCAAGGACGGAAAACTTCATCTCGTCCGTCTCACAGCACGCCCAGCCGCCGATGCACCAGAATGCGTCACCACTGTACGGTACCCCTGCGAGGGGTACGCCCTCCCCTGGGCAGGACCTGTTGTCTCTGAACCCAGTCGCAGATCAGCAGGTCCTGATGATGGAAGAGGCGCAACCTCAAAACGCATACATCCAACAAAGAGGCGAAGCAATCGAGGCGATAGAGCGCACCATTGGCGAGCTCGGATCAATCTTTGGCCAGCTGGCCCAGATGGTTTCGGAGCAGAGTGAAATGATTGGTACGTGCTCGCATACTCGAGACGAAACTCGCACAGCACTGACGCTTTCCTATGTCCAGAGCGCATCGACGCGAACACGGACGACGTGGTCGACAATGTGTCGGGCGCGCAAAGAGAACTGCTCAAGTATTGGTCTCGCGTGTCAAGCAACAGATGGCTAATTGCCAAGATGTTTGGCGTCCTGATGATTTTCTTTCTGTAAGTCCCGCGCCTCCACGTTTGCATGTCGGATGACTTGGAATTGTTTCGCTAACACGAAGTCCACATAGTCTATGGGTCCTCATCGCTGGTTAGATGAAGCATTTCTCCCTTTGGCGATCCCCGTACCTTCTCATAATACCCTGTCTTGTATATTCTGGTCTCCGGGCTTCTTCCTTCTTTATTGAGTAGAACTGCCAGTTCAAGACGCATAATGCTTGCATGTTAGACCTTTTTCCTGTAATGAAGTATACATGCTGCGCTGATGTTCGGCCTGGCTGTCGAACTCGTGGCGATAATAGACGATTTGTAAGATATCGATGGCACTTATGAAGTTGGACATTACGCCTAGATTTGGCTTGTAGGGTGCATAGGGCCTTGACGTGTATGCATTCATTCCACCGATGTCACAATACGCCGGCGGTGTTCTGCGACGCGTCGGAAAGTTGTGCTCCTTGCGCGAAGCTCTAGAAGACAGGGCGTCCTGGGCATGGTCACAATTCCACCCTGCTGTGCTCCAGGCGCGCCAGCTCCGAGGGAAGCTTCTAGGTCAAGGACAACAGAGCTGAAAGCTGATTCGTGGCAATTGAGCATCCCGGAGGGGCCACTTGCGGGGCGTCGGCCCCGACAGCCTTGCCGCCACCCGACTGGAAGTTTTCCGCGATCGACCAGCCCTCGCACGCGGGGTTGCCGGGCGCGGACGTTTGTGGAGGGTTGTTTCGATGTCGATTTTGTCTGGCTGCACATGAGGCGCATGCTTGGTTGGGCATGGCAAAGTAGAAAGCAGAAAGCGATGGAGGAGAAACAGGTACGCCTGCCCTCCAACCAATCTGCACCCATTGAGATCCCGTGTTGTTGACTGTTCACCGTGACAGAACATCGGCCCCCGCCGCCATCGTGGGGAGAGTCCACACACCGGGGTGCTCGACATTGACGTAATGGCGCAATGTCGCCGATTGTGCCCCTCCCCCACCAGGTCGGCTGGCTGGTCCCAAGGGGTCCTCCGTTCCTGATTACGTCGCGGCTTTGCGGCTTGCTTACGCTGAGCAATGGAGCGAACTCTTGCCCGGCCCCTACTCGCCGCCTGCCCACGTGTCTCGAGACTTTTCCTGCCCACGCAGCATAAAGCTCTCTCTGTCTTTCTGCTTTCTTCTTCCTTCACGAGGTCCTTGCATTACACCCAGAACTCATCCTACACACTGCCAACCGTCACAATGGCTCCGTCTTCTTTCAAGCTCAACAATGGCAGCCAGATCCCGGCCGTCGGTCTCGGTGTGTTGCCCTACTAGCTCCTGCCAGCGCCCATCTGTTCAAGGCCTTGCCGTCATTGAAGCTTGGTCCCCAAGCCTGCGTGACCGTGACCAGAAGAGTACTTATTGCTGACTCGGAACCGCCCTTTTACACAGGCACCTGGCAGTCCGGCCCCGGTGAGGTCGCCCACGCCGTCACTTACGCGCTCAAGGTCGGGTACCGGCTGATCGACACTGCCTACTGCTACGGTAACGAGGACGAGGTCGGCAAGGGCATCAAGGACGCCATCGACGCCGGCCACGTCAAGCGCGAGGATATTTTCGTCGTCACCAAGCTGTGGAACACATACAGCACTCGCGTCGAGCTCGGGCTCGACAAGTCGCTCAAGAGCCTCGGACTCGAGTACGTCGACCTGTTCCTCGTCCACTGGCCCGTCGGCATGAACCCGGACGGCAACGACGACCGCTTCCCCAAGCTGCCCAACGGCGAGCGCGACATGACCTGGGACCACGACCACGTCGCCACCTGGAAGCAGATGGAGGCGCTCGTCAAGACGGGCAAGACTAAGGCTGTTGGCGTGTCCAATTACTCCAAGGTCTATCTCGAGAAGCTCCTCGCCAAGGCCGAGATCGTGCCCGCTGTCAACCAGATCGAGAACCACCCAGCCCTGCCCCAGGACGATGTCGTCAAGTTCTGCAAGGACAAGGGCATCCACATCATGGCCTACAGCCCCCTTGGCAGCACCGGCAGCCCGCTCTTCCAGAACGAGAGCGTCAAGAAGGTCGCTGAGCGCAAGGGCGTCAGCGCTGGCACCGTCCTGCTGAGCTACCACGGTAAGTCTCTTTCTCCTGCGTCATGTTTATCTGCCTCCTGGGACGGAGAAAAGTACTGTTGCAGAAAGCTAACGGCTTATAATCTCTTTACCACAATCCTGCAGTCGCCAGAGGCAGCACCGTCCTGCCCAAGTCTGTTACCGAGTCGAGGATCAAGTCGAACCTCGAGATTGTCGACCTCGACGACGAGGACTTCAAGACCCTCGGCGAGATCAAGCTCGAGCGCTTCGTCTTCCCGCCGTTCGGCATCAACTTTGGGTTCCCCGACAAGAAGGAGGGCAAGGCCATGCCTAATGGTGTCGATGTTTGATTGCGTTGACGGTGACAAAAGGGGAAAAGAAAGTCTGTTTATATATAGATGTATGAATGGAAAAATCATATACACGCCTACTACTATTACGCTTTGACTGGTGTGGAGGATTAGCCGTTTTTTAGGGAGCCTTTGTCGCATTCCGTAAATTGGCTGAGTTGGATGAATGCCAGGACCCAACATCTTGATGAGCGACGCGACAAGCAATACTCTCAAGATTTGTACCGTGCTCAACCTTTCCACGAAACTCAACAAAAACTGATCGTGATGAATTGTCTGTCTAGACGAGTATCTTCAACGCCCTCCCCCGCCCTACTCAAATGTAATCCAAGAGACTTCCAAAAGCACATTTGTGCGACAAATACAACGTCAGCCATCGCCTCTGGTTTTCTTTGTTTTTTTCTCTATTCGCTCATGTCCACAAGCACCTTGATGACCAGGTTGCCCTGCTCGTCCTTGACCTTGCTCGCCATGTCAAACGCCTTGGGTATGTTGTCGAGGCCCTTGTACCGCTGCGTGATGAGCTTTGTGATGTCTGGGATCTTGCCGCCACCGCCACCGTTGCTGCTACTTGACGAGGAAGAGGAGGCAGTAAGCAGCTCGATGATCTTGGGGTACGTGTTCGCGTAGCGGAAGACGCCGACGAGGTCGACCTCGCGCAAAGCCGCGGCCGAGAGCGGTAGCGTCTGGATGGGGGTACCCATGCCGATCATCATGACCTTGCCGCCGGGCTGGGTCGACTGTGTGGGTGCGTTGGTTAACACAAGCTCATTGCTTTCACAGACTCTCACTGCATCACAGGTTGGCAAAGGGGAGCCGATGGAAGAGTAAAAATACGACGGGGAAGAAGAAAAGACGAAAGAGAAGAAAAAATACGTACGTATATCGCAGCCTGCATACACGTCTCGACACCGGTGCACTCAAACGTCGCCACGGCCTCGCCGACCACCTCTCCCTCTTCGGACCCGCCTGGCGCCTTGGCCGTCTTGACAAGGTCGGCCACGCCCCGCGCGTACTCGAGCTTGTCCTCGATGCTCTGCGGCCTGCCGAGCGGCACCGTAATCGCGACGTCGGCGAAGCCGTGCTCGACGGCAAAGTTTACCCGGTCGGTCTGGATGTCGGCGATGACGATGCGCTTGGGATTGAGCAGCACGCGGCTCGCGTACGCGCAGCACAGGCCCACGGCTCCCGCGCCGAGGATCAGGATCGTCGCGTCCTTGGCCTGGTCCCTCGTGATGCCAGCCCGTGAGTGGGCGTGGAAGGCGACGGAGAGGGGCTCGACGAGGGCGCCCTGCTCGAGCGAGACGTCCTGGGGAAGCTTGTGGCACCAGCGCGCCGGGTGGTTGATTCGCTCCTGCAGTGTGCCCTGCGAGTGGGGGAAGGCCTTTGCCGAGCTGCGGAAGTTCATCCCCCGGCAGATGTTGTACCGCCCGGAAGCGCACAGGGCGCACGACTCGCAGGGCAGGCCAACCTCGAGGGCCACGCGGTCGCCCGGCTGCAGCCCGCTGCTGCTGGCGGCGGCAGAGCCGACGGCGGTGACGGTGCCGGCAGACTCGTGGCCGAGGGTCATGGGCTCGCGCACGAGTATGTCGCCATTGCGGTAGTGGCCGTGGTAGTGCAGGTCGGAGCCGCACAGGCCGGTGGCCTGCACGGCAACCTGGACCTCGTCGGCAGCGGGCGCGGAGAGGGAGCGGGATTCCTGTGAGTGAGAGGGAGGTGGGAGGATTGGGTCAGTCTACGGGCTTGTCGCTACGGTCCCTCGCGTGAGGCCTGGTTGAAGAAGGGGCTTTTGGACGTACGACTCTTAGGTCCTTGGCCGCGTGGAGCACGGATGCTTTGACTTGGGCCATTGTGCTGGTTATGGTGCTCTAGGGTTAGGTGTCGAGGTTGCGGCAGTCACACTTGCGTGAAGGAATCAGAATGCACAACAGGTCAGCGAAATCCGATCAGAAACGACAACGCAAGGTCACACTTCCAGGCGATTTCATACAGTTCTCTCTCTCTCTGGTCGGCAGCGGGTGTTCTTGCCCGTGTTGCCAGCAGTGCTCCGTACCCGCCCGCCTTGCTGCAAAGTTACCCCTCCCCCACTCGTCTGCTGCTCCGCTTTCCCCAACTTTT
Source organism: Microdochium nivale (assembly GCA_026745475.1). Classification (NCBI taxonomy): domain Eukaryota; kingdom Fungi; phylum Ascomycota; class Sordariomycetes; order Xylariales; family Microdochiaceae; genus Microdochium; species Microdochium nivale. The sequence continues at coordinate 874,185 of JANTFD010000010.1, forward strand.
ATTCTCCTCCGGGGTGCAGATTTCCGCCGTCGGCCGGCCGCCACTCAGCGGCGGAATTTGCGTAGCGTGCGTCCTCTTGCGGGACAAGACCGGCGAAACGGGCCCGCCATAGCTTCGGTGTTTTTGGCCCATCTATGGCCGAGCCAACCACCCCAACAGAATGAAAGGAAGGAACGGGATCATGTAAACACGAGCCAAGCCAACAACAGCCTTGATGCATCGCTTCATCACGCAAAGACATTATCGCTTTACATGCCAGACCAAGACGCGTTTCGCTGTGACTTTTTGCGGAAGCGTGTAGCACAACTGTCATGGAATACACACAGGCAAGCAGACGGGAGGATCATACAGATTCCATAACGATGTGGTAGCCTTGACACTTCATGGAGACGCGCTCAGTGGGTCCGCGACCCATGAAGGAAGCTAAACGCGAACTGGGTTACCCGAAGAAGATACACAGGATCGACTTGTTCCAGCACTTCCTGTGTGTTAAATCCGAAGCGTGAAGAGACTGGTAACCTTGGCAGTTACGCTGTCGGGAGAGCAGCTTGGACATTGACGTGAATTCTAGTTGGGGTTTTCAAGGTTCATCAAATCGATGATTACTGATCCGCACGACTCGGTGAAGATTGGTGCTCTTATTTGTGAAAGAGACAACCGGAACAAAAACTTCTTGTGCGAGACGGCCGTCGCGAATAAGAGCAAGTCCAAAGTCATCTAGCTGATCAGGATTTTGCTGAAGCACATGGCTTTCACACCGCGTGACCTCAACCAAATGCGTAAGCACTGGATAACGATGTTTCTACGCTGGCAATCAACACACGTATTCCCAACTCATCTTACGAAGCGTATAAAACGATGAATTAGCATAGCGCGATACAAGTCATCGCTAGGCGCACAAGTTAATAGCCACATTACTGTTTGCGGCTGTAATAGTGAGACGCGTGATTTCTAAAACTTCCTTTTAGACACATTAGATGGTCTTTGGTATTATTCTTACTTTACTTTATACTGATGAGCCTCGAACTCTTTGCCCTGTATCGTTGGCTTGGCTTGACAAAAATGGCTGGGTCGATTAGTCGTGAAGGTGACAGTTTCCGTCAGGAGGTACTAAGCTTGTGACTATCCGTTTCGTGTCGACCACCGGCTGTGTAAGCGCAGATGACGTTATCTGCATGAATGGCCAGCGGCTGCTGCGGCCAATCTGAGGCGGCATAAGCGAGATCCTGGTCCAGGGTACTGCACCCAGGCAGGTACTTCCCCTCTTTGCTTTATAGAGCTCTAGGCAGTTCCATACGTGGAACTGCGTATGGGTCATTGCCAGCAAACCCAACGTCAGCTACGTTTCAGCTTATCCATCCTCGTTTGCTGAATTCCCCAACTACCAGTGATTCAGTACCTATGGACGACGACATGGGAGCCGGCGAGTTGGGAAGCATGCCAGATGTCCCCGATGAACACCTTCACTCAGAGGTACGTGTCACGAGGATAAGCTAACGGCACAACAATGCGCACACCATCATCGGCACCATGCTGATTCAAGATTCCAGGATTTGGATCCGAGGAGCGCCGCTCACGTTCTGCCTCAAGCCAATGATTCTCACCAAGGTCACGCCTCGCCAGTGACACTGGACTTCGATTATTTGGCACCTCTGCCCCGACTGAATGAACGCAAACAAGACGCTGCGCCACAGGGACCAGTAGAGACTGCCTATGAAAAACCTATTGGGCAGCTACTTCGGGAAGCCCTTATCGTTTCAGCAATACGCCCGCATGAAAAATTTCTTCCGCTCGGACAACTTGGTAGAATCGTAACTCATAGTAGAGTCCGCAATGAATTGGAACTAGCTCTCGGCAGGCCGTCCTCTGAGCTCGCACATAAGATATGGGACATCGAACACCTGTCGGAAACCAGAATGACCAGCAGGAGAAAGCTTTTTGCAATCATGGCCATGATTGAACAGGTCAGAGATGTACCAAATATTATTGCGGAGGGCTTGTTCGATGACGATTTGCCCTTTGAACTGGACACTTCGAATGAGGGACTACCATTTCTCGCTATTCGGAGGGAAGGACAGCTGCGCAAGTTGACTTTCTGTGAGAACTGGGCGAATATGAGCCACGAATACTTCGAACGTACGCAGTGGGCGGTCAATGCTCCATTCCTGACACTACAACAAAGTTGCGTGCTTTCTGTTGGTAAAACGGAAAAGCGACACCTAGTCCTCAACCAACACGATGTGCTTCCCATCATATCATGCCAGCTCTTAAGCATTAGGATGTTTGCTGATGTGCGCCAAGTCCAATTCCACCCAGATCATCACGTTTTGATCCAGCCAGACGTGAGCTTCCAATACCAATTTTCGGCCGTTTCTTTTTTCTTTCAGACCGTCGGCCGAATAATTGGCTGACCACGCACGTTTAGGGACGGAATGAAGACCGGCAAAGGTCCTTTGCTTTGAAGAATGTCCATGGAGCCGACCAGATCCAGGCCGACCGGAGGTTGCAGGAGAAACTCACACGCCAAGGGTCCTCACACCTTGTCGAGTCACTTGGCAGCATTGAGCAGGGCTCCGAGAAATACCTGATCTTACCATTTGTTTACAACAGCTTGGAAGGTATCTGGAAAGGGATGCCTGAAGACCCAAAAGCGGCCAGAGATGTCGCCGTCGGCAGATGGATGGCGTCTCAGATCCTTGGACTTGCAGAGGGCTTGAGGTTAATCCACAGGCGTAGAGAAGGACTCCATGGAGCCATCAGGCCGGCCCACATCTTGCATTTCCCTGATCTCGACCTAGATACGTCGAGACACGGGCTTGGCCACCTCAAAATCACCGACTTTGGTTTGAGCAGCTTTACAGACTCAGATGCTTCCGAGATACACCATACAAAAGATTCAACATGTCAATATTGGGCCCCTGAGTATGACTTACAAGGCGATCGAATCTCACAGGCATCTGATATCTGGGCATTTGCTTGCGTGCTCGTCGAGTTTCTGACATGGTATCTCGGTGGCCATTCTGCTTTGAACCAGTTCGAAAAGTCCAGATCGAGAGAGACTTACCGTGGAATAGTTGACACCAATTACTCCGACATGGAATTCCGTGGAACCGAACCAGTGAGAGTGACAATTTGTAGTGTCGTAGAAGATGTAGGTTGTGCCATGTTCGGTTCTCCGATAAGTCTGCCTACCCTGTTTGCTGACAACCGCTTCCTCTCAGCATCTTCAATCACTATCTGAGCTTCCAAATTGCTCAGAATTTGCACTTGACCTTATCCAGTATATCAAGCGCCACCTACTGCGAGTTCTTCCGCGCGACCGGACATCTATGGAGCGATTCGTGCCCATTTTGGTCAAATGGAACGACCGATGCTCAGATGATGAGCGTTACGTCACGGAGCGTGAGACAGACAACCCAAGGTACCCAGACGGGAGTTTCGAAAAGCAATCCGATTCCGGGTATGGGACCTTTTCGATGGGCAGAAGCCTACTGCATGGTGGACTGGACAAGATCTCCGTCGTCGACGAGGATGATTTAGAGCAAGCTGTGGAAGAGCTGACGTGCAACGACTCGACCGAAAACGACACGCTCGACAATATGACTGAATTTTCTGATGCGGGGAGTCTAACAATGCGGGAAGGGCGTTTAACCGACAAACTTATTGAAAAGCTCAAAAGCGACCTCAATATTCGAGATGTCGATCAGAGCACATCCGAGCGCCTCAAAGAAACGCTCCCAGAGCTCTTCAGAGACTTCGCCGTGGAAAACGCGCAGCAGACCGGGAGTCAATTCAGCCGAGACATGATGTTCCACGTCTGGAAGAACAAAGAGTAGGTTGAGCAGGGCATTTACAGGAATTGCACAAGCCGATAAACATACTGACGCTTTTGCATATTATCGTAGACTTCTCACAAGCTCGTTGCTCGAAGCGCTCCATGGCGGTGCGCTCAATGAAGAACACCCCGAAGTGCATGCGGATCCTGAATTGCAGCGAGAACAGCTGTTTCGGGCGACCACTTGGGCGGCAGCGATGTCAGCCATGTGTGACGATGCCAACGTCGAATATCCAGCAGATGAGCACATTTCAGAACCTGATGACGAAGACTTGATAAGCGACCCTTCTGATCATGAATTTAGCACATTAACCAATGTGCTTGATGATACTCGTGCATACCATTGGCTACTTGCAATGGTGAGGTGCGAGATGTCATTGACCCCAACTGAGCCCGACCGTCAGTCGTTGATTCGGAAGAGAATTTCAGAAAGAATCCCAAGCGGCAAAATCAGTCGCCACCGTCAGTCGCAGATTTATGAGATCACCATCGAGACACATTGGAATCCCTGGAAGTTCTTTGAGCGCCAGCAGTACAGCTCACGCCTTGAAGACACGGCCGAGAATGTCGTCGTCGTCGTTGGTTCCGAAACGAATGCGCAAGCAACAACGTGTCTGGGGTACATGACTCAAAAATGGCCCATGACCGGACAACACACCATGGACTGCTTTCTAGGTCTCATCAAGGACGGTAGCTCATTCTCGCAATGCGGTACGGCTTGAAAGATATCACGCCTTTTGTACTTGTGCTCTGGCTAACCTTTGTGCCTTTGCGTAGTTGGAACCGATGGAATTTCAACAATAAGCATGTCATTCCATAATGGCAGAGTTACTGGCATGAGTCGAGGAACACGAGCGTTTGTGACAGAGATCAGTGAGCAACTCGTGTGGCTAGAAAGCGCCCTGCAGAGTCACGATAGCGCGGATATTGTTTCGCTTGTGGTATCAGACCTCATATATTTGCCGAAACAAAATGTAGAGGAAGATGTGGGGTCTGGAACAACTTCGCCTTTGAGGCTGAGCTACACAACGACAGTGAGCTGGCATCCACTCAAGGGCGGGCCAGAGCCTGGAGAAGGCCAGTGCTGGCACGCGCTTTTTCGCTGCCTGCCAATCGTCCAAGGCTATCCTATCCCTAAGAGACTTGCAATGGAAAGCGGCCTTGAGTTGTCGCTCGATCTCATGGCAAGCTTGTCTCAAGCTCGTTATCTCAATATGTTTCGCCAGACGCCCATGATCAAGGGTTTCTCGACTTTGCTTTATCCAACGAAGCAATCCACCAGCTCGACAACTTGGCACCTATCCTTCAATGAGAACGGCAGCCACATTTCGTTCATGGAAGGTATCTCCTGCTATGCACCAACCCTGGACATCCCTAGCGTCACTCAAGGTCGTCATATACTCGGCTGGTGCAAGAAGGCAGAGTCCAGCGCAGGTACGTGGGGGACAGCGGTCTCCGGTTCGCACTCTTGAAAGCTGACTTTTCTTTCTTCACCTGAAGGAGCCCCGGGCGCTACGTATGCTGTTGAGGATTCCATGCTACCGGAAGCGGACGCCAGTTGCATATTGGGAGGAGCGAATATACACCAAGGCAAGCTCTTGAGACCAGATAACTTCCAACTTGGCGTTAAAGACATTCCCCCCCGCCTAGGTCGTTTCGAGTCAGATCCGTACTCGAGATGTCTGCAGTGGCTCCACGCCCAGAGAGTCGTTCTCTGGGACGAAGATGGGAAGCGTGGCTGGCTTATCAACGGAGTCAGTGCCTTGCTGCACCTCCTACGGGCTTACATTGCATTCACGAGCGACAGTGATTTCGGCGCGGAGTTCCTGCTGAATAGCGAAAGCCTCGCGGAATCGGCTGATGCGCACTCGGCCAAAGCTGCCGTAGAGGTGTTGATGAACGAAGACAACAGGAATCTCAGGTTGTTTCCGCACGAACCGGGGCAGCTAAAAGATCAAGTTGCACATTTCTTCAACATATTAGAACAAATGATTGTGCACCAGGGAGCCATCCACAAGCAGTGTCTTGTGGTGCCTGGAAACGAGCTATCACGGAAGCGTCTCGAAGGTTGGGACTTTTCCGAGCTTGCACAAGGAAGAGACCCTATCGATGCTCGGTCTACCGAATTACCCATCGTGGGACGGAGCTGGGTCGATCTCGTGCGATCTATCGGAGCAATGGTACTGTTTGGGCGGGGTTTTGGGGATCTCATACGACCCAGGCAGTCGACAGCATCCTGTCTTTGGGCTCGAGTTCCGCGCGAGTCATACTATCTCACATCACTTGTACGCGACATACAGGGCCTAGGTCAGGTACCTTGTCGACATAATGGGAAGCTCATGACAAGGATCGGCGCCAAGTTCGACTTGCACGTCCCAAGCAAGATTTTCGAAACATGCCGTTGTACTGCACTCAAGACGGCAGACCATGACAGCTATGTTCAAGTTGTGCTTCCAAGTGGTAGTTCTGAGCTTCTTCTTCTTAGCGAGAAGCTAGATCGACCGCTCAGTCATGATGGAGCAATCATCTTTGGTCACAACTCGGCTTTTAGTTGGATTTGGAAGGAGTTCGGACCTCCTGAAATGGGGAACCTACGGCTGTTCCGTGATCCAGAACCTCGAGCAGCGCCGTCTTTTGATAGTGGCTACTTTTCTCAAGTAGTAGGCTTGAGCCCGAGCAGTCTTCCAGAACCAGAGATTGGCATCATCTGCGCACTATCCAAGGAGCTCAAAGCCGTCTGGGCTCTTTTGGACTGCGCGAAGGACGGAGGCATGGATAACAACCCTTATGTGTTTGGACATCTCGGTGGCTACAGCGTAGTCGCTGCCTGTCTGCCGCAGGGCGAGTACGGCACGAATGCCGCCGCAGCGGCTGCGGTACACCTTGAACGAAATTTCCCGCAGCTCGAGTTTACGCTGTTGATCGGCATTGGCGGCGGCATCCCGTCAAGCACACACGACATCAGACTGGGCGATGTCGTCGTCGGCCTCCCAGCGGATCCCAAGGAGCCCGGCATCATTCAGTATGACGCTGGTAAGATGCGCCAGGATTCATTTGAGCTCAAGAGGTCGTCTTTGCAGCCACCGCCGTTGCACGTCAAGAAGGTTGTCGCGACGATGGAGGCCGACCCTAGTCCTCCGGTTATGCCTCTCGATGGCTATCTCCAACACATTGCGCAGAAGAGCTCCAAATACGCGCACCCGGGTGTCGATAAAGACGTATTGTACAAGGCTGGTAATCTCTGTGTGCAGTCCTGCGAAACTGGGAGTGCACCAGGCTGTATGTGCACACCACAAGATCGACCCCCGCGGCTCTCGACACACCCCGAGGTCCACTACGGTTCGATCGCGTCAGGCAACACGGTGGTCAAGGATGCCGCGACCCGAGATGAGCTCGCAAGGAGCTACGGCGCCATTTGTGTCGAGATGGAGGCCGCGGGCATTGCCAACGAGCTGCGGTGTCTTGCCATCCGGGGCATATGCGACTATGCCGACAGCCACAAGAACAAGATCTGGCAGGAGTATGCCGCAGCCGCGGCCGCCGCGTACGCCAAGTATCTCCTCACGCAGATGAGGAGGTCGAACTCTCAACCGCAGAAACGCAATCACGCTGGCTCGGGTAGGTCGTCGCCAGAACGGCGGAAGCGTCGTGCATGTTAGGTAGCTTGAGAGATGACGCAATGCGAGGCTGCTCTGGAAGGGTCCGAGCTCGATATCTCGCTGCGGTGTTGGGACGCCGCTGGTATGGCTTTGCTTGCAAAACGGATACCCGGAGTTGGCTGGTTGGGTTGGTTTCGTAGCCACAATTAAGCCGGGGCCGGGAGCCGGGTCCGGAATGAGGTGGATCCCAGACCCGCTGCTTAGAACGCCGGCCGACCGGCCGGCCAGCGAGTGTCCCACCCGTTCCCTTATGTCTCATTTTTGTGCACGAGTCTCGTCAACAAATACCATGTAAAGACGATCCATGGAATCTAGAAATCAGGTACGAGAAGGCGGACAGCAAATTTTCCCTACGGCTCGATCAAGAAAGTGCTAACAGTAGCGGTTAGATGTTTGATTGAAATATTCCCTAGTTGAACAGCTCGCCCAAGATAAAAATATCCATGTCAAAACTCGCCCCCAATTTCAATTAGATAGCTCGATATACCAAATTTGAATGAAAACTTTCTTTCTTACTCTTATCACGTAGTATTCCATGGGCGCGGATGTTCTAACATGATATGCCTTCAAGCTTTAACTCTTGTCGGAATCGATACAATAATAAAGGCTACAGGCCACGCGGTTCGGAATTAGGCTGATTACCTTCTTTGCACAAGGTGGGACACCAACTCGCCGTGAACCAGCGGCATCGCCTGGGAGCTTGCACTTTGATGAGAATCCTGTTGAGGAACAGTCCGGACGGACACTGCCATTTCCTCGTCATTTCCACTCCAGAACAGAGAGGAGAAAGACATGAATGGTCAGACAGGAACCAAGGGAAAGAAATAGACCAATCACGCGGGTTTCGGACATTTTCTCAACAGCAATTATATTCCTACTCTGCGGACACCAAACACACAACCAGATAACCAACTAACTCCAGTACAACCAGGCCTTTCCCATTTGATCCTCTTGGGGCAATCTCGAAAATAGGAAGTGGGGGGTCTGAGCAGCAGGCTCTAGCCTTTCCCATGTGCGTGCCAGACACGCTTAGCAGATCGTGTACTGGTCAAAGAAGCTAGGGCAGATGTAGGCGGGCTTGCAGCTGCTGATGGGGAACAGCGGCGAGTAGCTGCGGGCGCACTCGGAGGCGCTGAACAGCTCGGGGATCTTGGGAATATTGGCCAGCCTGTAGGGGTAGCACTGTTCAACACGTCCCGGGTGGTCATGTGTTAGTCGAACCGTTGAGCATGTATAAATTAGAGTCATGGGTTCCGGAGCTTTCACGACGTACGTATTCTTGGCCGTCGCGATCGACAGAGGAGCCCCAGCCGTTGAGGCAGGCTCCGATGGTGGTCTTGCCCTGCTCGTTCATGCAGGCGCAGGCCTGGACTTCCACGCGCCCTGCTTGGCGGGCCTCGATGTCGACGGCGGGAGCTGCCATGGCGACGGCGGCCAGGAGGCCGACGATGATGGACTGGATCTGCATGGTGGCGGAGGTGGTTTTTGGGGGGTTTTGCGAGTAGGCAAAGGAGCAAGTGAGTGATGGTGGGAGTAGGTAGCGAAAGACTGTGGTGATGCCGTGAGGTGAGGAGAGAAGAGGAGATGATGAGATTTGGCGGGACGCAAGTCTGAGTTATATGGTAAACCTGGACAGCAGCTCGAGAGGCTCGGGGTTGCAGCGACAGCTCGTTGAGGAAGCTCGGATGGAGTCGAGTTGCGAGTGGTTGCCAATGCCGGATGCGGCATGACATAACATGCTAATAGTAGATGGACGCATGGGCGGGGATGCACATGAGGGTATGATCGCGTCGAGGCTGCCCCGGTCACCGGGCGGGCACTTCAGCAGCCGACGGCAGTTCAGACGTTGATGCCCGCGGAGGCTGCCGGGACGTACGGGGACTGCCGCCGGTGCAATTGGCCGATAGGAGCGCAACGTCGCCCCGTGTAGCTCCGTAACGACATGGGCTGGCGATATACACTTACTCCGTAGGGAAAGCGTGCATGGCCTCGGGGGCAATGCAACGCAACGGCTACCCCAGAGGGCAGGCAGGCCAGATTCCAAGGTTGCTGTTCAATGCAGGGGAACCTCGGCTCCGACAACCACGCCTGCTCATGCGCGAGACCCTTGATGCTGCTGTGCAGGCGCAGTGGCAATGTCCATGCAGTGCTTCATGCAGTGCCTGTGACAGTTGCCAGCTCCGTCGGCAATTCTCAGCCAAGCCAACAATAGCCGTGACGCATCAGTCTTTTTTTGTTATGGAAGCTGTATTTGCGTTACTCTACTAGGTATGCAACTATTGACTGGTAATGTTCCAACACGACCAACTTTGGAGATGGAATCTCCATTTTTACGGGCTCGTCATCCTTGTCGTCATGTACAGGTCCCCCCTGCGCGGCAATTCTGACAGGGGTGTAGATTACTCTTCCCCAAGAATTCCTCATAACAGCTTCTCGCAGGTGGTCACGAGAGGAACCACTCGTCATGTCTCGCCTTGGACAGTTCGCAAGCGTCAACATATGGCCCAGAGCGAGCGCACCAAAGCCCCTTCCGACAACATCTTGATCTGGTCGTGAGGTGTCGGTTCGTCTCTATATCTCGACACTTGGTAGTCTCCGCGCGAGAGCCAGCACCTCACGGGCCCCAGCGTCACCGAAAGCCTCATTCCAGCCCTCTCGTAGCGGACTTTAGAAATCCTACGGAGGAGTATGCCGAGGCAGCTGGTCGGCTCCGAGTGAACCGGGTGAACTCTGGAGTAACCACCCCCGTCGTCGATCCTTGGAAGGCCCCCGCCCACACGACGCATAATTAAAATGTTGCCCCTGCAGCGCATGCTGCGTATTGTCAGACGAGTTGCTGTTCCCTAGAGAAAAAGAGAAAGAAACAAAAGTCATCTAGGACGAGTTCCCTTCATGGAATTCGATAGGAGCGCATATGGTTTCTTGGCGTACTGGGTCTCATTGGCTGGCGTTGCACTGCTCCAACTTTTGTCGGCCATGCAAAAATACAATCTCTCGCTCGATAACATGTGCTTTTGACAAGCATGCTGGGTCATGCAGGGTCGCGCAGGGCATAACTTCTACCGCTGTGAGGCTCAGGGGCGGGGGCGCGATATTCTGGTGGGGCGGGGTCTGACGCAAGTTGTTGGGAAACTAGGGAGAGTGTGTTCTGGAGACTACGGTTCGATCGCAAGAATGATACAAGGCTCAATGGCTGGCTGGCCGGCCGTCCGTAGGCAAAGCAGCATGCAAAATTTGCGAGACCTTGGTATTTTATCGTCGAAATGGCATGTTGACAGTTGTCGAGCTTTGGTGAAATGGGAGCAGGGTCTGGCGTTTGTCAAGATTTTAGAATCACCATGTTCTATCCACGCGGAAGCAATGCAGAGGTTTTCATAACTACTCGCCGGGCATCACCGAAACTCTCAGTCACGGATATCGACAACACGACCACGGATTGTACTGTGTTGTCTGGTGATGGTGGACTGATATTTTCTACCAGCGAAGATGCTTGGATGGCGCCTATCTTATTGATATCCCTCCTCACGTCGGACAGGGCGGCATTCTAGGCTGCTGGACCTCTCTTGAGCTCATGGTTCTTGGCCTCTCAACTTATCCGCGAGTTATAGTGACAGATGATGGCCCTTGACAACTGCTCAGTCTAGCGCCATCGCGGCATGTTCTTTTCCCTTTCGCAATATGTAGCACGAGTTTCACGATACATGGTAACTCGGGAACTTGTTGTATCTCGGTTGGTCATGGGGACGTATGTCCATCGGGAATATGTCGAAGTTGGCCGCCGCAGGGTGGAGACGGGCCTCGGGTTTTTATGCGATCGCCTACGAGTGCATGTAGGTCAGTTTCGCTACTCGGGTAGGATTATTGGTATTGATGCCTACAACGCGTCATCCGAGGCTCGATTTATATTCTCTCACCTACTCGTGGAAGGCCGAGAGTGTCTTTTGTCTGGAGTATGAGTTTATCACTCGTTTCGCTATTACGTCATGGCCGTCGCGGGCCAGGGATGCCGGCGAAGTTATTAGATGGAGAATGAAGGTTCTACAAGCAGGGAGGCTGCAGCAAAATTTGTAACATGGGCTGTTTTGCTGCTGGCGGTAATAGGCGAAATGGCCTTGCTGCATCTTGGTTTATGGCCTCGATTCTGCAGGATTCCTTCAGTTGACCTTTATAGTACGATCCATGGAGCAGCATGTGAACCTCTGCTCACTTTATAAGCACGCATCTGTCGTCTCGTAATGCCTTTTAAGTGCTGGTAGAGAGATATGTAGTTTGAATATTCGCCAGTCATGCAGCTCGTGGTGAATCACAATATCTATGTGGGAACACGCCACTGGCGTCAGTCAAATAGATCTGCGTGTTGAGTTTGGATCGAGACACCTCGACTTCTTGTTGGCTCCGGTTGTGAGACATTTCTGTGGGTGCGGAAATTTGGAAGCAGCATAGGTGTCTCCAGGCTTCATTCAATCTTCGTCAGACTCGAAGCAAGGAAGCCTGGATTCTCCACGCTTCATAACTAAAGATCACATGCATAACATTGGCCATGTGTGAGCTTGAGAAATTGCAGATCGCGGCCAAAAGTGGTATCACCTAAAGGTGCTAAGCCCCCAGCATGTAGCCGTGAGGATGATGTATCGAGATATGGAGCGGACATGGTTGCTGCAAGTGACCAACTCGACTCAACTCGCAACTCGATGCCCCCTCTCTTGCCGAGAACCTTGCGCTCACAAACAACTTCTCGTTGACTAGTAAGAATGCAATGGGATATAGAGGTCACGCCTAGGTGAAGGGTAATACGGAGCAGCTTACAATTGGCCGTTCCAGCCACAAGGAAGCGCCACAAATGATAATGGTACGAGACGACAAAGAGACTTCTCCAACGACTGGCAGTCTCGTTAGCAAGGCCACAAGCAAGCAAAATTGGCTCGCCTCGCAACTTCAAAGACTGGCTAAGCCATAAATATAGGCTGGCATTCTTGAGCCTTGGAGGACAATGATGAGTATCGAGGCGTAAAGTTGCAGCATAGAACAAGTGGAGTGCCCATAACATTGGGCGATCAATACACCGGAACTTGAGTTGTGAGGCAGACCAATCAATGGACGTCACAGTTAGTTTGAAAGATTACGAATAGGATATACTCACCCCTCGGGACGCACAAGATGGGAGGCACCATACTTTCTACTGCTGTGATGACACACATATGAGCATATGGCAAAGTCTTGTTGGCCATAATAGGCTAGATCAAGACGTACTAACAATTTGAATAAAGATATCGTCTTGTTTCAAGCCTAAGAATCATTCCGATTGCTATACAGAATTGGCGAACCATGGTGGTTGCCAAAAGTTCATCAATGATTCCGAACGGCTCGCTGACACGACTCTGACGAGGATACTGGCTCGTTCTTGCAAATAAGAAGACATCTGGGGTCGGGGCAATCTCGGCCACGCGTGCACGAGTCTCCCAGATAGCTCATCTTTGCTATCGACCAACTTCTACCCATCTCTAGTGTACCAAAGCCTTTGGCCGTTCTTAGGGGGGTGAAGACAATAATTTCTGCACTGGTCCCAGCCTACCCTTTCGACACGCCCACTTGCTCCTCGCCTAGCGGCGCTGTCGCCGTTGCCCTGGTTTCATTGTTTTGCCGACAACCATAGATCAGCGCCACAGGCCTGATTTGCACTACGTCGCAAAGACAGGTGCCTCACATTTTTCAAGACCTATTTTTGCCTCTCAGGCCTGGAGTTTTGATTGCTGCAAACACGGCCGCATCAATCATCTGCTTCCTGCAACGCTGCTTCGCAACTTACTCTCCTTCCCTCACCACCCTTCCTCATCTCCTCATCATCACCATCTTGCACAACATGCCTCGCGCTCCACGTGGCTTCCTGATGGACTACCCTCGCGCAATCATCAACGCCATCTGCCGTCGGAGCATCAAGAGGCTTGAGGCAGAAGACCCTGCGGACAACCCTAACCTTGAATATGAACTGGCCGGCCTTCGCAACCTTCTCAACGGCGACAGTGACAGTGCGCACTCTGACGTCGGCCAGAGCAGCGCCAGCAACACCAGCTCCAGCACGCTCGTGAGCATGGCAACAACTGCTTTTTCTACCTCGGATTGGGAGTTCATCTCGCGCGGCTCGAGCTCCGTCTCTGCTGCAGCCTCCCTCGCTGAACCTGTCCGGGTCTCGACTAACTGCACCATTCTCGATCACGATGACGAGGATCTCGTCGCCATCTACGCCCCAGCCGCACAAAACCTAAAGCTCGACAATCTCAAGCGCGCCATGTACATTGACACCAGGACCGCCCGCCTCCTCGTTACTAACCCGGTGGTGACCTTGGCCTTTGCCCACTACCAAAAGCATTTCCTCTCCTCTCACGCTGACTCCGAGCCTCCCCTTGCCGATTCAGTCGTCGAAGCCTGGAAGCTCATCGATCTCTGCTAGAGCCAGACGATGATGGCGCCTCCCGACGACGATGAAGACTTCGATGGACTCCCGCGAGACGTCAGCTCCCAGCACGCCCTCGCACACTGGTGCGCAAGGTTCGTCTGCCAGGGGGTGCTATGTCCCCAGGTCGCCCTCGCGTGCTTCTTCGTCATCACCGTCAAGGAATATCTCTACACCACCCAGGGACAGGTCTACTACCCCCGCAAGAGTGGCATGTCCGAGATCGCCCTGGTCGTCGCCCTGGTCGACGGCCTGCTCTCCTGGCTTCACGAGAGTGCCCAGCTCGGTGGTCTCGAGTCTGACGAGCTCGAGGGCTTCATGGCCAGAACTCACTACAATGACCCGGTCGAGGCGGTCTGGCGTGCAATGCATACCTAACTAGATTGCACCTGTCCGCGATCGGAACCTTGGAACGATGTCATATGAAAAGATTTGTAAGTAGCTTTTGCTGATCGTTTTGGACATGTTTCGAGGGGTTGACCATTTGTTTCGTAGGAGATTTTCTTCCAAATAGCCATTGGACAACTAGTGTGTTCCTCCCTCCATATCGCGCTTTTGAGACTTTTTATTCAGCCATTTCACAAGGCGGCCACAAGAGATGCAAGTACTCCTATCGTCTACACGGCCAAGGATTTAGACAAGATCCCAAGGCTGACTAGTGTGCTAGCAGGTCTCATTTTGAGAAGACTCCAGATCAATCAAGTCGACAGGGCTGAGTTTCTCAACTCCCACCGTCTTGGTTGATATTCGGAACCAACAAGCGACCATAGCAATCATAACAGCATTGGGAATATCTATGACTTGGGATAGGCATGTGTGTCATTCTGCACAACATATTGAGCTGGATCGAGCTAGGGTTGAATTCCTAAAACCCCAAGAAGGAGACTACATGCTACATACCGCGGGATACATGGGCTGAAGGCAATTCCACCTCTGCGAACTGTCCCCATAACTGGCGATATTACCACAAATGCAATGAAATAAAAAACTGTCTTCAGAAGTTGATGTCTCCGTTTTGTTTCGTGACTACTGTAAACAGACTTGTGTGTCCCCATGGGCTAACCGGCTTGCCTTCTCCACAATCTCCAACTGACCCCCCATTGCCATGTGCTAACTAACGGGAACCTTCGCCGAAAATGACCCCGTCAACCTGCGTCTCCAGCGTGATCCCCGCAGTCCAGTCCATAGCCGACATTCTTCGCCTGCGGGGTGACGACGGGCAGCACACGCCGACGCTGAGAGCTGACGTCGCGGGGCTTGCAGGGTCCGATGACGGCTGGCCCGCGGCGGTGGCTATTGCCGCTCCTCTCT
The DNA here is from genome assembly GCA_026745475.1 of Microdochium nivale. Lineage (NCBI taxonomy): Eukaryota > Fungi > Ascomycota > Sordariomycetes > Xylariales > Microdochiaceae > Microdochium > Microdochium nivale. The sequence goes on from JANTFD010000010.1 coordinate 889,441, forward strand.
GCGTGATCTTTGGCTTTTGCGGATTTATTCTGTCTTTGCTCTTCAACTCCGACCTTTTGCAAGCCTTGCGAAACTTTCTATTCAGTCCTTGTATCTAGCGTTGCACAACACGTTCAGAAAGTCCGTCCGAGATTGCTTCAGAGCTACACGACTACATAACCCGAGACGACTCCGAAAATCTCCATTCCGACCTGTTTCGAAATGGCTACTGAGGCTCTATTCTCGCTCAAGGGCGAGACGGCCCTCGTCACCGGCGGCACAAGGGGTATTGGCCAGGCTGTCGCCGTAGCCCTGGCCGAGGCCGGCGCCGACATCATCCTCGTCCAGGTTCGTCCAGGTCTTTTTATTATCCTCACAACCATAACAACCTCTCCAGGGTCATGGAACTGACACACCCACCCTTTTTCCCCTGTAGCGCAACACCTCGGCCACCGAGACCGCCTCCCTAATCCAGGCCCTCGACCGCAAGGCGCACATCTACACCGCAGACCTGTCGTCGGCGTCCAACGTGGCGGGCCTGGTCCCAAAAATCCTCGCTGACGGCCACGAGGTCCGGATCCTCATCAACTGTGCGGGCATCCAGATCCGGCACCCGTGCGAGGTCTTCCCGGACGCCGACTTCGCCGCCGTCATGCAGGTCAACCTGGGCACCGTCTTCACCCTGTGCCGCGACGTCGGCGCGCACATGCTCTCGCTCGAGCCGAGCGCCGTCACGGGCCGCAAGGGCAGCATCATAAACTTTGCCAGCCTGCTCACGTTCCAGGGCGGGCTCAATGTCCCCGCGTACGCCGCGAGCAAAGGCGCCGTGGGCCAGCTGACAAAGTCGCTCGCCAACGGCTGGAGCGGCAGGGGCATCACGGTCAACGCCATCGCCCCCGGGTACATCGCGACTGACATGAACAGGGCGCTGCTCAACGACCCGGAGCGGCTCAAGAGCATCAGCGAGCGCATCCCCGCCGGCAGGTGGGGCCTGCCCGACGACTTCAAGGGCAGCGTTGTGTACCTCGCGAGTAGGAGCTCGGCGTATGTCAGCGGGCACACGCTGGTCGTTGATGGTGGCTGGATGGGTAGGTAAAGAATATAAAGTACTGGTGCGAGCAAGAGGACTGGAATCATCGTGAAAGGACGTTCGTTCTATAAATGCGACCGAGGGCTTGCTCGAAGAGATGAGGGCACAGGGAACTGCTTTGGGCGGCGCCTTTATTCATGCAACAATGGTTTTGCTTCTTGTTCATGTCGTCGCAGAGCTCTGTTTAGGGTCTTCGGCATGGAAAAAATTGTCGAGGTCGACGACAAGATGTAGTGTCACGATCACAGCGAAGAGTAAAACGCAAGAATTCAAAGGAACACAATACGCTTTAAATGAGAGAAGTAGCAATGGCTTGATATTAAGGTACTTGGGGTATCGCGTTCCTGACTCCAAAGAAATGACGTTCTTGTAGCCTTCCTGTTCTTCCGAAAAGCACGCAGCTAACTCTCCCAGCCCGCCCTACAAGATGTCAAAGTCGTGGCTCTCGACATCTGTCCAGTCGCTGCCGCACACGCTGACAGACGACATGAAGTAGGACTGCCGCGTGCTAGCCCCGACGCTGCCCACACGGGTGAGGCCGACTTTGCCAGAACGTGTCCTTCGGACGACTCGCTTCGTGCTGTACCAGTTGCTCTGCTCGCGGATCCTGACGTGGCACCTACAGTTAGCATTCATCCATGCTAAGGGCTTGTGCATCTCGACTCTCCTCGCGGGCCTGAGGCGCGCAAATGATGCCAGAAGATGGGACCGTTCCCCGGCGCGGAAATCTGCATCAACAGGTGCCATCTTTGACACATTCTTTACTACTATCTCTGGTCTCACCTTCTACCGTGCAGTTCGGATCTCTGCTCTGATTTCCGCCGCATATCGCCCCTGAAGACTAAGAGATGTACGTGGAGAATAGCAAAGACTTACTGTCTCTGAAGCAGGGCAATGTTGAGGCGGACGAACATGGCCCGCATGCGCTGGTCGTCGGTCTTGATCATTGCAAACTTGGATGTGGTTCCCGCACGGAGAGGACTCGATGAACGTAGTACTTGGGAAGGCGTCAGATTGATTGCGCAATGCCCAGAACGCGCCGAAACGCTCTTAGAGCCAAACAAGTATTTGATCTGACGTACTCAAGATATCGATATGTTTAGGCCGATGTGCTTTCGAAGTGGGGGCTTGGTGCGCCTCCGGGGCTGGCTTGGGGAAGTCCGGGTCTTGGTGCTTGACACCGGTCCGAGGAGTTGGGGACAGCTCGTGTGATGGAATCTGTTATTGGTAGGCTGAAGTGAGATAGCGGATGACGAAATGCGCTGGAACGAGACGGAGTGAAGTATTCAAGGTCGGTTGGAACAGAGCTGGAGGAGGTTGGAAACCTAGGCTAGGCGGCCAAAACCGCCTTTATAAATGCGACAACCTCCACGGCTTATCAGTAGTCGCAGGCCTTGCCGTAGGGATGAGGCTGGAAATGGAAACACGACCGTTGGCGGGATCGGGGTGTGGCTTGCATCGTTTGGGCAGTTTGTATGTGACATGTGGAGGGCCGGTGATTGGATGATGTACATGGGCATGGACAGGGACATGAAGGTAGACGCAAGTGTGGGGGTAAAGGAACGCATAGATCAGAGTCGAGTCGCTTCGGGGACAGAGACCGAACCTTGGTCAGATGCAGGGAAGCAATATTAGCCAAGAGCTTGAGCTAAAGCCGAGAGCTGTACTTATCTTGCACAACTTGATTGTTGGCTAGGCTAGGTTTGATGTAGACGTTGCCATGATTCGAAGTTTGTTCTGGGACGTTGGGCGGGCAGTTGCCAGCAGCACAGCAGGGCCATGTTGAGAAGCTGTCGAGTGCTGACGACACTATGCGTGACAGAAGGGGGAAGTGACGGACGTTGAAATTAGCATGTGAAAGCAGCGCCGGAAATGGCTGGGCCCGCCCGGCGTCAAGTCCTGGCTGGGTCCGAGATAGAGGTCTGGTTTTAGCAGCGACCCAGTCATGTCGAGCTGATTCGTGCAGTACTGATGACATCGCTGCAGGTAGACGCGAAACCGTGCTCCCGATGTTGTCCCGGGCCTTTCTTTTTCTTCAAGTCCGGCTAATCGTCATCTGTCTAAAATCTAGTTACGGCGAGTCGAGAGCTTTCCGGCCTTCTAATCCAATCCCATGCAATATCCATCGCAGAAACGCCAAACACGACGCATGTTTCGGTCTGAACTCCTTCCTCCATGCCATCTTTCCCCCGCATTGACCATTCATCGTCTGACCTCGTTCGTCGGCACGGGACGTTGGCAGCTTGTGCTTGAATGTTCTAGGCGCATTCAGCCTTCAAATCTGCCATGTGCCGCATATCGGCGCAATGCCACCACCCGTGTCAGAGATCCCGGCTCATTGTGTCTTCGTCTGAGTCTTGCTTTGCTCGCCCTCGTAGTAGTGCGCCATTTCGAGGCCAGCCCTGCGGTAACCGCACTTAACGTAGAAACCTTCGTTGTGCTCGCTGCAGTCTAGAATGGTCTTGTAGCAGCCCACCTTCTCACCAATGTGGTCCAGGGCCTGAATGATGCGCAGACCAAGCTTCTTGCCCTGCTGGTCCTTGGCCACGGCGATGTCCTCAATGTGACCCACGAGACCGAGGCTATGCACACTATTGTCCGAGCGGTCGGGTCAGCCCTTGGAATCTCCAGACGTTCATTCGCCTTCATTATGTTCTTGTCGGCGTCTAGTCCGTGTCGCAATTCCCACTAGCCACTGACTCACAATTTTCTCTCGACGAGCAGAGCGCCAGTGCCCACGACCCGAGTGCCGTCGTCAATGACAAGGATGTAGTTGGAGTCGGATTTCTTCATCCACTCGTACCGCGTGGCGAAGTCCTCTTTGGAGATGTCGCCGACCGTCGTCAAGACGCGCAGACAGTCGAGGAAGCCAGCATCGTAGTCGGAGAGGCGGAGAGCGCGGGCGGTGTAGCCCTCGGGAAGCACCTGCAAGGTGGTCTCGGGGATGAGCTCGTTGGAAAAGAGACCCTGCTCCTGGTCGGCCATGGTGTCTGTGTCTGCGATTGGGCGGTGTGATGTCGCGTTATTGTGGCGAGAGAGTTGTCTAGAGGATGTTGGAAGATTCGGGGCTGTTGAGAGTGTGTAGATCTTGAAGCGTCGCGACAACGACAGGGCGGGATCGAGGGGGTCCTGGAGCAGCGCCCCTGACTAGCAAGCTGAGACTCGTATTGGAGGGACGCTAAAGCGGGTGCCCTGCCTGGGCATCTTCAAGCACGGCGACGGAGCCTTCATGCTGGGCGACACAGCCTCAACAGCCTCGATACGGCGTAGACTGTGGTCTACGCTACCCATGCACAAAGGCGGTGCCTGCATGCAATAGCGAAGCTTCGCATCTGCGAGGGACGTTGACGTCACCAGCGCGGGTGTTGTTCCTGGATGCATCCCTGCCCTGGGCTTGCTGCACCCAATCCTTGTTGTTCGGCAGTGGCATTCTTGCACTCATCTGCAGCTCTCCAGCCAAGGATCGAGCTGGCAGTCTGCCCTTCTTGGGACCATGCATGGGATCTCGAACGCAGAAAGTGCTGAAGTGAGTGAGCTGCTCCAGTACAAGGGCGGACGGCTTGCGGTTTTCCTTGACTTTGACTCCAGCAAGTTGCCTGTCGGGAAATGAGCTCTCTGGAATGCGAATCTCACCCGTACCAGACCTGGGTGACCGACCTCGAACAGGAGGCTAGTATCTATCAATCACATGTCAACGGGAGGAGGGGCGACCTGCCGCCACTAAGCATCTGGTGCGTGGCTGGACATGTGTGGACAGGAGAGTCGCCACGGCCAAGATTCTGAGTCACCATATGCATGTCTTTGTGCTCGCAGCCACCCGCCGACGGCGGCGACGACAGAGGTAGTAGATTGTTGGCGAGGATAATGTTGGCGAGATGAGAGGCAGAGGTCGTGGGGTGGCCCGGGAAGGCCGGCGCGGATCGCGATTAGGTTGAGGCGTGGGGTGCAGCTGATCGCCCCCGGGAACGTCTGCAACCCGCCCACGCGACCCTCCCTTTAAGCCAAGCTTCCCCAGTGCGCCCCCAACTGTTGTCCCGTCATCATGCGGGCGACTTCAACCTTCTCGGAACGTGTCGTCTGGAAACATCTTGGAAATCTGTTTTTCTCATACCGGCATGCCTCTTTAAGAAAACTCTCGTAAAGAGCATCTGACCATGGGCACCAAGACACTCGGAGTCGACACCATATAAATACATCAGCGACCAGACAGCAGCAGCAGCAGCCCGTCACCACCACCACCACCACCACCATGGAGCAGTCCCAAAGTCAGGCAGATGCCGACCTTGTGCTGGCCCATCTTCTCGACGACTACGATTACGACAACAATGACGACGAAATCAGCACCCCTCCACCACCACCCTCGCCGGGAGCCCCTTTACTGCCATATCCCATCGCCAATGCCGTTAGCTTCGCCACTCGTTCAACGTCCATGGCTCTCCGCATCGGCACTTTTGTGGGTGGCATCGGCCTCGGGGCTGCTAAAGTCACCACCCTGTCCAGCCTTGAGCTTGGCCGAGGTATCATCGAGGGCATCATTAGCAAGACCGGTCGCAACGTTGTGGCACGCTCACGGTCAGATCTCGCCAAGACAGATGCCGAGACTATCCTCGAGCGGAGCCTCGAGGCTCTACATGCAACCATGTCCCAGGTCGTTTTCTGGACCACGGCAGGATTTTATCTCACCAGGTCGAGCATTTCCAACGTGTCCACCACCTCTCAAATCTTGCTTTCGGTACTCGACCAGTTCTTCGGCTCCACAGACTCATCCAGAGCAATCGCCAGCATCATCACCCTTGTTCGTCGCGAGTTCCAGAACCCTGCCACTGGCGTGCCAGGTGAAAGAGTCAGCGTCACAGATCTTGTACTTGGCACTCTCGGTCTTGCATACCTCCAGGTGTGGTGTCGGAAACTCATCAGAGAAGAGGCTCGCCGCCTTGGCCAAGAGGAGGTCATCTGGGATGTCGTCGTGTTGGATGGCGAGAGAGTCGACGTGAATCACGACAGCTTTTATGGCACACATCCCGGTCAGGCCCAGCTTGAACGCGCCAGTGGCGATTACGATTTCTCACTAGAATCGAGTGATGAAGACGGACTACATGAACATCAGCTCAAGCAACAGATTCTGAGATCACTTCCCAGAAACGCCGACGTTTCTATTTCCACAACTACGACCGTCAACAAAACCGTGACAGTGGAGGTCAAAGGGCTGCACAAGCTGCCGCCTCAGATTAGTCTTCCAGGCCTGGACATGGTTGAGAATGAGATATACGAGCCGAGCAGGCCAGGCTCGCCAAGTTCAGAGGCAACCTACAAGTTCGTGTATCGATCTGTCCAGAACAGGGCCAGGACCCATGAGCGACCACAGTCGGGCCAGGAGGAAGAACGCCTCTGGAGTCTTCCAGGATCCGAGAACGAAGAGGATGATGCTCTGCAAATTGGGAGTTCAAAGGCAGTTACACAAGAACAACGGGCACCCAAGGTCACGCATAAGGATGGGGTTCCAAACATCACGCAGACAAGACCTGAATCTCTTAGCCCTGTAGCCGCCGACCCCAGGCTCAGCAACGAAAACACCGCGAACCAGAAGAAATCCAGAAAACCCCTGGTTGATGAACGCCCGCCAAGTCGAGTCACCAAGCAGGCTCGTAACACGAAGGGGACCAAGAAGCAGGACGAAGGCGAAGTGGCAGGTCCTTCGGCCGTCAGCAAAAAGCCAGGCATTAAAGGCGTGTTGAAGACAGGGTCAGCTGCGTCCTCTGGCAACTTGCTCAACAACGACCAGCCATCAACGAGCAGTAAAGCAAAGTCGGCATTTAAGCCGCCATGGGGTAGCAGAAAGACATCGCAACCAAAGGCGATTACTAGTGCCCCCGTGAAAAATCCTGCGCCTTCACGGAATTCGCTTGCACCCCCACGCGAGTCTCCTCGCATAGCCCAGAGAGGCGCGCCAAACTTCTTTACCTCACAGGATCTCACAGACGTGGATGGCCAACTGCATCTTCACGACAATCCGTCGGCGTCTAGTCTTGTCTCTGCGTCTGAGAGAAGACGCCGCAATTCCGTCGTCTCGCAAACCGAATCCTTCTCGATGCAGTCAAGTCGTCCCGGTTCCCCAAGTATTTATCGGGTCGAGCAGAGAGGTCCCTCGGGGGGTCATCTCGCCCATCGCTGGGACGACGCCCGTGAAGAAAACTCGGGCAGAGGCCAAGTACGGAACCGATCACACATGTCTTACGCGCCCAGCATTCAGACCATTAGAACATCGACATCTCAGACGTCTTTGATCCTCTCTACCTATAATCATAAGAGTGCCTACAACGACTCCGAGAACGTCGACACTCTACGCCGTACAGGCGTGATCGATGGCATATTCCCCAGCTTCCACATCCTGCGAAACATTACCAGATACAGTCGGTACGCGTCAGCTGCGTATGGTTCGAATTTTCTTCGATACATGGGTATCTCCAAGGATATGCCAATCATGAAATCTGCAGACGAAACACATACAGACGTCCGCTACTTCACTCATCATACTGGCTTGTCAACCGAAAGCGTCCTCCTGTCATCCTTTGTTGACCCGCAAGGCGGTTCGGACTCGACTGGCTCGACTGATACAGGCATACCACTTGTGCATACCATTGCGGTTGATGCAGAATCAAAAGCAGTGGTCCTTGCGTGCCGCGGTACTCTGGGATTCGACGATGTCTTGGTTGACATGATGTGCGATTACGATGAATTGACTTGGCGTGGCAAATCTTACAAGGTGCACAAGGGCATCCATGCATCAGCACGGCGCCTCCTGTACGGTGGAGATGGACGAGTGCTCCTGACACTGAAAGAAGCCCTCGAAGAGTTTCCTGACTACGGTCTCGTACTCTGCGGCCACTCCCTCGGCGGAGCGGTCACCGCACTGTTGGGCGCAATGCTTGCAGAGCCGGCCACTTCTGGGACAGCTTTCGTGACGTCTGCCCATCAGCATAAACGACTATTGACCGAGAATTCAGGCACCACTGCTTCTCCACAGATCTGCCTCCCCTCGGGGCGCCCAATCCACGTTTATGCCTACGGACCGCCGGCCACCATGTCGCCATCCTTCCAGAAAGCTACTAGAGGACTCATCACAAGCACCGTCCACGGCAACGACCTTGTTCCATATCTTTCCCTTGGAGTGCTGCATGACATGCAAGCTGTTGCCCTGGCTTTCAAAAATGACAATAGTGAAGCCAAGGCCGAGGTGCGGCGACACATCATGCAAGGACTCCAAAGCGGGCTTGCAGACAAGTGGTACAATAACGCCCCGAAAGCGGCCAGCGGCGAAGAGGAGCAATGGGCTTTTGCTGCGCTGAAGACGCTGCGCGCGAGCATGATGAGTTCCAAGCTCCTGCCGCCAGGCGAAGTCTTCTCCGTCGAGTGCTCAGCTGCACTGCGGAGGGACGCTTTCCTTCGAGCTCCCGAGGAGCAAATCGGCCGCCCTGCGACGAGGATCGTGCTCAAGTACATCAGAGATGTAGAAACACATTTCCGGGAGATTCGATTCGGCGCGAGTATGCTCATGGACCATAGCCCTGGTAGGTATGAGGATGCGTTGAGGCGACTCATGCTTGGTGTGATCGGTCAATGAGCACAGTGAGATCTTTTTGTCTGTTTTGGATCTCCTGCAAAGTCCTTCATCAACTGTATTGTTGTCTCACGAAGTCCGTGTTGGCCCATAGTCTGAAAGGTTTTAGCCCGATTTAATGCGATAAAGAGTGGTTATAGAGTAATATACGTTGATCGATAACAACGACGGAATCTTACAGTGGCGGAACCTCTATCCATGTCATTTAGTGTGGCCTCACGGCAGGACAGAAAGTCCCCTTTCTTGCCGATAGCGACTGCATGTCTTTACTCCAGCCTGTAGGAAATGATTTGCTTTAGAGTGTGCACGTATGGCTGCGTGTGTGTCCCTCTCTCTCTTTGTGACGCGGCGGCACTGGGTTGGTCAGTTTTAGTATATTAAGTCACTCGTGCTCAGTTAGTACAACGGGACTGTCAGACAAGTCAAGATAAGCAATTAATCAATCACATTGAGGCACAAGTGAGAAATGTGGAACGAGTTTGTCGGAACGAGACGACATGGCGAAGACCTCTGCGGCGTGTTGCAAGACTGTAAGTTTGGACAATAACAACGAGTTTCCATCTCCATGCTCCGTTGTTTGCTGGGCATTCAGAGAATAGAGCCGTCCGTGCTGAAGACAGAGTTGGGCATCGCGCCTCCACATAGCTTCACAGACGGACTCGGCCTCAGACAAAGAAAGGAAAAGTGGGAAGCAGCGAAGGCTCGAGGAAGATCTCCGGCACAACGGAAGGCTCAAACATGAATTTAGCGGTCGCAGTCAAGTCCACGCTCGCCACCATTGATTTGCTCGACTAGGCAGGCATCGACATCGACAACAACACCTCGATCCACGAGAAGAGCGGCTTCAATCTACAGAAAGACCAGGTCTCTTTTGATAGCTACCACCTGTATACATCCCATTTAATTCTCTCTCGAATCATCCTCGAGCTAGGCTGCCGAGCGGGCAGCGATCTCGCCAGGAGGAGAGACTGGATCGCGGCTTTCGAGATGGAGATATCGCTCTTGTCGGCGAGACATGAGCACGACTTCCACGCAAAGGTGGCCCGGCTACAGAGAGAGCTACTGGTAGACTCTGAGTCAGCAGGACTTGTCGTACGAGCAGCACCTGCCCAACTCGGTGTGGGACAGGGCCATGAGACCTCACTGCTAGAGATCCTAATCGGCGGTGGCTGCCAGGCGCAGGCTCGCATGGGCAGCAGCGTGTACCGGTAGAGGATCTTACTTACGCTGCGGACGTTTATGCCGCTAGGTTCTGAGAGCTGCTGGCGAGCGAACTCTTTTTGCCCTGATGAGGTTTTGGTGAAGAAGGTCGCTGCTGCGGACAGGGACGGAGGACGCAGGCGGCGACTGGTGGAGGTGGCGATGAAGTCGAGAAGGGCGAATTGCCATGGCTTCTGTTAATGCTCAAGATGGCCTTGTAGTATATGATGGCGTGGGACATGACCTAGTCTTGGCAGTTGCGGAAACAGCTACTTCAACTTCCAAGAATGTAGTGCAGGTTTGGTGTTGTATATTGTGCCTAGTTCTTGTCATTTTAGGCAGGCACGACCATGTCCAACATCGACTCACAGTCTCCAGAAGTTTCAATTGTTCCTTCCCGGCAAACAAGATCTAATTGACTCATGCTCGCTCACATGACAAGCAATGATGATGCTGCCTTGACTAACGTCCCCAGGCCAGACCATAGTCATCCAGCTCCGGAGATCTCACGCTCGCACATCCACGCCCTCTCCGTATCAAGCCTACAGCTTCTCCCTATTCCGCCATAATACCTCTTGCCCACAACAACGATTTACTTGTCTCACGAGTGCCAGCATAAGCCTCAGTACTACAAGCCAAGCATTCACAATAGCCCAGAAAGTCATGGACGATCCCACTAAGCGCAAGGCAGCGTCCACGCCACGCCCTGCCAGCCCAACAGTGGGCTGCCGGGAGACAGACACGGAGGTCCAACGCAAGGCCACCACATCAAACAAGAAACCGTCTGAGACAGAGACCAATCGGACGTACACGAGAATCAGGATGACCAGCGATGGAGACGCCTACATACCTTTTGGTACGCCCGTTGTATCAGCAACCATGGCGTCTGACTGCCAGTCGTTCATGAAATTGTGCTGACGCATATACAATCTACTACAACGTGTAGGTTCTTGGGCGATGAAAGGAGAAAATAAGGCTTCCAGCACAGAGCGCCAGTACACTGCGCCACGTGCTCAGCCGAGCAAGGATGCGGATTACGCAAAAACGCCGGCAGCTCCAGCCAAAGACGAAGACGTTTTAATCACCCGCAATGGTACGAATTAAGAGAGAGGAATCACCTTTCTCGCAACGATAAAGGCGAATCACGTGCTCTAATAATGCAGGCGGTGCCAAGGTAGGCAACAGTGTCTACGAAAGCCGTTGAGCTGGATGTGCATTCGTGGTGACGACTGTATGAGCAGCATATTGCGGACAGATGAAGATGCGCAAGATTCAGGATCTGAAGCTTAAGAGCGGGTTGTTCGAGCTTGTTCAGCGATACAGCGGTCAGTGAATGAGAGTGAGGCTTTCCTAGTAGCCACGCCTTGAAACTTGTGAAGCGAGGATCTGAACACATCAACTGTATCTGCTCGGTGATTGTAAACATTTCGGCATAAATTGAACTATTGATAAGAAAGGACTGACAGAGGATGTCCCCCCTGACCCGTCCTGAGATACATTGGCTTCTTAGGGTCGTTCGCCAATTTGCCTTCTGCTCAGGCATCGACCGTAGATCTTGCAGATTGCCTCATCTAGGGTGTGTATGAACTTCATTGTTTGTGCGAGGATGAGAATTTGCTGACTGGAAACTATAGCATGCATAAGCTTCCGACATAACATCACTGGGGTTGTCTAATTGAAAGAGTGGTCGATCCAGGCAATTCCGACCCAGAGAGGAAAACTTGGTTGATCTCAAGACAACTAGCGAAAAGTCCCCGATTTCAGCAGCCCAATGAGTCACCTTCCATGCAAGCTTCCCTATAGGCCTGCTCATTGACGGGACACTCCCGAGAAGCCCAACAAGCCTTCTAGCTTGAGGTACGCCGCCCTAAGACTTGATAAGCATTTGCCAGTGATTGCGCGGTGTCACTTGTCCTACAGCCGGGTACCTGAGCCGTCCAAACATCGCGATGCGATTCGGCACATGTCAGCATTGACCCATTCCTCCCAGAGAGCATCGCATTCTCGCCTTCGGACTAGGTCGCAGGCGCAAACGTCGCGGCTGGCATGCCAGCAGCCTTCAACCACACCGCCCAGGAACATCACCACCATGCAGCAGATTGCATAACCAAAGAGGGGAAAATGCCACGACGAGAATCAAGGTTCCTAGGTCAGCAGCCCATACGCACCAGCATGCACATGCAGCAACATATTCGCATCTCATTCGTTGCAAAGCCTGTGGCCTGCATGGGCCTTGGTCGATTCGTGTCGGTCTGCCCAATCGAACGCCAGCAGAGCAGCCATGGGACAGCCAGATGCCAGGCACACCACCCACACTCGATATCCTTCGCACCAGCTCTGGTGGTCATGAGGACAAGTAACAGTGGTAACTACTTGCGTGCTATGTGCCGGCTACGGCTTGCAGAGGAAGCGTCGTGCTTTGACATGCTAAAGAGCGCAATCAGCAGGAAAACAACCGCTTATCTGCCGAGTTGTTCGCCCTAGAATACCAATAATACGACCAGGCATCCATTACTCGCTCTTTTTGTTCGCGGATGACTTCTACTGCGTGATCTGATCTACTCAACCATATTATTGATCGCCTTGTCCTGTCAGTCATCACTTCTCTTACAACGAACTTTTCACCACTAGCGAATTGTGGCAGCCAAATTGATCCGCTGAATCTTAGTCGCTGGTCAGATCACCCCACCCAATAACGATCGCGACAGGATCTCGAGTAACAACCGGAGGAGGCCGAGAACGACGCGCGAAACAAGCGGCTCGACAACATAAAACACAGAGACCACTTAGATGATGTCCCTGGCCTACCTTTGACCCCAAAGAAGCGTTCAGCGCGTAACAAGCGGCACTCGCCCGAAATATCAGCGCAAACTCGGCACAGCCAGCACAGCCGTCACGACCGACACGTTCGAAATGCCAGCTGTCCAGGCTCTGCTAGAGCATCGCGATACTAGTAGTGGGCAGATACCGGCCGATCAGATTGGCATCATCGTCGGCTGCTGCCTGGGAGCCCTTGTGCTCGTGCTGCTGGTCGTGTGGTGCGTCCGGTCATCGCGCCGACAACGAGCCTGGCTGCAGGCCAGCAGGGACGAGGAGGACGAAATAGACCTCGGGGAGAGCGAGGCCTCGAGCAGGCGGACAAGCCGCCGCCGGCAGCACGAAGCCTACAGGGTGCACGCAGAACGGATGCAGCAGATGCAGCAGGTGCGGCAGTGGGAACAAACGCAGGCTCAAGAACCGCCGAGGGCGGCGACGCCGCCGTTTCCACGTTCGATCCCACCACCAACTCTGCGGCCTGGAGAGACGCCAGTGTACCGCGTCAAGCGTCCGGAGCCAACTTACAGCTCGTGGCAATATGCCGCTCGCCAGCAGAGGGCGGATATATATCGCGGGTATTAATTCGGTGCGGCGAATGGCTTGCGGCTTAGAAATAGTAGGTCGTTAGAGCCGAGGACTTGAAGATCTTGAGGAAACTTGGAGGGAGGTGCCATGCCATTGATGCATCGACTGAGGCCGATGTCACTCATGTGTGCCTCGGCTCTTTGTCTCCTCAAGGCGGTTAGATGATCAGGACTAGCAGTAGAGGTAGTACCGGTCGCGTCTCCCAACAGGCTGATATCGAAGGCAGAAGTCGCGGGGTTTAGCCGCGATGAGCCACAGAAGCAAATGTCATCGAGAAGGGTCTGCCGAGCCATTCTTTCCCGGGCGAAATGCAGCAAGACTTGCCCGGTGTTGGAAAAAGTGCATGTGTCGGGCACGCTATTCCGGGACGGACCGCGGCCGACTCTTCACATGGGACCACAAAACTCCCAAGTGTCTTCAAGCTGCAGGGTGAAGATCTGAAGTGGCATCACCACAGCTTGCTTACATGCACTGAAGACCGCCCATTCCATGTTGACGCTCCAAAACAACGGCGAAATGACTTTATCAGACCCTGCTTCCATGCAACCGATCCGCGGGGTTGTTCGCCGGGGTCAGTCCACCTGAGTACGACACGCGCCGGCTAAATCTGGTTAAATGCGACAAAGTGCCGTCGCGAATCGTCCGACTTGGAGCTTCTGCATTTCGTCACATGGAGTAGCTACGGCTATTTACCATTATATTCAAGACGGCAGAGTTCTGCCTTTGTCAAATCGAAGCCTTGAATCATCCTGTCGATGTCTTGCTAGTACAACAGGACAGAGAAGCTCACTCAGTCGGCCATTGGCAAACCCCGCAACACCACGACCCCACATCATGATCTTGTAAGTCAACCATTCGGGTTCTTGAGTCTTGAGGCAGCGCTCCCTATAGTTCTTTGATGCGATTTCTATATACTGACCAAGGTAGAACGTATTCTTTGCAGAAAAACACACTGTTTCAATCACTACGACCGACCAGTTCGTGACACACATCCACCATGGCTCCTCTCATCACCCACGTTTACACGGCGGACCCTTCGGCGCATGTCTTTGAAGGCAAGCTCTACATCTACCCGAGCCACGACGTCGAGTCTGGCATCCCTTCCAATGATAACGGCGACCAGTACGACATGAATGACTACCGCGTCTTCTCAATTGATACGCTCTCGGGCATCGCCAAGTCCTCGGACGATGCCGCCGAGCCCCCAAAGGTCACCGACCACGGCGCGGTGCTACGCACGCAGGACATTCCGTGGGTCTCGAAGCAGCTCTGGGCGCCCGACTGCGCCTATAACGCCTCGACAAAGGAGTACATCCTCTACTTCCCCGCTCGCGACAAGTCCCCCGAGGCCCGCTTCCGCATTGGCGTCGCCGTCGGGCCCTCCCCAACAGGGCCGTTCACGCCCGACCCGGAGCCCATTGCGGGGTCCTTCAGCATCGATCCGGCCTGCTTCGTTGACGAGGACGACGAAAAGAAGACGGCGTACCTCTACTTTGGCGGGCTATGGGGCGGCCAGCTGCAGTGCTACCAGGGCGCCGAGGACGGCTCCAAGTTCGACGGCTCCCAACAAGGCCCGCAGGAGCCCAACTCCGACTCGCTGCCCGCGCTGCACCCCAAAGTCGGTGTCCTCGACAGCTCGATGCGCCAGTTCACCTCACCGCCGCGCGACCTGGTCCTGCTCGCGCCCGAGACGGGCAAGCCCATTGTCTCGACCGACCACGCCCGGCGCTTCTTCGAGGCCGCCTGGACGCACAAGCACAACGGCACCTACTACTTTAGCTACTCGACGGGCGACACGCACTTCCTCGCCTACGCCACGTCCGACAGCCCCCTCGGCCCCTTTACGTACCGCGGCAAGATCCTCGACCCGGTCCTGGGCTGGACGACGCACCACTCCATTGTCAAGTTCGAGGGCCGCTGGTGGCTCTTCTACCACGACTGCGAGCTGAGCGGCGGCAAGAACCACCTGAGGAACGTAAAGTGCCGCGAGATCTTTTACGATGCAGAGGGCGGCATTGTGCTCGAGAAGCCGTGATTTCTCTTTTTCCAAGGGCCAAAAGTGAAAGTAGGGGTCTGGAAATGTTTGTGTTGGGACTAGGAGGGTAACGGCAGCAGACATGAGCTCTTGTCTAGAGTCTAATGAATTGCTTTTTAATGTAGCCTGGCTAAGTGTAGTTGCTAATACACGTGCAAGTCCACAACCTCCCTCTCCTAAATCCTTTTTTCTAAAACCGGCCCATCTGCAGAGAAAAGACATTGCAGACTCTCGTCAAGATCTAATCATTCCGCGTTCATTTTGTCGTTAATTCGGTATTTTCACCGCCATAGCCAACTGCCAATGTCCTTCTTTCCCCCCTTTTTTGGTTCTCATCCCTACCATCCCCTGAACTCATAGATGGTCTCGTACACCTTTCCGATCCACCCTTCGGCCCTGCCGGCGGCGGCGACCACGCCGAGGCCTCCAGCCGCCCAGAGACCCGTGAGCGCGGCGGCGACAGCGTGGATGCCCCACCACGCGCGGCTCCGGCTGCGGCGCAGCTTCCTGTCGATGGTGGTACGCCGCCAGTTGACGGGGGGCGCGAGGTCGGCCCACTTGGCGGCGCCCCAGACCATGTGGCCGACGCCGAACGTGAGCATGAGGGTGTAGATGACCCAGGGCGGGATCGGGTCGCGGGCGAAGCCGTGCGAGACGTAGGCGAGGCCAATGTTGGAGCTGTCGCCCTCGACGAGCAGGGGGAGCAGCCGGTTGATGGCGACGTGCGGGACCAGCAGGATGGCAAACAGGTAGCCCGACATGGAGATGTTGGAGAATACCGGCCAGGGGTTGCCCGTTGTGCTGGTACTGCTGCTGAAGCTGTTGGTGCTGATGCTGCTAGCGCTGCGGCCGTGGTTGCTGGTGTTCTTGGAGGGCGTTGAGTGGTGCTGCGGGCCGAAGGCCGGCGTGGCGCCCCCGTAGCGGCGGAGGTTGTCGTTCCTCCGGACGAGGCGCAAGGCGATGCCCGAGGCGATGTGTGCCACGAGGGGCAGGCCCACGAGTAGAGGCTCCATCAGGGGTGTCTGGTAGATCTCGCGGGCCATGAGCAGGAAGGGCTCTGAGGAGGGCACGGACTGGTAGATGAGTGGTATTATCGACGTGTTGGCAAGGTGAAGCCCGGCGAAAACGGTGAATGTGTACGACGAGTAGCGCTGGATACGTGTGACTATCGTGGCGTAAGAGGGTAGAGACTGTTAGTGGTTGCTAGAGAGCTCGTCAAGGCTTCGGGTGGCGTGTGTCGACTCACGATAGTATATGGAACTTCTACCGTTGCCGCTGCCGCTGAGGCCAAGACTAGAGGTCCTCTTCGGGGAGGTTCTCCCGGGGGACTTGAATGTCGAGGCTGTGGTGTGTGATTTGAGCGAGGCCGTCGACGACTCCAAGAATTCCTCGGACACAGTCGAGAGGCCGTCGTCATCGTCGTCGTCGTTGTCCATGGGCCTTGGATCGAGCTGGAGCATGGAGACAAGCGTGTCCGTGGAGCCGAACCGCTGCCCGGCGTATGAGTCCATATTGAGTTTTGTGTGTGCGGTAGACTCGCAGACCCAGACCACTGCGAGACCTGAGAGTTCTCAATGTCTCAGATAGTCGTTGGCATCGGTGGTGTCGAGACGACGATGACGTCCCCGGCGTTGGAAATTGCTAGTGGGCGATTGGCGCCACCGCGGCAGTGGGCAAATTGGTGGCAGCAATGCACGGCGGCCCAGCGCGGGCAGAGAAAATGTGACAGCGGAATGGAGCTTGCGGAGGCCACACCGAAGGGTGGGCAGATCAACCCAAGCGAGCACGCGAGCCAGGCATACCGAGCTCGAGGGGCAATCCTGGTCCAGGCTGAACGACATCTCTGATGGAATTGTTGCCGAGCTTCTGGACACACCGGCCACACTGAGAACTCTCCATCAGATACCAGCCATCATGCCTCCGGTAAGTCCTGACCTCGCCCATGAACCGGCACCAGCGACATGCCCATTCGGCAAGACTGACTTGACAATCGCGGGGCAGAGACACCAGACCTTGCCGTCGGCGCAGACCGCGTCGGCACGCGCCGCGATGCAGTCCTTCTACTGCGAGCTGTGCTCCAAGGGCTACACACGCATGAACGACTACGAGGCCCATCTCGGCAGCTATGACCACAGCCACCGGCAGCGCATGAAGGACATGAAGCAAATGGTCAAAGACCCCACGGCCGGCGCCCGCGCGCGCAAGGCAGAGGCCAAGGCCGACGGGCTCATCACCATCAAGTTTGGCAACGATGCGGCAGGTAGCGCGCCCAATGCTGGCGGGAACAGCGCCGCTCCTGGTTCCGGTGCGGGGTTCAAGAAGGGGGGCTTCAAGAAGAGCGGCTTCAAGAGCGCGTTCGCGCCGGCTGGCGGCGAAGAGGACGAAGGCGAGGATGGCAAGGCCGACGAGGTGGCTGTGACGATAAAGAAGCCCACATTGGACGACGACACTGTGGAGAGCGACACGGACGACGAGGGCTACGAAGTCTACGATCCAAGAAAACCAACTGACTGAGAGCACAAGCTGTAAATATTATTGTGCATGTGTTGAAGGTGTTACTAGATTGTCAATGCCAGCGATACTGCCCAGCACCACAATCTCACGATCCGACCTCATCCGTACGCGCCCAAGACGCGTCATTACGGACGCTCGAGTGAAGCTCGCAGCAACACAGTGGTCACATTTTTCCACTGCGCTTCCCATTCGTGACCTGTCTGGAGCGAAAGTGACGTCGAAGTGAACGGATCCTTCTTCGCAGCGCTCCACAAGGGAACGCAGGCAATGAAGAAAACAAGTGAGGAAATCTCGTTGGGTTCCAAAAATTCCCTACCCGGCCGAAGCCAAGCAGGAGTAGTCAGTGTATAGTTTTCAACTAGCAAAAACACAACCTCGGATTTCTCCTCACTGGTATGTGTAAAGCCCTAGCACTAGGATGGGGAGGAAAGGGAAAAGAAACCAGGAAAGAGGCCGGCGGCGGCGCGACCTATTTATAGGATTTCCAGCCAGACGCACGGCTGCCAGGCACCAGGGCGGTGGCGCGGCTCAACTGATTTCTGCCAGGCAGGCATCAGATGTGGGGCCTGCAGGTTGAGTTAATCTGAGCTCATCAAAAATATGGCTGTGGAGAGTGCACTTGCGCCATGCACCACTTCATCCGGAACGCCAAGGCAGGTCCAGGCACGGTCGAACTCTGATTCTCGGATGCAAATCATGATGGGGTTTTGGGAATGCGATCCACCTCATCCGGCTGCATCGTGTCTGATGGATGAAGGCTTCGTTGCGATACGGTGCTCTCCACAGACTGTGACACTGCCTCCGCCACAGCAACATGCGCCCAGCACTCGCCAATTTGACTACACGTATGACGCAGATCTGTCGGCGACTTAGGTAGGCTAGGTTACGGTTGACAGCAAGCCTGGGGCCCATAGACATCAATATTATGCAAGGAAGAAGACTCTGGTCATAAATCATCACGGCACGCCTTCCAGTTACGACCCTCGTCAGCTACGGTATAAGTGACCCCGAAAACAAGGAGACCCATCCGAGAGTTACCTCACTGTACAGGTCGAGGCGTGATGATGCAAGTATGATACAGATCCAGGGAGGGTAGAAAGATATGTTCCGATACCATACAGAGTTGCAGAGTTGCATTTAAGTCACATTGTCTGCGCTTCGTGGCATTAGACATTCCCTAGTCGCTCCCAGAACCGCCCAAACTTCCCGTTCTGTGCCACTTGACTACTGCTTACTGCCGCTTGTCCCATGAAGAAAACACATCCTCTACTAGTCGCTCTAGTGACCCACGGGCAATATTTCACACCAATGTCCACTTGAATCACAAAGTAAATCCAAATCACGCGAGCCGCACATATTCTATCTAACATCGGCAGGCTTCTCTCCCGCAAGCCGCATGGCGGGTTCCTGCTCCGAGGACGACGTCCTGTCGAGCCCCGGCCCCCCGGCATCAGCTTTGTCGGCCATGGCCTTCCCGTCGCTACCGACCCGGTCGTCTGCAGAGGGAGCTAACTCTCCCTGTCCCGTTGCTCTCTGGGCGCTCTGCTCGTCGCTAACCCCGGCAATCAGGTCGCCGGCGCCGGCCTCGAGGCGCTGCCTCTCGCGCAGCTCATCGGGGTCGAGCGTGACGCAGGGCGCATAGGGGATGTGGCCCTCGTTGCGCCGCTGCGGGGGGATCAAGCTGTCAAACCAGCTCGGCACGACAAGCCCTAAGCCAACAGAGAGCAGGGCAAAATGCGCAAGGGCGAAGCCGTAGATGTAGATGGGGTCCTGGCGCTTGCTGTAAAAGTCTGGGTACGAAAACGAGTACACGATGGCGAGGATCGGCCCTGAAATGTACCGCAGGAGCGGCGCCCACCAGGATGGCAGCGCCCAGTTGCCGTTGGAGCCGACGACTACGTTGAGGTCGGCGGTGAGTTGGTTTCCCTGGGTAAGCGAGGAGTGATTTGAAGTTAGTTATGAATCACTCTACCGTGTCCAGTCTTCAGGGGAAGTGAGGGATTGGAATTCAGCTCACAGAGTAGAATGCCAGAAACCAGAAGCGGCTCGCATGTACGTTCTTCTTCCAGAAACCAGGCGCCTTTACATCTGGGGTCTTGCCGATGAAGATCGCCACGAGCACAGCGGCCACATAGATGCCAAAGCCTGCACCCGCACCAGCTGGAGCACTCACGGCGTGTGCAATCACCAGGCCGACGAGCAGACCACCGAAATAGCCAAAGTTGTAAGTCGCAAAGGCGGGTAGGCCGACCTGCCCCTCGACGTCGCGCCAGCGGTACACGGTGGTGGACGCGACACACTCGGTAAAGACAACGAAGATGAGCGCGACATTGTTGATCCATCGGTCCACACCATCAAGGAGGTAATATCCGAACTCGGTGGCGTATGGCAGCGACAACAGGAACGAGACGCCAACAAGGGTGGTCACGACGACGGGACGTGACAACTTAGTGCCACTGTCCATCCACAACGTCACTACAGCGTCGAGCATGGCAAAGGCCGAGCTAAAGCCGAGAACCATGAGCGTGAAGAAGAGCATGACAGCCCAGAAGTTGGCAGCGGGCATCTCGACAATGGCGAGCGGAAGAGTCAAGAAGCCGATGGTAAAGCCACCGATTGGTTCCTTACTCTCCCATGGCCAGAGGCTTATGAACCCCACTACGCCGTAGACCGCGAACGCGGCCACGTTTTCGAAGACGGCGTTGCTGGTCGCGATCATGAGAGCGTCCGCCACCGCATTGGAGTGTTGGCGATTATACGAAGAATACGAACTGTGGTATCCAAATCCCACACCTATCGAGAACAGTGCCTGGGAACAAGCAGTCTGCCAGAGACTTCCCTTGCCCAGTTCCTCCGGGCGCCATGTTGCCCAGAAAGCCGCGACACCCTCCGAGGCACCGGGCAAAGAGCAGGACCGGCCGACAAGAATGATGGTGATGACGATAGGCATGCCCATGGTCCAGTAGATGACGCGGCCAGTCAGCCCTACACCTCGGAAGATGCAGAGCCAGACTAGGAACCATGTGAACAAGCACCATGCGGCCGTCTCGGGAATGACTCCCATACCAGGATATGTTGTGTAAGTCAGCACCTGGCGCATGTCTCCACTTAAAGTGCCGGGTACCGGCACCGGATTAGCGACCACGACATCGTTGAAGAACTCGGTGCCGCGGCCTGCCCAGGGAAGTGGGCTCTGGAAAGAATATCGAAAGTAGGTCATGATCCAGGCAAGATTGACGACAAAGTATGGGCCGACAACAAAGCCAATGAACAGGATGGACAGCCCGGCACCCTTGAGACGGTGGTTCATCGTGTTGTAAGCGACGACGGAGCCGCCGCGGTATGCATTGCCAATGGCAATCTCGAGGGTAAGGACTGGGATGGCAATCAAGACGATCGCCAGCAGGTATGGAATAAACCACTGCAGGCCGTAATTGTTGTACACCTGCGACGGGTATCGCAACAAGTTGCCCATTCCCGCGCAGCCTCCCATTGACGCAAGCACAAAGGCGGTACGGGAAGGCCACTGGTCTCGTCCGTCGGCGGCCTTGTCAGGCGGCGGCGCGAACCATCGGCCGGCCTTTCTTATAAACTCCATGATGGCACGAATCTGTGATCGACAGACAATGCGGCCGTGTATTCGTCTCGTATGGATTGGTGACTTTCCTCAGAGTATGCCTTGGCCCTGGGAGAGGGAATGTTGTTGCTGTCGGCGTCTACACGCTCTCATAGTAGTGGCGGTCGCTAGAATTTTGCCGCACCGCAGGTAAGAAGCTGTCGTGGTCCGAATTGAAGGAGAGATGCCACAGAAATAAAGGCAAGAGGGTCTCGATTATACATCAGAGAATGGAGTACGAACGACGTTCAATAAACCCAACCGCGATCTCATGTGAAGCCTGCGAGGCCCGCCACCCTGCAGCCGTCCGGGCCACTGGCCGCAGTCCTGCATATCCCAAGTAGTCGTCGCCGTGATACATCCCGGGCCACTTATGTCATATTGGCTGCTTAATCCGCGCCCGCAGCGATGCGATCGGCTCTCACCGGGGCCTGCCGGGAGCTAGACCGGGGTCGGCGCCGCTTGGCATCTCGGCGCCGTGCCGTTTATCCAGACGAGGCCAACCAACACTCCGGCCGAGATACGTCAATGTACGCAATTTGCCTTGCTTGTCCGTCACTTCTCGGCTTCTCGACGACCAGAGCCAAGATAGCCAAGCCTGCGTTCTACATTTTTGAACCTTCGGGCTTTTTCATGCAAGCACTCCTGTCATGACGTATGTCCTGCTCTCTTGATGCCAAGGATGGTGTCATATGGAGGACGGCTGAGAGCCTCGCGAGCCTGAATTGGCGGGGTTTGATATCATATCAAATAGTATCACAGCAAGACATGTCGTGTCTATTTGGAGAACAACAATAGACCAGGCTTGCAATGCTGACGAAGGCATCCTAGCAATGTCGGGTAAAGGACAGGCTGTAGTTGATGCGCGCTGCTGTTGCACCCAGTTGTCAACACGAGTATGCCTCACATAACAAGTATGGAGTGCATCGAGGGAAATTTTGCGATGCTCTTCGGCCTAGTACCGCCGGGATGTGGTGCATAGTTAGATCGTGGGTGCTAACATGGTGTTTATAGCACAAAGTGCCGGAGTGTGTACGAAACATACTAAAATAGTGCAAGTTGTGTTTCCCTACTCATAGACACGAGCAAGTAACAGGCAAGTCACAGGCAAGTCACGAAATTGGATCATATTGTACTACATTCTTTTCTACGTTTTAGATTAAACAATAATATCCTAAATTAATCGATGGAAATGTCACAGACCTTTGATAATTTATGACGAGAAACAGGGGGGAAAGTACAGCAGGACATTAAAAGTATTTTTTGAAAGAAAACTAGGTAAACAAATAGATAAACTCGCAGAGTGCTAGTTATGATTCTGCTCTTTGTCGTCGGCAATAGTAATCTGGGGTCCTAATATCTGGTTCAGATCATTTCCGTGCGTACGTGCGTTAACATACGCATCTAGTCCCTTTTAACCTATCGTAACATCGGCGCTTCCATGTGCTTCTCACCACTATTACTCCAGTGCTGTCTACAGATACTTTGCGTGTTCCGTACAAACGCCTTCTTCAAAGCGAAAGACTGCGAAGTTGGGGAACATCTTCAGCCCCGCACCTGTACTCTCTCTTCTAACATTTATGTCACACAGACCCTTTCACAGCTTTCCTACACGTAGCTACTACGCTCTTTCACACAACATTGCTTTCCAGAAGCGCAGGCATTCTCGGGGTCTCCAGCCATCCGGAATCACGAGCCTCACATATGAAGCAGAACAGCGACTCCATAACAAAGGCGCAAAGATGAGCAAGGCATCCGTTAACACTAAAACACATGGCGCACGCATGCGCATAACATGCCACTGCGGTGCGGCAGCACAGACCGTCGCATTGCCCGGAGAAACAACCACATCAACAACACCAGTCATAATATCGATATGCCACTGCTGCGCCTGCAGGCACGTCTCCGGGGTCGTGTGCACATCGTACCTTGAGATCGCCGCCACGCCTCCGCCCTCGCTGGTGGGACTCGTGGCGCATGACGACGACGAAGACATCCCTCCTGAAGATTCTGGTCTCCCGGATAACGGGAGCACCGAAGAAGCGATATCGCGTGGCTGTATCGGGGCGACGCGACGATGGTTCTGTGGGACTTGTGGCAGCCATGTCTTTGCTCGACAGAGCGTTTCGGCAGGTGAACTAAGAGGAGGAGGAGGGGGAGTGAGCTGGGCGATTGCCACGGGATGTCTGATCGGAGATGCGGACGACGGAGACGTGCCACTGGACGACGAGAAGGACCTGCGACAGGCGCAGCATAAGCACGAAGAAGGCCTAGGGACGAGCAGGACGGATGGGACGATACCCTTTCGCTTCCTGCACTTTAACGTACACGACGCAGAGGACGGCGGGCTGGCACCGATTCTAACAGCCAAGATAGCGAGCGAGAGTTTAGAGAACAGCTACAGCTCTGTGAAGGACCAAGCACCAGAGGGGCTACGGCGGCAGCATTGGGCAACGGCGTCGACACCACTATCACCACTAAAGCAGAGACCACATCCACCACCATCGCCATGGGAAGAAGACTACACATCAGCGTCAGGCACTAAGGACATTGACGACCATCATCACAGCTTCGCTGGCAGCAGGAGCAGCACGGACAATGCCGCTCACAGCCAAGACGTGCTAGACCTGCACTGCCTGTGCCGCCGTGTCTCCCTCGTCATAACCCGACCAGACGCGTCGAGCCTGTTACCCTGGTCGCCACACTCGGACTCTGTGTACCCGTATCATACAACCTCGCAGGAGATCCTACAGAACAAAGGAGACGAGAAGTGGTGGATCCGACCGTCGCTCGCGGATGAAGAAGAAGGAAGGAAAGCCTCAGTCACTGGTAGAGGGAGAAGAGAAGATCATTCGAAACAAAGCACAGAAAATATGACAGCAACGGTTCTCACACAGCCTGCCCAGGAGGAAAAGGAAGATCATAATCCCCAAGGATTGGATGAACCTTCGACTACTAAAGCGAACATGAAAAGGTACCTTGCAAACACGTGTACCTGCCGCTCCTGCCGGCTGATCTGCGGCTTTGAGATACAGACATGGGCGTTTGTGCCGCGGAGCAATATATTTGTGGAAGATTCTCGCCAGGAGTCGCTACGACGCGTTGGTGGCGGTAAATTGCTGTTCCCGCTGGACTTCTCGCGAGACCACGACGGCATGGAAGACGGCAAGGATAACAATGAGCATAACAAAACCACACCACTGCTACCGCTGCCACCACCACTATCAAACCCGACGACGGCGGTGCTGAGGACATACCGGTCCCAGCAGGGCGTGCGCCGCGAGTTCTGCCCGACCTGCGGCGCCACCGTGTTCTGGCACAACGGGGAGCGACCGGATGTCATTGACGTCAGCGCCGGCCTCGTCGAGAGCTACAGTGGATCATCCAGCAACTACTCGGGCATGAAAAAGGGTGGCGATTTGCGATTTATTGTCAAGGACTCGAGACCTGGTGCTACTACTGCCAACGTTGGAGCGAGGGCAGAGAATTGGCTCGACTGGTGGACCGAGCGAGTCAGTTTTTTCGAGCACGTTGCCATGGGCCGTACTGGGCTCATCGCGGCGATGGGGACAAGAATTGCGGCAGACCTCCAGGATGGACTGCAAGCGTGGGGAAGGCATCGGAAGGGAGTTGCAAGGGATGAGTAGTCGATGGTATTACAGAGAATCACCTCAACGGTACGCGCAGGGTGTCGTTGAGCACAAACTACACACAGATATTGAGACAAAGAAAAATTCTCTCTACTAGATAGGAAATTGTAGCTCAGTACCTAACGGTAGCAAGTGCTTGATTCAGATGTCTCCCAACGCCCCGATCTGTTCACTCCTGTATCTTTTGTCTTTTCCGTGGCTCTCATTATTGGTGGTTGTACACAGGCCTGCTCGAGAGTCGGATATCTTCTGAGTGTGAAGACAACCGCCATCAAATGCGCAAGTGCTGATGATTAGGCGCGCATGGGTGAACGACAGATTAGACTGATGCCTCCTCGCTCTCATTAGCTGGCTCGGGGATGGAATGCTTAGCCTTCACCCCACCATCAATGCTGCTCGACGTGGCCTCGTTGCCCTCGCTAGCCGGCTTGGGGATGGAGTGCTTAGCTTCCTTCTCGGCTTCCTTCTCACCATCCTTGCTGCTCGACGCCTCCTTAAGCGGCTCCTCAGCTCCACGGTTCTGTTTGGTCTCGGAATTGGCGCCCTCAACGTCAGGATGGGGTGGAGCAACACCAGCCCCGGAGCCTTCCTCACCGATGACATCAATCTGGTTGCCAGCAGCGTCAAGCACTCTAGTCCTGGTCTCGTACTTTGTCCGGAACTCCACCTTGCCCTCGAGAGCCTTAACCTGCTCCTCGTCAAGCAAGTTGCCATCCTGGTCGCGATACTCAACGCTCTCCTCACGCTTCAATACCTG
Source organism: Microdochium nivale (assembly GCA_026745475.1). NCBI lineage: Eukaryota > Fungi > Ascomycota > Sordariomycetes > Xylariales > Microdochiaceae > Microdochium > Microdochium nivale. The sequence goes on from JANTFD010000010.1 coordinate 915,302, forward strand.
CTGGTCCTGGACCTCAAATTTGGGGGCGTCCGATACGACTTCCTGGACAGGAGGCTGCGCGACCTTGGCCACGGATGGCTTGGCTGTTGGGACAGCCTGGAGCGGGGAGGTATTTGCGAGCTTGTCATAATCGGCATACTGAGTGTTACACAATGTTAGCCATGCTTTAAATATGAATTATGACGTAGTATCTGCATAGTATTCGGGCTGGATGAAGGTTCGCGATCGAGACTCGCCAGAAGGACGCGAGTCTCTCTCAGCTTCAACCGCTCTGACCTCGTAGCAAGGCTTCGGGAGAATCACTCACGCTCTCAAGGAAGTTGTTGCAGTCCCAGTCCCAGGTATCAATGAGCTTCACACGCTTGCACTCAGCCTTGGTCCATGTGTTACCATAGGCGAGGGGCGAATAAAGCGCGAAAGCAACACCAGAAAGTGTCAAGAAAGCGATGGCAGCAAACTTGTTCACGATAGGACGATTCTGAGGACCAGCGAACCTCGTGGTGACGAAGTCGAAAATCTGGCTGAAAGCCATGATGGCGAATACAAGCGCGGGGAAGTAGTGGTGCAGGAAGAGCTGTCTTTGCATCAGGTAGAAGGGGAAGTAGTGGAGAGCCCAGCCAAGGACGGATGTGCCGATTTCGTAGTCAAAACGCTTGAAAGTGGTGTTGGAATAATCACCACAGCTACGTTGCCACCGAAGGACTGCAAGCGCTTTGAAGAGAACGTAGACGACAACCGCAAGGGTAGAAGAGTACCAGATGATCGGGTTGCCGATGAGGTAGATCTGGCGGTTGTTACGACCCCAAAAATTGATACCACGGCGAAGGATAGGCCAAGACTCCGGGCGCGAGTCCCACGCATGGGAGTCGACAAGGCCGGCGTTGGTGCGCCACATAACCTTCTGGATCTCCCAGAACTTGGAGAGGAAGCCAGGCTTGCGATAGTTGACCTTCTCGGCGTCGGCACCAAGGGCAGGGTGATCGTTGGACTCGACATACCAGATACTGTTGGGCATCGACCCCTGCTTGGCACATGTCACTTCTTGCTGCTCGGACGCCCAATCAGGGAGTTTGACCTTGTGAGAGAATAGAGCACAGCCAGTCATGACATGAATGAGCCTGAACTTGGTCTCGATTGTGCGAAGACGGGTCTTCGCCGTGGATCCAGATGACTGGCCCTTGACAATCTCAACGCGGAAGAGATCGTTCGCATCACCCTCGAATCCTTCATATCCGTAGCAAGAAACCTCATTCTGCCAATCCTGCTCACTGACAGGAGGGCGGACATCGTGGGAGTGGAGGCGGCGGAAAGTCGGGGTGTGGTAGAGGCGTAGGACGCTGCCATCAGTGATGTAGTTCTCGGTGATGTTGGTGAGCTTGTCCCAGGCGTTGGTTCCGTTGATGGAGAGTCCATTCACGTCAATAGGCTGTGTCTGGTTCTCAAGAAGCCAGATGTTATTGGTGTCCTTATGAGGGTATAGGGTGATTTGTTGCTGCTGGCTGCCACCGGGGTACATGAGCGGGTGAGAGTGCAGGTAGCCACCTTGAGTGTTGACGTGGCGGATGGCGACGCGGCTTCCGAATGCGACGTCGGCCGGGGTGTCCTGCATGCCCTTGCTGTTGAGAGTGGCCTGGAATTCGGAGCTCATGAACCCATCTCCATCGCCGGGGTTGACCAGGCACAAAAAGTGGACGGCGAACATGGCCATGTAGAAGCTGACAGGGATGATGATCAAGCAGAAAGCGCGTGCGAGGAAGTGCTTGGTAAAGAGCCGCATGGTCACAGTCTTGTTATCACCAAGAAGAACCCAGAGCTGGACCAGAGTCAAGCACCCCACCCAGGCGATGGTGAAGAGACCGACCCATTTGATGCTGAGAGTAATTCCCATGCCCAAGCCAGACATCGCGAGCCAGAACCACCACGCAGGCTGGAAAGCCTTGGTAGGACCCTGTTCGTGCTGGTTGGTGAAGGAGATCCATGAGAGAGCGGTAAAGGCAGTAGCAGCGACGAGGGGCGCATCAAGCAGAATCAGACGGGCCTGAGTAAGGAGACCATTCTCTGTTCAAAAAAGGTTAGCGATCTGTGGGAGGACGCTGCTATCCGTTTTCAAGGAGTGCTTACCGAAGATGATCAACGAGGCACCGAGGGCAGCACTTGGTGTCCGACAACCGGCAGCCTTCAACGTCAGGAACACAGTCGGGACGAGAAGGATACCACAAATGGCGGGAAACATGCGCATGGCTACATAAGGAACACCAGGCTCAATGTAGTCCTTGCCAATTTCCTTGAAGTCGAAGTCGCCCTTGAAGCCAGCAAGCCAGCCAAATAGTGTGATGAGGAGCTTGGCTAGCGGGGGATGAACGTCCATAAAGAACTTCCCCTTGATGTACTTTGTCGCGAAACCACCGAAACTACAAGGCAAAGAGACTCGGTCAGAGAAGTTGGCCAAAGACAGAGTGATATGACAGGACGACTGCGAAGGAGATATTGGCTGGCTTACTGGACTTCGTCAAAGACTACGCTGGTGGGCTGGTAAATGCGGAACAACCTGACGGCAGCACCGATGACTGTGACCAGGGCAAGTACCAGGAAATCAGAGGCGGGGAGCAGGAAGACATCGTTGTCCTTTACGCCGTCCGAGCCGAAATCGTTGCTCTTGGAAATGTTTTTGGCCTTTGAGTTGGTGGCGACAACGGCGGTGTTGGAGCCGTTTCTGCTGGTGGGCGGCCGTGCCGAGTTGGACCGGCCCATGGTCGCGATGGGAGACCTCTTGGCCTGCGGTGTAGACGCGGATATGGCAGTCGACAGCACGATGACGGGTGTGGTGTCGAGCAGGCAGCTCGGAGCTGGCGGGCCTGGTTGAGTGGTGGGCGGCCCAGTCAGAGTCGAGGTGGGAGGAAATGGGAACTGATTAAAGAGAGACGAGAAGGAGGAAGATCGATTACAATGAAGCTATGGGGCAGGGCAGTCACCCATTGAAGAAGAAGCGGTTGAAGGATGGTCTGCAGGTATCTCCCCGTGGACAGCCAATGTGCCAAAGTTGACAGGTGTTTTACGGAAGGGCTGAGCTCTGTGAGCTGAGGGAGAGGGGCGGGCTCGAAGGGGTCTGCACCCTGCACCCTCCTTGACGGCGTACACGTAACTTGCACGGCCGGTGGGACACCCCTTTCCAAGGGTTACTTTTTGGTCATTGGCCAATGGCATGCCATCATCGCCCAGCTAGTGTGCACCTTGGCCAGGGCGGTCGTTGATGGCTGGCTAACAGCAATTTGATAGAGCACTCGCAATACGAACGAAGCCTGCTCCGGGGAGCCCGTATGTTCTTGACTAGCATTGTCGAAATCTGTCATGACCGTGCCGTCCCGTACCTGTTGGATAGACTTCGGCTCGATACCTGGGCTGTTCCGATCTAGATCAGCATAGAGGTTCTCCCAAAGCTCGAGCTGTCTCGGTTCCAAAGGTTGTCTTGCGGGACAAAAGACGCCCACCCATCACCATTTTGGCTTCGCCCATCATTACTAGCGCGACACACTACAGTGAGATGCCATTCCCTGGCACGAGACCAATTCCTTGCATGCCAGTTGTCCATGCTATTTCATATGCATCTCAAGCTCCCTCCTGCGCCTCAAGGGTGAGTAAGACCCGACCCTGGTCAGCACCCGGCCAGCCTCTCCAGCCAATCCCTGTCGAGCAGATGAGCACACAATTCCAACAGGAGACGCATCGCAGACAATTGCATTGTCCTTGTGCAAGTGGCGACGGCGGGTCCATCCGATCGAGCCCGCCCGGGACGACAGTGGAGTTGTGGCTTGCAAGTGACATTGGCCAGAAAAAGGTTCATTCCATCAAGATAGGTGGCCTCTCAGGCGAGGACTTGACTTGAACTAGTGGAAGCCTGGGAGGTTGCGACCACCTGGGCAACAGCGTTGGCAGGAGGCACTGAGCAGTCAGACACGAACGGAGTGGAGTATGGGTCCCACTTGCGATAGCAAAGCTCACTCCCGATAAGGACCAGCTCCAATGCTCATTATGTCAGCAACCGTCGACAAGCGCTGGGCTGCTGATTGGTCCTGGTTCTTGGGTTGGACGCCTTACTTTTCCAGGTTGGTGATGTCGGCGCAAGCACATGCAGATCGCGAAGTGCAAAGCCGTCGCGACTCGCAACTAATTCTCACCCAACGCGTCTCAAAGCACGACCCCGGGAATCACCTACTCTCAAATTGCCCATTTGCACCTGACAGTGCTCACAATTACGCTTCAGCTTTTTGACAGTCGGCTGCCATGGCCAGCGCTTCGAATGGCGATGCTGCCGCCGAGATCCTCGACAGCATCAAACCACCGCAGGGAGTTGTTCTACCCCCCAAGGAATTTCGAAGTGAGTCCTCCACTCTGTACGCCACACGAATGACTGTCAGGTACTGACGCGCCTTTTCAACAGCTGTCCTCGAAAAGACCGCTGGATATGTTGCCCGTAACGGTCTTGCCTTTGAAGAGCGCATTCGCGAAAAGGAAAAGAACAACCCGAAGCTCAGTTTCCTCAATCCCGCCGACCCATACAATCCGTACTACCTCTGGCGACTGAGCGAAATCAAAGAAGGCCGAGGAAATGCCATCGCTGCTGGCAGGGCTGGTGAAGCGGCAGCCGTAGCCGAAGAAGAGAAGCCCAAGGGCCCCCCTAAGCCGCCCGACTTCCTATTCTCGGCGCGCATGCCCAATCTTAGCGCGCAGGATCTCGATGTCGTCAAATTGACGGCCTTATTCGTAGCCAAGAACGGGCGCCAGTTCATGACGACTTTATCTCAAAAGGAAGCCGGTAACTACCAGTTCGACTTTCTTCGGCCTAATCACAGCCTACACAATTTCTTCCAGCACCTCATCGACCAGTACTCGCTTCTTTTACGGTCCGGGGGCGTTGACGGAGAAGGAGGCAAGGTTCAGCAGGAGCAGGTGACAGAACTGCAACAGAACGTCGACAACAGATTCCACATCTTGGAACGCGCGAAACAACGAGCAGAGTGGCTGAAACACCAAGTAGGCGAGAAGCAAAAGAAGGAAGAAGAGGAGGAAGCAGAGAAGCTGTCATATGCCCAGATTGATTGGCACGACTTTGTGGTTGTCGAGACAGTAGTCTTCACCGACGCAGATGACCAAGCGACCCTGCCGCCACCAACATCGCTATCTGAGCTTCAGTACGCCTCTCTCGAGCAAAAGGGCAAGGCCTCAGTGAGCGCGAACCTTCGCATTGAGGAAGCCTTCCCTTCCGAAGAAGACAGCACACAGAACGGCTATTCGGCTCAGCCGAACCAAAATCTGCCATACCATCCCGCATACCCGTCACAACAACCTCAATACCCTGTACAAAACATGCCACAACCAGAAGCGCCATACCAGATGGCTCCTCCCCCAAGGCCATACGGCACTCAAGAGGAAGAGGAGAACCAGAGGATCAGAGAGAGGGAGGAGAACAGGATGCGCATGCAGATGGCGCAAGCCGAAGCCAAGGGCGGTGCCGCCCCGATGAAAATCAAGGAGAACTACGTGCCCAAGGCGGCACAGCGCGCGGCGAATCGCCAGGGCGGCCAAATGGCGCTCTGTCCCAACTGCAAGCAGCAGATCCCGCTCAACGAGCTCGAGGAACATATGCGGATCGAGCTTCTGGACCCATCATGGAAGGAGCAGAAGGCAAAGACGGAGCAGCGCTACGCCACGACAAACTTGACGCACGCCGATATGGCCAACAATCTGAAGCGCTTCGCCAGCCAGCGCGCCGACATATTCGACGCCACCACGGGCCAGCCAATTTCAGAGGAGGAGGCGTCGCGACGGAAGCGCGCCGCGCTCAACAGCTACGACGGCAACCCCGAGGGGGGCAGGAGCCAGGCGCACATGAGTCACATGCAGAACGTCAATGTAGACGAGCAGATTGCCAGAATCCACCAGAGGTTCGCGGGTCAAAACCAGGGCCAGTAATTTTGTGTGCTATGGCGTTGAGAGGAAGATAATGGCATGTAACATCACAGAGTAGAGCGACCACCAACATGAGGGACTTCGGTGCTAGTAGTCTGCCAAGCGGGTGCAGAGGTATAGGGATACCCGGCTAAGTTCTTGAAGCGTCTATAAATTGTAATTGGATCACTTTCAGGGCATATTCATGTGTTCCTTCGCTGTCGGCTCTACAACCACAATATTTCGACCCAAAGGATACCTCGGCGCATCAGGTAAATATCATAGGGCAAACTCGACGCCAAATTCTCATCTTTATCACTGACCAAGACCAAAGCTCTACCAACCGAGCTTGTAATATATCCCCACATGTGTCTAGTTCTATTTAACTTGCTACTCTTCATCTTCGTCATCATTGTCGCTTTCTTCGTCTTCTTCCTCGTCCTCGGCGAATGCCTCCACGATCAAGTTACCAGATCGTCCAATTTTGTCTCCTAGCGTGGCCGATCCATCTACGTCGGGCTCGTACACGATACGAGGCATGAGCGATGCAATCTTAAACTTGTACACGTGATCGTATTCGCTTGGCTTCTCGACGTCGCCTCCTCCTCCCAAAGACGACTTCTCGTCCACAGCCGCGTCGAGGTACTCGAAGCACTCGACAAAGGCGTACAGCTCCTCAATCGTCGTTGCTGCCGCGAACCTGCGCACGATCCTCCCGGCGCCAGACGACTCGGGCATCTTGAGTGCGAGCCGCACCACGTCCTTGGCGCCGACGGTGCTGTCTGGCTCCGGGCTTATGGTGGTCGCCCGCCAGCGCCGCCACTCCTCCCTTAGCCGAGCTAGGCGCTCTGCAGCCTCTGCCTCCTCTTGCGCCGTCTTTTCCGCAAGAGCCGCTGCGGCCTCGGCCTCCTTGCGCTGCCGGGCGCGCTCCCGGTCCGTCGCGAGCGATCGCTCGTACGCCGAGTCCTGCTCGTTGCGGAGATCCCGTGTGAACTGCTGCGCCGTGCGCTCGGCGCGGACGCCAGCGAGGTCCGGCGCATATTTTGTCATCGCCGCCTGGAGTTCCGCAACGTATGTCTGTGGCGCAACGGGTCCGACGAGCCTCTTCACGATGCTCATGCGCGTGCTGCCCTCTCGCGGTGTCAAGCATATGACGCAGGTAAAAGGGAACTTGGTCGCGTTGTACTCCGTCGCCACCTGATATGCTTCGCTGTCCAGGACGTTGCCGCCCCATAGGATAATGTTGTTTTGTGGATCATTGATGAATGCCGTGACGTCGGGCGAGAGCAGTGTCTCGCGGGTAAATGATTCTGTGTCGTCGTGCTCGGGAGAAACGAGGATCATGAGGAGGAACTTGAGCTCCTTCTTTGCGTCGTCGAGAGCCTGGGCAAAGCCGCCCTCGTAGAATGACAGGGCGCTGGTTCCATATTCTTCTTCAAACTCCCTCTTGAACCTGGCAGCAGTATCTCTGGGGAGCAGCATGCGGCGGCCGGAGGTGCCCTTGAAACCCTGCGTTATCGAAGTTGTGATTGCACGAGGCCGTACTGACGCTGGGAGGAACGCCAGAAGGTAGAGGATGGTCCGGAAGGCCCCCGTGACCGCGCGATGGGCCAAGCTGAAGGGAGCCAGAAACATCGCCAGTAATAGTGGTGGCCGGTAGGTGCTTGCTTGTTGCGGCACGATTCGAGGTGCAGGATCTGGGACATTTCTTCGAGGCCCAGGGCGAACAGTGCCAAAGGGCGCTTCGGCAAAGCTGTCCTGGAGATTCTCGTGCCGGGGTGCCTGTGTCGGGATGTGGTCCTGGGCAGCGATGGCCTCGGCGAGTGGATCAGGGCCTTCGCCGTCGAAGAATTTTGCGATGGCGATCTGAACGTTCCATTGGGACCTCTGGAGCAGCGGGACTGCCTCTGCAAAGTCCTGTGCGGTAACGGCCGTGTACTGCTCGAGCGCAGCCTGCTGCTCGGCCGAGAGCTGGCCGATATCGACCGCGGAATCGGAAGGTGCCGCCATGTGTACAAGTGAGCCACTCAGGAGGTCCAATCAATACAAAGTCGCACCTGCCGTGCTCGAATCCATGCAGGATGGGTAGATGTGGCAGCTATGTGTGAGCGTCGCAAGCTGTCCCGAAGAGCAAATGAGGGTGTCACCGGAGGCCGGATTACACGCCCAAACGACCGTCAGGCCGGGTTGTGCTGGTACGGATTGGCCGGGCTCGTGCCTTGGGGACAGTAGATGTGATCGGGTTCGGTTTGACCTGGAATATCTGCGTGGCTGCAAGTACCGTGCGGACGGTGCGAGACGAGAGGTTCTGAAGTCGTGGGAGGATGACGTGCGATGAGGCCAGCATGTGCCTGTCTGGGCCTGTCCGAGGCAGCCTAGGCCGAGAGTGGGGCACAGTCACAGTGGCATCTTTCTATCTTCCAGGATGACCTTGAAGCACTCAAGCAACCAGGAACTGCCACACAGCCCTCTGCCTGACGCAGTTTAACTTTCAAGTTCGCGATTTCAACACAAATAAATGCCCGGATGATGGCAGTGTTTGCATCACTTGAAGTGGCCTAAGGAGCACTGAATAGAGCCCCTCACCCTGTGCTGTACTCCGTACTCCATACACCGTCGGCGCCGCCATTCCTCCCCACCCTCGAGCTACCAGCAGGCGTGTTGTCGTCGACCACGCGACGGCCGAACCCCCCCCGTCCATCGTAGACCCCTCCAGCTGCCGAGTCCCCAATCGCGGCGCCGGCCCGCTCTTCGCACCTCCACGCCCGCGTCCACCTGCTTTGCTGCCTCACCACCCCGTACTCCGTATCTCCACGAGCGTCTCCTCGACCTCGTCCGCCGCCGCGCTTCCGCCTTGCTATCCTACAGCCATGCCGACCCTCCTTTGACGTCGCCGTCCCCCAACGTCCGCCCGCCGCCGCCACCGCCTTCACCGCAGCAGCAACCCCACATCGTGTTGGCCTGCCCTGATCTGACGCGACTCGACTCTTCCGCCTCCTCATCCTCTTCCTGCTCCTCTACGTCCGCCGCCCTATCGACCGCGCAGGTCACGATCGACGCGCCCCAAATACAGTCGCATTTGGCCAGCCATTGATTCTCTGCGCGTTGCCCATGTCGCTTGTCGAGAACGACCCGCGCGGAAAGAGAGTATAGGAGAGGCCGAGCCGCCTGCTCTGGAAGGGGGTTGCGACCGTCCCCATTCGCGGCCCTTCCGAGCAACGCCTCGCCCGCTCGCTCCTGCTTTCATGCCAGACTCCGTCTCCAAGCATCACGCCCCCGACGTATGGCGAGTCCCCGGTTTGGAACTGCCACCGAAAGGGCAGGCAGGACAATGACTTCCCCGCGGCCAAAGCGTGCTCCTACTGGTAGGCCTACCCTCGCGCCCACTGCATATAACCAAGCTCCTTCTCTAACATTGTTCTATCTTGTTCTACACAGACACCAAGGACACCCTCTGTCGCAATGTCCTGATATACGGCCATTGCCGTTACGAGGACCAGGGTTGTGCCTTCAATCATGACCAGAACAAGAACTCATCCAACTCTATGGACGCGTAGGTGCACCATCTCTTCTTGTCGTTCTTTGCTTCTAGTTTTGCTGCCAATCATTTTCATCGCGTACTTTGCACCCCGTATTGGTATGTGTTGTGCTCTGGTGTCCACAGCTGCATCGCCAATCTCACGAGCTCCGAGGACGTTCCGGCATCGGACAACCACTGCCTATCTCAGCTTAACCTCTTGCATTCTGCACACCCCATCACAACTGCCTCTTGCGATCATGAGCCATTTGGAAGAAACCCCCGAGCCCACGCAGACGCCTATCAGCCGCCTCCTCTTCGATGAGCAGGAGTTTCCGACCTTGAGCCAAGCAGCAAGTGTGCCAACCAGAAGAGCGGGAGCACGCCAAACAAGGCCATCAATCCGCAACTTCAGCGGGGACTTATCAAAAGCTACGCCCCCCACGGAGCCATTGGGTCTTGATGGACATACCTCCAAAGATGAAGTCCTAGCTCGTGACAATCCTGTGGCTGCCGAGTTGTCGCCGGCGCTGGTAGCATGCTCACCCGAGAGCATTTCTTGTCTCCGACCTGTGGCGCATCGGCCAAAGGACCAAGTTTGCATTGGTGCGGCATTAGCGGCTCTGTCTTCGACACCACCTGATTCGGCTGAGGTATCTGACTGCGATGAGATTCCTTGTTTCGAGAGTCGGGCACTCCCAGAGCATGGCTATGGCAGGGTGCAGCTGTGCTATGCCCCCGTGGTAGAGCACTTTGATGGCGACGGCGATCTGTGCCCAAACATCGACAATCCACGGTTAAAATGCCATCGTCAGAGCCCGCAGCGTTTGAGAAGCAGCAGCACAACATCTCTGGGCCATCAGAACGCGCACAATCACCCGCCAATATTGCGCCAATGTGCTCTATTTGCTAATCCATTGAGGAACAGGTCAAAGAAATCTCTCAACGTAGAGTCTCCGTCCTTCACGCCCGCCCAGCTTCCAGGGTCAAAAAAGACTGGCTTCTCAACCACAGCCACTCCATTCACGCCACGAGGATCGTCTAGTATGTTCCAACCTTCTCAGCTAACTGGGGTTACTGCTGACATCGTTCCAAGCCGCGACACCGGCTCTGCCGCAGGATGCGGTACCAGCGTTGTATAAGACTGGTCCTCCGTTTTCCGAATTCACTCCACAGAACTATGATCTGAACACTGCAGTACGAATATCCTGCCCCTCGTCCACCTGTCCCTAACAAATGCCAACTTGGATTGTTCTAAATTGACTCGAGTGTAGTCGGGCACGAACGGAACCGGGGGGGATGGTATAATAAGCTATGATCCATTCACCATGACAAACGTGGGACAGGCCTTGTCCACGACCACGCAATTCAATCCCTACGCGGAAGACCCCAATGCCCTGTCTGGTGCTGGTGCCCAATACTATGGTGCACAGGGAGGCTACACTGCCCCGCTGCAACCTGTAAGCCGACCGTTGCTCTGTCCTCGCGATGCATATTGCTGATTCCGCCCCAGTTGAATCATCACCTGTATAATCCAGTCAACCCGTCAAGAGAAAACTTGCTTCCGCATCAAAAGCAAATTCAAGAGCTCTTCATTCCTGAGAATCTGCGAGAGGATCTGGCCAAGAAGTCGGAAGCTGCTCGCCAGATCCTTCCAGGTGAGTTGAAATTGTATCCCGGTTACACTCTGAACTCGGAGCTGACGAGAGTTTCTAGGTTCGGCTCTGCCTTCGCCCTCACATTACCACACTCTTGTTCCGTTGAATATCAATGTGCCAAAGAATACTGGTGGCTTTTTTGGTTATCCCTCCTCTGTTTACAAAGCGTATTCTCGGAAGCTTGGCAGCATCTATTGCTTACGAAGAATTGAAGGTAAGAGCTGTATGAACCCCAAATGAGAGACGTGCATTGACTTGTTGATCAGGATACCGATTAACCGCTGAGGGGTCCTTCGTCAAGGCGGTGGCTGCATGGAGGAAGATCATCCACCCAAATGTCGTGACCACAGTCGAAGCATTCACGACCAGGGAATTCAACGACAGCTCGCTCATCTTTGTGCAACACTATCACCCTCTGTCTAGAACCCTAGCGGAGCACCATTCTGCGAGCACAAACGCTGGCCGGTTCACAAGGCTTAGCCCAGTGCCAGAAAAAGTGTTGTGGAGTTACCTCCTGCAGATCACGAGCGCATTGCGAGCTATTCATGGTGGTGGCCTGGCGGCCAGATGCATCGATACCACCAAAATCATTGCGACAGACAAGAACCGCATCAGACTTGCTGGCTGTTCCGTGCTTGATGTCTTGCAGGGGGACAATCAGAAGCCAATCGAGGACGCACAACAAGAGGACTTCATCCAGCTAGGCAGGGTCCTGTTGAGCATTGCAACGAGTTCGCAGCCGCGGGGTCCACACGAAATACCGCCGCTACTGGACCAGATGACCAGAACATACAGTCAAGAACTCGTGAGCCGCACGAGGTGGTTACTATCACCGACACAAGTCGGAGTCTCCAAGTCCGCAATGACAATATTCGCCGAGTCAGCAGCGCACTTTGATGATGTTCTCACTGCGGAGTTCAATTACCAGGATGAAATTACATCCCACCTAAGCAAAGAGCTGGAGAATGGTCGACTCTTCCGCCTCATGGCGAAGCTGGGCACGATCAACGAGCGCCCCGAGTTTGACAACGACCCGACCTGGTCGGAGACAAGCGAACGATACACGCTCAAATTGTTCCGCGACTATGTCTTTCATCAGGTCGATTCCCACGGCAACCCGGTCGTTGATCTTGGTCATATCGTACAGTGTCTCAATAAACTTGACGCGGGCGTTGAGGAGAAGATTTACTTGACCAGTCGCGACCATCAAAGTGCGTTTGTCGTCACGTACAAAGAACTTAAAAAGCAAGTTCAGACCGCCTTCGGAGACCTCCTGAAGGGTGGGGCTGCAAAGGGCAAGAGCTATTAGGGGCAGCACGAAAACCACAGGCAAGGACCCCGGCCACTCGTGAGGAACCCAATCCGGAGATCCTACTGAACTCCAAACCCAATATGTCGCTATGGCACGACCGATATGTGCAGCCATGGACCAGAAACGTATTTCATATAGAGATGCGAAAGGCTGAAGCACACTGGCCTCGTCCAAGACGGGGAGGAAATGAGGTGCTTGTTTGAAGAGCAGAATGGCGGGAAAGTAGAGGGAGTCCGCCGGCAGATCGGCTTGTGGGAAGCCTCGTTGAGCTCAGTGACACACTGAAGTATCACGGGAAGTATGGCGCACTGTTCGAAGCTGTGGAGTGGCATGGACAGCAACCAAACGCAATCGGAGGACGAGAATTCAGCCTTACGAAACAGTAAAAATTGAAAAACATTTCACATCTGAATAATGGGCCCTGTCCGGACTTTGCTAGGTGTTTGTGAAATTTTCCAACACGTATATTCTCCCTGCAGTGATATTGATAAACCACGACGCAGCTATGGAGAAGCTGAGATTAAGAACATACGAGTGTTATCTTACGGGCCTCAACACGTCGTTTGGCCGAAACCTGGCGCGTGGGGCCGGCAAATTGTAGTTCAAGCTGGCCGTTCAGGCTCCTCATATAATCCACAAGGTTATCAACGTTCTGCATGCAGTTACAGGCCTGCACTAACCTCCCTTGAACGAAGCCTCTCGCGAGTCATTCAATCCCGTTTCTTCTCCATTTTCGTGACACCCGCGCAGCGCTTTGTTGGAGCGTACTGAGAGTCGAAATCCATCCGTCCTGCGGCGAAGTCAAGCATGCAAGTCAATGCACTGATTCATTCTTCGATCAATCTCTTCGACCGATAGGACACATCCCCCTCAACCACAACAGCCGCTGCCACCGCCGCTTTTGCTGGTGCTATTGATGCCTCTCTTTTTTAGTCATCGTCCTCCTGCTGTTGTAGGAACGGATTCTCAATCTGCTCGCTGCCGTCAAGCGGGCTGATGACGACGAGCAAGGTGCCACGGGCGACGACCAGGCCTAGGGATCTAGTCTTTGTGTTTCCTTCGTCGTCTGTTGGGATTGTAGGGAGTTTCAGGGTCTCGGTATTAGCTATTGTCTTGTTGGAGCTAAATGGTGTGTATTTTTTTTTGGGTCGGGGCAGGGTTGCTCATAAATATAACGCTGAGAAGAAATATTCGAGGAGCAGTCGTTGACTGTATTTACCTTGTAAAGACTCTTCAACGTCATCCAGGACGAGGTTCATGAGCGCATCGTAGCCCTTGAGTGTGCCGGTCACTAGGATGAATATTCCCGTTAGCACACTGGCACAAGCAGAAACGGCTTCAGGCGGACTACTGTCGCAGAAGCTCCGAGTACTGGATCATCACCATCTCAAACAGCTCTGCTTGGGCAGCCCAGATGAAGCGAAAACGAAAGAAAAGTCGCGGAGGCAGAGCCCGCGCACTGCCACGTACCTTCCCGCCCGCCGTTGAACTTGACTGTGATCTTCTTGTCCATGTACTTGGCCAGGTCGAGAATGTTCTCCTTCTTCGGCCTCTCGCGCTCCTGGCCGTCGTGGGCGCCGCCACCTCTGCCACCGCCCCGTCCTCCCCGGCCGCCGCCGCGGGTGACCTCTGTCGCCGCCGCCGCCGCCACCACCGCCTCGGCCACCGCCACCACGATGGTGGCCTCCTCCTCCTCCTCTATCGGCCATATTGTGGATTTTTATGTGTCGTGTATACCGAGTGCCCAGGGGCAAATAAGAAACGGAAGTCTAGAGGACCCGGATGACCCCGTCAGTTGCGAAACTCGGTATTTGCGTTGCACCGGTGTGAGGCGCGGGAGGCGAATAGGATCTCGGTACGAGTGCGCTGAATGCCGGGCGCGATGTCTGATTGCTGCGCGAGTGAGCTCTCAAGCTGGAGGGGTCGTTGAGATGCTGGTACACTTGGCATGGATTCATGGTGGGCCTTGCTCGAGCTCTCCCGGGCTTGTTGCTATCGATAAGCAGCTATTATGCTGGTCTCAATCAGTTGACACGGATAGAGCCGAGCACAACCACGCCCACAAGCTCTCGGCGTTGCTGGCTCAAGACAATGGGCAATTATCGTGTTCAAATGGGCACCAATCGGCAGCGCACTTGACCTCCCTGCCCTTTCAACACCTTACGGCAGCTCGGACAACAAGGATTCTTGAGTCAAGTACTCTGTACCCGAGCTTTTGAATTCGTTGCGTGGCTGCAGACCTGTACCAATAACACCCGGATAACCATCACGAGATACAGACCAAGGAGGCTGACAGCTTTGCCACGAGTCCACGACCCTGTCAAGTGCTCGGATGGTTTGGTCCGCACGTCTGCATGTTCCATCCAGACTTTCCGGACTGGGATCGGATTCGCATCGAGTCGCATGGGGACGGGTTGCTGGCTGGAGCTGCAGGGCCGCTCGCTTCTTTTTCTGCATGTGCCGAAATCCAGCGCAGAAAGTCCGGCAGGAACGCGCGAGTGTGCCACCAGTCTCGCCAGTGTCGAGTGTACTGTATGATTTCGTGTGGATACCTACGGCATGGAGTCATGGCATTGCCACAACATTGCTCGGGGAAAATAAATATCGTGTCGCCTCTGCAGGGACCCAAAATTACCGAGAAACACCGGGTCGAGTGCCGAAGTCTTCTTCTTGTCGCAGACATGCTGAGGCGAATGATTTTCAGGTTTCCGTCAGAAAAGGAGTTGTAGGGGCAGGGTCCAGACACGCGCGCGGCAGGTTGAAGCGAGGCGAGCTCTGGACGGATATCCCCGCCAGTTTCGCAGGCATGGGAGATCCTTCAGCCAGGTATGGGTGCGGTGCTCCGAAATCTGTTGCACGGTTTCCCCAAGACGGCGGGGGTGCGTTTACTGGCATGCATGATCCCAGCGGGGGTTGTATGGCTTACGCAGTATGTGAGGGCATCGACCCAGGCACGCCAGTACTCCCAGGTCATCGAAACTAAGATGTCGCACTAGAACGAGCCCGACTTCGTGTCCAGACCAGTCGCGTCGTGGAGAGGAATGTGTTCCGCGTTCCGCCATTGTGGTAGTGGTAAGTCAGAGGCGGGCTCGGCGGACTGCTGCTCTTGACCTTGAAGTTCCGGCAGTAGCCCCCGGAGATGCACAGCGCAGCTGCGGGCACCTGGTGAAGTCATCTTGAGCCCAAGTCTCGATTTCAACAGTGAGGACTGCGGCTTTCGAGATCGGAAGCTTGCAGCGAGCGACGAGTGCACGCGCTCGTGGACCCAGGCCCTGACAGGCTCGACTGGCTTGACAGGCTCGACAGGCTCCAGCCCAAAAGGTCTTGCCATGCTGGACCACTAGCGCAGGACGTGGTGCGCAGATCGGGGCGGTTCAAGTGTGGTGCTCGGCGCCGGGCAGCAATGTTCATCTCCAGGGATCCAAGCCAGGTTGACATATCGCCAAGCATGCCTCGACACTCCGACACCTGCACGCCGCTGATCTCCACCTCCCTCGTCGGCTTGCGGCGCCTGCGTCGCATCACACACCGTATGGCAAAGGCCTTATCTCAGGCACAAATGTGCAGCCGTCTGCGCCGTAGCTCGTGCATCTCGGAGGTCTAGGCCCTGGACCGCGATGCCTCGGCCTGGCAAAGGTGGCCCTGCACACTGATCTACACTGTCGCTTGACCGTCCAGCTCCTGTGTGCTCTGTGAGACGGAGCGGAGCAGCAGAGCACCCTGCAGGATGGACCAGTGCGGCCTACTACTAATAAGTGTATGTATGGGCACCCCGGCAGCTGTATACTCTGCCGACAGGGCCCGCCAACCCCAGGTCCCGACTCGCGGCGGCGGGCTGGACGGACGACGACGCGGGCTGCAGAGCGAGGCAGCGGTGCTGGGGTGCGGAATGCTTGTTGCGCCTGGCTCGCCTGGCTCGCCTGGCTGCTCCGCCAGGGCCGCCACAAAAGACCCCATTCCGCTCCCGCCTGTCGGCGCGGGACCCGGTCGACGCCTCCCAAACGGGACGGTGTGTCCCCGCGCATCTCAATCTCTGCTCCATCCATACCCCAAGGGGCCAAGCCTTTTCCTCTCGACTCTTGACTCGGCTTCTTCCCTCCCTCTCCGCGTCCTAGCCATGGCCCAGCAAGCGCCCTCTTGTCGAGCTGCTGGCTGACCCTCTAACCGCAGCTCCAGCTCCAGCTCCAGCTCCAGTTCGCCCTGCCTTTGATTAGCTGCAACCCGAAACAGCGGAAACCCCCAGCTCTACGGAGCAGAGCACGAGGTGCCGATCACTAATCATCCGATTCGCCCACCGCCCCGGAGCTGCGACGCATACTGCGTACACGGAGCAATCGCCGTTCCAGCGCTCCCTTGTGCCCCTCTGGCCCCGTGCCACCGTCCTCCACGAGCTTCGTCTGGCACCCAATGCCTTGGCCGCAACGCCTCATCAACAACACCACGCCTCAGCCAAGCGCACTCCTGCGGCACCAGAGCTGGCGGTAGAGGCCGGCAGCACCCTCGGCCAATCCCGAATCCCGCCCGCCGTCCGCATCTACTGCCCTAGGGAAATGTAGCAACCATGGCACCAAACTCGGAACCGGAACCACACAAGCGCAAGCGCGACATCTCGGACGAGAGTGGTGCTCAGCCCGGCCACGCAGGCGAGCGCATCCCTCAGCCCTTGCCACCCCAGACAGGTATGCAGCTCTCGGTCATTCTAGCGCTTGGCCTCATGACGAGTCCACTTGTCCGTCCCAGCTGACCTTCTTTAGGCAAACAACTTCCAATCAACTATCTGTCCAGAGCTCAGTCCAGCCGTCTCGGTTTGTTACAAGGAGATGGCGAGTCCTTCTCCGATGTGTTGACCCTAATTGGTGAATATGAAGGTACGCCAACCCACGCCGACGCCAGCCTTTCGCCATCAAGTACTGACCAAGATGCCGTACAGGAGTCCTCAGTCGACATGAGAGCCTGGCTGTAAACCTTGGTGCGAAGCTCACAGGGCCTCGTCTGCTCAGGGCAATGGAGGGCCTGTTCGAAGGACCCATTACCACGAACCCTCGGCAGGCCATGTTTGGTCCCGACCCCATCACTTGGCTTGATATTGTCGAGTTCTCGCGCTCACATCCAGGCGATTTCAACATAGCGGCCAATTCCAATGGCATACGCTGCTGTCAGTTTCAGCTCAAAGGAGCGCAAGTAGAAATATCCGAAGATGATTGGCGATTGATAGTAGCAGGAGCTGTCGATCGCTTCCGTCTACAACAGCCAGCAGAAGAGGACGAGATGGCCGAGGTCGCAACTCTTGATATCCTAGAACAGCGCTTGCAAGTGCTAATCAAGAAAGCCGACGAGGTGGCGCGAAAAGCTCGACAGCTCAACTACCATCTTGGCGGCCGCAAAGCAGCGATCAATGCTAGAAGAACCTCGCACTCCTCGAGCAGCGCCAGCGCATTTTCTACAGCGAACCAACTGCGTCCAACAGCAGCCAGCCCCAGCTACGACCTCCATGCAGATCTGCTCACCCAGTTCTTGAATAGCTCCCACCAATCCCGCCTCTCGTCAACGAGTTCCGTGCCTCCCACGCCTATGTCTGCAAACATTAGCGTAACGACGCCTAGAACTTCTCTACAGTACACGCAACAACCCTTAATACAACAGCAATCGCAGCAACATCCACTGCAACAACAGACACAACAGCAGCAGACTGGGTACCCAGTCACAAGTAATCGGACATCGCCCGGAAACTCGGTGGAATCATCTTCTCGCGAGCCTGACGAGGAATTTCGACACCAGCTTACCTCGCTCGTCGAGAGGTTGGGGCGTGGCGAAATAATCTACCCACCTTGCGACCGGTGTCGGCGGCTACGGACACAATGCGTCAAGCACCTCACGGCATGCCAGGGTTGTACCAAGAAACATGCCAGATGTGTGTGGAAAGGCGTAACAGAAGAAGAATTGACCTGGCTGCGAGGACAAGCTGCGAAAGACCATGACGACGAAAATAGTGGTCATATTGCACCACAACCATACATGGCAGAAGAGCCAAGAGAATCGCCTCATCTGTCTCATGCCACCCATGATCAGCCCGTGTCTTTCCTGGACAATAGAGAACGCGGAAGCGAAGGTCTGCCATCAGGCCAACTGGTTTCCCGACTGGCAATTGGGCGCCACGTTGACGATGTTTGGAGGAAAGGCAACTCATTAACTTCCAACCCATACAGACACGAGGCCATGGAAATAGACTCCAGGGAGCCGTCACATGATGACAGAGGCCGTCCACAATCCCGGCTCAGTCATCTGGCTCACACTGCATCAACAACGCCTTTGCAAAGCAACGTTACGTCGCCCCGTTCACAAAACCAGGCTTATCAGGCTTAGTCACGACAGCCGTGACTCTGATTCGGTGCTCCGTTTGGCTCTCGTCTTGAGGTTGTGTCAACATCTGCTCCATAAAAGCAGATGTTGAGTTTCAATGTTTATTATTGGATTTGGCGAGTGCGCCATAGCACAGTTTGTGCTACGCGTAATTCACTATGATTTTGGTGGTTCTACTAAGAAGTTGCCCTATCCTCTTCGTAGACTCCCTTTTAGTAGACTCCGGAGCATTGGTTAGGAATATCGAGCCAGCCAGTACTATTAGGTTGAGGATATAGGAAGAGTCGCAGCGTAGAGGAATGGCTCTAGATCTACCTCTACAGATTAATCTAATCCCTCTATAATTTGAAATTGAGAACTGCCAATTGGCAATTTCGCATCTTGTTGTCAACATAGAATCGCTCAATCTGCACCACAATCCGTGTCGGAATAATTCCCAAGCGGTCTTGGCCCTGCGAAACTGTGCTGACATAAGCCGCAATCGGGCGATCATTCCATTGTGGAGCCTTGTCAAAAAGGACCCTCTGCGCTCTGCGCCTTGGCATACAGAAGATGATGAATCAGGCCCCAGAAAAAAAGCTGGCAACCTCCCGCAGTGCTGTCATCGATTGCACAGATGTTTGACTTTCTGGATCCAGCGACAGCAACGTCCCTGCGACAAACGTCAACTTCACAAACGACCTTGGGAGACTTTCGGCACCCTCGTCCTCTCCTTGGACCTGCCACAGCCTTCTGGCCACCATAACACATTCTACTAGGGTGCTGAATCTTGCCGATTGCGGGACCACACGAATCTCGTCGATCTCACAATCTTCGTCTCGCTACAGACTTAGCACGAGGCTGCTCCGCATTCCCCTCGAACCCAGTCGCATAGATTTCCAGAAACCATATCGCGCGCCGGTGGAACTGGTCCACAGTCAGTTCCTCGTCTGCCGTGCCATGCGACACATGCTCTGAGTCCCGGCACGGATTTCAAAATCAGGTTCCTCACCTGGTGACACACTTCTCGGGCGATACAGAGTCGAATCTTGGCTCTGGCCGGTCCGGCGACACCATCGAAATCATGACAGTCTCAACACACGGGAGCGCCGGCTCCGGGATGACGCGCCAGTCACCACTTTCGGAGTCTCGGGAGCTAGGCCTCGTCATGCCCGACACTACGCCCATCGTCACAAAAGAGTCACCCTTCTCCAAGTCGTGGCCGCATCTTGTCGCCGGAGGGTAAGTTAGCCGAATCCATGTTGCATGCGGCGTCTGGTGTTTGGCCTACATGTCGTCCATCCGTTCTTTGCGCAAGGACCGAGCGAGAAAAAAAGGCTAACTGGGATCGCCATGATAGCATCGGAGGCATGACGGCTGCTGTCTTGACTGCGCCACTCGACGTCCTGAAGACACGACTACAATCCGACTTCTACCAGGCGCAGCTGCGCGCGGCTCGGGAAGCCGCCACCGGCTCAGCAACTGCCCGGCTAGGGCTCGCACGTTCGATCACATATCACATGACCGAGACGATACAAATTCTGCGCGATGTACACCGCATTGAGGGCTTTCGAGCCATGTTCAAGGGCCTGGGGCCCAACCTGATCGGAGTTGTCCCGGCCCGCAGTATCAACTTCTACGTATACCCAACGGGCAAAAGAGTCTACAGTCAATGGTTCGGCCTGGATGTTACGTCACCGACCGTCCACCTAGCCAGTGCGGTAACCGCCGGTATCGCCACAGGCACTGCAACAAACCCCATCTGGTTGGTTAAAACGCGACTACAACTCGACAAGAACAACGCGGCGAAGAAAGGCGATGTGGCGGCGCGACAGTACAGGAACAGCTGGGACTGCATCCGGCAGACGTTCAGAAACGAAGGGCCCCGGGGCTTCTTCAAGGGTCTAACCGCCAGCTACCTCGGCGTCACTGAGAGCACGATACAGTGGATGCTCTATGAGCAGATCAAGGCGTCGTTAAGGCTGCGCGAGGAGGAGATCGTCGCTAGCGGACGTGAAAAGACCTGGTGGGACCGCAGCGTCTACTGGATGGGCAACTCGATGGGCGCGGGCGCCGCCAAGGGCATCGCCTCGATCCTGACCTACCCGCACGAGGTCGCCCGCACGAGGTTACGGCAGGCGCCGATACAGGACGGCAGGCCGAAGTACACGGGGCTCGTCCAGTGCTTCAAGCTCGTTTTCAAGGAAGAAGGCTTTATCGGCCTGTACGGCGGCCTGACGCCGCATCTCATGCGCACCATCCCGTCGGCTGCCATCATGTTTGGCATGTACGAGGGCATCCTTAGTCTGCTTGGCGCGAAGCACTGAGCAGATGTCCGGGGTTTATGAAGAATGAACCATTAGACGGAAACCTGGACTTTGGAGCGACCCCGGCGAAAGCCAGGCTTCAGTCCACAGTTGCAGAGCAGGCTGAACTCAAGGCCACATCAATTGACTAGACTTTCCGGGATTCTACCACACAACTTGTACAACACCTTGTCACCACCAACAAACACATCATGAACCTCCCTTAACACAAGGGGGACGACGAACGAACGGAAGCATGTCTCTCCCTCCACAAACGACTTGTCGATATCGCCGCGGGTCCTCTCTTCTACCAAGGAACACGTCACACTTTTCATAATCGTTTCCCAATCATTTTGCTAGATTCTTGAATAGTACTGTACAACACACACACCCAAAAATGCAGCAGCACGGGAGGGCAGCACGCGGGCGCAATCTGTGGAATTCGAACGGTTTAGAGGGGTGTAAAACAATAAACCTAGAATAGGCGGACCAGGCGTTTTTTTTGGCATCTAAACTTGCTGTTGAGTTGGTGTGTAAGAGAAGACTACACCATCATCCATTTTCAAAGAACCGTGTCTTGCTCGTGTTCGGTATGTCATGTGAAGAGGGCCGTAGTACACGGCCCTCCGCACCCACCGCGACGTGTTTCGAAAGCAGTCGATAAGGCAAGAGCAGGGAGGGACAGGAGACTCTTTGCTCTTCCAGTGTGAATGAAGCGCGGAAGTGTCATGGATTGATAAGACGACGGGAGACATGGGCTAGTTTCAATTCTGCCCACCATACTGTTATTATTGTCTTGGCTTGGAATAAAGTAGAAGCAGTCGTGATCAAGCGATGGAAGGAATAAAGTCACTGGGACGAGAGAGAGAGAGAGAGAGAAGCTGGGAAATGAAGGAGGCTATGATAGAGAGGACAGAAAACAAACACCAAGCACAAAATCCATGGACAACCGCGACCGCCCGTCTTAGTCACCACCACAAATGCAGCATAGGGTCGGAAGACCCTGAGTTGCCTTCCTACATGTGCAGTAAGTATGTCGGGCTCCCTTTCCCTCGCAGCAGTTTCCGCACGCATAAATGAAGTAGACCCCTTTTCATTTTCAACGGCTGAATGGAAAGGACATCGAACAGTCTCCCCGCCTCTATTTCCTCCCTTTGCACTTTGGACACTTTCATTATCACTAAATCGCTCACGCGAGAGGCAAAAATGCCGCTGAAGTCGGAAATTGTTCACTGGGTGATTCACAGAGTCTTCCCGTTGGCCCAGCTGCTGCGAGCGGCGGAGGCTGTCTTGTGGCGAGCACAGTCTGAGCGTTGGTCTCTGTGCGCTGGTCTGGTGATGAGGAGACTGCTGCTACTGTGGGCAGCGCTCTGTGGCGGCAAGGCGTACTGCTGCTGGGCCGTGACGACGTGCGGAGGCGGCTTCTTTTGGAGTTTTCTGGGGGTGCGCCGGCCCCCGGCGGTCGGGTCCCACGAGTCTCGGAGTCGGCGAAGTCACCACGCGTTGCGATCCCAGTTGGGGTCTGGGGCGAGGAGCCATGTCAGTGAGCTGAACGAAAGAAAGCGGCAACGCCCGCATCTGTGTTGAACACTTACCCTGAACAAAAGCCGCAAGCACCTTGCTGCCAGTCTGGAGCAGCGGGTGGCCGACGACAATCTTGAGGAACTTTTCCAGGCCTGCTCTGCGGCCCTCGATGACGTCGTCGGAGAAGCGGTTGGTGAAGACCTTTCCGGGAAGCGGGGGGATGGTGACGCGGGCGGACTCGCGCTCGAGTATGTCGCGAAAGTACTCAAAGTCCGAGTACCTGCGGCGGACGGTGGAGGCGCGGAGCTTGAACGCGGGGATGTTTGTGCGGCAGACAATCTCGTAGTCGGTGTACATGTTGCGCGAGGTGCCGTGGGTGCGCGGGTTGCGGACCTCGATCTCGAGGAAGTTCTCGGGGGCGCCGTAAATCTCCTCGAAGCTCTGCTGGCGCGTGTCGGGCATAGCCTGCATCAGGGGGCGCGACATCATGCCGCGCAGTAGCGGCGGCGAGGGCTGGTCGTCGGAGGACATGACTGGTGATGGATCGGAGAGGGTGAGGAGGGTTGCGGTCAAAGCAGAGACTGGGCCGAGGCCGAGGTGCGGAATCGGCGGCTCTGCGCCGCCCGAAGCTGCTAGAAGAGACGCGAGAGTGCCGCACGGGGGAGGTCGGGGAGCTGCGGAGAAGGCGGGCCGGCGCGAGGGAGAGTGGTCGGCGTGGTGAGAGGGAGGTCTCGTGAGGCGCAACGGGGAGGACGTGGTGGTGTTGTCGTCGGAAGTGGGAAAACTGGAAGGCGCGCAGCTCAGTCGAGCAGGGAAGCTGGGGGGTGGGGGTTCCTCCGCCCCGCCCGGTGGACCCCGGCCTGCAGGCGGGGTCAACGTCGGCTGGTTGCTCCACAAGGACTTTACATCACATCTCTGCACTCTCTACAACCAGCCGGGCTCAAGAGTTTGCCGGCGATATTGCAGCGGCTGAAGGTGCCGAGCCAATATATCATGGCTGCAACCCCTAACCCCGCAGCCCACAGCCCTGGCAGTAGCACGGGACCTGGGGAGCCGTCTGTTTTCAGCTCTCCTTGCATGCTCGTGTCTTTTTACTTCTGGCCCGCGTGACCCAGGGCAGTGATAGCGGCTCTACTCAGGGGGGGAGTGTGATTCCAGAAACCGCTCGCAGGTCAGTCACCTGTGCGCGCTATTGGCCAGACTTGCATGACTGACATGGCTCGGTTTCCCTCTCTCTCTCTCAACTTGTGTCACCCTCCTAGCCGGCATATGGTCTGCTTAGAAACAGGGTTTGAGTGCGCCTAAGAAGTCGAATTGCATCAACGTCCATGGCCTTAGCCCAAGTCCCGAACAGACTCCTGGCAGTCTTGAATGATCCCCAACACGGTGCTCATCGTCAGTACGTCCAGTTGGTAGTTTCTCTAAACAGCATGTGAGAAAGAGATGGAACATCACGCAATAGACTTGCCTGCCTCGTCTGGACGAGACACCCAAAGGTACTAGAGATGCGTATATAGCAGGGAGCCCAAACGACCCCTTTGGCGCCACTGTTACTCCTTCCCGCCTGCCAAGGAAAAGCTTGTCTTGTTATGCTCCTCTTCCTCCCCCCATAACCCCATCTCCTCCTTCGTAGTCCTACATCTTATTGCATGTGAAGAAGGCCAAAAGAAGTGGTGTTGTCGCGGCGGTGGCTACCGACTGCATTAAGATATTTCCGGTCAATCTGCACGTGCAGCTGCTCTCAAATCGTCTTCACCGGTCTCCCCGCAGACACGGGATTCATCTAAGTTGTTGCAACCCTTGTTCGCCATTTTGGGAGGGGATCATATACATGAGCCTAGCCTCGGGGGTTCAGCCCCAGGGTCGAGGCCCAGCGGTAGCCTGCATATCAGCGAGAGGGAGGGAGACAAGGGGAAGGATGCCGGCTTCCTTTGTTACACGAAGCTTAGCTGAGAACGCGCCGGGGACTGGCGCGAAACTTGCAGCAGGGGCATCCTCGCAGTAGAAGCCTCCTAGACACGATGCGGGTGTGTAGTTGCATTCCCCGGTGAAAATAATCAGACCTGGCGGCTGATCCATAGCAAATGTGGCTGGGCTTTAGTCACATAACGTACGGCAGACTCTACCTGACTGGATATCCCTCGATACAGTCGTACTAGCTCGGGTACCGGCGAAGCGTTGTCATGTCCACGAAGCAATGTCAGGAAGGCCTCGGGGGCTACATACACTTTGGCCCACGAGATGGCAAGCGGGGTCTCTCACTAGGGGTGAAGTCTTAACTATCTCTCTCTCCCACCTTCCCCCTTCCTCAATTTGCACATGCGGACTTACAAAAGTTTTTGTCAATGCTTACCGATAGCAAGCTTCCCCGTTCCCGGCGCAAAGTAGCATGATCCCGCCATGACATACGGGACCGTCAACACACGTCGTGCAACCACGCGCCCCGGGACCGCGAGCACCGTTGCAAGCCCGAGGAAGAAAAAAAACCTTGGCACCACATGACAAGCTTTTTTATTGTTTTCATGTAACCCTGCACTGCCTTAGCTTGTTTGCAGCCTGCGGTGGAACCGACCGGCTGGCTGCCGCGGACATCAAGGGGTTGCACAGCAGCACGGGCAGCATAGTAGGTATGGCGTAAACATCGGATAAAGGTAGTTATATTCAAGGAATGTTAGTGTCCGAGTCGAGAGGCTTGCCATCTCGTCTTCTCGTTTGTAATATCCGCTTGCATACGCCGTGTGTTACTTTATATCATGGGTTTGCGAACCAAGTACATCTCATGGCACTTGTAAATTCGGGTTGCAGCGAACAGGAATTTCCGCATTCGAAGGCCCCCTTCCTCGTGTCATCAGCTCGTGCAAGCACACACAGACATGCGGGTAAGCCCGTGGGGAGCGAGCGCAGCGGGAGATGCTACAACGGCCCCGTGTATGACAGACCCAAGCCCTCACAATCATAAAGAACAATCGTATCATCGAGGACGATAGTAAAAAACGAAGAGGCCCAAAGTAGAGAGTTGCTCAGTCCCGTGCTTCCCCCTCCCTTCCACCCTTCGTTTTTTGCTTTACATATCTTTTCCAATGTCTACATTTCAGAAGGGGTCTTTGTGTGCTTATCACAAATCTAGGGTGACCAACCAGAATACATGCCGCAACTCTTTTCCCACTGACCCCCTAGCAAAAAACCTCTCCTCCCCATAATCTTTCCCGAATGCTTACAAAGCGCTTTTTCGTATTGACAAGTTCAACCTATTTCAAATCCCCTTGCCTCTCTAAAAATAAACTACTGAATTTGACTTGGGCAGAATTGACAGCACCTATTGCTTTTGTCATCAATTCGCACCCTCTCCCCTTGGAAACGGAGTGCCGGACCCGGCACTCCGTTCGGACCCGTTGTTCCAAGAGAGGCTCGCCCCCTCTCTCTGTCACCATTGCCAGACGCGTGCCAAAATAAACCGGACATGTATGCGCACGAGTCGCCGCATTAATATGCGGGTTATTTTGGCATCCGTACTCGACTCACCGCTGCCTGTCCGGAGGGGGGCCCGCTCAATGTTCAGAAAGCGGCCCCATGGTGTTCCGAACCCGCCGCCCCCTTCTCCCCACTCACACGGTTTGAACTCGGTAAGCGAAAGAAACAAACCCCCCACCCGCATCTCGGGGCACAGAGAAGCGTAGGAGTGACGTCAGGGCACCAGATGCTGGATTCGGGCTCAGCCCACTCGTCACGCACACGACACAGAATCTCCAGACTGCAAGGGACTTCCGTATGCGGGTTTCCCAGTTTGTGTATTTGTGTTTCGCAGTGGCGAGGACCTTGTTAGAGGGTCAGTACACACAGCACGGTGGGCATGGAGGGGAAAACAGTGTATTTTGATGGTTCTCTTCTTCTACGCATTTTTGCTTTTATCTATTCCCGTGGATTGTGCCCTCAAATGTGACCAAGCCGAAATGTTTATGGATTGGCATTGGATCGCCTCGAGCAAGGTTCGCACACATTGCTGTAGGTCGTCAAACGCAGATGTGCGCGTTGGAACCAAATCGTCTGCATGTATAAGATATATGATGCTGATTTACAGGCAAGGCCCCCTTTCTTCCTCGTCCGTGCTCTTCCCCCATGTACGGCACCGCCGTGAAGAACTAGTAAAACGATGGGCAAAACGCAAACTTCAAGTGAAGCTAGCCCTCGTCGCAAACGCCGTGTAACGCCACGGCCCCAGACCAGGGTCGCTGGTCGTATAAACGCCTCTTTGAATGAAGACAAAGCAATAAAACACAGTCCTAATGGGATGCATGTCCGTGAAAACGCCTGGTTGTCAAAGGCTCTCGTGATGCTCCGAGGCTGACGATGCAACATGAAAGAGGAAAGGAGAAGTCGTTGGACCCGTCCAGGGTTATGATTAAATACGTTTAGAGACCAAAAGAGACATATGGCCATGTCCTTGTGGGTAGAAGCTCAGTATCCTGGCTTGCCAGGCATGGGGGGCAGGCCGTGGTTGGTGGCCTGGGGAGGAAGATGGTTGTGGCAGAAGATCTTGCTGCCGTGCCCATTTTTCATGCCCCCCTTTTTGGATGCATCAATCGTCATGGTGGGGTCTTCGTAGCTTTCGGGCTGGCAGCATTCGACTCCTTTCATCCACCGCGACGAGACGACCTCCGCCATGGTCATGCGCTTTTCCGGGTCAGGGTGAAGCATGGTGAGTAGTAGCCGTCTCAGCGCTACAGGCTTTACGAAAAGTTCGAAAGCTGGCACAGAAGGGTAGGTTGCCTCAAAGTTTGGGTTCTCGGCCTTCTTGCGATCTAGGCCTGCCCAACCGCTGACGAGCTTGTCGTAAGTTGCAGTGTTGGGAGTCTCGGCCTTGTCCCAGAGACAGGCGTTGAAAGTCAGGTAGATCATGACAACCGCAGAGCTCCATACGTCCAGCGGGCGAGGATCGTAATCGGACTTCTTGGCCAAGACCTCTGGTGCGATGTACGGCAAACTGCCACAGATGCCGGGCTGACAATGGCGAATCTCCCCCATGTTGACACCACACTGTCCACCAGCCTCCCTCAATCCCGGGTGCACGCCAGTGAAGACTTCCGAGACGCCAAAGTCAGTGATCTTGAGCTTGCTGTCCTTGGTTATCAGAAGATTTTCCAACTTGATGTCACGATGCGCGATTCCGTGGCTGTGCAGGTAGTTGACACCTTGGCAAAGCTGCTTGAAAAGACAAAGACGGTCACTCTCGCGACTCTCGTCCTTGAGATATTTCTTGGAGACGAGGCTGAACAGGTCACCTTCGGAGGCATACTCCATGACGTGGTTCCAGCGCCCATGGTCCGTGCATAGGCGAATGGTCTCGACAATGTTGGGGTGGTGCAGGCTTTTGGCAATGCTAAACTCGGACTTGATCTTGTTCTCATAGTCTTGGGTAGATTCCGAGTTGCTTTTGGAGCGGAATTCTTTGACGGCGTAGATCTCGGTCGGGCATCCTTTGCGTACCATGAGTGTGACCTTGGATGTGGCGCCCTTGCCAACGTGCTTACGATGGCGACCGAGTATCTTGTGCTGGTACTCAAACTCGCGGCTGAGCTCGGCAATGTCAACCGTGAAATCGTCGGGCAGGCTCAGACTCAGACGCCGCGCCTTCATGCCGGTTCCTTCAGCTGGTGCAATAGCCCACGGGTGTCGAACAAGACCTGTAGGTTCCTGCTCCGGCTCTGCACCCTGCTTTGGGGCTTTTTGGCGCTCTACACTGCGGGCCCGCGGCCGCGGCATTTCTATCTTGGGGGCGCTGACATGCGACGAGGCAAAGCCGACCACGCGACCGCGTAGAGAGAAGCCGGTATGCGCCCGCCCCTTTCTCTGGCTCTCGTAAAAGTCGTCGTCGGCGGGCATGGACACGCGTTTAGAGCTTTTGCTGCTGACCGAGGGTGTCATTTGCAGAGGCGTGTCATTGGGTGACGGAGGGCTGTTGGACCGGGTGGTGCCTGCAGATCTGTGGAACGAGAAACGGCGGCTGTGCTTGGGGACACTGGTGTCGGTCGATCCGCCATTAAGCTTTGCCGCATCCTTTGACGATGTCAGGGGACGGATGAGCGGCCGCGAGGGCATCTCGCCCATGTTGGAATTGGAGCGCTTGAAGAAGGACATGACTCTTCGCAGACGAGGCGTCTTCGGGGAGGTGCTGGCAGAGGAAGAGGTCGAGGATGAGGATGAGGAGACGTGCCGGAGAGTTGGTGGTGGCAGAAGCGGCGGGTGCAACGAGGACGGCGAGCCGGCGGATGTCTTTGGTCGACGACGTAGAAAAGAGCTGAGGGCAGTGCCAGTAGTGGTGGCGGCAGCGGAGGAGGTGCTGCAAGTGCTGGCGTTGGTGCTGGAGGTGGTGGTGGGTGTTGTGAGGGATTTAGTGGACCGGGATGCACGTAGGGGCAGGCTTGGGACTGGCGCAAGTTGTGGGACATGCAGAGTCTGGCGCGCAGGGGCAGGGCCACTTGCAGGAAGCGCGGCCGGGGCAGCCTCAGTGCTGGATACGGCTCTGCGGAGGTGCAGCTGGGCGCGGTCTGCCAGAGGAGCAGCAGGCGAGTGAAGAGGCGCCGAAACCCACAACGGGTTGAACGGGATGACTGCGGGCAGATGAAAGCTCGGACACTGCTGCGGCTGCTTACCAACGGCAGCTAGTTGCGCGTCGTCGTCGTCGAGCAGCTCGGGGACACGCAGACCTGGAACCGCGATGTGGCCGGTGGCGGCGGGGTGGTGAAAGTCGTGAGAGGGGCGGCCGCTGACGGGTGTGAGGGGCTCGGTGGCAGACTCGCTGGCTGTCTCGTCATCGCATGCGCAGGTCGAGGCGGGAAAGGAAGATGAGGAGGGAGAGGAGCAGGCAGCTGGGCAGGACGGGGACGGCGGAGTAGTGATGCTGAAATCCCGGTGCTCCTGGTCACGACTTGCCGCAGCTTGCACAATGCAGGTGGGTGCCGATGACGCTGGAGGAGC
The DNA here is from genome assembly GCA_026745475.1 of Microdochium nivale. Lineage (NCBI taxonomy): Eukaryota > Fungi > Ascomycota > Sordariomycetes > Xylariales > Microdochiaceae > Microdochium > Microdochium nivale. Next base: position 944,879 of record JANTFD010000010.1, read on the forward strand.
GCCAGGCGCAGCCAGGGTCTGCAACTCGGAGGCTGCCATCCCAGGATTGCTGCGGGCTGACTCGGCTGGAGACGATAGGGTCGTTGGATTTATGGGCCCAGGCAATGGATGCAACTGCCCTAGTCCTGGTCTGCAGCTCGGTGTTGCCCAAAGCCTTGGAGTCTTGGATACGCTACTCGGCACTCAACAGAGGTCCGTAATGTGGGGATGGTCTGGACGGGATGCGGCCAGTATGCCGACCGTCTCCGGGATCGCTGTCCTCGGCCTCTATGCAGTCCGGAGCTCACGAGAGACGGATGCCGTCGGGACAGCTGACCATAGACTACACTGCGGTCAGAGGTAGGTGTGTTGATGGTGAGTGAGCTCGCCCTTGCACAGCGAGGTTTTACTTGTGATCGGAGTTGCTGCTAGCAGTGGGCGGACGAGGCAATACCGCTCGGCGAGGTTGGGCGATATCAAGGCCGGATCCAGATCAACAGAGCTATCCGTCGTGGTTGTACTGGATGCAAGATTGTGTCGGGAAGCATAACAAGATCACTGCTTTTGGGGAAAGCAGATCTGATGGCCAAAGTGAAGTCGAGAGAAGGAGGGAAGACAGATCACAAAGGCCGAGATGGTGGTAGTAATAAGAAAAGGAGATGGACGGAGTGCTGCTTCCTCGTCAAATTGCTTCGATGCAGGTGCGGCTGCGCTGGTGGTGTGTGATGGGTGAATGCACACGGTTCGCGTGTCACACAACCACGAGCCTTGGCAGGAAGCTGCCATGGTGAATGATGAATGGCCCTCCTCACAGGCTTATTGTCCTTGCCAAGCTGTGATCTGCCGTGACAGCTATCTGCCAAGACAGCTTCATTGACGAGGGTCAGTAGGTGAAGCCAGCACGGATGCGCCGATCTGTTGCGCGGTCGAGGCTCAGACAGGCGATGCAGGTGGTTAGTGCTGTGTCACGACAGATCATGTACTCCAAGTAGTATAAGTGGTAATTGTTCACAGCACTGGTCTTTCTTGGCGTCCAACACGCATTCGAAGCGTGCTCCCCGTTGCTGCATGATGTGTCGCAAGGGGTGCAAGGGGGGACCACGAGGTGCCAGTCTGTCCGTGCTAAACATAGCCCCGCGATACCTACGTCAAGTGAGTACGCGTAGCGAAGCCAGGTCTCTCAGCAGAGGTGACAACGAGGCGACGCGTGAATGTTGCTGCGCGAAACCTCCAAAGATCGACAGCGAGCCTAGTCGCACATTTTTCAAAGTCGACAGCAGATGCCTTTTACTTTTTTTGTCTTTTCCCGCACGTCCAAGCGTCGAGTAGATGTCGACTGCCAAGCAACACAGATGGAGGACGCGCGCGGTGGATGGACCCCCAGATTCCCGCTAGTTTATAATTCCTCGCTCCGCACTGTTACGAGGCAAATTGTCGAGATCGCGGGCGACATATCGTGGGACAGCCCGCTCCGCTCCGCAAAGACGCCAGAGGTGGTGCCTGTGGGGAAAGGCAGTGATTGGACTGTGTGGAGACTTCTGGCAGATTGTCTGGTCCACTGCACGCTGCGTGCAGTGGATGCAAGTCCGCTTGTGCTCCCCGAAGCCTTGTCTATCAGTCTGGTGGACCGTGGTTGATGCAAATTCATCAACATGGTACATCTTCGCTCTGCCCATCTCAGGCTAGCGGACGAGGACAATCGCCTTTTTTGCGTAGCACGTACAGTGCAGATGTGGCTGGTACCATTGAACCATCACGATGCTGCCAACCCCCAAACATGCGCCCCATCTTGCGTGCCTCGTGGTAGCAAGGCAAGACAGACTTGCGCGCATGGCATCATCGCCCCCCGGCCACATACAAACGGGAACACGATGCTAGGCACTTTGGTCGTCGCTGAACCGTACCGTACTCCCCAAGAGGCTCGCTCGCGCGGGGACCTTGCATGGAGAGTTTTTCTCCAACTACCGACACTCTGGAGGTCGAGGAGCTGTCACCGCCAAGCTTTGTTTCGCTTCGATGTCAAACCCTGTGGCAGGTGTTGTCGCGCAACGAACGAGTGGTCGCCGTCTTGGCGGCTCCTCCAAGTGCTTAGGCGGCCTGAACGCCTGTCTGGCCAAGCCCCTTTGTTTCGACCGTGGGCATCGCAGGGACAGACGTTGCATTCCAAAAGGTCCGCGTCGTGCCGTGCCCATGCTCCCGAGTCTGGATGTGTAATCCGTAAATCTGGATTGCATTACCCACCTGAACAATGCTGTCAGGTGGCTCTAATTGTAATCGCCGTGCCCAGACACCACCATCGGCCGGACATGCCAATACCAAGAAGGGCCCACGCCGAGAAGTCTCGCGACAGATTGTGCCTGGGCTACACAAAGTCAATGAATGGACAGAGCCAGGAGGTGAGGCAGACCTGATAGCCCACTCCGTAGTAAGGCCGATCTCGAAGCTGAGATGGATGTGAGGCTGCTATCCTAGCTCTGTGCGGTTTGCAGAGCAGCTACGGTATGGCGCTTCGGCCTGGTCAAAGTGCCATTGCTGTCTGAAGTCCTTTGCTGTCAGCAGCGCGAGCCGCCCTCTGCGCGTGCATCGTGACATTTGAGCATCGAACACTAAACCCATGGATGCGGTGACTGCAAGTTCGAACGAGCCTCCAAGCCGGTACCCCCACACTACAGACCCTGGGTCTGCACCCCCACCCCTCGCCTGGCTCCTTCCAACAACCAACAATGCAAGCAGCCCACAGGCACATCCGGCCTGGCGTGATTTCCATGACAGCACACCCGCACCGTCACGGCCGGCTTCTGCTTGGCCTGTTGCATCCGTTGCATCCGTTGCATCATCTCTCGACACCACCTTCTCCAACCCTGTCTCGCCAGCCACTTCGCCATCGGGGCCAGCCCATCCCTTTTTGCAGTGCTCTTCTCTGCTCTTCCCACGGCAGCGGGTGTACTTGCGTCATGGTTCCATCTTGGCAACATGCCAAACTGCCGGATCCAGGCTACCGGGCGGTCAGTACACGTACCCTAGCCAGGCATCGCAATGATCATCATGGCTGGGACCGATGCGTATTGCTGCTCACAGATAGCTCCCGGCACCTATCTGCGATAGCCGACACACTGCTGCAATGTAAGGTGGCTTGGCCACCAAGAGCCAAGGGCCCAGTTCCAAGTACGTTCTCGATCTTGCCAAACCCTAATGGGCCGAAGCTTCGTGGAAGCGCCCTATCAACAGCTCAACCCCGCGCTCGTGCTTGTTAGTTGCTAACTGACATCCGAGTCTGTCGGCCACCCCGCAACCCTCTTATTCGACGGGGTTGCAAGGCTCCGTCAAGCCAGTTTGTGCCCCTTAGTCCGACAGGTAGCGACACATTTCCCCGCACTAGATCGACCTCGTGAAGCTGGTGTGCCGCGGAGATGGCCGCTCGCTTCGACTCATGTTCAGAGCTCCGCCGGGTAAATGCTCCCCAAACACGTCTCTCGGTCCCGCAGCTCGGGGTTCTGCCGGCAACATCGACGATGGCCCATCTCGAACATGACTTGCTACAGACGCAATTGCTTAAGAGCTAGACTTGATTCGCCTAAACGTCATGGCCATCGGGAAGCTGAAAAGACACATGCGCCAAAGTGCGGGGCCCAGATCCTGCTGCCAATCCCCGCATTTGTTCTGTTCGGGTCTTTGCGCCGTGCCGCCTCGAACCGCAAAGGCGGAGCTCGAGATGGCCGCCTATCGGGAACATGACATACTGTTTGGTTTCGGACTTCCCCTCCCAGCCAACGAATGAGACAAACAAACAGGCCTCCTCTATCGCGTGACGTACATTCGTGACGGTACGCTTGCGAAACGGCACAGCGGTACTCCGTACCGCGCGCTTGTCTCCCTCCCGACGGATGTCCAGCCTGCCCTCGTGCTTGTCGCTCACCGCTGGCAGCGTGCCATGTCCATGGAGACTTACCAACTGCACCCTGTATGTGTGCGCCTGAAACGCAACCCTCCAGCGACGAGTACGCACTCCGTTAAGAAAGTATATCCATTCGGCACAACGCGGCTCCTTTCCCCGCCCCCATTGTCGCGGCGCGCGCGGGAACAGAATTTTCTGTCGCCTTCAGCTGCATGCTTCTCCTGCATGTGTGCGTCTGCATGAGGCAACAGCATACTAGTGATATGTCCTGCTGGGACAAGGGAGGTCCCGGCCGGGCCAATCTATTGTGCAGCGGACGAGGTCTCACTACTTGTGGTGTCGCGTGAACCCCCACGCTTTGTGAATTGTTGCCCGCCTTTTTTAATTATCTGGAATGCCCGTTCCACTTTCTCCTCGAACTGACCCTCATCAGCTCTCGGCTAGCTGCTGAGGACGACCTGCAGACCAGTCAGCCTTGGTTGCAGTCATGCTATTGCTCGCACACTTATGTAGGCATCTATTGGACCACATCGATCCCTCTTAGACAGCCCCGGAGAGTCAGACGACATTCAAATGCAGAGTCAAGGGGGCGTGTGCCTCGTCCAGCAGCCAGCGGGTCAATGGCCCAAGCGGGGAAGGGAAGAGTGTGTCGTGCCGACAGCGACGAATGCCCAACGCGCGAGACGGGGCAGTCGTGGCATCCACACTTGCACATCAACAGCAACCGCTTCTCGTTGTTCTGCAGATCTGTAGATTGGGACCGGATTGCTGGCCGTGTATACCATCTCTTATGGGCTTTTGAGTTTACAGCAACATGTTCGGGAATCAGCCCCTGTCACGCCTATCAGTGTTGTACACGTCCCATGTGGGAGCAACCCCTGTGACTCCAACCAGGGGCCCAGTGGCTTTTTGGGAGTTCGGTCCTGCACCGCGCTGCTGTATAAAAATATGGAACTTGTCCGAGCCTGGTGGGTTACAAACCCAGGGGCAGGTGACGACACATGCTTGCTGCGTGCACGTACTGGGCGTGTTGTATTATGCAGGTAGCAGTTGTCCATCCAGTATTTGGGCGTGCGTTTTCAACTGCCAGGTCATGATATCGTAGATATTATGCTTCTGTCATATTGCAAAAACGATACCGTTATCACTGCCTCCAGTAATAACGCCTTACATAGGTGGATTTCTGCACCACAGCTTCTCAATTATAGGAGCCCTCAATTGTTATTTCAAACGCATGCGAGACCAACACTTCCAAATGTCTTCGACTACATTACTCTCAGGCAGTGTGCATGCATGTATTTATCTCTATCATGGGCAATTTTCACCAAAACCCCCCGCAGTCACCTTTATCCAGTCGAGCTTGACTAAACATTGCTTATCCTGAGGGCAGTTGTCAACAGCGGAAAATTAAATAGAACGGCAAACCTAGCGCGGTAATCAATCACAATTGACAGTCAGGAAACGCGCATGTGTGATATCTGGAACAGGTTGCATGTACCGTATAATGCTTCCCCCCTGTCTCACAGGCACATCGTACTTTCATGGGAGTATGCACGTACGTACACTACCCCTTTATGCATACATACACGTACCACATGCGGCATCTCCAACTCACCGTCGAAGCGGTGTGCCCCCCTTTCCAGACCTAGTGATTACTCATCCATCATTCACCCAATGCACTCTTGTATCCGTTGACCTGTTCTTGTGTCTTGGGGAAGACATATATGAGCTTGCGGGCGCATGTTGTCCCGAGTCGTGTAACACGAAACAGGCATATGCCTTCATCTTTGCACGTGTCTATTGTTTTATTGTTTACAAGATTCACGTGCCCGGAGGCGGGAAGAAGGAGGGGGGGGGAGAGAGAAGCACAAGGCAGAAGGATAACGGGGTCGACTGACCTACACGAGAGCATATGGCACATGCTTGCTTACTATTATGAAGTCCTCTCTACAAAGTGAAAGGTGAACTGAGTCCTGCGGTAAAGAGCAACACGGGGGAGGGGCGCGAGGCCTGCCACCGTCACTTGACCTCGCGCTCTCTCTCACGCGGATCAGTGTTTCCCTCAGACGCCTGTGCGACTTTAGCTTCTAAAACTTTCGGTGCCCGTACGAAAAAAACAATACTCTCCAACGTAGTCGCTGTTTTCGCCTCCCTCGGTACGTACTAATGGTAAGTTCGACACATTTCTCGAGCTTGTCTTTTGTGGGAGAAAGAATGTCTCTCCGTGGCTGCTTGGCAGTGGTGACAGCCGTCTTGGCCGTCTGGAATGCTCCTCTCTAGGTAGCTAGTTAGTTACACGGGGATGTGAACGAATTCCCGTGGTACGAAAGGGAAGCAAAGAGAGGCTTGGCTGAGCAAAATCCAAGGCTGTCTGTCACGAGAGACACAAGACTAACCAAGCATCTGCCTTGGCAGAGCAGCAACTACCGACTTTGCCACCCCTCCCCCTCCTCTCCCATTTCCTGCGGCGGAGCATGGCGAGTATCTGACACGCCAAGTCGCCTATTCATCGGGCCTTCTCGTGGAAGGAAGCACCGCCAAGGGAAACTGTGCGAGGAGGTTGTGCGAAATAGAAGGGAGGAAAGCCTGCCCTCTTGTGTAGATGAAATTGGTCAATTTTTTGATACCATGTACTTCTTGTCGAGTAGTTTACAAAGACGCAAGTACTTCTAGATGCATAGATTTTTGTAAACACAATGTGTACCCCTGCCTTCTTGGGTAATAGCCATGGTCAGTTTTCCCACCCTATTCCACATGTTTGTGTACCCAGTGAAAACCACAGACAACTTGGCTAGTATCTCAGAGGTCTAGTGACACGAAAGACCACCTGCTTCCCAGCAGGGATTTTCCTGGTCTACTTCTCGGCCCGCTTCCAAACGAACGAATGCTCCCAGTGGCGCTCGGTTCCGGATATCGCCACTTACACTGCGACAAGAGCCAAGGCTGTATCACCGAAGGTGACTATGTTCTAGCATCACCATTCCTACTGCATCAAGCGAGGCTGATGCTGCGGCTGATGCGGGACCGGGACAAGTGCTCTGCGAAGGATGTGGTCGATGGCAGCCCATTCGAGTTGCGCGGCTTCGGCAAGAGTGAGTCGATCAAACAGCGAAGCAGGCGGGCCGCCACCACAACCACCACCCTGTCCATAATAACCATTACGGTTATCCTCAGGTGCACTTGGGAAGCCGACCTCAAGCCAGAAGTAGCCCCAGTAGTCGCTCGTGGAGTTAGCCCTGGCGGCGAGCCTGCGCCTCTCCTCGGGAGGCAGGTCGTTTACCACGCTGTACGTCTCCTCGCGAATGATGCCGATGTAGAACTACGAAAGTTTAGGGAGATGTCAGTCATAGCCCAGAATGAAGAAGGGAACTTAGATATGGTGTCTGGCATTAAACCTACCTCGAGAACGTCCTGGGGGACTCCGGGAGTTGGACTGAGCGCGTACTGGTGGCGCCAGCCGTCCGCGAAGCGAGGCTGAGTCAGTGGCAGATTTGGGAACTCGTCGAGGTCCATGCCGGCCGTGGCCAGGATGTTGTCCTTCTGCAGGACGGTGAATCCCGGGCACAGGAGGCAGGTGGCCACGAAGCGCTTCAGGAGCAGCTGGGTGAGGCGGCCGGACGTCGAGGCGTCACTGCGGTCGGTGCGGTCCTGCAGGATCTCGAGAAGGCGTCGTGCTGTGTCGTACATGACGTACTGCATGTGGATGGTGATGCACTGGGTCTCGTTCCAAGGGAACTTCTTGAGCACGCTGATGAAGCTCTCGTAAGGGCGCTCGGGGCAGTTGGTTGAGAAAGATGCCTATTTGCGCTCCGAATCAGCAAATCGCTTCACTATAGAAAACCATCGAGCAAGCAAATATAAGCAAACAAGACTATAAAGCCGACTCACTCTCTGCGGGAATTCGACATGCTTGACCAGCATAGACAGCTCCTCGAGCGTCATGAAGCCCTTGAAGTGCTTCCACGGTTCCTCGCTAGACTGAAAGGGAAACTGAGGGCGGCCGCTCTCCCAGCTGACACCGCGGGCGTTTGGAAACAGGGCCTTCATCAGGGCGCCCTGGGTAGACAGGTTGACGCTGACCTGGCGGTCTCCGAGTCTCGAGCTACGCATGATGGAGCTGTTGCTGTTGGCACCGATGCCGTTGCTGTTGCCTCGGGCTTCGAGTCGGTTGACAACGTTCATGGCGGCCGTCAGGTTCTCGAACTCGACATAGGCGTCGTGGGTCTTGCCGTCGATCCGGGTCATGATGATATGGATTCCCTCGAGATTGTCGGCGATTCTGCGGCAGTTGCGTCCCATGAGATTTGCAATCTCGGAGCGGGATACACCGTAGGGGATCTAGTGTTATGGAGCAAGATAAAGTTAGTATAGTCAGGCCCAACCTCCCTACATAATATAGCGATCAGGTCGAAAATTATTTGCTTACGTTGGCAACTTGAACCACTGCATACTCGGCTGGGCGGTGCTGAAAAGCTGTTTCCATGAATGGCAAGTAGTTCGGGTCTAGCAAATCTTTCTCCAAAGGAATACCTCTCGAAGTGAGCCAGTTTAGGGCGTCAGAGCGATTTCTTTTTGTCTCCTCGGAAGGTGTTGCAAAGATGCGAAGGCGGTGCTCGACCGGCTGGAAATGCCTAACTCCATGGACCACGAGTGCCTGGCTAGTGCTTCCATTGGGAATGATCTCTGGCTGGTAGTACACGTTCACGTTGTTTGTGGTTGAGCGATTATGCTCTCTTCCAACTACAATTGGGCCAACCTCATCCTCTTTCTTCTGCTGATTCATGGCTCTTTTTGCCATCAGCTCCTTCAACTCTGGGATTGAGGGGCGTTTAGTGAACGGGAAAGGAGGGATCTCCTTGCGTGGAGTGTCAGCACCATGATGGAAGGATTTCGAGCCCGGGCGCGTGGAGAGAAAGTGCGATTGGGTATTTGCGATGCCTCCAGGGCCTTGCTTTGGGCCACGCTGTTACAATGAGCTCATATGCGTCAGTCAAATAGCACCTCAGAACATACTGTAGGTTTAGGTATTGTGATGAGCTGACAGTGATACATACCTGATCAGCGATGGTGATAACCTCATCCTGCAAAGTGTTGGAGGAGGCCGTAGGGATGAAAGGAGCAGTCAAAGCACTGAGGCTACTGCCCAGACTGTGGCGATGTTTTATGGGCACACGTTCCGGGTCCATCATGGGCGGGGTGTTCTCTTGCTCCGTCGTGGTTGTGGAGGCGATTTTGTGATCTTGCTCACTTTGATCGAAATCAGACATCTCGTTAAAGACTGCGACCTCGGACTGTTGGAAAGGCGCTTTCACAACGCCTTCGGCTAAGATAGCCGTTGTAGTTGCCGTGTCAGAGAACTCAGCCGAGACTGGAGTCCAGAGCGGTGCGCCGCCGCCCGAGTCGTCGGATTCCTCAGATGCAATGATTGGGTGAATTGCTCGGAGACGAGTAGTCCTGTTGTTATACTTGGGTCCGTGATCCGCCCATGGTGAAGGCTTGCTGAAATGAGGATTGCCTTTTGCCGGCATTTTGACGAGATCCTGGTAGCAAGAGCAAAATGCCACTGATTGCAAAATGTATCTGGGATGTTTCTTTTTCACAAACACTTGTCAGATTCGATGAAAACTGTGACGCTATGATCAAGCTTACGCAAGAGAAAGGTGCACGGCGTTGTTGTCTATGTTTGATATTCGGTCAGTAAAACCCTAAGATTTGATACGAATGAACCTACACATACGAAAGATGCAAAGTGCGATACGGAAACTTAAGCACACGATGATTCAGCTTATTTATTTTTTTGCTTGGGTCAGAACCTAGGACAATCTGCGCGAGGGTATAGTCGACATTGACGGGGAAGGAGCAGTTGCGAGATGGCGACGATGCAAGAGGCACTGCAAGAACGAAACGCAAGATGAGTGATCTGTATAGTGCTTGGTGTTAGCTTTCTCTGTGCATTAGGTCGAGAAGAATGAAGGTTTCTTGAGACTGAAATCCATCCCAGTTTACATCTGAGGTACAGGTGAAAGTCGGGGATATTCTTAATCTCACTGTCGACTATGTGAAAGACACGCCAAACTTTGAGTGACGATGGCGCTACTGACCTGGCAGAGAACAACCCGATAGAGTCGACTTGCCTCTGAAAAAAGATCGGTTCGCGAGAGAAAAAGAGAGTCGGGAAAAACAAATCAGAAAGGTCGACTTGGCAAAGCGCAGGTGGACAAGGCAAATGGTGGAAGGCAAGATACTTGCAAGAGATCGAATGAGGGCGGAAAGAGGAAGTGGCCAAAGTCACGATCTTAAACCTCTTGGCACCCGCTCACGATGTCAGTAGACGAAACCCTGTCATGTCATTGGCTGGCTCGATGGCGCGACCATGACTTGAATAGACTCAAGGGCTTCGGCTGGGAACAATGCATGGTCGGGAACAATGATCATGAACCATCGGCCCGGGGCAGCCACTGCTCGACGTCCTGCTATCCACGAAAGCGTCCGATATCGCTCTCTAGGTACAAATTCATTCGTCCCAGTGGCTTGAAGGCGCGTGGTGAGCGTGCTGACGGCGTGCTTGCTGGTGTAGTCGTCTCCCTGTAATAGGCTCCTGTGAACGGTCCAGCTGTGAGGATGGTAAATACTTGAAGAGGGACGCATACCCAAACAAAACTCTCTTGAGGCTTTTGGCGAAGGCAGTCCATTCGGCTAAATGTCTTCAAGGTGCAAACAGTACGACGACGGGCAGGCACATTGTCTCTGTTGGCAGTCGCCACCCTTGATTGAGGTCCTAATCATTCTGAGAAAGAGAACTTCATGCTATGTTCGATTGCACAACTTTGGAATGACATGAAAGACATCATTGCCGTGGGTACACAATGATAGATAAGAAGCAAAAGACTTCTCTCCTTCTTCCTCAAAAACACTATAGTCCAAGTCCTCCGGCTGACCAGGCTCGTTCTGTGACGTGTTGTCGTTTCGCCTCTCGGCGCACTGTATATGTCGTCCACACTCTACGTGCTTTATCCCTCCTCGTCTCTCAAGGCGTATACCTGGGGTATCGTCGCCACTCAAAGAAAACCCCCAGGAGTCATTCAATGGCCCAGCAGTGTTTTACAAGTTTGAGCCGCTTCGTAGCCCTTGTTATCACTATTGCGACACCTTTCGTCACTATTCTACAACTTCCAGGGCAACTCGTTGCGAGGCTCGTTGTGCAGGGTAGCCCAGATGTCATAGTACGCCGGGCATGACTCCGACGCGCGCGCCTGGATAGTATCACGACCAACATCGGCGGTCCTCTTTCTGGACTGGAACGGGCGCGGCCACGCAGCCTCGGTGATTTCCACCTCCCACGACGAGTTGATCCGCATGCGTGGGTCATACACCGTGTTGTGGTGGGGGAAGAAGCGCTCCAGGATCTGCACGAAGTGCAAGGTCCCTCGCCATGCTGGAGCCCACAGGTCGGCTTCATGATCCAGCCGTAGTCCTGTGTCGCGATGCCGTTGGCCAAGGTGGCGTGTGAGACGTTCCTGATCTCGCTGTAGAGCTTGATGTTATTTAGCACATAGTCGGGCAGGTAAAGTGTTTTCTCTCAGTATTCTGCCAAAATGCGATGAGTGGGTCGCTTGTTATCAATAAATATCTGCGGCATTGCAGCGTTGCTTAAAATAAATCATCACTGCCGGGAACTTGGTGATCGCTGGGAAGCGCGAGAACTAGGACCTCCAAACCTTCGATATATTATTCGAGCGCACTCACAGCCGTGAGGACGAAACACTGATCATACAACCACGACAAGGGCATCAGCTTCATCGGCGCGTCCGAGGGCCTGCTCCGCGAGTACGATGGCTTCTGCATGAAGTGGGGCAGGACCGAGTATATGACGGATCGCTGAGCAGGTAGCATTTCATGTAAGCCCAGACACGTATTCTTTCTTGCTTTCTGTCTCTATAATGAATATTAGGTGTTTTTTGAGCTGACAAGCCTTGGTTCTTGTTGCAGTATGCAATTTTATTGCTGGGCCAAGTCGCAATTAGGCTTCTTCAGACTAGTATACTTGGTGGTCAATTTTGGGGCTAGAGGGAGTAGTCTTCAGGAGACAAGGAGAGTGGCCAGGAGTGAGACCAATTAGACAAGACATAATAACATTGCAAGTCACAAACACACCCTCCGCTCCGAACATCATGATGCTGGTCACAGTGCTCAGTTAGTTGAAAAGACTGGACAATGGACACAATATACGCTTAGGTAAGCCGGCCTCCGAAGTGTGGTGCGGCTAGCGCGGCAGGGACTCTGTGGACACACTGCACTCCAGTTTGTGGCGTCGAACCTCGGGACGGAGAGCTGTCAGCTACGGAGAAGGGGCTAGCTCTAATGTACTCCGTAGTTGGGGGTTTCTAGAAGCGCACCCGACCTCGAATACTCACAATTACCGACTACAGCTCGCGTCCGGGGACAGTGAGACCACGCAGCCCTGAGTCTAGTCCGCCGAACCATCCGGCCACGTGAGACATACGTACTTGGTACACGTTGGAGTTCTGGAAGACTGGATGGCCTTTTGGTCATTTGGTCAGCAACAACTCGTGACCGTCTTGGAGTGGTGCGCAGGGAACGGGCGGCATACGTAATCCAGCTTGACGCGTTGCGCGGGGGCTGTGTTCGCCAAGCGCGCGACGCTGTGGGTGGGGTGGGAGAGTCGTCACGATTGCCACCGGCTGACCTTCATGTTTCTGCTGCTTATAACTAGAAGGAAGAACTGGCGGGGTACCTCAAGTGAGTAAACTTCAGACGACCACTGCGCAGACATTGGATTGTCAAGTCGTCGTTGCACACTTTGGGACGCCTGCCCGTTCCTGGACGCTCCTTCCCCTCGCTGCTCCACCCACAGCACCAGCCCGACTTCCAAGTGGTCCCCTGTTCCATGGTTGTTTCGACTCGGCAGCCTTGAAGGATCCCACGCTGCCTCAGACACAACCTTGCCTCAAGGCGCCTTGTGATACGCATCACGACATCCTACGCCGGCGCATTCCAGGCACCAGCCCATCCGCCCTTAGCCAACACTGCTCTCCACCCACGGTTCCACCTCGTTTCCGACGCCAACATCTATCCTACAGACCGCCTCGGCCACAATCGACGACAGACCATCGCAATACCTCGCCGAGCGCAACTCACCCACGTATAAATACGATTGCGTTCACAACCTGCTTAACACGCACGCACGCCCCCTCCCCTTTTCCGCGATGAAGTCCTTGAAGAAGTTCAAAGCCCTCAGCTCTCTCGGACGCAGCAAGGACAGCAGCAGCAGCAACAACCAGAATGGCGACAACATCAGCAGTATGTCTTTCCCCGCGCGCTCCCACTTAGAGCATTCGCTAACATTTGCCTCACGTTCTCATAGGCGACACTACTCCCCGGATACGCGCCGACACATCGGACGATCCCCAAGGCGACAGTCCCGAGGCTATCGCCGCTCGCAACGTGGTACGCACCCAAGAACATATCCTTCTCTCGCCGCCCGACGACAACCCTCAGTAATATAGACACGCTAGCTAACCACTGCGCCCATTACACCTGTCGCAGAGACTCTTCTGCGAATCTGGTGCCGGCCCAAACTCGAACGACGACTACATCTACCTCCCTGCCATCGTCGACGCCGCGGAGTCCTCACCTAAGGCCGCCGCCGAGTGCGCGCGCGTGATACGGCAGTACTTGCGCAAGACCTACAAGAACAGCCCCTCGTTCCAGTACAATGCTATCATGCTGATGCGCATCCTGACCGACAATCCCGGCCCCACATTCACGCGCAACCTCGAGACTAAGTTTGTCGACACGTGCAAGGGAATCCTCATGTCGCCCGACCGACGGGTGAACCAGATCATGATGGACACACTGGACGCGTTTGAGAACCAAAAGGCCCATGATGAGAACCTCGGCATGATGATCGCCATGTGGCGGCAGGAGAAGCAGAAAGCCCTGCAAAAGGCGGGTCCTATGGTGAGTAGAAGGGCATTCGCTCATGTGCGCCCGTCTTGACCGCGGAGATAAAAGCACGCGGGAGGGCTCTCTTTTCGTCAAGGGAAGCTTTATGACTGACAGCACCGACGTGATTCACAGCCACAGAACTGGCAACCTCCACCTCAGCTGATACAAAACCGCATTGCCGACCCGCACTCGCAAAACTACTTTGCCCGACAGCATACCCCGCGCCGCACGCTCCCAGACCCGGTCGAGCTGGCAGGACGCCTCGAGGAGGCCAAGACGTCGGCGAAGGTCCTGCACGACGTCGTCGCCAACACGCCACCGCAAGACGTCCTGGGTAACGACCTGATCAAGGAGTTCGCGGATCGTTGCCTCAGCGCGAGCCGTAGCATACAGGGGTACATGAGCGCCACGAGCCCCGCGCCCGACCATGACACGATGGAGAGCCTGATAGACACCAACGAGCAGCTACAGGCGTCTATGAACCTGCACCAGAGGGCCATGCTGAGCGCACGGAAGCAGTCGGGCGCCAGGGATGCGGCGGACGAGGAGCCGAGCCCCATGACGGACACTGCCGGCCCCGATTACAACAGTGGGCCTGCATCACGGAGGTACACGCCAGTCAGCGATGAAGAGGATGCGCCACACCCGCGCGTGTCGTCAGGGGGAAGACCAGGTGGCGGCGGCAAAGGCAAGCTACGAGAGCTCGAGCAGTCGTCCGCGGCTGGGGGCTCAAGGTCGCACACGCCGCGTGGGGAGGAGGACGATCCTTTTAGGGATCCGGAGCCGTCGTCTGCTTACCAGGCCGGAGGTAGCGCCTCAGGAGTGGTGAGGAGCGGTAAAGGCAAGGCACGAGAAGATGAAGACGACAACGACGCCTACCAGCAGCAACGGCTCTTCAACGAGCCGTACCACCCGGGCTTTGGCGCGACGCCAAGCTACCTTGGCAGGCAGGAGAGCGCGCTGGACAAAGAGGCCATGTCCGGCGCGATAGCCGGCGGGTCGTCATCGTCGTCGAGCCGCCCGCCGCAGCTACCGCCCAAGCCACGCGATTCGGAAGACCGAACGGGCGAACCCACGTACCGCTACTGATGTTAGTTCTTGTGCTGTTATGCCTGAGAGGCCGTGGCTGAGCCCTGCCGCTGGTACGCTGAACCAGAGGTCAGGAGACATTTCTCCACGTTGACGACGTGTGGACTGGACGTCTTTGCCCTTGATGGCAGCCACGTAAGCGGCGCTAGGGCAATCGAATCACTCTTGTAAGCAATGGTGTGTCTTGCGAGCCCTGGCCCCCTATGTGCCCATGTTTCTCTCTGAAGCTCACCCGGGGAGGGGGGAAAATTGTTTGTTTGTCAGTCTTTTCACGCGTCAAGCATTGGTTGGCAAGCCACCCTTGACGCAACTGCTCCTACCACTACTACGCATATACCTATATATACATGTTTTTTGTTGTTGTTTTGGCTTCATTGTGGTGCAAGGATGACCAGGTGCAAGCCTAGCTTGTGTTGCGCTGCACTAGTCCCCGGGGAAAACATTGTGCATCACTACTCGGTACACGTTCGCCATGGTGTTTTTAAAAGCAATAGTAGCAGGAGCAGACAGGATGCCTGTAGTAGTCGGTGTGAAGGGTGAGGGGGGATTGACCCCCAAATAACAAAATGAACATGCCCGAATCAAAGTGCAAACTAGTGTATCCAGGAAGACGCGCGCGCGCGAGGGAGGACTGGGCCCCAATAAATGTCAGCTTATACCTCGTCCCCTCCCTCACCTTTGATGAACGAAGAGCGGATGGAGGGGAGGGGTGCTGTTTAGCTCGGTAGTTGTGTTGCCTGCTTGTTTGTAAAATCGAAATCGACGATAGTTTCCTTTTCACAAGTCAAGGCTCGGTTTGAAGAAGTAATATCGGCTGGCGCTGTCCGGCGAAAGAGCAGAGGAAGATAGTACAGTCTCCTCCTTGGCACCTTCATCTGAAGTCCTGGAGATTTTGTATTCTTTTTATTACAGATCGTGGACCTCGTCAGTTCTGCCTTTTTAGGTAAGCAGTGGAGACGATCTGATCGACAAGGTTGCGATTACCCCCTTCACATCCCCACGAGGAAAAGCAACCTCAAAAACGGCACATATACATGATCAGCCCGGCGCAATCGCGCCATTATTCCCCTTGGATACACCTTTGCTCCGCGAACCTAGTCCACGATCGCGGGTGAATTTGTTTATCGATCCAGGGATGACAGGGGGGCCATCAATGCAGGGAAAAAAGCCAATATAATCAGAACTACCAGACTAATCAGAAACCGGGGATGAGATGCCAGGTCATGCGTGCCATATCTAGGACGGATCTATAGTTTGCCTGAGTCAGGCTCATGCGACGGGGAGGACTTGTAGTCCGCGACCCCTAAGACTGCTCAAGTATATGTGCGTCTGTGTGTTTGGTAATACCCGAGCGACGGCGCAGTGCCGGAGCCGGGGCTTCTGGATGCCGGGGGATGCTTGCTATGTATTCCGACTAACTGTCATCTCTTTGAGCGGTGTAGCACAATGTTGTCCACGGGGTCGGGGTAATGCATACGAAGATGGCGATGCCGAACCGCATTTTCATCCTCCGGCAGCCCGCGTCCTTTACTCGTTGCTTCCCCGCCGCCGGAACCCAATCGCAGGTCAGCATTGCCTGTGGGAGCGCACTTGCAACACGTCGACCCCGGCGAGCAGCCAGGACATGGGGCCAAGGGATTCTGCCATGGACTGCTGCTGGTTGGGCGATCATAAACGGCCATGACGACATTGCTTTGCATGCAGCCAAAGCAGCAGTACGGTTGTGAGGTCGTGGCAGAGTCGTCGTCGTGGCCGCCAGAGGATTGATGGTGCAGAGAGGTCGCTTGCCGGTGGCATGGCGGACGGCTGCGCCAAGGCCAGACGCATGAGGCTGATGCATGCGCTGGTTGCGTGTTGCGATTGGGTGCATGCACGGGGGGGCCTGCACAGGCTGCACTGTCTTTCGCGACCATGACTCGATTGGGAACACTCGACAGAGCTCGCTGGAGCAGGCTTGCAGGCTTACATACACTTACTTAGTAGTCCAGCTCAACAGGAGCATCCTTGAGACAGGCCATATCTGAGACAGGGCCGGGGACTCGGCAGCACATTGCGAGCCACTGGCCCAAGGGCGGCCCTGGGCCCGAACGGTCGGGTTCGTATCTCCTGCTGTTGAATCTTGATGCTTGCAAGTCGGAGACGGCGCCTTGCTCCGAACAAGTAGCGCAAGCAGCAGGGCCGCCACGAGGCACGCAGGGATCGCTTGCAGCGCGGTGGATGCCTGAGGCGCGCTAGAATCGTCTTGGCTGCCGCCTTGTCCTTTCTGCTTTGGGCGATTCTTGCGAACAACCTCTCCAGTGCTCACTTGAGCACTCCTCCGCAGCCAACCCTTCCTCAACATCCCCATCCGACACGCACGAGCATGTCTCGACAGCACCCGCAGTAGTCGCCGGGGCAGCCGTGCACTCCTCCATGGCGGCCGAGTCATTCGGGCTGGCCCGGCCGGCTCGCAATACGCTCCTCCGTCTCGCCAGATGGCCACCCCTTGAACCTGCCTACCGACCCATCCGCGTGGTCGTCGTCCTCCTAGTGCCCGCGGGGCCTGTTTTCTCGCGTCTTCTCGAAAAATGACTGGCTCGCCCTCTCCCCCCTTAGTGCTTCGTCGTGAGCAGCGCCTCATCAAGCTGGCCTGCACCCTGACCTGTCACGGAAGGTTCTCCGCGTGCATGCACGACGTGGCTAGGATCTTTACCGTGTCTCCTCGAGAACCTGGCTGCTTCAATACGTGCTGGCCGAACTCGCTTCTGCCAAGCCCGCCCTACTCTCATCAATTCCCACCCATGAGCAGCCCGGCTAAAAGACCTGCATGCCCTGCTCTCCTCATCTCGGAATCAAACTGACATAAGACACACCGTTCCTCTCCCAAGACCTCTCTCACTACCGCACAGCAACCCGGAGACTGCAAAGCTCCGCAATCACCACCCAGATGGTATCGTCAGAATTGCTGTGTCGAATGCAGACACGACCAGGTCCCTCCTCCATCTTCGCCGAGAAAGACCACCACTTTAAACATGCACGCTCGCATGTAGTCGCTGCACCCCGGCCCCGTATCACGGGATGGTCAATGGACAGCCTCAGCACAGAGCTGATAGCTCTCATCTTATCGCATGTACGGCTACACCCTCGACTCGCAGGACTCTTTAGGTCAGATGTGGCAGCTGCTAACAAATCCGTTGCAGCTTCGTGAAATCGACGCCAGATCGCTTACAGCCGTGCGGCTCGTCTCGCGGAGGTTATGTGCCGTGTCGACACCCATCAAGTACGAGCGTTTGCGTCTCACAAAAAGTATCGTGGCCCCTGACGCCAACGTCTACATGACAGACGCTCTCAATGATGTCTTTTCCCACGCAAGGCACGTCGAGGTGCTGGATGAGCTCGAGCCCGAGCACGTCAGATGTTTCCTAGCCCGCGCCACAAATCTGAAATCTATAAGGTGAGTGTTTACTGTCTTATTCCTCAAACTCCTCCCAGGCGTTTTTGCTCTTGCTGACCCCTTTTCTTCAGATGGAAATATCGAGATCAGCACTTATGCTCAGGGGGTTATTGGCTTCCCTCGGATGTTTTGAAATCAACCTCTCAATCTAGGTCAAGATTACGACTCGCCATCGAAGACCTGCCACTAGATCAATACACTGGCTCGAATAACGACGTATACCTTCAAGCGATACCGGCGCCTCTTCTAGTTTCATTGCAAGCCGAATGTCGCTTTCCTCTTCGTACGCCTCAACTCGACTCTTTAAAGCGACTCTTGATTGCATCAAAAGGACTGGAGAAGCTCCACTATAATGATAGAGGACAAGGAACGCGCTTCTCTTTTCTTGTAGGCGAGAGGATGCCACCACTTCACGAACTTGAGTTACGATCTTACGACTGGGATCACACAGCAGCAGAGGCGAGAGCACATTGGGACTTTTCGCAGCTCCAGAAACTTGTCCTAGTGGACGTCCCCCTTAACAAATTTCTATCCTCAGTCCCGGCTTCTGCCCTAGAACAAGTCAAGCATCTAGAATGCGGAGAGTTCAATCCCGGCACGCCTGAGGTGCGCCGCGCCACGACAGCAGCTTTGGCTTCGCTCATAGTCCAGATCCGGGAGCTCGACGAGCTCATGATTACTTGTCACACTACGCAAGTTCCCATCGACGTCCTGCTGGCGCACGGCCAGTCTCTCCGATCTCTGCGTTTCCGCGACCACGTAGGCTTCAACGAAGACGACGTCTCTTGTCCGACAATGAGCGTGAAAGATCTCGGCAGGCTCTCCCGGGGCATGACCAGGCTGGAAAGCATCGAGCTCGACTGGGACGTGAAACAGAACCCCGAGGGCCCGCTAGAATTCCTCTCGGTTCTGTGTCGGTTTCCGCATCTCAAGGACTTGACCTTGCATGTTCAGACGCTGATCGACCCCTTCGAAGAGGACGTGGATATGGATGGCGATAAGGATATGGCGGCGGCTGGTGAGATGTTCAAGCACCTCATCCGGGAGGCTGAACAGCACTATGGCCAGACTGGTCGAGGCGATAGACTGAAGTGGGAGCGGATCACGATCAATGTGGGCGGCTGGCGCCCAGTTCAGATGCGACGTCTGAGCGCGGCCTGGCGGGAACGGAATCGTTTGGGAATATATGCCGAAAGGTGTTTTGTCTTTGAACGGCTGCCTCCGACAGCCATTGCCGAGTACAACATGTATGAGAAGGCCAATATTCGCGAATGAGGGAATCACAGAGGCACCGCCACGACGACAATGATTTATAAAATCGAGATCAGCACGCAGTGGTCACTGAGACGCCAAAACCGAGTCGAGTCGACAAAAGCGCTGCGAAGCACAAACGACAGACACAGTGATCGTTAGTCGTGTGAGTTATCGGAAGGAGCAGCGCCCCTTCGCGAGCGTGGACACGCCGTTGGCTCATTATGCGCGGATAAGCACCCCATTGCCAATCCCGCATCGATGCTGCAGAAACCAGCAAGATGCGCGCCACCACCATCTATAGGATGTCACCACGACAAACGCAGTTGCCACGTACACGGATATATAAACATAATTGATGTCCAAGCAGATCATTACACTCACGGGCAAGGACGTTGCAGAAAAGCCGTCCGCCGGTTGCTGATGGGTAATAAGGTGCACGGCACGTCTGAGACTTGGGAAGATAGCAAAATCAAAGCTCCAAACTTCCACCCTAGACCTTTCAATGCATCGATGAAGCCGAGAGATGAGGTGTTTCTGCAAATACGCATTTTGAATATTGCATTTAACTGGCGACGTATGTCGAGCGGAAGAAGCACAATATTGACCGTGGAAATATGATCTGTTTTTTCCCCACGTTCTCGCAGTAAGAGTCTACGTTGCTTCCCCCTTTGATTCCGCTTCTAGCCAAATATATCGGAGATCGACCCGCGCGCTAGATATCCTAGGTTTGGGTCGTCTAGCTGAACCATTGTAATGAGAAGTCGTCGACAGAGCGATGATATATTCCAATTGAGAACGGGACCAGTGTAGAAAAGGAAGCACCACTTCGTCTGTGCTAGGCAAGCATCTGAGAAAGAAAGAATGAGAGAAAAGGGCATGGCTTTCATTTCACGCGTCCGTCATCCCGCTGCCTCTGTTCATCTCTCCCCTACCGCCTTGAAAATGCGGCTCGCGCCCCCCCGGGAAGCATCATCAACACCATCACCATGGCCTATCAGCCCTGCTTAGCCTTGCTCCCCCTCGCAATAAAGCACCGCCTCGCAAACTTCTTGCCGTGGTTCCCCATGTCGAACTCGCCCAGGTCCAGCACCGCGAAGCCCTCCCCGGCCCCCGCGGCGGCAAACATGTCGCGCAGCTCCTCGTGGCTGAAGCCGTGCTTGGTGATGGTGTGCGACGCCTCGTGGCCCGCCGTGTCGCCGCCGTCGTGCGAGAGGAAGTCCCAGATCGCGAGGACGCCCCCCGGCGCGAGGCGCGAGACGAGCCGTGACGCCGCCAGCTGCGGGTCGGCAAAGTGGTGGAACCCCCCGCCGACGGCGGCGATGTCGAAGCCGTGGTAGGCTGGGCTGGAGAGGTCTGTCTCTGTGGTGGTGGTGGTTGGGTCGGCGGTCAGATCGCCTTGGACGGCGTGCCACTTGTGGCCCTGGTTTTTTTTTTGTGTCGGGGTTAGTGCTGTGCCCGCAGAGGAAATCATGAGAGAGTGGTGTTTGTGTCCCCGGTTTGATCTTGGAAGGTGTGTGTGGCTTACATTTTCCTGGGCTCGTTTGTTGTACACCTCGACCATTTGCGGTGACAAGTCGATGCCGACACACTGGTCTACGTGGTCGCCAAGGGCCTAATTGGGAACAACAACGATGAGCAAAAAATCGTACAAGAATGTGCCGCTAATATAATGAGCATGTTGACGAGAGACCTCGCTGCTCCAAAGGTCCAACAACGAACCCAGCGAGGTCCTAGCATTCGCAGCCATAGGTTACAACAACCCACAAAAACTATGGGAGACTGTTTTTCTCCCAGTAGTAGGTTATGGGGTTGGGGAAGAAGCCAACACAATAAGTTACTCACCCGCGAGACCATGCCCGTTCCGCAGGCGTAGTCGAGTAGCCGCACCGGCGGCTTCTGCTCCCCAGAGCCGGCCTCGTCAGTGGCGGTACCGGTGGTCGCCTTCTTCTTCTTCCAGTCTGCGCCGATGAAGTCGACGTTGTCCCGGATGGCCGTGGTCAGCTTCTGGATCAACTCGACGTGCCGCGTGTCATACGTGGCTGCTTCTTTGCTGCCGATGGGGAGCAAGTCGCCGATAGGGGTTAGCACTGGTGTCTCTTGTCTCTTGTGTTGTAGGTATCCACGCGGCATTGATGCCTGGCAGTGGGCTGATATGGTGTTGGCTGGAGAGAGGAGGAAAAGGACGCGTGCTTACTTGAAGTACTCCTGGTTTTGTTGGGTGATGCTGTGGTTGTGCGACATGACTGCTGCTGTTATATTTTCGTTGTTGTGTATTGTCGTTGTTGATGGGGTGTTTTGGACTTGTGCGTGAAGAAGAGGAGGGGCGGATGTTGATTCTGTCGTGTAGGTAGAGAGGATTGTGATGGACGAGGAAATTATTTCCAATGAAGTGCAGGAAACGCCTACGAATTATATCCTCAAGGCCGCAGTTGATATTCGCGTGAGTCTGTCTCGCGGCGACTTTCCTTGTCATACTCGAGACCTCTGCCTAGAACTTGCAACCAGCTCGGCCACTTCTCGCTGACTTTCATAGAGGGCATAGCTCGCTCGCACAAGCTGGGGAAGTGGGGCCCGACTCATAAGTGGCCGCCGCCACGCCCAGAATGGATGATGACATGACACCTGATCGCCTCGAGCGGACACTTTCGACCAAGTGCTGGACAGTCACTGCAATTTAGACATTTCAACCGAGGATCCGCGGTTACAGTCTGGCATATCACCGCCGACATCGACTTGGTCCCTTAAACAAGTGCACGGCGCTGAGTAGTGACAGCGGCTCACCTTTCTGAACACACAGTCTTGAGCCATGTGTTCGCTCATCGTGAATGATATCTTTGCTTGTGCTGAGTAGCGTCGTGCGCCCGTGTGACTTTGACATGGTTGCCGTTCATGTTCCTGCTGGAATGCTGTCTACCAAGATGGAAGTTCTACAACTCGGCTGGGCATCAGCACAAAACGGACAGACAGACAGACTGTGGTTGTTGGGGCACATTTCCAAATGGGGATCTTGCGGGCAAGCCTGACATTCTGAAACCACATCTCATCTGCTTTGTATTGTGTAGTCGGTTTTGCGAAGCGGCACATTGCCCGGTGAAAAAGCGGCATCACCGATTGTTGCTCGGCCCTCCGATCGACTGATCTGCTACCGCACCGCGGCACCGCGGCACCGCCGCCGCCGCTGCCAGGGACCGCAGGACGGACCCGCAACTCATCAGCGGTAATTAACTGATTCCCTGCCAAGGCCACGTCTACCCTCCAACCGTTAAGTGCGTGCATGAGTGAGTGAGTGAATGAGGTCCAGAGTGCATGCCCGCTTCCCGGTCACGGCTATTGTCTTCTCTTCAAGATATACATATGACTTTCAATCATAAGAGTGTGGCGTCGAACTCTTATTGGTAGATGAGGTTGCAGCCGGGCTCACGTTTTTTGTTAATGGCCGCCTTGCCATAAGTTTGCCAGGCTTTTCATAGATTGCTACAGATAGACCCGCAGCAAAAGAGCGTTGCGTGTGTCGCTTCCGTGCGGCTCATGCCTAGAATGCAGGTTGCATGCCGTTTCCTGTGAATGTGAGCCGTGCAAAACCTGACAACTCTGGAGACTCCAAGGAACAAATTGGCAAAATGTCTGATGTTGCCAATGTCCAAAGGCCAGCATCTATTTTGTGGAGGCCACGAGGCTGACGTCCGTCCAAGGGAGGGCAGCTGAAATGACTGGTGGAAAACTACAGTCATGCGGCTCAGTGAGACTCGCCTACGTGGTTGGTTCGAGACACTTGCTGCACAGGAAAGGAGAAGCCAAGACAGACAGACTGAGCTTCAAAGACATGCCAGGCACATGTCTTCCTCACAGACAGGTTGATCACGACTTCGGCAGTTCGCGGCCGCTTGTGAGACCTGTCCTCGCAATCCGAGTGGCCAGTCCGCCTGCGAGGACCCAGCGAGCCAAAGTGCAAGCATCGAGGCTAGGGAGAACTCCGAGCTGGTCAACGAAGTGCTCCGTAGCTGCCGGATCACGACTTGCGCAGCACTCCGTAACAAGCTGGGTGGGCCTCTGGTGGATCAGTAAAGGCTATTTCCACATGCTATGCATGTCGCTCGCCAGGGCCCCCAGTGGTCCTGAGCAAATGAGGTGCACTGTTGCTCATCCAACGACGGACCAAGTGGGCAGCAGAAGGCTGAAGCCCCCTGCCGAGCTTCCCAGCTCGGTCAGTGGCTTGACGAACCGGCTCCTCCGTACGCCATCTAGGTACCACCATCGCAGGCATGTCACGAAGTAGTGACAGCTGTCGAGGACAGTGACGTGTGTTGTGAGCGGTGTGATGCTCCTCCCGCTTGCTATGGCTCTTCGACGAGAGGTACAATGTTCTGGAGGGTCATGACAGTCGAAGAAGCGGGCAGGGAAAGGAAAATATCCTAGAGAGGTAGGCGATGATTGCCATGGCTGGGATGATGGCGAAACTGGAATGCCAGATGGTCCCTTACCCTCGCTGGGCATTGCGAGGGCGGCAAAGCTGCGCGTGACACTCGCTCGGTATTTGCTAAATGTTAAGGGGATTTCGACCAGCAGGCGCACAAATACAGAAAATAGGACCAATGGAGAGGGAAAAAGGAACGGGCTTGCAACACTCATCGAGCGCACAGACGGATGATGGAAGGCGTTTCAGCAAACAGGCCCATTCACAAGCATACGTGCACTCAAACGTGCAGGTGCACGAGGCAGGCAGGCAGGGGCGGGCGGACTGACCGCCCTGTGCCGGAGCCACGGCCTGCCTGCGCGGGAGCCCAAGTGCCTGTAGGTGCAGGGAGGCCGCGGGCCTGGGGGTCTTGGGGGCGGCGACGTTACTTGGCCAGCGCACCTGAGCAGTCCCTTCGGCACCCGACAGGACGCCCTGCAGACAGGTGCAGGTAGGTGCAGCTGGTCATCTCCCCAGCTCCCGCCCCGTCTGCCACCCTCCTTCTCCCCAGCCAACCTCCTAATCTCGCACGACATCGACAACGACATCGACGACAACAACGACAGCGCACTGCAAAGACACCAGACACAGCGCACAATACAGACACTCCCCGACGACCACAGCACTACACTGCCGCCACCTCCATCTGTGCCACCAGACATGCTGTCGCCCCCCAAACGCCAGCAGCCCGAGGCTGTTGCAGACAAGGTCCTCAAGCGGGTCGAAGTCAGCAAGGTAAGAGATTGCTGCCGCCTCACATTCACATTCACGCCTGCTCGGCCACACGACAAGACACTGACCTGGCCCTCACCGATGTGCAGATTGCTCGCAGGCTGCAAGGCCGCCTCGCCCTCGCACAGTTCAAGACAAAACACGGCTGGGAGGACCTCAACCTCGACACCATCGAGCCAAAGGTCGAGGAGCAGATAAGGCGGAGGCGCCAATTCGAGGGCGATGTCGTCTCCGACTCGTCCTCCAGCACATCCGACCTCCCGTACCCCTCTCGATCACTCATGAGCTCCCCCATGAAGGCGCCCTTTTTCTCAGACGCCGTCGGCTCAAGTAACGGCAGCACCGGTCATCGCAAGCGCACTTACATGGCCACATTTGACATGGCCATGTCCAGCCCGACGAAGCGCTTCCGGGCCTCACCCACCCCACACAAATCTTTCCACCCTGAAATTGCGCCCGCGAGAACCCACAGGCAGCTCATGCAGACCTCTCCTATAAAACCCCGGCGTCAACAACATTTCACCACCTCGAATGGGCCGGATGTATCATTTTTCCGGGGGACCCGCCGCCCCTCGGTGGATCTGACTTCGCCAAATTTTGCTGCGCCTTCAGATGACGACGATGATATCCTCGGCATACACTCTTTCCGGATCGATGCCAACCGGTCGTCACCTCCGCGGACACCCCCCATGCGCAACAGGACTCTAAACCGCCGCCCCAGCAAGATAGCCACCACCACCGGCAACAAGTCGGGTGAGGAAGGTGCCGACCTCCTCCTGTATCTTGCGGCGTCCCCGTCCCCAGCCGTGCCCTCGGGACGGACACGCATGGAGCCTCCCTCGACACCGCCATCAAAGAAGGATCTCGCTCTTCCCTCGTCCATGATGATGACCCCCGGTGGTGGCAATCTCTTCCCTACGACGCCAGGACAGCCCTTCGACCTCTCCGACTTTGTCAATATTACTCCCAGTCCAGCTCAGAAGCAGTGGAAGACACCGGGGGGCTTCTCTGCTGCTCGAACACCCCGAAGCATGACAAGGGCACGACTCACCTTTGACGAACCCTTGCAGCTCAATGGCCTGTAGACTGGGACATGACACGAGCACAACCTCCACTTGTGAATACTCACAAATTGCATTTTTTTTAACCACCCCTGCCATGAAGGCTTAGACTGAGCAGGGGCAAATACATGAGCAAACCACCCATGAGCCAACGACGACCTTCGATTACTAATTTTGAGCACCAACATCATCAACTGATCGGATGCCCGACTAGCCAGGCCCGAGACACGTCTGTGTCAGCCCTTGCTCGGAGCAGGATCTACCGAGCTACAAGGATACGACACTACATTTGCGAAGGCAACAAACCACTTCATTCACAGCAACGGCACATATTTACCCCTTTTTCTCTTTCGTCTGTACAGCGCATGGCACTTTCGAGTTTATTTTTCCCACACCGCTCTTGCGTGTGGTTGGCGGAAGCAGACAAACAGTTCCGCCAAGGCAGGAACCGCCGTTTTCGTTTTGTGTATGAGGATCATGTTGGGGCAACAGCAAGAGGGACGGCGTTTGGGCGTGCGAGTGTTTGCGTTACGTTGCGTCGGTTGTCCGGATTGAGGCTGGCTGAATCTTGCAGAAACAAGAAAGGAGCTGGTCTGAAAGCACACCATGTGGGCCCATTTACGCGCTCCGAACGCGTTTGGGACACGAAGCAGGGGTTTGTGTGACGCGACTTTTATGCGCCAAGACCCCGGCGCCCATACGTAGGGCCAATGAAAACTATTAGACCACATCTTGGAGACTCCACCATTTGTCAAGTGCATGCGCAAAACGTCAGATTCACAATCTGGAAAACAACCTGGACCAAAAATACACTTCCCACATGTATCCAGCGTGAACATCGAGGTCAAAAAGTGAGGCAAGCGAACGCTGTCAGATAGTGCACCCCACGCGCGCCCGCCTGGCCACCACACCTATCCCCTCATTGTGCGGAACACCCACTTTGGGAAATAGTAAGACGACACCAGTTTGATTGGAAAGTGACGTACTCACCTCAAGTACTTACCTCACAGGTAGGTACTTCTTGACGTAATTGCGTGCATTTATTCATATACAACACTCCAGCAAGGATAAGAGCATGCATACGCGTACTCTTTATCTTGCAGTGTGGTGCAAAGTCCGGACGCCCCTAGAGGAATACGTCGTCGTCTTTCTAGATCTCTCTCGCCTGCCAATTACGTGCCACTCTGCCTTTCATGTCCAGCTCGCTTCTTTTTTCTTGTTATCCTGTGCCCTTGTTGCGCCCAGGGAAAACGATGCGGGGGGGCCGTGTTAAGAACGACGACTGAGCTCTGAGGCTTTGCTATCACCATCGCTACTGTCTATCCGTGTTTAATAACAACGGGTCATTCATTGGGTTTGGTCGTTTGAGAGGTAAAGGGAAGCTTAGATCAAGGTGGTGTCGTCTTACTAGCTTCAACTTGCCATGTACATATTCTTTCCAAACGATTCTACGAATGTGCCACCAACAGCATCCCAACACGTCGTCCACCTATATATATATATATTTATTTATTTTATTTTATTTTTTGCTCGCAGCAGATAATATTTAGCTCTTCTGCTTCCATAGACTGGCATGTTAATTTAGGATATTTAATCTCGCGGGGTGAGGAGACCATATGATCACCTTTCTAGAATATTCTATTGTAGTTCTTGAGTACGTTGCGACAACCGAGTTTGGCCACATTGTTGTCTACTATGTATTGGATTGTGTTCACGGGTCGCAATATAGCACGCTCGAAGTCAACATTCTCACCGTCGTTTATCATGCATATATAGAGTACCGATTCGATTCCCACTCGTCCAAATGGCTCGTCAAACGCCAACAAGCTCAAACCAGATCCCGTTCCCACCCTCGACCTCCCCACCAACCCTCTTACCTACGAGCTCTGGCCTGTCTGTGTACAGTGAGACGACAACATCGCCAGCTTCCCCCCCTGAGGGATCTTTCGTTCCGGTGGTAACTGCGGTATCCGCCTCTTGAACCTCGAGCACTCCGTGTGGGTGGAAACGCGTGCCCTCTGGAGCAGGCAACGCCCACCGCGACTGCTTCTTCTCGCCGTCGCCGCCGCCGCCGCCGTCGGGGAACATTTCCCCAAACAGCCTCCCTAGCCTCCGTGCCGTGGTGACGCCCGGAGCCGGCGTGACCTGCACCTTTGCCACGCCCACCGCGCCAGTGCTGGCATGTTCGGTCCGCGAACTAGTACCGACGCCGCCATCACCCGGCGGCCGCCGGTACGGCACCCGCAGCCCCCGCGGCGTCTCGTCGAGACACCAGAACGGCGCCTGTCCTGGCTGCACCGGCCGTGTCTGCTGCTGCCGCTCATCACCACCACTACTACCATCGTCTGCCGATGCTGGCACCGCCACGGCAGGCACGGTCGCCCATTCCAGCTGAACCCCATCCGGCCTCTTCCTCCCGCCGGGAGTCAGGTCGCCGTACACGACGGCCAGTTCCGCCGCGCCGCCGTCCTCGTCCCCACAACGGCTCCTCTGCAGGACCCGCTGCGTGATGGGCCTGACCACGTCGTCGTAGTCCTGTCGCGCCCTACTCTCGCCCTGTCTGCCGTCATGCGACGAATCCACCTCGTCGGCAGCGGGATGGAACACAGTGACGGCCCAGTCCACAACGCCGCCCTCAACAAATTTGCCCCATCTATGCCCGCGCCTCAGGCGGGCCCCGTCCCTTTCGGCCTCGGGCGTAAAGGCGATGAACTCGAGGTACACCCCATCGCGCAGCAGCACGAGCACGTTCTCGGTCACGCCATCCGTGTGCCGGCCTCCGGGGCTGAAGGAGAAGAGGTCTCTGAACCAGTTTGGCGGGGGTGGCGCTGTGGTGGTGGTTGCGGTTGTCTGAGAGCTCTCGAGCCCGGGCAAGGCGAGGTATGAGTATGGGACTAGGATCACGATGTGGTCCAGGGTGACTGTGCGCGAGGAGGAGGAGGAGGAGGAGGGCGATGTCGAGGGCGATGCCGCTGTGGCGGAGCCTGCGGTTGACATCACCATCACTGCTGTAGGGTAAGTCCTTTTCTGAAGGTCGTGATTTGATGTGAGATGATTCTGTGAACGGTTGCGAAGGCAGCCCCTGTTCCTGTTCAAGCACACTTGGGAACGCAGCTCAGGTGTCCTGATCGAAGGGTGACTGTGCGGTTACGTCTTTGTTATATATTCAAGCCTGGAAGGTGCGGAGCAAGTTCGTGTGCAAGTGGGAGCCCTGTTTCCCCTCAATTCCCCCTCCCGTCTTGCCGGGGACTGCGTGCATATTGCGGAAGCAGCAACGCAAGTGACGTGATGAACAAAAATTCCCAATTTAGCTTGATTCTGCAGCCGCAGGTCCCAGAGGCCCATGGTAGGTACTTGCTCTCAGCGCATTGATGTAGATGCATCGTATTTCGGAGGCTCGTCCGGTAACAAGACTTCAAGCACCGAGCCTCGGGAAGACCACGATGAAGCACGTAACCACAAGCCCCACCACGCGTTGCATCTTTTTGCCAGAATGATATATTGCTCGAGGTCTAGGCAATGTGCTACTGCGGAGCCCCTTGGGCAGGCTAGTGTCACCGAATGAGGCGAATCTGCGATACAAAATCTGGCACTTGGGCACACTGGCGCTGAACGAGATAATGTTTTCAGTGTTGCGACACGCCTCGCAGTGCAAGCTTTTTACGATCCGACAATTGTAAAACCAATCCTCGGAGTCCGCCAGCCAGCCACAATACGCAGCAACAAAATAGAAAGCCCCTCGAGAGCTCATGGTAGGCAGCGAATGCAGACCATTGTCCACGCAGGCTCAGGGGCCATTGCTTTTTGAACAAGCCCTGAGCATATCGGGCCTTCTCCATGCCCCCTAGCCCTAGATAGGTATTCCCAAACCTGTTCGAGCATAGAAGACAGGAGTGCAGATCACCGTCCCGTCGGAACGTTTGCTGTTTTGTCTGTGCAAATATCGAGAGAAGATCCTCACCCGGCCTTGTCTAGTTCAACGTGTACTTTATCCTTCCCTGATTTACAGGTTACTGGGATTATTGAAGCCACCCTTGTAGGCGATCCGATTTGACAAATTAAACCCCGTATCAACACGGCACATTTAATCGCAAGTCGTGTGTCTAGGAGGCTTCGATAATCCCAATAGCCTGTAGGTGCACGGTGTTCAGGCGCTTCCAGATCGACACCACCAGCACGGGAGCTAAATGACTCTCCTTACGAGATTATAGCGCATTTCTGTGGCGTTTGGGCAGTCCGCATGATAGCCCGTGCTGCACCTAGCTGAGTGAGTGGCCGATTCCTTCCCCTTTTGCGTGCGTGCCTTGCGCGCTAGAGTTTCCCGACTGCATGCAAGGCTACAGCATCGGATCCGATGGACGCCCATCCGGACCCGCGTATTGTTCAAGACAAATGAAGAACGCCATGCATTCTTGTGGTCTTTACAGACTTGAGTGTGGATGACAGTGGTGCGTGGCGGCAGAGGAGAAGCATGATAACTAACACTAGCAAATTACTCCTCTAGGACTACCCAGAGGGGATGGTTCTTAATCATCAAGAAGACCGTAGAGCTTGTCAGCCGCCGGCCGCGGGACTAGAGCAGGGTACCACCAAGGTCGGGCCGTGAGTAACGCAGACTTGCCCAACGAGAAGACGTTGGTGAGCAAGCACCTGAACTCCATTCCTGCTGTGGTGTATGCTGATCGTCTACATTATAACATTCGTGCATCGTGCCCAAATCGCAGCACACAGCCAATGCTAAACATGACTTCGTCCCGCGACACGGTGTTTGCTGAAACAATGAAGCAAGGTCACTTGATAAACAAAAGGCCTAATATCCTTTTCCTCGAAGTCTCTGTGTAATGAGCGATGTCGGTTTTATGATCTAAGCGTCCGGCTCACTAACAATTAACTCATTTGACTACTCGCAACTCCAAGGAACACCAAATGATCCTGTTAGGCGCCTTGGTGCTTACCGTCTGATCTCTTGTGCCCAGATGGAGGATGGGAAGCCCTGCTGCTCGCTGGGGTACTCTCGCCCGCATTAGCGTATATGGTACACCAATGGAGTGTGTAGCCGCGCTTTCTGCGCTGACAACTAGAGCCAGATTTTGCCGCATCCCTAGCGCGATGGATGTGCCGTTAATGAATTAAGCTTGGGGGTTGGCGTCGCTCACTATTTGTCCGGAGAGTCTTCCGGAGAGCCCCCCGGAGAGCTTTCCGGGAGGCCATCCCGTTTGGGTTTGCCTCATAATCTACTAGTCAAAGCCTTGAATAGCTCGAGTAGGTAAGGCCTAGATAGCTCCCGCTTTTCAAACTTTCGTGCCAGGCGACGAGGTGGCGATTACTCCATAGAATAGACTGGATAACCGTTGGGTGAGATAACAGGCTAGCGAGTCCAGGCACCATGAGGCAAAAGGACGCCAAATAGTACGCTCCTCTTATTGGGTTCTATCGACAAGATGATGGCTCAATCATCTTCCTGATTAATCCAAGATCTTCGAAAACCCGGCCTTTCTATTGCTAATCGGGCAGCGAGGAGATCGTGCCACGTCCATTTACCTCACGGTGCCAGGCGCTCGGAAGCCGGTGCGGAGATGCGTCACGACGTCTTTTTGCCGATTTCCATCTTGCCGCCAGGGTTTTGGCGTGTGAACTGGGCAGAATCGAAAGACGGCACGTCGGATGTTCCATCGAGACACAACCATGCATGGGATATTGCGCGGACGCTGTTAACATCAGCCTCACATTTGCAGAGGAAAAAGCACTGTTCGTTGTTGCACGCTAGCAGAGCTCTTTGTTGCGCATGATCTACCTGTTTCTCCGTTCCCCAGACTATTGACAGCGGCCCGGGCCCCCTTTACCCATCTTGTGTAGCCGCAGCGTTCGATATCGCGGGCGCGGGGCAAGCATCGCTTTTCTTCTGCTGGCCTGGACCAGGCGGAGTATTTGTATAGAGTCGGGACTTTGCCATCGCCTCCACCGTGCCAAACCCGCACCGCGTCTTCGATCTGCCAGACACCCATCGTTCTTTGTAAAAGCGAAAGTTGCAATCATGAAACTCAACATCTTCGCCGCGATTGCCGCAGCATTGGCGCTCCAGATCATACCCGCCGCGCTGGCACAGGCACTGCCTCCGGGACTCGCACCGCCACCTGCATGTGCTGTAAGTCCTCGATGTGTCCAGCTACAATCATAGTTGTCCTGGCCCTCTGGAAGACTGTTGGCATTATATCCCGCTTGCTAATCTTGGACTACTCGTCGTTCTTCACAGGTGAATTGCTCGGTGCAAAATGTACCATCTATCTGCGGCAGCCTGACGAATATAACATGCATCTGCACCGACCCGATCCTCGAGTCGACGCTCGCGGCCTGCGTGGTTGCGAACTGCACCCTGAGAGAAGCGCTAGGTATGTTATGTTACTAGGTTGCCACCAAGTGCTGTCATTGCTGCTAACCATGATCTTTTCTCACATAGCGACTAAGCGGTTCTCCGACATCACATGCCAGCGGCCTGTCAAAGATCGGACGTTATCCATCTACATCGTGATGCCCGTCTTTGGCTTCCTCGCGCTCATAGTATTCGGACTGCGCGTGCTGGCGCGCGGCTTGATCGGCTGGCATTCATGGGGCCTTGATGACTGGCTGATGATCCCGTGTGTGGTGAGTTCCCCGGGTGGTCTGAGTTATACGGCGAGGTGTAGCACCTTGAAATAAAGAGCTTGACTGATTCCCTTTGATTGTAGATCCTGTCGATCCCCATGCTCGTTCTGCTTGTAATCCGTAAGTTCGAAGCTTTCGTCGGTCGGGAACAGGCTTCAGCCTTGAGAAGTGCTTTCCTTTCTGACCATGAGAACAATGTAGTTACCAAATACGGCCTTGGTAAAGACATCTGGATGATAGAGGACCAGGAAGACATTACAACATTTCTCCACGTAAGTAGACCTCCCTTGCCTATCATGTGTCTGTCTGTGTCCATTTGGGCACGAAAATCCCCAGAAGCTAATACGTATTTCCGCCCATTCGGCATAGGTCTACTACTGGGTTGAGCTTGTGTACCTGGCCATCATCCCGTTGGCAAAAATGTCGATTCTGGCGTTCTACCTGCGCATCTTTCCGGACAAGAACTTCCGTAGGTGGGCATACGTGCTGATGGCCGTCAATGTGCTCTACCTTGTCATCTTTGAGATCATCACGATCGCGCAAGTAAGCCATCCTTTCCCACCAAGCCTTTCGGGTCAATCCCAACAACATGAAGAAAGCCATAAACTAACACGTCACTCAAACTTCAGTGTACACCGATCGAGGGCGCTTGGCTACACTGGGACGGCGAGTTTGATACCACGTGCCGGGACCTCAACCTGCAGGCCTGGATGGCGGCGGCGATCTGCCTGGTGCTCGACGTCGCGACCCTCGTGCTACCGCTGCCCCAGCTCTTGGCGCTCAGGATGTCACTGCGCAAGAAGATACGGGTGCTCAGCATGTTCTGCGTCGGCTTCTTCGTCACCCTCGTCGCCGTCCTGCGCCTCCAGTCCCTGCTCACGTTTAGCCAGCAAAGCAGTAACGTCACTATGGACTTTGTCGACATCAGCGTCTGGTCGACCGTCGAGATCAGCGTAGGCATCATCTGCGCCTGCATGCCCGCGCTGCGGTCCCTGCTGAGCCTCGCCATGCCCAGCGCGTTCGGCATCACCGAGCAGCGGCAATCCGCGTCGCCGGCGGGCGAGTCGGGCAAGTCTGGCAAGAGCGGGCGCAAGGGAAGCGGCTCTGGCGGGCTCTCGTCAATTTTGTCGAACAAGTCTGGTGGCGGCGGAGTCGGCATCCGCGTCAAGTCCGAGTTCACGGTGCGCACCAAGCAGCGCGACGAGTCGACGTTTATCGAGCTCCAGGCGCTCGACGCTGCCGACCACGACGACGACACGAGGGGCACAATGGCCGGCACAATGGCCATGGCGGCGACAGCAAAGGCGGGCAGTATCCGGGACTCAGACGAGGAAAACGACGGCGACCGGAGGCTCTCGGCGGACGCGGCGCCTGTTCGCAAGTAGAGACCAGCCTCGGAGGGGCTCCATCAGCATTATTGTTTTAACTTTGGTGGTCACGCAAACCATGGATGGCTATACACAAACTTACTGTCCCTGGAAGGATATGCAGCTTGGTCACTGGCTTGGGCGTTTTGAGTTTGCTTTTACACGATTCAGCACGGAGAAATTATTTTCACATTGGAACAAGCAGGCACACATATAACAACACCGCGTATCTATAATGAGCCATAGATACCCTAAGCATCCCTGTTATTACAACCTGCTCGACTTTCTGCTAAATTTCTACACCATACTTGTTCCTTAAAGACGACCAATGTATCCTATTCATATCAATATGGAGACGACGCGGAGTCCCTGAACGACACTTGGGGGACTAGGCACGCGTGTGTCCCACGGAGAGAGCAGATTGCGCTGCGTGGTGACATGTACCGCTTCCTTGACCCGACGGGCAAACAGCAAGCTGTTGGCAGAAGGACAATATAGCACAGAGTTTCTGTGTTGCATGTCGACAGACTGCTGAGACGATAGTGTGCCGCCCTTTGCGTTGCAGCAGACGGAGGTTTATGTTATTGGTGTGATGTGTGCAAATGTATTTCAAAGACTCTATACAAGCGCTTTTTCGATGTCTATGGTCTAAAGGGGGGTATATTGGTCCTTTTTGCTCAAACTCCTTTTGCTCAAAATCTTTGTCCAATCTTCATCTTCAGACTACTCTTCTGCTCCCCCCAACCCCGCGGTGAACGTGAGACCTGCCAGACGCGCGACCGAGCCGACCTCGGCCGAGAGAACGGCACGCCCTTTAAAAGAGAAACACCTGGTCCGTCATCTTGGCGCTCGCCCCGGGCTTTTCGAAACCGAGCTCGACGAGCGCGTCCTTGGCGACATTGACCATGCCCGGCGGCCCGCATAGCATGACGCGGCTCTTGTCGCCCCCCGCATCCTCAGCCGCCACCGCGGGCGCCAGCCTCTCCGCCATCATCTCCTTGGTCACGTACCCCAGCCCGCCCTTCCACTCGCCGCTGCTGCCGCCGTCCTCGGGCGCCGTGCTGACGACGTAGTACACGCGCAGGTTGTCCGGGTACCGCCTCGCGTAGGTGTCGAGCTCGTCCCGCAGCAGGATGTCGCCGACGCTGCGGTTCGCGTAGATGAGGCTGATCTGCGTCGTGTCGCGCGGGTCTTCGCACACGGCGCGGATCAGCTGGAACATGGGCGTGATGCCCGTGCCGCCCGCGACCATGCCGAGCTGCGGGGGCCGGGGCGTGGTCCTGCGGCCGGTGCGGAAGCGCATCGCGCCCTTTGGCCCGCGGAACGACACCTCGTCGCCGACCTTGAGGTGCGCCAGGTACTTGCCCGTCAGCTTGCCGTCGGGGTAGATCTTGATGACGAGCTCGAGGATGCCGAGGTCGGAGTTGTTGGACACGGGCGTGTACGAGCGCGTCACCGTCTCCGTGGCGCCGTCGCTGCCGTCCTCGGACGCGGGGATGGTGGCCGTGATGGCGACGTGCTGGCCCGTCGGCAGACCCACGACCGTGGTCGGGGTTGGGAGCTCAAACGTGAAGCGGTACACGTTGGGCGAGATGAGCGTCTTCTTGACGAGCGGGAGCGTCATCGAGGTCGCCGGGTCCAGCCATCCGCTCTGCAGCAGGGTGTCGGCTGGGATCGCGGGCACTGGGACCTTGATGTGCGACGGGAAGCGCAGGAAGCCTTCCTCGTCGGGCTGCAGCAGCTGCATGGCGCGCTTTAAGATGAGAGCGTCAATGGCGGCGAAGACGCCAGCGGACAGTATGATGCCGTGAATAAAGCCGATACCGCTGCCGCTGCCGCCGCCGCTGCTGCCCTTGCTGGAGCTCCGGATGCTGGCGAGGGAGCCGCCGGCTGTGAACAGGGAAGGGCCGTAGAGGTAGCCCAAGTACCCAACGGTCAGGGCGCCTAGGGAAAGCAGAGCCGTGTTGGTGGTTCTTGATGACGACGACGGTTTTATTGTGGTCTTGGTGTTGGTCGAGTTGACCTTGACGGCCTTGGTCGCGGGCCGGCGGCCATTGGACTTGAGCTTGCCGATGCGGTACCGGGCCATGATCTCGGAGGCGTCTTCGGAGTGGCCTGCGTTGTCAAAGGCCTCGGAGGCGTCAGTGCCTAGCGACTCGAGCAGCACCTCGACACCTCCCGGGTGGTCTTGGATGTACTTTGAAATGTCGTAGACTATTGCAGATTCGGAGCAAGGATTAGTTTTCGGTGCCGCAGTGTTGAGTGTCTGAACTTGTGGTTTTGACATGGATGCTTACCCTCGTCATGGACGACCATCCAGGCATCGTCGGCGCCACGGTGCGAGGCCACATCCTTGGCCGAGTACTCGACCTCTGACGTCTCGGTAGCCATATTGAAGGAATTACGTCAAGCAATGTAGTGTGTCTTGGTAAAGGGGAAAGTGTATGAAGCAAGAGGTGCGAGGCAAGCCTGGGGCAACGATTGTAGTTGTGGTGACAGAATATGTCGATTAGGATAATTAGGGGTCCAGAGTCACAAGGTCGATGATGGTGGCGGGACCTCAGGCTTAAAAAGAAGACGGAGCATTAGACGGACAAGCTCTAAATTTGGGCGGAAGCGGGAAGTGGCAAGGCCATCGGAGCTCCCGCGTCTCCGTGCGCGAGACGAGACCGAGACCAGTGAAAGATTGATGCAACGGAATCTGCTATTGCTTGACTGGGGCCAGCAGAGATGCCGAGGCTCAGGTATGACAAAAGCTCCCACGAGCTAGCAATTTGAGCCTCTTGCCTGCGGGACGGCAGAAGTCGGAGACGTGGCGCTGCAAAGGGTCTAGACAGGGCAGCAAGCGCGGCCGGAGTGCCGATGCACGCAGGGGCCGGGGTGTCACTGTCACTGCCGGCGCGGGCCCGAGTCAGCGGTAGGACGGTGTAGCACCAGCCAATAGGGGCAGTGTGTTGTCGTGGAAGCTGGGCACGTCACGGAATTCGGGAACGGGTTTGGGCGCGGTGGACGCATATGAAGAAAAAAAAAACAGAAAGAAAGGAATTGAGGATCAGCCGGGCCGTGCACGAGTCGGGTTCTCGCGAAGTCGGAGCTTGGACGACGCCGGCGCCGCCGCCAAGTGGGCACGGAGCTGAGTCGCGAGGGCCGGTGATTGGCGCGAATGCTCCGTCAGCCAGTCTCGAGGACCCGGGTGGAGCTCCGTGGTGGGGTGCCAAACGGCCCAATGACGTCGGTAGGGCTGGTCCGCTCGCATAAGCCTTTTTTCTTAGCGCGCCTCTGTCCGCCCCCCCCGGCAGTCGTGTTCTCCTGTTACAGACGCCACGCCACACCATCCAACACGTCCAAGCCCGAGCGTCGTCGTGTTATGCTGCATGCGTCTGACACATCGCGCATCTTCGAGATGCTCCGTCCAGACTAATCCCGTCCGTGTCGGCCAGTGCCCACGGATTCCGCTTTTCCTCTGATTAGCAGTCTGAAGTGGGCCTCGTTTGAGCCTCGGCTGCCGTCCATGATGCTATTCGGTACATCGCGATGAAGCACCAAAGCGCGAACAGGCGGCCCCACCTGCCGTGTTGCTTGATAATGTCCGTCTTGTGGCAGCACGTCAGGAACATGCATTTAACAACACCAGACCCCTCCCTCCAGAGCCATCATTGTATCCCTGTAGACAAACGCCATTCAAAGCCATCTACCATTCCAACCCGATCCCAACACGATCTCAACCTTGCACATTCAGGCGCTCGACAACCATAGCTCTGACGCTCGCCAGAGTCTTCTCCTTCCACATCCACACCCACACCCACACAATGGCCTCAATAGCCTTCTACCTCCTGGGTGAGGACGCCTCCATCACCACAGAGGTTGAAGTCCCCCGGACGAGCCACTTTGAGGATGTCCAACACCTCGTCGCCTCTCACTTCTCCATAGTCGACCCCAAGGGTAAGTCCAGCGTCGCCTCGAGCAAGCAACAGTCCTCACCCCCACACACAAGATACTAACAACCCACCTGTAGGCGTCGGCTTCACCCAAGACGGCCACAACCTGACGTCTGTCGCCGAGGTCCTCGCCGCGTCGGCCCCCGTGGCCATCTCCATCGACGGCCTCGCCGTCCGCGCCGTGCCGGGGCCCAAGGGCCTGCCCTACGTGGGCAACTACTTTGAAATCTACCCGGACCATCTCGGCAACCACCAGCGCCTGTTTGACCAGTACGGCCCGCTCTTCAAGACCAACAACATGGGCAGCCAGATCTTCCACACAAACGACCCGGCCCTGGCCAACATCTTCTTCTCCGAGACCGACTTCTTCACCAAGCTCATCATCCCCGGCCACCCCTTGCACCCGATCAAGGTGCCGGCCGCGGGCGTCTTCCTCGGCGATACCGACACGGACGAGTGGCGCACCGCGCACAAGTTCCTGCCCCCGGCCCTGGGCCCCAAGGCGGTCCGGCACTACGCGCCCACGATGCAGGCCACGGTCGAGGACTCGTTTGCCGTCTTTGACGAGCTCGACGCCCGCGGCGAGGCCTGGAACGTCTACGCCTTTATGCTCAAGATGGGCTCGCAGGCCGTCGGTAAGCTGGTTCTGGGCATGGACTTCCAGCACTTCTCCGCCGTCGACGCCCCGCCCCACGAGATGGTCATCAAGATCGCCAACGGCCTCGAGCTCAACAAGCGCGTCTCCGCGTGGGGGCCGTGGTACGCTAACATGCCGTTCGGCGCGCCCAAGCAGCTCCGCGCCACGTCGGCCCGCATCGAGGAGCTGATGATGGAGTCCATCGCCGCGGCGTCCAAGGGCGACAAGGACGCCAACCTCGAGCTCCAGGAGGCCGCGCTGCAGGCCGACAACCTGGTCGACTACTGCCTGCGCGCGACCGACTCCAAGGGCAACAAGCTGCCGCCCAAGCAGTTCGCCGAGGCTCTCGTCGTCGCCACGGGCGCCGGCTTCACCACCACCTCGTCGCTGCTGTCCTGGCTCCTCTACGGCCTCGTGCAGTACCCGGGCATGCAGGACCGGCTGCTGCAGGAGCTCGTCGACAACGGCTTCGACGACACCACCCAGGTCACCCCGGAGCTCATCGCCAAGCTGAGCTTCATGGAGGCCTACGTCAAGGAGACGCAGCGCAAGCACAACCCGTCGTACCAGCCCGCGCGCACCGCCAAGACGGACATGATCCTGCCGGGCGGCTACAAGCTGCCCAGGGACAGCATCGTCATCCCCGCGCTGCACCACATCCACAACAACGCCGCGCTCTGGGACAACCCGGCCCGCTTCGACCCGGA
Organism: Microdochium nivale; assembly: GCA_026745475.1. Classification (NCBI taxonomy): domain Eukaryota; kingdom Fungi; phylum Ascomycota; class Sordariomycetes; order Xylariales; family Microdochiaceae; genus Microdochium; species Microdochium nivale. The sequence continues at coordinate 984,035 of JANTFD010000010.1, forward strand.
CCGCTGGCTCGCCGTCGACCCGGCCACCGGCGACAAGAAGGCCCCCTTTGCGCAGGCCGGGACCTACATGCCCTTTGCCACGGGGCCCCGGAGCTGCATCGGCTTCAACTTTGCCCTCCAGGAGGTCAAGATCTTCCTGCCCAAGCTCGTATGGCGGTACCGCTTCGCCCTCGCCAGCCCCACGGACGGCAAGGTCGAGTACGATCCTTACTTCCAGCTCATCAGGCCGAACAACCTGTACGTCCGGGCCGAGAAGAGGGGCAAGTGGCCGCCGAAGAGCGAGTAGAGAGGAGGTGTGCGGGCAGGAAGGCGACGTGATGTAGTGTGAGAATGTGGAGAGCTTGTGGGCCAAGTACAGCGGGAGATAGAGAGGAGCGATATACCCCTTAGACTATATAGTCGTGTCAAAAAATTTCAACAAACTTATCAAGAACCGTTTTCGAGCATCAGGAGCATCATAAATAGGTCGGTTGCTTTGCTCACGAATTTGCGTGCAAGGTCACTGGCCCGGTGTCAAAGCTAACCCGTGATGGTCATAGGCCATGTCTTGAACGTGCGAAACGGGGGTTCTTTGTAAACTTGATGGTATATTAACGCTGGAAATGGATCAACTATGGAATGTGTGTATGTAGCTATTATTATCAAACAAAACCCCCTGGAAACAGAACACTGTGAAGCCAACACCTCCCACCTTGAACATTCTCAGCTCTCTTCACAATTAAATCACCCTCACGGCGCCACCGTTGCCGTCGCAGTCATGACCGAAATCGCCGTCGTTGTGACTGTGATGAACCGGTCCTGCGTCACCGTGACGGTGTTGGGCCTCGCCCCGGGGAGGTCCCCCTCGTCGTTCGAATCGTCGTCGTCAGGCCCGGGAGGACCGGCTATCGGCAGAGCAGGTGCTGGTACATCCGTCTCGATGGGGATAATCACAAGCTCGGTCGGCGTGGTCTGTTGCACGGGCTGGGGCGTTTTGGTGGTGCTGGTGGTGCTGGTGGGGGATACCGTGATCGTCGTGGTGCTAGTAGGCACGACAACACTTGGCGCTGGCCGGGTCGACGTCGTAAAAGTCGATGGTGCAGGCGCGGTCACGGTTACGGCGACGGTGGTTGTGCCCGTCAGGCCCGTCGTCGATTCAGCCGCAGATGAGGAGCTGGAGGGAGGCTGCACAGTGACTGTTGTTGTCTTTGTCATTGTGGGCGCATTATCGCTACCGCCGGCGGCGGCCGTGGTTGTCGTCTGTGTGGGAGGTGGCTTTGTGGTGGTTGAGGATGACACGGTGGCTGTGGGAAGAGGTAACTGCTCAACCGAAGATGCCACCCTTGAAGTCGACGTCGTCTTCGTCGTCGTGGGGAGGACGCTCGGCGCTGATGATGACGAGGCGGCGGTCTTGGTCGTGGACGCGGGCTGGCCAGGAACGGTAATGCCCAGCACATTCTCCAGGGTATCCTTGTCCCAGCAGCCGATCTGCACACCAGCAGTAACGTGCATCGGCAAAGCATAGCACGCCGCGCCCGTCGGGCATTGCGTGATGGCAAATGGCGACCCGGGTGTTGAGCAGCTGGCGAAGGCTTTGTTCACGCAGGCCACCTGCCCCAGCTGGCAAGTCGATTCCGCACTGAGGGTCTTGAAGAGAGTATTATACTGCTGGGCTTGCTGCAGGTTCTGCGCAAACACGTCTGGCGAGACGGTGGCTGTCGCCGTGGGTACAGAGCTGATGACTGTTGGAACCTCGCTAATGAGGGACGTTATCGAGCTCGAGGCTATGGGGCTAGTGCTGCTGCTAGCGCTGCTGGTAGACGAACTCGAACTCTGGGTTTTGGAGGTGGGAGCGAGCGGAGCAGTGGCAGAGCTAGATCTCGACGTGGTTGGCAGCAGCGTGCTCATTATGGAGCTTGACTGAGACTGTGTTGCCAGCGACGTGCTTGAGAATGTGCTAATCGGCAGCGACTGGCTGGTTTCCGACGGCGCAGCAGGAGGGAATGGCGTGACTGCAGGCCGCCCAGTGACTGAGCTGGCAGCCAAGCTCGTTGTCGAAAGAGCAGCATTTACAGTAGACGACGAACTCAGCGTGGACAGTGTGACAAGGTTGCTGCTAGAGGCTGTCGAGAGCTCGTCAGTTGTCGTGGTAATGATGACCACGGTAGGCACCGATACCGTCGTAGAAGAAGGTAGGTTAGAAAAGGTGAAGTCGGGTATCGATGAGCTGGGAGCAAGGGAGAGGCCAGATGAGGATTGAGAAGCACTTGTGCTCTTGCTCAGTGTAGTCGAAGAAGTGAGGACCGGTTGCACCTGAGAGCTCTCGGATATGGGAATCACCACGAGGGACGAAGGTGCGGGTGTCGCATCGACCAAAGAAGTTGTCGTGTTGGTGAAGACCCTGGCATTGGAGACATGGCCATCTCGGGCGATGCTGTAGGATAGTACCGTTAGCATGATATCAAGGGGACGTTGAAGTATAGATGAGACCATTGTCTTACCGCGGGAGACGCCTCAACGGACCAGCCGCTGAGGGGTCTGCAAGGAGGAGTATGGACAAGTAGAAGGAAATGGAAAACATTTGGGCGATCGGTTGTAAGACGGGTACGGATTTCTAGACGTGTGGGATTGGACGAAAGATGGAATGGTGCTGTGCGATGCTGGGCTGGAGGCGCAGGTAAAGAGGGTGGTGAAGCTGGTATCAAACCTTGCTTGCTATGACTGGGGAAAGGATGCTGCTGGGTCACAATCAACGGCGACAAAGTCAACAGCGCGTCACAAAGGAAAGGGATATCACGGAAGCACTGAGAGAGAGAGAGAGAAAGAGAGAGAGACAGAGAAAGGCGACGATGACATGGAGGGACTTGTATGCCAGCACCCGGGCCTCATGCCCGTGTGTTTCCCATGGCATGGCATGGCTGGGCAGGCGGGAAACAAATTACACGTCTGCCGGGGCTGTCTGGACAGGCCAAGCGAGAAAACAAGCTGCTGAAACATTGGCGGACATGGTGGCAGACATGTGGCAGCAGAGCGATTGGGCGGCAGGAGGAATTGCAACGCTGGCTGCGCGGGCTCGAAGGGCAGCAATCTGGTGTTTCCGAAGAGTGCGGCAGGAGGCGCGCGGCAGTTTATAATTGGCAGGAGCAGGCCGGCAGCCGGGCGGCCACGGAGCGCTGAGGACCAATCAATGCGCTGCAGCCTCCCGAGTCTGGCCAGGCCAGGCACTGGCAGCCTGTGGGCCCTGCCTGTGCATGCCTTGTGCATATGCATGTATTGTGCATGTGCATGTATTGTGCATGTATTGTGCACTCTTTGTTTCATTCTCGACATGCGGCTGCTCGAGTGATTGTGCTTTGTCCGTCGCGACACCAAAGCAATCAGCCACATCCATCCCAACCCCGCAGCCACGATATCAAGATGATTCATGCTCCGTGCCGCCACCGCTGGCTGTCCAGGTCTGTTTCTCGCAGCTTCTCCAACTCCCCCGCAATCGGATCCCCACCTGCAGTCGAGTCGTCCAAGTGCTGCACGGCCAGACTCAATCCCCCGTCCGTTGTTGACCTGCACGACCAAGCAAGTGTAGGTATGGAGCACATCCGTCCCAGCACCGGCTACGCACGGCTTGTCGACCTCCCCTGCCATCCGCAGACCGCTGCCAGACCTGCAAAGCCGCCATCGTGAGTCGTGACCGCCTGTGGCCGACCCAGCTCGTCGGACGTCATTCTGCCTCGACCCCTGGCGCTCTCCAGGCGCTCCCCAGGTACACCCCAGCCCCGACCCCGGCCCCGCCCAAAGCTTCGCTCTCAAGCTTTTTCTCCTCTCCGCCACCCTCCTTCGCTCAGCGCCAGTTGCACCATTCTTCGGCCGCATCCCCAGTGTCGTCCACCGTCACTCGCAACGCTCTTCCGACACCCTCTCCCACGCACATTCCATCATGGAGCCCAGGTCACCCTCGCCTCTGCCCTCCGGCGGCGACCCGGAGCGCGAGGCCCTCGTCATCTCAGAGCACCTGCCCGCCGGCTACTCTGCCGAGTTCGATGGCGGCCATGGCCGGCTTGAATCCGCCGCCGCCGCCTCGGCTGCCGGCGACCTCGACGGTGCCGAGAGCTCGCTCAAGCTGCAAGGCGGCGACATGCATCGCGACCTCTTTAGGGCAGCGGCTCGCACCCGCATGCACAAGCGCGCCGCCACCTTCCACAGCCCCCGCCTCCAGGCCACTATCGGAGACGGCGGCGACGACGACATCCTCACCATTGCCGACCACATGGTCCCGGGCGGCTTCCGCCGCGCCTTTATCCAGCAGAACCGCAACGACCACATCTGGGCCTCCCGCATCCCCGTCACGCGCAACTTTGTCGAGTTCCTCGACCTCTACGGCAGCTTCGCTGGTGAGGACCTGGCAGATTCAGACGACGAGGCTATCGAGTCGGGCGATGACGAGGACGACGAGGACGACGAGCAGCAAGGCCACCCTTCCCGCGCGTCCGAGTCCCGGCCGCTCCTGGGACGCCGCCGGAGCACGCGCGCTCCTCGCTCCTCGACCGCGAGCACGACAAAGACCTTTTTCACGCTCCTCAAGGCCTTTATCGGCACAGGCATCATGTTCCTCCCCAAGGCCTTCAACAACGGCGGTATTCTCTTCTCGTCCATGACCATGCTCGTCGTCGCAGCGGTCACAATGCTCGCATTCCACCTGCTGCTCGCCTGCAAGGCCCGGTACGGCGGGGGTTACGGAGACATTGGCCAGGCCATTGCGGGCCCGCGCATGCGCAACCTAATCCTGGCGTCCGTCACGCTGTCTCAGCTGGGCTTTGTGTGTGCAGGCATAGTCTTTGTCGCCGAGAACATGACGTCCTTCTTCAAGGCCGTCTACCACTCGTCCGACTCGCCCTTCTCGGCGACCACGCTCGTCCTGTGCCAGCTCGTCGTGCTCGTCCCGCTCGCCTTCATCCGCAACATCGCCAAGCTCGGCCCCGCCGCGCTGCTCGCCGACGTGTGCATCCTCCTCGGCGTGAGCTACATCTACTACTACGACATTGCCCAGATCGCCTCGCACGGAATCCACAAGACGGTCGTGCTCTTCAACCCGGATAAGTACTTCCTAACCATCGGCTCGGCAATCTTCACGTTTGAGGGCATCGGCCTCATCCTCCCGATCCAGTCCTCCATGGCGAAACCCGAGCGCTTCGAGCCCCTCCTCGGCCTCATCATGCTCATCATCACGGTCCTGTACACCTCGGTCGGCGCCCTGTGCTACGCGACCTTTGGCTCAGACACCTCGATCGAGATCATCGACAACTACCCGCAGACGTCAGCCTTTGTCAACGCCGTGCAGTTTCTCTACTCGGTCGCCGTCCTCGTCGGCACGCCCGTCCAGCTCTTCCCCGCGCTGCGCATCATCGAGGGCAAGATCTTTGCCAGCCACAAGTCGGGCAAGAAGTCGGCGCGCACAAAGTGGACAAAGAACGCGTTCCGCACCTTCCTCGTCGGGGTCTGCGGCGTCGTGAGCATCCTCGGCGCCGGAAACCTCGACCGCTTCGTCGCCCTCATCGGCAGCTTCGCCTGCATTCCCCTCGTCTACATCTACCCGGCGTACCTGCACTACAAGGGCGTCGCCGAGAGCAGGTGGGCCCGCGTCGGCAACGTCGTCTTCATGGCCGTGGGCCTCGTGTGCATGGTGTACACGACCGTCATTACCGTGGTCAACAGCTTCTTCTGAGGAGGAGCGGTCGCGAGGAATAAGAAGAGGCGGGGAGGCTGGTCGTTTGCGGAAGCGGGACGTCACGATCGCTGGAATCACAAGTTGGATAAATCAGAGACGAAACTATCTCTGCGCAGAACCCCGTGTTTCGGCCATTTGTTTGCGCGACCGAGTTGGGCACTGCGTTGGTGAAATTGTATCGGTATATGCGGAAACGAGTGAGATTGGGTATCAAGAAGAGAAAGTTGTACCTGGGCAACCAGTCAGCGACAACAATGCCACGTCATGATGGATGGATATATCAAAAACGGGGAGCATGTGGCACGAGACACACACATATTACACACATACACACACACACACATTCTGCATCAACGCGGGCACGGGAAAGGGTCATTTTGGGCATGTGGATAGTTTCAACTGTTTTTTTTTTCATTTGGTTGTTGACTAGTCTTGCAAGCCGCACTCTGACTAAATCTTTGTTTTACTATCTTCGCCATCTGTGCAGGTGAAATTCAAATCGCTTTCTGATGCTTCGTAGCACGGTGTTGCTCGGCCGTGACGTGTCTCCGGATCTGGAGTGTAAGTCGTGGTTGACTCGTGGCCTTCCGCTAGAAGACGACGTCTTTCTGTCAGCGTCCCAGGCGCGCTTCTCGCCTCTCGCAGCTAGGTCATTGGTAGATAGCACAACAGACGGTGTGATGTCCTATGTAATCCCGATGATGTCCATAATCTGCGGAACGTGAGGCCGATGCGATCCCGATGCCTGATCCCTTTGCTATGGCAGATTTTGTCCCATGCAAAAAGTGTAATGACGAAGGTGTCCCTGGCTTATTCTGCCTTAAATCGCGCGCCCTCAACTCGCCAAATTGGAAATTAATTTGATGTGTTGCAACAGCTGCGAGTCAGCACATGCTTGGCATCAACTGGAGCGGAGGTACTCGGGTGATATGTGCATGTCAGGGCGTTCCGGAGCTTGCATCAGAGACTCTACGATATTGAACCGCAGGCGGATAAGTGCGCAACCATAGCAACAACCACCCTCGCTTCCAAGCACAGAGACTGCGGGACGAGGCGCAGTTTTTCCGCATCGCCAGCATTGCTCAAGCCAAGGGCGGTCGCTTGAAATGGTTGACTTCGGGATATCCTTTGATTTTGTGACTGGAGCTGCTGTAGACGTGTCTCATGTATAACGTAAATATGCCCAAACACCAAGGGCGATGCCGACGGCCAGCAAGGTGGCAAAGACTAGACGGATCCGGACAGTGAACATTCTCCTGTGATGGAAGTCGTCGAGCATCGCCTTCATCGTGGCGATTTCGTCCTCGTGGGGGAAGGGCAGGTCAGGGATCGGCTCTCCGAGGAATGAGCATAACGGCTCCCACCCACTACCCAGTTTGTACTCGAGTAGTCGTTCAGGTGCCACTTTTGATCGGATGGTGTTGTAGTGCGCCTCGTACGCTCCTCTCATGTTCTTCAATATCGCTTCCCGCGTGTCTGCCTGGAAGTACTTGGCGAGTAGTTGCCGTGCGGTCCAATGGTCGGACCGGTTCGCTACTGGTTCTAGGTACCGGGAGAAAATGTGGCCGGTTGTTGAGAAGAGCGGTGCAATCAGTAGCTCGTCCATGTCCTTGATCCATGCGTCGACGTCCCGCTCGACAATAATGACCTTGGAGTTGGCATATTTATCAACGAGCTCAGGAGCAAAGAAGGAATCCACATCGGCGATGACGTCCCACCGCCCGAGCCAGTCCTCCCATTCCTGGAAAGTTAAGCCGGGCGCGGGGCCGTCACCGGCTCCAGGAAGACATTTGTCTACAGCACGCCGCAGATTTTTGGACTGCTCTTTGTAGGTGTTGATCTGCTTGGCGTCTGACTGCAGCCATCCGACGCTGTGGTGGATCTTGGCGGACACGATCTTGCGACAGGCGAGAGCGACATTGTAGGTGCCGGTCAGAGGTAGTGAGAGGAGCAGGACGGGAGCCCGGCGGGTGGGCAGGGCATGGCGTTTCTTCTCCGAGTCTGGGGTGCTGACCAGCTCCGCGATGGAGTTTGGGATTCGAGACTGGCCCATTGTGGCCTCTGACTGCGGTCCGGGGCCGGCGGCGCAGTTGAGGGCATCCGAGCGATGCTATATGGACGGCATTTGGCGTGGCGTTGTTTTGAAGAAGGAGCAAGAGGTGAGGAGACGGCAGAAGACGGCAGGAGATGGGAAAGCACCAAATGGAAGGCTGAAAAGGAGAGGATGCTGAAAACACAGGAAATGCAAGAATGAGAGAGCGTCTGAGAGCGCCTGCAAGGTTCTCTTTGCAATGCAATGCCGATCACCAGGCAAAGATGGTGTGGTGGAGCCGGAGGTGTGTGGTTTCGCAGCGCAGCGGGGGGCGGGCGAGTACAGATCGCTCCCGAACGGTGCTACGGGCAGGGGATCGCCAGCGGTTTATTTGCGCCGCGTGGTTCCAGGCCGTGTTCGAGAAGATGGCAATGCAGTGCAGTGTCGGCGACTTTGGGTTGCACAACCGTGTGGTGTTGTGCTGTGCCTGTGCATGGCGACAACTTTAAGAGAGACCTCGGGAGGACGGAGGACGGAGGACGGAGTACATGCGGAGTTGGTGGCCCATAATGCACGCGGATGCACGTGGGTGCAAGTGGGTGCAAGTGGGTGCAAGTGCACAGGTGGAGCCTGCTGGGCTGGTCGGACAATTTGCAACCACTGAAGAGCTGCCGGCTGCCTGCGCAAGGCATGGCACCTGCCCTTTTTTGCGTGCCCTGCCCGTCGCCAGACAGGAGTGCTCCGTGGCCGGCACTGTACACTGTGCGGCGTGGGGCGCGGGGCGGACAGTGCAGGCTGCACGGTGACAGCTGGCAGAAGGCTAATGCTCTTTGCGTGTGGTCATTGATTGATAATGTGCATCCGCTGCGGGGCTCGCGCCCCCTTGCGCGCCGGGTGCCACCTCTGCCCTCAGGGGCGGCCGGCCTAGAGCCGATGCGGCAGTTGCCAAAGCACGTCGGCTGCCCACCACCTCGACGGGGCGCGCGCAAAAACACCACCAGCGCACCGCTGCCAGTCTCGCCAGTCTCTTTTTGTGCCTTCCAAAGTTCCCACCCCAATGTCCACGTAGCCTCACAACTCGCAGCCCCATCATCCTCAGCTGCTGCCGCCGCCGCCGCCGCCGCGCCTTGGCTGCTCGGCTTGTCACGGCTTCACGGCTTCACGGCTTCGCGGCCTGTCAGCAAGCTGCCTGTCAATCCCGACATGTCGGCCAGCAAGGTGAGCACGTTTGCCCAGACTTGGATTTTGCGCGGTCGCTTGTCCTCTGCTTCAACGTTCCACCTGCGGCGCAGAAATAGACATGCGACAAGGCCCTTTGATCATCCCGTCTGCCTACACTTACCTATTAACGTCGACAGTACTCCGTACGTGCCTGTCATGTCAATCACCCGCAGCCACCGCCCACACCCTTTCCCGCTTAAGAGCCATGCTATTCATGTATACCGGTCCATGGTGGCATGGTCCCATCGCCAGATCTGCAACCTGCCGAGTATAGCGCGCTCTCGCCCGTCAGGAAATGAAGCTTTGGCTTGGCACGAGCCACGGTGCCGGCTTTGGCGTCCCAAAACACTCCGCCCCTGTCGCCCACGGATCTCCTCTTGGAGCCTGGGCGCCGACGGCGATAGGCTCGCCACGTCCTTTACACTCGATCCCTGTACCGCCATATGCAAGAGAGCCAGTCGAGCCAGTCAATTACGCCCGGCACTTGCTCAGAATGTTCTCGGCAGTCTTTCCCGACCGGGGTCCCTAGAGCCAATGTCAGTGCCTACCTTATCAACGACGGCTTGTCGTCCTGAAGCGCATGCAGCAATGAAACATGAGCCGTTGCGCTCTTGGCATTGTCGCAGATGCCAATCGTCCGCCAAGCCCATCTTGTATGAGCTTGACTGGTGACTTGGGGTGTGGTGTCTACTAAGTAAATGCAACGGTACTTGGTCATCGGGACAAACCCGTGCTATTTCCAAGTCCGACATTCTGCAACTAACGTAGGTACTACAACATACGGGCTTGGCCGTGGGGTGTTGCATTGAGCTGTGCCGCAGAATGGATCGTCATATCTGCGATCCAACCTTTCTCAACTCTATCCGACGTAGTGCACAGCAAACACCATGTTACCCCGTAATATGTTTGACGCAGTAAGCGCCATCCTATCGCATCGCGCGCATTGTCAGAGACCGTGCATGGCACGTGTCATTGTGCGGGCCGTGTTCCCGGTCGACGACATATTGTCACTAGGGCAATGAGTTGGCTCTTTGCAACACAGCCACAAATCGGGCTGTCGCCTGGCTGAACACTGGCAAAGTCAGTTGTTTATTCAGAACTCATCCTCTATCCTTGATGCCCTTCATCACCAGCCGGCCAGCTCTCGGTGTCTTTGACGTAGGACCAGTCGTTTCAGGCCGCAGGCCGAAATGAATGAAGGCATTGATTTCGGGACTTTATAACCGACATGGAGGGAAGGACGAAGATGGGCAAACTAGCTCGTCAGACCCTATCCATTACTCCTCGTCAGAGATGGCCAAGCCTAAAGGCCGGACCAACTGCTAGGACGATTTCATCTTCACAGCGAACAGAGAACACACAGATCCCAGTGTCGATGCCCCCTCTCACTTTTCTCGCATCGCTTTAAGAGTCTATCGCGAACTTGGGAAGCTCACTGTCAGCTCATCTCTGTTCTGATCGTGGCAGGGCGCGCTATCGATTCTTGATTATCCACGAAGAAAAGCAACCCTGAGAAGCAGAACGTTGCATTTCAATGCAGAAAAGATATCAAGTCAAGTTATGCTCCTCGTAAGTTGTCTTGTGTTTGCGATCTTTCGCAAACACGACCAAGAGCAAGCTCGACCGGCCCAAGCACTTGTTCCTGCCCTCTCATTCGACCGCAATCCCCATGGGCGCGTAGAATACCAAGAAGTGGCAGCTTCGCATCCGACACCCCGTTAGGCAGGTATGATTACCCCCATCGCTTGGCTCTCCCAGCCTTTGCTGCGACAGGATCCCGAGACCAGCCGCGCCGCCGCTCATCGCCATGTAGACACCAACCCAGTAGCGACCTATCCCGAGCTGCTACTACTCTAGAACTGGCCGTCGCTCCAGATTGATGACTGCCGCTGCCGCCGCTGCTGCCGCCAGTGGTCTCACCGTTGGCGAGTCAGCACTTGGCCTTCCCAATCATCGTGTGCCACGCGACCTTGGCCTCGCAGACTATCCCCGAGACGGTGTTGCCGTAGCACTGGTTGAGCACGACCTGGGCGCTGTCGGCGACAACGAACCACGAGGTTATGGGGGTGAAGTACTTAGTCTATATAATTCCTCTTCAGAGTGGTCGACGCACAAAGAGTTTGTGGATTGCGTAGCCGAGATAGCTGGTTCCGCCACCTATGACGACACATGAGAAGAAGAAGAGTGAGCGTAGGTTTGTGAAATAACTTACCGCATTGCAGAGCCAGATCCCCGTGCCCAAGAGCAGCTCACCCGCTCGCAGCTTTCCGGTGCCATCTGCAGAAGCGGTGCGCCGCCGCCTCTCTCAATGCCCCGCAGGTAGGCGACGCCCTGGACCACCGTGAACCTGTCGCCGCTGTCCGTGCCGTAGGCGACGACGCTGCGTTTGTTGACTGCCTTCTTTCGCTGCTGCTGCTGCTGCTGCTACTCCTCTTTCTTCTCCTGTTCCGTTGGATCCGACGGGCTTTCGTTGCTAGTGGTAATGGTGGTGTCGATGGCTCGTCGTCGCTGTTGTGACTGGTGGTAGCTACCACGGCCTCCGAGTCATGGCTCTACAAAGGCATGGATATAGTCTCCCTTGCCTATCACATCCTTTCCGGAAATCATGTCCCTCTCGATGATCACGATTTCAGAAGACTAGGTTCGAGAAAGGAGTTTCATGCACCATGTTATTCTCTGTCTCTCGGATCACTCACGCTGGCTGGGTTAGCTGGGACGGCGACGGCCGAGGCGGCCATGGCCATGGCCGTGATCCAGTTCATAGAAGAGTTGTGCATCTTTACCCTTTCAGAGGCCTGACTGAGACTAAACGTACAAATCTAGATCGCGCAACCGAAAAGACTTCTACGGTCGAAGCCACTAATGAACATCTGGGAGGTCTAGAGACTGGTTAGCTTACGGGAAGTACGGGGACTTGATGGATCAGATGAAATCTGCATGGAATGTTTGTACAAACGCACGTCAAAGAGAAATGCAGAAGCTGCCTTTGCGTGAGATCATTGAAATTATCTGATGTTGTTCCTTTGTCATTTTGTGCTCCTCGATTGCCTAGTCGAATGCCTTCCACCGGAACTACCATCAGCCATTAAAAAGGGCATCGCTGCCGCTGCCCCTCCCCCCCTGACAAACGCCTAGTGTCTGGCAGGCGAATCGTCAGATACATTTTGCCACTGCAGAGATTTCGTGGACATGAACCAGGCTCTGTCATGCTGGTACATTTGCTCCTCATTGCAATACCTGACAAGTGGTGTTGGCCATCCGTGTTGAAAGATGAAGCGCAAAGTGTTCTCGTCACCACTTCTCCGTAGCTCAAGTCACACCGGGGCGTCACGAACTGCTAGATATCTGATGCTTGTAGGCATAGTCTCGCGCACCCATCATTATCATTATTCTGTGTACCTTCACTTTGCCAGCCTTTTGCTTTCACGTGAGTGTCTGTGCTGCTGCCTGTCGGCCGCTCGTCGAGAGGACAACGGATTTTGCTTCTGCTTTCAGGTGGAGACGAGGAGATGGTTTGTTTGTACCCCCGAGACGAGCAACAAAAGTATGTCCTTGCCCAGACTGTTTCGTTTCAAGATTTGCGCTCGCATGTTCACCAACAAACAAGCAAAACCCTAAAGACCAGGACCTCAGGAACCTTTGAAGGTTTGATAGTTCACGGAGGGGATTAGAGGCAGTTTGACCGCAACACTCCGCCTGAACTACAAGGGCGGTTTTCCTTATTTCGCTGCTATGGCGAGGGCAGTCGCACAGGGGAAGTATGTTGAAGAACACGCATGTTTGCATTGAAAGGCAGTAGAAGAGGAAGAAGAAAAAATCATTTCAAAATGGGACGGCCTGGTTTGAGGACAAATAACTGTGAAGACGACTTGACTCGTCTAAAATTGGGTGACCTTTGCGTTCGGACTCGAGGTTTCGGTGCCTGTGACCACGTTGCGAGTCCACATAGATTGTTGAGTGTGGTAAATGTGAAAGAGAGAAATCCTCGAAACTACAACAGAATACCCAGAACTCGCGCAGACCACAGTTTCATATATTCAAGCGATATGCTCAATTTGGGCTCAACTTCCGCACTCGTATGCTCATTCACCGCCAGGGGTGTATTGACTCGACGTCCTGCAGCTCACCAAATCAAAACTCAAACATGGCAGCTGCACGCCGCAGGTGGGGTTGTATGTAGCCATCACGACTCGGAGTCGGTGGGGACCCCCAAAGTCGGACACAAAAGTCGCGATTGGGAATAGCTCACCCCGCCTCGAGCTGAGTTTAGCTTGAAGGCTAGCATACTGCGTATGTGTTCCTTGGGGCTGTCTTTGTGCTGCCCAGCAGCCTTCACGGAAACGGTCAATGGTTTGGGCGCGCAGTCTATCTTGTCACTTAAAATTGGAGACTCAACTCGTTGCCAACTGCGTACCGCCAGTGCGGCTGGAGCTAGAGCTGGGGAAGAGCAACATGTTGGCTGGCTGCTCGGTGCTTATAAAGCAAAATACGCGCAAGGAATTTAGTTGGAGAAACAGGAGATGCCTCGGTCAAGTTTAGCCCCAGAAACCCCGCAAGTGCGGAACAGCGGACCCCAACCTTGTGTCTCGACCCCTGGCCTGTCCGGGTAGAGGCTCGGAGTTTGGGGCTCGAGACAGTCCCTCGTCGCTTTTCTTTTCTTGCACCCTCTTTTCTAGTCTGCCTCTCTGTCAACTTCCAACATAAAGCCCGCAACACTCAAGAAAGAAAGAAAGGACTCGACTATATCTCTAGTTGCCGCGATAGAAGACACACCATCACCACCGACCGTCGTCATCCACAAAAGAGACGCAACCATGGCCGCGCACGCGTCTCCCTCAGTCGACCTGACGGTTGGCAACCTCTTTGCCTTCCGGGACCACGTCGTGCTCGTGACTGGCGGCGCGTCCGGGCTCGGAGAGATTGCCGCCCAGGCTTTCATCCAGAACGGCGCCCGCGTCATCATTGCGAGCCGCAAACAAAAGGACCTCGAGACCGCCACGGCCCGGCTCAACAAACTCGGCCCGGGCAAGTGCGAGTACATTGTCGCCGACCTTAAGGACAAAGCTGGGTGCGAGGCGCTCGTCACAGAGGTCAAGAAGCGCACAGACAGGCTGACGGTGCTGATGAACAACTCTGGCGCGACGTGGTGAGTCTTTTTCCTATGCTGTGCTGTGCTGTTCTTTTTCTTTTTTCTTTTTCGTCCTCTTCTTTGCGTGGGAAACACTTTCCCGGTTCTCCAATCGCTTGTACTTCAGTTGCGGCCGGACAGTTTCAAGTCTGAGAACGGACCAAGCTCGAATCCTTGCTGACGACAAACGACACAACAGGGGCGCACCATACGACGACTTCCCCGAGTCCGGCTGGGACAAGATCATGGCCCTCAACGTAAAGGCAATCTTCTACGTCACCGCGGGCCTGCACTCGCTCCTGACAAAGGGCACATCCGCCGACTCGCCCTCGCGCGTCATCAACATCGCCAGCGTGGCGGGCATCACGACCGTCGACGTCACGGTCGGCGAGGAGGGCGGCCTCGCCCCGCCCGGGTCGGGCACCTTCAGCTACGGCCCCAGCAAGGCCGCGTGCATCCACCTGTCCAAGATGCAGGCCTCCAAGCTCATGAGCCAGCACGTCACGGTCAACTGCATCGCGCCGGGCGTCTTCCCCAGCAAGATGTCGGCCTTTGGGCTGCGCTCCGCCGGCGACAAGCTGCGCGCCTCGCAGCCCAGCGGGCGCGTCGGTAAGCCCGAGGACTTTGCGGGCCTCGTGCTCTTCGTCGCGAGCAAGGGCGCGGCGCACATCACGGGTAACGTGTTTGAGATTGACGGCGGCTCCAACCTCACTGGCGGAGTGGGCAAGGGCAAGGCCGACAAGGCCAATTTGTAGGAGTGTGTGTGTGTTTGTGTGCACACAATGGGACGGGGCGCGGAGAAAGAGGGTGATGATGACTGTATAAGAATATACCAATAAAAAATGGTAAATAGTGTAAGAATAGGCGTGCGGGCCTCTGTTTTGGCTGTGCCAAGTCTTCGTAGCCGCAAGTCCGATGCAGCCCCATGGATAACACACTTATTGTGCGGATCCATGGACGGTCAGACAAAACCCCTATCACACATCAGTGCCGCGCGCTATACCCACGGACCTAAGCGCTTCCCCGTGCCTCACGGTCCCGCCGTATGCTTGCCTTCCATATTCGGCGAGGGGCATGTGCGGCCACGGTGTAGGTCGAGTCAGCGTAGCGGCTCGCCGTGCGCCACATGCACTATAAATCGACACCACAAAAGCACGATAAGCATGATATTTGGTGGAGGATGTTCGACCCGGCAACGCGCCCGCGAAATGAATGGATTATGTTTGAGCGACTCCAGCACTCGAGCGTGGTATATAGATATATGTAAGAGGTAATTTTTCGTGACCGGGCCGCCACGACGAAAAAGCAAAAAAAAAAAAAAAAAAAGGAGCACGGTTTCCGTCTCGATCACTCTTCTCCATCAGATTCGTTCACCGATGCCGAATCTGTCCGGTACGGCTCTAGTCCCAAAGGGTTCGGCAGCAGCCAGCCGGCAATTGTGATGTCCTGGAGCTCTTTGCCCTCGCGCCAGTCAGCCTGCACCCAGTCGGCAATGTAATCTGCCTCGGGATTTACCAATCCGTCGACAATCTTGCGGGCAGGCTCTATGTCGGCATCGATGCAGATAAACAGGTTGTCGGGCAGTTCGTCGCCGGGTTCGAGCTCGCCAATGACGTTGGGGTGTAGCGACTGCTTCCTGATGTGGGAGCGGGGTAGCTTGAACCAAGCGCCAACCAGCGCCGTGACGAGTTCCTTGCCGTAGCCCTTGTTCCAGTGCTCCTTGCTGATCATGAACTCGAGCTCTGGCCAGCCAGTCCGCCATAGGTCGTCGTAGCTGTTCACGCCGCCTTCGCCGACCAGCTCCCCCGTTGATGCGAGGAAGGCGCCGAATCGCCAGCTGTTGCCGTCGTGCGGCGACTGCAGGCTCTCGAGCAGTGTCCGTGTCTCGTCAATGTCGCGATCCACGCGTGGCCTGAATGTCTTGGTCATGACTTCTGGCTGTGTGCGCAGGGCGTGCAGCGCTTCGAGATCTGACAGTTGCAGCGGTTTCAGGACAAGCCGGTCCGTCTTAATGTGTGGCCGCTCTGAGCTGGGCGGCAGAGGCCGGTCCGGCAAGCTTGTGTAGAGGTTGTACCATGGGGTCATGGAGAACCGAACTGAGTATCCAATGTCCAAGACCTCACCGCGGGCGCCGCGGACCTGCTTCTTGGTTGCCGACATGTCTGATGAGAGAGAGGGTGGCCCGGCGAGATAGTCTGGGGCGAACCGTACAGAGAGCATAAGGTCGGTGGGACAGTTGCTCACGACTGACGGAGAATGCTGTTGGGAAGAGAGGCGTGAAGGACGAGCTAAGTACGGGTAGGATCGTACTGGATGATTTGTTAGGGGGAGGCTCGGCAGAAGTGACGATGGATGAGGAGGGCGGCGCGTGGAGGTATTTGAGGATGGGTGCGGTCCGAGTAATGGCCAAGCGTGGAGGAGGTGCCTAGGATCCCTTGTTCATCAATGGTTGCCGGTTGCAAGTTGCATGTCGCGAGTGTTGAAGGCGCTGGGCAGGGGCCGGCAGTCAGCCGGACGGGGCCGTCGTGGGGCAGATGTAATGTGCAATGTGCAATCAAGCCCGCCGTGACGGTGCAAATGGTGGGCGCTCGTCGACACTCGCAAGGCCTCGTTCCCTCACATCGGGTCGCCATCCCTGCCCCTGCTCTACCAGGGCTGTTGTCTGCCTGCCGCATTCTGCCTCTTTTCTGCAACTCTGGGGCCCGGCGCCTCTTCGTCTTCGCAAGGGTGGTCTTCTCTTGTCGCGGCAGGCAGCTGCTGCCGCTGAGACGGGGGAAAGCAGCCTGCGGTAATTTCGTCGGCTCCCTCATATTCTGTCGCCGCCTCTCATCCTCTGTCGCTCTGTCGAGTGCGACAACACTCGTTCCCGGCCGTGTCAAAGGAACAAGCTTCCGACTCCCCGCGGGCCGTGTTTGGGCCTTCAGATCAGCATCCAGGTGCTCCCTACACTAGCATGCAGTACCGTCTGCCGGTAGGTATCTTGCCCGCGGAAGTATCCTCCCTGGCGCCGGGGCCTTTTGTCCTAGACCTCGGAATCCTTCCGAGGCGACGGCCGAGTACTTGGTCCCTGGGTCTGAGGCTGTCGATCCTCCCACATACTCCAGGGCTGCGGGTCGGAGGCCTGCAGTTTCCGATCTTACTGTGCTGCGAGTCACGACATGCATCCACACAGCTGCTGCCGCGCCTACAGCTTCCTTTCAATAACATGACTGCCTGTTCGGTAGTCCATGTTGGCGACACTCCTTGCTCATACTTTGGGTTAATCGTGGCCAATTGGCAATGTCTCAGGCCAAGCCCATGCATTCTCAGGATGGGACGTTCCACTCGCACGACACGAACACACACACTACCGAGTGTGCATGCTGCGCGTCTTCGCTAGAGCCCTGCGGCCAAGGAAGCTCCCTGCATTGCACATCGTTGTGTGACCTGTAGCTCAGGGACAGCGCCGACGATGAGAGCGATATGATGCAGGGGGAGCCAGAGTGGCAGGTCCAGCAACCGGAGCGATCCTATGTGCGCCATCCAACAACAGCAGCGGGCGCCTGGCAAGTGCCGCTCTGATCCATGGCGATCCACACGTCTATCGTAAGCATACAGACGCCACTTTCCGGTTACACAGACGAATCCCGTTGCTGACCCTGTCGAAGCCAATCTCGATTCCGTGAAACTTCTGGGTTCATGATTAATGTCCCTTGGCGGGGGTCTGTCGTCTCTTATTGTCGAAAGAAGAGCCTCACAGATGTAGCACCCACTCAGGAGGTTGATTGATCAGCTGCTGAGCCAGCAATTGTTCGATTGGTCACGCGTCTCGATAGGGCGCAACACCACAGCTGGGACTGCCTCTGGTATGTGCAGCAGTGGTATTCCGAGATGGATACACAGTGGGTGTTTATTGTTGACAGGCGGGAACTAGGAGAGACGGCGACGACGACCTTACCGAATCTGGAACAACGGCGCCTCGTTGTCAGGGCGTCGTATTTGGCAGCCGCTGGCGACTTGCGGCTGATTCCCTAGCCTGGGGCACCCACTTAAGCCCGCGGCAGCCTCTGAGCGGGTCAATGAGGCACAGCTGAGAAGCCGCGACAGTAGATAGTTAGATAGTCAAGTGGAGGACCGGCCTGCTCTTCGTCTGCCGAGTGGCGTCGAATGGTGCGCAGTGGTGTTGGCATATCATCGACTTTGGATGCCAAGACAGAGAGCTGAACATGTCGGGACGGCTTGCCTCTTCAGGTGCCTGTTCCTAACACATAAGCAATGTGCCAGAAGGTGCGGCGGCAAGGTCGAGGCAGCTCACTGATCTCGTGTCTGAGCCATCTGTGCTGGCAGCTCCGACTGGCTGGACTAATGGCGGCCTTGGAGACATCTGGACCTGCTTGCACTCCAGACATCAGGGGTCAAGATTTAGGTAAGCCAGAGGTCCGCCGCCCCACCATCCCAGCTTACCAAATTCCGGCTTATCGCAATCGTGAAAATCCTGTCACAGCTCTCAGCGCACGAACAGCCTTGACCCATCTACTGTAACGTTGTCAGGCAGGCGGTGCAAATGGCACACATTTCTCCAACCAAGCGTCCAGGTCTGCGAGGGCTCATCGCAGGGCCTGGCTGGTTGGCATCTGCTGCGTCCGTGTCAGTGGACACATTGCCAAAGGTACAATATACATACTTGTCCAAAACGCCCGTGCGGGTTGTCCCATGACTTGCAGGTACTCTGTACCGTGGTAAGTGCGCACGCAATGGGCGCTTTTTCGGGTTGGGTGATTGTCTTGGTACTGGATCTGAGCTCAACGTGCCTTGTCTTGTCCGGGGATTTTTTCTCTGGCCTTCCACACTTGCCCTGGTCCTCCCTCTCAACTCCAGCCCACTTCACTGCTCCGGCACGTCAACACGCACGTCACGTCGTCAGCCCACGGCCCTTTGTCAATCGCTCTCCTGCTCTGGGTGACTCGTGTCTGCCAAGTTCCCCCTCTTCTGCTTCTTGCACGTCGACTTCGCCTGGCCGATCCTCGCAATCGCCTTTGCCCCTCGTCGTCTTCGTCAGCCGCCGTTGCTGCAGCTTCATTCCGACCGACTCTGCTTGCCTCTCCCGCAACCATTCCATCTTCGCGCCCTCTGGCCTCAACACCTGTCTATCTCGGCGGCTCGATTGACTTCGACCCTACCTCGACACGCCAGCTACCGAATCTCCTGCGCACGGAATCGTCCCTCCCCTCCAACACGGAGAGCCCACCCCCCGAAAGACTCGACTATCTCTAAGACAACGAATCGTTTCTGCCTTGAACGCCATCAACGAGATTTTGGAATAGCCCCGGTATCACAAAAGGAATCGCTGCCCAACCGGAAAGAAGCCTCTTGAACATCCTCGTCACACCAAACTGCATAATCGGCTGGACTTCTGTGGCTTTTACTAGTCATGGCGGCCCCATTGCAGCTTGCGTACCGCACCCAGAAAGCGATTGGCATCATCGATGCTGCTCCTGTTTACGCAGAGCTCGCCGGGTTTGCGAAGCCCGAGGGGAATCTGCGTTGCTGTGTATACTCTCCCTGCGGCAGATACCTCGTCTGGACCTCAAGCGAGCGTGTCTGTGTTGTCGATGCTTCCAGCGGAGCCGTCCTCACTACAATCGCCCTTGCCAATGTTTTCGACGTTGCCTTCTCCCCACTCGGTAATTTCTTGAGTACGTGGGAGCGCCCCGCCAAAGATGAGGCTGGTGACGCCACCAAGAACTTCAAGATCTGGCGGACGCTCGAGGACCTTCCTGAGGGTGCAGAGAAGACCCCCCTTGGCCAGTACGTCCAGAAGTCCCAGACCGGCTGGAACTTGCAGTACACCTACGATGAGAAGTTTTGCGCTCGTATTGTCACCAATGAGGTCCAGTTCTTCCAGAGCGACGACCTTCGCACTGTTTGGAACAAGCTACGTGTGGAGGGAGTTGCCGACTTTGCCCTTGCTCCTGGCCAGAGCCACAATGTCGCAGTCTTTGTGCCTGAGCGCAAGGTAAGCAATCTTAAGTGACACGTCATCATCGCTGGTGCCTCATGCTGACTCATCCATAACATCGCTCAGGGTCAACCTGCCGCAGTCAAGGTCTACAACGTCCCCCAATTCACCTCGCCAATCTCCCAAAAGACCTTTTTCAAGGGCGACAAGGTCCAGCTCAAGTGGAACAGTGTGGGCACGAGCCTGATTGTCCTTGCCCAGACTGAGGTCGACAAGTCCAACCGAAGCTACTATGGTGAGACGACACTGTACCTGCTTAGCTCGAACGGCGCCGTAGATGCCCGTGTCACCCTCGACAAGGAGGGCCCGATCCACGACGTGACTTGGTCTGCTACCGGCAAAGAGTTTGGTGTGATCTACGGTTTCATGCCAGCAAAGACGACTATTTTCAACCAGCGTGCAATTGCCGTCCACTCGTTCGCCCTAGCGCCTCGCAACACACTCAAGTTCTCCCCCAATGGCCGCTTCGTGCTTGTTGCCGGCTTCGGTAACCTTGCCGGTCAGATCGACGTCTACGACCTTAGCAAGGATTATCGCAAGGTCACCACCATCGAGAGTGGCAGTCCCAGCGTGTGCGAGTGGAGTCCCGATAGTCGCTACTTGATGACCGCCACAACGTCTCCGCGCCTGCGTGTTGATAACGGTGTAAAAATCTGGCACGTCGGAGGAACAATCATGTACAACGAAGATATGATCGAGTTGTACAACATCACCTGGCGTCCGGTGCCCCTGGACAAAATTGCTTCGGACGACCCTCTGACCCCCATTCCTGAGCCTCACTCTTCGGCGACTACTTACCTCGGATCTGTCAAGACGCCTTCCAAGCCGGCCGGAGCATACAGACCGCCTGGTGCTCGCGGTACATTGACTCCTCTTCATTTCAGACGCGAAGATGAGGGCGGGTCTGCTCATGTCATGAGTAACGGGGCTGCCAATGTTGGTCCTAACGGTTTTGGCCGACCTCGCGGTGCTGTCCCTGGGGCCACCCCCGCGGCTGTTCCCGGAGCGGAGCCCGCCGACGAGAGCCTGTCCAAGGCAGCCTTGAAGAACAAGAAGAAGCGGAACAATAAAAAGAAAGAAGGCGAGGGCAAGATTGCCGAGGGCGGTCTGGCACCGCCGCCGAACGATCGGGGCTTCGCGTCCAGTAACGAAGGCCGCAGCCCCGAGCGGCGTGGCGGACAGTCTAACACGCCGAGGAACGCTCGCAGCCGCTCGCGAGCTCCTGGCCAGGGTGGTAGCAATAACGGTCGGAACGGCAGCAACACTGGCCAGCCTCAGCAACCGCCGCGCCAGCAGAATGGCACCCCGCTTAACCCCCAGGCGGCGCCCATGATTCCAGGAGAGCAGCCAGGCGCCGCAGCTGCCGCCGCCGCGGCTGCTGCAGGTGCTCAGAACCCGGCCCAGAAGAAGCTGCGTAGCCTGCAAAAGAAAATCCGCGCTATCGAGGATCTCGAGATGCGCCTGGCGGGTGGCGAGAAGCTGGAGGACACACAAATGAAGAAGATTGCTACCAAGTCTGCTGTCTTGAAGGAGCTGGAGAGCACTGAGTAGAAAAGTGGTGGTAGAAAAGGGCACAGGCTGTGGCGGACTGTCGCTACTGCCATGCACAATGCATAGAAGAAGAAAAGCAGATGAAGACAGTTCACCAATCTGGATAGTCTGGAAAGCTCTTTGCAGACAGAAACCTTGATTGAAAAAACAGAAGCCATTGTCATCTTTATATCTCGGCCCGAGTTGTCGTGGTCGATGGAATACCAGTACTGGTTAAATCCCTGTAGAGTTTGTCGACTTTGTAGTGTTACAGGGTATGATTCTATCAGCGCGGAACCAAAATAGACCCAGCGATTCATTTTAAGCTGCTGCGTTGCGTGATTATAGATGAATTACCAGCGCAGAAGTGGCAACCTCTTTCGCCAAGCTCCCTGACAATTCGGCAGCACAGCTGGTTCTCGAAAAAGGGTTGGTGACTATTCAGTCAAGACTCGAGAGACGCCGTGCCACAGCGTGAATCCCAATGTGGGTCTTGTTGCTTTCAGCCGAAGCCTGATTGGCCCTCAACTTTAGTGCCCTCATCCGTGAGGCTTTACTAGACCTCCGCTACCACCGCTCGAGACGTGTTGTCAAGCTGGGACTCTTCGTAATCGGTTAACGTGGACTCGTGATCAGAAGCAAAATTTCGACAAGAGACACATCATACCGCACCGAGGCGGTCCGTGACGCCTTCATGACTCCAGTTTTCTTGACCCGTGAACTCCCGCCATATCCCGGAGGACCCGACCACATCAAAGCTTAGCACACAACTCGGGCCCCGAGAAATGCATACACATACACAACTACACACATACACACAAAAACACCTGAGCAGATCAACCCCCTTCCGACATGGCGCCCTGGCCGTCGTACCACTTCCTCGACCTTGACGAGGCCCAGAAGCACGCTCGGCGCGAGAGCTTGGACCACTACGCCGCTATCGCGCACGCTTCGACGCTGCTCCCCGTGCTGGTCGCGGCGCTGTACCGGCTGCTCTCATCACGTTGGAACGGATCAAAGAGCGGCGGTGGTGGTGGTGGTGGGTACACGGTCGTGCCCGGGTCGCCGGCGCTCAAGCACCAGCGCAGCCGCGGCGGGAGCAGCAGCGGCAGCCTGGGGGCCACCGCGTTCAGAGCGAGTGTGTGGCTGAGGAAGGCCTCGTGGTGGCTGGGCGATGATGTCGTGTTTCTGGGCAAGAGCTGGGGCCAAATAGATCAGCTCGTCTTTGGGTTGGGTTGGACTGCGTGGTTGGTTGTCCTGTGTTTTGTTGGCACGGGGGACGGTACGGATCACTCAGCAGACGCCATATTCCTCCTGGCAAACAATGTCCGGTGGAATACATGCAAGGAGGACGCTAATCATAAATCCATAACCAGACTATCTTCACCTTACCAAGCGCCTCGGCATCATCGCTGTCACGCAGTTCCCGCTGCAGTACGCCCTGTCCCTGAAGCAGCTCAACCCGGTAGCCTGGGCCTTTGGGTCGTCGCACGAGCGTGTGAACCGCATCCACAGACCCCTCGGCAGCATCACCTACGGCCTGCTGGTGGTGCACGCAGCCCTGTACCTCAATTTTTTCTACCAGACGGGTGTCCTCGGCCTGGAAAAGCTCACTAGGCCCGTCCCGGCTCTGGGCCTGGGAGCGCTGGGCGCGATGACACTGCTGATGAGCACATCTATGGGTCTGGTGCGGCGCTGGTCGTACAGGTTGTTCTTTGTGGCGCACCTTTTTGTGGCCATGGCCCTGCCCGTTGCCGTCTTCTTCCACGCGCACTCGGCCCGGATCCTCGTCGCCGAGAGCCTGGCCCTCCTCCTTGCCGACATTGGCATCCGCAGGCTCGGCACCGTAGATGTCGACACCAAGGTGACCCGCGTCGGCGGCGCCGTCGGGGAGAACTCGCGGCTGATCAAGATGGACATGGACCTGCCCTCTGACGCATTATACGAGCGGTTCGCGGGCCGCCGCGACACCGTCAGCGCGCACGTCTACCTCAACGTCCCGCAGGCCGCGCGGCCGCGTCCAGAGACTTTGTTGTCGCCCGCGAACCTGCCGTTCGAGCTCATGTTCAACCCGTTCACCATTGCCGCCGCGGACGCCGGGGCGCGCAAAATCACGCTCGTGGCCAAACGCAATGCGGGGCCGATGACAGCTAACCTGTACCGGCTCGCAGGTGGTGGTGGTGGTGGTGGCGGCGGCGGCAACGGGCGGGCGCGACGGGCAGCAGCAGAAGTAATGGTGCCGTTGGGGATACAGGGCCCGTTCGGCTGCTCCAGAAAGTTTCCCGACCTGAACGGGCCAGAGTTTGGTCGTGTCCTCCTCGTGGCTGGTGGTGTCGGAGCGACGTTTATACTACCAATATTCCGCGCGCTCGTATCCGAGACAAGGAAGAACAAGGCTAGAAGAACAGCCGGCGAAACTGGAGTACCAGATTTGGACCAAGACCACGATACTTCCGTGTCTAGCACCACCAGCGGTCGTGCGACAACGGCGGCGGCAGCTGGGCGCGGCACAGCAGCCACAGGACAACGGCAGCATCCGAGGGTGAAGATGATCTGGGCAGTCCGCAGCTCGGCGGAGGCGGCCTGGGCCACCGAGATGTACGATGATCTGATCGGGGACGACGACTTTGAGCTCTTCATCACTGGGGACATTGACTCTCGGGATCACTCAGACCGCGCAGACGCAGACCCGTCGCGACACCGCAACGGTAGCAGCAGCAGCAGCGACGACGACGACGACGACGACGACGACCAGGATGACGTCGACGAAGCGGTACCCCTGACCAGCCTCCCGCCGTCAGGCACTAGACGGAACGCGGCGGATATCGCCACCGATACAGGATCATCATTGTTATCGTCATCTGTCCGTACGGGACGCCCAGACCTCGCCGTGATCGTCAGCGACGTCTTCAAGCAGCAACAAGACGACGGCAAGAAGGTGGCCGTGCTAGTGTGCGGGCCGGCCGGGATGGCGCGCGAGCTGCGCCGGCACGTCGGCGCATGGGTCACGCACAAGGGGCGGGACGTGTGGTGGCATGACGAGGGGTTCTCGTGGTGATTTGCATGGATCTGTATTCGAGTTGTAGTAAGACAGGTCATGTAGATTCTCCAATGTAAGCTGGCCTCCACGGTAAAAAAAAAAAAAAAACTAGACGAGGATAACTCCAGAGTGATTATCGTAGGTAATCCTAACACCCAACGACCACGGGGAATGTGGCGTGTGGACGGTAGTAGTTTACAACATGCCAACGAAAGTGCTCTATATTTCAAGTGTTAAGCAATTATTTTTAGCTTTAACTGTTCCGCCCCTTTCTTTTTCTTTTTTTACTCTTTAACACGTATTATACTCGTGCATATAAAATCATGCCCGGCGGAAATCCAGAGCCATATGACCGACTCCCCTGTGCACAAGACCAGCAAGAGCAGGCTAAACCCCAACTTGCAACTACTGCAACCAACCTCTCATGATTTTTTCGACTTTTTTCCCACCCCTTGTCAAGCACGATTCATTTCCCCCGTTCTGGCAGCAGGTAACAACATGACAGGCGCGGCCTGCAAGATTTCCACCTCGCGCCTCGGCCCTCTTCGGCCGTGAAGTCGAGTATTCTGGGTGATTCGGCGATATCCCGAGGTTCAGACCCTGCAGCTTTTCCATACCTTCATACCCTTCAACCCCCTTCCGGGGAGGCTCATGTGATGACTACGGTACTCCGTATAATCCCGAACCTAGCATCTGATAAGCCATTCCATGTCATGGTTCCGGAAGCCGGGCCGAAACTGTTCTCGCCCAGCCCACTACCACTAAGGAAAGAAAAAGAAAGAAAAAAAATCCATATAGCTAGACATGAACCCCTGTCGTCGTCGATCCCGACGGAATTCCCACAACGACCTTCTTTCTCTCTCTCCTCTGCGAGTCCTACGAGCAAGTTAAAAATCCATCCATCATCAGGGACGACAAGGGTCGATGGCCGACTAGTCGTGACCCTTGTAGGTAATCCTTAATGACAGGGGAGGATTCGCAATTGGATTGGACTGACTCGCCCTAGCCAGGCCTGTGAAGGACAGTGTCACCCGCGCGCACGCCGTTACAACTTTATTGCGCGCCACAACGGCTACTGCCCCTTTTCGGTTGGTTGGTTGGTCGGTGGTAGGTAAGGTAGGTACTGATTCAGACGGCACCAATCTCTTTTTGGAAGGGAGGGAAAGAGTGCGGTTCCCGTCCGTGAAACCTTGGGGGGACTAGGCGCGAGCTATTTGGGTCCTGAGTCTCAAGGGGAAACAGAAGCTGTTTCTAATGCAGCGCGGCTGTTTCCGAGACTAGAGTGGCAGATAGGTTGAGATGACATGACATGACTGATGGCAGGATGAAACGCGCACGTGTGTCTGTGTGTGTGTGCACCATTTACATGAAAATGGAAACATACACGTGCGGTTTGCAAAGCTAAGATCGAGAGAAAGACAGACGCACTCAGTGGAGTAAGATGCAGCTTGTCAACTTCCTCCGCTCGGGCAACTGTCATCTAATCGAGGCATGGGCGCGTGGACACAAGACAGGTAACGGAAGGAAGGGCATTACTCCGACTTCGGAACTCGCGCCTCCGTTCCCCATTTTTTCTCTTCGACCCTGCTTCCTCTGTACTCTGCTCTTCTCCTCTTTCCCCCGTCGACGAGCTAGGTTTCCTTTGCTCCCACTGAATTTCTCCGTGATTTAGCCATCTTCGTCTGGAGGTTAACCGTGTGGAACCACACTGACTCACCCGCGCGCTGATTGATAAGGCCCGCGCAGCAGGAGCTCCGCAGAGCCGCTTTGACAGCTCAGGCAGGTGCCAAAATAGACTGGTTGTCAATGCATCTGGGCGTGGCCCGTGGGCCAGGCTCGCTTCGATTCGTCTCGGCAGCGCACTCGCCGCTGACAGCAGGCATGGAAATCAGAACGGATGAAGAGAGAGGCTTCTCACCGCGTTATTCTTACTGAGTGTGTTAATAAGCGCTTACTGAGTGCATTAATAAGCGTAACGTTAGTAGCAGCCACTTAAAAATGGGGAAAGGAAGAAAAAGACAAGAACTATTATCGGAGAGATCGTTTTGATTGTCCCAAAGAGGCAACTGCGCGCATTGCTTGTTTTCGTTCCGACCCACTGGCTGCGCCCGGGGCGGAAGAGCCGCAATCGTCAAGCATCCTGCTACCGGTAGCTGCTTAGAACCGCGCAAAGGTTGCGACTCGTCGTCCGCCTGGTGCTACGTCGGTGGATTAGCAGACAAGAATGAAATCTTGACTACCTAGCGTGTACATGTGCGATTAGCTATGGGGCGCGGCCTCGAAATGCCGCTCAAAAGGGGAAACTGGATAATGGCAAGTTGCAACAAGTTCCACGGCGCGCGACGAGAGATTGCCCCTGGCCGGGGGAATTCTTCCCTGCCGGCACCGCATTGCTGGTCACACCGAGGTGTGTATGTGTGTTTGGCCGCATGACGCAGCAGCTTCTGATCCAGGAGAGGTGGGTGTGACCTGGCCCTGCGAGTGGCGCGTTACATCGAGGTCAGGATGGGATTGTTCATTTCCAAAAGATTTTTTTCTCTTTTGGGTCGATCCTTGCGGCCGCTGGCTGCAGAGTTAAAGGCATCGAATGAGAAAAACAATTGCCCTGTTTGCGTCCACAAAGTACCAGGCCGAGACCTGAGCGCTCAGTCACCCATGACATCCTGCCACGCGTCAAGACAGCTGCGACTGTCGTATGCTCTCGGTGGGCACCCAGACTGTTGGGCAGTAGGGGTGGAAGAAGTCTTTTCCCCGAGATCACATGGGTTAGAAATGCTGGGTGTCTATCATCAGTACCCTGTCCTACGTAATGCAGGAATGCAAGCCAAGGCGACTTGGCCGTGAATAGGTGTGTCTCGGCGCAGGCTGTACCCCACGGTCGGTATCTATATGACGTCTCTTGCGCTTCCTGCAGGGGGGCTCCACACATGCCATGTGCCTGGCGCAGTGGGCGACAAAATAAACAAGAATTTAATATTTTGACGCATGCCTCGCCCAGGGCCCGCGGCGACGGAGATGCGAACGTGTTCGACCGCCGACTTCTCTCGCGGAGCCGAAGGTTTTGTGGCGTGTGCAGGGGGTCCGGGATCTGAGTCTTTGTGTGGAACGGCGCGCGTCCTGCGCGGAGGGAGCGCCGCCGTGGATAGTAGAGACAACTCGATGGGGTCTTCCTGACTGCTGCAAGCCTAAGGGCAAGAGAGTGACAACAGTGGTGAGATTCGCGGCTGAGCCTCATATCCACGCTACCCTGCGATAGCGAGTAGCTTGCGACCAGGAAACCGAGTCTCACATGTAAGCATTGTCGAGGACGAGCAAGACCGCATTGCCTCCAGGGCCAATGAGGGCCCGACCAGCTGCCCGGTTGAGGAAGGTTGCGCCCGCGGCGGCATCCTCCAAGTAGCAATCTGCCAGGGCGCATGTCATCTGCTCCGAGTACATGCGCCTGCAGTCCCCGGCCAAGGCCTCAGCTGTCCATTACTCAGGCACACGCTCCGTCGCCCACAGCAGACTAGAGATCGGACCATTGCATCATCTACCCGATGCTCCGCCAAGCCCTCTAGGTGGGGGTCCGGCAGTGCTGCCTCCCGATGAAGCCAGCGACAATCAACGAGGTCCCAGGCTCGCTAGGGTGTGCGACATGCTTTCGGCGCCGGCTGCTTAGAGTAAAGTCGCCAAGACAATTGGAGAAACAGCAGGCATGGGTCCTAGGCGGCAGGGCATGGTCCGGATTGATGATGATGCTACCGTGATCCAAGGTTCCGTCACCCAAGGCTGTGCATGTGGTGTGCTGGCGTCAGTTGTCAGCGGCCTAGTGTATAAGAGTAGGCGTGCCCTCTTCCTATGTTGAGAAGTTACAGACTGTTCTAGCATCCGGTATACTTTTCAACCATCCAGATCTTCCAAAACAACCACCAAGCACAATGCGGTCCTCACTCTTGGCTTTGTCCTTCATCGGTAGCGCTCTTGCCGCTCGCCCGTTCCTCAACGAGCCTGGTACTGGGTAAGCCGGTCATCGTCATTTTGGTGCGGGCTGTCCTCTGAGTGTCGACTAACGTGGTGATTGCAGCATCGAGGAGCTCTTCGACAGCCTCCCTACCGGCCAGCTTGTCCCGCTTGACAAGATTGTCGCTCTCCACGACTTCGACTATGCCGCACGCAAGTACCTGATCCCCGCCAACTACACCTACTACCGCAACGGTGCCGGCGGCGAGTGGAGCTACCGCAACAACCTCGAGGTCTTCCAGCGTTACAGCCTGCGGCCTCGAGTCATGGTCGATGTCACCAACCTTGCGTCAACGCTTCCGTAAGTCAATGGCGTGTTAGCTAATTGTTGCGCTGGACTCGAGAGCTGACAAACTACCAGCACGACTATCCTCGGCCATAACTTTTCCGCGCCCTTCTTCATTTGCCCTGCGTCTCGGGCAGCTAACGGCAACCCCGTCGATGTCGAGCGTGGTCTCATTGAAGGTGCCGCAACCGGTGGTATCCTGTACAACGTAGGTGGTTCCAGGTCATTCCTGTGACTTGTTGACGTGTGGTTGCTGACCTCTTGTCCACCAACAGCAAGCCGGCTTCTCTGATCTGTCTGTTGAGGAGGTTGGTGCGATTGCGGCCAAGAATGAACAGACCTTCTTCCGCCAGATCTACTTGTCCGCCAACGACACAGTAACCAAGGCCCAGTTTGACCGAACCAAGCTGAACGGCGCCAAGGCCATCATCTGGACCGTCGACAGCGCCGGCGATGGTGTCCGCCATCGGGCCGCACGCTACAGCATGGGCTCCGCCAACCCCGAAATCAGCCTACAGACCTGGGACTACTACAAGAAGCTCAAGTCCATGACCGATCTGCCCATCATCATCAAGGGCGTCCAGACGGTCGAGGAGGCGCAGGAGGCGGTCAAGAACGGCGTCGACGCCATCTGGCTGTCGAACCACGGCGGTCGCCAGGTCGATGGTGCGCGGTCCGCGCTCGAGGTCGCGCTCGAGATCCACCAGGAGGCGCCCGACGTCTTCAAGTCGATCGAGGTCTACGCCGACGGCGGTGTCCGGTACGGCACTGACGTCCTCAAGCTCCTGGCCCTCGGTGTCCGCGCTGTCGGCCTCGGCCGGCCTTTCATGTACGCCAACGTTTACGGAACCAAGGGCGTCGAGCACGCGATCAAGCTGCTCAAGAACGAGATCATCAACGACGCCGCCAACGCCGGCATTGCGGACCTGCACAACATCAGCCCCAAGGCGGTTAACTGGACCCCCAACAACTGGTACTCTTGAAGCAGATTGTCGCACCGCACTTGAGTGCTTTCTTTGTATATAGTATGACTAGACCTGGCCGTGCTGGCCCGAACATTATAGAATTTCCTTTACGCATTGAACGATGGATAACTTGGATAACTGATCGTATGAAATGTCGGGTGCTCGTCGGTGGAAAGGCAAAAGTATTGATCTGCATGTGCGCAAGGATGTCGTGTCGCCCCGCACGGGCTAGGAGGCCTTGGTGACGATGACGTAGTAGTGCTGAGCGTGACGGCGCCAGGGGCGGGGCCAGGCCAGCTCGGGTCAGTTCTGACGGGGAGGCAGTCGCGAGGTTGAAGGGAGAGCAGGTGCATGTTTGAATATGTCGACATGCCTAAGTGTATGCTGCACACCCTGCACTTAAAGTCGTGCAGTATCTGCGTGCCTGCGTCCACGCCTGAGATCCCAGGCCATTGCCTCGCGGGGCAGCTGCGACCCTCATACGCTAAAGCGAAAGCCAAAGCCGATCTAGGGCTGAGGCCGCCAGGTGCTGACTGCATGGCCCCGTGACGGCAGCGACGCTGATGGCCGCGATTCACCAAGTATCCGGATGTACCTTAGAGTCCTTAGAGTAGAGTAAGCTGACTCTCGGGCACCAGCAACGAAGGGGGCTGTGTAGGTGGGCAACGCCGACCCCCGCCTGCCTCCCAAGGCTGAGAGTCCAGGCGGGCTGTGTGCACCCGTTCAACAACAGAGCTCACCACGGGCGCAGGAGGAGGCGTCGTTCAGCCGCGATTTCAGTGGAACGCCATGCAGCACTAACTTGAACCGCACAGAGGCTGAGAAGGCCGAGAAGGGCTGTGTCCTACGGGCCACCCGTCCGGCCAGACTTCACATCATAAAGCCCGCCGTCCCTGCGCTTTCTCCACGGCCCCCAAGACCTGACAAAGACTCCCCGACCAAGACGCTTCTCAAAAATACACAACCTACGAAAACATCGCACAGCCCCTCGCAACCATGGCCATGATGCAGCCCTACCCCACGCCGCTCGGCTTCTTCAAGCAGTTCCACGCCCAGGCCCCCGGCGTCACGCTCGAGATCAAGGAAAAGTCATTTTCCCTCTCGGGAGACTCGTTTGACATCTGCATCGTGCACCCGGACGGCCAGCGCGTGCCCGTCTTCAAGGTCAAGGGCGAGGCCATGTCCCTGTCCGGCCGCAAGCACGTCTCCGACATGCAGGGCAACCACCTCTTCGACATCCGCAAGGCGCACATCGCCCTGCACTCGACGTACTATGCCGAGGACGCCACTGGCAACAAGTTTCTCCACGTCGTCAGCAAGTTCTCTAGTACGTCCCAACCACCCCCTTGCATACACTTGAATTTGCACGGCACAGCAGACGCAGAATGCTAACGAGCGCGCTTCTCGCGACCTACCGTGCAGTTGGCAGCTCCAAGGCGATAGGCAAGTTTACCAACGCCCAGGGCAAAGAGGAGCGCCTGCTCATGAAGGGCCAGTTCCTGTCGGCCGGCTCCGCCAGCATCACCGACGAGGCCACGGGCTTGCCCGTTGCTCAGATCGCGCGTAGTTTCAGCGGCGGCAACATCGGCCGCGAGCTCTTTGCTGGCAAGCAGACGTACCTCGTCACTATTGCGCCCAACGTCGACATGGCGCTCGTCGTGGCCATGTGTATCGCCCTCGACGAAAAGAAAGAGCAGGGCAAGTAGACTACGCAAGAGAGAGAAGGAGGATGGAAACGGGACGAATGGTTTGATTGTTAGCAAGAATACCCCAAGGATTACGACAACGACGAGAGGACAAGACGGAAGCAGTAGCCAGCGCTAGGATTTCAAGTGGATAATGAATAATCAAGATTGTGCTTCTCTAAAAAGATTGTGTACGCCCAGCATGATTGACCCCTCTATGAGCATGCTTCGAAGGACGGGTTACACTACGTGTACAGACATCCCAAGACGCCTGTTCCAAGAATTTGTTTGTAGATCTTTAGATAGTGTACGGTCGGCAAGAGCGACCGGCTCTGGGACCTCTGTAGAAGCACTTCTGTGGGCATCTGGTGCCGGGATTACAGCGTAGGTAGATAAGTGTATGTACTTTACTACTTCTAGATCACCATTACTACTGTCGCAATACACACTTTTTGGCCCTTGTATCTCTACATTGGACACCAACCGCCTACGCACGTCGCGTCCGCAAACGCCTAGCTAAAGGTCGCTTAGCCAGAACTTGCCACTCCGAAATCCGGTCGTTGGACCTGGTCCAGCCGACTGCCCTTGGTGAGCACCCAGTCCTGTTTCACCGGCACTGTCAGCGTTCTTATTCACCCTCACATTTGCACCACAGAAAGGGAATTCACGGATAGCAAGTCCCAATTTCAGCATCAATAGCGGGAAAGAGATCAAAAACTCACCCACAGCCAATCCACCCTAACTGCCCTGGCAATCCACGCCAGCACGATCAAGTTACCCTCCCAGACGACCCTCGTCGACGGCCACCACCACCACCTCGACTCGGGCTCCAGCAGCCGGCCCACCACGCTCCGCGCGTAGACGTCCGGGTCCATGAACGCCGTGCCCACAAACATCTGCCGGCGCGCCAGGAAGTCCCCCAGCGCGGCGGCGTAGTAGCTCGTCGGTTTCACCTGCGAGCTCGGGGTATTTCCAAAGAGGCCCGTCTGGACGGAGCCCGTCTTGAGCGAAACGACGCGGATGCCCAGGGGCGCGAGTTCCGGCCGGATGGTGGCGCCCCAGACGTCGAGGGCGGCCTTGGAGGCGTTGTACAGGGACAGAAAGGGCGGGCGGAGGTCCGAGTTTATGCTGCACACGTTGACGATGATTGTGCTGCTGCTGCCGGCCGATGCGCCGGCCACGAGCAGCGGGATGAAGGCGCTCGTCACGCTCATCACGCCGATGACGTTGACGTCCATGAGCCGCCGGACGTCGCTGGTGGGCGTGTCGGCAAAGGGCAGGATGTGCAGGAGCCCCGCATTGTTGATGAGCACGTCGATGGACCCGTGCTCGGGGCCCCTCTGCTCGGCCGGGAGTGTGCTGCTGCCGTTGACGTTGGCGCCGGCGTCGGCACCGGGCTTGGCTGTCCGGGTCAGCTCGCGGACCTGGGCGACGCACGCGGTGATGGAGGATTCCGAGGTGACGTCCATGACAATGGTCTCGAAGCCCAGGTCCGCGAGCGGCTCGAGGAGGTCCCGGCTGAGGCCCGTGGCGATGACGCGGTGGCCGCGCAGCTGGAACTCTCGGGCCAGGCTGGCACCGATGCCGGACGGGCTGCAGCCCGTGATGAGGACCGTCTTGGGCGGCATCGTGAGTGTGTGTGTGTGATTGACTGCACGCGCGCAGACTCTAAAGACGGATGTGGCTCGATTGTTCTCGTTGTCTAAGTCGAGCTGTCCTGAGCAAGACGTGTCCTAAATGCGCTTGCTCATGGCGAAGGCGACGTCGAGTTTAAAAGAGCGTAATTATCTCCCAGCAAGTTATCCCAATCTGGCTTCTCGTGCCGGCCAGCCAACAAACCCCAGCCTAGGCAGGGTTGGGCCTTCTTGACCCGGCCGGTCTTGCGCAGGATTGCCCCAGAATGCCATGTTCGAGGCAGTGAGGCAGATCGTGGTGTTGAACTGTCAACAGCGGCATGTGGTGACAAGCAAGAGATTTCAAAACGTAAAGATTGTATTGCACAAGACATGTGAAGACAACCTTAGGGGTGACAGCCTCGACAAGTGTCCAGATGTCGCTGCGGTGACAAAGCCGACAAAGAGTGGGATCAACCGCCATGCAGGCTTCCCCGCATAAATCGAGCGTCGACGATAAGAGCTGCATACGCTCGCTCCGATGCTCATCCTTGCCGCAAGACGGATCGCGGCAGAGCTCTTATCGAACGGGTCCCCTGCAACGGTTCAGCATCCTCCGTGGTGACTTCATCAGGCAGCCTCGACTGTCATCGCGACTCGAACCTCGCATGCGGGGTAGCTCTTTACCGAGTACAATCGGTGGCACGCATCAGCGCTTATCAGGGACATACATGGCCGTGTAGATGAGGGGTGGAAGCGTCAACGTCACATTGGCGTTGGTACTCCCTCGGGTCACGTCCCTTTCCTTTAACGTGATGCTTCTCTTTCTTCCTTGACTGCCAAACTTCCACATTGTATGCCCCTCTGCTGTATCTTGTCAAAGAAAGACCACCCACCCTCCTGTGGTCTAGCAGATACAGTCACTTCAGAAGTACCGCCCTCTCGTGATCTAGCCATGGGCAAAACTGCGATCCGGACCGTAGGCAAAGTGAGCCTTGACAAGCCAGCCGCGGAGCAGTCAAACCTCCATGTGAGTGTGGCCTGCATATTGATCCAATTCTGCGGGTTCCGAGTTTCGAAGGTGCAGTTGTTGACTTGACCATGACATCTCGGATACCTAGAACCGATGGCATCCTGACAGTAAGCCGCCTCTTTCGGTGTCGCACACCCGTCCTCTTTTCAGTTGATCAGATGCGAGGAGACCCAGCAATAACTAGTGGTGATACTAAACAAATTTGCACAGTCCCTTTCGCGGGGACGATCAAGAATGGCGAGACCGTCAAGATTGAGTGTGTCGACTGGTGAGTGTGGGCGTGTGCCTCAAGGGTGACTTCCGATCACGTTCCATCTATATACTAACGACTTACTGGTACTACCGCCTCGCAGGACCGGCGGCCAGATCGGCAACAACGACAGCGCCGACGACATGCGCAACGTGGACCTGACCAAGATCCACTACCTGACGGGGCCCTTTGAGGTCGAGACGGCCGAGCCCGGAGACGTCCTGCTCGTCGAGATCATGGACGTCCAGCCGTTCGAGGACCAGCCCTGGGGCTTCACGGGTATCTTTGACAAGTCCAATGGCGGCGGGTTCCTGGACGAGATCTACCCGTCCGCGTACGTCCTATCTGGTTTTCGTCCGAGGCCAATCCCCTTGTCGTTTCTCCTCGTTGTTATTATTATTCTTCTTCTCCTTCCTATTTTCTACAACAATGTCGTGTTGTTATCAGCATTTAACCGCGTGACTAATTCGCAAAAAAAAAAACCCCTCCTCCAACAGAGCAAAGGCAATCTGGGACTTTGAAGGCATCTCCTGCACGAGCAGGCACATCCCACACGTAAAGTTCGCAGGGCTCATCCACCCGGGCATCCTCGGCTGCGCGCCCTCGCACGAGGTCCTGGAGACGTGGAACGCGCGCGAGGGCGAGCTCATTGCCGCCAACAAGCTCGAGGGCCGGCACGTCGCGATGCCGCCGGAGCCGCGCAACGTGCACGCCGGCAGCGCGGGCGACGCCGCCAGGGACAAGGTCGGCAAGGAAGGGGCCAGGACCATCCCGGGCAGGCCGGAGCACGGCGGGAATTGCGAGTGAGTTCCTTTCCCCTTCCCCCATGCGTTCAGGCACGATGCTCGTACCTACTATTCACTTTCGAGGGGTGGCCGGCTTTTTTCTAACTACCTGCGTTTGGGCTTCCGACAGCATCAAGAACCTGAGCAGAGGCAGCAAGGTCTACCTGCCCGTCCACGTCTCAGGCGCCAAGTTCAGCGTCGGCGACCTACACTTTTCGCGTGCGTCTGCCCCCTTTTTTCCCCCTTCCTTTTTTGTGCTGCCCCTAACTGAATCACTCCGCGATGGATCGGAGAACGTCATTCTTTGCTAATTTCAAAAAACTTGTGGTTCACACGGAAACAGAGGGTGACGGTGAAATCTCCTTTTGCGGCGCCATCGAGATGGCCGGCGTCATCACCATCAACTTCAAGGTCCTCAAGGACGGCGTGGCCCAGCTGGGGGGGCTCAAGTCGCCCATCTACATCCCCGGGCCCGTGGAGCCGCACTTTGGTCCCGGCAGACACATCTACTTTGAGGGCTTCTCGGTCGACGAGCACGGCAGGCAGCACTACCTGGACGTCGCGGTGGCGTATCGGCAGACGACACTACGTGAGTTTTTTCTTTTTATCTTGGTCCAGAGTTCGGATCAACCTTCCCACCTACCTACCTCCCACTTGGCATGGTGCCTTTGATGATGATGGCTCCTTGTGAAAACCATGTTTTGCTTCTTCCTTCGAACCTCTTCGCAGAATAAAGCATAAAGCGGAAAAAAAAAAAAACACACACACACGACACAGATCAATTACTAAAATTATCCCCCCACCCGCGCGACAGGCTGCATAGAATACCTCCGCCAGTTCGGCTATTCCGACTACCAGTCCTACCTCCTGCTCTCGTGCGCCCCCGTCCAGGGCCACGTCGCGGGGATAGTCGACATACCCAACGCCTGCACGACCCTGGGCCTGCCCGTCGACATTTTCGACTTTGACATTTCCCCCGAGGCCATCCTCTCGTCTCACAGCCGTGGTGGTAGCGGCGGCGGCGGCGGCGGCGGCAATGGCGAACAAGGGAAACTGCTCCGGCGCGACATGGGCTCGTGCGCGTTCGAGACGGGCGTCAAAGAGGGCACCGTGGTCGAGCCCGGGAACAGAGCGAAGGGGAGTAAAGAGGGCGAGCACAGCTTCGGAGGCGGATTGACGTATAAGAAAGACGTGAGCGCGACGATGACACCCGCCCCCGATGGTGGCGGTAGCGGTAGCGGCGGCGACGGTCCCAGGGAGGTCAAGGAAGAGCACAAGGGCACGGCGGTCCTGAACATCATGGGCGGTGCTTGAACCGGTGGGCAGCCACCGGGAGGGAGATCTGGACGGAGCTCTGGACAGGCGGTACAAATCTACCTTAGGTATCTAGGCAGGATGTCCTGTGGCTCATCGCCAATGGGCATACCATGCTCACCACGATCGGACTTTGAGCGACCACTTGGGTTTCCAGGAAGTCTAGATATGCCCAGGGCATTTAGAAGACTGGTAGATTATTGCCATGGCCTATTTCATGTGAAGTAGAGAGTCTAGAGGCCAAGCGTCTAACAATCATCGGAGACTTCTCGTAGACAGACTCACCAGCGGCTCGCTTGAAGAAGGCGGTTTGCCATTAGCCGCTTGTTACTTGACACATTCATTAGTTCTGTGTTATCTTTGACGTCTCGTGAAGTCGCCGAACCGTGGGATGCGAGGATATCATTGTTCGATTGTGACAGAGGACCTAGAGAGTGTCCCGGGTATAACTAAGCAGCCATTGAAACAAAAAAACATACAGCAAAGCTATCAAGCATACACGCCATGCAACGCCTTAATATAGGACACGAAAGAAGTCAGTCGGTCCTCCTCAGCCATAAGACCCGACAGACCTTTCGTCTGTGTTCATGAGACTTGAGAGCCGCATGTTTTAAGAGAACTTGCTAGTCACAGAGCCCCAGAGCAGGTTCCTCTTTTGCTTCTTGAAGAACTTACCGGCCTCGTCGGACCAATTCTGGCTTGCGTTGGCAGCGCCCTCCACACTGTCGTTCATGATGTTGAGCTTTTCCGTCCGCTCGTTGAGTTGCCGCGTCAAGTAGTCGCCCCAGCCCTCCTGGCTTGTGCCTGCGGCTGCCCCGTAGCCTTGATCGTCCCCCTGGGCGCCTCGCTGCATTGCTGCATCTGCCTCCATCATACGTTTGCCTGGCGGACGGTCCGGCCCACCAATGAGAAGATCTAGGTCTAGCGGTGAGATGTGCTGCGTGCCCGAGATCCACTGAACGTTGGAGATTGTTGGCCGAGGAGGCGGGACGAGAGTAGGATTGACGAGCTTGTCAGCGGTGTTACCGAGTTGCTGACCAATACCCCATACGTCAAGTATGGCGAGCTCAGATGGGCCGGCCCAGACAAAGACGTCGCCATCGTTAGTGACTATGGCCTCTTCACCCCGGCTACCATCCATCATGGGCAACCTGGCACTGCCAATTTCCTTGAGCCCAGGCAAAGAGAAGGCTCGGGTCATGCGGTCGCCAAAGACACCGACAAGCGCCATCCCATGCAATTGAAACTCGGTAACCGATGCTGCGTCGCACATATAGTCGTCGAATGATTTGCTCGCTCCTTTGCCAGTCGCAGGCCTGAATATGCGTGCCTCGCTTCTTGTCACTGTTTGCAGTATTAGCAAATGGCTCTTGTCGTATTAGCGCCCAGGATGACCTACCAACTACCAAAAGACCTTCAATGCCTCTGCCCTCTTTCAGACCGGCCACAACACTTCCTGTTGCATAAGCAGGCTTCCCCGTGGCGGCGACAATCGGGCACAGCGCCACAACACGATCGCTGAACTGGCTGACGCCGGCTGCCTGTACGCTGTAGCCGTTGCCCGATGGCAGCAACTTCAAAGTGATGACTTTGCCTTCCGTTGTGCCCACGAAGCAGCAAATACTGGAGTAGCTGTCGTCCTCGAGGGTCATGACGCCGAACTCGACCTTGACCGGGAAGTCTCTTCCGCTGGCTGTTGGTGTACTCCCTTTCAAGAACGAGGCTCTCTTCTCCTTTTTGACGTAGTCAGCCATCGAGGCTTGGAAGATGACGGCTGGCTGTCGCAAATCGATGATGCTGATGAAGCCCCCCTCGGATCCCACCGCCACGAAGCCAATGTCTGATACCTTGAGCACACTGATGGGACCTTGCATCATCTCATACATGACCGCAGGCTGGAGCCCCGTCTTGAGGCTGGGCTCGGCTCTCGAGCTGATGTCGGTCAAGCCACCAGGATTCGGATCCGAGTGCTGTTGCTGGTCGTGCCCGAAGAACTTGTTGCCACCCCACTTATAGATCAAGACCTCGCCACCAGTAGTGCCTACCGCAAGCTCGCCAGTCTGAGCCCCCATACTCAGCGCCGTGACGGTAATGTCTTCATAGCGACCCAAAGATCGTGCGACATCAACCTGAAGCTGTGAAGGATTCTCAATCTCATCGCCGTGGCCGACATCCCAGATACGTACCGTACTGTCGGCATGTGCCACCTGAATTATGGTCCGCCCTTCGAACTTGCGTGAAGGGAGCGGCGCTTCTGCTCCACCCTTAAGCAGCTGCTCACCGCGACTCCGAGTCTCAACCATGCCGAGCCATCTTGGTCTCTCGAGGACTGCGACTTCAAACTTGGTGGCAAACGGATGTACAAAAGACAGTGATGGGTGGAGCTGGTTCGTCGGCGAGATTGCGTAGCCACTGGGAAAGCTCATCGTCACAAGTTCACCCGACGATAGAAGAGTCAACACGGCAATGGGGTCACATGCATTGGCGAAGTGAGGTGACACTCGTGGTGCCAGGAAGAAATCTGCCACTTCCGCCCCTGGCGGTGTGTCCAATGTCGACTGCTTCTTGCCCTTGCAATAGTCGCCCAAGGCCTGCCAAGACGAGGTTGCGTAGATGGGCGTCACACCAAGCTCGATAAAAGTTAAGCCGTTGGCTGGCTCCTCCATGCTTCGACCTCCGGCAATCAACAGAGCGCTGTCTTCTGGGTTGTTCTTGCAGCACCATGCCACGCGGATGAACGGTTGCCGATGTTTCGAAATGATATGTGTGGGCGAAGGCTGGTCGACACCCAGATCGTCAAGGCTTCTCGCCATCACCACGCGCCCGTCTTTGGTGTCCCAGAATACCAAGCTGCCATCAGTGTGAGCTGTGAGGATAAAAGTGCCCGTCGGATGCCAGACGGCCTGTGTGACTCTTGGCTTCCGCAATATGTCGACACCGGTGCCATTTCCGCCTGGCGCTCCTGGTGGAACTTCGTAGTCGAGAAACATGGTCGGCTGGTTCAGCTTGAAGGAGTAGATAGCAATGCCGTGGTTATACGCAATCAACAGCTTGCCGATGTCCCGGGGGTGCAGCTGCATGGAAACGAGGGTGATGGCTCGGGCTTTGGGGTCTTTCTTGCCCCAGAAATTGGGCAACCGGAAGTTTGACATGCGTTCACGGTCGAGGTCGTAGGCAAAGATGTCGCCATGTTGCATGCCAATAAAGCACCAGTCGAGCATGGGATCTGTCAGAATGCAGACTGCGACACCGGGGGCGCGGAAGAAGTTTATGCGCTTGCCCGTGTCCAGATTCCATATCGTGATTTCGTTCTTGGAGTCGAGACTGATGAGGCGGTTGGCACAGAACTGGACATCGATGAAAGAGCAGGGCTGGTCCGGCACAATGAGCTTCTGGACTCGAGACTGGCCGACTGTCGTGATTCAAGGGCTGGTCAGCACGGGTTGTCATATCCATAGACTCAGGATGGGCCCATATGTTGGCATCCGGAGTACTTACACACATATATCCGGCCGCTGCCAAACTTGGACTCATTAGTGCCGACAGCTAGCAGTGACTGAACAGGCTCGTAGCGAAGACAGCTGCGTGGCAGTAGCTCGACATTAGCAAGGTCCCACTAACAGCAGCGACAGGAAAGGCATCGAACCTGATTTGCGAGTTTATGCCATAGCGAGAGCGGTCGTCAGGTGCGAAGAGCTCTGGGCGGATGTTGGCGGAGAGGTCATTGTGCATCCCCGTCTGCTTTGCTCGCAGGAAGGCCGCCATGCTGGTTCGATTTCGGTCTGCAGATCAACCCGAGACGGTGTTCTTGTAAAGAGATGGGAGAGGCCGCAGGAATGGATGCAGGCTGGCTCTCTAGGATATGGAAGATGAAGGGGGCCCTTCCTGGCCGGCGCAGGCACCCCGAGAATGTCAACGTGGATGCGCACCAGGCTCCTCGGCCGGATGTGACGTGCCGCGCGGCGAGGCCCCATCGCGGGGCTCACGGAACACGGCAGGTGCCAGGCCCCGGCGTCAAAGTTACAGTGGAGCCTTGCCTGAGCAGGGGCCATAGTGCGTCCGACGTCATCTTTCCCGGGTAGGCTTCTTTGGCCTTGGACAATCAATGCCCGATGGTTCATCACCACCATCTGCACCTGGGTGCGCGTATCCAGGACAACGCAGCCGTTTGCACACCTGCATGGAGAAATGAATACAACTTTTTCGAACAAGTCAGAGCTGTGCTGTTTGTCTTGTTGCCGTAGTTATGAAGCCCGAGGTCTCCATTGCGTCGCCGGCATCCCATGGCTGGCGGAACAATCAATATGTGTCGCTTGAGTCACACTCTGTCACTTCTCGACGAAGCTTGTGTTCATGATTCCAGCAGTCTGCACCCATTCTCTGATTGAAGACTACTCGCCTCTTGCCTTCTCACCTCGGCTCATCGTACCTTCCCTTAAGCATCTCCGGGATCTCTTTCTAGTATAACCAGCACAGCTTCGGTCATGTCGTCCTTCGAGACGAGTCGTAAGCCTGCTCCGTTACGTCCCGGACACATAAAGGTGAGTTGACAACTTTTTCCACAAGTTTCCAAAATGCTGACTACCGGTGCCACCAGAGACCGGGCAAGCTTCTCGGCGTGGGTTTCAGGAAGACGCCCCTCCGCAAGTCCATCACGGTTCACTACAACAGCGACGATGACGACACAAACGATGAAGAGTGGTCTCCCAGCTTGGTGACGGCTACTCAGAAACGCCATAATCCACCCTCGCCTATTCTTGGCCATGAGCCCATTGCAAAGAAGCGTTTGATAGTTGTAACAGACCCGAGAAGGGCGGCACCGGCAAGTGGCATGTCACCTGCCAGTAGCCGTAGCAGCAACGACTCATCGGTACCCGGATCCAAGACTCTCGGTACTGCTACAGCAAGAAAGCAGCCGCAGTTCGACAAGGCCTTAACTAATGGAACACCCTCTCAGGCCACTGCCTCCACCGTGCAAACAACACCTGAGGGTGCAGCACTGCTATCCGAGAACGCAACACTCCGTGATCAGCTTCTGCGGGCTCGAGGTATTGATCTTTTCTCCGCCAAGAATAAGCTCGCCGGCACGGTCCGAGAGCTCGAGAAGGCAAGACACGAGAACAGGCGTCTGAAGGCAGTCATAGCCACGAGCCACGTGTCATGGCATGTCGTGCAGAACGCCTACCCTCAGGTCACTCGGCTCCTGCGCATCGAACCCACGAGGCTCATCGAGCTCTATGATCTCTGTGCGGCTCACCAAGTGCGACTGTCTGCGCTTGACGGCGTGCAGCGCAGGAATGCTCTTTTTTCACTCGAAGAACTGGTCCAGGATTATTTGAGTGACGAACCTGCAGTGGCTTTTTCGAAAGACATAGGGGCTGCGGCCACTCGGACACAAGGGGCTCTTACCAACGAGCTATTCTCAAGAATTCTATCTGATACTGAAGAAAGCCCAGCGGCCAGCATCGCTCCTCGTAGCCGATATCTCCCAGAATCAGCAGAGTCGCTCACATCAAGAATACACAATACGCTACTAAGCCACCCTTGCGGCCTTCCCAATGTGGGAGCACACACAAGCGGCAACTCAATTCCCTCCGGCAACAAGCTCACCCACCCGGTTTTAATCACCACCAAATCTACAGGCACTCAAACACTGCTTCCTATCGTGGCGGGCCAGACGAGAGCCGGGGAGGCCGCAAGTAGTCTGAAAAACACGGCGTCCGACGACTTTCTAGACCTTATCGCCCACATTGAACGCCTGCCAGACAAGGCGCCCAGGTCCCTGTCCTGCCCCTGCGCATCGCAAGCAACGACATCGGAAGAAATCCGAAGCAGCGACGGCTACAGCAGCGCGGCCCAGCCCGCCGCCACTAACCATAGCCCCGGCGATCGTCCCGCACTGGCCGTCGGAGTAGACCAGACGCAGCAGACTGGGGACGCCTCGCTGCTCCGCGCGCAGAACGTGAGGTTGCAGGAGCACAACCGCCAACTGCGGCGGCGCGTCCGGGTGCTTCTGAACCAGCAGGCTGGCTGCGGGTTTTGAAAAAGGAGGGAGGGAGGGGGCGGGGGTGAGCAGGCTCGCAGTCTGCAGTCATGTGTGTTCGTTGTTTGGAGTTTTCCGCGCCGAGGCTTGCGGCCGCCAAATGTGGTGAACGGCGGTGATGGGCCACGGGTTAACTTCACTCTTTGTTTGTCCGGATTTGTATCACAGAATACGAGGGGCTGGAACAGGACGGGTGGATTTGGCCATGAGTTCCATAGCTAGTTGTGGCGACAAATTTCCGGGCAAGCGAGATAAAATAGATTTAGACGAGTAATCAATCAATGTTTGACGACCTAGTATGCAAGCACCGGCAATAGCGCACGCTGGGCTTCGTGCGGCTTCGCCCTTCCGATTGTCCATGTGCGTGCTGCGCACGGCTGTAGCCGTATCAGAAGACGTCGCGTTTGGGAGTTCGTGTCACGACCCCCGATGCATTAGAAAACTATGATCTGCGGCTGGAGTACTTCTCGGTGGGCGTGAGTATTGCAGTTTCACTTTGCATGGAGTAGTTGCTGGCGAGTGAGCGCGGGATCTCAACGCACTAGAAATTGAGTACCATGTCTATGTCTATCTGAAGCTGAGCGATGAAAGTCTTCGTGTTCCATCCTAGAATTTGAAATACTGTGACATGTCTTGTTTTTATGAAACGATCCATGCATGGAACTGTGCGTTGACCAGGGCGACCAGGTTCATACTTATTGGGCTTTACAGCTCGTCCTTTACAACAACAGAGGTAGGCTCCTCCTGGAGAGTGCGGCTCTTGGTGTTCTTCCCCGCAACCGAAGCAGCACCGCCATCGCCTCGTAGCACCTTCTGGCTGTGGTCACCGCCGCCGAGGACAATACGCAGGGGCTCCTGGGCGTCCTTGCTAGGCAGGTCAGCAGGAGGCGAGGGCGACACGGGCGGGAGCCCCTTGCGCTTCCGGTCGACGGCGGCAATCTCGTCGTCGTAGACGGTCCACTCGGGAACCTGCCTGCGTGCGCGGTCGAGCTTGGGCTCCTTGGTCTGCGGGTTGTTACACAGGTCGATGGTGCGGGCCTCCTTGAGGCTCTCGTCACTGCACCAAGTCTCGCACCACAGCCATTCCTGCGGCAGACTGTGGATCGGGATATTGAACTGCATGTGGTTGGGCAGGTCCTGGTCCAGGTTGGCGAGGGAGCCCGGGTCCGCTGAGAGCGTGTGGTACTGCTGGCGCAGGCGGTCTCCGGCTGCAATTTGGCGAAAGCGCTTCAGGTCGACGACGTACAGTGCCGAGATGTGGTAGGGCAAGCCACGCAAGTAGTTTGCCCAGTACCCTTGCTTCCAGAAGCGGAAGCCCTCCATCTCAATGCGGCTGTCACACATGGGCGTGAAGCCATACGGCGCGCCCTCAAGGTCGTGCTGGACCAGGTCCATCATGTCGGTGCGAACGACCTGGTCAGCGTCAACAAAGATGACCTTGTCCAGGGACAGCGGGAACAGGACGTCGAGAAAGAGGATCTTGTAGCCCCAGATTTCGCGCTGCTTCTCTTTTTGCT
Organism: Microdochium nivale; assembly: GCA_026745475.1. Lineage (NCBI taxonomy): Eukaryota > Fungi > Ascomycota > Sordariomycetes > Xylariales > Microdochiaceae > Microdochium > Microdochium nivale. The sequence continues at coordinate 1,028,178 of JANTFD010000010.1, forward strand.
GGCGCAGCCAGTGCGGCCACTTGTAAGTGACCATCTCATACTGGAAACCGTACTCTACTGCCAGGTGCGGGATGAACTCCTTGAAGGATGGAGAGAGGAACTGCTCGATGAACCAGAACTTGACGGTGTGTTTGGTGTTCTTCATGACAGATACCATCATAATGTTCAGCATGCGTTCATAGAGATGTCCACTGGCCACGGAAAATATGTTGATGTCGGCATGCTGTACTTTGACGGCGGACTTGGTCTTGGACTTGGAGCCGCCGAGCAGACCCTCAGCAAACTTGAGGCCGCGGGACAGTAAGTCGTCTCCACCCTTAGGACCACTCTCATCGAGGACGTCCTCTCCCTCCTTGCCAGGCTTGACCTTGAGACGCGGGTATAGAGTTGCGCCTTCGAAACTCATTAACGCGACGTCGGTGCCTTCATCGCCAGGAACGGCAGCATGTCCTTTTGTGCCTACGCTCTCAATCTCAAAGATCTCGGAACTACGCCCTTCCTTGAGCTCGATGTTGTAGTATCCCGGATTGGCTTTGAACTGGAAGTAGCCAATATTCGCCATGATGAGCGTGTCTGCAAAGTGAGCGTTCTGCTTGGTGCCTAAGACTAGCTGCGCGCCACGGGGAGGCGACCCTTTACTATCCCTCGAGTGGCCCTCAATCAGAATATGCTCAAGCTCGTAGACAATATCGACATCGCCCTTGATGTTTGCGAGCTTGAGGTTGTCCGGGTCATGCACAGTCTCCTTTGCAGACACCAGCCAGGCAGGAGGGACATTCGTGCCTAGGTTGAGCAGGGCTTCTGAAGGCAGTCCGGCGAACTTCGCGACGATGGGTGCGACCTTCCCATCTGCTGTAAACGAAGGGGATGACTCGAAGACCTGGCGATAGAATCTCTTGATGGGCAGCTCGTTCAGTCTATCGCGTGGGTTCAGGAACACGCGCAAGTAGACTCCATCTAATTCGGACAAAACCTTTAAGATGGATGCCCACTTTTGGCACTGCTCGCTGACTGGGTCCAAAAGAGCGACGAGATGGATCGTGGCCGTGGCGACGTTGCCCACCTCGAACATGGTGTGGTCCGTCTTGAACTTGTCATGCATAGCAGTCCTAGCTGGAGGCGCTGACTCAAAGATACCCTCTGGCACGTCAGAAATAGTCGAGAGAGCCGTGATCGAAGTCAGCTTGGCAGCAGCAATGGGCTCAGAGATCTTGTCTAGGAGACCTAGAGCCTCCGCAGCTTTGTACACTGGTGTAATGCGGGATGTTCGCTCGTACTCTAGTAGTTGCTGGAAGTCGTCTTCGGTGAAAGGCGCACCCAGAGCAAATGGTCCCACAACACGGCCATTCAAAAGAACACCTTGCATCCCAGGTTCCATGTTGATTGATTTGAGGAAGGGTTTGAGAAGCTTGTCGAAACCGCTATACATGGCAATCGCTGGGCGGTCGAGGATTGTGGCCAGCTCCTCGATGGTGACCGCTTCTAACAGTTGCTGCGACTGCCCCTTCAGCGCCCGGTTGATGGAGTCGCCGGTAATGGATTTAGAGGGATTTGGAACAATCTCGAGGCGCGTTCCAACGTTTTTGCGGCGGAAGGCCAAAGCTGATAGCAGCAGGGCTTTGCCTTCAGCAGTCGCGAGATCGGCCACGACAGTTAATGCTGCTAGAGTGTCCTTGCTGGCTTCCGTATCTGCTTCAATGACAGTGAGTCCTTCAAACAAATCTGTATGCTCGCTGTAGAGCTTATTGATGTTTAGAACAACAAGAGGGTTGTCGCTTCCGACTAAGATGTAGGGATTTCGACGTGTAGCGGCGCCCTCCAGGAAGATGCTGGGAACCCACATGTCGTCATTGACGTCGCCCATGTAAATGCCTTGTTGCACCATCTGCATATCGGCGCTGAGCCTGCGACTCATGGCCTGGAGCCACGCCTGATCTCTTGGAATGACGAAGCCGTTGAAGAGAACGGGCGGCACCTTGGAATCGGCACCCAGTCTCTGAACCCAGTGGCGAGCGAGCTGGACCTGGGATTTATAGTTTTCCGAGTCCAGTACATCGTCTAGAGATAAGACAACAGAGTCTTCTTTAAGCTCCCGTCCTTCGAAAGCCTTAGTAAAGGCACCTGCTTGCTTCGATATCGATAGACTAGGCCCCGCAGCAGATGCTTCCAGAAAAGCCATGAAAGCAGCCAAGCCATAGTTCTCAAGAAGATAGTACGCAAGCTTGGCCTGATCCTGAGCAACCTTGGTGGGGGTCAAAGGAACGAGACCGAAGCGAACAGGCAACATCCTCTTGACAAAGCTCATCAGCTCTTCTATCACAAGTTTAATATCGTCCGGGTTACTGAAATCCACAGGAACAACCAGGTTGAACACATCCTTGCGTATTGGGCTGATTTGCCCGCCATAGCCTCTTTGCAAAAGCTGATAATGTTGTCAGACGGGGTGCGTAGAGACAGGTCGGCCTTGAGGAAGACTTACCGCCATAATACTGGATGAAAAATCCGCATAACGTGAGTCTTTCTCTAGGTTGTTAAGCCAGATAATGACTCTTCCTTCTTCAGCTCGGTCTGTCCAATCAAATCGTTCTGATTGTTCGGCGCCACCCGCCGCAGCAATCTCGTGATGGCCGAGCAGTGCAACCGCTTGTTCACCAGTCAAGCCAATATCGGTGACCCCGTGAATAAACCTTCGTTCTCGTCGAATTGTTTCAACCAAGGTAAATGGATCAATCTGCCGATCAGTCATTTGAAGACCGTTCATCCAGAGAACGTTCATGCCGGCAGGCACTAGGACTTCGCGGTTATCTCGGTGCTCGTTAAAGAAGTCCTCTGAAGCATTGTGCGTCGCGATCGATGAGGAGAATTTTGGAAAGTCTTGCGTTAGCTTCACTAGAGTGTGCAGTGGCGACTTGCTTCCTAAAACGAATGATGATGCCTTGTGGCCCAAAGATGTTAGGTCCGAGGATGCCAGAGGTCTGAGATCTGCCACTTCGTCTTCCCCGTCAAGAACGACTGGAGCAGCACTCTCGTCTTTTGACGTGGCTTCTGTCGCGCTGGCTTCACGATCGTCAATAACGATGTAATCAGTGCGCTTCAATTGCAACTCCACGCCGTACCCGCTCACAGGCAAAGGCAATGTCTCGGCGTTTGAGGTTGGGCGGTACCTCGGACGATAGATTATCTCGCCATTGCGGGCCTTTTCAACAAGTTGCTGATGAAGCAGCGGGAAGTCGGCGTGATTAGGATCCGCATACAAGATCGCTTCTGGGCCGCTACCCAGCTCTCGATCAAATGGAAGTTGATGTAATTGCCTGCTTCGTGGTTAGTAAGCTCGTGTAGGACGAACATGGTTCTGGGAACTCTTACGAATCATCCTTTACTTCAGGACCAGCCTGATCAAGCAGGCCAGAGCAGTGGGCATGGCCGTCAAATAGGATCCAGTTGTCACAGCCGAGTCCAGCCTCTGGGAGCGATGGCGCAACAGCGGTCGTGTAATACTGATAGTGGGCTTGGACCCGAGGTGCCGACGCCCTCAAGGCGAGAGCAAGTTTGAACGTCGAAATTCCTTCTGGGCCGTGGGCAAGACTCTTGGCACTGAGCACTTCGAGGAACTTCTCATACAGAGCTTTGTCAGTTTCTGCGGCCACAAAAGACCCAGCAGCGATCTCGTCTAGCAGCGGAAAGTACGCATCAGCATTTTCGTTGGCCGCGGTCTCCCTGCTAATATGTCAGAATCTGTACGGACCAGACGAATCCGTAAGGCCACCTACAACAACTCGAGCAGGTATGGCGGAGCGGGGAATGATGCTTTCATCCCAACGTTGATTGATGATGCAGTTGCGCATGGCATCAAGCGGGGTGCCAACGCGCACAACAGCACCACGGCAAGGCCGCATGACGAGTTTGACAGACGGGCCATGATGCCGTAGTCTTACAGCCCGTGGCGCCAAATGCCGTGTGTGATGCTCAGGCTGCGTGAAGATGGGCAAGCTTGAAAAGTGGTGCGTAGAACCACTGCAAGCGGTCTGGCTGTTATTGGCCTGCAAATTGTGCTCCTGGTGGCTCAGCCAGCAGACACTTGACACCAAGGGAATGGACGGGTCCGGGTCGCCCGCGTGGTGCTACTTCGCCGTTGCGATGTCAAGCTGGTTGGGCTCGAGCTCTGGCGAGCAGGTGGATGTAAGTCACAACTAGTGCAGCTCGAGAGTGAACACATTGACTTTAGCTCCTGCCTCCACAGCTTTCTGGCCGCCCAGGTGAGGCCCAAATAGTGAGACTTGTGATTGAAGTCCCTGGCCGGGCCGGCGCTGGTGGAGATAGACTTGAGCTCGGAGTACCCCGTAGCTCAAACTCCACCAACGGCCGACGTCTTTCAGGGGTTTCAAACCTGTCCCTTGCTTAGCTCTTTCAATGCTGCTACAATGCCCCTCCATCCGCACCTGCCCACAAAGAAAGTCTCCCCACATTGAAAGTATTCCCACGAAGTGGTCGAGCTCGAGCGTGCAGGTCAGAGCTACGACTGGGGTGGAAACGACTAGCAATTGCCGCCGGAAGCTCATGTAAGATGAATTGATGCTTCAAGATACGGTAGACGGTGCAGACCTACTCCCGTGAGACTGCTGGTCCACGGCTGACCTGGTGCCGTGAGCCAGGTGTCGCGGTTCAACATTCGCACTCCAAGGGGCTCTCCCTCCCAGCTGAATAGTGGAGGCCGAGTGGCCAGGCTGGCATACTCGGGTGGTGCCCCACTCGGCAGGCACCTGTAGACAGACCTGTCACAGCACAAGCTGGCAGCCGCACCTTCCACCGCCGCAACTGACAGCACGGCACTCGTTGATGCCATTCCCACCTCCACCACGACAAGCTGTCGCTCGAGAGCACGACAATTAGGCGGCAAAACCCAGCTTCCCTGCCGACTCGAGCTCCCGCCAGCTCAATCGCACTCCGTCCACGAGGCCCTCCGCCTTCCTCCGACCACAACCTCTGCGTACGCTCCCCGTGCGCCACTCCCCGCCAAATCTCGAGCTTCAGTCGACTTGGAGCCTTCCCGGGCGTTGCATCGTCAACATGGCATCTGGCATGCTCACAAAGGTATGGTCGAACCCGCCGCCCCGTCAGATCCGTAGTCCGTCTCCCAGGTTCCCAAGCGGCATCACGCTTACACGTTCACACCATAGTTCGAGTCCAAGTCCTCGCGGGCAAAAGGCATTGCCTTTCACCCCAAGCGGCCTTGGATCCTCGTCTCCCTTCACTCCTCGACCATCCAACTCTGGGACTACCGCATGGGCACGCTCATTGACCGCTTCGAAGAGCACGACGGCCCCGTGCGCGGTGTCGACTTCCACAAGACGCAGCCGCTCTTCGTGTCTGCGGGCGACGACTACAAGATCAAGGTCTGGTCTTACCAAACGAGGCGGTGTCTGTTTACCCTCAATGGGCATCTCGACTATGTTCGCACAGTATTCTTTCACCACGAGCTGCCCTGGATCATCTCCGCCTCAGACGACCAGACGATCCGGATATGGAACTGGCAGAACCGGTCTCTGAGTGCGTATTCCTCCACTTCTACCCTTTTGTCTGGGTGCTTCTACCATCGGGCTCGTAGCTAACTCATTCCGCAGTCTGCACAATGACTGGACACAACCACTACGTCATGTGCGCTCAGTTCCACCCGAAGGATGATCTCGTTGTCTCCGCCTCCCTCGATCAGTCAGTCCGCGTCTGGGACATCTCCGGTCTCCGGAAGAAGCACTCCGCGCCTACGTCAATGTCGTTTGAGGACCAGGTCGCTCGATCGAACCAGCAGCAGGCTGATATGTTCGGCAACACTGATGCTGTGGTCAAGTTTGTACTCGAGGGCCACGACCGTGGCGTCAACTGGGTGGCATTCCACCCCACCGCGCCTCATATCGTCTCGGCTGGAGACGATAGACTCATCAAGCTCTGGCGATTTAGCGAGACAAAGGCCTGGGAAGTCGATACCTGCCGTGGGCATTTCCAGAATGCGTCTGGCTGCTTGTTCCACCCGCACCAGGATCTCATTCTGTCTTGCGGCGAGGACAAGACTATTCGTGTTTGGGACTCGCAGAAGCGCACTGCCGTGCAGTCGTTCAAGAGGGAAAATGATCGCTTCTGGGTCATCGCAGCTCACCCGGAAATCAACCTATTTGCGGCTGGCCACGACAACGGCGTCATGGTCTTCAAGCTCGAAAGGGAACGCCCTGCATCGACTGTGCACCAGAACTCCCTCTTCTTCATCAATAAGGACAAGCACATCCGCTCGTTCGACTTCCAGAAGAATACCGAAAGCCCGACTCTTCTCTCGCTCAAGCGACTCGGAAACGCCTGGATCCCGCCACGCACACTTTCCTACAATCCTGCTGAGCGCTCTGTACTCATCACCTCGCCAGCTGAGAATGGGACTTACGAGCTGATCAGCCTGCCCCGCGATGGTTCTGGCGCCACCGATGCTACCGATTCGAAGAGGGGCCAGGGTAACTCCGCCATCTTCGTGGCGCGCAACAGGTTCGCCGTTCTCAGCACGACCACGCAGACCATCGATATCAAGGATCTTTCCAATAATGTGGCGCGGTCGTTCAAGCCACCGCATGGCACCACGGATATATACTTCGGGGGTACCGGTAACCTGCTCATCATTACACCTACGGCCGTCCATTTATATGATATCCAGCAGAAGAAGAGCGTTGCGGAGCTTGCCGTCAATGGCGTCAAGTACGTCGTGTGGTCCAACGACGGCCTGCATGCCGCCCTGTTGAGCAAGCACAACGTAACCATCGTGACGAAGACCCTCGAACAAGTTAGCACACTTCACGAGACAATTCGGATCAAGAGCGCGACCTGGGATGATGCCGGCGTTCTCTTGTACTCGACTTTGAACCATATCAAGTACACTCTGATGAACGGCGACAACGGTATCGTGAGGACTCTTGATCAGACAGTCTACCTTGTCAGGGTCAAGGGCAGAAATGTGTACTGCTTGGATCGCAGCGCAAAGCCCAAGGTTCTGAATATCGATCCGACAGAGTATCGCTTCAAGTTGTCTCTAGTCAAGCGCAACTACGAGGAGATGCTGCACATCATCCGCACGTCCAGCCTGGTCGGCCAGTCCATCATCTCTTATCTCCAGAAGAAGGGCTATCCTGAAATTGCTCTTCAGTTCGTCCAAGACCCGCAGACTCGTTTCGAGCTCGCGATAGAGTGCGGCAACTTGGATGTTGGCCTCGAGATGGCCAAGGAGTTGGACAAGCCGAAGCTGTGGACCAGGCTTGGTGCGGAGGCCCTGGCTCACGGCAACCACCAGATTGTCGAAATGTGCTACCAGAAACAAAAGCAGTTTGATAAGCTCTCGTTCCTATACCTTGCTACTGGTGACCACTCCAAGCTTGGCAGAATGGCCAAGATTGCGGAGCGCCGCGGGGACTTCCAGGCGAGATTCCAGAATGCCTTGTACCTCGGAGATGTCGAAGACAGGATTCAGATGTTCAAGGAGATTGACCTCTGTGAGTTTGCAGCACCCCGCATCATTTCGGATAAACACTAACAAAGTAAATAGACCCATTAGCTTACCTGACTGCGAAGGCCCACGGTCTAGAGGAGGAATGCCAGAGCATCTTGGAGGTCACTGGCGTCACAGAGGATCAGCTCTCTCTGCCATCCCTGAGTGAACCACTTGCAACTGCCAAGCCTGTGGTGCCGACTTTCAAAGCCAATTGGCCTACCAAGGCGACCTCGCAGTCGTTCTTTGAGAAGGCTCTTGCTGGTCAGCTTGAAGGTCTCAGTATCGAGGACGAGCCCTCGGCGACAGCCAACGGTCTCGAGGGCGATCTTCTAGGCGACGAGCCACAAGCCAAGAAGGCTATCGCCCTTGAGGATGATGACGATGACGCGGCCGGATGGGACATGGGTGATGATGTCCCTGCTGAAGCGGATAGCGACTTTGTCAACGTCGAGAGCACAGACGCAGCCGGCGCTGGCAGCAGTGAAGCTGACATGTGGGCTCGCAACTCGCCATTAGCGGCCGACCATATTGCGGGCGGCTCCTTCGAGTCTGCCATGAACTTGCTGAACCGGCAAGTCGGTGCTGTCAACTTTGCGCCCCTTAAGCCACGATTCTTGGAGATTTACACCGCATCGAGATCCTTCCTTCCTGCCGTTGCCGGACTTCCGCCGCTTGTCAACTATATCCGGCGCAATGTTGACGAGACTGACCCCCGCAAGGTCCTGCCTATCATTCCACGGGACTTGGAGCACTTGGCCACGAATGATCTTCAAAAGGGTTACGACTCCATGAAGACCAACCAACTCGAAGATGGCATGCGGTTATTCAAGGGCATTCTCCATGCCATTTTGGTCAATGCCGTTTCTAGTGAAAGCGAAGTAGCTGAAGCCAAGAAGCTGGTCGCGTCTGCTAGCGAGTATGTCGTCGCCATGTCCGTTGAGCTTGCACGTCGTAAGCTAGGTGCGCCCGATGTTGTCAACGGCAATCCAGAACTCCTCCAGCGGAGCCTTGAGCTATCTGCGTACTTCACAATCCCCAAGATTGAGGTGCCCCACCGTCAATTAGCACTGCTCAACGCGATGAACCTGGCATCAAGGAGCAAGAACTTCAGCTCCGCGCTGAGCTTTGCCAACCGCATCCTTGCCAATGGAGGTGCTGCCAGGATCCTCGAAAATGTAAGTCGCTTCCATCTTTATACGAAAGGGCTAACAATCCATACTAATCACTTCTGTACAGGCCAAGCGAATCAAGGCTCAATGCGAGCGCAACCCTCATGACGCGATTGAGATTGAGTACGACCAGTTTGCCGAGTTTGAAGTGTGCGCAGCCAGTCACACCCCTATTTACAGTGGCGATGCTCACGAGGAATGTGCCTTTGATGGTTCCAAGTACCAGTCCAAGTACAAGGGCACCGTGTGCACCGTGTGCGAGGTGTGCGAAATTGGCAAGAACGGCAGTGGGCTGAAGCTGTTCGCCTAGGACCGAGCATAATGAGGATCTCACGCCGGGGGATTATATGTAGTCTTGACCGGATAACGGGGCGAAAACGGCAGTGTCTAGACAAAATTTCACTCTCGATGTTATGAAACAAAAACGGTCGAGAAATCTAGATGAGGAACAGGGTCAATCAACTTTTGATTGTAGAGTGAATTCATCGTGATGGGCTGCGGCAACCATCTGCCGCCAAAGACGATGTAGCCCAAAACACAGATCTCTCCGAAACTTTGAGCCAAATGCGGATAGCCGCCTCAAGGCGCTAAATAGACCGCACAGCTTCGGCTATCATTTCATGATGGAAGTTGTGAGCTAGACGTAATAGCAGGCACAACGATGTCTTTATGGTTAATCTATTTGCTTGTTCCGTGCTAAGCTCGTTCCGTGCTGAGCTTCCATGCCGCTTTGCTTTTTTGATACACCAATCCGACGTCTGCTCTCTCTCCACTGCTTGTCACTGCTTGTTACTACTGCTCGTCATTGAACCTTTGACAGGTGCCGAGTGCGTTCGCAGGGATGGAAAGCCGAGGAAGCCCAACCCATTTATACAATGGTCTCAAGCTCCCTCGCATAGCCCAGCGTGTTCTCAATGACCATCTGGCTGATGTCCTTTGCCTCGCCGTCCTCGCCCCCCTCGACGGACGCGCTGGGGAAGAAGATCTGGCCGTCGCGCACGGCCCAGCCGCGTTGCCGGGCAAAGTCGACGACGGCGCCCTCGGACTCGAGAAAGAGCAGCGACTTGGTGCTGCTGAGCGGGAGGGACGGGTACGCGCGCTCGCTACTTGACGCAATCTCGATGCGAATCTGCGAAATGAGAATCTGTTTTTGGGGTGGTTAGCGTACGGTTGCCAGTAAAGAGCTACTAATTCTGGAGGCAGCGCTGCTGCAGCATTCATATTGCACTCACCTCGAAGAAGACACCATACTCCTCGCATGGCACCTCACGGCTCTTCATGGCCTTCCATACCCGGTCGTAGCTGCCCTCCATGAGCCACCGCTCGAGCTTGATGGGGTAGCCCAGGAAGCGGTCGTTTTCGATCTCGACGCCGGCCTCGCGGCAGCTGAGGCTCTCAAGCTCGCTGTGGAACTCGGCGTACCGGCCCTGGGTGAGGAGGAGGAGCAGGTACAGCCCGGTGACCTTGTTGCGCTCAACGTCATTTGGCTTCGCGGCGGCGGGGGGTAAGGCGTAGAAGGGCTGCAGCTGGGAGACATATCGGGTAAAGGCTTCCGGGTTCTTGGCGCGGATGCTGAAGAGCGCACCGGCCTCGTAGACTTCGCGGGCGGCGACGAGCAACGGGCCGGGAGTCTTGGGGGTGGGCGTCAGCGCGTTGAGCTGGAGGAGGGCGATCTTTGCTTTTGAGAGGAGCGACGAGGCTTCTGAGTACGGTAGGTTGGGGTTGGAATGGAGCTGCTTCAGCACCGTCTGGAGCGTCCGGTCGGCCATGGCGGCGGCAGTGGTCGGATGTGCGGGAGGCCGTGGTGTACGGTGGTGCTGCTGGTTGGATTCTGGGGCGATGTCGGCCGCCTGGTTGTGTAGAATGCTGTATTCGGAGGTCGTATCTAGTCCTGGTTTGGCGATTGCAACGACGGGTGTGTGAGGTGTTTGTGGAGGTGGGCTCGCGGTGTTGTGCTGGTCAATGGGGTGGGGTGAAGATATGCGTGACGATGGCGGCAGCGATACTGGTGACGATGGCTGGAGCTGCTGTGTGTGGTGGTGGTGTTGGAAGTGCTCCCAGAGCGGCGGTGGGGCAGCATTGGCGATGCTGGTGGCCAGCGAGGCCCCAGCTTGGAGCTCCGTTGGCGGTGCACTCCAGGTTGGTGCAGGCACGCACGAGCTGACGTTGAGCGGGACCCGCTCTTGCTCCCGCCGTCTTGGGCGCCACAGGTGGCTTGGCCATCGCGTGGGCCTGCGCAGAGTCGGCTCCGCCGTGGCTGGAGCTCCGGGCTCGTCTTCCTCCGTAACAGACCTGGAGACCGGCTGCTCCTCCCGCTTCAGCCGGACAAGCTGCTTAAAGCGCAGCTGCATCTTGACGATCAAAGACGAGTCTCGACGGAAGTCTGTGCTGCCAGCTGACTCGGCCGACATGAGTCTGCATGGCGGCCCAGCTACCTATGTATACGTGTATCTGGCCCTCTTCGCCCTCTTCGCCCTCTTCGCCCTGGAGCCTGTCAGCTGAGTCCCCCTTCGCGACGGGTCACGCGCAAGGAGCCATGCCCATGTGAACACCTGAGCAGCACTCCCGAGGTGCGCAGTCGAGTCACAAACTTTGGCCCGAAATCTCGGGCACTCGCCGTGAGTTGTCTGTATCACACATCTGCATGGCCTCTTGAGGTGTCAGGCGCAACATGCAGAGGACGAGGAGGCATCTTAACTATCTGTGTCGCACGCCGTTCTAGTCTGCGGCGGTGCAACGCCGAGCTGAAAGAGCTGAAAGAGCTGAAAGGTGATATTGGCTAGAGAGCAGCTAGGCTCTACTTGTGTCGACAAGGGCAATTGCAGCGCCTGACCTGGCGACCTGGCCTTGTCTCGTGCTGTCCATGTTCAAGACCCCACGGGATGAGCGAGCACGCGTATTGTTTCCGCGGCAGCAACAACCATCGTCGTCGACAATGATAAAAACAGGCAGCCCCTCTTTTGCCCTCTTTTGCCCTCCAAGGTGACAGATTTTGCTGTTTCTTCATTCTTGCTCAGCCATCCCGAACAAATCCGTAAATCCTACATACAATCTACGCCGCGCTCGAACCACCCGTCGTCATCACGCTGCTGCTCCCCGAACATCCCTGCCGACCCCACCATCATCCTGCAGGCAGTCTGCAGGACACAGCATCGCCTAGAGCCTCGCGACACACTGCCAATACTCCGTATAGCCAACATGCCGGTCGCTTCTGGCCAGCCATATGGATGGCAGCACGATGCCTCTTCGGATCGAGCGCATCTCCTTCGAGGTAAGACTCTATCTGTGTCGTTCTGATGTGTCTCCTGAGCGTGGCAGGCCGGTATTTCTTTCGGGGTCTCTGCACAAGGTCGTGCAGGTGGCGAGCATTGCGGTTCATCCCATCGGGGCCCATGCCCGGTCTTGTTTGACATGCTCGTCTTGTCGACACGACACGCCTTGCGCCACAATTAGAATGCTACAGCAAACAACGTGTCGCTTCCTTGCAGCACAGCACGGCCTTCTCTCGCAGCGAACAAACTACACGCAGGCACTCGGCATTGCTCGTCAGCATGCGAATTCGGTTGCCTAAGGATGCTCCCCTCCCACCCAGGCTGGTTCGAGACCGCGCGTCGTCCAATGCACAGCGTCTACAGGACCTGTACTCTGTACTGTACTCCTGAAGGCTGGCCCTGACAAGCGATCGTCATCACAGACAGCCGTGCTGCCCAAAATAGGAACACAGCCCCTGCTTCGCAGCATCGGGCAGATGCACACCAAACAGCGACCTTGTCTCCCTCACCTTGTCCCTCTCCTTCACAAGAGGAGGCAGCAACGGCGTCATCGCAAGCCCTGCACAGCAGCAGCACATTCTCCTACATGCAAACAATAACAGCTCATCTGCCGGCGGTACCTCTCTCCTTCAATTCCAATGGTCAATTAGGTCGATTGGGTCCGGGTTGCGCCAGGCAAATTGCGTGGGAGGGAGGGCCTGTGGCAGTGCTTCGACACCTCGGCACCATTAATGACTTGACTCTGGCTTCCACGGACCCGCCCTCGCCGCCCTGCTCACCTGCTCACCCCTGCCTGGTTGTTCCTTGTCAGGGTGTGTCCGGGCTACGGATACTGCGGTGCCTTATTACGCAGCCAGCGCGACGCCATAGCTCATGCACCATGCCTACTTCATCTTGAGCGTTGCCCACTTGCTACCCCGCCGTGTCTGCCCGACCTTGTCCAAAGCTCTCCTTGCTGTCTGCCACTCGCCCACGCCGGCACAAGGCTTGAGAGTTGCCCCTTCACTTGCTCAAACCTCTCTTCTCACTCTTACTTTGCTCACAGGAAAGCCCGTCCGGCACGACTCGGCCGACATGCCTCAGTTCGGCGCTACCTTTTACCCAGGGGGTGTAGACGACTACTACATGCCAGAAGTCGTCGCTCCAGCACCACAGAGGTCCGCCAGCCCAGCGAGGGCCGTCTCCCCGCGCCTTGACAGAGAACAAGTTGCTGATTAAGGCTGCAGGATCATGCCAGAAGTCCCCGAGAACATGCAACAAGGCCTCCAGCGAATGGAGCTCGAAGCCCGATCAGTCGAACCCAAGAGCTCTGCAGCATCCGGCGCCTCGTCGCCCTCAACACAATCTCGCCATGGCAGAGAGCCATCACTCTCTACGGTCCTCAATACCCAGGTTGGTCATGGCTCAGCGTACAGCCAGAACGCGGGCAAGACCGACGCAGATTACAGTCCGGCGTCGGCATCGACCTTCACATCTTCAGTGTACAGCGCACACCCAGACAATGCAGGCAGTTCCCATGTCGACATTCGGCCTCCGGGAGTGCGCGAAGTGCCATTCTTCTCGCCGTTCCCGACTGTGAAAGGCGAGCATATCCCACAGAGCGACGAGGAAAAGGAGGCCGTTCTTGCTATTAGTCGTCAGCACGTTTTGCACTCCAATGATCCAGGTATGCAGATTTGCTGGGCTCGAGACGTCCTCATGTATGTCGAAATCGCTGCCGAAGCTGCCACCCGCGAAGCCGATGCTGTCAGGACACCAGGAGACCGGACATCTCACGAACGCCCCGCAACACCAAAGACCGAACATGAGCTGAGAGTCGACGCGATCAACATTGTGTCGTACCTGGCGGACCAGGGACACCCAGAGGCGGTATTCATTCGCAGCAAGTGGTGGGAGTTTGGCAAGTTTGGCAAGAGACAGGATAAAAAGGAGGCATACAGCGGCTACGCCACAGCCGCTCAACAAGGTTGGGGTCGCGCCGACTATCGGATTGGCATCTTGTACGAGAACGCCAACGACTTTGAGAACGCTATGAAGCATTTCCGTCTTGGTCATGCAGTCAGCGACTCCGCTGCATCATACCGTCTAGGAATGATCAGTCTCATGGGTCAACGCGGCCAGCCGCGAGACATTGCTCGAGGTCTAGACCTGATTCATACAGCTGCGGACACTGCCGATGAGGACGCGCCGCAAGGCGCCTTCGTCTACGGTATGCTGATCGCGCGCGACCTGCCCGATGTCACCGTGCCAGAAGGTATATTGCCACTCGACCTCGGCTTGGCCAAGCAGTATATCGAGAAGGCCGCATATCTCGGCTTTGCCAAAGCACAGCTGAAAATGGGACAGGCTTATGAGCTCTGTCAACTTGCGTGTGACTTCAACCCGGCGCTATCCCTACACTACTATGGCCTGGCTGCAAAACAGGGACTTCCCGAGGCGTGTCTAGGTGTCAGCCGATGGTTCCTCTTTGGTTACGAGACTAGTTTCGCCAAGAATGAGGAGCTCGCGTTCAAATATGCCCGGCTAGCTGCTAAGTCCGGCCTGGCCACTGGCGAGTTCGCCATGGGCTACTACTACGAGATTGGTATTTCAGTCGATAAAAGCCTCAGCGAGGCGCGGAGATGGTACGAGCTGGCGGCAGATCATGGCAATAAGGACGCACTAGGGAGACTAGACAGCTTCTCGCAGTCCAAGACGCTGTCAAAGCAAGATCACGAAACGACTGGGCTTGGAAGAATCAAGTCAAAGCACGGCTCACAGAAGGGACAACGGCCGGAGCGCTTCAAGCAAGTCTCCAGTGCTATGCCGACACTCTCTGAGGGCTCGCAAAGGGTCTCACCCCAGCCGTCACCTTATACACGACCGCAGGACGACCGCACCACTTTTCCAGATCCGTCACGACATGAAAACCCAAAGAATCCGGCTTTCTCCCTCATTGCTGGCGAACGGCCCGCCTCTGTCGTGCCTTACCCAGAGGACAAGGTCCTGCCCGCCGGTCCAGCACCACGGTCCCAGTCGACTGCACCTTACCCGGAAGATGACGTGCGACGGCCTGCCTCTTACGGTGGCCAGTTCCGTCCACACCTGAACGCTGGTCCGATTGCCGACCGTCCAGGTAGTGCCTTTGGCATCCGAACACAGCCTCTCGGACATGGCGGTGGACCACAGCCAGGGCCTGGCATGCGCCCGTCGCAATCTACTGGGCAACTGCCGCTGCCCGCGGCTGGCGTCGATCCCAACCGGGGTCGTCCTGTCTCCGCTGGCTGGCAAGGACAAGGCCAACCAGCTGGTTACGGGCAGGGAGGTCCTCGTCCTGCCACAACACAACCATCATCTAGCCAGCGGCCGCCTCAGCCTGGCTATCCTGGAGGCGCTCCTATGGCAGGCGGCCCTTTGCAAGGACGAAAGCCGTTTGCACCTGGTCAAGGCCCGCCAGGACGCGATGCTGGCCCAGGGCCTAGGAACTCGAACTATGGGCCTGGAGGTGGTCCTGGCCCCGGCGGCTACGGCGGTCCCGGCGGTCCCGGTGGTTCTGGCGGTCCTGGTCCTGGTGGTCCTGGTGGTCCTGGTGGTCCTGGTGGTCCTGGTGGTCCTGGTGGTCCTATTCGTGTTTCTACCGGCCTGGGGCCTGGTCCACAGTCACCCACTATGGGCGGCGGAATCGGAGGAGGACCTCCTGGCCGTGTACCCGGAGGTGGCCCCGTCCCTGGACCACAGGCTCGCCCACCTATGGCCAGCCCTGCGCCGAGCACAAGCACGCAAAGTTCGACGGCAACCATGCGGCCGTCGGTGAGTCCTGCTCCCGGCAAGCAAGGACCGTCGACATTTGAGGCTATGGGCATTCCCCAAGCCAAGAAAGAAGACGACTGTGTAAGTTCAAACCCCAGTCAAACTATTCTCCCGCGTTCCTCTTGATCTTTCAGACTAACCGTGGTGGTGCACAGGTCGTCATGTAAACAAACAAGTACAAAAGGAGTATTGACCACTCTCTGTGCGTTGTGCTCCCGCATTAGATCCCGGCGCAAGGAATCATTTCTGTCATTGTTGGGGCTGGCTGTATGGCCGCTGTGAACCGAATTTTCTTCTCGCTTGCATTTCTCCTGATGGAAGGCGGTTGTGTCCCTCACAGCCCTTCTCTGGGCCGAGGGATAGAGGAGTAGTTTGATCGACTTTTTAGAATAGCAAACCAATGATACCAAATATTCTCACATGCACAAACCACACACGCACACGCACACGCACAAAAACATGTTCATCGTTTAGAATATCGTGATAATGCCCTCTAGTTTTTTTTTTACTTGACCTGGTGGTTACCTAGTCATCAGCTCAAATGCTCATTAGTGGAGCGACCGGGCTGCACGCAGTTCCGTACAGAATGTGTTTTCGTCGTCGTCATGCGGGTTTTATCGGAGACACCGGCGACGAGGAATCAAGGGATGTGGTTGCGTGGCTTGCTTGCATGCCGTTTGTTTGCAAAAAAACTTCTCTCTCGTTTTTCGGGAGGAGGGGGAGTTGGTATCGGTTTACATTATTTTTATCTTTAATTACTTTTCTTCTATCTTAGTCTTTGTCTTTTTACTTGTAACTCTACTTTTAAGCCTCTTGTCTTTGTATTGTTGTTGTTGTTGTTGTTGTTATTGTTGTTCTTTCTTTCGTAATCGGGAAGAATTAACTAACTACCCTTAGTCAAGTTCGAATTTTTTAAACTTTTTCTTAATTATTTTTTGTTTTATTTCCTTTGAGCGACATCTATCGAGTAAAGTACCTTTTTCACGCAGGAGTTCGCCAATGAATATTTTTATTCGATTCATATTCCTTCGTGAGGGGTGAGTCTTTTTGCCGACAATTATTGCTCTACGTAAATATTCGATCTACATTTGTCTCTTTGTTCGGCGTATCCCCCTCAATCTAAAAATCACCGCATCTCTGGCTCGTTCGAGTCCCAGTACAATATCTCCTTTCATGACATGACATATTTGTATAGCATCTGCGTGTTATGAATGCCCTGAATTGTGGGTTCGTGCCGTGCCAGTTTGCTTGCGGTCGAGACGAGATGCCAGCTTGGTGTTTCCTGCGATTTTTTAAAGAGGAGATACACAATGGGCTTTTCTCTCTTTCCATATTCCATTCATAAGCTCATCTTTCCAATTGCAGTCCTTGGTCAGATCCATATTCTTTGGCCCTCCTCTCGATCCTTCTTCTTGGTCCTTCTTCAGACTTTATGTGCGCCAGTAAACCACAGTAGCTGTTCGTTCTATCCCTCGCCATGCAAGTGCAAACCTGACTCAGAAACAGCCAGTGGTACTGGTCTAAATGTCATGCCCACATGCGTAATTATGAAGTATTGGGTAGGGAGCTTGCTTTTGCACAAGCCCTCACGCCACGTGGTAGAATGTTTGTAGGTAAAATATGAGGACCGCCAGCGCGAGGAGAAGGCACGCCAAGCAATGGCAGTAAGGAAGATAATAATGATTGTGATTGATCAAGATAGCCCGTGAGTGCAGTGGCAGTTTGTGATGAGCAGCATTGACCAGAAAAAAGATATGCCAAGCATAATGCTAGGATACTCTAGCAGACCGGCGCGTCGTGATATGAGAGCCGGAGAACTTCGTGAGATTGTCATGCAGGCGTCTTGCAACAGGAGCCACATCACAGATGTGATAAAATGGTGACGCAACAGTGTCAAGTGACGTAGGACAACCAGCAAGATCCAAGATGAAGTTTGAGCCACGGGTCATGGGGTGAATTTCGTCGACCCCAAGATTCCCTAAGGCCATTGTAGTCTTTGCGATGGCGAACAGCACGAACGAGGCCCAAGCCGGTGGTTTTTGAAGAGGGCCAAGTTTTATGGTGTGTCGGCAACAAGCTCGGACAAGAATGGATCAAGATGGATGATACGAATCTGGCGGCCCCATTCGGCAAGGAAGCTCGACTCGGTCCAGGCGGATGAGATTGTCTTCTTCCAAGTGCAGATCTCAATGTGCCAGCCGAGATTCATCGCACGGATTGCATACGACTTGAAACCTTGAGAGAACTCAGCCTCGGCACCGTCGCCTGTTGCCAGAACCATGGTGCCCGGCTTGTGGTCGATCATAGTGGTCAGCATTTCTACATGCAGAACCTCGTCGACGCCCTGCTCTCCGTTTCTGCTTGACACGTACAACGGCGCGTTGTCCTCGGTTGAGTCGTCCGTACTCGTGGTTGCAATGTTGTAGATCGCCTCATGGGTGGTCGAATAGCCCAGAAGCTTTCGCTGGTGGTGTTTCGAGGGCGACTTCTCCTTGAGCACTCGCTCCATAATCTTCATGGCGTAGCCCATGCCTGCAGCGTCTTTCATGTGCTTTGGCCAATTGCTCCGCCGTGTAGCGGGAAACGCCACCGATCCTGCTAGGTGTTTCTCCTTCACAGTTCGGTCGCGACTCAGTATCCTTGCCAGGTTCTCAAATGAGAACTTGGGTACCTTGATTCGTTGCGAGATGGGCACGTGGTGAGCAATTTTCCAGGTGTCGATGAACCCGATGTGAATATTCGACATGTCCACATAGATGTGTACATCGGCATCCGATTGCTTGTCCATTGCAATGTGGTGTTTGAGCTTCATCTCGAGAGATGCCCATTGATGCTCTCTCGAGGTGGAGGCCGGTGGGGAGCTTGGCCTCTTTGAGATTAGGCCAACGACAGGACTGGGGCTGCTCGCGAGCAGCCTGCTGAAGTCGCCAATCGAAGGCCCTGATTTTACCAAAGAAGCATAAGAAGTGATGCCCCCAAGAGGCGTGGTTGGAGCAGATCTGGCGATCTCGAGCTCCGGTGTCGGACTGAGCAGACACAACCTGGTGCCTCCATCATTAACTGGCGTTGTGCTCGCGGTAAGTAGTTCGAGCTCTGGAGCGGCGTGCGTGCCGCGTGTATGCGACTCGTAATCAATGATGTGAGTGGCAGGCAGGAAGTGTGTCCTTGCAAAGCCAGGCTCGGCGTCGACATGGTCGGGATATGGCACCCGATGAGCACTTTTGTTCCTAGGGCTTGGAGTGAAAGGGAATGGGGATTCTGGTGTTGCTGGTTTGGACTCGACTAGAGTATCGTACCCGAAGTCTGAGTCGGAGCCAGAGTCCAAGTCTGTATCGTCTTCCGTGAGTTCTGCTTCACGAACCAGCTGTAGACGGCGACGAGAGGTTGGAGGGTTGGTTCGTGGTGGCAAATCAACGGGATATGGTGGTATGCCGGGCGGGCGTCTGTTTGGCGTATAGACGGGGCCATTTGCGTCCTGAAAGAAGTCCCCGAGACCAGCACCCAGCTGAAGTCCGGTGGATGGTTTGAACGGGGCGGGCGTCGTCTCGAGCTCCTCATCGAGGGCAAAGATGTCTTGAAGTCCGAATCCAAGGCGGGGCAAGGTCGATCTGCTGTTGACGGGCGTGGAGGCCGAGGAGTGCAGTCTCGGGGTCAACGGGCTTGTTGCGCCCGACGAGCTTGGCCGGGAGAATGACGAGAGATAATCAGAAGCAGTGGGGACCAGACCATGTGTGTCATGGTGTGGGCTGGCCAGGCCCTCATTGAGCATGGCGAAGAGCAGGGCGTTGAGCGGCTAGCTGGCGACTGCTGGGGATATGTGGATGTGGATGCTGCCCAAGAAGAACGGGTGTCAGGAGCACCACGTGAGGAGGGATCTGGGACAGCGAGTGAGTGAGTGCTCGAGGGGATGAGTTGCTGGTGAGGGTTGCTGGCGAGGGATGCACGGGCGGTACTTACAAGGATGGCTAATGGTCTGGGAAAGTCGGCGATGCCAGAGACAGGTCAATCTCCATGTTCAGACAGAGAGTCGAGGGTTGGGCACCGATGTGTGGACGAGGGCCAGGAACAGCAGAGGCCGCTCGAGCTCGTGGTGCAATGCGGGCGGGCGGGACCAAAACAGAGTTCAAGGGCGATCGATGGTGGTGGTGCTTGGGGGGGCTGTGATTTCCAACAGAGACCAAAGAGCTGGCGGCGGCGCTCGCGACGAGAGAGAGTTGCGGGTGCAGTGCTGAGTGCTGGAGGGAGGAGAGGGAGAAGCCGAGGGGATGGATGGGCTGTAAAGAGGATGTTGTCGGCAGCGCGCGGGTCGAGGCTGCATGACGCTGTCATTGGCAGTGGCGACAGCGGACCCGAGAGGAGCGGCAGGAGCGCCCGCCCGCCAGAGCAGCAGCACTCACTTGCAGCACTTGCAGCATTGCAGCATTGCAGCATTGCAGCATTGCAGCACGCGCAGCACGCGCAGCAGCACAGAGGCACGAATTGCCGGGTTCCACGACTGGCTGGACCCTGAGATCCGGATCCCAGCCTGCCCAGCCCAGCCCGCCCGGCGGAGAGCCACGGCCGACGGCCAGACCCGATCTGGCCCAGCGATGGCGGACAGACAGCTCGGGGCAGCTCTGGACAGCTCGGGGCAGCTCTGGACAGCTCGGGGCAGCTCTGACGAGCAGCTCTGCCTGCTCCCTTGCTCTCTTGCTCCCTTGTTCTCTCGCTCCCTTGCCGCCGTCGGGCTCTGCTGCTGCTGGGGGCCTCGCGAGGTCGACACCCCGCGTTGGCACCCAACCACCACGAGAGGGAGGGAGGCAAGCAGGGCAAGCAGGGCAAGCACCCGTTTCGCCTCACTGCCGGCCTCGTCCAGCATGGCCGCCGTCTTGGGCGACGCTCCAGCTGGCCGCTTGTCCCGCGCGTCGACCAAGCTAGGCACTGACACACCCCTGACCGCTCCCCTGGCATGGCTGGACCTCTTCGCTGGCATTGCTTTGCCCGCCGACGACGTGGCGACGTGGCACCATGGGCGACCCGCGACTCGGCTATCTTGGGCATGCACGTGCAGCGCCTGCGAACCACGTACCTAATCGTGCTCTTGTCCACAGGCACCGAGTGCTCCATCCATGGCATCCATGCATCTCCAAGGCGTCATGGCCCCGGCCCACAATTGCGGCGATGGACGGCATGGTCGAGGTCGAGGTCTGCCAGTCCGCCACTCCACCGCGGACATGATTAGTGTCATGTGCATCCGACCGCCTTCCAGGTGGGCTTACATAATCACCCGTCCCCAGACTTGGCACCGCCCAGAGCGTGCTCCGTATGCATCCACGGCGAGTGGGCCGCCATGCACCGTGGCTGGAGCGCGTCGCATTCGACAATTCGACAATTCTCAACCTCCGGCTCAACCACGATCCCAGCCAGCCTGCTGGACCTAGTACTGCACACGACGGCTGCCACGACGGCTGCCACGATCCACAGAGCCTCGCCGCGACCTGCCGCCAGCCTTCCTTGCGTGCTTGACCACAGCACAAGCTTGAAAGTTCTGCATTCCGACTCAGGCCTGTCCCATGGCTGACCACGGCGCAATCCCCGGAGACGCGCCAGCTGCCGCCGACTCCATCTCGGTGCGCGCCGAGCTGCCCCGCGACACCGCGCCGTCGCAGGATGTCGAGATGAAGGATGCCGACGCGGATGCAGACTCTGATGCAGATGCAGATGCCGATGCCGATGCCGATGCTGATGGCGAAGAAGAAGACGAAGCTGTCACTGTCGCAACACAGGCCAATCCTGTGCAAGCGATGGAGGGCGGGGACAGGGACGGGGACGAGGACGCCGAAGGCGAACCCGACGACGATGACGATGAAGAAGATAATGGATACAACTCGTCTCAGGACATGCTGATGATGATTGAAAACACGGCAAACTACCTATCCACATTCCGAGAGGCCGAGTACGTCGTGCCGCGCGCATACAGAAACCCCGTTCCCATTCTCTGCTCACTTTCGCTAATACGGTGGTTTTAATAGTGGTTATCAAATAGCGGCCGGCTTCCAGCGAATCCCCAATCGACGGCTCATCCCTGACTACTACGATGTCATCCAGGAACCCATCGCCTTCAGCACGATCCGGGTATGTCGTGAACAACGCGATCTTTGTTTAACCCAGTGCCAGAACTGACTGTCTCGTACCACAGACCAAAAGAACGAAGAAGGAATATTCCAATTTTTCGGAATTCGTCCGAGACGTCGCACGGATCGCCCACAATGCGCAAGTCTACAACCGGCCATCATCTACATTCTTTCAGGACGCAGGACGTTTGCGCGAGGTATTCAAGGAGGAGCTGAAGAAAATGGTAGACGATGGAAGCATCACTGCCGAGGAAGCTATCTTGCCAGACCTCGGAGAGATACCGGAAACAGAAGATTCACCGCTTGCGGACGATCAAGAAGCAGGGCCAGACCACGAAGCCGAGGAAGAAGAGGAAGAGGACGACGAGGAGGACGATTCGGACAACGACGAGGCGCAGAGTCAGGCCAGGCGCGACAGCCGCGGTCGCAAGAGTGACGCAAAGGAAGAAGAAGACGCCAAGAAGCGAGCCCGCCCGCCCAAGGTATTCACGCCACTGGAAGCCAGGGTTCACTCTCTGCTCCGGGGACTGAGGAAATACAAGAACTCGGACGGCGAGCTCTTGGTCCATCCTTTCGAGAAGCTTCCCGACCGCACGGCGCACCCCGACTACTACACGGTCATCCAGAACCCAATCTCACTACATGAGATCAAACGGAAACACAAGCGCAAGAAGTACAGCAGCGTTGACGATGCGCTCCGAGACCTCGAGCTTATGTTTGAGAATGCCAAGGAGTACAACGAAGAAGGAAGCGACATCTACGAAGGCGCCTCGGAGCTGCAAAGACATGCGCGCGAGATCGCAGAACAAGAAAAAGCAAAGCCCGACAACGCATTCGCCGACGAGGATGGCAGGCGGCCCGTATCGGAGATTGCGCACAATGGAGATATCTGGAGAGTCGGTAAGTTGCTATTGCTAGTCCAGCTACATTCCAGCAGTCGCTAACATAAGTATCAAGGCGACTGGGTACACATTACAAACCCAAATGATTTGACGAAGCCTATTGTGGCTCAGATCTATCGGACCTGGGAGGACAAGGCTGGCCAGAAATGGGTCAACGCCTGCTGGTACTACAGGCCCGAGCAGACCGTCCACAGAGCCGAAAAGCATTTCTACGAGAGCGAGGTTGTCAAGACCGGGCAATATCGCGACCATCGAATCCAGGAAGTCATCGACCGATGCTTCGTCATGTTCATCACCCGCTTCCCCAAGGGCCGGCCCAGGGGGCTGCCCAAAGAGAAGTCGGTGTATGTCTGCGAGTCGCGCTACAACGAAGACAGGCACAGGTTCGCCAAGATCAAGACGTGGGTGAGCTGCGTGCCTGATGAGGTGAGGGAGAAGGACTACCAGATGGAACTGTTTGACCAGCCGCGGCGGCTTAAGAAGATGCCCAGCCCTATCAAGCACCTCCTAAGAGACGATGCGAAGCCTACAGACTCCATGCCAAAGCCGACCTGGGGAGCGTCAAATGCACCGCCCTTGATTGGCGCCGTGCATTGTCGAGAGCGCGAGTCCAACGTAAGTGCAGCCTCCAACGTACTGCCCATATGCCACCCCCTGGATTCCTGCGTAGCTGCCTTTGTCTCGCAATACTGCCCTTATCGATTGCTGCAGCCAACAGCCCGTTCATTCCCTTTTGTTTCTTACAACTCTGCCGAGGCGCAGCCACTTGCCCACAACACCTGGACTAACATCTCACCAAAATGCAGGAGTCACCGCCGCCAGAGCCAACACCGCCACCGCCGCCTCAAGGCCGCATGGACACGGTGAGGCGGCCGAGCGCTATCATGGGCGGAGGTCGTCTCGACCACCAGGGTGACATGGCCATGGGCAACACGCCACACTATCAAGGACACGGCAGCCACATCCCACCAGGACCGGCTCCAGGCCACACAGCCAACTCGTTTGCTCCCAACTTTGCGCCAGGACGACCGAGCAATACTCCCGTGCCTGTCCCGCAGTATGGAAGTCATCACAGCCCAGCGATGCACCACGTCCAGCCTGGACAGCATGGAACACCACAGGGTGGCCACTATCAGCCTCACCAGCCGCAGCACCAACAGCAGTACAACGGATACCAACAGCAGCAGCAGCAGCAGCAGTTTAGTAACTCGCCCGTTCCGCCGCCACAGATCCCACAGTACGCCCAACACCAGCAGCCACAGCAGCATTACCCCCAGCAGAACATCGGCACGCCTATGGGAGCAGGCTACGACACGACACAGCGCCTAGCCCCGTCTCCGGCACGGCATAGCTCGATGGTCCAGAGCCCGGCACCGGGCATGCAGCCGCAACAACCGCAGTTAGGGTACAACGCGCCGCGCTCGATTGAGGTGTACCACCTGGCCGACGCCGTGGATGCGCAGATTCCCGAGGAGACCCGCTCGCAGCTGCAGCGCGACGAAGCTGGACGCGTGCTCTTCTTCACGCAGCCGCCGCTAAAACGAGCTCACACGGGCTTGTCTGCCGAGTCGGCCGCGCTGGGCCACAGCGCGCGGTACCTGGCCGACCGCGCGCGAGAGACAGAGGACCGACGGGCGAAGCGCAGGGCGCGCGACGAGCTGCGCAGGGACGAGGACGCGCGGCGCGCCGAGGCCGAGGGCCGGGAGGCGCAGAGGCAGAAGCAGGAGTTGGCCGAGCTGGCCGAGGACATGTACAAGGGCTGGGTCGCGACCATGGACTGCGAGAGCGAGGTGCTCAGGCAGGCGTACGGTGGGTGGAGCGTGCGGGACGAGGTCATCAACGATGTGGTCAGGCCTTGATATTGCATACATGATGGTTTTTGTGGCACGTTCTTCTTTGGCACGTTGAACCTAGCTGGTGACGCGGCTGTTCATGATGCCTAACCATGGGCCAGAATTGCGCGGGGGAATGTTTGTTTGAATGGGGCCGGAGTTTTGGGTGGTGTGGTCGGTGTAAGCTATTAATCAGTTTTTTTTGATGCTGCCCAGAGTTCAAAGAAGAAAAAGAGGCGTGAATCATTCGTGATTTCTAGCAAGTTCATTGTTGCCCACATGCTACAACGGCATGACATGCCCATTGTTCTGGAAAGCATTGGCGCCTGCCAACACGTTTCCGAGCATCGGCCAAGGCTTGGTAATCAGTTGGCCACGTTGGCCAGACTGCAGCCTCGCCCATGGCGATGTTGCCTTGCTGCTTCTGGCTTCTTCTGCCGTGGAGGACACGGCCATTAATAAAGTTTGCAGGGCCCCCAGCTGTTCCTGGTTCCCGCCCCGCTGCGTTCGAGAAACTGTCGATCCCGCCGCGGCCAACGACAACGACAACTGACAACTGACAGCGGAACCCCCGCGATCCCCAACCCGCAGCTCGCTCCCTCCCCGCATCGGGCCTCGTCGACGCAGCACCCTGACCACCCTACCACCTTCCGTCTCTCGCACATACACACCAAGCTGCGCGGCCACCAGCAGCAACACCAAAAGAAAAACATGAAGCTCCGCTACAAAGCCCCCGCGGGCGGCGGCACCCTCGACCTCGACGACTCGGCGACCGTGGGCGAGCTGCTCGCCGCCATCCGCCTCGCCACCGGCCACGATGACGTCACGGTCAAGTACGGCTGGCCGCCCAGGGCTCTGTCGGGCGCGCAGCAAGGCGCCGAGTCGTGCCAGAGCCTGGGCCTGCAAAGGGAGAGCCTGACTGTTGTGCCTGCCGAGGGCGCCTCTATGGCCACAGCGGCGGCTGCTCCGGCCGCGAGCTCGGCGGGGGCAGCGGCGCCCTCGTCCTCAAGTAATGCGCCAAAGAAGTCTAGTGGTGTCGAGGACCA
The DNA here is from genome assembly GCA_026745475.1 of Microdochium nivale. Taxonomy (NCBI): domain Eukaryota; kingdom Fungi; phylum Ascomycota; class Sordariomycetes; order Xylariales; family Microdochiaceae; genus Microdochium; species Microdochium nivale. The sequence continues at coordinate 1,053,820 of JANTFD010000010.1, forward strand.
GGGCGTCAGTGTCAAGATACCAGAGAACGGATCAGAACTAGGTACGCTCTCCATCTTCACCGTCCCGCCCAACAACCACTGCATACCCGCCACTGGCTTTCCCTTAACACTAACCTCCCGAAACAGTCCTTCGCGTAATGCCCGACGACAACAGCTGCCTGTTCACCGCCGTCGGCGGCGCCCTGCGCGGCCTCCCGCCCTCCTCCCCCAAGGAATACACCCCGGAGACGCTGCGGCGGCTCGTGGTCGAGCACATCCGGAGCAACCCGGCAAAGTACACCAAGGTCGTGCTCGAGGCCGAGCCCGCGGCGTACTGCGCGCGGATGCTGCGCCGGGACACGTGGGGCGGCGCGATCGAGCTGGGCATCATCTCGGAGGTGTTTGAGCTCGAGATCTGCAGCGTCGACGTAAAGACCAACAACGTGTACCGGTACGGCGAGGGCAGCGGGTACCGCCAGCGCTGCATCCTCGTCTACAGCAACATCCACTACGACCGCATCGCCGAGAGCCTGGTCCCGGGCTCCGCCGACGCCGACTTCGAGGTCGTCCGCTGGGACGTCGAGGGCAGCGAGGGCCACCTCGAGAAGGCGCGCGAGCTGTGCCGCATCCTGCGCGAGGAGCACCACTACTTTACCGACACGAGCGAGTTTGTCGTCTCGTGCAACGAGTGCGGCTGGGTCGGCCAGGGTGAGAAGCAGGTCGCCATGCACGCGACCAAGACGGGCCACACGGACATTTCCGAGATTGCCGACAGCGGCATTTGAGGGGGGGATCGGAGCGTGGGCTACGCTGTATTGCATGTTAGGTGTCTGGCCTCTGGGAGGTGGACGCGGTGAGCCAGGCAGGGAAGAAGACCGATTTGGCGACGCGAGTGCTAGAGCTTGAGAGAAGCCGTGGTGCTGCCTGTCTTGGGGGCGGGGGGCTTTTCTTTACGAGTAAGCTAGATGGCTTCGCGAGGGTGCTCTGGGCAGATCTGGAAGACATATTCCGGAGCTCGCTCACTTTTGCAAAAGGGTCAAGACGTCTGAGTTTTTTTGGGCTGAACATATTAGCGTATAGATTACATATACCCCATTTCCGTCCTTGCTCTGCTTTACAAAATATGCAGATTATAATGATGCAAGCTGAAGCGTTCCAAAACAGTACAACTTCGCAAAGCTATTTTGCTCTGAACAAGCCAGAAACACCTTGATCGCAAAGCCGCGCAGGTTAGGTTGCGAACATACAGCAACACCGGCCTTATTGCTTCAAAACACGGGGGCGGAGGGACACTGAGAGATACTTGAGACTACTGGGTAAGAAAGTAACTTGCATGGAGATGGCGTCTGAACTTTGTCTTTTGACGCGCTCCTCTGTTGCTAGGTTCAGATATTCGTCGGGTTTCAGAACATTCACCATCGGCCGATGCACTACGAGATCGGGTAGTCGCGTAGAGTGATCGACAGGCAAAAAGTTGTGCTACTTGTGCCGCCCGTCTTAGACCGCTCTGGTCCGGGTTGAGATCATGGAGGGAAGAATGCGGTCTTGAAGGGGACAGTGGGGGATATCGTCCACGATGAGCACGGTGTAGGCACTGCTAGACATGGCATGTCTAACTGCCGCTCTCAGTAGTTGGGTTGAGGCTTATGGAGGGCAGGTGTTGGCCGCTGTGATGATGCTGCAACGACTCGGCACAGGTTTCGGGTCGATCTCACGTGCCCTGTATGAATCTGCAGGAAATGAGGGTATTTGACTGGTAGAGGTTCAGAGGTCTAGAGGTCCAGGTGTCAAAGGTGCACTCTGACGTGTGAAACAGACATGTGGTGACAAACAAATGTGTTCCTACATTTTTGATATTTACATGATCTGACCAATAACTCCCCATCGGACACAAAATCATTCTTGATACCAAATCCAAAATCACCCAAACAGCCCCAAGAGCCGTGCGCCCGTTCAGTGATGCGCACCGCCGCGGCCGTGACTGCCGCGGCCGCGGCTATGACCGACCTTGCGGCCATTATCGCCACCCTTCGTAACATGCTCGTCTTCATCCTCGCTCGGCAGCGCGACCTCGTCGCCATCATAGTCGATCTTGGCGTGCACATCGTCGTCGCGGAGTGCCGCCGCAGGGTCGTGATCGCCAAAGTCGATCTCGTCGGGTGCGTGGCCCACTGCACCCTCGTCGTCGTCGGCGCCGGTGCCGTCAAACTGCGGCAGGCCAAGCGACTTGCCGGGCCGGAGGTCCTGGAGGCGTACCACGAGGTCCGCCTTCTCGAAGAAGACGTGGTCCGCGTGTAGCTGTTTCCGGAGGCAGAGGAAGCCCATGGGCGAGTGTGAGAACTCCTGGCCGCGACGACGGATCGAGAGCCACTCCCTCGTGAAGGAGAATGGCTTGGGGCTTAGCTTGATGATGCTGCTGCTGGTATCCTCGCCTGCGCCATTGGTGGCCGCAACCGGTGCCTGCTGCTCTCTGTCTGAGCCTGACGTGGGATCGAATTCGCTGGAATCGACACCCGCTAGGTCCTCTAGGTCATCGTCGTCGACGGCGCCACTGTTCGGGTCTTGCGTGATGCCCAGCAGCAAGCAGATCTCTGGGTACTCAGCCCAGTCAAAGTACAGCCGGCCGGCGAGCAAGCCGACCTCGACCTTGATCCAGAGCGGAGGTGCCCATGACAGCGGCAGCGCAGGGATACTGTAGAACTTGAACGACCCTACGGTGCTTCGCATGCGCCTGGTCGTCGGACCAGAGTATGTCAGCAAGTAGGTTGCCGAGCCGCCACTGTTTTTCTCCTCTTTGTCTTGTTGACGCAAGATTGGAATCAGTCGTTCGGCTTCTTCGGGGGTCACGGCCACCGCAGCTTCTGGTCTCAGGGAGTACAGGATCCACTGCACGGGGCGGATGAAGTTGTCGTTGGTCGACACCACCTCAACCCTGACAGTTCTCGTGAACTCAGTGCTGACGAACAGCTTCGCCGAGCCGGCCTTGGGGTTGATCTTGTACTTGCGACCGGTGGACGTCCTCGATAGAAACGTCATGGCTGGGACAAAGATGTCCGAGCCCGCAGGGAAGCGACCGGTCCTGGCAAATGTCTCGACGTCACGGTGAAGCCCCCCGAAATTAAAGGGTGTACAGGGCAGAGGCTTCTTGACCTGTCGCACTGCTTCGACCTCCTGCTCGATCTCGCGCTCCTGCTCGACTTCCTCCATGGCAGACGAGTGGACAGCGTGCCCAGTATCCTGGAAGTGCCTGCGTTGCTGGTTCAGCTTCCTCTTGAACTCGTTCAAGACACCGGTCAGCGTGGCCTGGCTCTTGTCTGTCTTTGTTTTTGTTTTTGACTGAGGCGCATAGAGCTGCTGCAGTGTCTGCCGCTCCGTCTGCCTGATGACTCGTACATAATCCTTGCGGTCTGTCGAGTCCGAGAGGACATCTGGATAATCGATCGAAGCTTGCATGCGTTGGCAGAAGTCAGTACCTTGGGCGTAGTAGAGAGGCTGGAGGGATTCTGTCAGGCTGCAAGTGTTGTGTACCAGCCACTTGATGACGTGGCTGGAGTCTAGGAAGTCTGACTGCGTCTTCTGGCAGAGGTCTCGAATGCTCTGGTCGACCTCGACAGGGGCAAAAAGAATCACCGACTGCGTTGTACCGAGCTGCCGGAGTCGCATGGCTGCCTGGACCGTGTGGTCCTTTGTCTGGCCAAGGCCCAGTGTGAGGGCCGCGCGAGCATCCTTGTCGAATCTCAAGTCTGTGCCGCGGGTGTGCGCCTCGTCGAGATAAACGAGGACTTCCTTGAGGTTGTCAGCGTACGGCGAGACAGAAAGGGGCATTGTCGTGCCAGTCTTTGACATGATGAATGGCCGATCGCCATCGAAGTAGAGTGCGGCGCTGGCACGGCCGTCCATCCTCAACCACTTTTCCACAAGCTCAGCGTTTGTCATCTCCAGGATCTGAGCGCCCGAGTCGATCAGGATGCGGATGCCGCTGTTCTTATAGCTCTTGAGCATGTAGAGAAACTCTGACTCTGACAGTCGTTTACCCCATTTGCTTTTCATCACTTCGTAGCTGCGTGATCTGGGTTGCAACAGGTAGCTGAGCACTTCCGCATTGGTCTTGAGCAACGAAGGAATGTCGTCGTCGTCCTGACTGATTGTGAGCGGCAGGAGTGGCTTGATATCATTGGTGCCCGAGAAGCCCGTCGTGAGATGACGACCAGTCTTTGAGAAGACGGCCTTGGGACCCTTGATGGTCTCGGCTGTGAGTAGAGGGATGTCCCAGCCGCTGGACTGCAATTTAACTTTAAACTGCTTAGCATGTCGTGGGAACACAAAGTTGTTCAGGTAGTAGTCGATCACGACAACTTTGAACTGGACGAACTGATGGATGTCGGCGATCTGACGCTCATCTCCTGCATTGATGGCATGCCAGTTCTTGAGGTGGTCAGGAAAGCCCTCTTGGTCACACCAGTTGTCATAGGTCGTAGAGGGGTCGTCTGACTTCAAGACTGAACCCAGGGCCTCTCGGACCTGGTTTGTGTTTAGACCCTTGTGGTAGAAGGCCAGACAAGTGAGCAGTATTGAGACATCGACGTGTCCAAATTCTGATGTGTCGCTGGGTACTCCTTTTGCGTGGAATGGAACAGCAACGGGGTCTCGAGCTTCGTGAAGGCCATATGTGACGCCGTATCGCTTCTTGAGGGTCATGAGGAGAATGCGATGGACTAAAAGACCCCTGAGAACAAGCACCGACGATTTAATGTGCGCTTGATCGGGGCATAACGTGCTGATGCGGTCCAATGTTTTCTGTCGTACATTGCCAGGCGAGAGGAACTCTTTGACGGCCAATCGGTCGGCTGGAGAAAGACTCTCCACGGGTAAGATGCCACGATGACCACGGCAGATGTCGTATGTAAGCCTCCTGATCAGCTCGTTTTCGACATCTGTGCGGAGAAAGAAGACGTATGGGAAGCCTCCGGCCTCGCGCCTGACGACCTCGATGGACTGGGGGAAATCACGCTGCATATCGTAGAGCTGAAGCTCAACGAGAGCGAGCAGCTGCTCTGCCACCAGCCACCGATGTGGGTGTCCATCGACGGCCGTCTGCGGGCCCGAGGGATAAATGAGCTGCGTGCGGACGGCTAGCGTGTGGTCGCTCTCGTCAAGTACGTCTCGTGCATGAGAATGGAGCCATTTTGCGACTCGTGCCATCAAAAGCGCCTCGGGCACGCGGTCGTCCAGAATGCGCTGTGAGGTGGAGAGCGAGAACGACAGTTGATGCTCTGGGAGGCATATCATGACACCACCTACAGAGATTTCATCGTTAGTTTTAAAGCTCTCGAACGACCTTCTGGTCTCCCGACCTCTGGTACCTATGCGTCAAGTAATGGGATTGAAACCTACGGTCTTTCTGAAGGCCAATATGTAGTCGATGAAACTGCTTGATCGTAGTTTCATCCGTTGGTGTCCTTCGCGAAAAGGGCACATGACCCATGCGCCGCCCGACAAGCCCGCCGAGGCGAGTTTGCAGAAGCTGGGCGGTTTGTTGAAGCAGGGCCTTTGGAACGCAAATGCGCACCAGGTTGTCAGCATCTGCCAGAACAGAAGCAACCATTGGGATAATGCACGATGTCTTTCCCTGGCCCATGTTGAGCTGCAACACGCTGCATTTTCCCGACCGTGGTGCGATTATGGCCTGTGCCACCTCAAACTGCTCGTCCCGGATCAGGATGTCGGACTCAATCTCGAGGAGCAACCAGTCGGGGTATTCAGCAGGATCCCACTTGCTATGTCCGGAATTCCTGTGCTCCTCCTGCCAACGGGTGGCGTCACCTGCCTTTTCGTGCCTCTCCATGCGCAGTGCTCGCTGCAACTCGGTGATTGAGAGACCAAATGCAACAATTTGACCCTTTGCGAGACCATCGACCTTGAAATCCCTCGTCGATCGAAGTTGCTCTAGTAGGGTAATGGTCGAGACCACCGGCCACAACTGTCCGGACATGAGCCAATGTATCTGGTTGCTTGATAAGCGATGAGAAGGTGCCGTTGCATATCGTACCAGATCATCGAGGTTTTTGAGGGTCCGGAGGTTGAGAGATCGCAATGTCCGCGTGATACTAGGTTCCGGGCGATGCGCCTCCGTCATGCTGGCAAATGCCTCAAGGCTGCGACGAAGATCTGCTGAATAATTCTGCTGAACTAATGAAGCTGACTTAGAGAGATCATCGATGATAGCCAACAATTCCCTCTCTGCCTGTGGTGTACAAGTTGTCTTCTTCATCTTGGGACGTAGGCTCATCCTCTCTAAAGGCATGTTAGCTGTGTGCGGAGCAAATGATGAGGACTGCATTGCAACGCTTGGGCTCATGATCGATGCTCCAACTGCAGACAAAATCTCTGTAAGCCCTGGCAGGCCGTGCCCATTCGTCAAACATGTCGGAAATTCAGCGCCGCTGTGGTGGAAGTCGAGGCGCTCAGTGGCGGCTTGGTCCGATGTCCGCCCATTGAGGATGAACTGGACAGCATCGAGGTGAAGAGATAGCTCTCTATTTGTGAAAAGCTGGTCCCACTCGTTGAGTACACTAGCGTAGGCGGCAGGAACATCGAGCAAGAATGTGCGACTGGGCAGATTCAGATGTGGCTGCTCACATGGCCACTGGTTGAGTAGGTGACGAACGAAGTACTCGCAGTCTTTGGCTGCACTCCTTTCATGTGCCTCGCGGGCCAGTCTCAGGTTCTTTCTCTGTTTGTTCGTAGCGAACTGCGCCAGTTCGGGATCCTGAAATCGTGATGGCGTGTCAGCCGCTGACCTCGAGGTCTGATTACTTTTAGACGAGATACTTACCGCTGGAGCTGGGGCTTTGTATTGTTCCGCCAGTTTCATGAAGACCGCGTGTTGCGGGCTCGAGTGCGGCCGGAAGTTGTTGAACATGGGGCTTGCAGGGAGCGGAATCGATCGCAGAGACTCGAAAATGCAAAACGCAACCAGCGTGCGAAGAAGCTCCATCTCATTGTGGTTGCCAAATGCGATCGTCCCGATGAAGAACATTTGACGGTAGCTGTCCATGTTACGAACGGCTTGTACCAGAGGTCCCCAGTCAGCTCGGATGTTCACATCGAGCTTATCTGTAATGGTGGGCTTGTCGAATGCTTCCCGGAACCCAGTGATTGAGAGGGCTTCGGACAGTAGTTGCGCCAGGTTGGTGCAAGTTGGCATGTTCGTTGGTCTCAGTTGCAACAAAGTAGTCGTCTCAAACACCCGGGCGTACTTGCCGTGGTTACGCGGCCTGTCGCGCGGTTGATATTGGCTATCAACAGCCTCTGCCCATCTCAACCCCGTTTCGGTGTGGCGTCTGTGTTTTTCACGTCGCTGCAACGCTCGCAAATTGAGCTCAATGCTGCCGTGATCGATTGGTGGCGGTTTAAAAGTATTGTCGACATTGAATGTGCTTAAGCGAGCTGATCGTTCAAGAATGCGGCTTACAAGAATCGGGTACTCTTCTCTCTGGGCGTGACAGGGGAGGTCTGGATTCCACGACATTGTCTGCATCACCCTCATGTCTTTGGGATACCATTCGCGCTTGGGGGAAATGCGCGCGATTTCATGCAAGATTCTCGAAGGGTTGATTGCGAGAGGCGTCCACGGCTGAGCCAAGCCTGATGACAAAATGCTCATCGCCTCTTCGGCACCAGTCCTCCGCGTGAGAGAGTCGGCCATAATGCCAGACGTCAGCGCATGGATCTCGGCCTTCTTGTACACGAGTGTCGGCTCGGCAACACAGTCAAGGCGCCCAAGTACGGTATTGACTGTGTAAGAGACATAGGCAACAGACGCAGCGAACGTTGGGATACCTTGTACCCAAACGTGTGACTCGTGCTTGATTAACTTCAAGGATAAAAGCGGAACTAGAACCGATCGTTCATCTGGATTTTCAAGGCTTTGACAGACCAGTGCACTGCGGAAGCCATACCACGTGCCAATGTCCTGGTTGAAGTCAATTTGCACGGACAGTTGCCGGGACTGCAGCGCGAATTTATCGTTGACTGCCCAACGAAGCTGCATGCGCTTCATGTCGATTGTTAGGGCGAAGTTGGCCGGCTGGAAGACTGTAAGATGCCTCCTGTACTCGAAGAAGTGGAACAGACGAGATGCGCGGTTGAAAAGAGGGCTATATGGGCACACCAGTTGGTCTCTGAAGACTTTTGACTTGATTCGGTAGCACGTCGAGGCCCGGACGTCGACTCTCCACTGGTTATCGCGGGACCACCAGATTGACCATTTTGGCCGAATTTCCAGGATACCAGTACGCAAGTCTAGCCAGTGGAAGCAGTCGTCCAATAGTTCTGCCGGCAGGTCAAAGGCGGCGTCGTGTTGAAAATACTGTCGTGGTATGAGCTCCATGACTTGCTTTCCCCTCTCCGCTCGAATAATCATCCGGCCGTGCGCGAAGCCTATATGCGTGGTGTAACAACCCTTTCGAAGGGCCAATGCTGGCAGAAGGTTAGTGGAGTTACTAGGTCAATGAAGACAGGCAGTACTTACTGTGTGTCATGCCTGGCATCCGCGAGGGATACTTCCGCAGATTTTGTACCCCAAATAGCTCCGTTAGGATTGCTTCATTTTCCGGCTCAGGGGCAAGGCGCTGGTCAAAGTCAGTTGTGGCTTCATGTTATGGAGGTGCCGTAGTCAAAGTATGCAAATGGTGCGAGGATTTTGAATTGGAAACATGATCCACGGGCAGATGAAGACTAGAGGAAGCAGAGGATATCGAGGAAGAAGGAAAGACAGAGGAACGGAGGTGCCACAGGTCTAGAGTATTCCAGAGGCTTGAAGGGTTGTCTACTTACCGTCAAGGGTTCTCCATCGATCAGAAGGATTCCGTGAAGGGAGTTGTACTGAAGAGTCTGCGTCATATGATGGTTGGATGAGCAGACCAGCGCCGTGACCCAAGTTCGATCATCTCGATCAAGCTCAAAACCGGTGACTTTGTCCACGTTGAGCCAAAGCTGCTGCACTGCACCAAGCAGACTCTCTTCACCGAATTGCATGAGTGCCTGCTCGACGCGGCGCTTCAGCTTGTATTGCAGTTTGAAGTCCCCCGCAAGCGAATGCTGGAGGACGATTGGTAGATCTTGCACTCTCTCGGGCATGCTGTCGTGCGCCGTGGCGCAGCATTCGATGAGAACAGCGAGGTCGTCGCAGTCGAAGTCGGAACCCATGGCCGTCAGGAATGCTGCGAAAGTGCGCTTGCAAAGAAGCGAGGCCCACAAGGTGTAAGTCTGGTTTTGCTTGGTGACTGCAACATCCGTGATGTCGTGCCCTGCTTTGCGGAGATCCCGCATCCATGTCAGTGTGATATCCCGCGTCGTCTCAACAAGCTGAAGGGCATCACCCGCCCAGTCGCAAGAGGTCTGATATTGTGCGGCAAGTGTTGACACTCTCAAGCTAAGAGTTATGATGATTTCCATTAGGTGCATCTCCCTCCAGTTTGACTTGATGTCGGCGAGCTTGCGTCGAAGCTGTCGCAAGAGAGCTTGGCAGAAGAACGGATCTTGGAATATGCAATGAACGATTCCAGCTCGGAGCGGCTCGTCCGGGTCGACCGGGCCGAGTTGAGCCGACAGATGCTTCAGCAACAAAACAGAGTCGGCTGATGACATGTTGAGGTTCGGCGAAGCTAACTCGACAAGAATTGTGATCCAGCGGATTGTCTTGCCTGATAGCATGGACTGGAATGTCGAGAATTCTTGAGCGTTAAGAGTTGTAGGACAGCTTGTCTGGTTCGCGATAATCTCGTTTGATGTAGGTCCCTCCGTGGAGAAGGTTTTCTTCGCCAATAAGATTGCATATGGCGATCTGGGAGAGATTGGGAGTTTACAATGGTGGCCAAGTCTGGTGGATAATGGCACTCTCCCTGGCCACGTTTGCGTGGGAACGTGGTAGTAACTGAGCTTCAGCGCGTTGGGCCGAATGACCTGGTCTAGGCTGATCGGAAAGGATGCAGTAGCGTAGTGAGTCATTAGAACTGCGATAGATGTGTTAGTCTGAAGAAAATCACGTTACAGAGGTCCAAGGGGCAGAGGCTCAGGAACATTTGACTTACAAGACTTAGTTGTCGATGCGAGGCTCACGGCGCCGCAGATATTACCGAAGTCCTTCAACTCAGAGTACTCCTGGAGGCAAACGCGGGATGAGCTGCCGGGCTCCTGCTTCTCAACGCCCAGGCGGGAGATGGCCCAGGTTGCATCTCTATACGCGGCAAGCGTCAGTGGTGGCAGCAACTCGAATATCACTACTCTGGCATGAACGTCATTGGCGGGCAGGGGCTCTTCAAATGCTCGAATCTCCATCCGGTTGCGCCGCTTGTTTATCTGGCAGCGAGGGCACTGCCAGACCTCGTGCTTCAGACCGTTGCCGCTGCCGTCGTCTACGTACAAACACGTCCCTGCTTCGTACTGCCGAGTCAGTGTGTCATACTGGGCCGCGAGCTCTCGCCACAGTGACTCCTTGGCCTTTCTTGCGATGTCAGCCTCTGATCTGATCGTCTGCATCAGCAAAGCCAAGGTGCCATCGTCGCACTCGTTGTAGTATCTGTCGGCAAAGCAACCGCCCTGGGGATCGTCGAAAATTGTGCGCGCGGATTTCGCACTGTCCTTCCGCTGATGGAGGTAATGCTGAATCTGCCGAGCTCTCACCATGTCGGAGTATCGGGGAAGATGAAGTACCTCCAGCATGTGTGGATGGAAGGCAGGGTGAAACTCGCGGAGCAGAGGGATGGCTCGACAGGCTACTTTGTCAAGGCAAACCCAGGCCTCAAAGACAATGAGAAGGAAGGCACTCTTGAGCTCCACGTTGCCGTCCAAGTGACCACCAACAGCATCCATGTACTTTATGATTCTTGCCTTCAAACGGACGCACTCCGTTGAGTCGGGATCCGCCTCTGTTTGCAGAGAGTCACATAGAGCTTGAAGTGCGTCTTCCTGCTCGAAGATCTTGGTGTGTACCGATTCGATGTCGCGTATCCGACCAGTATCCGACCGAGAATTTTTTGACACTTTGGAGTACATCGAGGTCCTCGACGAAGACTCCTGTCGGAAGCGTTCTTGGGCTGCGAGGAGGTGCGAGCGGCTCTGAATAAGTTGGAGACGAAGATGCGCAGGCTCGGCCTTCTTCGGCAGAGTCGGGATCATCTTAATCATGCTTGACGTGTCTCTTTGCCAAGTGTCGAGTGAGCGGTTCGTGACTGCGGTAATCGACTGATCGAAGCCGCCTCTGAGTCGAGTCTCAAGTAGCTTGTATTCGGAGCGTACGGGCTCTGGCCAGTGGACGCTTTCCTGGTCGAGCTTGAATAGTCGTCGGCAGATCTTGGCCTTCAAGTGGATCTGGTTCTCAAGGCTTACTTCCTGTCTCGTTCCATCGAGCACCAGACAGTGCAGGACACACTGAAACATCTTGTAGTGGAGGCGGCCATGCAGCGGATCACGTTTGCCCCCTTCGACCGTGACCAGGAGGAAGCGAGCAAGGGAGACGCGTAGGACGAGCCAGTAAGGCAGGCGCCGCCACGGGGTAGCAGCGTTGTCCCAACAAACATCGTCGCGGACCTTCTTCTTCAAAAGTGTGGCATGGCACCTCTTTCCGTTTGCGTTGAGGATGGCGGCTAGCAGGGCAGTGATAAGAGACGGATCCACTGTGTCGCGGCTCTCCAGGACACTGCTGCCTGCCTTGGTGACATAGGTTGCAAAGTGTTTGGCTGACTCTGTCGAGGCCTGTTCGAGGAACCCGGCCATGTTGTTGACGAAGTCTTCATTGTCAAACGTGTCTTTGGAAATTGCGATTGCACTTCCCGGGAATGCCCAAGCGAGCGTGCCCGTCTCGGATTGTATGACATCTTCGCGTTTGGGCGAGGTCTCGAAAAACTCGAAAACCGCCCAGTGATCCTCGGATTTTCTGTGTGAGGTAGACGAATCATTGTTAGCAGACTTTTAGGTGAGAGAATAGGGACGGCCGCCATATACGCGTCAGTAGCTGCTCTTGTGATTGCTGGATGGAGGTGGTGACAATTATGGCACAGCTCGACATCTGGGCCTCTAGTGCCTCTGGAAATATAGAGAAAACTTACGCTTCCACGCGGAGGAAAACTCCGGCGTTCTGGGCAGCAACGCGCAAGACCAGAAAGTCGCCTTCTTGCAGCTCACGGAGGACTTTCACTAGCCTGGTGCGCTCCAGTAGACCACCCATGTTGAGCGTCTTGCACCGACGGAGACACCGCTGGATGGCCTCCCAGACATGGCTGGAACCCTGGGAGCCGCTGTGCATGATCTGGGCAGCCTCGAGCAGATAATCGACGAGCGCCATCTCGATGGCGGCGATGTTCTTCTCGGCCCGCTGTGGAAGCTGGGCAGGAAGCGCCACATGGTTGAAGACACTCGCCTGCGTGGATGGCTCCATCTTGCACGACAGAAGCTCACGGAGCTGAGTCCTGCGCGGTCGCGGAAGGGGAACGGTGTTGTTCGCAAGTGACTGACTGGTGAGGTGTAAGTGAGGGGTGCGGTAATGCTGGGTGCTGGGGGATCCGGTGATGAAGCTGATGCTTCTGAAGGACGAGAAAGAGTTGTGCGAAAAGCGCAGAATCAAAGTCTCGCCTGCTGTGCTAGTTAAACAATGATGCCGCCTCGATATTGGTTGGTGAGGTCGAGGTTGCGTGAGTGTGGGTGGCTTGTTGGTTGGGCTGGTATAAGGTTGACAGCCAACAGTTGTGAGGAAGTGCTGCCCAAGGCAGTCAGCCGCGAGTCCTAGCCGGAGCCTTGCAGCTCTGTTTGTTCGGGCAAACCAACAAAAGTATGCGGGAGGCCGAGCCGGTGCCAAGGACTTTCATTCGCGCGTCTACACTGCAGGAATCCGATACGTCAAAAGTCGCAAACTAGACTGCAGTCTAGCGAAAAGACTGCCGGCCAGAGACACGTGCTCATTGGACCGATTAAAGATACAAAAATACACCATATTTGATACATCCGCAAAGTCAAGATTGGCTTCAAATGCAATCGCGAAACTTTCCACTAACTTTCACAAAACCCTCCAGATCGCACAAGTTTCATTAGAATGCGACACATAACCTCCGAGAACGAGCAATGCAGCGGACCTTGGACCTTTGTGGTTCTGCCTCACCTCTGCCCTCTTAGCATCTATCACCTCCAAGGTGATAGTTTATTACAAATGCTTGCGGTCAGTGGCAAAACTAGTTATTTTTCATATTGAACACTGAGTAGCAGATATCTCAAGCCACTTATTAAATATGGCTTTCTCAGGTCTTGCTACAGTGCAATTTTCAGGTTCGAGTGACCATGAGCGGATGTGCATCCTCGTACAGGAATCTAAGATGCAGGGACACGGACGTGAATGGACGTTCACGTTTGTTCTGCAATTGTTTCGCTTTTGTCCATAAAATATCCTGAATTCTTTTGCCCAATAATCAAACTACACGCAAGCTACAAGCAAGCTAACATCCATATACAATAATCTATCAGATTGACCAAAGGGGTTGGATGGTTAAGTTAATTTGTTGGCTTGAACTCCCTGTATGCTCAGACCTAGTCACAGCTGAAACTTACCTCTGGTGTCGTCTACTGCTTCTAACAATGCACCCATACGCACACCGCCTGTGTAAGGGAGTCGAGGGGAAAGCTGTCGAGCACAAATTACTTAGCAACGCAAGATCTATTAATTAGTGGTGAACTGCCAAGGAACTCTCTGCGCGACACATCCAACAGCTTGCAAACGATGGTTCGTTATCTCGAGTGGAGCATGTACAAGTTCGCGGCGGGAAGTGGCCCGCATCCACAAGCTGTGCTCTCGATTCAACCATACTATTGGAATTTCACTAGTCCGGACGCTGATATAAGACTGGGAGGGATTACCTTCCAATATGTAGATGCACGGTAGCTTCCGACACTTGAGTTCTCTCCAGGTACCGGGACTTGCAGACGTTGGCATTCACAATCTGATGCCGAATTGGGTACCTTGAGGTAACCAAGCATAGTGTGCAGACTGCTTTTTCAGCAGGACAGTACTCCAGGAAGATCAAGGATATGGGAAAAGAAATGATTTATCAAAGATGCTCGGTATTGACATGTCTCTGAACTTGCCCGGCCAGCTCGGCAGGCAATGTGTTCGAAGCTCGACCCCTATCTTGTCGGTTGTCTGCAGGGGTCCACAGTAGCGCCCGGCAGTGGTGGGTTCCGTGTCGTCTCATTTCTGGCCCGAGCGAAGGTCCCGGCGCCCGAGACGCCCGACCACCATCTACATATACGCGAGCCGGCAGGCGTTTCAAGCTTGGAGATGTAGGTTCAACAGCATTTCTTCGACCAAGAACCACTGTTGTATACTATCCGCTCTCTCAGCACAATGCCGAAACCAAAGGAGGAGAAAAAAGTCGAGTATGATTTTGGCGGGCCGTAAGAACACCTACACCACACTCACGGAGACTTGCCCTCTGCCCATATAGTCGCCAACTGACCCTGAACACAACAGAAATGCGGCCGCGGCTATTATCATCGGGCTGCCCCTCTTCATGAACGTTTTGTATCTCGCCTGCAACGACGTCAGTGGGTGTCCAGCGCCGGCTCTGCTTAGCCCGCGCTCGCTGACCTGGCCGGCCCTCAGAGCGCAGATGCCGTGGCCTGAGGAAGGCCTACGCGGATTCGCGAGCTGGTCGGCCACCGCCGCCGTGCTGGGCTACTACCTTGTCAGCCTCGTGCTGCACCGCGTCTTGCCGGCCGCAGAGGTCAGGGGCACCAAACTGCGCGAGTCGGGCAAGACACTGTTGTACAGATTCAATGGTAAGCACAGCTAAGCGCAGCGTGCTGCGGGCTCGTAGCTAACATCGACATCACAGCATTCTCGTCGACCGTCGTCCAGCTAGTTGCCTGCGCGGCTGGCACCTATCTCCATGGCGCCGACTTTGTCGTGTGGCGATACATTACCGACAACTACCTGCAGCTGCTGACTGCGCACCTGCTGCTCTCCTTCATCATCGCCATCGCCGTGTACTGGGGCAGCTTCTCGGTCATCCCCGGCAACCCACAGCTGCGCGAACTCGCGCACGGCGGGCACACGGGCAGTGTCGTCTACGACTTCTTCATCGGGCGCGAGCTCAACCCCCGCTGGACCCTCCCGCTCGGCCTCGGCGAGGTAGACCTCAAGACGTGGCTCGGCATGCGGCCCGGCCTGACAGGGTGGGCGCTGCTCAACTGCGCCTTCATCGCGCAGCAGTACCGCAACTATGGCTACCTGTCCGACAGCATCCTCTGCGTCGCCCTCGCGCAGGGCTACTACGTCCTCGAGGGCCAGTGGGCCGAGGGCGGCATCCTGGGCATGATGGACTTTGCCTCCGACGGGCTCGGCTTCATGCTCGTCTTTGGCGACATGGTCTGGGTGCCCTTCCTGTACTCGACGCAGTGCCGCTACCTCGCCATGTTCCCCGTACACATGGGCCCACTGGGCGTAGCGGGCGTGCTGCTGACGTTTGGCGTGGGCGTGTACATTTTCCGCGCGAGCAACGCGCAAAAGATTGCGTTCCGCAAGGACCCCGACGCGCCGCGGTTCAAGGGCGCGACCTTTATCCAGACCAAGCGCGGCACGAAGCTGCTTACGAGCGGCTGGTGGGGCATGGCCAGGCACATCAACTACTTTGGCGACTGGCTACAGTCGCTGCCCTTCTCGCTGCCCACGGGGCTGGCTGGGTTCGTGGTCCTGCCGGCGGGGAGTGTAGCAGCGGCCGAGGCGGCGGCAGGCGGCGCAGCAAAGATGATGCTGGACGGGCGCGTGCTGGTCGCTGGCGATGCGGCGGGCTGGGGCATGCTCGTGATGTGGTTCTACTCGGCTTGGTTCGCGTGGCTGCTCATCCACCGCGAGAGAAGGGACGACAGGGCGTGTGCCGAGAAGTACGGGGACGACTGGGTCGCGTACAAGAAGGAGGTCCCGTGGAGGATCTTGCCGGGGGTGTACTGAGTCTGAGTGGCAATGGTTTGGCTATGGCAAAAAGAAACAGGAAACTGAAATGGCCTTTGCCGAAGGATAAGAGAGTGGCTTAATCAGATAGTGTAGGTAGATGCATTCACTCAGCAGAGTGTTACCGATTATAGGCCCGCCCGTGTCTACGGCATGTTCTCCCAGGAGCAAAAGCTTATTACCATGGCAAGCATAAATCATTGCACTCTTCAAAACGGTCTATTTTGTGATGCTGTCGTAGTCAAACCCCTAGACGCTTTATACGAAGTCTATCGCATGTACTTCGCTAGGCTGTGTGTGACCGGCCGCTGACATTCGACTGGTATAGGTGTAGTGTAAGACAAACCTTGTGCCCCTTTCCCACGTTAAACGGACCACGTATCGACCTCCAAGATGCTGAACTCCCTACACATTAAACATTAAAGAGGGACCCTTCTCCCCCCCCCCTTTCCTTCCGCTGCCTTGTAAAACGAAAATCAACGCTGCAAGCCTCTGGACTCTGCGGTCAAAGATGTGCGGTGGCAATGGGACCCGGATATCTCGGATCACAGCGCCAGCGCAGGATTAGTCTGAAAGTCGTATCGTTTCGTATCACAGAAGCATTGCACTCACTTGAGAGACGATCAGTGCGACAGGTAGGGTTGCCTTTGGTCGAGCGGAAGGGACCCGATGGGTAAGATGGCCATTGAGATGTGACTGATGTGCATACAGGCTGCCGTGCCGTGGGGTGTCTGCAGGATGATAACAGTTGAATGAAACGAACCCCGCACGTCGGGGGCGACTCGGCTGCGGTGGGATGTCACATTGCATGAGTGTGCTTGATAGTAGATGGCAGCCTTCTCTTTCAAGTCCTGTCGCCCGTATTCCGGCTCGTGTATAAAATCCCCCGTTTGCAAACAGGCTGCGCATCAGAGACTGAAATTGGGTCTACCCTTCTCCATCGATACTGTAATTAGCATGGAGTCTTATTTCTTCCTCGAGCACGGCCCGCGTTGGCTCGTCGTCGCGATCGTGTTGGCCGCGTCGCTTCGCTTGGTTCAGTTTCTTGGCTCTGCGATGCGACCCAAGCACTACCCTCCTGGGCCACCAACTCTTCCAGGGATCGGAAATATCCATCAGATCCCAACCAAACAACCCTTCCTCAAGTTTACAGAGTGGTCCAAGACTTATGGTGGGATCATCGGCCTAAAGGTCGGTCCGGACAATCTGGTCATCATTAGCGACCCGTTGTATGTGCATGAGCTTTTCACCAAGCGCGGGAACCGTTACTCCGGACGCAAAGGCAGCTACATTCCCAACCAGCATGTCATCAAGGAACACCAGAACATTCACATATTCTGCTTGCAGTGCGGTCCATATCTCCGCAAGTGGCGCAGCTTTGCCAAGGACCTCGTCAACGAGTCCGGCCAGAAGCAGACACAACCTATGCAGGAAGCAACTGCCTCTCAGCTCTGCTGCAGCCTTCTGCAGACAACACCCCTCGAAACACAGGCCCACCTCAAGCACTGGGCGCTCGGCACGCCTCTGCTGGCAATCACAGGCCAGCGTCTCGAGGATCGAGGGCAGGCATTTTCAGACCGGTTCTTCCAGGCCCAGGAACAGTGGTTGCAGCTTTTGGAGCCGGGAAACACACCGCCCGTCGACTTCATTGCACCGCTTCGCTGGGTGCCTGAGTGGTGCGCCAAGTGGAAGAGAAAGGCAAGATACATCCGATCATACATGACGGAGGAGTATTTCACATTCGTCAAAACTGCCAGAGACTTTCAGGAGTCGAGTGGCCACAAGAGACGTGGCCTGTTCCGCCCGCTGATGACAAAGATGCTGGACGAGGAATCCAAGGAGACGAATGATGCCATTCGCTTCCGCGACACGGATGTTGCCTTCTGCGGCGGAGGTCTCTTGGACGCAGCCGTCGACACCACACTGGCAACAATCAGCAGTTTCGTCATGTTCATGGCAACGCACCCAGAGGCGCAAGAGCGGGTATTTGCTGAGATTGACAAGCTCGAGTCACGAGACCTTCCACCGACAGGGAAGGACATCACAGACCTGCCCTACCTCAAGGCCTGTCTTCTCGAGGTAAGTATATATCTCTGCCTCGGAGTGAGCAGTAACAAAATGTGCACGAAAGCTGACGTGATTGCAAGACATACCGCCTCCGACCTCCCGCGCCGAGCGGCCTCCCACACGTTCTCGATCGGGACGACGTCTTTGCCGGCTACACGATCCCCAAGGGAACGACAGTGCTGGCAAACGTTTGGGGGATGCAGCACGATCCCGCCGTCTACCACAAACCGGAGGCTTTCATGCCCGAGCGCTTCCTCGACAATCCCCTGGGTGTCAAACCAGGCGTCAGCGCCGAGGGCCGCAAGGCGACGTACACCTTTGGCGCGGGCCGTCGCATCTGCCCAGGCGAGAAGTTCGCCGACGCCTCGACGCTCGTCACAGTGGCCAAGATGCTCTGGGCTTTTGAAATCAGGCCCACGGACCAGATCGACCTCGGCGTCTCCACGGGGTTCCATGACGGGCTGGTGCTCGGCCCGAAACCTTTCAAGGTCGAGATGAAGCTGCGAGACGAGAAGAGGAGAGAGGGTGTGTTGCTCGACTACGAGATGTCACGCGAGGCACTAGCAGAGATCGGAGTCTAAAAAGTATGCGGTGGTGCCTTAATTAGGTCCACGATTGGTTCGCTGCTAAAAAGACAAGCCCATTTGGGCGCAATAACAATGAAAAACTTTTCCCGTTTCTTGTTCATGCCGAAGCCTCACATTCCAACAACTCCGCGAGAGAAAATTGTAGGACTGCATGGTGACCGCAACCACGAGCTTTGTGGCTCGGCTACCCGCTTGCGCCCACCACCACCTCAGCCTTGCTGGATTCGCAGGTGCTGCCTCGCTTCCATCAGAGCCTTTCCAAGTCTATTCTCGCCCCATCTTTGCCTATTCTGTGGGAGCATCGCGTTCCTCACAATAAACCCAATGCCCCACACCCTGTCTTCTGATGCTGCCTCGACGAGCAGCCGTTCTCCCGTGTCCAAGAGCAGGCTCTTGAGATTGGCATTCTGCCCAAACTTGGCAATGTTGCCCGCCACGACGACCTGGCTCTTGATATCATCCCAGATCTCAGCTACGAACCCCTTTGCTTTGCTCGCCAGACGCTTCTGCTCTTTTGGGTCTCTTGTCGCGAGGATGAGCTTCTGTGTTGCCATGTCGTGAAAGAGACCAGCCTTGCAGTACATCATGAACTGCTCGGCGCAGTTGAAGTAGATGGGCGTCCACGGGTCCTCGGGGTCGATCTCGTGCCCGACCAGTCTCGACATTTCTTCTTTGCTCACTGTGAACGTGGCGAGATACCATTGACAGAAGACGCCATATTCTTCGTCGGCCTTGAAGAAGAACACGGGGTCGCTAGTGGCGGTTGTCTTGGAGCTTTGCTGTGTTCTCGTCCTTGGGGGGGACTTTGACTTGACCGCTTGCATCGTGGATTTCGGGGTGGGATGCGTGGTATGGGATTAGGTGGCTGGTCTTGTGATTATTCTTCCGTCGAAGCCGATGCGAGAGCTTTTGAACGTGTGCACAACATTATCCCACGCTGAGTACTATTGTCGGTGTGTTCTTATATTAATGAAGTCAGTCCGGTAGGTTGCTAAAAGGGCAGCTTTCTCCGAAACCACAAGATCACTGTATCAAAAGTTCATGCAGAAAAGCAAAGCCAAAAAGGGCATACATACGGTACGCTAACCATTGACTTTTTGCGCTAGCGTACGGAACAACGATAGTCACAGTGGTGAGGATGACATAGGGGTGAAGTCGGAAAACGTTAAGTCGGCAAAATAAAAGACACACGACACTAGGGTGGTTGCTGGTCGTCACAGACCCAACTGCTGATCTGGCTATATAGAGCTTACTTGCAAAGGCACAGAAAAGATCCTCAATTTTCTTGATTATGTGGTCATGTGCGCCCTACGTGGCACCTGTTTGTTATATGTACTTCATAGCAACCCAAATATCTTGCTGCATCGCAATGGACGTGCCTCATTTCTTTTCGTAACATCCTCATGATCAGACATAACTCTGTTATATACCACCTAATCATACCCTCCTCTCTCATATATACATGAACTTGCAGTCAATAGCGTTAACTGCACTGCGAGTAATACTCATTGGCAGCCTTGCAAGTACCCTGGGTGCAGCACTTGGGCCCATTGAACCCTATCCCGCCGCACTGTCCGTAGAGAGCAGCACATGCGCCTGTTGGCGCCGGCGCGTTTGTGGTGGTGGTGGGAGGGATGGTGGTAGGGCTCGAGCCACCGCCGCCCCTGACGTCCCTGACGAACTGGATGAGTTTGGGACCGACCTGGTTCGCGATGAACTGGTCGCCCTGGGCATTGGGGTGGACGCCATCGTCGAGCATGGCGTTGGTGAAGCCGTTGGCGCGGGAGCAGTCGGCGACGACGATGGGTGACTGCGAGGTCGAGTACTGCCGAGCCCAGCCGGGGATGGCCGTGTTGACGGCCTCGATGGTGGCGTCGGACCAGCTCGTGGGAATGAGCTTGTCAATCTGCGAGGTATCAAGTGGTCAGCTCTGTCCTCACATGACTGCGGCACCGCTGAGTGCTTACAATGATCTTGGCCCTGGGGTTGGCACTGCGAATGGCGTTCAGAATCATCGTGTACGAAGATAGAATGCTGTTGACATCACGCTTGCCAATGTTGACGTCGTTGGTGCCGAGCATGAACTGGACAATATCGGGCTTTGTGCTCTGGACCCAGCCTGCAATGTTGTTCCGCGCAATGTCGTACGCCTGCCAGCCCGAGTGGCCCTCATGGTTGGAGTCGAAGCCCGAGGGACGGGAGCACTTGGACTGCAGGTTGCTCATGGAGCCGACTAGGTCGACGTTACCCGCGAGGCCGGCCGAGTTCAGCTGGTTCCAGACCAAGGGGCGCCAGCAAGTGATCTCGGTGATGGAGTCGCCGAGGAGCACTTTTCTTATGGTCAGATTCCTCAAGATCAAAGGATTGACTTGCCAGGATGCCCCTCGAAGGGCTATCCTGTCCTCTTGCTCGGAGCGGAGAATATGTTTACTTACTGACTTTCACCTTCTGGGAAGCGGCCGTGGCCGCAAGAGCAGCCGTCACGGCAAGGAGGGAGAACTTCATGGCTGTAAAATGGCGTAGCTTAGGTGTGCAAAAGGATAGGCTCGATGGAAGACCTTCAGATCTCTTGAAACAGACTGTAGCAAGCCGGATCATGGCATTATATGGTTCATTTCCCCACAAACTATAAGATGGGCCGGGGGACCAAGGCGGGCTGCCAGACTCCGAGGACTCCCAGTTAGGCAAGTCGCGAGGTTATGCGCGCCACTCCGATTGGTGGAGACGTTCGTCCTCGCTTGGGGAGCCTAGTATACGCGACACGGCACCCTCTCGGACGAAGGGACATTGCATCAACGGGTAAATCGCATGAGTCGAGACAGCTCAATAGTATGTACCCTGATGTAGCGATCGCCTAGCTGGACGTGTGCACATAACCGGGTCGGGACGCGTTGTAGCATCCTTTCGCAGCGGGAGTGCTGTTTAGCATGATTGTCACTTTTCTCTTGTAGCACAATATTGGTGTGCACAGAAAATGGTGGCGCAAAGCAATAGTCTGGGCAGGAAGATATATTGCTGCCATTCCGCCAACAGTATTGCACTAGACAATGTTTAGGCATGCGACGGCGAATCGGCGACGGGGTTTCTGCGTCGACGCTATACTGAGCTTACAACCATACCCATGCAACGAGGGGCGTCTTGAGTCGAAAGTTCGTATGCAGTGTAACTAGCTGATGTGGTGAAAGAGATTGTTTGCGGTAATCCCGCTGTCGCAGACCGAAATGCTTTGCATAGAATGTCATTTGGACAGATCTACCTAAATAAAATTTCTTGGCAATGTAGCAACTGCTGTCTGTTCTACTGGTCAGCGTGAAGCGCAATGGAAACCCGATTACACTTTGGCTGACGCCATGCTATCAAAATTCAGCGCTCTAACGCGTTTGAGGATAATTATAACAGTAGTTTAAGATAACGTAATCCACGGGTAGGTGAGACACACGGGTAAGTGAGACACTTCCTTATCGCCGTGATAAGCCTGCTTTTTAAGACCCTTATAACTCTCTTAATTTAAAAGCTATTAACTTCGAAACTTCTTTATTATTAAACGATAAGGATAATAATACTAAACTAGCTTAGAATCTATAATTATAATACTTACTTATAGCTAGGTAGGAAAAGTAGAGACTATAGCTCTCTAGGTTACTAGTTTCGTAGTAAAGGAGCTACTTAGTTACTTAAATAGTATAGTACTCTAGTATATAGTAAACTATTCTTATCGTTTAATAGTAAAGAAGTTTCGAAGTTAATAGCTTTTAAATTAAGAGAGTTATAAGGGTATGAAAAAGTAGGCTTATCGCGGCGATAAGGAAGTGTCTCACTTACCCGTGTGTCTCACCTACCCGTGGATTACGTTAGTCATTGGCTATGTCAAGAGCTCGGAGAGTGCCTTGTCGCCCAGCGCAGCCACGCTGACATATTATGCTGTGATAAACTGAAGAAAATAACACACAAAGAGCGCAATGGTGTCCACGGAGCCTGAAGCACGCCTGAAATTGATGGAGAGCTGCCGAGACGCTTGCGATTATTGCCCAGTCCTGAGATTCCCGCCCTGCAATCCAGTGGGATTTTCCACGTACACCTGTGGGGATGTGAAGATCGGGTACCCACTGCTTTGTCTCCAACGTGGCCAGCTTGAATCGCTCAGATAAGTGTAGATACCCCGCAAAACAAACAATACCAAAAATGCTTGCGAAGACCACCACATAGGCATGGGATGAGTTGCAAAAAAGCATTATCACCTTCTAATGCAATGTGCGTGAAATTTGTATCGGCTGGGTGGGCAACTCAACTGAAGAAAGGCACCTAAATTGCTGACAGCTGACCCCCTGCTTGATGTGGCTGGCTGAGCTCGGCGCCTCTGGACGGGTCCGGCCCGTGTAGTTAGGTTCTTTGTTTCAGATCCTAGCCAATACTATCCTCGATTGAGACACGCCCACGTGAGAGACTGCAGTCTTTAGCTTACAGCTTGCACGCCGTTGTGTGCGCGCAACAGATTTCGCGGCTAGGCTGGCCGGCGTCTGGTGTTTCTGCCTCCAACTGCGTGCGTCAGAGCTGAAATGCCAGCCAGCCATGTTCTAAACGTTGCTTGCGGTTCTAGCCGAATCCGTCGAAGTGTCTTGGTGTCTTCAGGCTGATGTCTGCATCACTGTGTTGCTGGTGAACGAAGCATGTGGGCTGGATACGCATCGTCAGAGTATAAAAATCTGAGAATAGCCAGTGTGTCCAACTATCTCAAGATTCAGCACCATTACCACATCACCCTTCTTCACTCTCTCAATATCATTTTGATCAACATGGACTTTTTGGCCCCCCAGCGCTCCACCATGGGCATGGACCTGCGCGCCGCATACGCGCAGTCGCTCGTGACCGAGCATCTGCTCAAAAAGTACCAGGTCGAGCACGAGGACGCGAAGTCTTTGCCGGTCGTAAATCACGTCATCGGCCATCCAAAGACTTCGGGACACGGCCTCGCAGGCTTAAAGGGCGACAACACAGAGAAGATTTGCATCATCGGCGCCGGGGCCGCTGGCCTCGCGACGGCGATGAGCCTGCACAAATGCGAATTCTACAACATTGACATCCTCGAGGCATCAGACCAGCCTGGTGGCCGCCTGTACACGTACGAGTTCCCGGACCGCGGAGATGGCTGTAGGAACAACTTCTGCGACATCGGGGCGATGAGGATCCCGCATATTCCCAGAATGGATGCGTGAGTGTCCTTCATCACTGGTCATGTAAAGATCCTGTGCTGACTCACCGTTCGACCGCAGCACGTTGAAACTCATCGACGACTTGAAAGTGCCAAAACAGGAGTACTACTACAACCTCAAGGATCATGACTCCGCTGAGACCGAGAAGATCGTGCCCAGCATGTGGTGGTTCCGCCCGGGCCATCCGAAGTAAGACCCTACCTGGCCGCGATTGTGATTTACTCCTTGATTGTCTAATCCGTGGAAACCGTTGTTAGATCCCCCGAATTCGAAGCGACGATGAACACGCTTCTTTTTGACTGCAAGTTCTTGATCAAGGACCCGGACGGCGGAAATAAGCATCACCCCGGCGACTTCAACATAGCCTACGAGGATTTCATGAAGCAGGGACTTGACACTCTATCAACTAGGTCCTACCTGCTCGGTCAAGGGTGAGTCTACCTAATCCACAGCGAGCCTATCCACGAATCACAAAAACTGACAGCACCTGGTGCGTCTCAAGGTACTCGTATGAAGAAACTCTGCATGCAGAGCTCGCAGCCACGTAAGTGCACCCCAATCGCAGGACTTAGACATGACTTCTAAAAACATTTTGTCGTTACAGAGGTCGCAACGGTTCGTTTGACCAGGCGCTGCTCGAGACTGTCTGCGACTACCTCGACTTCCAGGAGGCCTCAAGTGGCAAGTGGTCTCGAATTAAGGGTGGCATGAAGACCCTCGTCGAGGCCTTGGTCAAAAAGGTTGGAGAGCAGCCAAAGACAACCATCAAGTACAGCACCCCCGTCATTGCTCTCAAAAACGATGAGAAAACCGAGAAGATCCTCGTCACTACACAGAACGGGGGGCCGCCACAGGAGTACGACGCCGTCTTCTGCACGACGTCCATGCCCTGCATCGAGCGTATGGACATCTCGGAACTCGGCCTCCCCGACAAGATTCTGACCGGAATCCGCAGTCTACACTACGACAACTCGGCCAAGGTCGCCATCAAGTTTTCCAGAGCCTGGTGGCTGCCCCTGCTCAAGGTCCCCGGCGGCGTTTCCGCGACCGACCTGCCCATAAGCAACATAGTCTACCCGTCCTTTGACATTGCCGAAGGCGAGCCCGCCGTGCTTCTGGCCTCGTACTCGTGGTCGCAGGACGCGATCCGTATGGGCGCGCTCTTCGACAACCCGGCGCCCGGCGGCCGCCGCGGCACCAAGAGCGAGAGCGACAAGCCCGACGTCGACGCCCCCGTCGTCGTGCAGGTGCTCAAGAACCTCGCGCAGGCCTGGTCCAAGGCGGACACCGAGCACCGGCCTTCCTACGAGCAGCTGCGCAAAATGTACGTCGACCACCATGCCTTCTCGTGGGACCACGACCCGTACACAGGCGGCGCCTTTGCGTTCTTCGGACCGGGCCAGTTCCGCGACTTCTACGCCAGCTTCCAGGACCTGCAGTGCCAGGGCAAGTTTATGATCTGCGGCGAGGCCGTCAGCGTCGAGCACGCGTGGATCTCGGGCGCGCTCAACAGCGCGTACAACAGCGTCATCAAGTGGACGCGCCAGAAGGACATTGTGACCAGCGGCGAATGCGATGACGGTGGCGGCACCTGCCAGTACGTGCTCAAGGCGTCGGCCCTGGGCGGCGGCGAGGGCGAGCATCCGCCAGAGCTCAGCGATAACATCTTGTTCTACACCGTCAACCTGCGGGACGTGGTTGTCGAGCACGATGAGGCCAAGACCCTGGCTTCTGCTGCGTAGTTAATAGTGTGAAGCTGGCATCCAGCTATTTAGACACTAAACACACTGAGAAAGTGATAATGGTCATCATTCGGAATAGGAGATGTTGGCGCGGAAGACTTCAGTGAGACAATTTCACGAGAAATACGGAAACTGATTAACGCTATACGCGTTTGATTTGATTGAATATAAAATGAGAATAGTGATCAAATGCTCTTTGCAAGATCTTTTTCATCCGTCTTTCTAAGGCACACTTAGTCTTGATGGGTTTGCGATAGCTTTGTAGTTTTCAGTCGTCTAGTTTTTGCTAGTCTATGCAGATGAAAATCTTTGTGTAGGCATCAATGTACAAAGCGCCTGGGGAAGCCCATCTTTTACATGTGCTCAGGCTTCTCCTGCACAAGCAGGGATCATCGTCGAGTGCCGAGGTCCACGACAATGACTCGCATACTCGCCCTCGGTTACTAATCATATCTGGCGAGATTCCCGTGTGCGAGTCCGAAGCTTGCGGGCAGACCATTGACCCGTGGCCGGAAGCGTAATTACACCTATGTACTAGCCTTGGATGTGCTTATGAACTAGTAGCGCTACTCGGTCGTACTCAACACGCCGTCTCCAAGGCGGCTGGCTGCAGTCTCTGGTCTGAGAGGCCCCCTGCTCTCCAGCGGCACGCCCCGGCGCCACTGCAGACAGGGTACGAGATAATGAGAGTTTCTATCTGTATATCGTCTCGTCGGCCGGCCACAGCCTCGCGCCGCCAGGGGGAATCGCCTTTGACACGCTCAAGACGACGGGCGCCACCATCGGCACGGGCGCCCGCTACGGCCAGAGCAAGCTCGCCAACGCGCTCTACGCAAAGGCCCTCGCCCGCCACTACCCGCAGCTCACGGCCGTGTCGCTGCACCCGGGCGTCGTCAAGACCAACCTCGCCGCCACGTTCAAGGCCAGCGGCGTGCTCGCGACCGCCCTTGTCAGCGCCATCTCGGCGGTCGTCGGCATGGACGTCGCCGCCGGCACGCTCAACCAGCTCTGGGCGTCGACGGCAAAGGACGTCGTCTCCGGCACGTACTATGACCCCATCGGCGTCACGGGCCGCGGCAAGCCCCCGATCGACGATGAGGCGCTCGCCGAGAGGCTGTGGGAGTGGACCGAGAAGGAGCTCGAGGGCCAGACGGTTGAATGAGAGAGGCTGGAATGCGCGCGGCTGTGTTTTCCAGTTGTTGGACCAACGAGCGGGCTTACTCACGAAATAATATCCTGTCACATGCTTTTCTATATCTATGTTTGTAATATGCGTTTGGTGTTTTGGATTCTGCCATCCCAGACAGCTCAAGATACTCATCTATCTCGGACGTCCACCCCTCCCTCTCAGACACCAGTCCACGTGAACCCCTTGTCCACGGTAAAGTCGATGCTGTGCGTAATGTCGACGCTCGACAGCCCGACGAGCACCTTGTACAGCCCCGGCCGCGCCTCCCAGCACATGCGCACCGCGTCGTAGCAGCTCACGCAGTCGCGGTCCAGCGTCACGACGACTTCCTTGGTCTCGCCGGCCTCGAGCGCGACCTTTGCGAAAGCCCGCAGCTCCTTGGGTGGCCTGGCATGGCCGCTGCCACCGCCGCCGCCGCCATTGTTGTTGTTATTGCAGTCGGCAACGTAGAACTGCACGGCAACTTTGCCCGCGCGCCCGCCCGTGTTCTGCACCCGCGCCGTGACCGTAATGTCCATGTTGGCGTCGCCCGCGGCGAACAGGACGCGCTGCTGCGTGATGCCCGCGTCCAGCACGGCAAACGTCGTGTACGACAGGCCGTAGCCGAACGGGTACAGCGGCTTGGCGATGACGTCCTCGCGGTCGTAGTAGCGATATCCGACGTTCAGCGCTTCCTCGTAGCGCAGCGTATTGTTCCGCGAGGGGAAGTTGCCGTGCGCCGGATTATCCTCGACCCGCCGGGGCCACGACAGCGGCAGCCGGCCGCCCGGGTTGACATGTCCCGAGAGCACGGCGGCTACCGAGTCTCCCATCTCCTGGCCCGGGAACCAGGCCTGCACAATGGCCGGGCTGCGGTCCGCAAACTGCGTCATCCCGACGGGCGCGCCGGAGAAGTTGACCACGGCCGTCCTGCCCGGGTTCGCCGCCAGCACGGCGTCGACCATGTCGTACTCTGCCGCCGTCAGGTCCATGTCGGTCCGGTCGAACCCCTCAGACTCGATCTCGTTGATCGTGCCGGTGCACACGACGGCGTAGTCGCACGCGGCCGCGGCCTCGGACGCCTCGCGCAGCCGCGCCGGCATGTCGACGTGCTCGCAGAACCGCACGGCGCTGCCCTGGAACATCTTGCCGTTGAGCGGCGGCGCGTCGAGGATGGCCCGGTCCGCGGCCCACGAGTCCATGCGCACCGAGTAGCGTCTGCCCTGCGTCATCGCGTGCGTGAAGCGGCGCTCGAGCTGGCGCTTGTAAAAGTAAAACGACTCGGGCCGCAGGTTGGTCTCCTGCGGGCGCTCAAAGACCTTGACGCCGTCAATGTAGACAACTGCCCGACCTGTGCTGATGGCGGACAAGAGGTGCTCGCCCGAGGAGGGGGCGACAAGGTCAAAGGTGATGCGCGTGCAGTAGTCCTTGTCGAGGTGGTCGGGCCAACGCTCCTTGATCATGTACTCGGCCTGCGGCCGCATCTCCTCGAACGCGAGGTTGTCACCGATCGTCGGTCCGTTGAACCACTCGATCTTAACGGGTGCTGGAGTGTGCTCGGTGTTGCCAACCTCGAACACCGCGGACGGGTTGGCATGGGGAACTGCGTAAAGTTAGCACTGCGTCGACTGTATTGGGTGGGAATATTCCACCTTTCGGGCGACTCACCTGCTCCGAACACGGGAACTCCCGCGGCTACTTTGACCTTATACCCGAGCTTCTGCAGCCCGTCTACCAGCGTGATGGCGTGCGGCGCATCGACCCGAGCGCTCCCTCCACCGCCGAGCACGACCGACGTCGCGTGCTGGCCTATTATGGCGATGGTAGCAGTCTTGGGGATCGGTAGGATGCCGCCCTCATTCCTGAGCAGTGTGATGCCGTCCGCACCTGCGTCGCGGATCAGCGCGTTGGTCGCGGAATCGTCGACGCACCGCTCCGGCGGCTCCTCCGGGTTGTCCCAGCGCCCGAGACGTCTGGCGAGTTCCAGGACGCGTCGGGCGCTCGTGTTGATCGTCCCCTCCGAGACAGCGCCCTTC
The DNA here is from genome assembly GCA_026745475.1 of Microdochium nivale. Classification (NCBI taxonomy): domain Eukaryota; kingdom Fungi; phylum Ascomycota; class Sordariomycetes; order Xylariales; family Microdochiaceae; genus Microdochium; species Microdochium nivale. The sequence goes on from JANTFD010000010.1 coordinate 1,082,606, forward strand.
TGGATCTGCTCCTTGACTTCATCCACCGCTCTCCATTTCGTCGGGCCGGGCATCTCGAGGTCCTGCCCGGCCTCGAGGCCGAGGGCGGTCGAGTACGTGCCCATCCAGTCCGACATGACGAGGCCTCCAAAGCCCCATTCCTTACGCAGCACGTCGTCGATCAGTCGTTTTGAGTCAGAGACGTACTCCTGGTTGACCTTGTTATAGCTAAAGTTGGAGGTAATTATCGTGCGTTAGCCGGGCGACTTAAGGGCACTACGGAGCAGACACGCACCTAGTCATGAAGCACCAAGGGTCAGAATGCTTCATCACGAGCTGGAACGGCCGCAGGTAAATCTCGCGCAGCGTCTGCTCGTCGACCTCGACCGACGTCGTCGTCCGTTCGTCTTCGGCCTCGTTAGCGACAAAGTGCTTGGGCGTCGCCGCGATGCCCTCCGCCTGGCAGCCCGTGACGTAGGCGGCCGCCAGCAGGCCCAGGACGAGCGGGTCTTCCGAGTACGTCTCGTAGTTGCGGCCGCCCAGCGGGTGCCGGATGACGTTGAGCGTGGGCGCGAGCAGCACGTTGGCCGACTTGGACTTGGCCTCGCGGGCCACGGCCCCGCCGATCCTGCGCGCGAGGTCGACGTCAAACGTCGCGCCCACGTTCGTGCCGTTTGGGAAGCACGCGGCCTTGATGCCGCTCACGTAGCTCTCGCCGCGGGCGCCATTGGGACCGTCAGTGGTCTGCGGCTTGTCAGTAGTTGCTGCTAGCCTGTTGTGTCGTTGGACAGGCTCACCTTGATATGTGGCACAAAAAGGCCGTCTCTCTTGATAACGGGGGTCCTCCACCAATCGACAGCTGCGAGGAGCGAGATCTTCTCCTCGAGGGTCAGCTGCGAGAGGATGTGTTCCGTGTCTACGTTGCTCGAGTCCATGGTGAGTGACATTGGGGCGTTGCGTTGCGGCTGAAAGAGCAAACATGAAGGCCTCGGACCAACAAGCCCACGGCAAGGCTCGGCATGGCCATGTATTGTATATGATTTCGACTCGGGCCTTCGGACTTGCTATAACGAGCGATCGACAAGCTCAGCGCAGGCACGCCTCCGCATTGCCCACGCCAGATGCTGGGGTATCCTAGATGACGGGGTATTCGGGACTGCTCGGGTCTCTCCGAAGTCGCACGCGACTGCATTGCCTCGGGCGTTCGGATGTGTGATTTGTTGATCGGCTCAGACCTGCCCGAAGCCCCGGCGCGACGATGCTTTCATTGGCTACACATGAACATCTCCGAAGCCACCCCCCCTGATCTATCGGGAGGCTCGTCTTGAGGGGCTGAGCTTGGCACCGAGCCCTCCCGGCGTATAGTACTTCTTATTGGCTGGCACTTGGACTCTCGGCGCTCCGCCGGCCGTTTCTGCTACTGATTGGATCTCCTCCGAGCATCATGACTCAAGGGCTGGCAGTCAACTCCATGGAGCCTCAACCATGTCTTCTCTCCGACTTTGCTGCGGGCATGATTCAATTCCTGGGGTTGTAGTGCAAATCTACCCCAGACTCCACACACCTTGCTGCCGAGCGTCCGACATCCGCCAACGACGGCAAGTTGTGCGATCCGACAGGCTGGATCACGCGATGCGTCACCGCCTATAAAGACCCTTTGACATCCTACCCCTCGTCAATGGTCCCATCACTTCCTACGCGCACGCAGTCTCCTTACTCGCGTTCCTTGCTGAAAGCCCCTCCATCTCCCAGCCTGAGCTTGATACTTGCTTCACGCCACGATGGTTTCCAGGCCCAACTCCGCCAAGGAGGCCGCCGCCTGGGCTGCGAACGCCGAGGACCCTCACAATGACGCAGGGGCGCTGGAGGAGACCGATACCGTTCTCCAGCGCCTCTCCAACGAGGCTCCTCCGTTTTACAAGTCCCGCAACCTCATCATGCTGTACGCGCTACTCATCCCAGGCGGGCTCATGCCGGCCATCACACTCGGCTTCGACGGCGCCATGATGAACGGCCTCCAGGCCGTCCCAACGTGGGACAGCTGTAAGTCGCAACAAACCCAGTCCTATAAGTGCCTGTGCTGACATGCGACCCTCTCCCGCGCAGACTTCAACCAGCCTCGTGGTGCCATCCTTGGCCTTTTGAGCGCCATCCTGCCACTGGGTTGCATATTTGCCACTCCCTTTATTAGCGTCGTGGGCGACCGCTTCGGAAGACGGGTGGGCATCTTCACAGGAGCGGCTATCATGCTTGTCGGTGGCATCATTCAGGGAGCTTCCGTCAACCGTAAGTCACTGGCCCACCACAACATCTGCGAACAGTCACTAATCTTGATACTCAACACACAGTTGGCATGTTCCTCGCCTCTCGGTTCATCCTCGGCTTCGGCCTCGTCTTCTCCAACACTTACGCACCCATGATCATTGGCGAGCTCGCACACCCCAAAGACCGCACCGTCGCGACGTCCCTGTACCAGACGTCGTGGTATATTGGCGCCGCCTTGGCCGCCTGGACGACCTTTGGCACCTTTCGCATCGAGAGTGACTGGGCCTGGCGCATTCCATCGTACCTGCAGGCTCTCCCCGCGTCCATCCAGATTGTCTTCATCTTCTTCCTCCCTGAGTCCCCGCGGTGGCTCATCGCCAACGGCCGCCCGGAGCAGGCCCGGGCTTTTCTTGTCAAGTACCACGCCAACGGCGACGAGCAGTCCCCGCTAGCGAACCTCGAGTACAAGGAGATGCGGGCCGTCATCGAGGCCGAGATGGCCAGCGAGATTGGCTGGGCGACGCTCGTAAAGACGCCCGGCAACCGCCGCCGCATGCTCATCATCATGATGCTCGGCGCCTTCTCGCAGCTCTCGGGCAACGGCCTCGTGTCATACTACCTCGTGCGCGTGCTCACCACCGTCGGCGTGACCGACCCCAAGACGCAGAACATCATCAACGGCTGCCTCATGATCTTCAACTGGGTCTGCTCCGTGGCCTCGGCCTTTGCCACGAACCACTTCAAGCGGCGCACCCAGTTCCTCGTCAGCGTGGTCGGCATGTTTGCCGTCTTCGCCGCCCAGACGCTGTGCGCGGGCCTGTTCAACGAGCAGGGCAACCGCGCCGCGGGGCTCGCCGTCGTCGCCATGCTCTTCCTCTTCTACGTATTTTACAACTTCGCCTTCAACGCCCTGCTGTACTCGTACCCGGTCGAGATCCTGCCCTACTCGATCCGCGCAAAGGGCTTCTCCGTGCTCATGTTCTTCGGCAAAGGCTTCACCTTCATCAACGCCTTTGTCAACCCCATCGGTCTCCAAGGCCTCGGGTGGCGGTACTATGCCGTGTACGTGACCTGGCTGGGCATCGAGACGCTGTGCATCTGGAAGTTCTTTGTCGAGACAAAGGGTCCCAGTCTCGAGGCTATTGCCGCGCGCTTCGATGGTGACAGGATGGCGGTCGATGCTGGGCTGCTGGACAAGGAGGAAAAGCTGGAGAAGAAGCACAGCCCGTAGGGAGGATCGCAGGGAAGTTTTTCCAGGACACTTAAAGCTCGAGGTCGCCCCATTTGTAAGAATCCGAGGCCGTCACGCATCGACCTCGATGCTCGAATCAAATCGACAGGGCAGCCGAGCTTTCCTCCCTTCTGGGAGTTTCGAGTGTCGAGAGTTCAGGACGTAATGAGACATGAATTATGCACTGGTTTTATTGTCGTGAATGGCACAATGCAATCGTACTCAAGATTGCAATACGAAAAAAGACATACGGGGCTAACGTCCAGGACTCGGAATGATTTCCGCACCGGACATATTCCATTAGTCTAGCTTACCGTTGGTCACGTGAGTTGTAATAGATGATATTTTCACAAAATCTCATTCTGCAGCATTTCTATCAGTCAATGCATCGAGTCTCTAGGGGGCTTGGTCGGGAGGTCCAGCTCGCTCCAGCTGAACTGGCGCATATGGGAAACAAAGTCGATTGGAATTTATGGGTACAGTTAGCGTAGCCGCAAGCACACTATTCGTATAATGCTGGACAGCTGAAGAGGCCGAAGTCGCTAGCGCTTTCGCTATCCTCCTTGCTTCCCCCACATCAACAACGCTTGCCTCCCAGCCTCGCGAGACGCCTCGCGAGATGGCGCCGAATGCGTGCAGTCATTGCAGGTATATTAACAGATTCATAACGAGCCTATCTGATACATTCTCACCCGTTGCTACCAGGTCAAAGAAGCTGAAATGTGTGACACAAGCCGATCAAATAGCTTGCGTCCGCTGCTCGACGCGCGACCTGGCCTGCTCCTATGAGCCGGCAGCAATACGGCAGCGCCTGCAGCCAGACTCCCTAGCCGCCTCGAATATGGCCAACCTCCCGATTCCAAGCCATCCACTCGCCGAGTATCCTTCAGTGTACCGCCTGCGTGAGGGCTACGTGGGCCTGGATATCAGTCGTGGTCGACCTCAGGAGGTTCTCCGAGAGGGCCAGCTGACGCAGTCTATCGTGCAGCTCTACTTCATCAACTATGGCGACATCCACTTCATGCTGGACGAGGAGACGCTACTGCGGCAGCTGGGGATCGGCGAGGTACCCAAGGTGCTGATCTACTCGATCATGGCGCTGGCCATCAGGTATTTCGTGCTCGGTTTTTGTCGCGTTGACATGCTAGCCACGGTGACCCAGACTGATCGCGGCTCAGGTTCTCCCACGCACCGTTCGACGATGAGGGTTCCGCAGCCAACAGGGGAGAGCCCATGTTTGACCACGCGCGGCACCTCTTGCAGCAGGACTTTGACAGGATGAGCATCACCAACGTCCAGGTGTACATTCTGCTGAGCACGTACAAGCTCGCGTATGGCGGTGCCGCTCAGGCACACACGTTTCTCAGTACGTTGCCCTTATATCTCCATTTCCCGTGGCCCTCAATGAATTTTCAGTTGATACGTTCTTCCCGAATATGGCAGGCATCGCGGCAAACATGATCCAGCTGCTCCGAATCATGGAGTTTGACGCAGAGATCGATCCTCTCCGCGTCGAGCTCGACCGCCGCCTCGTCGCCACGATGATGACCATGGACCAGCTCGTCTCCGGCTCGCTGAGGCTCCCGCTGCTCATCAGCCCGCAGTACGCGACGCCCACGGTCATCAGCGAGGACGAGTTCTGGGCCATCAAGCGGCGGAACACGACTAGCATGGGAGCTGCATCCAACCCAACGACGCAGCCCAACAGCATGCCGAACCACATCCTCCGGCTATCGAGACTAATGCACACGGCTTGCAAGGTATACTGGGGCGGCAGCAGCAGTGGTATCGACAATGTTTTCAGCTTCTCGGCGGCAGTCGATGAAGACCGCAGGTTGTTAAAAGAGAGCTGGAGTCGATCACTTCTCTATACCGAGGACAACCTTGCCCGGCACCGCGCCACCGATTCGATCCGTATATTCCTCTTCATGCACCTGCTGGACAACCACATTGGCCAGGTCGCACATTTTTGCGCCCTCCGCGATCACCGTCCTCGTCTGCACCTCTCGCCGGGCATTCCCACCTCCAACTCAGCCGAACTTCTACTAGCTGCCGCCGACGCCACAGGACAGCGGCAACGCGCTTGCCATCGGCACGCGCACGCCGTGGTCGGCATCGTTGAGTACGCGCTCGCGGCGGACCTCGACCTGCACAACTTCCAGGTCGGCCAGATGCTCGTCGTCGCCACGGTCGTGCTCACGCACGAGATCCTGACGTGCGCTGCGGGAGAGGTCTCATCTCCAGGGACGACGACGACAACAACAACAACAACAACAACAACGACGACGACGCCAGATCAAAGACTGCCAGGTGCCACGTCACTACTGGCTGCGAGGATCGCGGCGAGCGCTGAAATCCGTGCGGTCCGGGAGTGCATCGTGCGAAGTAGGCGGCACACGAGGATGTTTGACTGGGTGGTATGTGCGCTTCTCTTTCTTCAACACTAATCCAAAGCCATGATCATCTCGAGGGTTAACTCCCGCCATCCTTGCGATTAAGGTATTTTGCTAACAACGTCCAATACCGCCTGGTGTTGTTCTGCGGCATTATAGCTACAGCAGTTTGAAATGTTCTGCCAGCTCTGCTCGTCGTCGACCCTGGCCGGGGTGTGCGCTGCGTATGACAAGAACACGCAGCTCCTGAGAGAGGTCCTGCGCATCGGCAGCTTCTACGAGCGGAGGGATCCGCGGACCGGTGGTAAGTTTTTGGCTCTGGGGGGGTAATATCCCCGGGAGTGGTAGCCGTGGCCTGCGGCAGTTTCCTGTGGCTCGCTTGTGCTGATTGATACTCCAGGTCGGAGGGAAGGTATTGAGGCGCTGTTCTATCCGGACGGAAGCTCGCCATCTTGATATTGCTGTTCTGGTAATGCCACGATGCCTTTTATGAGCATGCGAACTCGATTGAGGCACCATGACACGTTTGGTAGAAAATCCTCTTAGACAATGTATCGAAATTCGTGCTTGTCAATTAAGGGATTAACTGATTATCGTATTCCGAAGACTACTATAACACTTAGGACTGTGTAAGTGCAAGTCTCTTATCGAAGGTGCCGCTAGCACCTAAAGGTCGAAGTGGGATCTGGGCCTTTGACGGCGTGCGCTCACATCGTTGCCGGCTAGAAACACTTATTGGTCGTATTGTCTGAAAATGGATTAAATGATCGTCGTAAGTAGGTTAAAATGATGTTGTCAAATGGGATGATTCTACACGTTAATAAAAAAATCGGAAAAGTGAAGTCGTCGTGGTGGGATTGTATGTCTAACTAATTGTCTAAACGTAGTGCCTACTTAAGTACGTGACGATGAACGGACATGGCCGTATCACGCTAGTCCCGATTGGACTTGACTGCCCTGCACTGTCACACAATAGGACTATTAGTTATATAGCCGAGAGAGCGTGGTCGTAACCTTTGCTAAGTCTTTTCTTACCCCCGCAGGCTAAAACCGGCGCAGCCGCGAAGACCGAGATTGGGGCTCTACTTTCACCGGGGTACGGTCAGGCTGCCCTGCATGTTGGGCAGCGCACACAGAGAACATTTGGTCTGGACTCAAGGTCACACATTCTCGCCACCGCACGCAAGTTCGTGTACTGTGTTTGAAGTCGCAACTAAAGGTTTACGCTCGGCAGCTCCATTGAAATGGCAGATACGGGTCCTAGCCAGCCTGGCCCCGAGGCGGACGGTCCTTCGGCCCTTGACATCGCCAGCTTGGCGGGCACTTGGGCCGCCGCCACCCTCGCTATCCTCGCCCTCGTTGGCATCGTCGGCCCATTGCTGGCCATCCGAGCCGCCCAGAGCAACAGGAACCGCGCCCTGAATGCAGTCCGCGATAAGGAGCACAAGTACATCACCACCGGCCTCCGGGTCGGAAGGCACGCCACCCTCTTCCGTCGCGTACTTGTTCCCGACCTGGCACCAACGTACGATACGAACCACGCAAATGTGCCCAACATCATCAAGGCTGCTAGCAACGACAAGCGCTTCAGATTCAGGTTCCCCAAGTTCACCAAGTGGAACACTGGGTGGGCCATGCTCGCGGCGGCGGCCGAGGCTTACTCTATGTACGAGAACCAGCCACTGGCCGAAAACCAGCCACTGGTCGGCGGCAGAGGAGGTGCCTGGGACGTCATCAACTCCACGTCCGCAATAGTGGTGAGCAAGTACTGGATATTGCTCTTTGGCCTCCTTGGTCGCTACAGTTCCTTCGCCTCTCAACGCCTGACCCTGGCTGCTGAGCGCCGGACCGCCCATCCGAGAGCCGCTCAAGCCCAGTATGGTGCGGCGTTATACTACGACGACGACAGCGATGACGACGACCGTTCAGAGACGAGCGTCCCCGTATCGTACAAGTCCGTAGAAAGCGGACGCCGCAATACCGAAGACTCCCCAAGCTCGTTTCCATCACGCTATCGACTGTCCCAGGGAAAGCATGGAGGCTGGGAGCTCATCAGCTCAAATCTGCCAGAAATTTCTGGCTTCACAGGGAGGTTCCGGTCTTTAGGGCGCCAGACAGGCAAGTGGACCGCCCAGACGGCTTTGGCGTTCGATGGCGGGTACGCCATGGACGTGATGGGCGAGGGCGAGGCGCTGCCACAAGATATGGTGATAGAGACTGAGCCGTTGCTGGTTCATTTCTGGCTCGCCAACGGGTTCATTCCCCACGGATTCACCGGAGCAAAGCACAACGTCCTGTCCGTCCTGGATCCAATCAACAACAGGTTAACAAATTTTTTGACTCCGAGCGGGAGTAATCGGCGCTTCCCCGCAGAAAAATACTGTGAACTGCAGCCGGTGGCATGCTTGTCGTCCGACATCATGAATAGTGCAACCGCGCTCAACCAGGCTAATCATATTGCGAAGATATGGAGACTGGTCCGCATTCAGGACCCCACCAGTGAGGATGAAGATGACTGGTACACGCTTCCCAATCCCCATTCGGAAGTCAGACTTCGCCGGAAGAACTTATTCGAGGTCGTACATGGGCTGCTCCTTCTAAAGTGGCATGATTTGGGCTATCTCAGGTGGAAGTCGGAGTGCAAGTACTGGAACAGCATCATGAAGAAATCTGCAGTGCTGCTGGACCAGGCACAAGTCAAGATTTTCGCTGATGGCGCTATCCGCTGTGTCGATATTTTCGACTGGAGTCCGGCCATGGGCTACCACCCGATGAAGGTGAAGGAACTGGTCCAATTTGAGCAGATGGTCCACTCCCTGATATCAGAGACCTTGAGACCAGCCAAAGCTGCTCTGGCGGCCCTGTTTATCACAGATCTGAAATTCGCACATGCCGTCTACACTCTTTTTGATCCGGCGACAGAAACAGATCAAGCTGTAGTGGCTCCAGCAGCCCCTGCGCCAGATGGTCAAAATACTTCTTCGGTACCGGCGCAAACTAGTGAGTACTTCTTATGCTCCCCACAGGAGCCTCACGGCACAGGCGTTATGCTAAGAGTACCTCTCTCACAGTACCAGAACCGCTCGGGGTGCTGCAGCCGGAAACCCAGGAAGGCAATGGCAGTGATTATGTTGCTAGCGAGAGGACTCGGAGTCAAAGTTCAGTAGGAGCTTATGAAAGCAACGCGTTTCCGGAAGACCAAGACCAGGGCCAGAACCGGAATCCGACCCATGAACCGTGGGACAACCAAGGGCAAGAAGAGCAAAGGAGAAGGTTGGAGGCCAGGGAAAACAAATGTGGAAACAGGGGAATCTGCCGCAACTTCCGCCTTTCCAAAACCGGTTCGGATGTGACCATCAAGTGGGATACCCAAGTGGCGGAGATTGGCTTTGAAAATGGCTGGGCCAAGCTGACACTGCAGCCACAGGTCGGCGAGGTCGTGAAACTGGGGCAACAGTTCGACGAGGTCGCACAAACGACCCCCGCCCTATCACTAACAACAGCAGACCCTGAGAAAGCACTTGACGAAAATGACCTCAAGCTCATTTCCATCTGGGCAGCTGCGCGGTGCTCTCTCTGGCTAAATTCGGACGACTCCCTTCCCTTGATTAAGTTTATTAGAAACCTCGACCGTCACGTCTTTGTCATGTAAAGAAGGGAGCTGGAGAGAACTAAGGGCTATGAATTGTTACGTTTCTAATGATAATGAAGATTGATTACTTTGTTGAGATTCCTAAGTGTAATGGTGTTAGAGCCTATGAAGCATCACATGCAGAGTGGCACATAAGGCTGGTGTAAATGGTAGAAGTGGTGCAATGCCCCGTGTTTGAACGAAGTGAAAACTAAGGGGTTAGCTTATCGCCGAACCGTCCGCGGGTGGTTCGTCTAGGATAGGATATTTCCAGGTTATATCGGCCCCTGCCTATGGGAACGTACAAGTCCTCAACACAGTGGACTGACCTAAGAGGGATCTCTTAATTCGCCTCGCGGCCGTGATCGTTACTACAGCACCCGTACCATGCAAAGACACGGCAACCTGGTCGTCGACCCGACGAAAATTCCTGCCGCGAAACGGAAGAGAGCACCCAGGCTGTTAACCTGTGGCGATGGCGAGATCGTGATGACCACCACAGAGCAGCAGGCGACGTCTTACATCTGCCACCACACGCATCTTCTGTACAGGCCGTTTCCCACATTGCTACTGCCGTGAAAATGAGCTTCCCAGGGGTCAACGCGCGGCTCCGACATAGCAATCGTTTTCTTGCATTCTAGCAAACAATGATCCTTTCTTATGCTCGCTTCATTTAATTAGCTTCCGGACAATCCTTACGAATCTCCTTATATAGGATGGACATCATCCGCAATGTCATAGATATATCACGGAAAGCAGGCAATCACCTTTGTATGCATCATTCAGTGGATCGCACGACAGCTACTCAATATCCTCCTACGTGAATGAATGCGTGAGCCAGAGGCGTGGGACAAGCTATGCTCGAGACTCTAAGCCCTCGCAGATTTACCTAGCCCAGGCTCTGTAATTTCTTGACCACGAGCTTCAGGTCCACGATGGTTGTGGCTGTGCGACTGCGCCATCACAAATACGGCCTCCCTAGAGGTTCTTTCTGGATCCTGACCGATATTGACACCCTCACTAGTCACGACGTCTACGAACCTCCATGGGCCACTGGTGCTCGACCCCGGAAGACGCGCATGACTCTCGACCGGTCAAAGCCGTTTTGCCGGGAGAAAGAACACATTTGTGGCGTGCACGTCCGATATTGCTGTCTGTGCGTAACCGGCTACGAATCGCCAGACGACAGAAGCTATGACGCTGGAGCCATTATGTCGTCCGCGGAGCAGAGATTTTTCATGTAGTAGCGCGGTTACAGAAGCATCACCACGCAAGTCGGCGCTCAGCTCATGATTGTGCACTCGGCGCAGGAGCAGGTAAAGCTCCGAGGCGCATACGATTTAGGGCGGGCAAAATCCTCACCATGGACGAGCCTATTGTCCAGGAAAACATTGCTCACCCTCTTAAGATTGCAGCAGTCTTGCCGAAGCATGCTAGTATTCCTGACCTCAGTGGTGTAAAGTAACGGGGTGGGACCATCTCTTGCCGTCTTGATAGGTGATATAAATGAGTGAAAAAGACGGTATACAGTATATAGATGCTCGGGGGGTTCGGCAGAACACCTTGAGCGAAAAAAAACCCGGGATGCTGGGCGCGAGGCGAAAACAAACGCGGCGCGGGCGAGTATTCAGTCTCGGCCAGGACCCGGAAAGCAATTTGGAAAAAAAAAAAAACCACCACCAATGTGTTGTTGTTATAATGGTGGTGGTTTCCGTGCACCATGCAGAAAACACATGATGAAGAAGAGAAAAAAAAGTTGTACTTTCCACGCGCTCATATGTCAGATAACGAACGAGAGGTCCCCACTCCGTGCTTCACCCACCGTCTCTCTCTCCCCTTCTCATTCTCTCCCTCTTTCTCTCTCGCTTTCATCCCCCTTCTCCCATTCTTCCCCTCTCTTCATGCTACTAGCCCTTCTAGTCCGACTCACCCCCCGCGGCAGAGTCATAGTACGGCACCTGGTACTGCTTCTTGCCGTTTCCGAGGTAATAGAAGCACGCCCCGAAGGCGCCCCAGCCGACGAGCACGGCGGAGCTGTAGTTCATGTTCTCGGCCGTGACGGGCATGGTGAGGGGGAACATGCTGAAGACGACGACGACGAGGATCCAGACGACGGAGACGACGTTGACGACATAGCCCACCGTCTTTGACAGCGCGAAGGAGCCGTACTGGCTGGCCCGCATGCGCGGGCGGCCCCGCGTGATCATGTAGACAATGGGCACGAGGTGGGTGAGGTACGAGCCGATGATGGCCAGGGAGAGCACGGCGTTGAAAGCAGTCGGGTTGCCGAGGTATAGCAGGCCCAGGAGCGCCTGGAGCACGAAGCCCACGACGACGGCCTGGACGGGCACGTGCAGCGTCGGGCTGACCTGGCTGAAGTAGTTGGAGAAGGGCACGCCCTTGTCGCGGGCAAAGGCGTAGAGGGTGCGGCTCGTGGACGATAGGCCCGCGATGGCGCCCGCGGTGGCGATGATGGAGGTGATGAGAGACAGGATGATGGTGCCGGCCCTGGAGCGCGTCACGTCCAGCAGGATCTGGATCGCGGGGAAGCCGGTTGGGGTAGTGAGGAGGGCGTCCAGCGGGCTGGTCGAGTACAGCAGCATGATGGTGAAGGCGAGGCCGAGCACTCCATTGATGGTGACGCCGCCCACCATGGCGAGCGGGACATTGCGGCTTGGGTTGGGCAGCTCTTCGGCCATGTGGCATGCCGCGTCATATCTGTTGTGCGTGGGATAGTCAGATAAGGGGTGGTGGAGGGTGGGAGAGACAAAAGAACGAACCCGAGCATGGGAAAGACTACGCTCTGGAGCCCGACGAGCCAAGAGACGGCACCATTTTCCCATCCGCTGCTGTTGACTACCTCGATAAAGACAAAGCTCGACGTGTTCTTCTCACTCATGACACCGAGGGTGATCATGAAGGCGGCAAGTCCAGCGAGATGCAGCACAGCTACAAGCCTTCAGCGTTAGTGGACACGACCTGAACAGAGACAAGACTGAAGTTACATACCAGCAACCATATTTACCGAAGGCAGGAGTTTGAGGCCCCAGATGTTGATGACGGCGGCATAAGCGAGAATTGCCCAGTAGAAGAGCATGCCCTGCCACCGGGGCCGGGTGTAGGTCTCGTCGTTGACCACGATGAGCGCCTGGAGCTGGAGTCCGGCTGCAAAAGCGGCTGATGCTGCAACGGTAAGCTGGCCACTGAAGGAGATCCAGCCGGTTGCCCACGAGGCGACAGCCCGGTTCTTAGCGGGCGCGAGCACGGCAACCCAGTGGTACTGACCTAGAGGAGAGCGGCGTTGTTAGCATGTGGGGAGGTCACAGATATTGGGCAAGCCTCAGGCAGGAGAAAGCCTAGGGGGGAACGTACCACCAGCTGTCGGCCAGATGGACGCCATCTCGGAGATAGACAAGACGATGCACATAGTGCCAACCAAGGCAAGGACACTGCAGTAGCACAAGTCAGCCTCTCGCTTCTGGTCAAGACGAATGAACATTCCCGAGCGCCAAGCACCCACTAATTGTAAAACAGGCAAGGGGCGCCTCCGCTGATGAGGGCTGGAGCGATGACGGTTGAAAGGGCTTCCCATGTCGCCATGAGGCTGAGCACGAGCGAGCCCAGGGCGACGACCGAGAAGCCGCGCTCCAGCTCTTGCGTGTGGCCGAGCTGGGCGAGTCTGATGGCGTCGCTGGAGACAGCGGCGTGCGAGGGCATCGCCTCGAGCGTGGTAAGGTTTTTCTTCATGCTGTCTGTGTCTCGTTGCTCGTCGGCCATCGTGGCGGTTGCGCTGACGGAACCGTTCAGATCAGCGGGCGTTGTTGGGGAGAAGCCAACGGGTGGGTGTTGTGCAGGGCAGAGAATATGTAGGACGACACTAAAGGATAAGGGCAGGCTGCCCGGGTTTAGGGCAGGAAAGAGACAAGTCGTGCGAACCGAAGTGAGCTGGCTTGGGGCTATAATTGTAGGAACGCCGAGCTGGAGATGGCGCTCCAAGTTGAGCTCAGGGCTGGCCCCATGACTCGGCCGGTTGTTTTGGTGGTAACGAGGATGCTCTGTACGCTATCTAGGGCGCGCCTCATCGATAGTAGACGACGCCGAGCTGAACCCTGCCAGCGGGGGTTGGAGATAACGACAGTGGGTGCCCGGAGCAGATTCCGCATTCGAGAACGGACTCTTGGCTCACCCCGGATTTTCCCATCCTGCGAGCGGGACCCGGAACGAGGCGGCAGAGTTCCGCGGGCCTCGAGGATGATGATGATGCATGCTCTCCGCCTCACCTCGTGGTGTCCAAGAGCAATGGCCAAGCTCTGCAGCAATATGTTGGCTTCCTTTCAGTAGCCCCCAGCGAGCAGCCTATGTCTGCGTCTGCAGTGTTGTCCTTCTTCAGCACATGTTTTTCTTTGACCTCGCTCGCTCGCCACTTGGTTGATCCAGTACTCGGCCGAGAGCAGGTATCTGCAATCTAGTGTACGCTGTACCCATGCTCGGAACTGGGTCGTCGAGATTCCGACGTGGGCCATGATCCACCCTTCCCCACCCTTCCCCACCCTTCCCCACCCATGCACCGCTGTCTGCAGCCGCAGCCTCCGTTGCGGAGAAGCGTTGCGTCCGGCAGTTATGGATTGCTCGATTGAGATAATTGGAGGCTGTCTGATTCGCTGGCGCCCAGAGCCCCCTGGGCTGCGCCTGGCTGCGCACGTCGGGCATCCACCGAGGGTGTGCTCGGTGTGGGTTGGGCTTGTGACGCGTGTGATGCATGACGAGCAATTCGTAACCGGTCGATCAGTCCGCCGAGGATAGGGCAAAGGGCGTGTTTCTCACGTGCCTAGCTGCCTAAGCTGTACGCTATGGAGGGTAACCCATCCGGGGCCGAGGCACACCTGGTAGCGAGACATCTACCACCTAGCACTAGCTAGCACAGTCTATCAACAGGCTAGCATAGGGTATCCAGGAGAGAGGAACCCTCTGTAGTATATTATATAAGGCAAACTGACGATTGTAAGTACACTTAGAGGCCCTATAATTTATCGACTAGGCAACAAAGATCACTGACTTCAAAGTGGTTAGGTACATCATTATCTACTTCGGACATCTTGCTGCTGGGTGTGCCTCGGCACCGGGTGAGTTACGTCATTCAGCAGACTCTAGTAGCAGTATTGCATGTTGAATGTAATGTCGTTAATGGACCTCCTTGTTGGTCTCTATCAAGTACTGCCCTGCTGCTGCTGCATAGACCGCCGGGAAGGCAGTCGGTGCACTGGGGATGAACAAGGCTCAAGGATAAGTGCCCGACCTCTGCCTTCACGGTGACCTTGTAGACCTGTCTTTGGCCAGTTCGGTCTAGTATTCTTGTTTTGGCTATCACTCCGCCTCCCACCGCGTCATATCTCCTGAAACGGTGACATCTCGGGGGCTGGACCTGCGGTCGTCCCGGCCGGCATGCCATCAGCCCACGGCGGCCGATCATGGCGGGTAATCGCCACAGTACAGCGAATCGTGCAAGGTAAGCTTTTGATACACTACAGGAAATCAAACTTCAATGATACGCCGAGACTTTGGGTCTTTTCCATCATAGTAGCTAGCTATGCCAGTCGATTTCTATATTCACTTTTTTCTTTTTATTCTCGTTGCTCACGCCACTCAGACAGCAGGCAGGATCGTGCCCCTGCACTCGCCAAACCCGACCGCCGAGCCGTCGTCGAGCGAGCCCGCGTACCCCGTAATGATGATGGTGTCGTTGTCGTTGACAAAGTTGCGCTCCTCGCCGCCCTGTAGCTTGATCGGCGTCTTGCCGCCCTTGGTCTGCTCCAGCAGGCTGCCCTGCGTGCCCGGCTCGGATCCCGAGATGGTGCCCGAGCCAAACAGGTCGCCTGTGCGTAGGTTGCAACCCGACACGGTGTGGTGCGCGACCATCTGCGGCCAGGACCAGAGCAGGTTCTGCGATCTGGTTCGTGAGAGGACCGTTGTGTCGCCGGAGGGTGCTGCGGGAGAGGAAAAAAAGGTGTATATTGTCAGTTACAAAAGTGTTTCTGAGGAGGAGTGGTTGTCAGGATAAGCAAGTATATAGAGGTCCCGACTTACTGCTTAGCGCAACCTCGAGGTTAATGTCGACAATGTTGTCCTTCCTGTCCTCCTTCAGATACTCCTGCAGGGAGACGTCGTTGGGCAGGCCGGCGGTCTTGAAGGGCTCGAGCGCGTCGGCGAGGACGACCCAGGCGCTGATGCTCGTGCCAAAGTTTTTAGCGTTGAAGGGCCCCAGCGGCACGTACTCCCAGGCCTGGACGTCGCGCGCGCTCCAGTCGTTCATGAGGACATAGCCAAAGATGTACTCGTCGGCCTCGTTGACGCCGACCGCGTGGCCGAGAGGGTTGCCCTTGGCCACAAACATGCCGAGCTCGAGCTCAATATCGAGTCTGGCGCAAGGCTTGAAGACGGGCGCCGCGGCCCCGGGGGGCATCACCTGGCCCTTGGGCCGGTGCAGCGGAGTGCCCGAGACGACAACGGAGCTGGCGCGGCCGTGGTACGCGACGGGCAGATGGTTGTAGTTTGGGTTGAGGGCGTTCTCGGGCCCGCGGAACAGGGTGCCGATGTTGTGCGCGTGGTTGCGGCCGGCGAAGAAGTCGGTGTAGTCGCCAATGGTCATGGGCAGGTGGTTCTCGGCCTGGTCCTGTGGGACGAGGGCCTCGCGCTGCAGTTCGGCGTTGTCCTTGAGAACGTCCGGGTGCGCCGTGTCGGCGAGCAGCAGGTCGCGGATGTACTTGCGGACCTCGCGGTGGGTGGCGCGGCCGAGGGCGGCGAAGCGGTTCAGTGACGAGTCGGCAAAAACGTCATGCTGGCTGGCCTGCAGGGCGGCGCACTTTGCGAAGCCTCCATGGCGGGCAAGGGCGGCGAGGTCGAGGGCGTGGTCACCAATGGCAACAGCCACGCGCGGGGTCTGGTTGGCCTTTGTGGAAATGATGCCAAAGGGCAGGTTTGCGAGCGAAAAGTGCGATTTCGCGGGGATTCTGAACCACGACGCCATGCTGGACAGCTTGGTGGAGGAGGTCTTGCGAAGGAGAAAGATACACTGCGTAGGGGGGCAGACGAGAGGTTTCTTGTGTGGAAAGACACCAAGACCTGGAGAGGTCGTCGAGAGAATGCAATCTCGTAAGTCTTGTACCAATGCCAGAGGGCCAAAGAGGGCTAAAGAGGGACAAAGTAGAACCGACCGCGTGTTGCGAACCCTGAGGGGTCAGAGTCAGTTCCCCGCAGCGGCCTATTCCCGAGCGTTCCGAGGCATCACATCACCCCGTTGTCGGTGTCTTCTCCGCATTCCAACCGCCCATCCTCCCGGGTCCCGACAGTAGCGTGATTGTACATAACTACAGGGTGGGCAGGCGGGCAGGCGAGGACGAACAGCTGCGGCACACACTGCTGCTGGGGGCCATCGTCCATCACAGACAAGACACATAGAGGTCATCACAGCTGCCGCAATCATGCCCGTCACTGATTTCTCAACCCCAGAGACCTACGAGTACCTGAACGGCATTGCGTCCTTTCATGAGTGCGTTGCCCACATGCCGTGAATATTCTTGCTGTCGTGTATTTCGAGTACACTGCTGACAAAAGTCATCCCCCCATCACCAGCTCCGAGGCCATCAAAGGCGCCCTGCCCATAGGCGCCAACTCGCCGCAAAAAGCCCCATATGGCCTCTACGCAGAGAAGCTCTCGGGCACGGCCTTCACAGCGCCTCGGCACGAGAACCAGCAGGCCTGGCTGTACCGCGTCCTGCCGTCGGCGGCGCACTCCGAATTTGAGCCGTACCCGTCGCAAGGCTTCGACTGCAAGCTCGAGCAGATCCCCAACCAGATGCGCTGGGACCCCTTTGACATTGACGAGACGGTCGACTGGGTCCACGGGCTCAACAAGCTCGCCGGCGCTGGCGACCCGGCTATGAAGACGGGCGTCGGCATCTACACGTACGCCGCCGGCTGCAGCATGCCCGAGCGCACGGCCATGTACTCGTCCGATGGCGAGATGCTCGTCGTGGCGCAGCACGGGGTCCTCGACGTCACCACAGAGTTTGGCAACATCCTCGTGCGGCCCATGGAGATCCTCGTAATCCCCCGCGGGGTTAAGTACAGGGTCGACCTGCCAGGTGGCCCCGTCCGCGGCTACATCCTCGAGCTATACCAGGAGCACTTTGTGCTGCCGGAGCTGGGGCCCATCGGGTCCAACTGCCTGGCTAACCCGCGCGACTTCCAGATCCCCGTTGCCCGCTTCGACGAGGACACGGGCACGCTCTGGACCATTATCAACAAGTTCAACGAGCGGCTCTTCTCAGCCAAGCAGAACAACACACCGTTCGATGTTGTCGGTTGGCATGGAAAGTAAGTCTAATCACGCCCCCCCGCCTTCTCTCGGACCAAATCTTGCTAACCTGACGTGCCTGCCTAGCTGTACGTACCTTAGAATAAGACTCAGATGAAGATACGCACGCGCACAGCTAACCACCCGCCGCAGACTATCCCTACAAGTACGACCTCGGCCGCTTCTCCGTCATCGGCAGCACGTCATTCGACCACCCAGACCCATCTATCTACACGGTCCTCACGGGGCCCTCGAACAAGCCCGGCACCGCCGTCGCCGACTTTGTCATCTTCCCGCCGCGCTGGCTCGTGCAGGAGGACACTTTCCGGCCGCCGTGGTACCACCGCAACACAATGTCCGAGTTCATGGGCCTCGTGCGCGGCGACTACGACGCCAAGTCGGGAAGCGGGTTCCAGGCCGCGGGGGCCAGCCTGCACAACGTCATGGCCGCGCACGGGCCGGACGCGGCGACGTTTGAAAAGGCGTCCAACGCGGAGCTCAAGCCGCACAAGGTCGGCGAGGGCTCGCTCGCATTCATGTTTGAGAGCAGCCTCATGCTGGGCGTCACGGAATGGGGCCTGCAGACGTCCCGCAAGCTGCAGGCAAAGTATAACGACCACAGCTGGATGGAGCTAAAGCCGCACTTTAAGCGGCCGTCTTAGGGGGAGGAAGTGGAGAAGCCGACGAGGATGGAGTCCGGGTTTGGTTCGCTAGTGTAGTTTATATGAGTTCTGAGTCTCTAAGCCGCATTTTCATGGACTCTACGTGATAAATAGTTTACAGCACTGTGGTCGCTTCTCTTTGTCAACTGCCACTCCATCTAGTGGTCATCTATCCTTCTACGGCATATCTCAAGCACATACGACCATAGGATCGAGAAAATTGAGGGTCCCGTCCGCTCCCCTGTACACAAGCTCGATACCGCCGGATCAGTAGTTGGGTCGGTGACGACCAGCGAATCCCCGGTGTTGTATGTTTTTGGTGTTTTTTTGGTCCCAAGCACACAAAGCTATCGGAGACACGATCAATTTTGAAAATGCCGCAACGGAGCTTGTCACGCTAGTAAAGAGTAACTGCAGAAGCCCTGACTAAGTGTAGATATCCGCGACACTCGTGGACACATCAGAGTTGACATCCGTCGAGTTACAGGTGGATTCCGCTGGGCATCTGATACCGATACCTGGAAATAGACAGCACCGGCGACCGCCATAGGAGGCATGTAACAGTCAAGCATCTCGATAAAGCCTCGGAGGAACCATATGGCATATTTTCCGAGCACGCCGATCTGAAGAAACACCGACATCTCTGGTATTTCCCTTACATCATGGTGGCGGATATTGTATGCAGAAAGAGCCAATGCCGCCATGCCCCCGCATCATTCCAGATCCCGTTTCACCCCCACCCCCAGGCAGAGTAACAGCGATACCACCGAGCCCTGACTCGGCAGCCCGTCTTTGGCCCGCGGTTCATCCGATTTTTCAATGCCGATGGCTTGCTCGCTGCTCGCGATCACGGCAAGTCCCTGTCCTTGTGCGATGCGTCGGCGAGACTGATCCTGCAGCTAATGCAATGCATGCTTGCATTTCCAAAACGTCTTGGGGTAGTTCCATCTCGGAACTGGCAAATGCTGGTTCCGAGTGCTCCCCACACACACATGAACACAAAACTGCCGAATGTGCTTTCGTGCGGGGTATTCCACTCCCAAAGGGAAGGGGGCTGACCCAGCTCGCGGTGGGGTAATCGAGTTATGCCAGCCGCGGCCAGCTTCTTCTTGTAGATTTTCTTGTTCTCCGTTGGTCTTTGTTGTATCTCCATCTTGCACCTCTCACGGATTCTCACGATATCTACTTTTTTTCTATACTACCCTTTCCTCAAAACTGTGCTTGGATAATTCAGCTTTGCCAGACCTCGTTATCCCGAGCTCAAGTTGCACACAAACAGCA
The DNA here is from genome assembly GCA_026745475.1 of Microdochium nivale. NCBI lineage: Eukaryota > Fungi > Ascomycota > Sordariomycetes > Xylariales > Microdochiaceae > Microdochium > Microdochium nivale. The sequence continues at coordinate 1,102,401 of JANTFD010000010.1, forward strand.
ACATTAACAACACACAACACCAGAAACAATGTCGGACGGCACAATCTACAGGATAACCCTGTTCAAGATCCCCAGCGCCGATGACCAGAGCAAGCTCCTCGACATCTACCGCGGGATGCCCGGCAAGGCTGTAAAGGTTCGCTTCATCCCCTTCCCTCTTCTCCCTTCCTTCCCATCCTATCCTACCTAACCCCCATGCTTTCACTTCAACTTCGCTTGCTCACGCATTACACACCCCACGCAACAGGACGGAAAGCCATACATCATCTCCGTTACGGCCGGCCGGGCCAAGGACGACCAACGCGCCCAGGGGTACACCATTGCCGTCACGTCCGTCTTCGCGTCGCGCGACGACATGGTGTACTACGACAACGAGTGCGCCGCGCACGCAGAGCTCAAGGCGTTTGCCAAGACGGCGCACCAGGGCGTCATGATGGTCTTCTTTGAAAATGAGCTGTAGATGAGTTGGTGGTTCTTTCGTTGTCGATTTGGGGCGGTTCTGTATTGTGTACATATATGCAAGTATGTAAAATGTCGCACGACGCAAAGTTCTTGCTGTCTTGAGATGATCAAAACCCGAACTGTGAGTAACCATGCATACAATAAGGACACAGCGTATAAAGAGGTCCGCCCTGCACACGATTTACATTTCACTTGGGCGGCATAGAGCGTGAATCATGAAAATACAATCTACCTAGAGCGCACGCTATAACAAGACGAAAAAATGTCCTCAGACGACAACTGCAAGACCTCAAACTCCAGTCAACCTCCGTCCCAAAAAAAAAAAAAAAAAAAAAAAAAAAACGCCTAGATGAGACCGTTAAAGTTCATCGCAAACTCGCTCTGCTCCGCCGACAGGAAGTTCGGCGCCTCGCCTAGCCCGTTGCCCCACCAGTCCATGGCTGCAGCAGAGTCCATGTGCTGTGCCGGCATCCCCGCGGCCTGGCCCTGCTCGAACATCTCGTAGAGGCCGAGCAGCTGGCTCCCTACATCGTTGACGTCCGGCGTCGACATGCTGTGCGCAGCATGCGCGTAGTGCGAGTCTGCAACCGAGATGGCACCATGTGGCTGTTGGGCAGTCTGATGTAGCAGCTGCGGTTGACCCGTGGACGGCTTCGCGGTATACATGTCGTTATGGCTGCCCACGTCCCCGTCGTTGCCGCGGGGGCGGGCTGGCGTGATTGAAGCTTGTACAGAAGTGCTAGACAGCGACGCTTGGGCAAGCGCAGGACTTCCCGAGGTCGTGTCGTCGCTAGTCGCCCCTTGTACCAACCCTAGATGGGCACTCTGGCGGCGCTCCGCCTCTCTCTGAGCCTCGAGCCCGCGAAGCCGGGGCACGATTTTCCGGACAGTGCTCCACAGCCAGCGGCTACCGCAGCTGTGGCGTGAGAAGTACCGGAGAAGCTCAATTGCAGAATGCAGAGATATTTTGCACGGCGCGGCAAACGTCTCCGGGTCGTTGCAGACGGCAAGAAACAACACAGCAAGCGCGCTAACAAGAAAGTAGTTGAATGCAGCCTGCTGACGGCGGTAGATGTCCGACGAGTCGTTGAGGTGCACGAGCACCTGGATGCTGTCCTGGGCAATCTCGACAGCCAGCCAGGCGTTGGCAGGTGCTGACTTGATGCGGCTGGGCGCGAGGAGATAGTAGCGGTAGATGAGGATGCGGAAGTGGTTCCCTCGAAGGTACAAGAGCGCGCGCAACCGCTGCAAGACAGGCTCCTGAGCCCTGGCAGCCAGACCGAGCCGAGGATGCCGCATTCTCAGGTCAGGCGGGATTGAGTCAAGCCACTCCTGCGTCCTGATGTCCATTTCGCGCGTCGTCGTCTCGGTCCACGCGCTGTTGTGCGGGCTCAACGAGGCCAGAAGCGGCTCCCACAGCGCCGTGCTGAGTCGACCATATCCTAACATGCACTGAAGGTACGGACATTTGTCCCCCTGGAGGTGTAGTCTTCATCAGTGGGCTGCTCTTGATGGCGATGAAAAGGAAACAAGACGTACCGGTTCCGGAAGTTCGGGGTCTATGTCCCGATCCACCAGAGCAAAGGACAAGCTAGTGCCGAAGCTCCATCGGCGGTCCAAGACGTAGATGGTCCAAAAGATTTTGACAGCCAGATCCCGTTGCTCCGGTTCGCGAAAACTCTCAAACAAGCTGGCCTTGCGATGCAGACCCATTACCAAGGCCTCGCGTGCAGCCAAGCCAATGGTCCTCCATGCAAGGACGTCGTGATCGTCGTGGAAATAGTAGATGCTCTGATTTGCAAACCGGGATTAGAAAGCCGCTCCGCATTTCGGTGAGAATCACTTACCAGGAGTACTAGCAGCTGAAGGCTTTTGAGCTCCCGACTCGGCTCGAGGATGTTAAGCACACAGCGCTCCACACCGGCAATCAGCTGGCGGCAGCTAGGTGCCAACCCACGGCTCTCAAGAACAATCGCAGATGCGATTGCCAACTGAGCAAGGTGAAGATCCTTGATGCCAATGGGCCCACCGCGCTCCTCGGCGGCCTGCTGGGCCACGCCGTCGGGCATCCGGGCCAGTTCGATGATCTCTGCAGCATTCTGGGTCAGGAGCCTCGAGTCGATGCAAGGATACACGGCCTCGATCTCCTCTTCAAAAACATTCATGAGCCGTGCAAATTCGGCACAGTCGCAGCGCTCCCAGAACAGCTTCGCCTGGTCAGGATTTTCGGGCGTCGGTGACCTTATAGGGCTCTGCTGTCCACTAGCCAGCGGGATTTCAAATGTTGGAATGCCTAGGCGTGACAATGCCTTCTCGCCGGCCTGCAAGCTATAGACTGGCCGCGTCGGTCCTAGAAACCGGGGCTCTTCTGGCGCACCATAGCTCGACCGTAATGTGGATACTCGAGAATGTGGCTACACATAAGGTCAGTATGATGAGCGACTTTAGCAGAGGGCGAAGGGGTCTTGTACAGTTGCTACCTGCTCCACATAAGGACTCGGAAGCTGATATGGTTGCTGCTGGTCTTGTGGCTTGGCGCGAGATTGCTCTTGCTGTTGTGCTGGCGTCGGCTCTTGCTGACGGATCGATTGTCGGTCCTGGACTGATTCTTCCCGCTGCCAGGTGGGCTGCCCTTGGTCGGGAAGCGGCGAGCATTCAGGTTGTTGTCTCGTGGGCTCGCTTCCGCCACTTATTCCGCCGACTGACGACATCCAGCTGCTCAGGGTAGCACTGAGCAGCTTGACATCTTTGCTGAGAGCCAAGACCGTCTCCTGGCTTCATTGGAAAAAGTCAGCCGACAACTCCGGGACAGCGGAGGGGAAGTGGTCACGTTGGATGTGAGGATACTTACTCGTCCTTGTTTCTCTTACGCGAAGTTGGAGCGGTGACAAGATAGCTACAGTCGGTGACTCCCTGGGCAGCGCATCTCTGGCACGGGCCATCAGCGACACCGGGGAGGCACTTGAGCTTGCGCCTGCGGCACTCATCACTAACGCGCGAGGCAGGAGATTAGTCGTGGACGAATGCAAAGGTAGAGGCATCGCAGTCGGGAAGCAGGATTCTAGAGAAAGCACGAACCATGCAACTGCCGTGTACTTACGGCGTTTGGCGCGGGACGAGGGAGCAGTCTGAGCAGAGTCCGGACAGGTCGGAGACGAAGCCGACGCGGCAGACCTTGCGCGGCCGGGCGAGGGACTGTGGTCCACCATGTGGTTGTTGGCCGGGTTGGGCGTGGCACGATGGGCGGGTGGAACGAGATGGGGAGGAGCCGGCAGGCGCGGGATAAGGCAGGCGAGGTTCCGAGCGCACCGTGTCTGCACTGTGCACGCACTGTCCTGTTATCGTACCCCGCATTCTCCGCGCGTGGGGCTCGTCTCCACAACTACCCCACACTACTCCACCGGCGGACAAAGCCGAGCATTCCGCAATCTGCCCGAGCCACTGCCTGGCTGTGTGTTAGTCACACCTGCCTCGGGGGTGCACACCTCTCGGCCCATCGCAGAGGCAGAGCGTACGGCATAAAGCCTCCGGCCTCTCTTCAGAAGTCCCCGCGTTGTCAGCTGAGACTACGCCGCTCCCCGACCAGCAACAACAACAACAACAGGAGCCAGACACAGCACTCACCATGTTGACCTCGGGTGCCCTCCAAGCGCTGCTGGATCGCTTGCTGCTCGATCCTGTCCAGGGCCTCCTGATCAGTGCCATTTCCGTCCCGGTTCTCTATGTCCTCGTCAACGAGGTCGTCCGCTTCAATGCCCGCATCCCGCACATGAAAGGCCCTGGTGGCCTGCCTGTCGTCGGCAACATCTGGGACATCCGGGTCAATGCTGCCGACAAGTACCGCCAGTGGGCCAAGAAGCACGGCGATGTCTACCAGATCATGCTGGGCAACGTCCCCGTCGTCGTCATCAACTCGGCCGCTGCCGCCAAAACCATCTTTGGCTCCAATGCTCAGATCCTGAGTTCTCGCCCAGAGCTCTACACATTCCACAAGGTTCGTGCTCTTCTTCAAGCGCATACAGTCTATAGCTGACACATTTCCCTCAGGTCTTGTCCGATACTGCCGGCACTACAATCGGGACTTCACCATACAGCGATTCGCTGAAACGGCGGAGGAAGGGCGCGGCGTCTGCGCTGAACCGTCCCTCTGTAGCAGCCTATGTGCCGCACCTCGAGGTCGAGAGTCGCGACTTCATCAAGGAGCTCTACACGTACGGCGAGGCTGGCAAGAAACCCGTGGATCCCATGCCCATGATTCAGAGGCTCTCGCTGTCTTTAGCTCTGACGCTGAACTGGGGTATCCGGCTCAAGTCCCAGGAGGACAACCTCTTTGAAGAGATTACACACGTCGAGGAGGAGATCAGCAAGTTCCGCTCCACGACCGGAAACCTCCAGGACTACATTCCCATTTTGCGTCTGAACCCCCTAAACGGGCACTCGGCCAAGGCGCGCGAGATGCGCAGCCGCCGCGACAAGTACCTCCGTGACCTCAACGACGGCCTCGACGACCGGATCGCCCGGGGCACCCACTCACCGTGTATCCAGGCCAACGTCATCCTCGACAGGGAGGCCAAGCTCAACAAGGACGAGCTGACGTCCATCAGCCTGACCATGCTGTCGGGAGGCCTCGACACCGTGACGACCCAGGTTGCCTGGTTTGTCGCCCTCCTGTCGGAGCACCCAGAGGTCCAGAAAAAGGCTATTATCGAGATCCGCAAGCACTACACCGAGGAGGAGCCCATGTGCGACGAGAACGACGACCAAAAGTGCGCCTACATTGTCGCGCTCGTCAAGGAGGCGCTGCGCTACTACACGGTGCTCCGCCTGGCGCTCCCCCGCGCGTCGGTCAAGGACCTCCCATACGACGGCACCGTCATCCCGAAGGGCACAATGGTCTTCCTGAATGCCTGGGCCTGCAACATGGGTAAGTCATCTGTCCGCTGTCCTATCATCTCAAGTGTGAATTAGTAACTAACTCTTCTCTCTGACACACAGATGAGGCCGTGTGGTCTGACCCCGAAGTCTTCCGCCCCGAGCGCTGGCTCGAGCAGCCCGACGCGCCCTTGTTCACCTATGGCATCGGCTACCGCATGTGCGCGGGCTCCCTGCTCGCCAACCGCGAGCTTTACCTGGTCTTTATGCGGCTCCTCAACAGCTTCGAGGTCAGGAAGTGCGACGACGTCGACTCGCACCCCGTGACGGGTAACTCGGACCCCACGAGTCTGGTGGCGCTGCCACCTCGATTCAGGTCGTACTTTGTGCCCCACAACAAAAAGGCTCTAGCCAAGGCCTTGGAAACCGTGGTTTGAGGCAGTAGATCTGGATGATGGCAGCAGCTGCTGCAGAAACAAAAGGGACTGGAGTATTTAGGAAGATATGCCTGGTTGTGAAAAATCGAGGGCGGACGGCTGTGTTGATAATTACTATAACCATCTGTACAAAGAATGCATTGGCTCGAACCAGACTAGATTTCGATCCCGTGAGCAGACGACGGCAATATTTAACCTTTCTCGGGCTGCAGCACTGCAATATCTCAGATACACAGAGAAAAGAGAAATAAGTGTTAGAGAGACAGACTTGGGAAAGGATAGGCTCAAAAAATCAGTGTTGCATATTTGAAGTCAATTTGTCAAAGTGATTCACTATCGAGGATCGTTTACCCGAGTGTCAGTCATGTTCGCATCCGTGATGAAAGAAGTGCAGATTTGAAGCATTCGTGCTCGACTTATATGCGTTAGCCCCCCTGCTCGGGCAAATTTATGCTCCCCTGGACATTGAACTCCTCGACAGGCTCTGACCAACCAAACATACCAAACGTATAGCTCAGCACGAGCATACCTTATCGAGTAGCACCTCCAAGTTTGTGCAGAGAACAACCCGAAAGCATGAACTCGTGAGCAAAGTCCACGTCTCAACCAAGCATTCGAGTCCTCCCAAACTCCTCCAACTCCCCAAGCAAATCCGCCTTGACCGCCTCACTAGCCCAAGACATGTCCACCGCAGTCCTCATCACGGCCAGGACCTGGCCGTCGGACATGTCACCCATCTTCTTAGCTAGCAGTAGATTGTGCAGCACCCAGCTGTCGTCCATGTACGCCGGGCTGTCGCTCGCAATGCCAAACTTCACCCCGCGGGCCATCAGCACCCGCAGCCGCTCCGCCGTCTCCCGATACGTCCATCGGCGCAGGTACGCCCAGGGGCAGATGGTCAGGCCGACGCCCCTCTGCACAAGCAGGTCCATGAGCTCCGCGCTGTCAGCGGCATCGAGCCCGTGGTCGATGCGGTCCGCACCGCCCCCACGGCGGCCCTGCCCGCCGCCACTGCCGCCCAGCGCGCCTGCGACGTGCCGGATGTTGGCGTGCGCGGCCTCCTGCCCGACGTCGCAGTGCGCAGTGATCCGGAAGCCGTCGGCGCGGGCCTGCGCGAAGACATCGTCGAACAGCGAGGGCGGGTGGCCCGTCTCGTTGGAGTCGAGGCCGAAGCCGGCTATCATGTCGCGGTAGGCCAGGGATTGCTGGTAGTGCTCCCGCGCGGACTCGACGGGCGAGTCGCGGAGGAAGCACATGATCCAGGCGACTCGGATCTATTTTTTTATTTTGTTTCGGATGCTCATGTTAGACGATGCGTTCTTCCTGTGTGTGGGATCGAGCATAGCTCTCGCGCTGCAACAATACTACACTTACATTGAGCTCCGCCGCGGCTTTTTCTTGCGCCCCTCGCAGCCCGTCCATCAGGTCCTCCCACGACACGCCCCTCGCGGTGTGACTCTGCGGGTCGAAAAAGACCTCGCAGTACCGCACGTTCATCCCCGCCGCCCGCTGGAGATACTCGAACGCGAGGTCGAAGAAGTCGCGGCGGGTCCGCAGCACGTCGCAGCCCGAGTAGTACGCTTCGAAGAAGGTGGCCGGTATTTCTGGCAAGGCGTCTTGTCCCCCGTCGCCGCAGTAGTGCCGCCTGGCCTCGTACTCGGCGAGCTGCGCGCTCGAGATGACGTCGCCGTACGCCCACGCGACCTCGGCCGCGGACTGCAGCTCGCGAGGGTGCTTGCCCGGCGGGGCCACGCGGACGGGGAGCCCATTGCGCTGCGCTAGCCTCCACCGCAGCTCGGGGGTGAGGGTGCCCTCGATGTGCACGTGCAGCTCGATCTTGGGCATTTCGGTGACAAAGACGTCGTTGCTGGCCAGTAGCTCGGCCCGCATGGCCCGGCGGCCCTGCTGCGTGCGTGTTTCTGGCAAGGGGCCCATAGTGGTAGTGGTGGTGGTGGTAGCTTGACCTCTGGAAGTAGCTAGGCTTGGTAGTCTTCGTGATGTTTGAGGTTTATAGCTGTGACATGTCTCAGAGGAAGGTCGGGGGAAGATGTGGTCCACTTTAGCTCAGAGCTGGTGAGCCATCGCGCCCTACGGGATAAGGAAGTGGAGTTTAACTAGTCGGGTATACCTTCACATGACGAATTCAACTGGGTCCGCGTCGAATCCCACAAGTTCTGGCTGGCTGCATACAAGAAGAGAATAAATATTCGGCTGGTCTATCTTGGCTTAGCTAGGGTAGCAGTGGCGCCCAAGTAAACACTTCTAGTTCCTGTAAACTTGCCCTTCCAAGAGACCACAAACTGTATCACTCAGTCTTCCGGTTCGTCTTGAACGTATCCATTCGCCGGGAAAAGAAAACACCGCGGGGGTGGCTTGGGTGATCAAGCGAGTTCAAACACAATATCCGATGAAAGACCATCAAGTGCTCCCTTCGACCTCATTAGATCCCTCACATAACACCACCCAACAAGCAACCAGGTTTTGCTGGCATAGCCATTGCGCCCATGCAATGCTGCTTCTTCCGTCGGAGGTGTGGCAGCGGTGGGCAGCGCTGCCACAGTCTCGGCGTGCTCCTTGTCCCTGAAAACAAGCGGGAGGCGGCATCCGGGCACAATTGCAACGAGATCACCCTCGCTTATCGCCGGCGGCCCGATTCCGACATGCCCAGTGCAAGTGATGAACACGACCCAGCCTCCGATCTGTGTCGTCAGATGCTGGTGGTAGTCGTGTGTAGGTGGGTGGCTGTTTTCCTTGCTCTCCCCGTCACTCCCTGATGCTACCACGTCGAGATCGGGGTCTTCGAGGCGCGAGGTCTGCTCTTCGAGCCAAACCAGATACTCCTTGAACCAGTCGATGACTTCATCTCCAATTATCACATCCCTAGAATCGAGACCGAGAACCAGATCCCCGGCGAGCCGTGCTAGGTGCTCCTCCCTGGACGAGCAGCGCGTCTGGCTCCAGGCGTCAATCATGGAGCTCACGAGCTTGTGGTGCCTGTTCAAGTCTTCGGGTGCGTCAAAAGGCTCAAAGACGCGCGCGACTTCATCGAGAGCCCTGCCGACGACGGCAATGCGGTTCGGCAGAGTCGTCATCACAGGCCGAGCCGCCACCGGGCCCCCGGCGTTCCAGCAGGCCGGGTCAACAGAATAAAACGGCGCGTTCACGTCTTCGCCGTGCTGGATATACACCGCCCACGACGGGAAACCGTCTGGCCGCGCGCGAGAGATTCCCGCGAGGGCCAGGACGTCGAGAGAGTGCCCTTGACACAGCAGCGCGAGCGATGCTTCCCGGAAGACCTGCTCGACCGACTTCTCGTACCGAGGCTCGCCGTGTTCGACTGGGACGGAGTAGTCCGGCTTGGGTAGTAGAGCGCGCACTTGGTCGCTGCAGATTCCCGGGAAGCCGTAGACCGAGTCGCGCCGGTCAGTCGCGCCGACGAAGAAAGCGCTCTCGAGGAGCAGCTCAAGCGGGACGTGGCCCCTGGCTTGGTAATAGCTGCGAATCTGCAGCGTGCGCGTCACGCTATATAGCCCGCGTAACTCCGCGTCTTCCTCGACGTAGATATCCCAGATTGGTACGCAGCTCCAGATTAGGTAGACGCAGGCCTGGAAGGTAGCCAGGTCGATCGCGTCCGGGCCGCACATAAGCTGGACAGTGCGGCAGAGCGCTGCCTCCTGAATCACCCACGTGCGGTGGAACCACGGATTAGACAGAGTGGCAAGGACATCGCGGAAGCCACAGTCGATGGCGCTCTCCGGTAGTATATCCCAGAGGTCATTGTGTGAGAGGTTTGTGGAGGACACAAACCTCATGAATGTGTATGCTGCTTTGGAGTGTTGACTGCTCTTGCCTAGCCAGGCGATGACTTGTTGTGCCGAGGAATAGATCCGGCCCATCAGGTTGACCTGAGACGCTCGCTCCTCGACATCCTGCTGGTTGATGCAGAGGGCATCGATCCAGAGATGGAGTGGCGTGGTAGACCGGATACCATCTGCGGCGACTTGCTGTTGCAGGAGAACAGTGATGAGGTCCACAAGATTATGTGTCAGAGGTAGCGACGCTCCATCTGGAAAACAGATCTGGGCAGTGGCGGGGCTTGTTTCCCACGTATAAGATATCGCTGTGAAGTCGATGCCACCGCCAGGCTCGTCGAGATTGATCACACAGAGACTTGCCAATATGTTGAGATTTGTGTTCGAGTCCTGGCTGGGCGGGACGGGGCTGAGGCGGAGCAATCTCGTGTGCGCGCCGCTCTTGGGCAAGGACTGGTACGGTGTGGACATTGCACACAGGAGCATGTGCCTTCGTTTTCAGTGGCTAGTGTGTAGTGTTTCGAGGAGAAAGCATCTGCCATGGGCTGTAAGCGCAGCAGTAATCTTGTGCATAAGCGGGGTAGTTGTCTTACAGTCTCGTGTCTAGAATTCAGAGGGTGCAAAAATATTGACCCTTGCTCGCCAACTATCAGTGAAGTGAGTCTGACGAGGCCGTGTTTGCACAACGCGTTCTCTTCCAAATCCAGCCCATGCTGTTTCGATACTCAGGTCGCGTATCGCCAAAAATTGTAGAGCCCCCTTCCCCCCTCAATGCTTGTGGGTGTTGTATGGCATTACACAATTTCTCTTTTACACCAAAACATCAGACGTCTTCGCGGGCTAACATTAAGCCACAATTTGGCATGGTGCTGCCATGCACTGGTAACGGCTCTAGCTGGTGGTCTCTAGCCTCCTGGTCTTCCGTCTCGCGCCGCGAGACTAGTCGTGCAAGCAGAGAGAATACGCTTCCGTACTAGAGTGCGACGGGGGCTGAAGCTCGATTCTTGTGAGACCATGATGATGCAGATACATTATCCCGATCTCTTGCGGGCCACTTGGGTCGCAGGCCGTGCTGGCCGGCTGCGAGGGATTGGCACGCCTAGATAGGTGTGCATGTCCAGCATACTGCAAGGCCTGGAGCAAGAGTGCCAAATCGACGAGTTGCCCTGTGCCGTGATATCATACGTGCGTCCCGACATAGCGTTGCGCATCGAGGTCCCGACGAGTATTCCCTCGTCCCGAGACGCTCCACCGTTCCAAGGTCAACTCTGATGATCCGGACTCGTTCAGATAGGTCCAGTTGGTCATGAAACGCTCCAGCACCAATGCATGCGTGTCCATGCATCGATTTTCATCTGTCCAAGACCACTAGCCTCGGGCCAGAGCCGCGCTCCTCAGCGCCGGGCAGCTTCTTGACTTCCTCGCCGGCCACGAAGCGGTTGTAGAGGACGTACGAGGTGAGGAGGAGGATCGGCGTGGCAATCATGGCGCGGGTGTACTTGCCAGCCGCCTTGTTGTACTCCTTGCTGCCGACTGCGACGGGGGCCCTCGGGCGCGGCGGCTCCGCCATGGACGTGGACGTGGACGTGGACGTGTTCGCGGGTATGGGAGCGGGCGTAGGTCTCGTCGGGCTCGCTGTCGCTAGCCGTACTGGCTGTGCGTCAAGGTCAGGTTGCTCTGCGGGTGGCGCGTGTTGACGACGAGGCGGCGCATAGGGCAGAGGGGCTGCTTTCGCTTTCGAAGATGCGGGTTTGGCCGCCGTCGTGGCTGCGCGCTGCGCCGCGCGCAGTGTTCGCTGCATCTTTGCGTGGGGATGGGCCGTCAAGCTTGCGTCGAGAAGAGGGGTGTTGCGGCGCGGGCGTGGTTGTTCCGAGTGCTGAGGCAGAAAGACTCGTCGTTACTCCGTACAATTGAGGTAGACGTCAAAATTGGAAGGAGCGGTTGGTCTCCACAATTGTCTGTGGCGGGCATTTTGATCACTCGGGAACTGGAGCACGCGCTGGCTTCGGGCATTTCACGACAATTGCATCATGCGACTCGGTGATGCAGTAATTAATATTACAAATAACCGCGCTCATATCCTCACAACCGCCCTATCATTGCCGCCCGTATCCCCGGTTTGCAGCCTCGCTCAGACGGCGAACCCGCCCGAGTTCTTGAGCCTGGGTTCCCCAGCAGCCTCGAACGTGCCGTTCGACAGGAGCCGGACGCCCTCGGCCGCGCTCGAGCCGGGCGCAACCCACGTCACGTTGTGCCCGAGCCCCTTGAGGAACGCCACGGTGCTGTTATCGTACGTGTACTCGAACTGCGTGACCTCTGGGCTCAGCTGGTTGTGCAGCCTAGGCTTGGCCAGCGCGCCCGCCGCCGACAGGCCCAGGTCGACGACGTTGCGGATGTTCTGGATCGTCGCCGTGATGATGCGGCTGCCCCCCGCGGCGCCAATGACAAAGTACAGCCCGCCCGAGGCCGTCTCGACTATGGACGGCGACATGGACGACAGCGGGCGCTTGCCGGGGCGGACAAAGTTGGCCGGGCTGGGCAGGTACCCGAACGCGTTGGTCTTGCCGGGGATCGAAAAGTCATTCATCTGGTCGTTCATGACGAGCCCGAGCTCGGGGATCATGACCTGCGAGCCAAAGATGAGGTTCACCGTCGACGTCAGGCTGACGGCCATGCCGCTCGCGTCGGCCGTCGCAAAGTGCGCCGTGCCGGGGGTCTCGAGGCTCTCGAGGCCCTTTGGGTTGTAGTACGACAGGTTGAACGTCCTCACGTCCGAGATGCGCGAGCGGATGTCTGCCACGGTCTCGTCCGACAGCATCGAGGCCTGGTATTTGTCGAGCCCGGCCACGAACCTCGGGTCGCCGAGCTCGGCGCGCTGGCCGTACGCCCACTTCAGGCTCTCAACCAGGCGGTGCGTAGACAGGTTGCCCTGCGCTGGCTCGCCGAAGCCCTCGTAGCCGTCGACAATCTTGAGCGAGCTTAGCACGACGCCACCCGAAGATGGCGCGCTGCAGCTCGTCACCTTGTGGCCGCGGTACTCAATGTCGAGCGTCTCCCGCGGCGCCACCGTGTAGTTTGCGAGGTCGTCGAGCGTCATAATTCCACCCTTCTTGGTCAGCTCGGCGATGATGTACTCGGCGTTCCTGCCCGTGTAGAAGGCATTGGCCCCGCCCTGCTCGATGCTTTCGAGGAAGTCGGCGTACCGGCGGCGCGTGATGGTGTCGCCAAGCTGGAGGAGCGTGCCGTTGGGCGCAAAGTCGACCGACCAGCTCGGGTCCGTGACGAGAAAGTCGTAGCCCTTCATGTACTTGACCAGGTCCTCGTTGACCGTCCACCCTTCGCGCGCGATCCGGACGGAGGGGGAGATGAGGTCGGCCCAGGCGAGTGAGCCGTACTTGTTGTGCAGGTACTCGAGCCCACGGATCTCTCCGGGGACGCCGCTGCGATGCATACATTCGTCAGTCTTTATGCCCTGCAAACCTAGAACCAGCACAGCTCGGCAACAACAACGACAACGACAACAACAAGACTGCTCACCTCGCCAACCCGCCGTACAGACTCAGGCTCTCATCCTCCTTGTACATGTCCTCGGTGGCCGCCGCGGGGGCGACCTCACGGAAGTCGACAAACTCGTAGGCCCCAGCGCTGCTGCGGACGAGCGCAAATGAGCCGCCGCCAGGCCCGCTGTGGTACATTGCAACGACGCCGTTGCAGATGACGGTGGCGACGGCGGCGTCGACGGCGTTGCCGCGGTGCTTGTGCAGAATGTCGACACCGACCCGGGAGCAGATGCTCGTCTCCGAGGCGACGGCGCCGGTGCTGGGCCGCGGGGGCGCGCCGCAGGGTTTCGATGCGGCCAGCGACGGAAGGAGGGCGGCGCTGGTGGCGGCGGCGGCCACCAGGCTGCGAATCGAGGAGTGGTACTGCATCTTCTGGTTCATGAGGCGGCCGAGACCAGTGCTGGCTCGGTCGCGTGTGGTAGCGGCGTGAGTAAAGGGGGTGGGAAGGGCTTAAGGAAGACAGGCCTTGAAGAGCACGACGAGGGAAAGACAGGGCTTGGCCTTTTAAAGCCTGCAAGTCGGGACACAGACCTGAGCCCTGTTGCCGTTACCGCGTGTCCCGTGAGGCGGGGACCGGGCGTTGGGGAAAAGAAAGCCAGGATCTGCAGTGCGTATCTCGGAGGGGGGTTGGGCGGTGCGATGCAAATGCAGTGCGTTGCTGCAGGAAAGCGGACCGATGATGGCGTGCAACCTTCAAGGTTTGAAAGGACCGCTATCGCCAGGACCAGCCTCCGTACATTTCGATATTTCGACACTTCGACACTTAGGAGACCAAGGAAACAAGCACATGACTAAGGTCGACATTCAGCCTCAAGCTGACCCGAATTGCATTCCACGACGACAAACTCCGTGCCAGACAGGCAATGTCAACAATGAGGTCATCACAGTAATTCCTCGGCAAGGTACAACAAACATGCGGGGAAAACCGCCCCAATTTACACAGACTAGACTAGCTCCATCGTTGGCGCGAGCCGGGGTTGCTGGGGTGGACATCTAAAGCCACCTTCCTAATCTAGCCTGGTGCTCAACTTGTGCCGTCGGGAGACGTTGGTCAAGGAAGGTCAATGACAGATCAACGCCGGCATGATAAGACGCCGCCAAGTCGAAAGAATGAAAGAGATGGAAGATAGGAAAGAAAAAAACGAAAAAAAGAAGGAAGCCAGATCATATTAGAATACAGTTGGGAGACCCAGTTCAGCACCTGTCCCTAAACACTTTAGAACTTGTCAAATACATTTTCAAGCAATTTTTCCCTCTCAAACAACAACAACAACAACAACAACAACAACAAGAAAGCGCCACGCAGCCAGGGTACTCAGACGTCGACGAGCTAACTACTGCTTCGCCGCCTTCCGGAGGGTCCCGCGCCAGCCCGTCGACATGGGCATGCGCCAGACGAGAATGGTCAGCTTGGTCAGGCCTGACCCGGGGTTCCGGATCGGCGTGTCCTCGTCGGGCTGGATATCGAGCTCGGCTAGCACCTTGGCCAGTAGCAGGACTACGGTCGACGTCGACATGTGTCGGCCCTTGTTTGATCCGTGTTAGTGATGGGTGAATCCGAGTATCTCGAGGCGCGACAGAACAGAGGAAGACTGCTAAGAAATGTAGAAAAAAAAAAAAAAAAGGAAACGACTTACAGGACAGACCTCCTTGCCACCACCAAAGGGGAAAAACGCCCCGCGCGGCGTGCTCTTGAACCCAGCGCCGCGGTCGTCCCCGGCGACGGCAGTAGCAGCAGCTAGCTTCTCGCCGCCGCCGCTGCCGCTGCAGCTGCCGCCGTTCTGCGACGCGAGGAACCTCTCGGCGCGGAACTCTTCGGCGTCGTCGCCCCAGACGTCCTTGTCGAGGTGCACGACAGTGCGCGGCGCGAAGAGGTACGCCCCCTTGCGCAGCAGGTACTCCTTTCCGCCCTTGCCGTCGGCGATGGTCGTGTCGGCCCCGACGAGCCGGATGATGGGCGTGCTCGTGATGAGCCGCTGCGTCTCCTGGAAGGCCGCCGTCAGCAGCGGGCACCGACCTTGCACGCGCGCGGGGAACCGCTCGTCCTGCGCGGGGGGACCGTCGATGGCAGAAGAAGAAGAGTCGCCCCCCGCCGCCGACGACGACGACGACAGCGCGGCGCGGGCCTCGGCGCGGACCTGGCCGACTAGCGTCGGGTCCGAGTAGATGTGGGCAAAGCACCAGAAGATGGTCTGCACGACGTTGGAGAGGGCGACGTGGATGACAAAGATGAGCAGCGTGCCGCGGTCGCGGGCGGTCCAGTGCGGGTGCTCGTCGACAATGGCGAGCAGGGCGACAGACACCTCGGCCAGGGTCCCGCGCCGGGTGCCCGTCGCCGGGTCGATGGCGTCCGGGTCCTGGTCCGGGGCGGCTAGCCACTCGCCCATCCGGTCGATGACGTACTCTCGGGCCTTGTAGGCGCGCGGGGCGGTCACAGAGGGGGCCGGGCTGGCGTTGAAGTGGTCGAGATCCCACTCGAGCTCCCTGCAGTACCATGGTCAGATAAGGGGTGTTTGAGAGCAACAGATAGGACTGATAGCAGACGGAAGACATTGTACATACCAGAATGCATTGATAAAGGTCTCGTCGCCGGCAAAGCTGACGTCGCCGACGAGGCCCCTCATCAGGACGCGAGACATGACGTTTCTAAGCCAGAGCCCAATGTCGTCGACCTTGAGGCCCTCCGCCGGGAGAGCGTCGACATGCTCGTTCATGCTCTGTTGGATTCTGCCGAGGACCCCGCGGCCGCCGTCACCCGTCAGCATCCGGGGTAGCGCGTTGACCCACGCCGTGAAGATGCCAGACTTGAAGTCCTTGAGCGCCTGGGGCGGCAGCGGGACCAGCGGCGCAATCAGCATCGCGAGAATCGGTGTGAAGTGCAGGTCCCTGTTAGCGAACATGGATGTAACCAGGCCCGGGGTGGTGACCATGTACATCTTGCCGTTGCCCATGAGGCTCGGCAGTGTGATGACGGGTAGTTGTTTCTTCACGCTAGAGTGAAAGTTGTTGTCAGCCATGCGTAGTTCAGATGGGACAGTGATGGGAGGAGGCCAGGGCGCACTTACTGGAAGCCGAGCCATGCTGCAGGTCCCTTCCACAGAAGGGCAAGGTTCGGGCCAATGAACGGGAGCTTGGAGGAGACGAGCGTAGGCTCCATGGGGTGCATCATACGCCACTTGTAGACCTGGTATGCAGCCACGAACAGCAGAGGGATGACGGCGAGGCCGGCCACGGTCTTAAGGTGGGACAAGATATGCCCGTCAAGGTCGTACAGGCGAGCCAGCATCTTCTCAACATGAAGCTGCGGCGCCATCTTTGTGCGAGTATAGTCGGTTCGAGGGTGTGTAGGGGTGCGTGACACAAGTAAGTTGGTTTGGCCAAGAAGCTTTCTTCAACCAAGTTCTCTCCACGACGCTCGGCGAAGGGGGGCCTTGACAGTTATACTGTCTGGCTAGCTAGCTAGCGAGCTCCGACCTGCACCTGCCCTGGCCATAGCTTCTAGAACGCCACGCAGGTACTCCTGGCATGAAATCTCGTTGAAGGGCAAAGTGACACTCTCAGTTGCGATGACCCCAGGGCGCATCATATCCCCGCTCGAATCATGTTGGTTGTCGTCAGACTAGCGCAGTATAGCAAACATGTTCACAAAAAGGTACGGCGCTCCACTCTGGACTGCAGTGGAGATTGTGGTCGAGGGGCATGCGCGATCGAGGTGGTCTCGATGGACGAGGGCCGGTAGAGCGTGAGAGCCGATTGCCAATAATGACCGGGTTCCCCTTACATCAGATACACCTTGATTGAGTGGCAATCTAGACAATCGGTACCTGATCGGCTTGGAGGATTCCGAAAACGATCCAGGTGAGATTATGGCCGGCAACAATGCCAACGCCACGCAAGAACCACACCTCGGAAGATTGCTGTCATGCATGGTTGGTGAGCGGGGCTGCCCCGATGATGCCGTTTGGAAAAGGACGTGTCGAGCTTAGGAGCATGGGCTCCGCACAGGCTGCTTCATCAAAATCTGGCAGCTGGTTGATATCTGAGGCTGAAGGGGAAGACTCTGTGATCTTGCCGAAACTATGATCCACGGTATCCAACAGCAAGGCCACTCACAACACCGTAAAGGAATACATTGTCTTAATAATCGGCCCATCACCACTAATCATCTTCTGAAAATTACCAGAAGTCTCAGGTTTTGTTACCGTTCGGCATCGGACCAATCGAGTTTCCGTGGCAAGGCCTAGAGTCGAGATGTTTGCTTCCACGGCCCCCCTGAGGCTTGCTAGTTGCAGCGCCACAGCCAGAGGAGGAGTCAGCCCTTGGGTTCGGAGCAATCTCAGCTAGTTCAGCAAGGTAACAACTGCCGGGTCAGTTCGAATTGTTTGCTTGGAGACCAACGCTGCAAGCATCTTTTGCCCCCGGCATCAACGGCCCAAGCGTCACCGTCTTCCTCACACCTTGTGTTGGCCAACGAGTCTCGGCCGCGGGTGGCAGCCGGCATCAGCACTAGTTTGGCTGCAATGTGAGTAACAGAGAAGTCAAGGCCGAATCCTTTTTTTGCTGAGGGTGTCGCCGCTGCCAGTGCTCATCGCTGATGGTTCCTCGAGCAAGGGTGGTATGAGCCATGCTCAGCTTAGCTCGTCACCTGTTTGCCTTGGATTCGCTCTAGCAGGGGTGTTCAAGAGGTTGCTTCAACTAGTCCAGATCTGCACTGCTACTTGGGTGGATTTTTTGGCTGGCGTACCAAGACCCTACTCTGTAATTGTGTTGAGGATAATGAGCTCGCCTTGGACGTCGAGGCTTAACTAAACTAGGTCTCTCGAACTCTCAACTGGGGGAAAAAATGGCAAGTTTCTAAGTGTTCGATCGAGCTGTATAGCCACGTTGTCGAAGAGGCCAAAACTTGATTAGCTGTGGAGCCTGCTTGAAGACGACCAGCGGACCCAAAAGCATATAATTAGTCTGTGTTCGAAATCACGGGCCTATTGGCTACATCGGACCATTCGGACCATTTCAGCAGGCATCCGGTTACTTTTCTTATCTGATACTTCAAATGGGCCAGTCCGAAGTCCAGCTGTGCGTCAATTGCCAAACGTTATTTCACTCATAGCCATTTAATCTGCCTAGAGTCTTATACAACTAGCTTGTTGCAAAGCAGACCTCAACTAAGAATGGAGATTTATTGCAAGAGGGAGACCAAGATGCAGATGCGCAAAAATAGGCCAAAACACAAGTCAGGACGACCAGCTGAGCCACTTTGCAACTATGATTGAGAGTGGTATTTTGGCACAAAGGGAAGGGCCGTTCGCCATGAAACAACCAGGCTGCGCCGTTACTTCTCGATAATCGTCGCGTGATATCTGACTTACACCAGCCGACACTATCGTGGACAATCGCACCCCGCCTAGATCTTCAAGCGCACCAAACTGCCTTATGTACGAAGACAGCAGCGACCCGCAGAACCCTCCCACTACTGGGAGACCCTTTCAAGTCAAATCCGTGAACAGCGCCAAGCGTTCTATCACTATCCTGAACTTCCACAAGCAATCGCTGTAATCAAAGTCAGAGACCTCGGGGGCCACGTCCCGCCGGATATGCTCCACCAGCGCCAGCAGCGGCGGGCCCCAGCGTTCATGTCGACGCTCGCGCATTTGAGCAGGACGGGTCTGAGGCGTCTTTTCGTGTTGGTGAAGGCGAACTGGCAGCGTGAGGGTATCGGGTCCGCGTACGAGGCGACGTTGGTGAGAAAGGTGATGTCGCGCTCGTCGATGAACTTGGTCTCGCCGCGCCCAGACCGCGCCCGGATGCGCCGCTCCATTGTGCGGATGGAGGTGTCTATACCCTCCGACGCCTTCCGGTTGGTGGAGATGTGAGAGGCCAGCGCTGCCTTCACGGTCGGCGTGAGTGTCGCCTTCTTCCTGACGATCAGCCTCATAGTATCAAAAATGGCAGAAGACGCGGTGGCGCCGGACCATGAGTCCGGGGTTATAGACTCGACGAGCGCGGCCAGGTTGACGTCGCGGGTCGTGAGCGAGGCGACCGTCTCATTTTGGCGGAGGTCTGCGTCGCTGGCCGGCAGGGCAAGAACCACTGATGCCAGGTACAGCTGGCTAATGATGCAGATGAGCTTCATGCTGTTGGGTTCGTGTTGGTCGTGGCCGAGAAGATTAGGGTGATGATCGAGTGATAAATTGTTCCGCGTGTGTTGAAATATAAGCCTGAGGGTTCAGTCATTGCTCTGCTCCTCTCTCAGGGAGAGTTTAACTTCCGTCCATTCCAGCGCCGGTGGTGAGACATAAAATGTAAGACATACCCCAAGGCCAGCAGCGACAATCATCCAACGTACGGCTACCCAATCCAGTGACTGCTACTATGGTTCTACATTCAGGTAATTGCAAGCGGCGGGGCGGGTCTCACCATTGGCAACATGGCGTTCCGGGTCCAATAGGGCGAGTCTGAATAGGCAAAGCTAAAAAGTTGCCTTAGACTTTACTTCGTTTAAACACAGGGTATTTACTCTATCCCATTCTACTTATACTACGGGGTACCCTAAGCGTATTACAAACAAAAGTACCGATATCTATCTTCTAGAGTATATCCTAATGAGATAGCGAACCGCGCAATCAATCTTGCAATTTCGTTGTGGTGGCCAGAGTTGTTCTCTAGCGCTAGGTCTATTGCCCCGTCGAGTGGGGTGCGCCTTTGGTGCTCACTCACGGCCCCGTTATTAAGTAGAAGCTGCGTAATGTCGAGGAAGCCTCTTCTAACGGCAATATGTAGGACACACTTGTTCCAATATGGCTCTCTAGAGTTAGAACTATTACAGTCGATGCCGGCCTCTAGTAGTATTATAACTAACTCGAGGCTGCCTTGGCTTACGGCAGCTCGGAGTGCGTCGGTAAATGATGCGTCGGTTAACAACACTTCATTCTCCAACTGAGCGCATTTTGCGTGTTGAAGAAGATAGCGGACTGTGGCCACCTGGGCCTCGGCCTCCTGTGCATTGAGGGGGTTACTGCGGCAAGCTTGGAACAAGGTCATGCCAGGGTTTGGCAGATCCAGGCGAGCCCCTCTTGCAGCGAGCTCCTTCAGCAGGCCGAGATTCCATCTCCAGGCTGCGGCCGAAGCAGGCGTGTTCTTAGCACTATGCCTGCAATTGCTAGGTGCGTCCAGATCCGGGTCCAGATCGAGGACTCGACGCACGAGGGTCGCCGGAGCATAATTCCAGATCAAACACGCAAGCGGGCTGCCAGGGCCAAGTGGCGCACCGCCGTCGAGCAACACGGCGAACAGCTCCCAGTCCTCGCGTTGTGCGCTTTGCTCCAGAAGGCAGGACGCCGCAGGCTGACTGAGCTGCATGCCGTACTCGAGAAAGTCGTACAGAATTTCTCGCGATATCCTCAACCAGTCGACGTTGGTACGTGCGTGCGGCATCTGACCCCAGTACATGTCCAGCAATTCAACCAAGCCGCTGTCGTGCCGCCGGTTGCGCAGAGGGGCACCCTGCTCTACCAAGTGACGCAGCATCCGCGGACTCGGGAAACTACAGACACCTAAAGAGATTTCATATCTCCCGAGGATGCTGTACCCGAGCACATCCACGCCAGCGGTCAAGAGCCAGGAGACGGCGACGTCGTTGTCGAGTGCGGCTGCGCGCATCAGAGCCTGGCCGCCCAGTGCACTAATATCTGCGCCAAGGGTCTTGACCAGGGCGAGCACCTCGGTACCGTCATGGGAGACGGCGATCTCAATCGCCGTCGGGTCGAATACCGCGCCGTGCTCGAGGAGATGGCCGATGCATACGAGAGCGGGGGGGCTCACTCCATGCTGCATCAGACCTGCGACAGCCCTGCGCAACAGAAGGTTGGTGTTCAGCTCCAAGAGCGCAAATGTGGGATCAACCCCGCCGGTAATTAGGGTTGTAGCCACGTCCCAGTCGGCACGCACGAACTGTTCTGCAAGCACGAGCTGCAAGAACTTGGCCTTCTGGTTTTCTGCTCCATTGACTGACTGCAGATACTGCGCCAACTCGTCAGGCCCGCTCTTGGCCGCCAGGCATATCCTGTCGCGCTCAAGTCGACCTGGACGAGGTTTCCTGTAGGGAGCCATGACGGAATAAGCGCCGTCCATCTCGTAGTAGGCAAACTCCAAGAGCGACGGGTGCCATGACCGAGGGATCCCGGCAGCTCCATGAAGGTCTTCAATCGGTGTTGAGGTCCGACGATCTGTCGACAATGAGCTATCGTAGTATGCATGCACGTCTGCGCCCTTCTCTAAGATGTACTTCAAGATGGCCAATTCGCTGTGCGTCTGTGTGCCCTCCAGATTGGAGTAGTACCTAGGAAGGAAGCTTGGACTTTTGTAGTCATCGCTGCTGTCTTCGTCGCTGTCCTTGTCTTCGTCGCTGTCGTCCTCGTCCTCGTCTTCGTCGTCCTCGTCATCTCCATCGTTAAAGCTGTTATCGGTGGAATGGATGGCGTCAATGATGAGTTCCGCGCAGGACACGTGGTCACCCCATCCCGCCAGCTGAATGGCCCAGATCAACTCTTCCGTGTCAAGCTGATTGGGTTCTGCACGCGACAGCACGCGCCGTAAAATGTCTGCACACCCAAATTGTGCCGCTCCCTTGATCACCATCATTGTGCAGTCGCCCTGCGTCTGGAAGCTCTGCAAATTTGCTTCCATCATGAATTCGAAACCATCCTTATCTTCACGGTCGACTGTAAGAGCAAGCAGTTGGGAGCATGCAACGATGATGGAAGGAAGCCGGCTTCCACAGAATAATAGCAGCAAACTTTGGCTGGTCTCCCTAATGCGTGTGAAGATGACCTGATGCAGTAATTCATTCTCATAGTTGGAGGCCTGCCAAAGTGACGTGTTGCACAATCGCAAGACAGCCTTTGCTAGAAACCATATCGGATCGAATTCGATAGCTAACGCGTTGTGCGGGAACTTTTCGTCGTGGTGGAAGCGGAATAAAGCCGGATCGAGCGTGTTGTCCACCAGACAAATCGTGTCCAGGTGAGAAAGAAGTTGTAGCAAGGCGAAATCTGAGCCGTTGAGCTTCCCACAACCGTGCCCACGTTGGTATTGTGACCCTAATCCAGAGTGGGCTGCGAAACATTACTACCTGTTGCTTAAAATCGGATGGTATGCGGTGCAGAGCTTACAGAATATAGCAGACAAGAAATGAATATACGGCAGGTTGCGAATATTACCAGCCTTCCAAGAGTTCCAGAACTTGTCCGGCGACAAGCTGCGCTGCTGGATGTGTTGGACCGTTGAAAGCGTCGTGTTAGAGCTTTGAGAGAAAGCGACTAGCGGTATCGGCCGAGTCGTTGTGATTTGGCTAGTCAACTGTGAGGGCACAGCTTGTGACTGGGCCACTATTGTGACACCCGGAGGCAGGGGACGCAGGCGAGTGGCTGTCGAGCATGTATGTCAGCGAGGCTCAAAGAAGCAAGCATGCTCTTCACTGATCAGTCCTAGGAAAGAGGGAACTCACGCCGAACTGTCCGATCGTTGCAGTTCCTCTTTATTTCCTTCCACGCCTTTTCAAAGGGGATCTCTGTGCCGTTGAGGTAGATGGCTACTCGTGCTCCCGACTTCTCTTTTATCTCTCTGTAGTGGTCCCACACGGCGGGCCAATCGTGCGCACTGAGCTTCTTGCGCAGACCTAGGTCCTTCTTGAGCTTCACTTCGTATTGCGCCAGTCTGCCGCGGTCACCCCATTTAGCGTTACAAGTGACAATCAAGGGCTGGACTGGGGGTTGAGTGCACTCACGGTATTGTGTCTGGGAAGCCGTGGACGGTCTCCATGATCACTTTGATCTGCTTCAACGTCTTGCTTTTGCCATCCTGGCCCTGGTAGAGCTGCCGCAACAGATCTTTGTGGTCCAGGAAGAGGTTTGTGATGCGGTGCTTCTCGTCGCTGTCCAGCAGTAGTGTGGTCATGGTGACACAGACGCAGGGACGATTGCGAGGCCAGCGACGAGGATTCGCAGATGAATGGATCTGTCTGAAGAAGGGTCCTGCTCTGTTCCGATGCTGGATATGTTTTCAACTGAGGAGGTGCCGCGTACTTATACTTATTCAGGAAGCTCGGAGCTTTCCTCAGAGCCTTGCCTGTCAGCTTGCCTGATAGCGGTCGTCCAATATCTAACCAATGACAGAACTGTTGCGGTCTCATCGCCCAGCAGAGTGGGGCATGCATGTGTTGTCGCAGCAAGCCACTGTCCAGAATCAACGGCCCTGATTGGGTGCGCTTTAATTGGAATGGTAGGTTGGCCCGACCTGCAAGGCCATACTCGCCACCCAGGGGCTTTGAGCACACGGCGGCCGAGCTCGTGGTCGGGAGGCCTGTTGAGCGCTTACTCATTCGCCCAGGTAAGTATTAGAAGTGGTAGTATAACACGGATGAAGAAGCAGGTAGATAGCTCTCTCGTATCCGTGGAGCGCCCGCAAGTACATCTCCTTAACCTCGACCAGCTTCCCCTGGTTAATTGAAGATTGTCGAGTTTATTGACTGTGCGTAGTGTTGACGTGTGATCCGGTCCCAGTGCCTTCTCCTTCCCATGGAGTGCTCGCAAGTACATCTTCTCGGCCTCGATCAGCTTCCCCTAAGCTGCGTAAAGTGACACGTGAGGAAGTTTGTAACCTGGCCTCCACTCCGCCTTCGGCGGCATCCTTTAATTCCACCACTTCTATTGCACGATCCGGCCTTTAGGGTTAACCGTGGGTCGGGCTTCGGCTGTAACGTTCTGGTACCTGTGATAGTACGTTGACCACTAGGGTAAAAAATCAGGCAATAATGTGACAGGACAGGGCAGCCAAAAATCTGGGTTTTGCTCGTGCTTTTATATATTTATAGGTCCTACATGACCTCACATTGATTTCTCATACACGCCACTTAGACACCTTGAATTCACACCACAATTTTGCACCATTTTCGAGATCACTAATTCCGCCTCCATTATCATAAAACCTTTTGCCATTATATTCAGAATGCCCTGATCAGAAGAACCCCAAGAAAATCTACACCTTCGATTCGTTGTTGGTGTAGTTAGCTCTCCCCAACAGATCTCGCAAGGTGCGTGCACCTTGCGAATCCTCACTCTGCGCGTCCCACGCAGAGTGCAGTGCGCCGGACATCCCGCCGAAACTGGCAAGCGGTGACTTCCTTTTGGTTGGTTGGTTTGTTTTGGCCACGACCCGAGGAATCCTCACCCCCAGGGCAATAATCGTAGTGGTTGTCGATTACCCAGGTGCTTCCAGTACCTTATAGTGCCTCCCCTAGCTGGGTCGTGACATTGGAGTGGCTGTCCTGGGGTGAGCAAGTAAAGCTCAGACAATATCACTGCTTCAATTGTCGTTATTCTCTTGGGGGTTGTGTCTCTTGGAAGAGATACCACTCTCGCTCACTGGAGTGACTGGTTTAAGTGAAGGGCGAGAATGATACTTAGATTAATCGCTGAAGTACAAAGGAATAGCTAACTATCTAGGAGATCTTCCCGTCCATACATACCTTTATTCTTTATCGTGGTTCTGCTGGATCGCTGGATATGTTATGATCCACATATCTAGTAGTTACTGACATAACGGAGATGCTTACAGAAGGAATCCTGGGGTGTCCGGCTCACATGCTGAACCTGCCCTTGTCCCTGGCCCGATTCTACGACCTATTAGTTGGGTCGCTACAACTTGGATCTCTAACGTGACTTATATATCTGGCTGCTAGATCATATAGTTCCTGGCGCCTTGCTTTACAGCGGACTCGTGGTAGAGACTTGACTAAAGGCCTGTGGAAGTTTAGGTAAGCGTGTAGTTGACTTCGCGCAATTTTGACACTACAATTACCCAAGGATTGGCCGAGGCGCTTCCACAGTCACCTCAACAAAGTGTGTCAAGTTACGCACAACGCCATGATAACTATTCCATAAGACCATCTGTCGGCTCTGCAAAAGCTGTAGTCGCCATCTTCAGATCTTCGGGGTAACACGGTTGAGTTTAAGCCCGTCTGTAGCCTCGAACCTGGTAGAAGCCTGTCCAAGAAGGGTGTCCCTTAGCCATGTTATCCACGTGAGACGTGACAGTGGGATATGCCACAAAGCGATACAGCAGCCACCTCCATTGTGGCATCAGAGCTAGCTAGAAGTCTTGGGGCTCGACTTCAGCCCGTTGTGAGAGCTAAGAATCGGAATGGGCATTCAGCCCATGTAACCCAGACACAGAAAACATACTTTACCATACAAGATCAAGTTTCGAAACCCGCCACGAGCTTGGACCTAGTCTCCAGGATCAGATTTTCATCCTCCTACTGTATGCGTGATGTGCGTGGCTTAAGTGAAGCGCGATGTCTGTGTGTCGAAGCACTACGTTCGTCTCTCGACTCCCCGAAACGGCCATACCAACATGCCCACGAGCAGCCGAGACTATAAACTGCGAGCTCGGTGACTATGGGGTCTCAATGAAGCTGGATAGTTGCGGCGGCAGTCTCACAACTGAATCCCAGGAACTGGGAGCGGACGGATCTCCGCGACTTTGTGGCCATGATGCGAAGTTGCCACTCGCGCATACAATCCCTGGCTGAAAGGGCCATCCAAACGAAGCTACAGTTTGGGCTCTGCCTAGTCATTAGACAGCTCCGGACCTGTTGTGACAAGAATCTGGCTACCGGAGAAAGCATCCATAACCAAAACTTGAGAGAGGGTATCTGCGGATTACCAGAACTTTCTCCGATATGTTTTTCTCGCGGCCTTTTCATACTTCAATGCCAGTACTCACACTCATTCATCGAGTCTGTCTCTGGCGAATGCATCCGAGGTTATAACTTCACTGATCCCAAGTCCCATTGGTCACTATCAGCTATAGCAGACACTCTTGTCCACCGTATCGCAACAGTCGGCTTGACTTGTCATTACGCACATCGTCCAACTATGTCTTCCTCACTACAGCAGATTGGAACGACACGACTTGGAAACAACCAGTCGGAGAGCGGCCACCTGTTGCCACTCGCACCCAGCAATATCGAGAGTCGTCTTGCGGGCCTAAGAAATAACCGACTTCGCACGCAGCCGACAATGGCCGGCATGGCAGCATCGCTGCGGACTTCCCCTATTCCGCCGACACTCTACACGACAAGAGCCACTCATGCCACATCCAGCAGTGGCTCCCTCTACTCCTGGACCTCCGCGGTGACCCCGTCAGTCGCCTCCGTGGAGGACGCGGCCGGACCTGCAGCCGTCTTTAGCCCATCCGTCTACTCGCAGGACGGCAGTAGTCTCAAGGCTCCGCTGCCGCCGGCGCTGTGCCTCGGCTCGCCCCTCGAGCCCTTGAGCCCAGACTACATCCTGCCCAGCGGCGAGAACGGTCGCGACATGGCTTACAGCCCGGCAGCCAGCTTCCTTGGCCGATATCGCAGCACAGCAAAGGTGGCAGAACAAGTCAAGGCAATAACAGACGAAGGCGACGACTCCGACAGCAGCTACGCGAAACTGCTCTCTCGTCCCGTATCGCCTGCGGGTCTACAGCAACTCAATACTGAGACCGACGACAACACAAATACCTCCGGCGAGGAGGAGCATGAGCACGAGCAGGAGGAGCGGAAGCACTGCTCGACAGAACGGCATCGCGTGCACTCGCCTTTCCCGTTCGCCGCCGCCCACACCGGCAGCAGCGGGGAGCCTCGCACGTACAGCACCTCGGACAAATACAGCAGCAGCACCGAGACACTGCCAGTCACCGGCATCAACAAGAAGCAGCAGGCGCAGCAGTCCATGCGGAGACCGGCTGCGCTCGCCTCAGAAAGGTCGTACAATGCCAATGGGTACATCGCCCCGAGAAATTCTCCCGTAGGCTCGGCCGAGGCTGTTAATATCCAGAATATTACCCTCCGGACCTCTGCTTCTGCAACAACTAGCCAGTCTGACGATAACAGCAGCCCAGGCGAGCAGTGTCCCGCTCACACAGAAAGACACCGAGACGACGGAATCTCATCCTTCCATCCGGCAAGCACCAGCGCCAGCAAAGTCGCCTCCGTCACCAGCAAAACAACCACCACAGGACGTGCCAGACGGTCCACCGGCCTCCGGAGGCCGACCGACGAGCAGCTCGCGGCACGCCTGCGAGCAGCATCATCACCACCACCACCATCATACTCGGCCGACCCTTCCTCCAAGTCGACGGGCAAGCGCGGCGTCGCACAGGGCGCGCGGGAGCTGCACAACCCGCGCGAGCCCCGGCCGGCGGGCTGGGACAACCCCAACGACCGCGTGCTCGACGCGGTCTGGATGTCGCGCGCCGACTGGGACATGCTGCTGGGCATCCGGCACACCATGTGCCAGACGTTCAACGAGCACCTGCTCAACGGGCCGGGCGTGGGGCGGAGCATGGCCGACTCGCTCGACCTGGCCGAGCACACGCAGATTGTGCGCGGGGTCTGGGCGCGGGAGAAGGAAAAGGCTGACGATAGGGAGCGGGCGGCCGAGCGGGAGCTGGAGCTGGAACAGGCTGCTGCTGCTGCTGAGCGGGCCGAGGCGAGAACTCGGAGGGGGCGTGTCCTCGGCGGCATCAGAGGGCTCGGAGCCCGGATCAAGAACTCGGTGCGGGAGGGCGTGCCCTCGATTCTGGTCAGCACCAGCAGGATCCGCCCGAGGGATCGTGGCCGCGGCGGCCACGACGATGAGGAGGAGGCCCAGAGACTCCTGCCGAGTGTGCACGTCTTGGGGTCACTGCCGGATGAGATGGACTGGAACTATCTCCAGGGAAGAATGAACAGGCAGAAATAGATTGTGGATATAACATGGGACGTCGGAGTCGGAATTGGAATTGGGGCTGTGGCTCGGTGCTGAAAAGAAACTCATCTGATGATTTTCGGTTTTGTTACAATGTTCCTACATGTAGCTGTTCTATACATCATAATTGCGTTCATTTATGCTTATGTTCAGAGGCATCATTGCCCTCCTGTGCCGTGACAAGGTCCTCGCAACGGTTACACAAAGAGTCCTCGACAGGAGCTTGGTACCTCCAGCAGCGAGGGCACTTTTCAGACTGTGGTGGCAGTACATAGACGGTACCGACGTCGCCAGGGAGTTTCTGCTCGTACGAGTACTCTGCGGCAGTGATACCTGGTGATCCCTGCGAATCTGTCGTGATGTCGAGCGAAGAGATGACAAACATCATCGCAAGTTCGTCATCAGTGTACTTTGCGAGCACGGTCCGTACGCTGTCGCTTTGCAAATGGAGCACGATGTGAGACTGAAGCCCTGAGCCGATGCGCTTGTCCGTGCGTGCGAGCTCGAGACAGCTGGTGATGGCGCCGTGGATCATCATGATAGTTGGCACGTCTTCCCGGATCGAGCCCGACTCTAGGGTCAATCTCTCGAGATCAATGAGCGGGTCGTTGTAGAGCTGCTTGAGCGGGTGCACTGCGGTCCCATCTTCTTTCATCCACTGAGGCCGATGCTCCCAGGCCTCCTCCACGAGTAATGGTGTGATGGGAGCCAGCATTCTCAGCAGGCCATTGAAAATTGGCTCAAGCACACCGCCGCCATCGCCACAGTACAGTCGGTCCTTGAGCGCCTCCAGGTAGAATGCAGACAGATCCTTCGAGACGTACTTGTTCAGCACGACGAAAGCACGGTGGAACTCGTGGTTGTCGAACGCCTCAGCGACCTCCTTCATGGCATCTTGCAGCTGCAGGATGGCAATGTTGTCGGCAACGGATAAAGGCGCAGTTCGCGCAGACTTGTGCATAGAGCCCAGCAGCATTTTGACGATGACACGATACTTGACAAGAGTGTTCTGGACCTGCTGGAGCGCAGAGACTCCCAAAGCGATGTCTTTTGTGTAGTCGCCGCTCGCAGCCCACAACCGCAGCGCATCAGGCCCGAGGGCATCGAACTTTGGTGGGCCTTGGGCTGCCTTGCCTTTCTGTTTCATTGGCGGCAGGAGAGTGCCGTCCATGATCTCGTGAGGCTCAATGGTGTTGCCAAGTGACTTTGACATCTTCTTGCCTTGGCCATCCAGCGTGAAGCCGTGGGTTATGAGCTGCTTGAATGGGGCGCCTTGGGCAAACTTGATCTCGCCGCTCGCTCCAGCCGCAATGCGCGTCAAGAGGCTGGACTGAAACCAACCTCGGTGCTGGTCGGAACCTTCGAGGTAGACATCGGCGCGGTTGTCTGTCATGGTCCAGCTGCTCCCACTGTCGAACCAGACGTCCATCGTGTCTCCAGTCCCTCGCGTGTATTTGCCAGTCAGCGAAGATGGAATCCAAGCGGGATCGTCCACTGGGTCGGACCACCAGGCGTTTGATCCCCGCTCCCGGATCACCTCGATAATGTGCTCGATGATGGCGTCGCTCACAACGGCAGCTCCATCCTCGTCAAAGAGCACCGGTATCGGTACACCCCAGGCGCGTTGGCGTGATATGCACCATTCGCTACGGCCAGTAACGAAGCTACTCAGTCGGGTCTTGCCGCCATCAGGGAAGAACTTGACATCCTCAAGGGCATCGACGGCGTCCTGCTTTATCGAGGCCACATCGGCAAACCACTGCTCTGTCGCGCGGATGACAACGGGCTTCTTTGTCCGCCAGTCGTATGGGTACTTGTGCGTGTAATCCTTGACAGAGAGTACATCTTCGTGGGACCGTAGCAGCTCGAGGACCTTCTTACCACCGCCGTCGATAACTGATGGCGCATTGCAGAGGACATCAGGATCATCCGGGTATGCCTCAGCAGTGAAGTTGCCGTTCTGGTCGATTGGTGCGGATACTTCGATGCCGTGCGCAGTGCATACCATGTAGTCGTCCATCCCGTGGCCAGGTGCGAGATGCACCAGGCCTGAGCCAGAGTCCGCCGAGACAAAGTCGGCATGTATGATCGGTTGCGGCTCCGCGCTCCTGCCTCTGAGACGGTTGTGGTAGGTCATTCCAGCCAGGGCACTGCCTTGGACCATGTCTACTACTTTAGCGCTGACGTCGCCGAGAATCGCGAGAAAAGCTTCCATGCGGCTTTCGGCTACAAGGTAGGCAGAACCACCAGACTGAACTACATGGTAGGCTAGGTCTTCGTGCACGCCTATGGCTCTGTTCGCCGGTAATGTCCACGGGGTCGTCGTCCAGATGACAGCATAGAGCTGACCGCCGACCTTGTCGCGGAGTTGCTGGAACTGAGGATGATCTTTCCATGTCTTGGCAATGGGAAACCGGATCCACGCGGCATTCGAGACATGGTCGTCCCGGTACTCGAGCTCTGCCTCAGCTAATGCCGTCTGCGAGGATGGCGACCAGTAGACGGGCTTGAACTTGCGGTAGATGAGCCCCTTGCGGACCATGGCCTGGAATAGACGGAGCTGCCGGATCTCGAACGCGGCGTCCATGGTAGTCCACCGACTCTCCCAGTCTGCCATGACTCCGTATGATCGAAACCCCTTCATCTGCTTCGTGATCGTGTTTGAGGCGAGATTGCGTGCCGCCTTGCGGATTTCGAGCCGGGATAGCTTCTTGTCCTTGGCGCCCTCGAGAGCCTTGAGCTCTATCGGCAAGCCATGGCAGTCCCATCCTGGTATGTAGTCGATCCGACGTCCTTGCTGCACCTTGACCCGGTTGATCATGTCCTTGAGGATCTTGTTGAGGGCGTGGCCAACATGGAGCGAGCCATTGGCGTAGGGAGGGCCATCGTGGATGACAAAGGGGGCCTCGGCAGGGCGGTTAGCTTTTTGCCATTCGTAGAGGTCGTCGGCGCATCGCTGTAGGTACAGATCGCGACTTTTCGGAAGAGGTCGTGGACTGCGGGGATCGAGGGTTTCGTTAGAGGTGTCGAAACAGGAGATGGAGTGTGGCGGCTCACGGGAAGGTGGACTTTGGGAGCCTCAGAGTTGAGGACCACGACTTGGACATTGTCACCGCGCTGCCATGACTTTGCGGCGTCGCAGTGCTCCGATCATGGAATGCACAGGCACCAGAAGCAGTCACGACCGAAACTGGATCAACATTCCTTAAGCTTGCAGCTTGGGAGGTGCGCCGGGGTCCAGCCCGCGCAACGGAGTGCGGGACCACGGCCGATAACGATAGCGACGTCGGCTTAGCTAAGCGTAGCCCGGCCCGGCCCCACTGCGGCTCTTGCCGTGCCGTCATTGAAGCTGGTGTGCAGTCTCACTTAACAGCGACGCACACTCAAACGCAAGCATTCTCCGCCATGAGATGATCTCGGCGCAATGACAGGACCCGTAACGCACAGCCATGGCCCCCATCCGCCGCTACCTGCGCATCACTAAGTACTCGGTCCTTGAGTGCCGGGTCTACCTCGACAACCCTGCCCTGGCCAATTCCTGGCTGCTGAACCCCAGAAAGCCCGTCCTGCCACGGGTCATCGAGGCCGTCCGGCCCCTCGTGCTCCCCAAGCTCCGCGAGGAGCGCGAGCGTGCCCGCACAAAGAAAGGCTCCAAGAAGAAGGGTATCAAGGATGTCGTCATCGAGGGTTCGTAGCTTCCACTGCGGGATGCAAACGGGCTTTGTCGAATCTCGTCTCAGGACTAACACCAACAGATAGATGACTTCGAGGTCTCCATCTTCTTGACGGAGACGACTACCCGCCACTCGCTCCTCAGCAAGCACAAGCACTTCCATGACACGACTCAGACCAAGCTCGTCTCGAGCTCGGGCGGCCGCATGTTCGGGGCGACCAGCGAGGCCCCGCTAGACGTGGACGCCACTACTGATGCATTTACTGTCGAGCTGCGCCAGGAAGACAGCGACGAAGATGTCGCTCTAGCCGAGATCCCGCCTGCCGAGCCCGCCAACAGCGCACGCCGGTCCAAGCGGCCGCGGCGAGACACGGCCACGGAAGGACAGGATGTGGTCGAGGTTGTTTCGGACGATCAGGAAGACGGGCAGCAGGACGACGACGACGAAGAGGAAGACCTCTTCGTCAGTAGCCCTGGCTCGGAGGGACGGGACAGCATGGGTCCGCCCCCCGCAAAGAAGCGGCAGAAGGATGGAGGTCTTGGCGGTGCAGCACTGGATGGCGCAGAGGATAACAAGAAGAAGAAGCTCGCCATGGATATTTCATATGAGGGCTTCTCCATCTACGGCCGCGTGCTCTGCCTCGTCGTGAAGCGGCGAGAGACGGCAGGCGCCTTTGGAGGCGCGAGGGCTCTGGGTGCCAAGGCGGCTCCGGGCACGGGCCAGAGCATGATGGAGAATTTCATTGTCTCGACGCAGGTTCCTGCAGGCCAAGAGGTCTGACCTTGCCCAGTTGCAGTCGATAGTCCGTCACAATGGCACGCCGGCAATGTCCAAGCCCATGTCCGCGACGTGAACGAGCGTATTTCAGCAGAGTCTTGGGAACTTTTGCACATGCCGCATATACGACGTTGACAGTGCATCGTTGTAGCTGTATGGTCCTCGAAAGGCCGCATTAACGCCAATGACTTTTCATATCACCGCATGCTGTCTCCTCTCGCACTTGCTTTAACGAGCCGGCGACGCTACAAATGTTTGCTTGTCTTGCCTGCGACCTGTCCCGCCCCATGCGGTTACATACACTGCTGCCCTTCCCTTGCTTGTGCAGGCAGGCTGAGACTGCTCAGGGGTTCCCAGTGCCTGCGGACTTGCATTCAGAGGGCAGGAAGGAGAACGTCCCACCGGCACTGTTACTCTCCCAGCGGGCGGTCATCCCCGTCGTCCTCGGCCGGCCAGCCGCAGCACCACCACCACCACCGCCAGAGTCGCGGCTGAGACTCTGGCTGCCCTTCAAATGAGCCATGCCTCCTCCTTTGGAAGAAATTCGGTGAATCACAGGCCTCTGATTGGTGGCTACATTTCCTCGTCGTAGATCCGGTGCGACGCTCCGGCCGCATGAGCTGCGGCCTGGTGGAGGCAGGGAGTGGGAGGAAGACGAGGAAGACGGCTTAACTGCGATTGATGCAGACGCGCCCTTTAGGTACATTGAGCTGCGAGGATCTTTGGAATCAAGGCAATGGTGTGTGACTTGGATGGAGACAACTCGGTTCAAGATCGAGGAGCCCCCAGTCTTGGAAGGTGTTTCGGCCACCCACGAGCCGCATGAGGCGGCTCATGCAGAGCCAAGTTTTCACCAAGAGTAACGCAAAGAAAGAAGATTGCCCTGTCAGTGATCGCCGACGT
Source organism: Microdochium nivale (assembly GCA_026745475.1). Taxonomy (NCBI): domain Eukaryota; kingdom Fungi; phylum Ascomycota; class Sordariomycetes; order Xylariales; family Microdochiaceae; genus Microdochium; species Microdochium nivale. The sequence goes on from JANTFD010000010.1 coordinate 1,135,690, forward strand.
CTCCGTGCCGCGCTATCCAGTTTACAACGGAGGAGTACAGTCAAGGACGAAGTATGCCACCGTAGAGGTGAGGATGTAGGCACTTACGAGAACGATGATGGAGTGTCGGAAAAGTCAATATATGTTTTCCAGGGCAGATCTTTGCAAGAAGTAAACACCTTCTGCTACTTGGTCAAGGCTAGGTTATCCTGGTGGACTTAGGCAACGCACGATCAAGTCACAAGATTCTGCAGCCTTGGATATGTATCTCTCAAGTTCCGCTGCTGGGCGCAAACTCAGAAGCACAACAGCGTAATCGCCAGACCAAATGTGCAGCGGCATATGTTTAATGCAATACACTCTGTCAACCCCGACACTTGTGCGCCGCAGTGGCCGCGGAAATCAGAGGCCTCGCGAGATCTTTTGGTGTCCACGAAGCGCACCGCTTCAAGCACCCCAAACCGAAGCACGAGAGCAAAGGACTTTATGCTTTGGAGCAACGTCGTGGGTGGTCGCGGAATTCAGCAGGGCATTTCGCTCGGTTATCGATCGATTGTCGGAATTAACCGCACCGAGTTTACTTGATTTTACCTGTTGATACCATGCTGGCCATGTTGCATCTACATGTTTAGGTCGACCAAGGAAGCTGTACGCGCTCAAGCCCGATGACATCTCTCCTTGTCTCTGTGCCTCTTGCTCAAGCTGGTAGGCCCGCGGCAGCTGCAATTCTTTGTGCTGATGGATAAGATGGCGCCCCAGACTTTGCAATGTTTCTTGTTTTCAACACCTACAGAAACCCCAACACGTCAGTTATCGTTCACGGAAAGCCACTTGGCTAAATGTGTTCCTGGATATGGCAGGTGCCGCTCAAAGACAAGCCGAGGGAGAACACAATCGTTCTCATATCTGTGTTGTTGTGGAAGAAAGCATGTGTGTTGCCGGTTTCAGAGTCCTTCTGTTGTGAGAATCTGACAGCAATCGCAACGAGCGCGTTCATCCAGTTCTTCCCGCTATTTCCAGTTGTCACAGGACACATCAGGTTTTCAAACACGATACTTGAGCACCACACGGAAAGAAAATGCAGTGACTTTGCACTGTTTCCATTCAGTGAAGAAACTCTCTCTCTCTAAGTCACCATATTTCTAGCGTTATCGGCATCTCACGACAGCGCCTTGGTCGATCAACCAGTCTATCCATTGTTATCTTTCCAGTGAATGTGCGGAGACGCGAAACTAAACTCGACGCTTGACAATACGAACAGTCAAGATTGTCAACACTCCATGCAGACCCGCCGCGGTGCTGCGTCCTAGAGCTAACGCGGTCCAAGTTGGAGAGCAGCACTCAAACCGCTCTGAAGGACCTCTAAACCTCTAGGAGGTAGTGAGGAGAAGGAGCAGCAACACAGTGCTCACTAGGTAGATCAAGCACAACTTGTCCAAGTAACAAACCCAACTTGGGAACTCCATTCAAGGATACATGCTTAGATACTTCTACGGGAATGAGCCTAGGCGTCTCAGCCGAGCAAGTTTGTTCCTCCGTCCCGCGCGCCACCACCGCCCTTGATAGCATATGCACACAGGTAGATACCCGAGCCTTGGGCCAGCTTCCATGAACAAAGTGGTGATGGCGCTCGCTCGCAACCTCGGTGAGTCCTTGCCGGGGGCAGCAGCACACAGTCCAGCACCCGTCGCCCGGCTTGGCTTGTCTTGTTAATGACACCTCGATCCAATTCCCCCGCGGTTACACAAAGGTCGCTGGGCGCAGGCGCGCCGAAACATCTTGAGGGGGGAGGTTACACAAGGCAACCATTTTGTCCCGGCAGAAGCCAACCATGCGCCTTGCCTTTGCCCCGTCTGTGTAACCAACCCCAAGGCAACCACGCAGGCTGCATGCGTCTGCTCGTGCGCGCGTGCATGTGTATGTATGTATGTGTGGGTGTGCACAGTGTAGTGGCAAGTTGAGACCTCACAGGGCTGGCTTGGAGCAGTTTGCTTACGGAGAGGGTACGCTACCCATTCTTCGTTGTCTGCCATGGCCCCTGGCAGCAGCGCGTGGCATGGCAAGTAAGCACCCCCATCATCACATCACATGCACTGGCACTGAAGCCGAGCATCGCGATCCTCCCAGCGAACGATGGCCGCACAACAAAACCCAAGCTCCTCTGCCAAGGATCTCCCTCCATGTGTGTGTGGCCGCCCGTCGGATGGTTTGAGCCGACGCATATGCCCCCCCGTGATACCGCTTTGGGGCGGGCTGCTTATGTCGTTTGGGCGAGGTAGAAGATGTTTTCATCGGCGTCCAAAAATGGCAAATGCCGTTGCAGTCATTGATCTCGAGCCCTTGAATGCCAGCATGCTTGTGCTCAGGCCATGTACAGTACCGACTCGCTAACTCCGTCCGTCCTCGGCGCGGCTCGGCCCTGGCAACGAAAAGGTCGCTGGATGGACGGGCTTACGCCGCCCGATGTTTCGAAGAGAGCGAAACGAGCAGGGCACCCCCCCCCCCGTGGGGACAGGCTGACCAAGTTTGATATGCAGGCCACCACCACCACCACCCACAGCATGCCGTGCCCAACTTGCATGGGGTTTTGTTTCCAGGGGTGGTGTTTGGGGCAGTGGGTTTTGGCCGCCCGTTAAAAAAAGGTGTCACCAACACATGAAAACCCCCAAGATCAATCCTTGGAGGGGCAGGCAGGCAGACAGGCAGGCATCGGCGGCCTCGTGACGCTCCAGGGTTCAAGGGATACATGCTGGGGCTCCCCCCCTCCTCCCATGTCGCAGCTGCAAGATTCTGCAGCATTTTGCTTGACATGATAACCCGGCGGTGCGGGGAGCCAAAACCGCATCGGTGGTGTACGGTGGTGCGCGCAATGGTCGTGGTGGCTTAGCCATGGGTCAAAATGTCGTGATCGTGACGACGACTTTGTTTTTTTGGAGTAGCTGCGCTGCTGTTTCGCATCCGCGCGTCGTCGGGATGGATTGTCCGAGGATTTATTCATGATTACTTACCAATAGAGTAGGAAAAAGGAAAAAGGAAAAAGTTGTTGATGAGCTTCAGCACGGAGCCGTTTCTTCTTCTTCTCAGCCTCTTCATCTTCACGGACATGGATGATGGGCAGAGATGGCCTCCCCCTCGAGGCACAGGCGTGCCTCTATCACAGCCACCAAGTCTGACAGGTAAGGTACCTGACCCCATTCTCCGCAGTCGACAGAGGTCAGGACAGCAGGCAGCTTGGACAGGGCTGACACTTCATCATCCTCTGTTGCACACGGCTGGTGGTGATGACGGCGGTGCTGACCTGAACCCTCCCCCTCCCCCTGTCCGACACAGCCGAGCTCTCAACCACGAAGTTGCCGTGTGGTCCGTGAAGCTCACGTCCGTGCTCGTTTCCCCCAATCCTCCACTTTTGCTGCGCGGTCGATCATCCAATTATTGATTTGCGTCCTTGCTTCGGTGCTTGACGTGCTCGATTTGGAGGATTGCTGGGGAAGCTGAAGTCTGTGGGCAACACTACTTTGCTTCTCCGGGGCTTGCTAGGGTTAGCCCGTCATGTCCGCCATTGCTCGGCGCCGAGGAGGAGGCCAGCTGGCTGGCTGGCGATTCAATAGGCGAAATCGCAGATATTAATTGGAAGCCTGTTCTTCGCCATGGGTCGCGAGACAAAGATTGGCCGGGTAAATCACCGATGGTCAGAACCAGTGCGTCAGAGTCACCACCACTGAGGCAGGCTCGGGATATATTCATTCCCGATGGCCAGCGAGGCGGTGCGACCACATGCTGGGCTGTGCGATGCTGATTTGTGGCCCGCGAGTCTCTTATCATGATGATGCGATGATTGCTGATGATGATGATACCGGAGCAGGACAGGCCGTAATTGGCACTGCGCCCGGGCAAGGGCGATTGTCCTCTGCTGGTCAGCATGCCGAGTTGTCGTTGCTGCTCTTTCCAGTGCGAATGCATCAGTGTCAGCGTCAGGGTCCTCAGTAAGCCTGCAGTCGCGGTGATTCGTCGAGGTCCCCTCGAGCATCCGTGCCGACACGTGTCGGGCCCAGATGATGACAGGCTCGGAGGATGCCGTTCCTGGCCCTTCCCAGGTCCTCGGGACCACGGTCGCGATAAGGGACGTACGTGTGTCTGCCCGACTCCAGAGTGCCCGCATGAGGGCGTGCGCGATGCCTTGGCAGGGAGGTACTTGTCGGGCCAAGTACCTCCTCATCCTGCCGCCGGCTGCAAGACACGCCGCATGCAATTCGCACGACCCAACGAGGAGCAAGTCCTCCAGACGTCGATCGACCTGACCGCTCATCAGCTGCCGCGTGGTGGTCAAGCGTGCGGAGATGGAGTGGCGTCCCGCACGAGTGCATGCATGAGTGCATCATGCATGCATGCACGCACTCATGCATACCAGCAATCTGACCTGCATGCAGCGGTTCGGTGCATGCCTTGCCTTGCCTTGCCTTACCGCAAGGTGCGCTGGGGAGCTAGTTGCCAACTTTTCCCGCTTGGCTTCTCCAGAGAGTCCATCGTCGTCTGTGTGGCATGCAGTGCCAGCGAAATGCCACTAAGGCACGCTCTAAAACAACACGGCTGCATCGTGAGATTAGCCCCCGCCATGGATTACCGAGATTGGCTCGTGTTTAAACAGCTTGGGGGCCACAGACCGCCAGATGGCATATTACCGACGGCCCCTTCTCTGGTCCTCAGAGACGACACGTGGGAGGGGGTGTTGCTGCTGCAGTAGCTCAGCTCGGTCAGGTGGCCTTTTCTGTTTTTTTTTTTTTGTCTCACTCACTAAATGGTTCCGACAATAGTGGGAACGAGGCAATTAATTGATGCCTACTAATACGGATTACCGATCTGAGATCCGACTATTCAACGTTAGAATCAAGCAGATATGCCTGCCGTGCGGAGAAATGCCTCGAGCTCCCCGCAACCATGACAACAACAACAACAATAACGGTAACTCTCTCTCTCCCTCCTCCCTGCAACTGCTCCCATGCAGGGAAACCCCTGCTTTGACGGCGGTACAGTGCAGCAGTGCAGTGTAGTGCAGCGCAGCAAGCTCATAGATCTTCATTTGCCCGATCCGTCACCTGCCGCATGATCCAATTGGCGCCAGCACAACTGCTAGTCTAGCGATTACATGTCATCGCGAAATGTCATGGGCAATCATGCTGATGCCACTTAACGGCCTCTTTATTGCCAAGTCGAGGAAAAAGAGTCGAAGCTCCACTCCGCGAGCTTGCGCCCCGTGCCGCCGACCGCCCGAGCTACTGCAGGCTTAACGTCGACACGTCTAATTGTGTATCAATAGTTTGATTGAAGCCACCCGTGCCTTTCCGATGATCGCCCTCTTTTTTATTCCCTCGACCAGTCACGGCAGTTGGTTGGCGTGCTGCCGCCGGTCAGTACTAGATGCAAGGGAGGGAGGAGATGATGATGGTGTCGAGGCGGGTGTGGACGGACGGCTGAGAAGGCATGTTTCAAACCCTGACACTCCGCTACTGTGAATACTCACCTGAGGGTTCGGCAGTGTCTTGATTTCCTTGTCCTCTCTTCTCTCACCAGCCGTCTCTCACTGGGTTACAGCTGTCTGGGAACTTTGTCGATTACTGGACAACACAAGCGAGATATCAGGGGTGGGGGGTCCGAGCAAGCAGTGCAAATGGGGAGGGGGCGAGCAGGAGCTCGGGACCGATCGAAAGATCGTCATCCATGTCACCAGGAACAAAAAACGCCGACTGACCCGTTGGACCGACCACCCGCATATCGTGACCATGTCTGCCGTGCTATGACCAGGAAACACGACAACGACGACGGACGGTGGTGGTGGCGCGCGGCCGTGGCGTGCCCGTGGCGGCCCCTGACAGCTGAGACATCTCACTCTCTCTCTCCTGTCATTCTCACTCTAATGACCTTGCGGTTTTCTGGTCAGCTGAGCTGGATTGGCATAAGGGTCAGGGCAGGCAGGGCAGGGGCAGCATATCCTAGCTTAAGTGTCACACGGGCGGGTTCGTTGCAGGGAGGGGGGTTTACCAAACTTGGCGGAGGACACCTCCGAGCCTGTTCGGCACAGGAACGATGAGTGACAGTTGGCTGGCTTGTAGGTTGTAGCTGCGATCATTGAATCGACATGGGGGGCTGTTCGGGGTGCGTGGCATGGGTTGTGAGTCGTGACGATATCTCTTCGTGTGTCACTCGCCGAGTTGAGGAAGCATTTCGCAAATTCCGCTACTTCTGGTTAGGGAAAGAGTAAAATACACTCTGCTCTATGCGACTTCAACGGAGGGCCCCTAGCATGCTTGAGGAATTTCATCCCGCATCGCCCAAGGTTCCCCAGATCTCCGAGTCACCAACAAGTACTCCGTGCCGAATCCAGGAATCCCACGCGATCTCCATAGCGCTGTGTGTATGTGTGTGTGTATGTGTGTGTGTGTGCGTGAGTGTGTGTCGCCGTTCCTGGGAATGCTTACCATGCAAAGTGGACAAGCCCGACATGGCACACGTTACATCTGACAACAGCGACAAATTAGCCAGTTGCATTATCGTCAGGATGTACGCACCTACTACTCCGCACTTTGCGGGTTCGGCCCATCGCATGGCACGCGCCCCTCCCTGGCTCGGCACACCCCGTCCGTCCACGTGGGGAGGGAGAGAAAGAAAGACGGAGAGGAAAAGAGAGAGGGCAAGCCAGCATGTGGTGCAAGACGAGCCCTTGTCGCAGCTCCCCCTCACCCTCTTCCCCAATCTGCAATTCCTGCATGTTCTTGCCGGCGCCCGTCTCGTTTTGCCGAGAAAAAGCATGGTACATGTGCATTGTGATAGAGGTTGATTGGCCGTGGGTGCCGGAGAAACTACTGACTGCGGTTTAAGCCAGCGGTCGGCCAACTCTTCTGGCGCAGGTAAGTACAACAATGAATGCATCACGACGAGCTAGTATAATGCAATTAGCAATGACATAGACGAACAAGGTCCAGTCACTCATGCAATTGAAATATAGGTACAAGGCAAGCGACATGCTGGACGCCACGCCCGCCAGCCCCTGCTTTGGGGACACTGGGCGAGGGCGTTGTGTTTTTGCACCAACACGCTTGTTTCTTCGAGAGAGAAAGGGGAACCCCAAGCCACGGGCATGGATAAGATGTGGTGTCGTTTTCTCCAAGTGCACACTCAAACTAGTCGTTGTACCAATAGACATGCCCAGCTTCTTGCTGACGAGGCGCAGTTCCCAAGCATGCACCATGCCTCTGGGGGGGCAGTACGAACAAGTTTTCCGGCGGTGCCCAGGGCTGGCGTGAGAAATCCCGACACAGCCGGCTTACACGCGTACACACACATATGCACATCTAGCAAACAATTGAAACTTAACCCGTCTGACAACAAGGTTGTTGTTGTTGTTGGCTTTGAGTGACTTTGCGCAAATATATTTTTAGACACCACCCGTTCTGTTTGTGTTTGGATGCTTCGTAATGATGCGTGAGAAAGCTGAGCATTCAGGGCCGATGCAGAAACTCTCTTCATGACGATCGAGATGGCATTGACGATATCCACGCGCCCCTCTTGTCAAAAATAAAAAATTATTAGAAAAAGCCAAGAATTGCATCACATTCAAATCAAACTCGCCCGCACACCCCCAGGTGCCATCCCCGGGTTTTCCGATCGGCAGATAGATCTGCGTTTCGAACCTTTCATCAGTTGATATCCGCCGTCTAAGGTAGCATTGGTGTCCCTTGCGCTGAAACCCAGAGACTCGTCAGCGTCGAAAAGTGAAATATCAGTAAATCAACCAAAAAGCGCAGACGCACACGAATCAGTGCCTAATTGAGATTTATCTTTTTTTCCCTCGTCCTCCCTGCCCTGCCCTGTGAACTGTCGTCGGCAGACCGCGCAAGCAAGTTGCGCAATCTTGCGATTGGAATATTGTCATGCCCCTGCGATAACCCCCTTCTCCTCCCCTCTTCTTCCGGTAGCCTCCATCGTTGCAGCAGCGATGCAACGATGTGTACGCGTCAAATATTGAAGAAAAGCCCTTCCCGCGGGTGCCTTTTTTACAAGGACCCCGGTACACTCTTTTTCTTCACCCACACACTTACTATCTGTTTCTTCTGAACGAACAACATCACCACAAGAAAGCCACGACGCAGGACCGGATTTTTAAAACTGCCCCCCACCTCCTTTGCTCTGCAGGTAAAACCAGACGCTGCGCATGCGGCCAACTCCCTCGCCCCAAGGCGAATTGCTGGGTGCAGTAAGTTCAACCGGGTACCTTTAGGGAGGTTCATCAGGAGTACTGCAGCTCTTGGCCATGCAACTACCGGGCCCCTGAGCATGTAAGTAAGGTGTGTGTATACAGCTTCTTGAGGTTTCCAATCTCCGTACAGCCCGCCTGCCGTCGCCGCCACCCGGCGGTCCCTGGGAGTGGTGTGGCTTAAACTTTTTTCTTTTTCTTTCTTCGTTCCCGTCGGACTCGGTCCTCGGTGTTGCTGTGCTGGCCGAGACTTGCAATTTAGGTACTCAGGCAGGAACCAAGTTATCAACTGTTGCAAATCGCAAACACCTAGCGAATGGCGGTCCGCCCATCCCGCAGCCACCCTTCAGCCGCATCTCCCTTTCCCCCCTTCCCGTCTTCGGAGCGCCCGTGGTGGCGGCGCCCCGGCGGCGCACCCCAACGCGAAATGCAACAATCAGAAGCCAGAGGCCTGCCTGGGGACTGCGCCAAAACCGGGAGCGCGAAGGCTTATTATCCTCCTTCATTGGACCGAGGTGTGCGTAGTTTGTATGCAGCTCTTCGGCTTTTACTGCACGCCTCAAGTAAAGCAGGGTAGTAGGTGCAGCGTGGTGCGAAGAATCAATAGCGACAGTCGCTTCGTCGCCGCGTCTCGGGCGACACACGCCTCGACACGCCAGGGAGATTGGTTGGTAAGCACTTAAGGTACCTTAAACTTACGCTTTCATTGTTGCCTGTGTGGTCCGATGTTCCGTTGGAGCAGTTCAGCCTCGCATTCGGTAAGGGTGCGCTGCGAAGGCGCCCCTTCCAATTCCCACGCGGCGGCGGCCTCACGACACACATGGTTTCAGCACCTCGGAGTGGTTCAGACCTGCATCTCTCTGGATGGGAAAAGCGGAAGTCGCCGAGTTGTCGGGTGTTGTCGTTGGCCGAACTCAAAACCTGGACTAATTCGGATGCTGCGGCACGAATTGCCTGTAAAAGCACCCCCCACCTCCCCCTTCCGTATGGCGGAAAGGCGGAATGGCGGGTGAGAGGGCAATGTATTTCAAGTTGAATCAAGGTCTTTGTGGTGCTCGCCACACATTGTCGGCATATGGCCCATGCCAGTGGTGCATCGAGCGGGATGAGACGAGGGAAACCCTTGCGAAGCTGAAATGAACTGACCTGGCCTCACTGCGGTGCGGTTTGTTAGCGAGCCTACGGAGATACCATGTGACAAACCACAGCCTTTTGCGACCAGCAGCGAAGACAAAAGAGGCTGGACGTGCCGAGGTAGAGGTAAAGAAGGGGAAACCTTACCGTCTGCTGGCGCATCGCGTATTACAGGGCAAGGTCCGGGCTGGACGTCGTAAAGCTTGCGGCGATCCGAAACCCCAGAGACAAAAAGTAGGCGACACTGCCCCGAAATAGAAATATTCATTCCCAAGCCGTCCCCAGCCATGCACCATCCGAGACACCACAAACCCAACGATAATGGCAACTTCCGAAGGACCCCTCCCCATTTCCCTTCGGCCCCACGGCAGCGACACGAACTGTCGGGAACACGAAAAAGCAAACATCTTGGCAGGGGTCCCCAATCACACTCTCCCTTCCGCCCCGCGAATTCCGCCAGGTCGGGTCCTCCTTCACCCATCAGGCCTCCTTTGTCCTTGCTTGCTGTTCCCACATTCCATGACGAATGAATCGCGCACAGGAAGCATGACGTGACTTTGTATGTATCCATATTCACAAACACAGGGGGCCCATTGATCATCGAAGAACAAGAATATTATTATGACAATCTCTGCAGAATCCCCTGCCCCCGTGTCGAAAGAACACCGTTTCTGTCTGCGCCGCAAGGTGTGCATGCAGGGCGGAGTGTGACGTCGCAGGCGGTCGACCGCCGTGGTGGCGCACAAGATGAAGTCGTCGATCCTCGTCGGTGAGGGAAATAAAGACTGGGTCTAGCAACTCCGTCGAAGAAGAACGAAGACGAACAAGAGGGTCAGCTCGTTTTCTCCGCTCTCTCCGCAGTTCCTTGACACAGGAACGTGCGCTCGCCCGCTCGCCCGTCTGTGCCGTCACCGGTCACCGCCCGTGTGCTCGTGCCTGAATTCCGTCAGGTACCCGTACCTGCAGGCGGTCTAGATTGTTCGAGAGCGTCAAAAAAATAGTCTATGGGCTCGTCAGTCAATTACCGACCGTTGCCCCGTCGCCCTGACTGGATCCACGGGCCGACAGAGGACACGCACACACAATTAGGTACTGCGTAGAGGTGGCTTGTGCTCCTGGCCAGCAGAATAGCCGGGACGAAGCCAAAATCCCGATCGGAAAGAACTAGCCCTTGCCCTTCGTTTAAATTAGGCTGACTACAAACAAGGCCCTCCCTACGCCGCTCTTTACGCCGCCTCACGGAGCGCCCGAGGGGGGGCCTGGAGGAAGCAGCAGCTCCGTTTCCACATTTTCCTTCTGGAAGGGCACGGCGGAACGCATCATCCCTGTCTGGAACAAGCTCATTCCAATCTCAGGTACGCATAGGAGCCCCCTTTTGGGGCGGCTCAAATTTCCCACGGGCAGAGGTTGACGATGAAGCGCACGGCGAGCAAGGGGGTCCGTGATACCCCTGGCGCTCCTCAACAGGTCGCCTTGTCCCCTGGCACGAATCCATCCATTGGCCACATTTCTTTTGTTCCCTTTTTTTTCATGGTGCGAATCACAAATTAAGGATGTGGAGAGAGGCGCGCCTTTTTCGGAAACCCTCCAGCAGGCTCGAGCGCCCGGCCCGGCCACATACACGCACACGGATATATACACACACAGACAATGGCATTGAGGAACGGACGTCATGCTAGTCAGGCACACTGAGACCAAAGGGACTTTGTCTCGCTTGTCTCTTATGCTCCACTTTGCATCTGCAGCACACGACGACGACGACGACGAGAGAAGCGCCCCGAGCAAAGAAGGAGCTTCTTCATTTAGGTAGCCAACTGCCGAGCATCAAGGGGGGCCGACGGCGGGCGCATTCTGAAACGGCCTCACCTCTCTCTCTCTTGCGTGCGTGGCGACTCGGTGACACGCCGTCGCATCTTTTTCTCGCCTCCCAATCTTAAACTCGCCGCCTCTCAAGGCTTACCGCGTACTACCAACCAATCGCCAGGGGGTCTAAAAGGGAACTGCCGAGGCACAGATGACATGGGTGCGCGGCCGCCATGCCATAGTGCCCAGACAGACAGACAAAACACACACACAAACACACCGCTTACACACACAGGCATGTGCCTATTCCACCAATCGTGCCCTGTACGCGAGCCGGCACAGCAAAAAAGAAGCGGCAGGTTGACCTAGTGGTTGATCGTCGCGATCGTCAGGGTTCTTCACATCGAGGTCACACCCCGATCTTTGCACTTTTTTTTCTTTTTTTCTTTTTTTGACGACTAATTCCCCTGCCTGCTCCTCGCCTGCATGAACCTTTCTGGAATGCAATGAAATGCAATGCAATCCCTGCTATTTTTTTCTGCTTCCAAGCCAGCAGCAGTAGCAGTGCGCTTTGTTTCGCGAAACGGACTTGCGAAACCGCCCCAAAAAAACCCGCAGATTTGACCAGGTACACGACACACGACGACACACATGCACCTTTCTTCTGTACTCCGTCGGCCCTACAACAGGACACACGGGGCTGATTTGCCCACTATACACGGAAATAAAAGCCCGTCAACCAAACTGCCCCGTACTCTTGCCAAGCGTCTGGCCCGGGTCCCCCCCTCGGTCCTCTTGGTGGCCCTGTGGGGGTTTAGTCGTGCAAGAAGGAAGGGACTTGGAGCGGTCTACTAGTCAGTTTCACGAGTACAACCAAACTCATCAGAGCTCGAGAGAAGGGGAGGGGGGCGCGGTGGCGTACGCAGTAGAACACTTCTGGAAGTATGTGATGGCGCGCGAGCGAGGGCCGACTGAAAGCATGTGTCCGAAGGGGGACTCGAGTCTTTTCAGGGCTCTTTCCATGTCTCTCAACATCAAGCAGGTTGGGGCGGGCGGTAGGTATAGTTAGCGTGTGTAACGGTCGGAAACCCCTGGACCCCTGGAACCCCCATCAAAAAAATATTTGCAGTATCAGATGACAGCGCGGCACGGCAATTCATATTTTCAAAACAGTCACAAAAAAAACCAACAGGAAGCCGTCTTTGTTGTTGACTTCGGCGTGTTTTTTCCCCCTTGCCTGCTAGCTCTCGGCATTTGATATGAAAAAGTTCCCTCCTCGTCTCATGCATCATGTGTCATGCATTACCTATGCAGGGGCGTTGCACGATGCTGCTGCTCCTCGTCCTGCGGCTCTTTCTCTCGCGCTGCAACCCCGTGGGGCTTCCACAAGGATAGAGAAAGAAAAGAAGAAAAAGAAAAAAAAACAGCTTTCATGCAGTCAATTAGCCCTCTACGCGACTAATCTCTATCATTACAAGTCATCATTACACTCACATATCTCGTCGCCGCCTACTTGGCATATGCAATGCGGCTACAACTCACTCTTTCCATCTTCCTTGATCCATGTCGTCTGTTGGAATGTGTACCTCGGAAATGACACTATCCAGACACCACGAATACCCCCCCCCCTTCCTTCCCTTCCCTCGGACTCCACTTGACAAGTTCCCAAGGGTCCTCCGCCCCTAGTTGACCGCTTCGCTGTCACTCCCTTTTTTTTTCCCCAGTCAAATCAAACCAATGCAATGCAATGCATGCATGCGTGCATGCACGCATGAGGAGACACGGAGATAATAAAAATAATGTCATGTGTCAATCAACAACCGCCAAGCCCATCAGAAAGAAAAAAAAAAGATCGAGGCATTTTCTTGATCCTCTCATGAACCAATGGGGCATTCTACAAAAATGTAAAACACGCAGGATGCACACAAGCGGAGCCACACGGATGTAAGGGAAGATCCAACGCAGAGATACCGTGGAGGAAGGAAAAAGAGAAAGAGAGAGGTCCGAACTTCAACCGGTCCGGACAGGAGGCGAACGTTGTCGATCGAATCAGCATGCAATTCATCATCCCGGCGGAATACTATGTACGGAGAACATACAGAGATACGAGGGGGGACATTGTGGGTGCAAACGCCCGTGCCACCTATGCAATTTTTTTTTAAGCATTAGGACCCCTAACAATCCCTTGGTCTGTGTCGTCGTCGGCCCAGAAAAAGACTGCTATTCCCGAGAGGGCATATCAGAGAGGTATTCACAGACTAACAAAAGCCAAGACTAAGAAAAGTGAGGCAGCCGCAGCCGCCACCACACCATGACTGACTTGCCACGCGACAAGTCCGAGTCGGTAGATGGCAGACCGCCGTCTGCCCGCCCGCCCTGCCGTCCGTTCGCGGCGCCGGCGCTACGCCTCTTCTAATTAGTCCTCCCCCGGGCCGGGCCTGGCCTGGCCACTCCGAAAAAGAGCTTGCTCCAAAGCGAGCAAGCAAGCACTCGTCGTGCTCCCCAACTGCCGCCTCCTAGATCAATATCCTCTAGCTTTGCCAACTGCCGTGCCGACATGGGGCAACGGTTGATGGCGCGAATACTTCTTTCAGACCTCGTGTAAACTCAAAGGTCTCTTTCTACCTCCCCAAAAGAGTTGTCTGGGCAAAAGGCACGTGTGTGTGTGTACACCTGAATCATGGCACCCTACAATATTCCTGTCCGGCCGGTCGTGTCATATTTCTCCCGGCCCCGCCCCCACGCCCCTGCTCGTCGCCTAAAGCGAAGACGATCATTGCGTGCATGTCGCAATTAATTGCCGCGGCAGGTTGAGGGTTTCGAAAATAGAGAGAAAGAGGGATCCGCATGTTTGACCTGCGACGGACATGACGGGGCGGGGGAGAGGACAAGGACAAGGATTAGGGCCTCTGAAGACATCGTGAGAACTGAAAGATAGGAAAACGTCACCGCTCTTCCGTCGGGCGCACGCCGGTTGTTGTTGATGCTCATGTGATGTGCCACATTGTGAGTGGGGAGAGAGAGAGAGGGGGGCACGAGTTAGTCACAGACGTTGGCATCAGCGGGGTGGACCAACGTTTTTTTCACATGCTTCGGGAGTCCGTATGGGGATGCCCGCTCCTGGCTAGCCGGCGGTCGCAAGACATGCGACAGTCTCATTGCACCCGCCGCCCCTCTGTTGGTGCATGTTTCAGGCACGCCGATGCTCCGATGCGAGCGCAGCAACAGCTGTGAAGTTCCCTTGCACGGTGGGGCCGAGCTCGGCATCGGCTGCTACACTTGCACACAACATGGGGAATTTTTCTTGTCGAGAATGCGCCGCCGTGGGGGGGTTTCTCGGGCAATCACGCTCGTGTGCGGTCCCGCAGAAGGAATCACAGAAGGAAAAAGCGGACTCTCGCACGCACGTTCCTGCCTCACCGTACCCATGCCCATCTCAAAACCTGTCCTGCGAGATCGTGCCGGGGCTTTGTGGGTTGGTTGGGTAGCAGGCAAGGCAGGCTGCGTCGGGTCCGGAGCATTGTCGTCATTGCCGTCTGGCTGGTCCAGTGTGTGCTTGAGCACCTCCAGCAGCGGCAGTCCTGCTCCTCCTTTGCTTCGGTTGACCTGCTATGGCTTCGCGGGCCGTACGGCAGGTAGAGACGCCCACAAAACACAAGACGCCAGCAGGAGAGAAGCATCCGTGCTCTCGGCACGCCAGGCAGGTCAGAAACCCACCCGCCAGCACAGAATGACTCACTGCCCGACTTCTTCCCCTCGGTCTTTGTGTAGCGAGTGCTAGGTAGGGCTGTGCCTGTTCGTTGACCCTTGCCGAGTGGGTGGAATGTGCATCAGACGTACTTCGTAGTGAGCGAATCACAGCAGCCACCATAATTATGACGTGAGCCCGATATGGATTTCCCCCATGTTCGCCGTGAACACATTAGGTCTGCACAGGGGCCCCTGTCGCCTCGAGCCTCAATGACTCTGATTCAGTCACTTCGACCAGGCAGTTCTCAACAAAGCACCGAAGCCACATTCTGTTCAGCTGGCGGTCAGGGAAGAGTCATGAGGAGGCTTGTTGGCTCGCGTGTGGTGGCCTGCTCATTGTCAGGGTCGTCAACTGGACACGTCGCGAACTGGCCAATCGGCACAAACTCGCCGTTGTGTGCGGCACGGACGCCTCTACCACGATCATGACATTTTGACAGCCAGCCGCTGCCCACTTCTCAAGGCCGTCTTCATCTGCCAGTGCTGGTGGCCAAGAAAGCAAAGCCGCAGGAGCCGTCGCGCAGTATCAAGGTTGAGCTAGTGAGCCTCGGAAGCGGCGGCCAACTCTGAATGGCAATAATCGTAGTCAAGCCATGGTACGAAACATGGCTATCGGTGGCGAAGGGTATCCAAAGGCTTGTGCCTGGAAAGTGACTTTGGGGTTGCGTCCTGCCTTGTCCAAAGAAGGCAGCGATGGCCCAAGACGGTTGGCCAGCCCTAGACTTGGCAGACAGACTCTAGACGGCACAAACTCTATGCACGCTGTCACCTGTATCGCAACCATGCTCTTGATCCCGTATACGGGCGGCCACTGGAGTTATCAAGTTGCTGCTTCAGAATTGATGTGCGTCTACTGAATGCGTGTACATTCAGACAGCTCAAGCTTCATATCATCCGCCCGCAAAAGCAAAGTCGACCAGGGCCTCGTCAGCCTTTTGTCCCGGAGGCCTAGATAAAGTTGATTACCGGCTCGATCGGCGCGAGCCTGCAAAGGCACAATGGCAAACACGTCACCTCGAGCTTGCACCTCGGGCGTCGGATCCGTAGTCATTCCCAGTCTAGGTGCCTGTAACTTGCCCAGACAGGGACGAGGTGGTCCCTTCTGAATTTGAAGGTAAACCCCCGCATCGTGACCCAGCGAGGCCTGAGCCGACTGCTAGCGAAGTGAGTTGCGTGGCCTCGTTGACCGCAAGTGCTGTTGGCGACGTGATGAACAGGCTCGACAGACTCGGCAGGGTGGGGATCTGGAGGGCGCATTAGTGCAGCAAGGCCATGAAAAGCTCGTTCCCTTCTCATCTCTGGCGTGGAGACACCTGAGGCTGCGTCAACTGCCTTGGAACGAGCCTGCATGCAGCATCCCTGCGCCCCTTTCTGCACCATATCCACTCGTTCTATGAAGATTCCACGGCGCATCCCTGCCTGGCCTGGCTCATTTCCGCAGATGGTTGTGCTGGAGACGGACGGCTCCCTCGGCCAGCGTCATAGCCGACGTTGGACGCAAGCCGTGCGCTGATCCTGATCATGTTTGGGCAGTTGTTGCGGAGGGCACCCTTGCTGGGCGATGGACGGGGTGTCGGGCGTGAGTACGAGGCTGTCAGGCAGAGCAGGCAGTGTGTGACGAGGTAACCAGGCGGTGGTTGGCGTCGTGGTTTGCGGCCGTGGCCGTGGTCGTCGGCCGCAGCACGGAACAGGGATGAGACATTGGCAGCCTGACAGCGACAGATGCGACGGGAGAGGACGAGGAGCCGAGGGCGTGCGCAAGACGGGCGTCAGCGGAGGAGGGCGACGAGGAGCACCTGAGGATCGCGGCAGCGAGGGGCGTGCAGCGTGTTTCAACTTGGAATGCAGGTCGGGTGTGCGTCACTGCTGGCGATATTTTGGTCTGGGCAGGCACCGCTGCACACGCCCCACCCGCCCAGGGCCAGGTACATGTCTCAGCAGGTACATCGCACTCTGCTCCACCGGGGCAGCGCTGCGCCCGACCGCACCCTCCCTCTGCCCCCACCCTCCCCGTCGCCCCACCCCTGCCCTGGCGGTGTACGCAGTACTTGTGCTAATTACCGGCCCATCGTGGCCGCATGCCCTCATCATCGCAGTGGGCCCTGCTCGTGCAAGTGCTGCAAGTGCCAGTGCCAGTGCCTGCCTTGCCTTGGAGGCTGCCTTGATCGTCACTTCACCACAACCACCGGCCTCGCGCCTACATATATCGTCCAGCCCGGCCGCCTCTTGCCTCTCATCTGCCCCCTCACCCATCACCCGCAACCAACAGCACCACAAGCCTCGATACAAGTCGCAGACTCTTCAGACATCTACCAGCAACAGCTACTCTCAAGTCAGCCAACTCATCAACTCAACCACCCACCCACTCACACACAACCGTCGCAATGGCCTCCACATCTTTCTTCGACCTGCCTGAGCAGCGCCCTTCTCAGCTCCCTCCTTGCCCTGGTCCTCCCCCGAACCGCCCTCTGCCTCCTCTCCCCAAGAGTGGCTAAGCAGCAGCGGTCCACCAGGATGCCTCGACACCACCACATCAACTACACGGGACAATCCTCGGCGCATCATGGCCTGCTGGGACTTCCCACCTGCCATGATCGCAACGAGTGACGCCATGGAAACACACTCGACTCTCTAGGCCACTTGCACCAATACTCGGCGCACATGCCCTGCCTTGTCGATTCCTGCTTCCGCACCAGTACATCAGCAACACACTTTGCGCCGCCTATCATGGCTTTGGTCTTTCTCCAACCGGCGCATCTTGTCTCGCACATTACTACCTACGTTCGCCTCCGGCACCCAACCCATGAGAGCTGGTCCTCTGGGACTCTGCTTCTGCCTTTCCCTGCCCGTGTCACGCGGCAGCGACTCAATTAATACACTTTTAATAGGCGGCCTGCGTACGACACAGTAGCAGCAGCCGCCGAGCATGATTACGGGGTTTACTTGGGAACACACATCTATCATGTACCACTACACGAGCATGGCATTGGTTTCGGACAACCACCACAAAGGATCGGAGTCTTGTTTTCTGTCTTCCATTACATCATGTAAGGCGCCCTAGCGCAGCAGCATTTGACATGCCTTGCTCGCGCTGGTTTGCGGCCTAGGAGAATCAACGGGATACCCACAGGGAGGATAACATTGGAATTTCACACATCATCAGGATGCGTCGCGCGGGGATGTCGGCAAATAGCCCCCCCATCTTGGACAATAATGAATAACTGCGCCTGTCTCTTGATAGGCTCATTACTTGACCACACACACACCTTGCTCTCTCAACTTGCCATTGCACTCATGTGACATTTCCTCGACCGCGCCCTGACATGTCTACCACCTTTGCAACCACTGACCAATAGATTTAAACGAAGCAGTGGATATAATTATACATTGCACAGCTCATCCCGTCACCAAAAACCGCACGGCACGAAAGCTTTGTTTGTCTCACGATGCGACAAACGCGGGCTACATCCTAGGAATGAATGCGCCAAGGGTTCTCCCCCTTTCCTCCATACCATATTGACCACCGCAGGATCTGCACGTCAGAGAGCAGCATCAGCATCTAGATCTCACACAACTCCCGATCGGGTGGTGTTTCAATGCCCCTGCCCCATTCAAGCTGGCAGCAGCCGTGGCTGGTCACAAAACTAGAAGAGCGTAGTGTAGTGTGTAGTATCAGTCTCGCGTGCCTGGCCGGCGACTTAGGTCTCCAATGAGGCCGCGCCGAGAGCTAAAAAGCAGACGAAGAAAAGTCAAAAATTCAATGCCGCAAGTCTGTTAGCGCCTGCCGTACAATCCCCATCATCTTGCGTATTGGCGCTTTTCAATCAAGCTTTTTCTCTATTTTGCTTTTCCTCGGGCGGTTTTTCTTTCCCCCTTTGCCTGCGTGGCGGCGCGGCCGGCGGCGGCGGCGGGCGCGGGCGCGGCGACAAAAACATTATGGGGACACAAAACAGTAACGGCAACGGCAGGCAAGCAAACAAAGTTCACCACGTACTGCTGTAGGATTGATTGCTGATGAAGAGGCGAGACGGGGAAGAATGGGGGTGTGTCCTTGCTCCGCGGAACCAGACAATACTTTTTGGCTGTCAGTCAGTTAGTCAATCAGTCAGTCAGTCAGTCAGGGGTCACCGAGTCTGAGGTTTCTCAAGACACGGGCTGCTGCTTTTTCATAATCATACAGGGTTCACGTCCCATTCCGGGCTTTCCCAACATACCAACTTGTCTAATTAGTAGGAGTGCAAATTTCACACAGACCGACAACACGGGCGCTATGGCCCAGGCTTACGAATAACCCATGTCCCGCCACTCCCCGATTTATTCACCGTTTATTTTCTCCTTTTTCCCGTCATTTGTCCTCTTCACTTTTGTTTTCTCCTGATATAATCGCGGAACTTTCCGTCTCCGCTGAGCCCTGGGGGATATCTGTGCGGTGTCTGAGGTGCGAAAATGGGCGAAAAATGGTCATCAACTTAATCAATCACGTATCTCACCAAGGGGTGGAGTCGAACCAGCCTGCCAGCGCTGGTGTGGACAAGAGGCTCAAAATTACACTAATTCTCCTCGATCTATTCCTAGCAGCTGACGATGAAAAAGAAACAAAAAACATATTAAAGAGAGTCCAGGCACAAGGGGGAAAGAGATAGCATGCCAGTCAGTTCCTCACCGTCGGAGCCGAAGACCGCGGGCGAGTCGAGACAAGATCTACATCTCATCTCATCACGCATCTGTCAATATTGGATGTAGGCGCGATGTGGTGGTCCCCCCTCAGGATTATCTCGGAAAAAACAACCCAGAATTGGTTGCCGTGGTGCTCTGTGCTTCTCCCGTAGCGGTTTCGCAGGTGCCCTGTTTTTTAGCAATAGACTTGACGCTTTGGTCTGTCCTTCACTGCCAGGTATTTTCTACTCCACTTCACTTTGCTCCGCGGGACAAGCTCAAGTTGCTCTGAACTGAACTGCAAGTAGGTTTTTTTGGAAGATAAAATGGTCCTGGACTTGGCTTACCACCACCACCACCACCACCACCACGCCTTCGTGTTGTTAGTCTCTACATACACACACACACCCTACACAGCCTAACCTAAACCAAAATCTCACGTACGCACGCCCGGCTAAAGCTACCGACATCCCCGGCGTCTCTCCCGACGTGCCTCGCGCTACTACCTGGGTCTCACTGCGGAACAAAGGCTGGCATACGCGCGCGGAAACCCTCTCCCGTTAGTTTGTTTTGAGATGGATAGCGTGTGTATGAGAAAGAGAGAGAGAGAGAGAGAGAGAGAGAGGGGATCGGCAGCCGAACAGAGCAACACATGGGCAATGTGAGACGGCGATTTGCAACTAAGGGGGGAGGGGATAAAAAGAGACATTGCGATCAATGGTTCCGAAAAAGCGAAAGATGAGCATGCAGATCTTTCCCCTCCCCCCTCGTTTTAGCTCCTTGAGCTGAGAGACCGGGCGGCAGCAGCAGTAGCAGCAGCAGCTGTAGCCTCGAACTACCATTTTTTCCCTCTTATTCCCGTCGACCATCCCGCCGACTAGTAGCAGGAGAGGGAGAGGCTAAAAGTTAGGCTGGCAGGCCCGGCTCTGAAAGTGGGAACAGCAAAGATCCTTTCTCGACACAGCCAAGCGGCGGCTCAGGGAAACAACAGCCGCGCAATGTGATGTGTGCGCGCGCGCGGCCTTGGCAACGATAGCCGCGACGTTGTGATGTCAGAAACCCGCCGATCATCATCATGGCCATTGTCTCTTTGCCAAAAAAAAACCTGAAGTTGTCGAGGTGGCGCGCGACAATCAGGCACCAGGGGGCCAGCATGGACGTCTGACCGGTGTAAGCCTGTGTTCGACAGCTGCCACAGCACACCGAGTAGCTTTAGGATCGGCCAGGTCCGAGTTCGTCGCGGACACACCAACACCGCCCAAGATGTATCCCCCCCAGTGACATAACCTCCATCTGACAGCATCTGACAGGAGGTTCCGGGACCGTCCGGGCTCACGGACAGACAGCATGCGTCTGGCCCCCGCCTGGAGAGCCAGCCCCGCCAGCCAGCCCACAGAGCAAAATACTTTCTCCCGATGCGGCATCTCCAACGCCCTCGCAACCAATCACGACCTCCTGCCCTTCGTGTCGAGAAGGGCGGGTCTCCACCACGACTTTGCGTGTGGGCAAGTATACAGGGAGTGTCCGGGTTTGTCACGGTAGAGGCTGCTGCTGTCTTGGAAGTGGGCGGCAGTGGCTTTGTTCGGTGCCGGGCGTCGGTGGTGGCTTTTAGAACGACGAGAGCCGCCCGGCCTACTCGTTGCACCGGCCCGAAGTCTAAAACCAAGAACCAACACTTAGCACGCTCGCCCGGTCACTCCAGACAGTCCAGCCCACCTCCTTGTGGTAGGTACATGCAGTGGCGATGCAAGCTTGGGCGAAGCTAAAGGCCAGGGGCTAGTTTACACGATGAGTGCGCAGCCACAAGATCTTCCGACGAACACAGACTAACTAGAAGCCTCTAACCACTGAAACTGTGTGTATGTCTGCGCGTAAGACGGGATGCTCTAGCAACTTTCACTTCGGCGAGGTGTAGTGGATGCATCACCATTAGCGCGCGCGGATCACACTCCTGACAGCTTCGTCGATCGGGGATGGCTGGGCCGTGCTGCTCGTCGTCATGGTGGTCTGCACAGCGGCCTCAGGACATACGGTCCTTTGATTCCTTTCAAATGATGCGTCTTGCTCATTTAGGCTGCAGCACAAGATTGCAGAGGACGACAGCAGAACCCCGGCGGCAGGCTGGCAATGCAACCACTTCCGCCCGCTGTTTCGACGACATGTCTAAAGTCCCCCCTCCAACTATCCTGCATCACCGCGCATCAAGATCATGATGAACAACCATCATTAGTGTGAAGGAATTGGCCTTGCTTCTTCTGTATAACCCCGCACAATCACTCTGTCTAGCGAATTAGTACACCACCATCAACAGGCGCGGACTGATCGGTCGTTGTGCTCCTTGGTTGGCGCGTCGTGATCGAGCGCAGCCATAGCACACGACTTGTCACTCGTTGTCGCCGTCAGCAAAGAGCAAAACCTCGAAGCTAGAGCCCTCGTTCAGCCTCGCGTACTAGCAGACAGGACCGCGCGGAATACTATCCGCGTCCGGTCTGAAGGCAAGTCAGCGCGGTCCGGTTCCTGACAACGACAATCGTCCCACCTAATCCTCGTGTGCGCCTCCCCGCGCGCGAGGCTGGAATGGTTCGATGCTGCAGGACCTGCCTTCGCATCTCGGCGAATCGCCTGCGCGCGCTGTGCCCATTAGTGAACCTTCTGGTGAGCTAGTCTCAGACGGCTTACAATATCGTCTTGACCACTGGAATATGATTCGTGTCGGCAAGGACACTGCGCCTGGAAGCTCTGGTGCGTAGCTTGACGCCCCATGTGACCGCTTTCGGCATCAGTGATATGCCGGTGGTTTGTGATGTTGGCATTTCAATTGACGCCGTGAGTGGCCTGCACCAGCTTGGCAGACGCAAAGTGTAAGCCTGCAGCCGACGAACGGTGCCTAAAATCGCGGTGACCTGCCAGAGTTAGAGGCAGGATTTGTCGAGCTCAAAGAAAGCCCTCTACGGCTTGTGCCCTCTCCATGCCGAAACCTTTCAAGAGACCATGAATCATGCACCCGACCCGGGCGAAAGAGGCGTAACGGGCGTTTTCCGCCCACTGACACGGTGGGTCGGTCGTTCCAGGTACAGAGGCACCACCAATCACGATTTGCACCAGTGCATCTAGGACTTGTTCGCTTTGGGAATTCTATGCGTAGTTGACTCGTGCTACTCGATTCGGAGCTCAGTGTCTCGAGTGTCTGGGTTGAGGATATCGATCCGAGGCCAACATCAGATCCCGATCCTCGTCGCGGGAAATGCCGCTATACTGGCATATCGCGGTCCGTGTTAAGACGTCGGACAAGGTCTGTGAACGGGAGACGAAGAGTGACAAAGGCAGTGGCCTTGAAACCTAGCGCATCAGCTCCTGATGACGAGGCCAGGGTATCGTGTCTGATTGGCCAGGGGCGATACGAAGTGCCATGATGTACCTCGCAGCGTCGCGATGTTTCAATCTGGGTTGTGAGGGGGCGTGGTTCTTGCAGTACTGGGTGCACCATGGTTGACCCCGGGCGGCCTAGCACATGGTGGCTTTGGCTCCCAGCCGTCGTTCCATTTTTGCCCATCCTGCCCGAGCCCAACCTGCTGATCGGCCGGGCTGGTGACTCGTCCGGTATGCGGCTGGGGTGCCCGCCCTGCTGGCGATGTCATCTTCCGCCGTCCGTCAAGCTGCGGACAATGGACGGTGCTTGCCTTTTTAGTGGGACGGGTACCTGAATATTTGCATTTCTTGTTTTTGCTACCTCCTGGACTATCAAGTCACAACGGCGGCCAAGCTCGAAATCACGTTATTTCTCGACGGCGGCGCGTGAGCTGTTGATTGGAGATGCCTCTGGCTTGGAGGAGACGACGAGGAAGACAGCTTTCCGAGTGGTGTTTGGTCACAGGAACACGACCTGCTGCAGCTACGTCACCGCAGGTTGATCCGAGCAGCGTGCTAGGGCGCCACATGGGAAGGCACGGAATGGTGGGGCAGCCAGGCACAAGCCATGGTGGGGTCCAAAGTCTGCTGCAGGCACTCCTCCCAGCTGTCGGGCGGCCACGGGCGGAGCGCTGCCAGGTGCCTGCAACGACACGCTCCAGACTGCTCAAGTGATATCAAGCTCAGGGCATGCAGGCGCTCTGAAGCTTCTTGCAGCGGGCAGCAGTTTTTTCACCAGGGTTTCTTTGTCGATCTCGTTGATCACATCACCCTCTCATCTTGATTCAGGGTCCTTGCGTTTTCCAGACCGCCACAGATAAGCGCGAGGATCATTGCCGCTTGTCCCAGACGTTGCCCGCTTCGCCACATCCGTCCTCACCCTTCCCCCGAGGGCCCTGGGGATCGCCTCACGCCGGTTGCTTTGAGAGTCGTCTCCCGAGGGACCTCACTAGTCATGGTCCTCACGTTGCATATCTGGGGCCCGGCCTTTGGCCATGCATCCATCGACCCAGAATGCCTCGCTGCCGCCGAGCTCCTTCGCCACGTCCTTCCCCGTCACGACTGGGCCTTGACAGCCACCAACGCCTTTACCTCGGACACACTTCCCGCTCTGGTCGATGACGACCGGGGCGTCCGTGTATCCGGCTACGCAAATATCGTCAGACACCTCCGCGACAGCGCCCTGGCAAGCATCGACAATGACCTCACGCCCCATCAGCAGGCCGACGCCGTGGCTCTCGCCGTGTACTTGTCTACGAGGGGATCGGCCCTCCTGTCCCTTGCCCTCTACGTGTCGCACTCGGCCTGGGTCGGCGTCACGCGCCCGGCATACTCACAGCTGCTGCCATTTCCCCTGACGTGGACGATACCTCCCACTATCCGGGCCGAAGCCATAGACAAGGTCGGTCACCTAGGTTTAGGCCACCTCGCTGCTAGCGTCGACGATTTGGATGACAGCCAGTCGTCGCTTGGCGGCAGCGGCGCGAAGACGACGGCGACAGGCTTCCTGCAGCTGCCCGCACGGTTTGGCCCAAGCAAGACATTGCAGCCCGAGCAGACAGCTGCGATAAGGCTGCAGAGCCTCGCAGACGACTTCTTCGGCGTAGTCCAGGATCACACGACTGCAGCCTCCCACGATGAAAACGGGCGGGCTGCGTCGGTGTTCATGTTTGGCAGGCATGAGCCCTCGTCCGTAGACTTCCTAGCGTTCGCCTACCTGAAGCTCATGCGCGTCGAGACGCCGCAACCGTTCCTGCGCAAGGCTATGCAAAACTCCTGTCCTGCGCTCTGGACATACTCGGAGCCGCCACACCTCCAGGCCCCGTCACAGACCCCAACAACAACAACAACAACAACAACAACAACAACAGCTGGAGGCGAGGACAGCGGCTTCCCCTGGCAGGATCCCGCCTCTTACAGTGC
Organism: Microdochium nivale; assembly: GCA_026745475.1. Classification (NCBI taxonomy): domain Eukaryota; kingdom Fungi; phylum Ascomycota; class Sordariomycetes; order Xylariales; family Microdochiaceae; genus Microdochium; species Microdochium nivale. The sequence continues at coordinate 1,160,591 of JANTFD010000010.1, forward strand.
CGCCGGCATCCTGGGCAAGTTCGCGGACGGCGCGCTCGGCCACATCCCGTCCATCGGTCCCAGCTGGACACGTTACCGCCAGAGCGGTGGCGCCGCCGACGAAGGTGGCAGCAGGAGCACCGCCTTGGAGACCATCCTCGCCGTTGGCGCCGCGGGCACAGCCGCCCTCGCGGCCGCCGGGCTCGCCGTGTTCATCAAAGGTCTCGCACCGCCCGGCGCCCCGTTGCACACGTTCGAAGCGTCGCAGTACCACGCTTCTGCTGCTGCCGGCAACAACGAGGGAAGCAAGGAAGGAGGCTTCCACAGGTTCGGAGGCGACCTGGGCGCCATGCTCAGCCACCTGCCCGACCTTGACCCGTCCGGGAGGATCGTCCCGGCGTAGCCGCTGCTCTTGCCAATAGCATGAGAGACGCACGGCGTACGACGCGCGGGTACCGTCGAGGGAAAGGTCGACGACGACGACGCCGAACCCGCGCGCTCAATCACTCGCCTGTTGTTGGCAACCGTGTAGAATATACGTACACATATTTCCACTCTTACACGTGAGTTGACAGGCACCCTGACACCCCCGCCTGGTTGGTTGAACTCGGCTCACGCGACTGAAGCGAAAGACGTCCGGGTCTTGAAGAGAAAAAAAGATGCAGGCTTGATGAAAGAGTATCGACTGGTCTCTACGTGAGATTGGTTGCTAAAAGCCACGGGAGAACTATACCCTACGAACGAACTGGAAAAAGCCGACCAGGCCAGGTGATTAAATAGCATCATAAGAGATGGCATGTTTCGCTATTTCCCAAAAACGATGCCATGATTCAGAGTCCTACCTGCATTCCCCAGTGTATTATTCCTCACCGCGGCGCGCAACATAGCGTGGCGGGAGAGTCTAGCGCTTCGGACATGTCCTCGACTCTATTAAGAAATGGACGACACCGAGTTTTACCACTCATCTGATGCTAAAAGTTTCCTGTTTGGAGGGAAATCTGGTCCGTATTTCACGAGTGATTAGAGTGACTTCCTCTGACGCGGGGAGAACAAGAAGCAACGTGATACTTTATATATTTCCATTCCATGCTGCCTGTTGTAGATACGCCGACGCCTAAGCTTGAACCGCGCTCATATATCAAAAAAATTGTATAGCTCTTGAAGATGACTAGAAGAGAGACAAGAGTGGTCGATCGCATGTAGAAATGCAAGTAGATCTACCCACCGGCCAGAAAATACAGCAGTCGTGCTGGCGGTTGACGATTACTCCGCCAGGAAACTGCCTCGCAAATAGAAGGCGGCAAGGCGTCAGCTGGTGGCGCCGCTTCAGTACACCGTCACAGCACTGACGCAGCCGTTCCGCAACACCTCAAACACGAGACCCGGGAACCCGTACAGCGTCGTGGTCGAGTCCTCGTTGCTGCCGCCGTCAAACTTGCGAGCCGACACGCCGCCGCTGCTATCCTCCCACCCGCCGAGGAACTCGCAGCTGCTCCCTGGGCTGTCACCCCAGCCGCGGTTGAGCACCATCCCGCGTTGCTGCTGTCTCGCATCGGCCTCGGACGCGTACGTTGACTTCCACTCCTCCCGAAGCTGGCCCTCAATCTCGCCGAACTGAGTTTCGGAGTTGGCGCCACTCGCCGCATCTGCCCCGGGAGACAAGGTGAGGTAAGGAATTTCCCACCGGCAGCGGCGGTGGCGGTTGAAAGGATATGAGCCGGGAACGTTTCCGTGCAGGACAAGCTTCGTAGCAACCAGGCGGTCTGTAGTGACAGGCTTGATCGGATTCACGGGCGATACTTGGAAGCCGTTGGCAGTCGCTTGTTGTACCGACGGCGGCGTCCTAGAGGGGGCGGCTGAGGGGGATATGAGGACGTCAAAGCCGAGGTAGAAATAGTTGAAGAAACACTCCCCCGACACGTTTCCGGCAAACTCGTCCTCGATCGCTTCGTCTCCCGAGTCGTCCGAGCCGGTGAGGCCAGAAGAATTGTCCGTGTCCAGCAGATCATCTGGCTGTTTGTAGTCGCCGCATCCAGACCTCGAGCGGCTATGGCTGGCTGTTCGGGTCTGATGAATGTACATGCGCTGGTCATTCTTGCGATAGATGGCGTCTGGCGGGCCGAGCTCCGCCACAAGGTCTTGTGGTGTTGTCTCGCCCAATGTGATCCACAACGACGAGCTCGTCCATTTTCTGAAGAGCTGTAGCTTGCCGCCGCCGTGGATGTGCACACACGAGACCTCGTCAGGCACGACCTCCTTGCTTTTGCTGAAGAGAAAGGTGGATTTGATGCTGGGCAGGACCTCTGTCCACAGCGTCTCGCGCGCGTGGGCCCACGACTTGCCGCTGAAGATTGCTACCGAGGTGGCGGTCTGGCTTGCTGAGGACGATAGCAGGTTGACGACATCCTTGTCCGGGGAGTAGACGGACTGCAGCAGAGGGAAGCTGAAGGCCACTCCAGGGTACGAGAGGACGTACGTGCCGACTCCGCCCTGGCTGTCGGCAGCGGGCGGTATGTATTCGCCGGCATAAGTGGGCCCAAAGAGGCGGTGGTAGACGTTCTTGAAGGCCGGGCCGGAGCCCTCTGCACCGCCGGGCTGGGGCGTGGCAGGCTTGACGAGGTCTTTATCCTGGTACGAGATCCTGCTCCTTGTGAAGTCGAGCACCTCGACGAGGCGCAGGCGCTGCTCTGGGCCGTCGAAGCGGAGGCGGATGCCGTTGGCGGGGAGGTTGAGGATGACAGGCTCGAGGATGGGGCTGGAGGGATCGTAGACGAGGTCGAGCCTGGGGAAGCGCTGGGGCTCGGCCTTGAGGCGGGTGAGGATGTCGTGTAGAGAGGCGCCGAGGACTGTCGCAGGTCTCTGTCAGCAGGGCGACTGTAGGGTTGGCCAGGGGCGCTTGGAGTCTGTCTGTCTTACCGAGGAAGCCCAGGCCGACGCCCGGATGCAGCGTGGCCGTGAAGAGCGACATGGCAGGAGAGGCTACCTGAGCGGAGGTATCTCGAGAGTGTCAAGGCGCGGTCGCCATACGCGAGGCGAAGTGGGGAAGTTGGGGTAGCTCGTGCGGCGCAGGCTGGCGACCGGGCGTGGAGGAGGTCGAGATGAGTGTTGTGGTTCTTGTTGTGGTATGTGCTGTGGTGTGCAGGAGGGAGCAAGGCAAGAGGCGACGGTCGAAGGAGGCTGATGCTGTGGTGTGCGGTGTCGCGAGACGGGCGAGGCGCGATGGCGGCCGGCGAGGTCAGCTGCCGCTCGTAGCCGCGGGGTCACCGCCCAGCACAGCACAGCACAGCACGGCACACCACAGCATCAGCCTCTCTGTGCGGGCGACCACGCGCCAAGCCGGGACGTCATCTGTGTCAACCAACGACGCAGGGACTCGCCGCCTCAGGGTCGTGCCTGCCTGCCTGCAGTTCCGGGGGGGACAAAGCGGGGCCCCGCCATCTTTGCATCTTTGCAACTTTGTATCTAACTTATCCAAGGTCATCTTTTTACATTTTGACATCTTTACGTGTAATCTCGTACTCCCGTGCTCCATGGGCTCTCCCTCTCATTCCTGGCCAGGCCAAGAGGAGGCACATGCGGTCCCTCTCCATCTGGGCATGGCCGTCATTCTAGCACCATGAACTCGCAGGTTGTGCCCGACTGATGCTCCGGCGAGTGAGTCAACAGCCGCCATCACTCCACACCCCTGGACCCAGCCAGCTCGGCTTACACCACATTCCGAAGCTTCATACTCGCCATCTCTCTCCCCAAGGATCGGGACTTGTTCGCACTCCAGGTCGCCAGCCCAGAAGCAGCCCAGAAACAGCCATGGCACACGCAACCGCATTGTACCCCCTCCCATGCTCGCCCACCCAACGGTGCCTCGACCGCTTCTCCATCCTGCAGCACGCTGAACATGCTGAGGACCAAGATGGCCAAGTCCCAGTCTGGCAGCTTGTGCGGCAATTACTCGACACCTCCCCAGTAGCGGACGGGACGCAACTGGTCGATCTTCTCGAGACCATTGCCGTTACTCTCAGAGGCTCCACAGGACCGGCCGGTGACTACGGCCTTCTCAGATCCATGGTCGATACACAGCACGTCCTCTCCTTTTTCGACGAGTGCTGGCCCAGGATACGCAGTCTCGCCCTCTCCATGCCAGAGCTATTTCCGGCCGGGACACTGCCAGTCCTGGCGTCGTCCATCGAGCACCAGCCGGCCACAGGACCCCCGGGTCTGCTTCGCACCCAACAACAGCAGCAAGGTCGAGTCCTCGAGTCGGTCGTGGTGCTCTCACGCCAACAGGTCGCCTGCCTCGTCGCACACCAGTTCCTCTGCACCATGGGCGCCCCTCTGCCGCGCAGGAGCGATTACTTTGACTTCTCCATCTGGTTCGGGTCCGATCAGAGACATCCCGAGGCGGCGAGGATCTATCTCACCACTCTCTTTGAGTATTTCTCGAGTGACTCAGAGGAAAGCGGAGCGGCGCAGGGCAACAAAATCAGCTACTGCCTCCGAACTCTCGTGCCGGACCAGCCGCCATTGTCGGCAAGCCACCACCACCACCACCACAACGACGCCGCTGCCGTCCCACTATCTCCGATGCGAATCCACCAGGTCTCCGAGTACGACACGACCCCGGCATCCCTTGGCCTCCCGTGTGGCGCGGCAGTCGTCTCAGCAAACCGCACCGTCGGCTTCGGCGAGTCTGCCACGCACGAGGAGATCCACGTCGGCAGCTCGCCTGAGGCGTGCCCCGCCGTGCTCGTCGCCCCGGGCGAGCTGGGGGACTCGCAGGTGTTCGTCGTCCGCGGCGCACGGGCGGTTAGTAACATTGTCGGCCAGAGGCGGGACATTCACCTAGGACGGCGTGCTGTCGGCGAGGGGGGAAGAAGTGATAGCAGTGGCGATGGCGCCGGCGATGACATTGTCGACGGTGTTACCGACTGGACCTCGAGGACAATGCTGTTCATGGATGCCCTCGAGCTGGACTCTCCGGAGCAGTACCGCCACGATGACGAAGACAGCGACGAGGATTATCTGCCAGACCTCATCCCTCGTAACATGGGCCGCGAGTTAATCAAGGCCCACCTCGCCTTCTCCTCCTCCTTGTTTTCAGGCGCCCCATACGAAGAGATCGTCAGCCCGCTCTGGGGCTGTGGCGCCTTCAACGGAGACCCCTTTGTCAAGGCGCTGCTGCTCTGGATCGCCGCTTCCACGACGGTGACGAAATCACCGGCCCTGAGAATCGTCTGTGATGCCAGCCTCGGAGACACTGCAGACAAGCTGCGCAAGATAATCAGGCTGATCGGCGAGCGATACACCACGGTCGGCGAGCTGCGAGCCTGTCTCCTGGACGCGATGCCTCGGAACACCAGGCGGCTCGAGACAGGCGACTGGCTCCTGGAGAAGCTATCGCCCGCCTCTTAGGATAGAGTGCCTACACAGACACTTAAAGACGAGAGGGATCTGCTTGGCTCAATACATAACCCAAATCCACCCACGCAGCGTCTACAATGTGCAACTGTTCGCGCGACATGTTATGTGTGTCAGCTAGCAAAGCAGTCCCTGAGATTCGCTATTGCTTGAGCGCTTGATGTTGTTTGAGCACGGTCATGTTGCAGACAAAATCATCAGCAAATATATGTAGAAATAAGGTAAATACGTGTTGAGGGCCAGCTGATAATTAAAACTTGCATATAATTTCTAAATGCTTACAAGGGCAGTTCAAGAGAAGAAGAAACTCTCCCATGGCGCGGGAGGAAATTCAAATAATCGCCCGCAACGAAAAACTGCATTTTCGCCTTCCTATCTCCGCTTTCCCCTCCCCCCTTCGCGCTCCACGCTCCGCCCCATGAACTTGACCTGGCTGCTTTATTCAATCCTCTTCTTCCCCTCCTCGGCGTTGAGGTACCGCGCCGTGCTGAGCCCACGCTCATGCCGCGCGACAAATGGCCCAATGAGCTTGTCCTTGCGCACGTTGGTGATGGCGTCCTGGTAGCCTTCCGTGGCCCATGGCCTGGGGTTGAGCTTCGGCCAGTTGACCTAGTACGCAACACATGTTAGTGATCTTTCCCGTTCAGTGGCGCGGGTGCAGTAGGCAGGAGAAACAGGAAGCAGTCGAAATCCCAGGATGTCGTGAAAAGGACTTACGTAGAGCATGCCGTTATTCACAATAAAGCTCAGCGACCAGCCCGCGATACCGAACCAGAACAAGATGAACAGCCTGCCCGGCAGAGCCGCCGCGTCAGGCGCACGTGGCGTGAAGAGCCCGACCAAAACGAAGAACAAGCTGAACGCAAATATATAAGGGATGCTCTGGATGAGGATCGGTCTGCGGTCGGCAAACGTGTGCGTGGCCTCGTTGGGTAGGTAGAAACCGAGGAATAGGTCGTTCGCGTCCTGTCGGGGCCCATCGCGGAAGTTGTTTAGATAGAAGCGTGTCACGGCTATCTTGCCGTCCTGCATCATGCCCTGCTTCGTGCGCTTGCCAAAGCGTGTCATGTCCGTCTTCATGGCTCCCGTGCCGGCGTATGCGTTTGAGACGGTGTCTGCGTTGTCGGCCCACACATTACGGAAAATAAACTCGAAGGCCGGGTCAGCCACGGCAAAGGTCTCACCCTTCTGCAGCAGACCGAGGTCGGTAAACATGCGGTCCAAGGTCCAGCGGGCCAGCATGCTCTGGACGACGTTTGTGCGGTCGAGAGAGTCCATGCAGTTCGTCCGCACGACACTAGTCTGGTAGTTTCTCGTCTCGAGGCCGCCATTGACTGGCATGTCGAGGCCGCGAAAGTACTGCTGGGCGATAAGCGCATCATGGAGCTGCTCTACCAGGAGCATGGCTCGGTGCAGCTGGAGACCTTTGGTCTCGTGGTGGAAGTCGAAATAGACGTAATGGAGGCGATCGTACTCTTGCCGGGTCCCACTTGGCTCAATGATGTGGAACTTCTCGTCCGTCAAGGCATCGGCCTTTGTCTTCTCCTTGGGTGACGTCACGAGCATCTCCACCATCTGCTCGTACGCATCCTTGATGCGCTTCTCCCGCCCCTGCTGGTTGACTAGGTTGACTAGGTAGTTGTCACCGTAGATGCGGATTTGGTCGTCAAAGTGCTTCTTCGCAGCCGGCAGAGCTGTCTCGATGCCGCGGACCTGAAGCTTGGGGACGTACTTGAGGGCGTTGATCTCTGCCCAGAATACGGGCACACTGCCGCGAGTCTGCACGTAAGACAGTATCTGCATCTCCCGGCCTTCAGAGCCTCCAAGCTTGCCAGTCTTCATGTCACCAGTGCCTGCGAATCCGCCCATGCCGCTTGCCGTGTCGTTTAGGATCACGACCTGCTCGGTCTCGTTGTAATTGGCAGCATTGCCTTGCTCGTCGAGGCCACGAGTGAAGTACCTCGTTCCGGCGCGGAACCTCGACTTGCGTGTGATGAGTACGAGGGTCAGAGGGGTGCCTTTCATGGTCGTCGGGCGGATCTCGAGCGTGCCCCAAATGATGGGGAGGATAAAGGGGTCAACGGCAGGCTGCGCACCGTGCTGCGATCTGCTGCCGTGCTTGCGGAAGTCTATCAGGTCTGTCTGGACGAATCTGTTCCAGAAGAAGCGGTCGTCGGCGCGCATCCAGAGAGGGTTCGAGTTGTCCATGGACGCTTGGCGTTGGAAGCTGTTGGTCAGGTCGACCGAGTACGAGAAATACATGGGCCCCTTCATGATGAAGGTCTTAAGAAGGTAGAGGAACTGGTCCTCGTCAGGATCGTGGATCTGCCGCTCGCGGACGGGGAGGAAGTCGGTCGAGGTGACTTTGTACACCATGTGGCCCTTGAGGCGGCCAACGGGCTGGGCTTTTGTAATGACGATAATGTACTTGTCGAGGCGCAGGCGTATCATGCCGAGGATACCAGCAATGCTGGACACGCGCGACACGCGCTTCCCAGCGAGCGGGGAGCCATCGCTGAGGCGGACATCGCCTGTCGGCCTGTCAACCACAAGGGCGGGGGAGTTTGGTGAGGAGGGCGAGGTAAATGTGTACGAGTCGGCCGCAACATGAATGTTGGTGTCGCGGAAGGGCAGTGCCATGGCGGGCAACGGGGTGAGAGCCGGTGCTCACAGACTGGTTGATGAGGTTCGCTTCCGTGGCAGGGTTGAAGGAAACACAGGGACAGCGTGATCGGCGTACTTGTGCGTTGTCGGGTTGGAAGGGCGCAAACGAGAGTCCCAGGTTGATGCTCCGTTGGATGCTGGGAGCGACGAGACATGTAATCGTCAAGGTGGAAGTTGGTGACAGCTCGCAGCTCCCCTGAGCCCCACACCTCGCCCACTGTTAAGCACGGCAAGGGGTCTCGGGGGTTGTCGCTTCCACCTGCAGGCATGGGACGTCATCTGCCGCCTGCGCTTGGTGCCCCGCCAGCATAATCCAGCACATCTTGTGATTGCAGCGACAGCAGCGACAACCCTAGATCATACCTCACAGCTCGGAGCACGACTCACGTGGTCTCCTCAAACCTCTCTCTGCATGTTGCCATACTGTGGAGAGAGGAGTGCTGTGTGCCTGAGTTTATTGTCGTTGGAAAACAGGCGGGAGCTTGATCTGGCTCCGGGTTTGGCACGGCTGGGCCCAGAGAGCGTATTGTTCTGGCTGCCGTGCAGTTGCCTGTGGCATGGGTCTTGCAAGGACATGGTACCAAGTATCTGGAATGATATTACGTTCTTACTAGCCGTATCCCGCGCTCATAACTCAACGAAATAAATTGCACAAACAACGCCTGACTGACTCGTGAAGAAAACAACCAACAGCAACTAGCGGGGAGAGGGCCACAGCCCCTCCAACGCCCTCCGCGCATATACAGCTTAGTTGCTAACACGGCCGCTTGAGCCGCTTTTGAAGCAACCTTGCTTGACCACTGCAACCACCACCTCTATCAAAGACGCCACACACCGAAAAGACTCGGTCCAGGCAGATATCGCTTGATACTTTATGCTCTAAGTGAAACTGGCCAGTTCATGTATATGAGCGAGTCTAACAACTGCAACGCTCGGGCTGCTGCGTTGCTGGTGAAGACTGGCCCAAGTTGATGCCCTGTCGGTTGTTGCGCGGCTGGTCTAGGGGCACGCGGTTGGCAATGGCGGTAAAGAGCTCGCGCACGTTCTCAGATGTCCGCGCAGATGTTTCGAAGAAGATGAGGCCAGCCTCGTTGGCGTAGGCTTCGGCATCGGCTGTCGTGATGGCCCTCTTGTCCGGCTGCTCAGTCACCAAGTCGAGCTTGTTGCCCGCGAGCCCGATGACGATGTTCTCGTCGGCGTTGCGCTTGAGTTCCTTGACCCATTGCTTGGCCTTGTCAAACGATGCTGCTTGGGTGATGTCATAGACGACGACGGCTCCCGGCGCATTTCTGTAGTACATGGGAGCGAGTGATCTGTAGCGTTCCTGGCCGGCTGTATCCCAGATCTCAAACTTGACGGCGGTCGTCGGGTTGATCGTCTCGGTCTGTGTCAGGAAGGCGGCGCCGATGGTCGAGTCTTTGTAAGGGTCAAACGAGTTCTGGAGCGACAGTCAGCTTGTGCGCACGCAGCATCGAGAGAGCAGCGCCGAGCTCGGGTGCTTTTTGGAGACTGACCTTGACGTATCTCAGGACCATGGAGCTTTTCCCGACAGCCGAGTCGCCGAGGAAGACGACCTTGACGGTCACCAGGCGGGTGCCTCGGGCGGAGCCTTGTTGTTGGGCGGCGGCCGACATGGTGGATGAGTGCCTGACGGGTTACAGTACAGACACGCGATGCGACAAGACCGGGATGGTGTGCAGTTGCTGTCGTTGGCGGTGGAAGTGGATGGGTCGTCGTAGATGACGCTGGCGGGTACTGGGGATGTTCGTGGTGGACAGAAGAGAGGCAGACGGATTGTCCGTCGGGGGTCAGGTGGATAAGGCAAGGTGCTGGGTTATCGCAGCTAGACTAGACTAGAGGAGGCCGCGCCGCTTCGGGGGGTTGGCCAGCCCGGGTGACTGGCGCTCCCGTCTGCACTTGCGCTTGCAGGTGGCAAGTACCAATGTAGCGGCGAGGTGCAGGACAGCACTCATCCCGTCACAAGACCTTATGATTTGTGCATCGGGGCGCAGCAGGTCGCGTCGAGGGATGGGTTACGCTGAATGAACCAGTGGTTCACTTTACGTCGACACCGGGCGGTCGAGATCTCGCCGCCTTGATGAGACAAAGTCTCCGGCACAGATAGCAACAGTGGTGAGGCTCGGAGGCCGCAGTGGGGCATTTGAGGCATTGGATGCATTAATTGTGATGCTCTCAAGGGGGCTTGCACAAGACTGGACAGGCCAGCCTTGAGGGAGATAGGCACCAGGATCGGACACTGGACAGCTGTTGTCAGCTGAATTCCAGACACAGGCGGCTGATCAGCACCACTTTAGCGAGCAACAGGGCCTGCCCATAGTAAGCATACGGGCAGCACGTACGTCACTTCACACAACGCGAGCTGCCCAGGCCAGGTGACGATGGATAGCATCCGAAACAGCTTTCCAGACCTGCAATACCTACATGGCGTCCGAGCTGTCCGACAGGTGTACATAGTACTACCCAGGACGTCTTTGCAGCAGACGGCTGTATGTCGGAGGCCCGGTATGCCTCGAGTATCGCAGATGCACAAATACTGCAGCTTTCTGTCTAGGACTATAACTCAGTCAGATGCTGGTCGAGCGAGTGTTTTGGAGTTCGGGTGTTGTTGGATCGACTGTCTGGCTGGCAGCGATTAGGTAAGGCGGGCTCGGTGCAAAGCGGGCAAATGGCAGCAACAAGCAAGCTGGTTGAGTGGGCCAGCTCTGCCATCATCGTCCTGCCGGCGCGAAAGCTCCCGAGGTTTTTACACCTCAAAGTCCACCTCGAGCACCCAACGTCACGCCCTCCTGCGACCGCCATTGCGCATTGCACCCACCCCGCGATTCTTTTTCCCGGGCCCTGCAGCACTCTATATCGGCATTCAAGCTCGTGACCAGATGTTGCGCGCTTCGCTGCGGTCTGCCCAGGCCACAGGCCGCCGGTCTCTGGCCGCGCCTGCTGCTGCCCGCAACACCCAGTGGCCCTCTTCTGCTATAGCCGCACGGGTATGTTCTTCGCTGCTGCACCCAGTCGTCCTGGTAGCCTTGGCAGTCCGAATGTCCATGCTGACTTCACCAGAGATGTTTTGCCGACAGCCAAAAGCCGACTATCAATGACCCAACGCCTGTCAAGTTGCCTGTGTCCGAGACTCTGACTGCTGCCGGCAGCCAACCTCCCGTCGTCAGGACCGAGCCCGTCACGGCGCCCAAAGCCGTCCCATTGACGCCTCCTGCGCCATCTGCCTCAACCATCGCCGCCGCTGATGCAAATATTCCTCCTCCGCCTCCACCGGCACCCGTCAAAAAGAAGAAGGGCTTCTTCCGACGCCTCCGCAATCTCATCCTCACGCTCTCGTTCCTCAGCGCCCTTACTTTTGGCGGTGGCGTTTGGTACTCGCGCATTAATGACGACTTCCACGACTTTTTCACCGAGTACGTGCCGTTTGGTGAGCAGGCGGTGCTGTACTTGGAGGATCTCGACTTCCGGAAACGCCATCCCCGCTCTCTGCCTAGCTCTGGAGTAAAGGACACATCTCCCAGGGTCAAGATCGCGCCCCAGAGCGGTGCCTCATGGCGTGTGGCAGACAGTGGTGAACCGGCTGGCCGCCAATCCAGTGCCGTGGCTCCCGCCTCGAAGAAGGCCAGCAATGCTACTACCCAGAAGGTAGACAAAGTCAAGGCAGACACTTCCAAGAGCGAGAAGGCTGCCACAAAGCCTACAGAAAAGCCCGTCCGCGAGCGTGCAGCTGAAGTTGCCCCTGCTGCCACCAAGGTTCGTCTCGAAACGCACGTACCAGATGACTTGTTCACACAGCTGACCATACAACAGTCCAAAGGCGTGCCTTTCAAAGCACCCGAGGTGGATGAGCCTTCTCGATTCCCTCCTGCTGGCCCGATCGACCCATTGAAGATCAGGGACGCCGACGAGCCAGTTGTACAGGCGCTGGTCAAGATGCTAAACGATATCATCACCGTCGTCAATGCTGACAATGCTGATGGTCGCTTTGGGTCTACAATTTCAAAGGCCAAGAGCGAACTGAACAAGGTTGGTGACGGCATTCGTGCGATTAAGGCTCAAGTGGAGAAGGACGCTGCTGCCGAGGTGGCCACCAAGATCAACGACTTTGAGAGTGCCTCATCTCAGCTTATGAACAGCGTGGAGCGTATCATGGCTTCGCAAGAGAGCCAATGGCGAACAGACTTCGAGGAAGAAATTAAGCGTATCCAGGCCGCCTACGATGCCAGGATTAAGACCGAGATCGAACGTGAACAGCAGGTCAACGAGGAGAAGCTCAAGAACAGTCTTGTAGAGCAGGCCATTTCTCTCAAGCGTCACTTCTTGACCGAGGTCAAGGATCATGTCGAGTCTGAGCGAGGCGGCAGGCTGGGCAAGCTCGACCAGCTCTCCTCGGCTGTGTCTGAGCTTCAGCAACTTACCACCGGATGGAACGACGTTGTTGACCTGAACCTCAAGACCCAGCAACTGCATGTTGCTGTCGAGGCCGTCAAAGCTAGCCTTGAGGATGCCGCACACCCTAGACCTTTTGTCCGAGAGCTTGTGGCGTTGAAGGAGATTGCCACAGACGACCCTGTAGTCAACGCTGCTATTGCCTCCATTGACCCGGTGGCTTACCAGCGCGGCATCTCGCCGCCTGCGCAGCTGATTGACCGATTCCGCCGTGTCGCCGCCGAGGTTCGCAAGGCCTCTCTGCTGCCGGAGGATGCTGGTGTCGCCAGCCACGCCTCTAGCTTGCTGTTGAGCAAGTTCATGTTTAAGAAGCAGGGGCTTGCCGATGGCAACGACGTCGAGAGCATCCTCACGCGCACGCAAACTTTGCTGGAGGAGGGCGACCTTGACGCGGCAGCTCGGGAGATGAACAGCCTACAGGGCTGGGCCAAGACGCTGAGCCGCGACTGGCTGAGCGAGATCCGCCGGGTGCTGGAAGTGCAGCAAGCACTCGACGTGAGTACCTGCGCTTCGTTTTTGACACTTGGTTACAGACATGGCTAACAACTATCTGCAGGTCGTTGCCACCGAGGCTAGGCTCCAGAGCCTGAAGGTTGAGTAAGATGTCCAGGCATGTTAGTGTCCAAAGCGCATACCTGGCGACTTGAACATCACCGTCACTATTTTACTATGTCCTATTTTGTACCATCAAGAAAAATGCGAGGCGAGGGCATAGCTTTTTTCATGCGAAGCTGGAATGGCAGGGAATTGGCGAGTAATGGTAGCCTGCGGGTTGCAGATGTCACGCAAAGATTCATGCCACTGCCTTTGCGGACGAGGCTGGGGCCGTGGCGGCGCGGAGAGTAAACAAAATCGATGCGAAGCTTGTAGCTTCGCGCGTGTACTAGATGAAATACCGATAGAGTGTGGTGTGCATTCTTTGCAATTCGGATGGATGTATCTTGACGCACTGCTGCATGGTCACATGCCACATGCCACATGCTAGTGCCACACTCTGGCCGAGACTAGTGTACTCGGTATTGGTGGCGCCTGTTGCACATGCACACTCAACCAGAGGCAGGTATTTGACACGCGCCCGAGGGTATGGAAGTTTCGAATTTCAAGGCGGCAAAATATAAAGTGCGGTCAGAAAATACATTTTACTTTGCGGAAAAAACTGTTGATAGTGGACGGCAACTACATCGGTCTAGCGAAATAACAGCTGCGGTAGTGGTGGTGGGATGGGGCGGGCAGGGCGCGCTGGGATCGACCCGCACATGCAAAGTGCTGGAGCTCACCAGTCCAGGGACTCCTTGCTCTCCTGGCTTGCAGGGACGCGGCAGGGAGCGGGCCAGTCGTCATTTCCATCGACCCTGCAGATTGCATGGAGCGGTTCGAGGGCTTGCAAGTGAGCTCGCCCATGATTCCCAACTCTTCACCACTGACACACCAAAACTTGACGGCACGCCGACTGGAGTCCTGCAACCGCTCGAAGCTTCTCCCAGCACCCCCGGAGCTGCCGACTGCCATCGATCGAATCACACACTCATCTGCCGTTCCGAAGCACAGTCCTCTCCGTCGCGCAATGCACCGCACATCGACGATCCCCTTTTCATAACGACGCTCGTTCCGATCGCAAAGACCGCCCTGCTATGCAGAAGACTACACTTGACCGCGGGCTGTACTCGTCCTCGTCATGACGGACAACCCCCGCCTTGCTGCCCCGGGGCACTTCGCCACGGCCATGCGCTCGCAGTCTCCGAGGCCTGGTAGCGCAATGTCCAACAAACGCTCCTCTCTGCCCAGGGCAGTCTCGCCTGCCGCCACGGCTAGCACATCGCGAGATGTTTCGTCTCGTCTGTCCACAGGCTCGCAGTACGGAGACGAGGGCAGTCCTGCGCCCTTAGGATCCGAGCAACGCCCACGCCCTCCCCGAGAGCCAGCCCACCGAGACGAAATCGTGCACAAGAAGCGCCGCACCACCACCACCCAGCGGCCACGGACGACTGGTGGATTCCTTCTCCCTGATGCGAGACCAGATGCGAACGCCCGGCTCGGCGCTTTGAACCAGGACGCGGACCCGCGCCGTTCGAGACTTAATGGGGAAATCCGCAGGGGAAAGACTCCGATGCCTATCAACAGGTCAACGCCAAGTCCAACGGCTGGTCTGGGCCTCGATACTGCCACGACCGCTGACGAAGTGCTTGATGCGAATGCAAACGATTCAGACATATCGAGGCTCATGACGGATACGCGTCAAGACGGAGCGCTAAAGGCAACCCGAAGCCGCGCCTCACGCATACCTTCGCCTTCCCCGCGGCCTAGCCCAGAACCACTCGATATGGACTCGACACAGATTGTCAACATGGCCCTGAACCTGAGTGAGTCGCGGAGGGCAGCGGCTAGGCGCAACATATCAGCACCGGTGCCACCGCGGCTCGCCCCTCTGCCAGACACACTGGGCGTCGGGAGCCTCAAGCAGCACCTGCATCAGCAACGACGCACTTCGCGAACCATATCGCCTAGACCTGATAAGAACGCCTTGTCTTCGCCACGCCAGCCATCCTTTTCATCGAGCCCGAGGATAGGCAGTAGCTCTCTTCAGCACGCGTATGAGCCGGAGGGTCCATACACGTATCAGTTCTCCTCCTCAACCCTGAACCGGGCACAGAAGGCCAAGGAACATCTTGAGCTGATGGCGCAGTATCGGAGGTTGCTGCAGATAGCACCTCCTCTTGGTCAGCAACCCAGCAGTCATGAGCATGCACTGTCCAGTTCCCCGGCTTCTGCAGGAACTCACGACGCGCCCGGTGGGTTCCCTGGTCAGCGACAGGCTTCGGTCGGTCGGCCTTATAACCCGCTTCAGTACATCCGCAACCGCAAAGTACGCGCACGAGAGCGCAAGCCGATCGATGGGGAAGCTCAGGGGTTCAGCGACATCCCTCGCGTAACCGACTGGGTAGACCAGGTCGCCGTGTCGACGCCCTTGTCTGGATCATCAAAGATCCCCTACTTTCCCGGTGCCCATGAACACGTCAACAATGCGTCACAAATCCCCCGCCCAGTGGCTTCCACGGGGAAGCTCAAACGGCCCAGACTCGACTGGAGCTTCGAGCCAGCTGACATGCTTGCGGACATTTACTGGCTCGAACAAGATGACAATCGGTCGCTCATTGAAGACCGAAACTACGCCAAGATATTTGCATCAAAGGTGGAAAAGCAACAAAGGCCATGGTCTGCCCAAGCCTCTGACTCGTTCAAGGCTGGGAAAATGTCACCATCACTAGAGACTAGCCGCAATGGCGGTCGCACCAGTCTTCCGCTCGACAGCGGTATCAATAGAGCTGGTACTGATGGGTCCCGCAGTAGCGCCAGGGATCGTGCGCGGCAGAAGCTACACGGGATCAAGGGCACGCACAAGCACTCTAATAGTCAGCATGGATACCACGATTTCCTGCGCCTAGGTAGAGGTGCACCTTCTGATACATCTGACAGCGACACTGATCGGCGGAAGCGAGAACGGTCTGGGACACTCACAGCATCGAGCAGGGACCTGTTGGAAAAGCAGATGCGCGACATGTTGGCACAAGAGGCTGCTGAGAGGCAGAAGTCAATGACACTTGACTCTGTGCCAGAAACACCGCTGTCACCAGAAGAGGCTCGTGACTCTGCATCGCCTGCGAAGCAGAATAGCACAACGACTCAGACGGGACACGTGCGAGCGGAATCGTACACCGGGGCTCAAAGCACACACTTTACAGACCGGTGGCCTTTCCTACATCAATCCTCTGCTCGAGGAAGCCTCGACATACCAAGCAACAGCAAACGTTCGTCTGTCGACCACTCTATCTCGCAGCCGACCTCGCCAGATGGCTTCCACTCGCGCCGAGGCAGCGCCTTCATCGCCAGTGGATCAGAGATGTCACCTTCAAACAGCCGGCCCGTGTCACCTTCGCGAAAGCCTCTGGCCAAGGTTCGAAATTTGTTCCGCGATAAAAGCCGCGACCGCACAGAAGACAAGGAGAACAAGGGGCGCGCCAGCATCGACCAAATTCGTGACGGGCCCATCTTTCCACCTATGGACGCCAAACTCATGCGGGCCGCCGGGGATGATCGATCTCCTAGTCCGTTGAGTCAAAAGCTACCGAGCAGAAGCACCGGCGATAGTCACAAGTCTCATCGGAGTATGGGGAGCGTTAAGCTTCGAGGCGACGAGGTGTTTCCATTCAAGAACATCATTAAAGGTGGCGTCAAGCTCGACAGCATTGTGCGCGGCGGAGTCTCCAAAGTCACAGATATGATCTGGAAGAAAGACTCGGATGTATCGTCCTCATCTTCCTCGTCTAGCGAAGAGTCTGATGACGAGCAGCCGAAGCGAGGCAGACAGGCTAAGCTCATGGTTGCGTCTCGCGACAGCTCTAGGCCGAGGGAGAAGCATTTCCTTGACGTCATGCCGCACTTCAAGTCAACTTCGGAAAGCAATGAGGGCCGAAGCACACTTGGAGTGACGGAAGCGCCCGAAGCGGGCTTCTTGTCACCAACCAGCCTGGGCAAGGGCCGCAAGTCCACACGCTTCGATATGCTCAAGCCCCCGCGCCTTAACGTTCCAAGCTCTCCTGCAGGCGTATCGAGGATCAGCGAGGAAATGATGAGCGCAGATCTGGGACAACTTGACGAGTCCGACTCGGCAGACGGCAAGACACAGCGCGGCCATGACGACGACCATGCTGCGTATGGAAATTCCGCTAGAGACTTGCAGAATGTACTCGCCGGGGTGCCTCATGCCCTTGACAACAACCGGAAACGACACCATTCAAACTCGGTATCGAAACGAGACTCTGGCCGCCACTGGTCAATCACGGACCGCGACGCGACGCCCCGGCAGTCGCAGCTGTCAAGGAGCGAGCTGGTTGGTGTGCGTGCACTGATCCTTAGCTCTGGCATCAAGGCTATGGAGATATCGCGGCGTGCGAACGAGCCCCACCCGCTCTTCGCCATCGGCTCCAGGGGGCCTGGCATTCCCTGGAGCAATGTCTGCGTGTTTGTGCCCGGCGAGGCGATAAAATTGCTGGCTCCCCAGCTCGAGCTGTACCCGACCACGGCCCGAGTCCTACTCGACAGCATTGACACGTCGACGAAGTCTTTTCAGGAGGCGGCGACTCAGCTCACGACTGAGATCGTGCCGGCCCTGCAGCACCGTATAGACGAGCTGCATCTGCGCATCGCGACGGGGCTTATCAAGACGACGCAGGAGACGGCGGATGATGCGGACGAGGTGAGCCGAGACCTGGTGCACAACCAGCGCCTCAAGGTGCAGCACGTGGTCGAGGCGATGGAGAAGATGAGCCGCAGCCGGCGGCGGCGGTTCCGCTGGTTCCGCCGCGCCGTGTGGCTCGTCGTCGAGTGGGTGCTCGTCGCGAGCATGTGGTGGCTCTGGGCGGCCTTTGTCGTCTTCCGGTCCGTCTTCTTCGTGACGAGGGGCGCCTGGGGCGCCGTGCGGTGGCTGCTCTGGCTGTAGCGAGGGCAGGGAGGCCTTCCGCTGCTGCAGTAGACTGTTTCCTTCATTTGCTTCCTCGCTTTTCTTTTTGTTCTTACCAGAAACGCTCGTATACCCTGTGGCGTCGTCACTTTGTGCGGCTGGAAAGAAGTATCGGTTCACGACTGTTTTGTCTCTCCTTGTATAATCTCGTACTGCTTTGCGCTTTGGCTTTACAATTTTCTCTTCTTAGACATCTATACCCCAATTTTTTCATCTATAGTCTTTATTAATTACTACTCTCGATTCCTGTCTTCATGCTTGCGTTGATTGTATATTCTTGAAGGCGGTTGTTTTATTGTGGACTCGTGCGTAAGCTGTACAAAATTGCATTAGTCTAGATTCCTGGATCGCGAGGAAGACATTATTCTTCATGTTGAAGCAGGGAAAAGGCACATAGAATGAGGCTGCACATATTCGATCTAGTAGATGATCGAAATTCTAGGGACGGTCTTTTTGTGTGAGTATTCTCTAGTGTACTTGGTTCTACTGGCTACTTCATTCTTCTCACTCTCTGCTTTTGAAGCAGCTATGCACTTGTTCCTTTTCCAGGGTAGATGATTTTACCAAATGCGCCCAGTGGTGAAACTGGTTTGGGCCGTAAAGATGTGTGATAATGCGTAACCGTCCTCTACTAGTGAGAAGGAAAGAAAAAAAGAACAAAAGGCCTACTTGGCTTCGTGGTGAGTAAATCTTGGTTTCGTGTTCGTAGTTTCCTCTAATCTGACTGCCTTTTCTTGTCGTACAATCCAGTTAACCCTGGCAATGGGAAGACATTCTAGACATCCATTACATCTACCACGTGATTCTCCCTCGTCTGTCCCGTTTGGTGGTACCACACCAGGCTCCTTTTGTGAAGATAAATACATTCACTGAGCCCCCATGGCGACCTCATGTGCGGAGTACTTTCGGCAGGACTAGCTGGCTGCGTTTTCCGGACATGACAATTTAGGGGGGTTTCTTTTTTTCTTTTTGGTTGGTGATTCCATCAATCTTTTATTCACAGAGCCGCGGCGGCCAGGAGTGCGGCACCAGCGACGAGGGCCTGCGCGCCGACAAAGGCTGTTTGGTGCGGCGCGGCGGCGGCCGGGGTGGTTGAGGCGATCGTGGACTGGGATTGGGTAGTGCCTGACGCGGACTTGGAAGAAGTAGTCGTGGTCGACGAAGACTGGTTCGGCGTGGTGGTTGATGCCGTCGTCGTCGTCGTCGTACCTGACGGGACATCGCCATAGCCCGTGATGGTGATGCCGTTGATGACGGTGGTCACGGCTGGTGCCGTCGGACCCGTCGTATCGCCGGTGAGGTAGCTCGCGAAGGGGGGGATGCCCGTGGTGCCCGCGGCCTGGGTGACGCTGGCGACGGCGGCGCTGAGCTGCGCGGCGATGATGGACCCCTGGGCGACGGCCTCGGACGCGATGCTCGCGTACGCGGCATTGAGGTCGGCGCCCGTGATGCTAGCGGCGGCAGCGGCGGCGGTCTGCTGGGAAAAGACCCACGAATTGAGGCTCTGGATCGCGGCCTGCTGGGAGCTGGCGGCCGCGTTGAGCAACGAAGCGGCTGGGTTGGGGATCTGGGTGAAGGTCTGGGCCTGGGGAAAAGCGGACAGGACGAGTATTAGTGTTCTGGAGCTCCGAACGCGCTACGTCTTGGTGCTGTTGAGTTGGGGGAGGGTGGATACATCTTGGGAAGGTGAATGGGTTTTAACGTGTGCTTGGGTTTCAGCTTACCTGGGCCAGAGCGCCGAAAACGACAACAGCGAGAGTGATGGCGGCCTTCATGGTGGCGATGATTAGCGAGCGGGGCGAGGATTTGAGCGAGAGTGGTCTCTGAATGGTCAAGTGAGGCAGATGATGGCTGTGATGGCTCAAAGGGACGCTACGGTGTGAGTAGAAAGGGTAGTGACATGTGAGTTGCGTAGTGGTACACAGTTGTTATATATGATATTGACCAACAAGGTGATACTCGAAAGTTTGTCGCGGTCTCTGCCTCTGCATCAGGGCCGATTTGTTGCTGCCTGAAAATCCGGCACGCCTGGAGATGCAGATTGCAATCCCGAGGCTTGGTAAACGCCATTATCAGACGTCATTGACTCTGCGTTGAGCGAGCATGGAGTCGAGCAAATGGCATGCTTAGCTCGTGTAGGGAGGGTACCCTATGCAACGGCAGCCAGTGTTACGGGCAATTCTTCCCGGGCAGGGATAACACTGTCAGACGCCGCAAATCCCCGACCAATCAAGACAAGAATGATGCCAGGGGCAAAGCTGAGCTATCAAGGCACCCATATATATGACCGGCGAAATTTGGCCGTCTGGAAAGGGGGGATAATACGAGATGTCGCGATCGCATGCACCACGTGGCTTGCAGCAGAGTTGCAGTGCTTGGAATCAGGCACCAGCTCACTGTCGTAAAAGGAACGTGCACAATAAATCATTGGGCAACAGGAGCAATATTCATGCTTATAGGTAAAGGGAAATTCTTGGCCCTGCATTATATTGCTGGTATAAGCCATTTCATTTCGTGTCTATTCTAGCTGCACACAGCATTCCCTGTGGATCAAGGCCGACCAGTCATCTTACCTCACAGAGCGGCAGCCAGAATAGCGGCTCCAGCAACGAGCGCCTTTGCACTCAGGCCTACGGTCGGCAGCGCGCCAGCAGCGGCCGGGATTGGGGTCGAGCTAGTCGTCGTCGTCGTCGTCGATGGCACCAAATGATGAATAGTAGTGCTGGTGCCTGTCCCGAGATCTGACTGCGTCTTTGTGATCCATTGCGGCGTCACGGTATGGACAACAAACGTGGTTGTTCCGCCCTGACCCGGGTCCGGACCTGTGGCAGAGGTCGCCGTGACGTCGATCGGGGTGCCCGTGTTGCCGGTGTTGGTCACTTGGATCACCACGGTGACGAGACCAGTGGTAGGCGTGGCTGTTGTGCTGAGGGAAACAGTGTCCTGCTCGTGGTTGATGAGTAAAAGTGAAACCGTGTTGAAGCAACGAAATTTTGTTATTATCAAGATCATTGACCTACCGGAGAAACAGCAGCCCGACCGAAAGCACCGAGGGAGCAGAAAGCGAGTGTGGCCGAGGTCTTCATAATGCGAACGGAAGCTTGGTTGCAGATGTTTGATTGTTTTGTTTCTCTATTTGTGAGGGATAATCACCTCTTATAACTACAGGCGAGACGACGAACTGATTCGAAGCGTGACTGGCCGCCGCGAGAGCTGCAGCTCACATTGTGTTGCGGTCGGTGGTTTTGAATACGAGCTGGAAGTCCAAGTATAGATGCAAGAGTGGACCCTGGCTCTGATTGGCTCCATCGTTGCAAGCAGCTGCCTCGGGGACACTTGGGTGCCTCGGCGCCTCCAGTCTGCAGTCCGAGGCACCAAACATCGCACATCTCGCTTCTCAGAGGCACAGCACTTGGACCAGCCTGACATGCATCATGGGCCCGCCCCGACCGAAGTCGCCAAGGGTAATCGCTGGCTGCCAAGGTGGTGTAGTCACAGTCTCGTATCGGGCTATGCCATCGACCCCAGCAAGATTACCAACCTCGTCGCCCAAGACCATCCCGCTTCACCAAGGGCCACCCTGACCAAGGTGCTGTTTGGTGAAGAGATTGATTCGGCGGTATGGCCGCTGCTATTCGACGGGCCAGTGATGGGCAAGAGCCACGATCTGAGCTGGACGGCAAGGTTTCGTTCCCTGCCATTCCTACGCGCTCTCCTGTCAGCAAGACCCCAAACCACTCCGTCTCACTTCCTAGAGCTGTCCCGACATGAGCAGCGTCAAGTCGGACTGGGCGTACGTGATCTGTACCTCGCCGCCTGGCGGGGACTCCTCGACGGCGGCGAGGCGAGCCTGCTCAAGGACATGACCAGCTTCCTCGACAACCCGGTAGACGCCCAGATCATTAGCGCTACAATGCCCATCTCTTTCCACCCCTCGGCGAGCTTCAGGATGCTGAAATTCGTCGAGGACCTAGACAGCAAGGTCAAGGACGAGAGTCTGCGTCCGTACTTCGCGCAAGTCCTGCTAACACCAAGACTATTCGCTGTCTTCGTGGATCCGGCGGACCTGTCGTATCACAACTTTGAGAACATCATCCCGCTTGATGCATGGTTCGAGTCGGAAAGAAACCCAGCATCAACTGCGGACATGTTGCCGATCAATTTGACAAGACTTGAGCAAGTTCACTCGAAAGAGCAGGTGTGGACAGGCCGCCTTCAGCTGGACAGTACTTCAGAGCAGATTATCCAGCGGCTGGCCACCCTGGACCTTTATGTGCTGCCACTGAACAGGTCGGCCCGTGGTGGCGAGAGGTTCATCTTTCACTCAAACCTGCTAAGCCGCTCTCTTACTCGTGCTGTTCAGAGGAGCGAGCTCCTGGAGGACATTGCGGCGGCCAGCAAGGGATTGTGCCCGACGGAATCGTTCAGGTTCGTAAACTACGTGATTCGCTGTAATAGGTTCGCGCCGGGCGCGGATATGTTCATGCGGCACAGGGACACGCCGTACTATGACTCTAAGAGGAGCCATATCTCAAAGTACACTCTGCTGGTGTACCTCACATCTGGCCACGCTGCAAGGAATCCAGGGTCCGCGTCTCGCAAGCCTGCTCTCCGGGTCAAGACCAGGCACAGTGGTGCTGCTCTTCCCGGTAGCAGCAGCGGAGCGAACACCAAGTCTAACGGGGATATTTGCTTCTACGATGTCGATTCTATGCAATTTGTCGTCTTTGACCAGTCCCTCGAGCACGAGGGACATCCCTTCGTCGACAAAGACAAGATATTCCTCCGCACCGAGCTTGTGTTCGAGGAATCTAGGCTTGCCTCTGACGCGGATGGCGGCACAGAAAAGTCTTTGCAGCACCACGATCGGGTCATCGCCAGCTTGTTCAGCGAGGCATGCTACATGACCGGCAACCACGGCATCTTTGACGACGAGCTCGCGCTGCACGCGCACCGGTGCTACGAGAAGGTCAACGCCTTGCACTGGGGTCTTGCGGGTGGCGGCGGCGGGGGGGAATCGAAACAAGACGGGTCGAACGTCTTTCTTCATAAGAGGTTCGGAGACCTGCAATTCTTGACGAACGGGTATAACTACTGGTTCGTTGCTGCTCCAAACCGTGGGTCGGGGCTGGAGGATGTTGTCCAGAAAGAAAATGCAATCAGGGACTGCGCAGCAGTGGCGGTGCTTGACCACTTCAACTGTCGCGTTGGAGGCAGACGCTTCCGATCGCTCCTGCGGACAAGCACGATCCGAGATCGTGTCCGCAGCGACGCAGATGTCCGCCGCGTTTTAGGCTTGAACCAAGATTCTGATCCCGGGACAGAACAGCCCGGTAGCGAGAAGCCGGGAGCACGACTGCGTCGGCTAGATCGGGACACGGTAAGCTCCTTGTTCAAAAAAGAGCCCAATGCACCCTTTGCCGAGCGCAAACTGCCCTGGAAGGACGAAGGAGGCTGCGATAGCGGTGAGACAGACGGAGCAGAGCCAGGATGTTGCCCCTTCCACAGCTACGAGACGTTCGATGCCTGGGACAGCACTGAGGTACGCGACGTGTACGAGACGTGCTGCGCCTACACGAGGCGTCAGATCCTTGGACGTCCGATCGCGATACTGGACAGGGAGGAGGAGATCATGGCCTCCCATGAGAACATAATAATCGAGGGGGACAAGGTGTACTTCCTGCGCGGGCGAGAGGTGGAAGGCACTGGTCCGAACGCAGATCCTCAAAAGGAGAAGCTGAGCGGCAGGATTAACTTCGCCGCGTGCTGGAACGATGTGTCGCCCACAGCGTTCATTGGGGTAGACCGCGAGATTGGTACGCCGCAGATGCTCATACCGCCGCTCCAGTTCCGGGAGATGGTCGCAGACGGGCAGACGGCGGGAGAAGAGCGAGGTGATCCTAGGATTGGGGACTATCACTTTATGCTTGACTTCTTCCGGAACGATTGGGTCGTCAAGATGGACGATGGGTATGTGGTCCCGATCCCGATTATCGCTAATGACATAGACGCGGAAGAGATGGGCCAAGGAGAGGAATCTGCATTTCTGAGCAAGACGCCGGGTTATGACTTCGATTTCGCGCGAGGACTGGAAATCCAGAGTGATGAAGAGTCTGTTCTCGGAAACAAGAACAGTGGCACTTCTGGTCTTCGGCGGAGCTCAAGATTCCAAGGGGCGGTTGACACCCAGCGGGATAAAAGCATCAAAGACGATGGAATGCTCGAGATGGCAGACGAGGACTGGGCCACAGAGTCAGAGGCTGCGGAAACGGACCAGAGTGCCGACTCTCACGCGGAATCACTGAGGACACGACGACGAGTGGGACGCAGGAATATGTTTCTTGACATAGAAGCCGAGGTGCTATCAGATGATGATCTGACACGAGAGGATCCTGATGAATTGCCTGACAAACATGATGCTGATGCTAATGAGTTAGAGTCACGGAAGAGAAGAAAGTTATGAGCTTCCGAGAAGGTTATTATTGTGGTTGTATCAGTTAGAATTGACCATGAAGACAAATAGCTGGCACATTTTATCACGAAG
Organism: Microdochium nivale; assembly: GCA_026745475.1. NCBI lineage: Eukaryota > Fungi > Ascomycota > Sordariomycetes > Xylariales > Microdochiaceae > Microdochium > Microdochium nivale. The sequence continues at coordinate 1,185,178 of JANTFD010000010.1, forward strand.
GTGTCTAATTCCGACAAGTCGTAGCTTAAAAGCGAATCCATCTCAAAGACTAGCCAATTCGCCGTTTCTTTATGCCGCAACAGTAGCGTGATTAAATTCCAATCCCTCCTTATACAGTTTTGTCGAGAATTGGGTTTCCACCACCCGCACGGCGCGCGTGTGTGCGGATTAGCTTGTGGCAAACTCATAGTAACAGACTACCTCAGCCCTAGGGCAGCAGTCCTGCACAGCTAGAAGAGAGGCGAAAACTTTACTTGGTGATGTGAGCATGTCCGAAATGATCCAGCGAATTTGGAAATAATGACTCAGCTGTTCTACATTAAACAGTGCTGCTATGTATTCATAGTTGACCAAGTACTGAAAGAAACTCGTGCAAGTCCTTTGCGTGCAATGCTATTATTCAGAAATCTTCACCCACGGGTCAAAGGCTTGATCTTTAGATATGGAGGCGCGCGGGCTACTCGCTATCCATGGTTTGCTGCACTAGCACCTGCGTTCCTTGCGCAGAAGAATAGAGAAGCGGGAGCATGATCATTGCTTTGGAGATGTCTCGTTGAAATTTTAACTCCTGCGGGCCTTGTCGTCAAGCGGTCTGTTTGAGTCGATAGTAGTCTGGGGTAGCGAGAGGAACCTAGGATCCTGGGCACTAGGACTAACCTCTGCGACCTGCATCACGGTCTGCACCACGTTTAAGAAGATCGGGGATCAGAGGAAACATGCGGTTCTGGTGTGCACAAAGTTGGTGTAGTGGCGTGTTTCCAGTAAGCGGACAAGGCGCGTTTGGGTCGGCACCGTTGTCAAGTAATATTGCCATGGCCTGGCTGGCTTCGATAAGATCGAGAATCTGTGAACTGATTTCGTCCATCGGCACAGATCCGTCCAGCTTTGACCGAACTCGAGCTATGACTCGAGCCTGGGCATGAGTTGAGCATAGCATGTTGAGAGGTGTTGGCTGTCCCTCTTGATTACCGTCAACGGGACAGCCCAAGCTCAACATAAACAGCAGAGGTCGGGGCCCCAGGAAATTTTCGTGACAAAGAATGCTGAGGCAGGAGGAACTCTCGACCTGCAATCCTCGTTTCATGAGGCGAAGGACAAGTTCCTCGTGATCAGAGTCCTACTCGCAGTTTTCCTTGCAAAGCCATTCGACTAGTCCAAGCCCTTCAAATACATGATCAAGTTTAGGCCGGCCCAGATCAAGAAGCTTGCAACCAACGTCGGGGCGCCCGCTGAGGCAAGATATCATCAGTGGTGAGGCAGTCCTAGTTTGAGAGTTGATGACTGCTTCCATAGCCAAAACCCATGATTGTTTATGAGCGAGTAGCTCCGCACTGACTTGGCACTACTTCCAAAAAAGGTTTCCCTATTGAGTTTCGGACAGATCATGGGCCGGCTCGTTTGCGATGATATCAGAGAGGAGGTCTCCCCATGTCTGTACCAAGTCTTTGTCAAAGTTTTGGAAAGTGACGACCTCAAACTGGCGACGTACTATGATCCTAAGAGCCTCGTCGTTTCTATACAAACAACTAGCGGATGCAAAGGCCTTGTAACATATGGAATCATCGCTAGAGATTTCAAGAGTGGGTATGATGAGCATGTTGAGCTTTTTGCGTAAGCAGAATTGCAGCAGCGAATTTTGCTGGTAGGGGTCATTATCGATGTCGCTCTTCAATGTCAGGATCCGAGGCCAATGGGCGTCAAGTTGGGCCGCTATCCAGCCTCCCTGATACCGATTGAGTTCTTTGTAATTGCGGTGCTGGAAAAGAGCCCCCGCAGAGTAGTGCAGAATTGCTGTGATGCCGCCGCCACTCAGTATTTTATTATCGAAGTCTGGTGTTGGGGACACTGGCCCGAAGGATTTTGAATGCGTCGAGACTGACTGGCTAATAGAGCCAGTTTTTGCCACCTGCCCTTCGACAAGACTGAACTGAGAATTTGCTGATTCGTCAAACTCTTTAATTGTCCTCGATAGAAGGTTTTCTGGTCGCCCGGAGCCTTGACCTTGGGCAGTTTCCACAATACTTATCGTCGCCAACCATAGGACGACATTGGATCTAAGCTTGCCACTTAGATTTAAATTCTAATTTAGCTCAAGTTAAACTCCGTAGAACTGCTTGAGAGGACTTAGGCCACTTTACGGACGAGAAGCTTCCTCACTGCCGAAAAGTTCATTACCGGCAAGTCGCTAGGGGAGCTGCATGCTGAGTGCTGATCCTCGGGATGAAACAGCTGAGTGGAAGCTTGCGCTTCCACTGAATCTTGTGTCCCCGCTCCCAGATGGGAATGAGGTTTGAGACTGGTCAACCAACCGTCGATCTAGCACCCGCCGGCTTTCAATCCAGCTATCAAGCTCATGCATCTTCATGTACTGCAAGCAGTCCATTGCGAGAAAAAGATGGCCGTTCGCAACGATCTGGTCTATCGGCAGACTGTTTCTGGCTAGTAGATTGAAGCCGTGTCTGAGCATAAAGTCTCCAACCGAGGAATGTATGGGTCTGACAAGCCGCGTTTCCCCAGTATCAGATAGCATGGACCCCGGACCGGCTGGGATCGAATCTGTATCATAGGCCGTAGTGTCAACGTGCGCAGAGACCTCGACAAGACCCCTAGAAACACGACTGATCATGTTCTCCAGCTGTCACCCTGAATTCATTGCTGCAGTATAGGGACAATCGGCTCAACCGACACATTCTCGTGGCTTTGCAGGACCTGTTTAAACATTCAGCACAAATTGAGCCATCAACAAAAGCTTGGCGAACTGTGTTCTGGTCCATTCACAATGCGTGGATTAGCCCCTGAGCTGAAACCATTAGAGTCTGCCATGAGATGACTTCAATGAACGCGAGATATTTAGAGATCCTTAACAGCTTTCCCGGAAAAGATTCCAGCAAGATCAATTAAAACTTTAACAAAACATAAAACCTCTCAGCCTCCTCAAAGTCCACTTTACATCCTTTCGTACAATCAACGATGGCGTATAGACTCTCGTCTCGTTCCAGTACCGATATCTACATCAATAACTAGAAAATGCTTTCAGTTTGATTGCCTGCGCGGCGAGGACTCAAATATATGGTGCTCGAAAATTATCGAAGCCAGTTGAAGACAGTATATGTGGGGTGTTGCTAAGCGCAAACAACTGTCTTGCCAGGGAATGAGACACTACTCTGGCTCCGATCGACAAGCAGTCTAGGAACGTTGATTGGGACAGTATATATGCATAACTCGAGCTCAAAAGTCTAGACTTCGCTTTGTTGCAACGTTGGTGGGGGTCTAAAAACTGTTGTACTCCTTGTGGGTTTCAATCTAATCATTCGCTTTTGACGTGACTGCTGTAAAAGCCCCAAGACCGAAGGATTGTGAAAATGTTGTTCCCATCTCCCTGGTTTCGACGCGCATAACTTCTGAGTTGTACTCAGTTGCTGCAATGAGGCCATGATTGCTGCCGGTCAATGTACCCCCGGCAGTAGCTATTCCCACGGTAGCGAGCGACGTAGAGACGTTGTGGGCCCACGAGGCGCTGGTGCCAAAGTTGTCTGGTATGCGGGTGCTAGGAGCTTCATATGCCTTATCTGCCGGAATGTTAGCCACAGGGGCGTCGCCCAAGCATGGACGACTGTGTTCTATTATGGGCCGCATTGTCTCCGCCTGGACATAGTAGTAGAGCCGTCCATGGAGTTTTCTTTGTTTCAGTGTGATGTTGACCTGCAAGCCATCAGAATGCGGCGACCATTTCTCACTGAACAGGCTGCCCCTTTCCTCTTGCCGCCGGTCGACGACGCCTGGTGGTGGCAACAACTGCCGCAAGGCTGAGCTGACTGCCTGACGCACAGTGCCATGGCTCCTGCGGAACCAGGGGTGTATCGCACAAGCACGACCTAGCTGGTTTTGAAGATGAACTGCGACGTCGATGGTATACAGAGCCTGGCCGGGGATCTGAAAGCGGAATAAGCCAGCAAGTTGCGAATCCGTGGACCGTTTGATTTTGAGGGTGGCAGCTTCCGCATCCCATTGCCTTTGCGGCCACACATCTTCGAGCATCAGGTATTTCATGGAGTCGTCAGCCTCGTACCGCAGTACGTTTTTGTACGAGACCAAAATGTCTGCAAATGCGTACTGCGGTTCTCGCTTCACGAATATTGTCTCCCAACTGTCGAGTTGATTTTCTGTGTCTCGATCAAATTCCGGTGTGGGCATGGTTGTGATGATGTTGCTGTCCACTCGAGCAAACTGGTCGCCGTGCAGTCTCCTCAGGCTGATGGCCGGGCTCCAGTAGGTCTCGTCGGTCCGTCGTGTAGTACACTCGAGAATGGCGTGATAATCGTCGTGGTTAAGATTGCCGCCCAGCGCGATCGATCGGAGCAGCACTCTCAATTTCAAGCCCTGATTCGTGACGCTCCACGCCGTGGTCATTCGATCGACAGCCGGAGGGAGAGGCCGGTAGTGCTCGCGGATGTTGGCAAACACCTCTGGCGAATCTGCGAGGAGTCCATGCAGCTGCATTTTGTTTGGCACAGTTTCCGTTTTCGTTATTGACTCGGACCATATGAAGATGCTCTGATCGTCACTGGCACTCAGAATCTCTTCCTGAAGCCGAAGAAAGGCTCGGTTTCCCTCACCGTACATGAGTGGCATCTTCACGTCGAAAATTCCCATGAGACAGTACGCCGTGTCTTCCGGGCGTGTTGTCTGCCGGCCAGCCGCCCATTTCATCCGATCTGCGATGCTGACCTCTGCCGGCTCAAGCGAGCCATCCAGAATTCGTATGTCGATGCCTGTTATCAGAGCGAGTGCTCGCTGGATGTGTCGATCGTGCTCTTTGCTGCCAAGATGAACCCATTCGGCATCGCAGAATACAATGTCCTCGGGTGCGATCAGCTCCTGTGATGAAAGTCAGCTGTTGTTGCGTAGGTAGTCCCTCTCTGGGGCAATATGCCTGTAACGTCCACCCCCTTTGGAACCAGCGGCTCTCGCGATAAGTGTTGTAGAAGTCATCGGCGGAGTCGCCCTCGTGCTTCTTCGTGACGTCGGACAGATACGCAAAACATATGGTCGCCTCCTTATACCACCGAAACATTGAGTTGATCGCTTCCGAGAGCTCCGCGCTGCTGGTCTTGTCGATGCAGCAGGTATCGATCCAGACATAGCGGAAGCCGTGCGACGCCACGTATTCTGCGCAGCGCTTGATCTTCGCGTAGCCTGTCTTTGCCCTGATGGCTATGGACGCATGAGCGTCTCGGGGCGACCATCTGCTCCGGCTCAGAGCTTGCATCTCCTGGAGAGAGACTTCCTGGCCTGCTACCCATGTGTGAGATAGAATTGCATAGGCCGGCAGCTCTAAGCCGTTAATCTCAACGACTTGAACGGTCGCGGTATCGACAAGGCGCATGTTGGCAGATTTGAGTGTTCTGGAATGCCGGATTGAGGGGCTGTCGGTTGTGACCATAAGCCATAAGCATGGGGTGAAGGGAAGCAAAGGTACACTTATTTAGACAATGATGCACTTCTTAGGTAGTGTACTGACCAGGCTGCAGGCAGACACACAGGTGAATTTCATAATCAAAGAGCCTGACGCGCAGCTTCCTTTTACGCCCATGCACTGCCCCATCCTGCTTCATGGTTGGGGGCGAAGTGTCAGCCCTCAAGCACGCAGATGGGGGTCACCAAAATAGCACTTGATTCAAGCCAAGTCACGGATCCCGTACCCGGTGATTAAAAAAGCATGCATCAGCTGGGCGACTTGGACGGAAAAGTTGCACATATGCCAGTGTGTAAAATCCCTATCATCTGCGGATCACTTTACTGATGTAAGTCTCAGCTGTCAAGCCCGTAGACGCTTCAAGGTCTTTGTTGTATGGTAAGCTCGAGGGCTTGAGCTGACTTCCTTGATGATAGAAAGTGAGTCTGAACCGTATCAAATGTCTTTCTCGCCCGACAGCCAGAGCCTGATGTAAGCTCACGAGAAGCCTGTGACCCTAGACACTGCTAGCGTCAAGCAACGCTCCATGTTGCCAAATACGCACAAGCCGAGCATCATCTCCGTGAACAGCATCTCCACCTCAAGACCCCAGTTGTTGCAAAACAGTGCTCCCATTGATTGTGTTGCCTGTCTATGAAGCACCTGCATCCGGCGCTGCCAGAGACCCTTCTGTGCATGCAGCCCCTGCCACTTGTGCCCTCCATTATGCACTTTACCATGCTTCCTATTCCACTTATTTCCACCACGTCTAACACCAGTGAACCTTGGCCCCTTTGGGTCCATGGCGAGAGCCGCCCGTCAACTCCGGGCTGTCCCCTACGATCAACGGTTTCGAGGGCAGAAACGTAACTGCAGCCGTGCTAGGAAGTCAATCACGCCTTGGACCTGGGATGCAGTTTGACCATGAGGGGCTTCTTCTCCCAGACGACGTAGATTGGCTGGTCGAGCCAATCCTGACCCTTGGGACCGCAGTACTCTAGGTCGAATTCAAACAGCAGCCGCGCGAGGACAATCTTCATCTCAGCATACGCGAGGTTCCGCCCGATGCAGTTGCGGGGCCCGTACGAGAAGGCCTGGAACGCGTCCTTGCGGTCCGCGTTATACTGCTCGGGACGTCCCTCGCCCTCGGGGAGCCACCGCTCGGGCACAAATTTATCTGGGTTCACCCAGTTATCCGGGCTATGTAGCATTGCGTAGGTGGTGATACCGACGAGCATGCCTTCGGGGATATTGTGGCCGTCAAGCGTGGCGCCGCCGGGCGGGACCATGCGAGAGTGCTGCGTAGACGAAGGCGGATAGATGCGTAGGCCTTCCTCGATGACGGCTAGTAGGTATCGGCATTTATTGACAGAGGTCATTGTGATTTCATCGGCAGAGGCAAAGTGGGTGCGGATCTCGGTGGCGAGCTTGTCATATTGCTCCGCATGGGTCGTGAGTAAGTACGTTATACCTGCCAATGACAAGTTTGTGTTAGAGAAATTGCTGGCGATGGTTGTGTGTGACACACAGCAAGACATGCATTTGATAGCTGAGGGCCAAAGTCAGACGTACCGCAGAGCGATGTCGCAGTCGTCTCGCTGCCCGCCCCGATCAGGAGGCGGGAGTTCTCCTTAAGCTGATTGAAGCTCATAGCATTCTTGTGATACGCGTCGATGAGCCTTTCCATAAAGTCTGGGACAGGTGGCTTTGTCTCCAGCCGAGCTTTCACCTTTTGCTGAAGACGAGATATTATAAGTTAGTTCACGAGCCTCGGGTCGGCGTCTACGGTCATCGAGAGCGTATTGGAGAATAACATACGTCGAGAATCTGTTCTTGTGTGTCGATCTTCTGCTTCAAATCTGGTGGTGTCAACCACGCAAGCAGGGGTGGCCGCATGAAGGACGGGAGGCGAGCGACGGCCTGGTTGTTCGAAAGGTGTATGACAAACCCAAAGAAAGCGGCCACCCAAGCGTTGAGAGATGACAAGTTCAAACAGTCGAAGGACTCGCCGTACGCTAGTTAGGATGGAGAGCTCAAAGTCAGTCATACTAGAGAATAGTCTCGGTGAAAAGATTCTGAGCTTACTCAAGTATCCAATAACATCAAACGTGAAATACTACATAGGACAATGCAGAGATAGTTAGGCAAAGATGTCTCACCATGCGAAAATGCGGGTGGGTGCTACTCACGTTATACCAAAGCGTCATGTCCACTGCTGAATTGCCGGCCTCCCCTTTCTCGTATAGTCTAGCCATCAGAGTGTTAAGGTAGCCCTGGATCAGTCCTTCCTGCTGGCGGAGCGCACTGTCGGAGAACCCGTTGGCGAGGAGCTTGCGGAGGTAGGAATGATAATCGCGGTCGGAGGAGATGAGATTCTGCTCTTTGTTGATGGCCGAAAAGAAGCGTTCATCCTTCGTAAACTCGGGATTGCCCGAACCTTTGTGACCGAAGATGTCTCTCCATGCGCCTGGGTAAGTAAATGACAGCTCGTTGGCCGAAATGCGGACTACTGAACCATACTGTTTATGCAGTTTGGCAGTCTCCTTTGGGCAGGTTCCACGAAGCTGTAGCAGGGAGTAGTGGAAGGGCGTTGCAACCCAGGACTTGGGGCCTGGGTAGCAGCTCAATGGATGGAAGTAAATGTTGTATACAGCCATTACGCTGTAGTAGATGACGGGTGAGACAATGACCGCCCCAGCCAGCCACACTAGGGTATCTTTCGTCATCATTTGCGAAGGCGAGATGTCTTCTGGAATGTATTTCGACAGGAAAGGCATGTTCGGGACGAGGGTGGAGGCGATTGGTTAAGTGTGAGAAGGTTTGACAGACTAAGTTGCCGTGAGAAATATGTCTGCTTGGCGAAAAAACCAGGCTCTCTTTTATATCTTCATGTACGTTTGATTACCACCTACTTATAGTTAGCGTAAGTAGGTAATCAGCGAGTTTGTAGTTGTACGTAAGCTTCGCCAATGCTCGGGAACGGCCCGCCGGGAATGGCGGATTGTTTATTTGGGGGAGGCCCTCCACAACAGCGAAACCTTAATACAGGATCGGAATTGAGACTTGGCCCACTATGCGGATTTCGGCTTCGCGTCTCCCTTGATCCCGAAGTCGCGACAGGTACGGAGCAGAAGAGAGCAGTCCCGCCCCTAAACACTACAAAGCGCGTCAAGACCAAGGCGGTGTAGGTCACAGACAGCGTGGTCAGGTGGTGCTTGTGTTCTTGACCAGGAATCGAATCCCGGAATCCGGAGTCCGTGATTATAGGTTCTCAATCACAATGACGAGGAAATGCGTTTCCACGGATTCTGGAAAGAGCGAATCAGTCTCTTATTCAAAAATGGAGCGTGGATATGGGGAAACACTGCTTGCAACCAGACCGGCGTATTAACCATAGCATCCCGATGTGCCCAAAGTGGAGTGAATCAATAGTCGCCCGAAAGGCATATAAGAATGGCTGCTCATCTGTACTTTGAGACTACTGTACCAGACTCGAGTGCGGCATCGAGACAGACAAAACAATCACCCAATCACTCAACCACCATGGATGATACTAGATTTTGCGAAGTAAAGATACAAGCGAATTTGTGTCCCGGCGTCATGGCGCAGAAGAGAATGTGATAATATTTGAATATGCAGGTCACACGATACCTTCCTTTTAGGACATGATCAGCGCCCAGAAGGCGAGCCAAGTCCCTACCCCAACCGATACGCCAACCAGTTTTATCGTCAATGTACTACTCTACGACGGCACCGAGAGCAAGGTGCACGTTTATAAGCCGTCGGGCGTCGATCCGGCCACAATTAACAAATCAACTATTGTAGTCCTCGTGTACAGCGGAGGCTTCTGCCTCGGCCACTGGAACCAAAAGGGGGGGTGGGTGCGCAGGGACTCGGGTACCTATACGGCGTGACGGTTGCCAACGTCTCTTACTGCCTCGCGCTAGAACACAAGTCCCCGCGGGCTCCGCGGGATGTGTGGGATAACCTCGCCTGGGTGACTGGCGCGGCCGGGCTCGCAGCGATCTGTGGCGACGTGGACCCGGCGCTAGGGCTGGTGGTCGGCGGGATCTCAGCGGGCGGCAACCTCGCTATGGTCGTAGTACAGCGAAGTGCTGCTGGCCCGGGCATGGCTGATCAGTACAGCTGCGGCGGCGAGCCGTAGCTCTAGCTAGCTAGTCCCGTTACAGGTCTGTGAGCGTCGATTCCTATCTGCTACGAAGAGGAGACGGTGCCCGCCAAGTATCGTGAGCTCTACTTTACACGGGATCAGAACGCCGACGTGTACATATTGAACAAAAAGGGTGGTGATGTTTCGCGGGAGAACTACCGTTACGAACCTAAGTCACCCGAGTTCTGCCCTAGCTATGGTCTTGTAGGAGAGACGGCGCTGCCTAATATGCCCCGAACCTACTTGTAAATCTGCGGGCACGATCTACTGCGCGACGATGGGCTTGTCTTTGGGAAGATGCTACGCAATCATAGCGTCCAGACACGCCTCGACGTCTACCCGGGCGTTCCGCACAGCTTCGCGGAGCTAGGAGGACAATCGCATTTCAAGAGTATCTCAAAACGGCCCCGTGAATAGATAAACGTTTGTTGTGCTAGCGTACCCCGTTTCCCCACGCGGGTTTCCAAAACGGATGCAGATGGGCACCCCTCCGTCTCGGCGGGGTCAAGACATTGTTGCGACGATCAGTGTGAATGTCTCATTGTGACGACCTGCGCAATGCTTCCGCCCCGCCATGTTCCTGCTCAATGTCGACACCCGTGTGCTCGAACAATTCGCCGAGGGCAACATCCCGGGACACGCCATCTTGTCGCACACGTGGGGCTCCGACGAGGCCACGTTCGAAGACTATCGACACGGCAACCGGCCAGAGACACCAACTGCTGCAGGCACCCCACCAGTCTCCCAGCAGCATCATGCTCGTCACTGGTACGACAGGCGGTACAAGAAGATCCGCTCGACAAAGTCCGTCCGACCTCGTCGAGCTGCCGAGCTGCAACGCCGCAAGTCCCCGCTTCCAGGTGCAGGCCATGCCAAGATCGACGCCTGCTGCAGGACCGCCAAGGCAGATGGCTTTCAATATGTCTGGATCGACACGTGCTGCATCGACAAGCAGAGCAGTGCCGAGCTCTCCGAGGCCATCAATTCCATGTTCGCCTGGTATGCTCGAGCATCGATATGTTATGTCTACTTAGCCGACGTTCAGCCCGCCGACAGCCTAGACACGCAGCAGGATACAGACACAACCCGTGACATCCATGCCACCCGTCCACGTGGCCTGAGCGCAACTCAGATCGCCGAGAGCAAAGCATCTCGATGGTTCACGCGCGGCTGGACATTGCAGGAATGTCTGGCTCCGGACAGGTTGCACATACTGGATTCGAGCTGGACTCTGATCGGATACTCGCACCGAAGAAGCCACAACCCCGACAGCATTGTTCTCGGCGACATGTCTGTGCCGAGTCTGACGAGCCTGCTCTCAGAGATCACGGGCATCCCATATAACTTTCTGTGGGACACGGATATCCACACAGCTTCGGTAGCAGAACGTATGAGGTGGGCAAGTAGCCGCCAGACGACACGCACCGAGGACCAGGCCTACTGCCTGCTTGGCATATTCGACGTCAGCATGTCTATGATCTACGGAGAGGGCAAACATGCATTCGACCGCCTCCAGCACGAGATCATCAAGCGCTACGATGACCAGTCCATCCTTGCGTTCGGAAGCATCGCAGACGACGAGCGCAGCTTCCAATTCGTCGACCTCAACAAGCTTGACCGCAAGGACATCCTGCTCAATGACGGCTACAGCCCATTGAGGTGGCAGTGCCTGGCCACCACCGCCCGGTCCTTCCACAGCCAACGCACCATCGTTCGACGCAAGCCGAACCACGAACTTGCCTCACACTACGATGTGACCCATGTCGGTGTCTCGATCAGTCTGCCAATGATCCAGCTTCCCTCGGGGGAATGGCTCGCGAGGCTAGACTGCTCAGTTGTACCAGGCGGGGCGGTTTCCTCACTATCAGACAAGTACCTCTGCCTCGTCCTGGTGCCATCGCACACACAGCCCAATATCATGTTCCGGAGAGGCGATGGTGGTCTGACACTTGTCCCGCTCGCCTACTTCATGGCCAGCTATCGGTCGCCTGCTGTCCGGCGTAGCGTGTACCTGGCGTCATTTGTTAGCACCGAGTCCTACCGCAAGGGCCCCGTCGTGATCCCAGACAGCTTCGTGGAAGCCTTCTGCGTCCGTACTACATACCCGCCTATCCGAGACCGTCGCCACGGCACACAGCTGTGGTCCACGATTCCCAGCGGCGACCGCTTGCAGAGCGAAATCTACCTAGACTGTGCTGATTATCACGGCACAAAGTCATTTGCTCTGCGCGTGTGGATGACGGCGGAAGGAGACGGAGAAGGCAACGTCAGCCCTGGCGCAGCTACAGTACATGGCGTGCCTAGTCCCAACGCCTCTGTCTTCTGGAGAACAGCAAGGCTCTACATATGCCACCAACGTGACACTTTCACCATGGCCGAGCTTATGCTTAACGCCCCGGGAAGCTGTGCGTCGGGGCGACAGACTGCTGCTGATGATGATGCTGATTATTGTGATCCTCATACAGAGCCGGCGATCAAGTGGGAGGCAAGGCCTGTTGTCAGCGGTCATGAGATACTGCTGGTGCAGTTTGGCTACCGCCGTTGGAAGCTTGAAGTCAAACCGATCTTACAAGCTCGAATTAGTAAAGCGGAAACACTCTGAGCGAGATTCGATCTTGCGAAATTTCAAATCACCCAGACTTTGTTCACAAATAAGGTGGTTTTCGTTCCTCAGATGTCGTCATCGGCTAACTGCTTAAGGAAACAGGACTTGGTATGTGTGCGTGTGCAGTGTTGTAGATTTAATGTACGTAGTGCGTATGCTTCTAGGAATGACAAAGGGTAGTGTAGTGACGAGTAGTTTTGGAAGCAAGACCAAAGGGAATCTCACCAAACACCTCCCATCTAGCTAACCCCGCGAGAAACCCAAACTTCCTAGAGCTACATATTGTGCTCAAATCAGCTCGCCGCCAGCGTGACCTGCATCTCCGAGAGCATAAACACGATATACCAAACACGGCAGACAGCTAGCCAAATTTACGCTCAAATAGTGTCGTATATCTCTACAAGCCCATCATGTAGCCACAAACTACGTTTTGGGGGAAGAAGCCGTCGAATTTGAGAAAGGATAGGGTATTGAAGCAGGCGATACGGAGCTCGCAGTGTTGATAGCGCTAGTCTATATTGTCCATAGCCGCTCGCGGTCTTAGTTCAAACTTTCTTACATAAGAGGGGTATAGACAGGAGGCTAGTCAACGACTGCGAGCAACGAGTCAGTCTCCCAGGTAATCTTGAAATCGGACTTGGAGTGGATAAGCAATAGACACGGCTATAGTAGGCCGACAGTACTATGATATAAAGCTTCGTTCAGGTAGATACTAATCGCCCAGAATTCAAAGCCCAGGATATACTCAGGTACACGAAAAGTCATAATTTCATATGAGAACGGTGTTCGTAGGGTTTCTCTATAATGCGTACAGCCCTTCCTAACGGCCTTTAACTATAAAGGTAGCGGGCGGGCTACATAAGCTATGCGAAGTACCTTTATTGATAGAAGCTGTCAAGTCTTGGTGTCTGCAAGTTGGCGGTCAGAAACTTTTGGATATCGACTTGACAGCGTCTCATTGTTGTATTCGAAAGCAACTGGAAGCTCATACTCTCCCACTGGACAGCTCCCGGGTGTGGTGTCTGTAGAGAACAGCAGGTGCTTAATTAATAGCCGAGAATAAATCAACCTTTTAGCTCCGGAGGACATCTTGCTCGTTTAGCTGCAACGAAAATGGGTTTGGGTGTGATTCGACCGTGCTGAGAACACAGCGTCAGTCAAGTATGCGGTAGTTACCCACGCTGCTTGGGTACGTGATATTTCCCCGACATCAAATTTGCTGTCATGTAGTATTAGATAAGGTGTATGCCAGTCGGTCTTGAGCCACCCAAGAGCTACAGGGTGCGTACAGTGATAATCGGCGAGGCAGACCTCGCGGTGTGCCAGCAGCGTAGCGCATAGTAGTTTTCAACCAGCGCCATTCGCCAACCAACCACATGTGCAGGATACTTGCCATGTTGGCTGCCGAAGGCAGGAATGCTCATTACATATTGCATACATAGCTTTGGGTTACAAGGCTCCCGAATCTTGACCACGCATGTTATGAGAGGCGGACGAAAGCTCATGCAGCCCGGAGACGACACATGGAAGGCCTGTCAGCTGCCACTCCATCAAAAATAGGCTAAAGGACGCATTGCAGCGCCGTGGGGTTAAGGCAATCACATTTCGAAGCGGTCAATGAGGGCTGCAACTCTTTTCTCCCCTGCTCAGCTTCCCTAGCAGCAACGAAATGAATGATAATAAGTTGCTCGAAATTCTATCAAAGAATCTTTCGCCAAATGGACAGCCTTCATCCCCTATACCAACGATACAACGGTACAGTTTCCCCTGTCTTCACGGGGAAGACGAACCCGATATGTCCTTCTGCCAGGAAACTTGTTTGTTGAATTCTTATTTGTTCTTCCTCTTCAGCAGTGTAAAAGTGCTCTGCAGTCACCGTGTCGAGTAATCTATACAGCGGGCGCATTTCAGTCCCTTCTCTTGCTGTGCTTGTTGGAGAGGTAAAGAAAGCAACCTTTTCGAAAACGTAGCTTGTCGTTTTGGCTCTGTGTCCCTCTTCTGCGTCTGGCGTGTAGAAATGGTCGCCACTTGTAGTGCTGAGATACTGATACACAGGAATGGTTCCTGGCTCTCGCCTGTTCCAGACGAAACATTCGACACGTTCAAAGTGATAACCCACTTCGATTGCAAAGTCGTCTTTATCTTGAGTGGTGTAGTAATGATCGGGGATCGTTCTGAATGCCGAATGCAATCGAAATTCGCGGTCTAAACAGACTGGTAAGCTTGGAAACGTCAAGTGAGCTATTATCACTTTCTTGGCTATAAGTGCGTACCAGTGTAAGGAAGTTTGTCGATTTCCTCCTCGAGTCGCCGTTGGGCGCTGTCTTTGCCTTCCCCGTAAATCGCTACCATCCACACGCCGAAGATGCCAAGTTGACAGTAAGCGAGATCTTCTGCCCTGGCTGTCTGACGTCCTTCGATCCACTTTCTGCGTTCCTCGGTGCTGACGGTTTCCAATGCTTGGCCGCGCAGTACCGCCAATGGTATCTGTGTGATACCGTGTATGAGGGTAGCAAGCGATGCTTTATCTCCTAGTCGCTGCCCTTCACCCGAGAAGAACTCGACATGTTTGGGCGCTAGAAGCTCTTGCAG